>OY759222.1:19200234-20636489 GCA_963662175.1 Aradus depressus | reverse complement strand
CCTCCCATCCCTCCTTTCTAGAGGTCAGACACTTAAAATTTCTTTGACATCTACCCACTTTTTACCCCAAACCAACCTACATCCTAGTCCATCATGCATCATAACTCTAGCATAGACCACCTAATCCTTAACGCGAACTCCGGCATTTACTTTATGTCACTTCGGGTGCTTTTCACCACCCTCGACACAGATCACGCCTGAAGTGAGCCGCTTATAGTCGAACACACCCCGATTATAGACGAGTCAAACGACCGGAGGACACCTGTTAACAACGTATACCAAGTTAAACTAGATAAAAATCCAATATTTATATAAAAATGTGGAATTATACATAAATCGGACCAAAAAGTGTATAATTATTGAAAAATGTGGTGTGTTTACATAACTCAGTCAAAAAAAAACGTGGTAATGAGACAAATTAGACATTATAAACTGGATAATGTTGTTACATCAACACAGCCGGCAGAAGACCTCTCCGAGATACAGTGTGCTCGGACGTATATAGTTTAAACTCTCCTCACATCTACATTTTCTAAGGAGTTTCATAGAACTTGAAGTAAATTTTGTAACATCTACTGACTGACGATTACGAGAGATGTGTGCTGCAAAGCCGGGTTGGGGTCTCTAAACGGAGTAACTACTACAGCCGGGTTTGGGGGTCTGTATATAATATAGCTGGTGTGAGGGTCTGTACATAATATAGTCGAGGCTTATACTTACTGACTTTTAGCAAGAGATGGGGGCTGTGTAGCCGAGCCGTGTGAGAGGCTATATGGCTGTATGCATCTCTTCCTAGATAAAAATCCAATATTTATATAAAAATGTGGAATTATGCATAAATCGAACCAAAAAGTGTATAATTATTGAAAAATGTGGTATTTTTACATAACTCAGTCAAAAAAAACGTGGTAATGAGACAAATTTGACATTATAAACTGGATAATGATGATACATCAGCACAGCCGCCAGAAGACTGCTCTCTGAGGGACAGTGTGCTCGGGCGTATACAGTTTAAACTCTCCTTGCATCTACATTTTCTACGGAGTTTCATAGAACTTGAAGTAAATTTTGTAACATCTACTGACTGACTCTGACGAGAGATGAGGGCTGCAAAGCCGGGTTGGGGTCTCTAAACGGAGTAACTACTACAGCCGGGTTTGGGGTCTGTATATAATATAGCCGGTGTGAGGGTCTGTACATAATATAGTCGAGGCTTCTACTTACTGACTTTTAGCAAGAGATGGGGGCTGTGTAGCCGAGCCGTGTGAGAGGCTATATGGCTGTATGCATCTCTTCCTAGATAAAAATCCAATATTTATATAAAAATGTGGAATTATGCATAAATCAAACCAAAAAGTGTATAATTATTGAAAAATGTGGTATTTTTACATAACTCAGTCAAAAAAACGTGTTAATGAGACAAATTTAACATTATAAACTGGATAATGATGATACATCAGCACAGCCGCCAGAAGACTGCTCTCTGAGGGACAGTGTGCTCGGGCGTATACAGTTTAAACTCTCCTCGCATCTACATTTTCTACGGAGTTTCATAGAACTTGAAGTAAATTTGTAACATCTACTGACTGACTCTGACGAGAGATGAGGGCTGCAAAGCCGGGTTGGGGTCTCTAAACGGAGTAACTACTACAGCCGGGTTTGGGGGTCTGTATATAATATAGCCGGTGTGAGGGTCTGTACATAATATAGTCGAGGCTTCTACTTACTGACTTTTGGCAAGAGATGGGGGCTGTATAGCCGAGCCGTGTGAGGGCCTGTATGCATTTCTTCTATGCGGAGTCAGAGGGATCGGGAAGGAGACACTGCTAGAATCATACAGATATCAAATTTCATAAAAACATGAGGAAAATTAGTTGAGATAGGGAGAAATTGAAACACCTCTGGCTGAGTGGTTAGCAAAAATTTATATGAAAAATCTAGTTGGAGTGGAAACCTCAGGATGGTTAGCAGTGGTTAGGGCTGGGTTTAAGTGGTTTGAGGTGGTTGGGGCTGGGTTCAAGAGGTTTGAGGTGGTTAGGGCTGGGTTTCAATGGTTAAAGGTGATTAAGGTTGTGTTTTCAACTGGGGTGGGATAACTACCATACGACCTGAGGCGCAAGATTGGTGGTCACCCCTCCCCAGTTGAAAACACAACCTTAATCACCTTTAACCATTGAAACCCAGCCCTAACCACCTCAAACCTCTTGAACCCAGCCCCAACCACCTCAAACCACTTAAACCCAGCCCTAACCACTGCTAACCATCCTGAGGTTTCCACTCCAACTAGATTTTTCATATAAATTTTTGCTAACCACTCAGCCAGAGGTGTTTCAATTTCTCCCTATCTCAACTAATTTTCCTCATGTTTTTATGAAATTTGATATCTGTAT
The DNA here is from genome assembly GCA_963662175.1 of Aradus depressus. Taxonomy (NCBI): domain Eukaryota; kingdom Metazoa; phylum Arthropoda; class Insecta; order Hemiptera; family Aradidae; genus Aradus; species Aradus depressus. The sequence goes on along the minus strand of OY759222.1, from coordinate 20,634,099 downwards.
GATTCTAGCAGTGTCTCCTTCCCGATCCCTCTGACTCCGCATAGAAGAAATGCATACAGGCCCTCACACGGCTCGGCTATACAGCCCCCATCTCTTGCCAAAAGTCAGTAAGTAGAAGCCTCGACTATATTATGTACAGACCCTCACACCGGCTATATTATATACAGACCCCCAAACCCGGCTGTAGACAGGCCCTCACACGGCTCGGCTATACAGCCCCCATCTCTTGCCAAAAGTCAGTAAGTAGAAGCCTCGACTATATTATGTACAGACCCTCACACCGGCTATATTATATACAGACCCCCAAACCCGGCTGTAGTAGTTACTCCGTTTAGAGACCCCAACCCGGCTTTGCAGCCCTCATCTCTCGTCAGAGTCAGTCAGTAGATGTTACAAATTTACTTCAAGTTCTATGAAACTCCGTAGAAAATGTAGATGCGAGGAGAGTTTAAACTGTATACGCCCGAGCACACTGTCCCTCAGAGAGCAGTCTTCTGGCGGCTGTGCTGATGTATCATCATTATCCAGTTTATAATGTTAAATTTGTCTCATTAACACGTTTTTTTGACTGAGTTATGTAAAAATACCACATTTTTCAATAATTATACACTTTTTGGTTTGATTTATGCATAATTCCACATTTTTATATAAATATTGGATTTTTATCTAGGAAGAGATGCATACAGCCATATAGCCTCTCACACGGCTCGGCTACACAGCCCCCATCTCTTGCTAAAAGTCAGTAAGTAGAAGCCTCGACTATATTATGTACAGACCCTCACACCGGCTATATTATATACAGACCCCAAACCCGGCTGTAGTAGTTACTCCGTTTAGAGACCCCAACCCGGCTTTGCAGCCCTCATCTCTCGTCAGAGTCAGTCAGTAGATGTTACAAAATTTACTTCAAGTTCTATGAAACTCCGTAGAAAATGTAGATGCAAGGAGAGTTTAAACTGTATACGCCCGAGCACACTGTCCCTCAGAGAGCAGTCTTCTGGCGGCTGTGCTGATGTATCATCATTATCCAGTTTATAATGTCAAATTTGTCTCATTACCACGTTTTTTTTGACTGAGTTATGTAAAAATACCACATTTTTCAATAATTATACACTTTTTGGTTCGATTTATGCATAATTCCACATTTTTATATAAATATTGGATTTTTATCTAGGAAGAGATGCATACAGCCATATAGCCTCTCACACGGCTCGGCTACACAGCCCCCATCTCTTGCTAAAAGTCAGTAAGTATAAGCCTCGACTATATTATGTACAGACCCTCACACCAGCTATATTATATACAGACCCCCAAACCCGGCTGTAGTAGTTACTCCGTTTAGAGACCCCAACCCGGCTTTGCAGCACACATCTCTCGTAATCGTCAGTCAGTAGATGTTACAAAATTTACTTCAAGTTCTATGAAACTCCTTAGAAAATGTAGATGTGAGGAGAGTTTAAACTATATACGTCCGAGCACACTGTATCTCGGAGAGGTCTTCTGCCGGCTGTGTTGATGTAACAACATTATCCAGTTTATAATGTCTAATTTGTCTCATTACCACGTTTTTTTTTGACTGAGTTATGTAAACACACCACATTTTTCAATAATTATACACTTTTTGGTCCGATTTATGTATAATTCCACATTTTTATATAAATATTGGATTTTTATCTAGTTTAACTTGGTATACGTTGTTAACAGGTGTCCTCCGGTCGTTTGACTCGTCTATAATCGGGGTGTGTTCGACTATAAGCGGCTCACTTCAGGCGTGATCTGTGTCGAGGGTGGTGAAAAGCACCCGAAGTGACATAAAGTAAATGCCGGAGTTCGCGTTAAGGATTAGGTGGTCTATGCTAGAGTTATGATGCATGATGGACTAGGATGTAGGTTGGTTTGGGGTAAAAAGTGGGTAGATGTCAAAGAAATTTTAAGTGTCTGACCTCTAGAAAGGAGGGATGGGAGGTTCCGTACAAGGGCTCCTATTGGGGTTAAGACTCTCCGGAAATATTCTCTGTTTCGACATGTAGGATTGGAATAAGTGGGGTAATTGATGTGTGATGGTGTGAGAAATTATAAGGTTCCTGAGAGAGCTAACAATTGCTGTTGGTAGGTAAGACTGATCAGAACCAGAAAAATTATTTAAGGGGGTAAAAAGTATATTTTCAGTATGATACAGGTCTGAGGGGACTCCTGGTGTAAAGCTCTGATGTTGGTGAGGAGCATCCTAAGTGACATAAAGGAAATGAATGTATGAAATAAGTAAAATATTAGTTGATGTACTTAAATTATGTTTAAAGAATTGTTTCACAGGTATGTGGGCGATAAAAAGTCACATATATGAAAAATGACTTAAAAAAGGATATGAATCGAAATATGACACATGCCAAAGAGATGGATGGAGCTACTTGTGATAGAGTTCGCTGTAAGGTGTGGATGGTGTTTGATGCAGGCCTATAAGACTATAATAGGTGTCCCATGTGAACAAAAAAGTCAGTGGGTTTGTAGCGCTTTTGACATAGTTTGAGAATAATACAGGGGCTGACGGTTATAATTTTATAGGGTATGAATTAAAATTGAAGTGTATGTAAATGTAAGTAAGTATGTGTGTTGTATGAGTAAGGTCGGTGTGAACTATAACCTACCGACTGTGCTGTACGTGCTTAGATGAAAAAAGTAGTTAGGTAGTGAAGTAGTTTTAATGAATGATTTTATGAGTATAGGGTTCAATAATGATGGGGTCTGTGATGTATATGAAAAATGCGTAATGTAAAGGACCTAAAGAAAAACGCAAAAACCTGGGTTTTGAAGTATTGTTGTTGCCAAAGGTTATGTCAAGGTATGATATGGATTGTACTAAAAAAAATGTATAGTTTTAGTGCGATGAGTATCAATGTGTTTGAAGTTTTGAACCGGTGGTTTCGTAGTAATAAGGTTGTATACCTCTATAATGTGTTGTTTGTGTAAAAAAAATTTAAATGGTGTATGGTGGTAGGTTACGTTCTCGAATGATGTGTTGTAAAGTATGTAAAATATATATTTTATCCTAGCCTATATTATTCTAGCATTAGTTGGATGTTATAATGGTTCCTACTTTGGTTATCGGGATCTGTGCTACTTTATTATAAATGTAAAGGTCTGATGTGTTTTGGGGCCTACAAGGCCTAGATTTTACCATTTAAAAAATAATTATCCGGCTAAGTGGGTAAATTGTTCAATGACTTCTTCGCATAGGATGGTTTTGTTGGTTAATTTTTAAAGGAATAAAACAATTTTGCAGCTGTGTGACTGGAATGAATACCTACGTCAGGGTGTTATTATAAGAGTTTCAATTGTCGAAAAATGGGTGACCTACAAGGATACTAATCGAAATATGCTACATGTCTAATAAAACACTGGATACTTTATGAAAAGAGGTATATTGGGTACAGATGATGATAAAGTATGTAATTTAAAACAAAAGATGGATTTTGTGTTAAACACTTTAAAACTTGAGAAATGCCCGCTCCACAGTCCCATGAGCACACAAATACTGTGTCTAAGTTACATTCTGTGAAACTTGAAGTTTAAAGATGTTAAGCCAAGGATTGATAGGAATGGTATTTAGGTATCCCCATTGAGTTGTACATCATACAAGGAGTGGATTTGTTTTCAGTTTATTCATGATAATACTGTGAATACACATCCTATAAGGTTGAGCTTCGAATGAATATGGTCCGGTCTTCTTGAAAGTTCTGGTAAGAAATTTATATGTTGGGAGAATGTTGATGGTTATGAAAATGTAGTTTGTCAGATGTATGAAGACGTATTAATATACTCTTATAAGACTTCCAGCATGAAATCAGGTCCGAATGTACCAAGTATTGGGGAGTTTGTGTAGGACTGCTTCAGAGGCGGTAAGGTATATACATGAATTTATTGTATTAAATACACAAGGAAAAACTAATAGTACACAGACTGTTTTGAAGCTTCTTGTGACATCGAATTGGGGTCAAATAACTCTGAGAACTCTGAAAAATACCGGGGATTTACGATTATGAATCTAATCTTGTAAAATATATGTTAGTAATTCTGTTGAAAATGGATATATATGATTTATGTTAAGATAGTACAAGTCTTTGGAGAACTATAATGTACTGCTCCCCAGCAGTACACATTACAAAAATTTCGGAGAGGTTGTGGTGCTGGGAGTTGAGTGAAGTGTGAAGCAGGGGTTTTAGGGTATAGATGGTTCTAAAGAAAAGAATAGATCATAGGTGTTAGGTATGAAGATGATAAATGGAAGATGTTGGAATTATGGGTATTGTATACAAGAGTATTAGAAAATGCAAAGGGCACATGAGGGTGTGAGGTCGGTCTGAATTACTCGGCTGTGCTGTACGTGTTTAATTGACAGAATCCATAGGTAGTGAAGTAGTAGGGAGGGTTCAATAATGATTGTGGTCTGTGATATATATGAAAATGTGAAATGTAAAACCTAATGAAACATTTACAATGGTATTGTTGCATACTAGGGCGATGTCAAAGGATGGTAGGGAATAAGCTAATTAATTAAATAAATGCGTATAGGCTGAAAAGGTTTTTAGTATATATAATGTTGTATGTGTGTAATAGGTTGTAGAGGAAAGAGTATGAAGTCCTAGATGAGATGTCCGTAATACAGTAGGTGAGGTCTATTGGTGGTAGGAAGTTGGTGATGAAGTATGAATTAAAGCTATCGATGTAACTGAAATGTATTCCTACTTTAGGTTTTAGTCGAAAAATATAGTGAGGCTAAAGTAACATTGGAAATGCGAATCTAAATAGCGACGAGAACTGTGGATGTTGTCATTGCCGGATTAGGTATGTGAAAATATTTAAATACATATAAAACAGGGTGTAAATGAAGACCTGGGGTGCTAGGATCATAGGATTTGAAGTAAGAATATCGATGAGGTTGTATAAGTTGGTTGAAGAAATGTGTGAATCACGAGGTTTTTTGGTACATGTTAAAGAATAGGCTAAGAGTGCCGGTTAGGTTATGATGAATTCTGAAGAAAATCCCTTGGCTGATGTTGTATGCTAGTATGTATGTATGTCTCAGTGAAAGGTTTATTGGGATAGAAGTGGTTTGAATCAAATGTTGACGGAGGTGTGGTCTATACTTGTAGAAGCCTATCTCGGTATAATGTATGGTAAGTAGAATTGAAGAGCGGCAAATTGGTATGGATTGGGCGAGGTCTCTAAGGCTATGAGAGCAATTACTGTAGACTGTTGGTGGCAGGAGAAAACAAGTGTTTAACCAGTAAAACCGAGGATTGGTAGAGATGTACCCCTCATAAAGTATGTTTCAGTATGAGGTGAATGTAGAGAGGTTGGCGAGAAGCAGCCCAAGCGATGGCTGGAGATGAAAAGCAGTCCAAGTGAAATTAAGGTATACAAAAAGCAGCATGTAAAATAATTTAAGTTAAATATACCACATGTTGATCGAAGAATGTCTCCATGAGACCGCGGAAAAGGTACATCTAGTCCTAAAGAGTATTATAGAGCAAGGGAGAGGTGTGTTGTAGATTCAAGTATCGTAATGGGTATGATGAAAATGGCGTATGTACGGGAATGTGTTCTACATCCAGAGTAGTGTGCTGATCTTAATTTGGGTACTGTTGAATGTTAGTTGTAGGAAAATGTTTTGTGATATAACTTACCATGATAAATACAATAATATGTATAAGGCGATAGACATTGTGCTAGGGTCGGGATGGTTCACTGTAGAGCTTAAGGTATACTATACAGGAGAGGGAACGAGAATTTAGCTGGGAGGGAATATCTATTTACTTTGTTTTTGGGTTGATAGTTTATATTGAGTAGGGTCAAAGGAGGTTACCGCCCTAGCATTATTTCAAAAATAACATTTTAATGTGTACTAGGAAATTGGTATGTAGAGTAATGATGCTAAAGATTGGTGACTAGAATTAAGGGATAAAAAAGTCTAAGTTGAATGGGTCTGTAGGATGATACCGGTGTATGTATGGGTAAACCCGGTTATGATGAAAAAATGTTAAACGAATCATGTCTAGAGAGATTGTGGGAGTTGGGCGAAGAAAACGTGTGAAGAAGGATGGTGCTAAGGAAAAGGTTAAGAGTACCGATTAGACTATGACGAAATCTAAAGAAAATCCTTAGGGTAGTGGTGTGGGTGGGTCTGTAGTAGTGGAAGCAGAATAGTGTGTGAGTAGAAGGGTTAGAGGTGAGAGTCGAAAATTGGTTAGGACAAAACGAGAAAAAATTAAAAAAATTCATGTTGTTAAGTATAAAATATGAGAAAGCCCCGAGAACTAGGTGTAGGCGGATCTGTAGTAGTGGAAGAAGTACAATTGGTCTGAGGAAGTCGAACTATAATTAAAGATTATGATTTTAGAATGATTGATGTGTGGAAGTAGGATTGTAATGAGAAATTATGATTTTAAAGGAAGTGTTGGCGTGGGTATGTACATTGAAGGTGATTTGTGGTGGGTAAGTACGACTGATTCATAGGGGAAGGTTCATGGGCGTAGAATGTATGAATAGACCGAAAAAAATGTCAGACGATCTAGAGGAGAGGTTGTATGAGTTGGGCAAAGAAGGATGGTGCTAAGGTCAAAAGTAATGGGCTATTATGAAATCTTAAGAAAATTGCTCGGGTGTAGACAAGCTGGAGTAAAAAATTATCTAATTTATGTGGGTAAGTATAAGTGAGAAAATTGAGATGGACTGACTATGACGCTGTTCTGAGGGTTGACGGAGAATTAGTATGAGGAAGTAAAAGTGAATGTATGCCGGTCTTGAAAAAATATTTTGGATGGAGTGTAAGGGTTCCTATTGAGGTTGTTCAGGTTTAGAAGGAGAAGTAAAATTGATCTGGAGAAGTAGGATTTACGAATTATGATTTTATAATAATTATTGTGGGGAAGTAGGATTGTAATAAAAATTTAGATTTTAGAGGAAGTGTATACAATATATGTGGGGAAGTAGAGAGCTGAAAATTAGGAGAGGACAATGTGATGAATTAGTATATCAAATATATTAGGTAGCCCCCTCTACATTTTGGTCTGGGACGTACTAGCTTAATTTAAATAAACTGGAGAATTCATATTCCATGTAACAGGAAATGCTTCCTGTAGATAAGAATTCTTAAATACGGCTGACTTCGGGTTCAGTAATCGGTAACGTTTATGTCATAATTTCATCGCTCGACCAGTTCATAAGTTAGATCTGCCCCCTCTCTCCAATACGTTTGTCTACTAAAGTACTGGAGAGTGGAGCATACCTGGTCAGAAATATATGTTACTATTTGTATGGGGTGGTTGGTGAGCGCTGGGTAAGTGATTTAAGTGAGAGATGACTTATAGGGGTTGAGCTGGGGAGGTACATTGGGTGAAGAGTTGATGTGGGATGGTACATTGAATGTGATTCAAAGTGAACAACTCTAGTATAGGTTGACCTCATAGTGGCTTCTGTAATGTGATGAGGCGGTCTGGGAGATGCAAAAGTTTTGGGAAGGGCGATTGGCTACGCCAACTTGAGAAAAAAAAAGGTTTAAAGGACATCATTGATGTGGTGTGTAAGACTAGATAGAAATAAAAAATTATAAGAAATGTTCCTAAGAAGTGACTGTTGTTGTGTTGGGGAGAGCGGAAACTTCTTTGGGTTAAGAAGGATGAAAAAATTTGGTCGAGTGGGGGCTCTCTGGTTAGGTCTCCTTCAACTCAGTTGAGCGCCCTCAAGGATTTTTCTGGAAAAGGGGCGGGGAATGGGAGGGGAGGGGAAAGGACTATACTTTGTCTATGCATAGGATGTAGCTGGGGAGGTACATTGTTATATTTACTCCATACCTCAGTGGAACTACATTGCTATACGATCGCGGAAAATTAGGAGAGGGTAATGTGAATTAAAAAAATATATAGTAAGGATGACTTGAAAGAAATTTGGGGTGAGGGGTGATCAAAATATGTGAAAAGGCTAGAAACCGCTGAACCTTGGTGCTGCTAATACTCCCCGGAGATTTATATACCTAGATTATCACCACCTTCAGCAACCATGTCACAATGGTCGCGTGGTTAGCGTATCGGCCTCTTAAGTCAAAGTAGATGGGTTCGATACCGTAAGTACAAGTTATTATTTTTTTTTATTAAGAAGCCGCACCTAGCTACTTATATAAATATTAATTTACATTCTAGACGCTTGGGAGCGCTAGTATGCTTATTATAATTTACTAATATTTAAATTTAAAAAAATCAAAGGATTGTGTGGGTCCGAAGGTGCGGGTGCTCACCAGGTTGAGCTGGGGAAGTACCTCTTAGGAAAAGCAGGTCTGGACATGACGGTGTGACGTCATGGACTATATTTTCTCCATACACTTTATAGAAAAAAAGGGTGGGTCCTAAGGTGGGGGTGCTCAGGGGTTGAGCTGGGGAAGTACATCATAGTTTGAGCTGGGGAAGTACATCATAGGTTGAGCTGCGCGAGCCATGGTAATCGATGTTGCGCAGTGGGAGCCTCACAGGGGAGTCTCAGGGGGTGGGGGGAGTCACAGATGAGTGGCCACACTGGTGCCACATGTGGCTGGGGTAGGACCGGCTATTCTCCTCTACTGGAGGGCACCGGTAGCTCAGAGGTAGCATGATAGCCTACTGAGCTCAAGATCGCGGGTTCGAAACTCGGCTGAGGCCCTTAGAGATAAAAACAAGCACACCGTCCTTCATATGGAACGTTATGCGATAATCCCAAGCCTTTGTGATGTCAAGAACGACGAAAGAGCGCTCTGGTAGTAGCGAAACCTCGTAGTCAAAGCCCGGGCATGAGTCATATTAACTAACCAGTCAGCCCCGCCGCAACATATACCAGTGCCCTAGGCGAAAATCTACCTTGCGTCCTCTTGTAAGGAGAGAAAATTTCAATAATTAAAAAATAAAACTTCATAAAAAAAAGTTTTAATGTTTAAATTTATTATAAAAAAAGAAAAAATATATATATATAAATTATAAAAACAACATATATTATCATAATATATCTGAAAAAATGATTGAAAGACATCAAATTGTATCAATTCAATTGTATTTTTCGGGCTTTAGCATTAGCAAATTCTTCAGTTACATCCTTGAAATTTATGTTCTTCATAAAGCATGGAGTCTTTCTTGTGTCATAGTTGATCTTAAATATGTTTTTATTAATTTCAATTTGCTAAAACTCCTTTCGCAACTGGCTACTGATACTGGAATCGTTAAAAGTATGCGTAACGCAATCCACAAGTTCGTGAATAAGTCGCAAGTATTAGTTTTTTTTCAATTCTTTCAATCAATGTCAAAGAGTCAACAACTCTTGTGCCCCTAACATCGAGGCGCCCTAGGCGAGCTTCCGGCGGGGCTGTAACCAGTGAGCTAACTATAGTTTGCACTCAGGAGCAAGGCGTCGTTGAAAACCGGGCTAGCAGCAGTGTTTGCCTTTGGAAAATAAGAAAAATATTATTTTACTCCCCAAATATACGAAGTATAAGGAGAATGTGTTTCTTAAACTTCTCTGGGATGTTCCACTTTTGGTTGTTTCCGGCATTTTTTCCTCCAGAGGTGTCTTCTTTTTTCTTCGTTGGACAATATTTCGGGACAATTGCAGGTCCCTTCTTCTGGTCACTATGAACTAAATAAATAAAAGTATCTACAAAAATAAAAGAGAATAAGTAGAAAAGAAAAAAAAAACAAATCTATATTACTAAGGAAGAAATAAAATTGATAATATAGATCGACCGAGCATAGTACTATGATGGTTGATTATAAAAGAGAAGGTGTGTTCATAGTGACCAGAAGAAGGGACCTGCAATTGTCCCGAAATATTGTCCAACGAAGAAAAAAGAAGACACCTCTGGAGGAAAAAATGCCGGAAACAACCAAAAGTATAAGGAGAACTTAAGAAATCGGTCAGAAATTCGAAGTTGAGTTTTCGACGCTATTTCATGTTTTCCGTCCGGTTTCCTGATTGTAAAATAAAAATAAAGTATGTCTGTGCATCTATGTGTAGAGTCCCATAAGGAAATCAATTGATTTTCGGCCAAATTCATCGATTACATTTTTTATTTTTATTTTATTTTTTTCTATAAGATTAAATATTTTTTTGAATTTGTCACTTGTTGAGTCTCGCCCATCAGTCTGCTCACTTGAGTCATCTTTAAAATTTCCTGCGTTTCATGAATATCCGTTCAGCCCCCATTTTCCAATAGTATATACATAGTAATTTCATAAATCTATTTACTAATAAGGTAAATATTGTTTATTCGCAGATGAAGAATTGTTTAAAAGTGAAGAGGGGAGAAGAGCAATAAGAAATATTTTTATCAAAAGCACAGACACAAACAACACAAAGAACAGTTGAGAGAATAGAGCACAACTGTGGATCACTACACTCACACTTGAACTCATAACCAAGGTAACAAACAAAATATCAGTAAATATAGAATATAAATATATTATGTACTCAAAAATAGATAAACATGCACTTGCAGTAATGAATACATAGTTTATGGAAATGAGTAGACTTCGTCACAAAATACATTTTCTTATAGATATAATCTTAGATTGATTTATTTGTGTACATATTTACAAGGACATATTGTTCGTCATTAGAAAGTGGGATGAGTAGAGGAGAGTCGAGTACGAGGCTGTACTACCGAAATTCTATATTTTTTATTCGACAATTTTATATGATAAAAATATTTATTTGATCTCTCTCTAAAGAGCTCAAGACCGGGCGTCGAAATCTAGCCGAGACTTATAAGTATTTAATACGAGAAGTGAAAACTTGGAGCACATCATCCTTCGGATGGGATTTTTGGCGATGTTCCCTGGCCTTTTCGCATGTCAGGTACTCGATAATGAGTTGTATGTCTATGTGCGGTTTTATGCCAATTCGTTCAATGATATTTGTTCCATAAGCGAATGCACGAAATGCGGGGGTGGGTGCGTTGGTGGGATAAAACTATGTTCTAAACCTTCTCGGTGACTCAACAAACATAATTGTTGAACATAAGAACAAAATCGGATCAAAGTTTAGGAGTGTATAAAACACAAACATACAGACATTAGATTGACACACGAGATGGACGTCCATCCTGAAATGGAAGGAGCAATGGGAGCGGACGAATAAAGGTGCTGTTACAAGGAGCTTCTTCCCGACTATAGAGGACATGTTGGCGATGAAGGATGACAAACCGTTGCCAGCCCAGATAACCCTGCTCCTGAGTGGACACGGCAAGATGAGGCACTACCTCCACAGGTTCGAAATCCTCGATTCGCCTCTCTGCCTCTGCGGCACCCAGGAGCAGACAGTCCATCATATAATCTACACCGGGTGTAAGAAGATTCCTAGTGAGATTTGTGGTGGTCAATGGTGAAAGTTGGCCTTTATCAACAATTATTTTAGTGCGACATTTTTATAAAGAATTTTTAAACTTTGTACAAAAGATTAATTTTGATGAACTATAACTTCATTGTCTATCTAAATTATTGTATGTAAAATTAAAAATTAAGTTTTGTTAAAGCATGTAATATACATATGTCGCATGCAGTTAAATATATTCCCTTCCAGTAGGATACTACTGGATGGAAACCGGAAAAAAAAACACAAAAAAAAAACAGATTTTATATATATATAGATTAGTTTAATCAATCGCGAATATGCGAAACTTGTGATTCGCCAATGTATGTTGGGTGATGCTCTGATGTGGAGGTGTTGGAGAAACAGAGGTCGGTAATGACACTCTGTGTACTCCGGAGACACACTCAGCTAATTGAGCTCTAGAGTCAACACTCCGGGTGTGTGTCTGTCAATAGTCCGTCCGGACAGTCTCCCGACCTAGTCTCCACTACTGCACTAGCCTCACAACTAGGCTTTCTGAACGGGAAATACAGGACATCATGCCCCTTTATTCCTATTCGAAACTTTTTATTTTACTCCTGAATTACTATATTTTAATAGTAGGTAATTCTAAATGTAAAAAAAAGTTTGATTGAACTCAATATTTGATTTACATATTGGCTTCTGAATCATACTAAATGTTGTGTCATTACATTCATTACATCGGTAATTATTAAGGTATTTGAGTCGAGCCCCCCTCCCCTTTGGCTGATTCCGCTGAAAATTAATAGGTGTTGTCCTTATAGAGCTTTGAATTTACATATGAAAATAATCCCCTAATCTTTCCTTTCCCTTCAGCCGATTTATCTGAAAAACAAACGGTATCATCCTCAGAGCATTCTGAGAACACATATAATATATTGAGTCGATACATTCATTTTGTCGGGAGTTTTCGTGCTCATAGACACACTCACACATCCAGGGGCGTAGCCAGGGGGGGGGGCAGGAAGGGGGCACGTGCCCCCCCTGCCCAGAGCAAAAAACCAAGATAAAAATTAAATTAACTAAAAAAATAGTTTTTAATAAAAATGGATTGCTTGCAAGTTACCAATAGGATCTTCAAATTTCCTGTGCGTCTGATTTCTAAATCAGCAATCAGCTGTTACATAAATGTACATGAACAAAATAAGTCATATTACATTTATTTAAATATATATGAATTCCATCATTTCATTTCCTCGCTCAAAATCTTCATTTATGTTATACTTTATACTCTTAAAGCGGATTTTAAATGGAAAGCGCAGCAGCAGCAAATGCACACTATTGGATGTGAGTAATTTAATTCTAAAAACACAGAAACCACAGGGCGCATTTGCTGCTGCTGCGCTTTGCATTTTTGCTGCTCATGTAAAGTCAACTCAAGTGTTACAGTCAGTGGTTACCTCAGGGGGAGCTTCTAGAGGTCCGAGTCTCCCAAATTAATAACAAAAAGTCTGCAGCGCTAAAAACGGAAACTGCGGGCTGTGCCCCGGGAGTCTATTACCCCCACCCTCGTAGCCTAACTTTGCCCCCCCCCCCCCCCCCTGCTCAAAATCCTGGATACGCCCCTGCACACATCTAGACAGAATTTTTTTTCATAATTTGGTACGCCCCATTGAATTTTTGACATCTATACTTTCCACAAAAATATATACATAAAGTGTACCGGTTTCGGCTTACGCCATCGTCAGCACGAAGTTCATAAGAGACATTTACGTTTGCTAGGTTGTCATATTTACAGAATTCTCAGGTTACCTGAGATAACATAAAGCTGTGACACACTGTCCCCTAGAGACGTCCGGGCGGGTTAAAGTCTTGCTTTAACATAACATTTGCAAATAATAATAATAATTCTTTATTGCATAGGAAGATACATGGATATAATTTTCCTTATAGACATAATGCACATAAATAAGACAAAATAAATAAAACAAAGTAAATAATTGAGAACATAAAAAGCAGACTCAGGAGAAGAAAATGAAGATCTTTCATGCTTATAAATAATAGAAATACATAATAGAAATGGAATAATAAAAAATTTAAAACTAATACAATCATCTATATTTTTTTTAAAAGTTCCTTTGTACTAAAGGTCTTTATCACTCAATTGTCTTACTTCCTGAGGCAAGCAGTTGAACAGCTTGACTCCCAGAAGGTAGTAGCGTCTCTTGGTCTTCTCCAGGCTGTATCTGGGCATGACCAGATTGTGTTGACATCTCAACTGGTAGGTACTGGCTTACCGACTTTACCAGACTGTACTCTCCTACTGTTTGTTTGACAAGAATCAGACTGTTCATATAATCAGGGCAATGTCAATATGTCAAAATCAAAAAATAGAGGACGACAATGAGTTATTTTTGATGCTCCAGCCATTATTCTTATAAATTTCTTTTATAGCCTAAATAAGTGGACACTTCTTGGAGCAGAGCCCCAAAGAAGATTGCCGTAGTTGAAGTGAGGCTGAAATAGTCGATAATAAATTTGTTTCATGACATTTCGGTCCACAACTGGGGCCAACTTCCACGCCAGTCAAAAATTTAATAAAATAAAGAAAATGTAAAGTCTAAAGTACAAAAGGGCAAACGGTTGATAGGTTGCTTGAATTCGGTATTATGGAATAAAGAAGTTACATTAAAAACAAATATACAAGTCCATAATAGAGGGTACTGTTCTCTGTGGCGCTGAGACATGGACAGTGAACAGGAAAAAAGAGAAAGCACTGCTGGCCTTGGAAATGAAGTTTTGGAGAAGTAGCCGGATATCCAGACTAGAACATATCCCAAACACAGACATAAGGAGAAAGGTTAAGCAAGATCTAACGATCATCTATTGCATAGAAACCAAACAGCTGGGTTGGTTCGGTCATGTAATGAGAATGGGAACAGAAAGATGGCCAAGACGTTTACTTGATTTCACCCCACAAGAAAGAAGGAAAAAAGGCAGACCGAAAAAAAAATGGGATAGAAGACGTTAATGCAGGAATGGCAGCGCGAGGCCTGAGGGACGGACAATGGGAGGACAAAAAAATGTGGAAGAAAGCTCTTTTTGGAGACGACATATGAACCTATGTTTGTACAATCAGTCGTTTTAATAAAAAAAAAAAAAATAAAAAATAAAGAGCATCAAAATTATTACAAAAAGTCTATCAACTGCCGGTTGATCGTATTGAGAAGGAATTTCATATGTAAATTCGAAGCCCTCTAAGGACCATGCCTAATGAATTCAAGCGGAATCAGCCGAAGGAGAGGTGATCAGAGGTGGGACTCAAGTCGAAAATCCCAATAACTCCCGATAAATGCAACGACTTGAATTTTTATATTTAAATTCAAAATCTCATACTGATGTAACTTATTAATTTTCCGAGAAATTGGCAGGTGGGGCTCGATTTAAAAACACTAATAACTCCCGATGTTATGAATCATAAGACACAAAATTTATTATGAGGTTTCAAAAGCCACTATGTAAGTACACGATTGATTTTTTATCTCAAACGATTAATTGATTTTGGAGGGAAAACAGCAATCCTAATTAATTCTGAATAGAATAAATAATAGAGTTACCAGGGAGGATGCTCAGGTCCCTAGGTGTACTCCCAGAATGTCTATATATAATTAGGTCTTTTCATTGAACTGAAACGACCGAACTAGTTCATCTAATTAAATTATATTTTCCATGCTACTCGTTCATACAATCAACCAATGTCAATAGAACTGCAGTCTCTATACAAACAATCTACACTCTAATTATCTGTCTGGTTCTACTCCGGTCGTTTAACTCCTTCTAACACCATTGGCGGATCTATGGGGAGGGAGACAGCAACAACACAATTTGCTTTCAACCACCCACTGACTCATTTTATATGAAAGAATCATTTTCAAACACTTCTGGTCTTCATTTGTTATTTAAATTTATTTTACAATGCAATTTTCATATACACATAATGTTAATTTAAATTTCAAATTCATGCATCCCAATTAAAATGTGGATTGCAAAATGAAAAAGTCGTCAGTCAACGTTTTCGTTCTATCCCCAAACTCAATATTTCATTTACATAGTGACTTCTGAATCCTCGTGCTAAATTTTATGTCGAAAATTTTATCACATCGGCATTTGTTATAATTAAATTTTGAGCTAGGAATAAGTTTTTCTGAGATCACATTTTGTCAAACGCACACTATTTTTTATCTGAACGGAACTGATCACGAACGGAAAATGTGAATAGACAAGGTTTGTGTATGATTTATAGAATTATTGTACATAATCGTAAATTATCATAACACGATTTTTTCCCTTTTTAGAATTAATATAAATTTGATATTTCTTAACGGTACATTTCTCTATTTCCACTCTCCCGAACAAACGAACTTTCTGAAATATGGAGACTTTTTTGAATCATTCATTATAAATTTATAAGCCATTCCTTCTTCAAATAATTCGTCTTTTGTATAATAACTGCTGTTAGAGGTATTGACTCTTGTTCTTCGTTTCAGATATCCCACAAAATTATGATGGGCCTCCGATTGTTTCATTTGCCGCGGAGAATAAAGAATTCCAAGCTCTATGTTTTTTAAAATACAAATTTAATATTTTTTACGACTGTTAGAGATATTAAATTATTAATGTACCTGTTTTCAATATTCTACTTACTCCTGGTTTTATGGCAAATGAAGTCTGAAATATTATTAACTGTAGGTTTGGTCTTATGACTCATGCCCGGGCTTTATCTACGAGGTCATATCGCCTACTACTAAAGAGCTCTTTCATCTCTGGTAAACATGAGCCCGACTCTACAGTGGGAGTCCTAAATTTTGCCTACCTAACCATCTGGGGTAAGGGGTCTTTAACGAGTACCTGACAACGCACTTAGGGATCTATCGATACAAGTAAATACGAGTAAAGTATCGATACTTTTATCAGATACAAGTACTTTGTGTATCGATACTTTTCTTTCGATACAAGTAGGTATCGAATAGATATTATTCGTATCGATTCAAAGTACTCGTTTCAAATTTCAAAAATTAAAAAAAATTATATAAATTTTTCAATTCGTCAAAATTGTTCACCGTTTAATTTCATACAATTTTCTTTTATTTGTTGTTGTAGTAAAATACTGAACTCAAATTAAGGTCCACGGACAAATGACATATATCGATGGTGGTAACCTCATGTGTGATGTCATCACGCAGTCTGCATGATGCGTCCTTATTTCTTACCTTATTTACATTAAATGGTTTATCGTTTATGAAGGTATACGTTTGTTTAATTTTGAAGAGACAAGTGACCGTGAACAAGATTACGATTTCATTATTCTATTTTTACATTCCATTTTGTCAATTACAAATTATAATGCCTCGTCCTACGGCGAAAGTGTGTATTTATTACACTAAAAACTTTTCGATCTCAGCGACTTGCAAAAAGTGTTTTAAAATAGTGAAATATTGTCGGAATACGAATAGTCTCCAGTAGTTTTATATCCTTAGTGAAAATAAATTGTATGTTTAATTTATAAGGTTTTTTTATTACATTCAGTATGTTTTTAATAATATAATCTTATCTTATTCGATTTGATTTATTTGTTTCTTATGCCCACTACAATATCTCATTTACCTATCTATATCTTTCAAATTGTATTGTGTTTTTTATTATTATTATATAGGTACATATATATTAGACATGGTTTAAAATTAACTGTAACGAAGCACTCGATGCAATACGATTTTTATTTAAACTTATATACATTTATAGGTTTTTTAAAATTAATAATAACGAACTACTCGATTCAATCGATACGAGTAAGTATCGATACTTTTTATTCGATATTTTATTCGAATAAAACTTTCGATACTACTCATGAGTAACATTATCGATACTTTGTGGTATCGATAGAACCCTAAACGCACTCCCCGCGATCTTGAGCTCAGTACGCAATCACGCTATCCCTGAGCAACTGTCGCTCTTACATTAGATACATAAACAGCTATCAACTCTTAAGGTCGGACATATTAGTTCACCTAGCCTATAGAAATAGATACACCATATTAGAATCTACATTTAACTCCAGACACAAAATAATACCTCCGGAACGAAAATTGTATAATACAATTTCTTATTACTATAAATAAACTCTTACATACTAAAACACTATTTTTTTTTTTTTTTTAACTTTTAGCATGTTAAAACTTGCTCCATTTTGGCAATCAGCCACAAAATAGAAATGTCTTAGAGTACATATGGATCAACATATGATGAAATTTTATTTAGAGCAGTCATATTTCTTTTTCTATTTGCCAAAATGAAGATTTGTGTGGTCGGCTACCCAAGCTGAGACTGACGAAAGACCTATCTGACGTCAGGAAGGCAGGTCTTCCTTCCTAACGCTCTTTATCCACTTCCCCATCTATACCAAGTATTGCTATCGGTGATCAATAATTCTGTGCGAAGTTTTTAACAAAATTTCGTGTTTTCCAAACACTAGACACCAAATTAAAAAAAAAATTCTACAATATCATATTACATTGTACTTACTACTGAATAAAAAAAACACTTAGAACGAGTCAAAAAAAAAAAAAAAAAAAAAAATATATATATATCTGTTTTGAATAGACAATTAATATAACAAATCGAATTGTGTGAATTTTGCAAATATATTGAAGTAAAGAAAACACGACGTGAAAATTCGGTGTAGTAAAGATGTCGTTGTGCATAGCACGTAAGCGTAGCCAGGATTTTGAGCAGGGGGGGGGGGGGGGGGGGGCAAAGTTAGGCTACGAGGGTGGGGGGGTATGGACTCCCGGGGGCACAGCCCGCAGTTTCCGTGGTTAGCGTTGCAGACTTTTTGTTATTAATTTGGGAGACTCGGACCTCTAGAAGCTCCCCCTGAGGTAACCACTGACTGTAAAACTTAAGTTGACTTTACATTAGCAGCAAATGCACGCTGTGGTTTCTGTGCTTTTAGAATTAAATTACTCACATCCAATAGTGTGCATTTGCTGCTGCTGCGCTTTCCATTTGAAATCAGCTTTAAGAGTATAAAGTATAACATAAATGAAGATTTTGAGCGAGAAAATGAAATGATGGAATTCAAGTATATTTAAATAAATGTAATATGACTTGTTTTGTACATGTACATTTATCTAACAGCTGATTGCTGATTTAGGAATCAGACGCACGTGAAATTTGAAGATCCTATTGGTAACTTGCAAGCAATCCATTTATAATAAAAACAAGTTTTTTAGTTTATTTAATTTTATCTTGTTTTTTTTGCTCTGGCCAGGGAAGGGGTTGTGCCTCTGATTCTGTCAGCGAATAATAGTGTAGCCAAGGCGCAGATTGAGGAAGGAAAAACAGTTATTTTCAAAAACGGGTCATGGGAAAGGTGAAATGAGAAGCTTCGTCTTTTAATAGAAAATAGTGTGCTCTTTTAGATTTACAGAGAATCGTATTTTTTGTTTTCAAGGTCCACCATCTGGCTTCTTATACAATGTGGATTCTGAAGCAAATTTAACAAGTAACAGTCGATCCTATCACATTGCCTTTTTTACTTTCTTATACATATCGCAATGTAATCGTGCGTGTATATTCTACGGATTTTCACGTTTCAAGGCCCTTTGAATACGTTTTGACAATTTTCGCGATGATATTTGTCTGTGAGTGTGGGTTTGTGTGATTGGGAAGTTGTAAGAGTTCTATCGCAAAAACGATTGTAGCAATGAAGCCAGTCAACACGACCGAGATAATAAAACAATAGTTTACAATTCACAATCAGATACAATTAAAATTTTCATCAGTAT
The DNA here is from genome assembly GCA_963662175.1 of Aradus depressus. NCBI lineage: Eukaryota > Metazoa > Arthropoda > Insecta > Hemiptera > Aradidae > Aradus > Aradus depressus. The sequence goes on along the minus strand of OY759222.1, from coordinate 20,614,909 downwards.
AGTCATCCAGTCTTATACAATAAATATTAGTAGTAGAAAGCTGAAGCTTTCTATATCCTTCTAATGTCTTGACTGTAATGTTTGTCTGTGGTGAAGGTTTTTTTTTTTTTTTTTCTAACGGGTGCTCCGGCAAATCCCCCGGCCCGATATCGTCGGGGGAGAGGTACATATGTTATATTATTATAATTTGGACATATACATTTTATATACAATTATCATTTTTGTTGCGATGGATGTCTGGGGGTGACAGCCTCTGGTTCCTTGCGGGACAGACTGGCGCTCCCAGACCCCCTGTATTGCGGCTGCCTGTTGGCGCCGAGAGAGCTCAGGATCAGTGGAGTGGGGCTGCTTCTATATCGCGGTCGCCGGGGGGTGGCCCGTCAATCGCCCTCGGCGCCGAGTGAAAAGGCCTTTTTCTGTTCCCGCCAGGAGGTGACAAACTGGCCGAATGTCTGTGGTGGAGATGTCTTTATATATTATAATTTTTTTAAATTAGGTACATTAGATCACACTGTTCAGGGGGGCACTAGGCATTTTGGGGGGGCCGTGCCCACCCCTACCCCCCCTAGCTACGCCAACTGACTTTGCGCTAATATTCAACAGTTGACTTACATATTGAATTGAGCGCCCGCCCTCTTCAGCAGATATCGCTGAAATTTGACAGTGAGTTTTGACTTTAAACATGAAATTTCATGTCGATAAATTCAATACATCGGCAGTTATCCAGTTGACAGACACACATAGACGACTGCAGGCACGCCGTACCTGGCACTATACTATATCTGGCCAGCGCCCCAAATTTATCCCGAGCTCTCTCGGTGCGCCAAGCAGCGCTGCCAATACCACACTAACAGACTTTTAAATAAATAAACTTATTAGGCCCTTTTTCCCGAAGATTCGGCAAACGAGTCGGAGGTCGGCAACCCCCACAAAAAAAAAAAAAAAATACACATAGACGCATAGACAGACAGAAATGTTTTTATTTTTTGATCTAGAGGTCGGTAAACAAGAAATTCCTTTGAAAACTTAACATCGAATTTCTGGAGGATTACATATATTCTCCTATACTTTGTTTAGTTGGGGAAGTGAAATCTTTTCAAGTAAATTTTGTAGCAAAAACTAAAACACATATTTTAAATAAAATATGCGGTTTTTCGAAATGAAGGGAAATTTCAATTCAGAATGTCACAAAAACTAGACAGTGCCATGATTTCACCGGTGGAATCTCTCTCCAAAGGAACTCCTGTCAAGTTCCGAAGCCCCTCTTGGAAGTTTTGTCGGTATGTGTGGCCACCTTTGGTTTCAATGGGATTCCTTTATTAAACCCCAATTTGTCTAGAGTGGCCGCTCCTTAAATTGAGACCTTAAATTGACTATCACATTGATAATCTTACAGATTAGTTGCACCATCGTACTACATCCAGCCAGCCAAGGGAATAAAATTATTAGGCCCTATTCCCCGACGATTCGGCGAACGGGTGTCGTGGCTACCACCAAAAGGTCAGCACTTCACAAAAAAAAAAAATGTTTAGTCAAGCCTCAAATTTATGAGATTATCACCAACTCAAAATAATCCTTTAAAAGAAAAGTTTGAATTGAAAAAATAAATTTGACGCAAGCTATAAACAGCTCATAAGCAAATATTAAATTTTGTCTAGACAATTAACAGAAATGTTGTTTTGAAAATGAATAATTAACAGCCGAAACTTTTAGTTGTTAACATAAACAATATTGAGTATACATTTTATAATAAGGTTAGGTTTTATGACTCATGCCCGGGCTTTAACTACGAGGTCATATCGCCTACTACCAGAGCGCTCTTTCGTCACTCTGGTGGACATGAACCCGACTCTACTGTGGGAGTCCTAAATTTTGCCTACCCTAAATTTTTATTCACCTAAGGCAGGGGTATTTAACGAGTACCTGACAACGTGCAGGCTCGGGACCATCGCCTAACGTCCCATCCGAAGGACGGCGTGCTTAAGTTTATTTTACCTCCCAGATAAAATAAATATATAAATATATAATATTTTATAATAATAATAATTATTATTATTATATACAAAACATGGTAATTGGATGTCATACAAAGTTTGTATACCAAAATAGATCATAAACTGTGTACATCAACCGATGTTAAATATTAGAATACAGATACATAAGAGATGAACAAGTTATTTTTTTTAGTTAGCTATTGTGACTAATGCCCGAGCTTTAACTACGAGGTCATATCGCCTACTACCAGTCTTACGTTTCATTTTTAATTCTCCAGCTTTACGAAGTATAGAGGAAGTTGTATAATCGGTCAGAAATTCGAAGTTGAGTTTTCACCGGAATTCGTTGTTTTCCTACACCCTAATGACACAAAATTTTCGATATGTATCCAGAAAAACATAAAGACTTATTGATTTTCGCCAAAATGGCAAAGAGGTGGGGGGATTAAAAGGAGGCATAAATTCAAAAAGTCTGATAATTGCCGATGTAATGAATGTATCGACACAAAATGTCATTTTTTAAAGTCATTACTCCATGAAGATAATAGTTGTTAATTTTTCGCAAAATCGGTCGAAACCAAACACCAAAAACACCGAAGAGAAGGGTTGCTCAGGGGGGGCTCAACTCAAAAACTTTAATAACTGCCATATAATGAATTAATCGACACAAAATTTAGTATGGGTTTTAATAGCTTCTAGGTAAGGTTTTATGACTCATACCCGGGCTTTAACTACGAGGTTATATTTCCTACTACCAGAGCGCTCCTTCGTCACTCTGGTGTACATGAGCCCGACTCTACTGTGGTAGTCCTAAATTTTGCTTACTCTAAATTTTTTATTCACCTAGGGCAGGGGTCTTTAATGAGTACCTGACATCGTACAGGCTCGGGACCATCGCTTAACGTCCCATCTTAAGTTTATTTTACCTCCCAGATAAAATAAACTAAGAGCCTCAAATGGGTTTTGAACCCACGATCTTGAGTTCAGAAGGCAAGCACGCATACCATTGAGCTACCGGCGCCCTCTTAATAGCTTCTATGTATGTCAACTGCTGAATATTACCACAAACGGTATTAGGTTTTGGAGGGGGAGCGAAAAGTTAATTGATTATTTCCTACGTATCAGCTAAACGGTTGTTAGTGCATTTTTACTTTATTGTCTGTATCTGTACTCTGAATACTGTCTTCCTTGCCTCTCATGATGACGGCTTAACTGTTATCACTAATCATTAAGTCCAAATTTCTAAGTAAGCTTCAAAATAGATTTTTCAATAAAAAAAAAAAAAAGAATTGGTGATGGATGGTGAAGAGGAAGTTCGGAAAGCGGCCATCACGATAAGAAGACGGTGGTCCCAGGAGAGTTGTGCCGTTGGGAGATAGGTCCCTGGCTTCTCTCTTTACCTCTTTCAATAGTAGCAACAAAACATTCTATTTCCACGACAACCTTCACAGAGTTCTTTGAGAGTCCCCCCCCCCTCCAGGTTGAGAACCCAAAACGGAACCTTACAGTCTGTCTGTCCATCTCTCTAGAGACCAAACGGAATTAAAGAAAATACGACTGAAATAAGGAACAGAAACAACCGGTCCACTTTCGCGATCCACATTATTGAACTAACAGAAGACATAAATACAAATCTGAATACATTGCGATCTGTGTTCATATAGTGGAAAGCAAAAAAACAAAGAATTTTTTTAAACTTTTATATTGGTTAATTCCACAAAAATAAATACGTAAAGTGTACCGGTTTCGACTTTCATGGCGGTAAACCGGTACACTTTATGTATATATAAATAAAATAAAATGATAGATAAAACACTTTTTTGAACACTTATATTGTCTAATTCCACAAACATATACTTAAATGTGTACCGGTTTGGGCTTACGCCATCGTCAGCACAATGTTCAGCAATAATTCAGATATTTGCCAGGCATACATATTTATATTAACCTAAGAGTACCTGAGGTGAAAGGGTCCCCTACCTCTGGTAAAACCAGGGGTGGAAGTCTCTACTCTAACTGTAATAGCTAACTGTGCACTTATTTGAAAAACAAGAAAATAAAATTAAAATAAAACCAAAAACTAACATTCCAAGAAAACAATATAACAAATGTACAATATATAGCTACTATATGTCTAAGTTTTTAAATTGTTTTCTTGGAATGTTAGTTTTTAGTATTATTTTAATTTTATTTTCTTGTTTTTCAAATAAGTGCACAGTTAGCTATTACAGTTATAATAGAGACTTCCACCCCCTGGTTTTACCAGAGGAAGGGGACCCTTTCACCTCAGGTACTCTTAGGTTAATATAAATATGTATGCCTGGCAAATATCTGAATTATTGCTGACGATGGCGTAAGCCGAAACCGGTACACATTTAAGTGTATGTTTGTGGAATTAGACAATATAAGTGTTCAAAAAAGTGTTTTATCTATCATTTTATTTTATTTATTAGTATTTCCACTATATCAACACAGAACGCAAAAAATGTATTCGGACATTATGTATATATGTTCGTGGAAATAGTCACCCCAGAATCGAACTGCACATTCAAAATCATTCGAGAATGCAACATTTTAACAGGAGAACTTTTCACATTACTGCAGGCTTTTAGAGGAAGCAAGGCTTTGGAGGGGAAGCGAAAAGTTAATTGATTAATTTGTTGTGAGGAAGCACACAGCCGGTGATTCACCGAGGATTTTTTTTTCTCCTGAACTCTTCATTTCAAAAAGAAGTTTGTTGTATTTATTTATCACAAGTTTCCACAATATATCTATGTTTCTCAATTTGAAACTTGTTTGTCTCTCTAAAACCCAGGGAAGGAGGGGGGCAATTATCCCCCCCACCCCCTCTCTCTTTCTCATCTCTCAGATCTTTCCCTGATCAAACAACTCTCATTATTTTCGTTATAAACCCATTTTCAATTTATTCACAAAATATTCTGTTACCGCCCCCTCCACATGCCTTGTGTAATTATTACCATAGATCCGCGCCTAATCTTGGGTATAGTAATGCCAAAAAAAAAAAAAAAACTGAATGAAATTTAGTGGATTTTGTGATATATATATGTGGTGAGCTGGTGTTTCACGCCTAGGGACCTAAGCATACAGGGCTCTTATCCCTTCCCTGGAAGAGCTGGGCTTCGCCCTTATTTTGTTACCTGTATGTTTATACTATCTAAACCAAGTCCTCAGTCTCCCAGTTTCTTTAATGAATCTGAGAATGCTCCCGTGGTCCAATCTTCTAAAATCCTCCTCTGTGGATTACATCTTTACCAAAGATGTGGAATTTCGTTCGCGCGTATCCCGAGCAAATGCCCAGGAAGTGTGCCGCCATCTTGTCTTCTTCTCCACATCTATCGGAGGTAGGACTGTCCTTGATTCCCACAGTGTGTAGGTCTCTATTAAACGGACCGTGTCCTGGAGAACTCCAGTCCGCTCCAAAAGATCCTTAGTCCACTCTTTAATCCGCGTTCGGTATGCCTCCCGAGATATTCCTAGTACTGGCTCTGGCCTCATAAAGGGCTTACTTGAACCTTCCTTGGCCAGTCGGTCTGCCTCCTCGTTTCTCTGAATCACAGAGTGTCCGGGAACCCAGTAGAGTCCAACATTCTTGCAGTTTCCTGGGCATTTAGCTGATTTGAGGATTCTCTTACCAGCTTTGATTTTGTGATAGTACCATCTGATTGGTCCGAAGAAAAATTTTGTAATGAAATGCAACTTAAGCGCCAAAGATCACTTTCTTAACTGACATTAGTGACACCCACTTGTATCCGTGTCACCATCGTTCGCATAGTTGGTCATAAATAGGGTTCAATCGATACCACTAAATTTCACAATACTTTTACTGATGAGTAGTATCGAATAAAACTTTCGAATAAAAAGTATCGATACCTACTCATATCGATTGAATATAGTAATTCGTTAGTTAGATATGATACAATTCGGTATAATTAATTTTTAAAAATGTATAAATCTATATAGATATTAATAAAAATAGTGTCGATTGAATCGAGTACTTCGTTATAATTAATTATAACCATGTATAATATATATACCTATATAAATAATAAAAAATACAATAAAATTTGAAAGATATAAATGAGATATTGTAGTGGGCATAAGAAACAAATAAACCAAAACGAATAAGATAAAATTATATTATTAAAAACATACTAAAAATAATAAAAAGCCTTATAAAATTAACATACAATTTATTTTTACTAAGGATATAGAACTACTGGAGACTATTCGTTTTCCCACAATATTTCACTTTTTTAAAACACTTTTTGCAGGTCCCAGTGATCGAATCGTTCTTAGTAAAATAAATCCACAGTTTCGCCATAGGAGGAGGCATTATAATTTGTAATTGACAAAATGGATTGTAAAAATAAAATAAAATGCTGAAATCGTAATCACGTTCATCATCTGTTCAAAATCAAACAAACGTATACCTTCGTAAACGATTAACCATTTAATGTAAATAAGGTAAAAAATAAGGACGCATCATGCAGACTGCATGATGACGTCACACATGAGGTTATTACCATCGATATATATATATATATATATATATATATATATATATATATATATATATTCGATAAGTTTCTTGGTATCAACTAAAAGTATCGATACACCACTTGTATTTACTTGTATCGATAGAGCCCTAGTCATAAACATAAACTACGTACTTTAGGGGCTTGCTAGGTACGTCAATTGAGGGTTAATTCATTTTGGGGAAGTACATTGGAAACGATGAGACAGATGTAACACGGTGTAATATCCAAGTAGAACATGACAAATGGTTCTCGAAGGAGTGATGAGATGAGATGAGATGGCAAATAGGAAGAGAGGTTAGTTTCAAATATAGCAGGTTGTATTTAGTAAGGATCATCTAACTATAGACACAGTTCCCCAACCAGGGGGAGCGCTAACTCTAAATATGTCTCTCATTTCTACCCCGACTAAAGATCATTGCACTAGACTCTCATCTATCGCCAAAGTACTTACCCACATCAACTATTTCTATGATTTCGCCCCCTCTCTAAACCTTTTGTCAGGCCAATTTGTCTCAAAATCAATAGGTGTCTGTACGAATACATTTTTGCGATCTGTGTCGATATAGTAAAATGCTAGTTAAAAAAACAACATGTGTGAGTGACGAATACTCACGAGAATTGATGTGTGAACATCAGCTTTAGATTTAGATTCAAACGTTTGCTGCTGTGCACTGATTTTGATTAAAATTTATATTATAATGTTACAATAAGAAAAGTAGTTCGAGCAATTAAACATTCAAATTTATTGTTCTTTAATTTCTTTTATACATGAAATTATAGGTTTGTGATAGCTAAAATAATTATATTTTTTTATATTTACATTGCTGTATTATTTTCTTTCACCACAAATTTCGTGACAAATTTAAGCTATCGAAGCATCTTAACCTAAAAGTTTCTTGCAGAAAAATAATATTATAGTTCGTAATATTGATATTTTAGTTAAAGTCACTACAACGTGCTTGTCTTCTGAGCTCAAGGTTGTGGGTTCGTAACCCGACCGAGGCCCTTAGTTTATTTTATCTGGGAGGTAAAATAAACTTAAGCACGCCGTCCTTCGGATAGGACGTTAAGCGATGGTCCCGAGCCTGTACGATGTCAGGTACTCGTTAAAGACCCCTACCCTAGGTGAATAAAAATTTAGGGTAGGCAAAATTTAGGACTCCCACAGTAGAGTCGGGCTCATGTCCACCAGAGTGACAAAAGAGCGCTCTGGTAGTAGGCGATATGACCTCATAGTTAAAGCCCGGCATGAGTCATAAAACCTAACCTAACCTAACTACAACGGTAAATATAATCAATAATGTTGTAAAAATAGAATGTTATATCTACAGCTGTTTTATTGTTATTGGTTTTATTATAGGTTAGGTTAGGTTTATGACTCATGCCCGGGCTTTAACTACGAGCTCATATCGCCTACTACTAGAGCGCTTTTTCGTCACTCTGGTGGACATGAGTCCGACTCTAATATGGGAGTTCTAAATTTTGCCTACCCTAAATTTTTATTCACCTAGGGTAGGGGTCTTTAACGAGTACCTAATCTTAACCTAACGAGGATGGCGTGCTTAAATTTATTTTACCTCCAAGATAAAATATACTAACTGTCTCCGTCGGGTTACGAACCCACGACCTTGAGCTCAGAAGACAAGCACGCATACCACTGAGCTACCGGCACCCTCAGGTTTTATTATATATTTACCTTTACATTCATTCATATGTGACGAAATATATTACACACTTAATTATTCCATGAAAGTAGAAATGCTCAAAAACTGCTGACATCACAGATAGAGAAGTGTGTAGTTGTGTGTCCGAGACACACTTACACATACACATCAACGAAACATACACTCTGACGGTCTGACATAGCCCTTCCCGAGAGCTAAGATGTTTACACATCAAAATCTTGATGTGATCTTTCCAGGTCTTTCTTATCATTTCATACTTACATTACTGGGTGCATGAAAGTAATGAGTTGTCGTCAGCGGTATTTTTTTGTTTATTGTACAGCGTAATCCTGAGAGTGACATTCCTCCGAGCAAAAGGGGAGGGGGGAGACCTAAAACGAAAAACGCCTGTTAAATGTTTCACCATTCCTGGTGTTGAATATTAAAACGCGTGTTATCATAATTCTCTGATGTTTAGACAAAAGGACTTAAGTCAGAATAAGTCTTGTGACCTAAAGGACTACTAAGTTACTTCGTTTATATTTAATACTTTTATTGAAATAATATTTCAAGTAACATAAATGTGCTTTACCTGATTTACAGGAATTTTTCAAACCTTCAGAAATTCTTCTTTTAAAATTCAGATTTTCTGACTTGAGCCCTTCTGCCCAAACACCCGAGAATTTATCTGTAACTTATACAGTCCACTCTCGATAAGTCGAACTTTTAGGGCCTGGGCAAAATATTTTGACTTATCTACCAAAGTTCGACTTATCAAATTAAAAAAAGAAATATGTAATATAGGTACTGTAAAGTAAAAAAAAAGTATATTAAGAATATGTATAAATAATACATTAATACAATACAAATGTAAATCATTTTTCAGTGCCTTTGAAATAAGTTTTTTTAAATATTTTTTTTCTTAGTTAGAAACATCTTTGACATTTCAAATGCGGCGCAACGACTGAATAACAACGGTACAGTGAATGAAGTGAAAATAAAGTAAACATTCAAACCAAAACATTAATAAAGTAAACAAACATTCAAGGTAGTTCGCAAGAAGTTAGAAAGCAGAAGATTTTACTGCTTCGGCTCAACCTTAACGGAACCGAAGCAGTTAATGGAAGGAACCTGCAGAAGAATCCTGGACTTTATTAAAGTTACGGGGCTGCTTTAAGGACCAATAGGCCTACTCTGGCCACGGTGACATAATCAGCCCTCGAAAAAAAAAAAAAAAAACAGGATTTTTCTCAGTTCGACTTATTTACACATTGTTCCTGGTATTTGGCCCGAATTCGACTTATTGAGCTAATATTTACGTTACATGACATGGGACCAGAGAATTTGTTCGACTTAACTACGAATTCGACTTATCGAAGTTCAACTTATCGAGAGTTGACTTCTCCAGTACCATTTTAGTTTGAATTTCCCTGAATTTTCCCACATTATGTAGCATTGTGATAAATCTGAATCTGATAATTGTTATAGGAAGGTGTGTGTTTGATGTTTCAGATATAATGGAGCAGTTCGAACAGCTGCTGACGTGCGCCATCTGTCTGGACAGGTATCGGAACCCCAAGTTGCTACCATGTCAACATTCCTTCTGTATGGAGCCATGTATGGACGGCCTCGTCGACTACGTTCGTCGACAGGTCAGTAGACTGTAGTTCAGAGAACCATTAGGATATTCCAGTCTAGCAGGATAAGCAGGGATATTTCCGAGAGGGAAATTATTTGGATATCCATGTATTTCGGAGTATCCTCTACTTTATCTGGATTTTTTTTTTACAAATAAGATTCGATCCTAAGACATGTCCAACCTCCAAATAAGTGTACAAAAAGTTTGGAAAGTTAGTTATTTCATGCCCTGGCATTATACTAGGTCATATCGTCGACTACTAGAGCGCTCTTCGTGTTGTATATTAAATACATTTTTATATATTTCAGTGCGTAAATTGTCGTTTAGTAACTTGAAGTCCCGGGTTCAGATTCTTTGAGAATTTCAGCCGTAATGAGGTTGTATCCTGGGGACTTGCCCAGGCATTAACTACGAGGTCATATCGCCTACTACCAGAGCACTCTTTCTTCTGTTGGACATGAGCCCGACTCTACTCTGGGAGTCCTAAATGTTGCCTATCCTAAATTGTTGTTCATGTAGGGTAGTAACGAGACTTAACCTCCCATCCGAAGGACGGTGTGCTCAAGGTTTTTTAATTTCCCAGATAAAAAACCTAAGACTAGAATTTGAATCTACAATGATCTTGAGCTCAGTAAGCAAGCATGCATACCACTGAGCTACCGGCGCTGTCATATGTTTTCATAGTAATGCATGTGTTGTATTAACAACAATTTCACCTTTAATTTATATTTTATTGGGTTGTCATTGAATTTACAGATTTTTTTATTATTTCAATTTTCGACATGAGTTAATGACTGTTAGGATTATTAAGATTATTATTATATAGACGAGTCAGAAAAAATGGTTAGCATACTCCTTAATATGTAGTAGGCAATTTAGTAGACATTTTGAAAAGTTAGAATTTGGATATGTTTTTCACAAACTGTTTGTAAGAGGGCAGTAGAAATTAGGAATCGTTCTTATATCTATGGTCACAGGGAATAAGTTGTTAAGTTGTAAAATGGCCAAAATGAGTTAAGTATACTGTGATCCTCATGTGAAGAAGTTGGGAGCTCAGGACTCTAATACTTTCGGAATTATAAAGATGTGGTTTTCTTGATATCTCGTAAAATTGTATATGTTCTCGGTTAAATCAACTTAATCTACTTCTTTGAGGAATCATTTACGAGATAACTGCATTTAACCATTTATTCACTACGGCAGACTATTCCAAGTGAAGAGGGAGTTTTCGGTTAAATCAACTTTAGAGAAGCATCATTCACGAGTATTTCAAGAAGTATGATTAGTAATTAGGTAAGTGATGGGGAATGATTAGATAACTATGGGAAAATCCAAGCAAGGATTAACAATATTCATCGTCATTCACTCCTATAGATTAAGAGGGTATATGATTAATAATGATGCAAACATAATTTGTTAATTCTAAAAACTGGATTTACACGTTTAATGCAAAGTAAAGAAGTTCTGTCCTGAAAAGATATGAACTTAGACTTGAGAGACACGAGATTTGTACAAAAATCCGTCTTGTGATGGCTGGGACACCTCGCGGAAGACGAACCAAACAGTCCTGAGAAGGATAATAGAGCTGCACCTTGAAGAAAAGAAAAGAACAGGAAGACTGAAGGATGACCTCAGAACGATGGCTATGAGATGGAAGGGATTGTTTTGGTGGCCCAGCTTCTATGGGGAACGCGTTGCTCGGGAAATTAGTTAGTTATTCCGACTCATGCCCGGGCTTTAACATCGATGTTATATCGCCTTCTACTAGAGTGTTCATTCGATATGAGCCCTCTTCGATATGTTTATTGACCTACCCTCGGAGTCTTTAACGAGTACCTAACATCGGCTCGGGAACATATCAAATATCAAAAAGCTTAGAAAATTTTAAGGTTATTGTTAGTTAGTTATTATGACTTATGGGTTTAATTACGATGTCATATCGCCTACTACTAAAGCGCTCTTTTGTGATTTTAGTGGACATGAGTCCGACTGTACTGTGGGATTCCTAAATTTAGACAAGAGAAATAATAAGGAAATGAATATAAGCTAACCTTGTTAGGTCCTTGCTAGGGAGTGTCCATCAAATTCTGTTTACAAAGGACATATATCCTTACAAAAGTAATATAAACATGTTTAAATCTTAAAAAATCTCTGTCAGTGTCCACATCTTGGAAAACAAACAGAAAAATATTGTCTTATTTTTGTTTCTTGTATTTTTTTTCTCTCTTTTTTTCTTTTACCTTGTGCCGCCCTCCCCGTCTTTTATTTATTTTTATTATTTGCTTTTGATCGTTTGACACAGGACAAAGACAAAATTCGTAAGATATCGCTCTTGTTCAATCCATTTCTCAACAACATACTTGGAATCTGTAACCTGGTTGACTGACGGTTAAGGCGAAAGGGGACAACAGTCAGAAAAGTGCCATAATCGTAGAATCCATTTCTTGGCTGCCCAAATTTTTTGTTTTTTTTTTCTGAAAAATGCATTGGGCCAAGAATCAATTTTTCTAATGCGGAATGTCAATAATATTGTAAAAAAAAATGTTTATATGGTCAGATAAATCAAAACGTTGGAAAACATGAAATTCCGAATTCGAATTTCACACCAATTACGTAACTTCTCCTATACTTCGTATAGCTGGGGAAGTTACTTTCCTTTCTTGACTTTCCCAGAGACTTTCCTATGAACCACTACTTTGTTTCTATAATTACAACATTGAGATGTATTTTTTTTTTTTTTTTTTTTTATCTGGGAGGTAAAATAAACTTAAGCACGCCGTTCTTCGGATGGGACGCTAAGCGATGGTCCCGAGCCTGTACGATTTCAGGTACTCGTTAAAGACCCCTACCTTAGGTGAATAAAAATTTAGGGTAGACAAAATTTAGGACTCCCACAGTAGAGTCGGGCTCATGTCCACCAGAGTGACGAAAGAGCGCTCTGGTAGTAAGCGATATGACCTCGGTAGTTAAAGCCCGGGCTTGAATCATAAAACCTAACCCAACCGTGATTTTGTTTTATTTTTGCCTAACAGGTCGTTGACTGGAGGGGAGGGGGGGATTATGGTAACGAGAATTTGAAGTCTGATGGAACATTACGTGGATGTTCGCTTCGCTCTACAGAATATTGAACATTTAGTGTAAACGTTTTAAACATTAATTTTAATATACAAACAATTATTGATTAATTATATTCTGTAATTTGTAAAAATGTTAATAATGAGATATATTTATTTTTTAAAGGTTAGGTTAGGTTTTTAGGTTTTTTATTAAAGTAATTTCTCACAACTAAATTATAATAAAGTGACATCTGCTTTGAAAACGATGTTACATCTTAAAAAAAAGTCTTCGGTGAATCACCTGATATGTACTTCCCCAGCAATAAATAATCAATTACACTTTTGTTTACGTTTCAAAGCCAATCTAGAGTTTGGGTTAAAACTACTTACATAGGGGCTCATAAATCCTCAAATTTATTACATCGGCAGTTATTAGGGTTTTTGAATTGAGTCCCCTACTCAGAACCCCCCCTTCCCTTCATCCGATATCGCTGAAATTTGATAGGTTATGTCCTAATTGGATTTTGACTTTGAATATGAAATTTCATGTCGATACATTCATTACATCGGCAGTTATTAGGGTTTTTGAATTTGAGTCCCCTACTCAGAACCCCCCCTTCCCTTCATCCGATATCGCTGAAATTTGATAGGTTATGTCCTAATTGGATTTTGACTTTGAATATGAAATTTCATGTCGATACATTCATTACATCGGCAGTTATTAGGGTTTTTGAATTTGAGTCCCCTACTCAGAACCCCCCCTTCCCTTCATCCGATATCGCTGAAATTTGATAGGTTATGTCCTAATTGGATTTTGACTTTAATATGAAATTTCATTTCGATACATTCATTACATCGGAAGTTCTTAGGGTTTTTGAATTGAGTCCCCTACTTAGAACACCCCCTTCCCTTCATCCGATATCGCTGAAATTTGATAGGTTATGTCCTAATTGGATTTTGACTTTGAATATGAAATTTCATGTCGATACATTCATTACATCGGCAGTTATTAGGGTTTTTGAATTTGAGTCCCCTACTCAGAACCCCCCCTTCCCTTCATCCGATATCGCTGAAATTTGATAGGTTATGTCCTAATTGGATTTTGACTTTAATATGAAATTTCATTTCGATACATTCATTACATCGGAAGTTCTTAGGGTTTTTGAATTGAGTCCCCTACTTAGAACACCCCCTTCCCTTCATCCGATATCGCTGAAATTTGATAGGTTATGTCCTAATTGGATTTTGACTTTGAATATGAAATTTCATGTCGATACATTCATTACATCGGCAGTTATTAGGTTTTTGAATTGAGTCCCCTACTCAGAACCCCCCCTTCCCTTCATCCGATATCGCTGAAATTTGATAGGTTATGTCCTCATTGGATTTTGACTTTAAATATGAAATTTAATGTCGATGCATTCATTACATCGGCAGTTACTAGGGTTTTTATGTAAAGCCTCTCCTCTCATCACCCCACCCTTTTAGTCGATTCGGCTTAAAAACAACAGATGTCGTCGCTAGAGGGTTCTGGATTCACATATAAAATTTCGTGTTGATACATCCATTCTATCGAGAGTTATCGTGTTCACAGACAGACACACAGATAATTCGTATAGCAGGAGAAGTAAAAAAAATAAACAACAAACATGTGTGAGTGACGTGGAACTCACGAGAATTGAAGTGTAAACATCTGCTTTAGTTTCAAAAACTTGCTGTCGTGCACTGATTTGTTTTATAATGTTACAATAAGAAAATTAGTATGAGGAATTGAACTTTCAAATTTATTGTTCTTCACTTTCTTTTATACATGAAATTATTGGTTTGTTATAGCTAAAATAATTATATCTTTTTTAGATTTGCACTGCTATATTATTTTCTTTTACCACAAATTTTATTTATTGTTACAAATTAAGCTATCGAAGCATCTTAACCTAAAAGTTTCTTACCGAAAGATCATTTTATAGTTAGTAATATTGATATTTTAGTTAAATTCACTACAACGGTAAATATGATCAATAATGTTGTAAAAATACAATGTTATATCTAATCATGTTATTTAGAGTTGTTTTATTATATATTTACCTTTACATTCATTGATATGAGACGAAAAATATTACACGATAATGCGGTAGAAATATATTACACTTTCTTCGAGGGCGCCGGTAGCTCAGTTGCTATGCGTGCTTGTCTTCTGAGCTTAAGATCGTGGGTTCGAAACCCGACCGAGGTCCTTAGTTTATTTTATCTGGGAGGTAAAATAAACTTAAGCACGCCGTCCTTTCGGATGGGGCGTTAAGCAATGGTCTCGAGCCTGTACGATGTCAGGTACTCGTTAAAGACCCCTACCCTAGATGAATAAAAATTTAGGGTAGGCAAAATTTAGGACTCCCACAGTAGAGTCGGGCTCATGTCCACCAGAGTGACGAAAGAGCGCTCTGGTAGTGAGTAGAATGAGTCATAAAACCTAACCTTACACTTTCTTCTATGATCACAACATTAAAAGTACCTACCACATAAAAGTGCAACATAAAAAGTCAAATGCATGAACGTAGAAATGCTCAAAAACAGCTGACACAAATAATGAAATGTGTAGTTGTATGTGTGCGCTGGGAAACACACACACACTTGCTCATGCACAACAAGACGCTATGGTCTGACGAACCCCCTACCGAGAGCTAGCATCAAAAAATACCTTTATAGAGAATGTACTCAAATGTTACATTCAAATAGGTTCATAAATAAATGTGCAGTTGTGTTATTCTGCAGGGCAGAATACAAGCACACTAACTCATACAGAAATACATTGTTAAAAGATTGTTACAATATCTCTGCATATAGAAGACCCTTTGTTAGCCACAAAGTACCTCGCCCTTCTCTCCACAACTAACCTCTACTTTAATCTTCACTGAAACTGCCCTAAACAGTTAATATTTTAAGTATAAATCTTCACCGAAATAGGGATTTATATCGGTTTTAGATAAAGGACCGATTTTCTCTCTCCTTTTTCCCTGTCTCTTGTAAAGCATATTTCCATGGGAATGCGGGCAACAGGTCTCCGTCCCAGGATGAGAAATGGTGGCTTGAATCTCTCTCTTATTTATCAGGAGACTTCTCTCAGACAAATAAATCACTTACTGACAAACAAATAATTTCATATATTTTTGAATATGAACTTAGAACATAATTCCTGTCGACTGTATTCAAACTTCTGTGATAAATAATAATTAAATAATAAGTTACCACATTTCCTGTAGAAATTATAGCTGGTCTTTTACTTAATTTTGACTCCTACAGTAATTTCCGAAAAGGGCCCTAAAATGTATCAAAAATTCAAGACGTGAATTTTTTTAAGAAAGAGCTAGTAAATTTAAAAATTTCAATTTATAAACTTTTCATTTCGATTTCTAAAGAGCTGCCATATTGTTTTTCTAAATTTTTCAAACATAAATTATCTTACTGGTTTTTAAATGATCTTATTGGGCCCACAGGGAAAATGAATAGAATAGAATTTAGAGAACAAAAATTGGGTTTATTTACTTAAACTACATAATAAAATTAATAACTAAGAGATAAAAAACATCAAAATATCTACAAAAAGCAATCTTAAAACCTAATTTTTACATTTGTGTTTTAGTCTCTTTTCTTTCAAATACTGGCCTGTGATGTATAAAAAAAAATACACACATTAAAATTATTAATATTAAAAAAATAATTATATTTATTTTTCTATATAATGCAATTTTCTTTTTAAACAAATGAGTAAAAAAAAAAAACACGGCCATCAGCTGTTTTTTTAGTGTGTGTAGAGACGGGTCGAGGCCTGGGTGGGAATGGCGACGGTCTGAGTGAAGATAGAGTGGTGTTTAGGCTTAAGTTGTAATGAACTAAATAGGAGTGAATTGACGGTGATATTGATCCGCAAAGAAGGTACTGTTGTTTGTTTATATGTACAGGATATATTCCCAGAAATATATAACTTAAATTTAAAGAATGGCCAAAAAATATAAAACAGAAAGTTAGTTATTGTGACTCATGCCCTGGCTTTAACTACAAGGTCATATCGCCTACTACCAGAGCTCTCTTACGTTGCTTGGGTGGACCTGATTCAAAAAATGATTTTCTTCAGTGAAGAAAATATTTACTATATTACAACATTCAGAAGTTTGAATAATATTTATTTATAATTATCAAATAACAATAAATTTTCTTAAAGTAATAATATTGTATTTACATAATCATTGATTAATATTAGAATTCCAAAAATGTTTTTAGAATTAAATTTTGTTTTCTAATTTTTAAGAATTTTAAATTTTGAAGAAAAAAAATATTTATTGAAAATTCTCAAATTTGCAGCTTAATATTTTCTTCGCTCTAGAAAATTTTATCTTTATCATAATCATATTTTCTTTTTAAATATTGCAGCTATTCTCTAAATCAATGTTATTTTGGACATATAAACATATAAATAAATAAAAGTACCTTTGCGCATCTACTTCACTGTTATTCCACTCCTGCATGGTTCACGACACCTTAACCCTAAACCCCCTTAACCCCGACACCTCCCCCCCCCCCTCTCTCTCTCTTTTTTTGAGGGCGCCGGTAGCTCAGTGGCATGCGTGCTTGACTTCTGAGCTCAAGGTCGTGGGTTCGTAGCCCGACCGAGGCCCTTAGTTTATTTTATCTGGGAGGTAAAATAAACTTAAGCACGCCGTCCTTCGGATGGGACGTTAAGCGATGGTCCCGAGCCTGTACGATGTCAGGTACTCGTTAAAGACCCTTACCCTAGATGAATAAAAATTTAGGGTAGGCAAAATTTAGGACTCCCACAGTAGAGTCGGGCTCATGTCCACCAGAGTGACGAAAGAGCGCTCTGGTAGTAGGCGATATTACCTCGTAGTTAAAGCCCGGGCATGAGTCATAAAACCTAACCTAACCTAACCTCATATTTTCTCTTAGTGTAGGGGGGAAGGGGCGGCAAATTGAGCAACTGCCTCTGGCGGCAGAAACCTATACTACGATTAGTGTCTTCTCATTTGAATAAGTTTCTGAAAAGGCAGACCAGGATAGTCACTTAGGTGACCCAACTTCTAACAACTCATAATGACCCATCTAAATTGGATCCTATTTTATATGCAACCTGGACGCAGACTCCTAGTAGCCCATTGTTAGATGTAGTACATCCCATATCTAACCCAATTGTTAACATAATAATAACAATTTTATTTATATAATAATATATAATAAGATGAATAAAAGTGATTGTCTTCCTGTTCAAAAATGTTTTATTTTATAACAGTTTTTTAATTTTTTTAAAAATCATAATTATCAATTTTCCTCATAAAGACACTCATTTATTCATTTTCTGTGGAATCGGCAGAAGGGAAGGGGGGATCAGAGAAGGTTCAACTCAAAAACCACAATAACTACCGATGTGATGAATTTATGGACACAAAATATAGCCTGATGATTTAGGAGCCTCTATGTAAGTCAACTGTTGAATATTAGAGCAGATGGTCGACTGGTTTTTGAGGAGGAGTGAATCACCGACCACGTTTTTTATTAGTTTTCCACTATATTGACACAGATTGCAAAAATTCATTCGCACAATACTGTTTTTCACCAATAAAACTAAATTTTTTTTTTTTTTAACTGAAAATTGTATTATGTTTTAGGTGAAATGTCCGGAGTGCCGAGCAGAGCACCGGATCCCCTACCAAGGGGTCCAGGGGTACCCAACCAATGTCACTCTTCAGCGGTTCTTGGAGCTTCATATCGAGATCTCAGGAGAACTACCCGACCCCACCAGGTATGTAAAACTACAGACGGCCTCTATGTATGAAATGTCCGCAGTGCCGAGCAGAGCACCGGATCCCCTACCAAGGGGCCCAGGGATACCTAACCAATGTCACTCTTCAGCGGTTCTTGGAGCTTCATATCGAGATCTCAGGAGAACTACCCGATCCCACCAGGTATGTAAAACTACAGACGGCCTCTATGTATGAAATGTCCGCAGTGCCGAGCAGAGCACCGGATCCCCTACCAAGGGGTCCAGGGGTACCCAACCAATGTCCCTCTTCAGCGGTTCTTGGAGCTTCATATCGAGATCTCAGGAGAACTACCCGATCCCACCAGGTATGTAAAACTACAGACGGCCTCTATGTATGAAATGTCCGCAGTGCCGAGCAGAGCACCGGATCCCCTACCAAGTGGTCCAGGGGTACCCAACCAATGTCACTCTTCAGCGGTTCTTGGAGCTTCATATCGAGATCTCAGGAGAACTACCCGATCCCACCAGGTATGTAAAACTACAGACGGCCTCTATGTATGAAATGTCCGGAGTGCCGAGCAGAGGACCGGATTCCCTACCAAGGGGTCCAGGGGTACCCAACCAATGTCACTCTTCAGCGGTTCTTGGAGCTTTTGGAAGTAGACATGCGTCCAGCATCCAATGGAGATGGTGTGAATCAAATTAATGAATCGAATTAAAATGTTTATTTTTTTATTAGAAAATGGCTGTGTGAATGATATAATAATAATTTTTATTCTCCCGCTTAAATAAAAAATACCATAATACATAATTACATCTGTTTTATTTACATTTTTGATGCATTATGTAGAGTGGAGGTCATATCCCATTATGCTAATAGAAGATACTCAGTATGCTAAAGATGGGGTGAGAGAAGAGAATAATTATCAACACAATGGCCTGTTCTAAGTTTTATCTTAGTGTTAGATAACAGGTATTCCAGAAATAATTTTACAGTTTGGTCAAAGACTAAACCCATGACCCCATTGTTCAACTGGGTTATTCTGTTATGTGTAATGCTAATATATTTTAACGTAGAGATCTAAAATTCAGTGAATGTAATGAAAAATACTATGTTAATTTGTTATTATGACTCATGCCAGGGCATTGAATGCAAGATCATATCGCCTACTACCAGTCACTGTGGTGGACATGAGTCGGCCGACTTTACTATGGGTGTCCTTAATTTTGCTGTCATCGTATAATCATGGGGCCATCGCTTAACGTTCCGAAGGATGGCGTGCTCAAAGTTTTATTCAGACAAGGTTTTATACTCTCAGATATAAAATCTAAGGGTGGATAGAATATAAACACATATAAGATGAACAATTTTTTTTTTTTTTTTTAATAAATAAATAATAGAAGATACATGAATATTTTAAGGAAGGCTTCTAGCAACAATGGGCGAATATTCTACATGTACATAACTCTATAAAACTAATAAATAAATATTCTACATACAGATAATTCAAAAACGTAATATTCTATAAGTAGATAATTAAATGAAATCTCATTTTCTTCTTATAGATAATTCAATAAAACCTAATAATCTACAGATACTCCAATTAAACCTAATATTGTACATACATATAATTCAATGAAGACTAATATTCCCTAAATAGATAATTCAATGAAACCTAATATTCTACATATAGATAATTCAATAAAACCTAATATTCTACATACATATAACTCAATGAAGCCTAATAGTCCTTAAATAGATAATTCAATGAAACCTAATATTCCTCACGGCTACTACACGTACAATACTCGCTTTGACTCCCAAATGAAACCAAATGCGTTAATATTCAGGAAGTTAAGGAAGAGAGGTTTGAATTATAGGACTTAGAACTGCCACCGAGGATAAGATCAGACGGCTATTGAAGCTATTTTTACAATTGTTGTCTCGTTATTTTGTAGAAGAGAACGATAACAGAAGGACTGGGCGATAAGTCGAGATAGAAAATCCTCAACTGTTGTACCTACCAGGCGCACTGTTCCCTGAGAGACAGCAATATCCGGCCGATTTGTGTCTGATGGTGATTGGAATCTGGCTAAAGGTTTTCAACTCGATGAACTGAGATAGGAGAAGGACTCAACGTAAGGCGGAGATGAACAGACTGAACGCTTTTCTATTGACTCTTAAAATACTGAAAACTGAAATATACACATACCCATTCACCAGTTTCAGGGCGTTCATAAATTACGAAAGGCACGAAGGGGAGGAAATGGGGGGGGGGGGGGGGGGGGGGTGAAGTATTTCTTTATGGCAGGAGGGGGATATGACGTATCTTTTCGTGACAAGAAAGGGATTGAAGTATCACATAGACAGGAGGGAGGGGTTGAAGTATCACTTTGTGACAGAAGAGAAGGGTTGAAGTAATACTTTGTGACAGAAGAGAGGGGTTGAAGTACACTTTGTGACAAGAGGAAGGTGTAGGATCACTTTGTGAAAGGAGAGCCGGGGATGTGAAGTATCACTTCGTGAAAGGAGGGAGGGGGGTTGAAAAATCACTCTATGTTAGGAGGAAGGATGATGTATCACTTTGTGCCAGGAAAGGGGGATAATTAATCACTTTGTGCCAGGAAAGGGTGATGATTTATCACATTGTGCCAGGAAAGGGGGATGATTTATCACTTTGTGACAGTAGGAGGAAGGGGTTAAAAGTTCGAAAATTGCATCACATAATTTATGGAAGGCATTGCAGCAAATCTAGTGCTAACAATAATATATTTAAACACCTTCATGGCGTTAATCTTTTAATCCGCATTACAATTCCATTCATTGGGTTTATTCCATCGGTTTAGTCCCCACTTACTCAGTACATCTTCTATGTTCAAATTAATCGTTTTTCGGATGATACTTGTATCTGTGTAAACATTTTTTTTTATGCACGATAGCTCTAAAATATACTTTTTAAATGTGAATAAATTCATTGTAACTTACAGTTGATTACATAAAAACAACCCTCATGAAGGGTCTTACTGCATAATTTTGTCAAATATCGTCTAAATCGAAAAATCATCAAACAAAACTTGTAGCAAAAATTCATATGAAATAATTTACAGTCAGTTTATTATAATATCAATTTCACTTTTTATGTATGAAGAAGGAGGCCCCGATAGCGTGCTTATCTACTGAGCTCAAGATCGCGGGTTCGAAACCCAGCCCAGGGGATATTATGTTGTTGTTTTTTTTATCTGGGAGGTGAAAAACCTTAAGCACTCCGTTCTTACTTAACTTGGGCAGGCGAGATAGGCGATAGGACCTTGCAGTTAAAGCCCGGGTTTAAGTAGCAATAACTAACTGTATGGAGAAAGTCTTGTACCAACTTAACTGATTTTCCTAGTTTATTAACTGTCAACACACAGTGCCATGAATGTGGAAACATACATCTACCCACTCTTATCTATCGCTATCGTTTAAGATAGTCTTCCCATCTTTCCCTAATAAATAAAAGTATTATACTTAAAAATATATATTTTTAAACATTACGAAATAAAAATATATATACATTCCTTAGTGCCACTTTAGCATTTTGGATTCGTACCAAAATACCAAATGAGTTTTACAATAATTCTGTGAAAATGCCTTATCTCATTATTATTTTTAATATTGATTGATGTTTTGTTCCAGTGGTCAGATAATGAAACGGTGTGCAGTATGCACCGAGAAGGGTTATTGTGTTCACTGTTCCCATTGCAGTAAAGATGTATGCACCCAATGCAAGTCTGCACATATGGACATACTGCGAAGGGAGATTGCTCGCATCAACAACCAGGTAACGCAAGCTCCTCTAATCGTACTTTATGTATACAACGGGGGGAGGGGGGGGGGGGGGGGGGGGGGGCTATGATTTGTATGCAATAAAAACAGCGGAATATGCACATATATATGCAAATATATTTGGCAAAATATGCAATTAAAAACTAAAAATATGCGAAAGGCTGCAAATGTGTTTCTTCAACTTCTCTGGGATGTTCCACTGTCATAGTCACCAGAAGAAGGGACGTGTAAGTGTCCCGAAATATCGTCCAAAAAAAACAAAAAAAAAACAAGAAGACACCTCTGGAAAAAAAATGCCAGAAACAACCAACAGAATCAAATAAACTACAGAAGTAATAGAAAATTTTTATAGACATCAAATTTATCAAATAATAAATATATAAGCAAAAAAATAAAGTAAAAAATATAGTGATAAAAAAAAATTGTTTGAACAGAGAAAAACTTAATATAGTCAGTTTCAAACAAAAAGGATGCCTGTCTGGCCTCAAAGTTGATTTGTATCGGCTGAATGAGCGCTCCACATCAATTGAAGTAACTGGCGCATAATTGAAAACCCCAATATCCATTGGGCTCAATTCAACCCCTGACTCTTCGCTCACCACCTCCACTATTTTTCACCCAAACGTTTAAAACTGAACTGATCGACTTAGAAAAGAATAAGAAAGAAGGGGGGGAAAATGGGCATAAAAAACAGTTCCGAGAATAAATTATTAAAGTAAACAGTGAGATTAAAAAGTTCGCTATATGAACACAAAGAATTCAAGAGAAACATTGGAGTTTCTGGAATGCACACATCTCAATAAAAGGCGCGTCAAACAGAAGCAAATTTAATGAGAAAAATTTGGAAATAAAAGTGGGACTAATTTTTATTAATCATCAGTTTACAAAGAAAAAAAAATGATTAAAAAAAATAGATATGTACCTACTTTACAGAGTTTATCCTTGAGCTGCCGAAAAAACTCAAAAATATGCATTTTTAGCGATGTATGCAAAAATATGTAAAATAAATACAGCTTAAATTGATTCTATATGGGCCAAAACATAAAGATAATGTTTAAACAGGATGCTGAAGTTAATAGAAAAAAATATATATAAATCACAGCCCTACTCATAAGTCAGTATCGTTATGGATAAAGAAATATGCGAATATGCGTCCTAGTGATCCGCGAAGAGGACCTCTTGCGGTCTTGCGCACAGACTTTAATGACGTCATTCGTTTACAGACTCAGACTTTTTCTTTAACATTGTGACACAATTATTATGTTATTCTTATTTGATAATATTATAACGTCACCATGTAACTATGTGATTTTTTTCTAAGTCATTCTCTTGTTGGCTCTTTTAATATATATATATAATATATATATATATATATATATATATATATATATATATATATATATATATATATATATATATATATATATATATATATATATATATATATATACACATATATATATATATATATATATATATATATATATATATATATATAGGTTTAGGTTAGGTTTTATGACTCATGCCCGGGCTTTAACTACGAGGTCATATCGCCTACTACCAGAGCGCTCTTTCGTCACTCTGGTGGACATGAGCCCGACTCTACTGTGGGAGTCCTAAATTTTGCCTACCCTAAATTTTTATTCATCTAGGGTAGGGGTCTTTAACGAGTACCTGACATCGTACAGGCTCGGGACCATCGCTTAACGTCCCATCCGAAGGACGGCGTGCTTAAGTTTATTTTACCTCCCAGATAAAATAAACTAAGGGCCTCGGTCGGGCTACGAACCCACGACCTTGAGCTCAGAAGTCAAGCACGCATACCACTGAGCTACCGGCGCCCTCTATATATATATATATATATATATATATATATATAACAAGAGAATGACTTAGAAAAAAATCACATAGTTACATGGTGACGTTATAATATTATCAAATAAGAATAACATAATAATTGTGTCACAATGTTAAAGAAAAAGTCTGAGTCTGTAAACGAATGACGTCATTAAAGTCTGTGCGCAAGACCGCAAGAGGTCCTCTTCGCGCATCACTAGGACGCATATTCGCATATTTCTTTATATATATATTATATTCATATAATTAAATATATATATGTATTTATTGTATATAATAATATTTCACACTTGATTATTAATTCATTAGCCCTCTAAAAATTAGCCCCCTTGTCCTTCATCCTTCCAAATCTTGTGAATAGGGTATAACGTCCACATCTTGAACCAACGAAATTTCCCCCCCCCCCCCCCTCCCCCCCATGAACATCCTGGATCCGCCCTTAATGTAAGTCAACTTCATATTGAAAAGTTTATTGATTAATTTGTAACTATTACCAGTATTTCATTATTTACGTATTCCGGTGTGATCCATAATGTCTAAAAACATTCTCTTTGTTGACGGCAGGTAAGACGGGCTCTTCACCGACTAGAAGACATGCTGGCCCTGGTTGAGAAGAACACAACGGCTCTGCAACACAACTGTGGCTCAGTCTCCGAAGAGGTTGATGAAATCTATCGACGATTGTCCAAGGCACTCAAGGACCGCACTGACTTCCTCAAGTCGGAAATTGACCGCTATCTCTCCGTTGAACTGAAGAATCTGACCACTCTCAAGGACAATCTACAGATGGAAGTCTCCAATATACAGGTACACTAGGTGGTGTGAAACTTAAAGCATCAACTTGAAGTGTCCATTTTATTGCACTGTCTCCGGTCAATACTGAACACAAAACACACGTTACTTGTTGATTGGTTATATATTTTTTTAATAATTGCTCATTTCTTAATTTTATTTGTTATTCGTCTATATGCCTAAATGTCAAATAACAACAGGGAGGTAGAATAAACATAAGCACGCCGTCCTTCGGATGGGGCGTTAAGCGATGGTCCCGAGCTTGTACGATGTCAGGAACTCGTTAAAGACCCCTGCCCTGGGTGAATAAAAATTTAGGGTAGGCAAAATTTAGGACTCCCATAGTAGAGTCGGGCTCATGTTCACCAGAGTGACGAAAGAGCGCTCTGGTACTAGGCGATATGACCTTGTAGTTAAAGCCCGGGCATGAGTCATAATAACTAACTGAAATATTTCCAATGGAAATATACCTTTCATTGTTTGAGACGCTATAGAACTTATTAGCGATTGGAAATTTAATTAGAAACATTTTTGATGAGAATCAAGTTTTCGATAGGACTGACCGTTTTCTGGTAAATCAAGGAAACGCCTGAAATTTCACATTTCAAAGCAGTTTTCTTCATGTATCGTGAAAACCGGGCAATCATTTCACAAATAAAATGTGTATTTTACTATTAC
The DNA here is from genome assembly GCA_963662175.1 of Aradus depressus. Lineage (NCBI taxonomy): Eukaryota > Metazoa > Arthropoda > Insecta > Hemiptera > Aradidae > Aradus > Aradus depressus. Next base: position 20,589,074 of record OY759222.1, on the reverse strand, counting down.
TTTTTGAAAGGATTTTTGATTAGGTCATAAAAAATAAGCGGTATCTTGTAAAATGTTCTTAGGCCCCAGAGCAAATTGGCTCATTGGTTTCTGATTTCGGACAAATTTAATCAAACCTAAGTACCTACATGTGACTCCATCATTCCAAATTTCAAGTTCATAGCTACAATGGTTTTTGTGGTAGAGCGCTCACAACTTTCCAATCACACACAGACACTTTTTTTCATTATAACCATAATTTTATTTCATAAAATAGGAATAATCTCCATATTCCTTTACAGAATTTGGGGCTGTCTTTCATAAACTGAACACATTTTTGACATTCTTTTTATTGCAGGCAAATTGCGAACTGGCAGATCGTCACATGGCAAACGAGGACGTTGAATGGGAAGATGTTGAACTGTTGGACACGAAGGAAATCTTTTTGAAAACTGTAGATTTCATTCGTAACTTTGAAGCTGAGATGGGTGACTATGCTCGCCGTGTTCGTTTCACAATGAGCACGGACCCAAACCAACTGGTACATCATGTGGCAACCTTTGGGGACCTCAACATCAGTATGCCTCATCAGTTCACGGGGACCCAGCAGCTGTCCCCTAACTCGGCCACTGCAGGGCTCATGCGCTCCAAGAGTGACCACAGGCTCGCCGCTCCCTACCGCCAACAAGACGAGAGGTAATATCCACCTTCCCTAGAATGCCCTCTGGCTCATAATAAACATGAGATATACAATATTTTCTGTTATGTAATCAGAGACAGGTTCATTTGTCTTGGTAGAGGTCCCTTACAACAGGTATCTTGGCCAGGTTTAGTTGCCTAGGGTAGAGATCCCCCGCAACAGGAATCTAGGCAAGTTTTAGTTGCCTAGGGAGAGATCCCCGCAACAGGTATCTTGGTCAGGTTTAGTTGCCTAGGTAGAGATCCGCCGCAAGAGGTATCTTGGCAAGGTTTAGTTGCCTAGGGAGAAATCCCTCGCAATAGGCATCTTGGCCAGGATCGCCTTAGCCTTCGAGGAAGGTTGTCTGGATGAAAATGGGATTACAGAAATTGGGCAAAAGGATTTTCAAGATAGCAATGTTTAGAATAGAAATTTAGGAAGCGGGACTTGAGATCCTTGACAAAAAGAATTTTAAGATCATTGTGGAGGGTGAGATGTGATACATAGTATAAGAATGCACTTCGGATTGAAAATACTGGATACGCCTCATGTTAGATGGCTTACTTTCTTGATATCTTTATTTAATTTTTTTTCTGAAATTCCTTTTCCAATCGGTATAGCGTGTAATAAATAAACGTATATTTGTTTGTATAGATACGACCGTGGGGACCCCGACGGAGGCCGAGTATCTCCCCTGGCTGGGAGGAAGTTCGGACAGAGATATCCTCGTCGTGAAAGGGGAGACTACGAATACGAAGAGGAACCACGGACACCCAGGAACAGGACTCGATCAAGGTGGGTATAGATGTACAAATAAAGAGATGAATGGTGGGTAAAGTGATCCATCGCTACCACCATCCTCCAAGTGGAAGAAAGTCCCAATGCACGAGTTCCGCTCTCTTCTGTTTGACTTCCACTGATGGTGGTACCACTGGAGAATCACAACATCCGGAGTACGATGCCTCTCTATTATTGACGTGACAACGTCTTATAATTTGGTAGGCCGGGCCCTCATGCACGAAAACGATGTCCCGTAACGAAAGTCACGCGGAACGCGGAACACACGTATCGCGCATGCGCCGAGAGAGAGACAGCTGTTACTACTAATACAGAATATATATTATATTATAGTACAGCTGTTACTTTCTGTATATACAGATAACCTAGTTACCCAATATTATTATTAGATATAGACAGATTAATAATAAACTCGTTTTTTAACTATTATACTTGTGTTTTCTTTCTATATTGTTTTTAAATTGTTTCAAGATTCAAAAATTTTATTGAAATGATTTGTTATATTTTATTCTTGACACTTTCGCTATCTCGCAACTCAGACGTTGTCACGCTCATTTCGCCACGCATCGGAGTTGCACGCACCCGATTTTTAACTGTAGATTTAGATATATTACTTAATCGTAGATTTGGATAATATTCCATGAACTTATCTCTAATATTGGAGTAACTATATTTTGAAAATATTTCCTAGGTATAAATGACAACAAATGTATTTATAATATGTAATTAAAAATTGCTATTAATTTCCCAGCTATACTGAAGTATAGAGGATGATGTCAGATGATGATGACGCTGTTCGTTGCTTAAAATAGCTAACCCATTTTGCATCCGACAATAATTTGGAAAATTCGTCATTTTCTGCCATCTCCATTAAAAATGTTTTCATATTTACATTTTGGTCAAAAAATAATAAATCATCTATTTCTACACCATGATTTCTTAAATATGAAATGGACGCTTCAACATTTTTCCACGTCATAATCTAATCTTGGACCTTTGACATGTTTCGATAAAATTTACCTACTTTAAGTTGGCTAATACTTATAGTAAAATAAAAATAATATATATATCGGAAAATCTATGCCAACTTTTGAATCAAAAAGAGATTATGTTTTGTCAAAAGAATGAAAGTGTAAAAATACTTGTAATTATAAATAAAATTTCATTACTTCTTTTTAATTTTGTCCTATATTGATTAAAATTGCTCACTTTTTTAAATTTCAATTTCACTTATAAAAAGTTTACTTGAATTTACACTAAATTTCATCAAATTTTCGAATATCCGCATTAAAATCTGACGCAATGGTAGCATTTTGAATAATTTTAATTTCTCGTATGTCATTTTGTCTATAATCAATATTCCTTGGTTAACTTCTAAGTACTTGAAACAATGTTTTTTTATGATGATATTACTTGTAATTAAGTGGGGCACGACTTGGAATTGGAATTTGACAGAAAAATAACAATCAAATCGAAAAAAATTTCAGTTCTTAATATACTACTCGAAAAAGCGTGAAAATCGTGTTTTTAAGACGAATGTGGGACCCCCTAAAGCATCGACAATAGTTTGTTTGATATGCTGTTATTGTTTACATGTCAAATACTTTCAATTTTTCGTAGGGCCATCAAATTAAAAAAAAAATTCGATACACTTTAATATATATGTATTAATTTGTTTATTTAATCTCCATGGTTAATGAAGACAAAAGAAGTTTCGCTTCATCCGTGCGCTAATGTGGGTGAGACACAACTGCGTTTTTATAAGTATTGATGATGTTCTGATAATATAGATAATATTCTGATAAATAAGATGAGTTATGATGCGCTCTAGAAGTGATAGGTGCACAAAATGATATTATATAACGATTTATAGTAGACAAAGTCCCATCACAAACACACAGACAGATATCATGGCGAAAATGATCAAAACGAATTTAGGGAACGTTGAAAAGAACTAATAAATATTTAATATAATAAAAACAATATATCTTATAATACTTAACATTTTCTGTAGAGATATTGTGAAACACTTAAAAAAAATAAAGGAAAATGTAGGGTTTTTAAAATATTGTCTATTTTACAAAATATATATTATTATACCATTTTAAGCCACGACTTGTTCAGCCAGTATTTGTTAAGTCGTGGCTGAGATGGTAGCAATATTGAAAGTACATCCATATATTATATACATTTCGTGAAGTAGACATAATTTTTAAAAAATATAAGTTTTTCTTTATTTTTTTTAATCTACAATATTATTATAATGATTTTTTTACCACTTAAAAATATTGTTTGGGAATTGGGAGAGGAATGTTGACAGATAAGCCCCCTGATATACATGACCTTTTGTCAGTATTGATAACAAATCCAAACGTTCGTCACTTGACATAAAGCTGTATCACTGTCAAAACATTTTGTTTTTATGATACGACTTTATGGTACGTACATAATGCATAAAAAATGCTGGTAGGTACGACCTTTTTCCACTCAGCTAATATAGATAGATATTATGACTCATGCCCGGGCTTTAACTACGAAATCTTTTCGACTAATACCAGAGCCCTCTTTCATCGCTCTGGTAGATATGAGCCCGACTCAACAGATGGGAGTCATAAATTTTGCCTAACCAAGTTCATTCATCTAGGGTAGGGGTCTTTAACGAGTACCTGACATCGTACAGGCTTGTGACCATAGCTTAACGTCCCACCCGAAAGATGGCGTGCTCAAGTTTTTTACACCTCTCAGATAAAAAAAAAACCTGTGTGCCTTGACCGAGATGATTGCGAACCCGCGCTAACATTATATGCTCCCTGGCCGGGAACATGGTGTATATTGTTTTTGTCAGTGTTAATCTATTGAACGGTTACTCTTTTACAGGTTCCGCCACGGAGGAGATAACACAGACTCAGACAACGACACAGGATCAGGACCTAGGGTCCGCTTTGAGGCAAAGGGTGACCAGCGGACTGCCCTCGACACTGAGGAGATGTCTCGAGGTCCTCTGTCTGGGATAGCACGTCTCTATGACAGTCCCCGGGTAATGGCACGGATCACCGAGGTGAAGAGAGTCGCACCGCCTCCAGAGCCTCATCCAACTCCGACGGCTGCTAAGGTTCAGACACCTCCGGCCCAGACCAAACGACAACCCTCACGTGTGTACAGTTCTTCTCATATTAATTTTATAATTAGTTACTGTGGCTCATGCCCGGGCTAAAAGTTTGAAAATCTCTTTTGAGCAAATTCTATGTACGAGTCATTACCAATTCAGTGAATGCAAATTTATTCAGATCCTTGAAGAATTTTTTTAATTATATTTTTTGAGTAACTCATAAAATTAAACGATTGTTTAACATAATTTCAGTTGACTTAATTCAAGAGGCTACTAAGACTGTTCATTGTCAAAATATTATTTTATTTACATTTTAAAAAAGTGTTTGTTTTTTTGACATGAACGCTAAAATTGTGTTAAAAATATTACTCTGAAACACTGCTTCTACATCCGTTGAAGGTGTTTTTGGAACTGTGTAATTGGAGATTCAGTTATGTGGATCTGTCAATTTTGATGAACACGAATACTCACAATATATTTAATGGTTTCATGTATATTTTATGGGCCGTGGTGGTCGTGCGGATAGAGCGTAGGGCTTTGGTCGCATGGTCCTATGGTTGTTGTGTTAATAACCAATAACACATTTATAGAGACATGGCTAATATACATCGTACATGAGGCCAATAAAAATAAAAATGTATTTTTTTACTATAAATTTAGACATAGCCTTACTTCCACATACACTAGAACCTCTATAAGTCGAACATCAAGGGAGACGCCAAAAAATTCGAGTTATGGAGTTTTCGACTTATGGAGGATTTCGACAGGTGGATTTTGATTCGACTTGTAGAGGTTAAGATTCATTCTAATTAATGTTGAGTTAGAGAGGTGAAATAAATAAAAATTCAAGTTACAGAGATAACAAACATATTTATATTTATTATTAATCAAGCTTGTCTTCTGAGCTCAAGGTCGTGGGTTCGTAGCCCGACCGAGGCCCTTAGTTTATTTTATCTGGGAGGTAAAATAAACCCTCAGCACGCCGTCCTTCGGATGGGACGTTAAGCGATGGTCCCGAGCCTGTACGATGTCAGGTACTCGTTAAAGACCCCTACCCTAGATGAATAAAAAATTTAGGGTAGGCAAAATTTAGGACTCCCAGAGTAGAGTCGGGCTCATGTCCACCAGAGTGACGAAAGAGCGCTCTGGTAGTAGGCGATATGACCTCGTAGTTAAAGCCCGGGCATGAGTCATAAAACCTAACCTAACCTCAACATTAGTTCAAAACATCCTTAAAATAAAAAAATATGTAGTATGTATGTGTAGGTATTGAAAAAAAGTCTGTAATTTTTTTTTGATTTAGATAATTCGGTTGTTCTCTATCTGTAGCATTGTCTAAGGCAGAAAATTCTTGTTCTTCCGAGTTGCTGGTTTGAACCAAACTACTTCTGACAATTTTTCAATCGACGACAAATGACTTGCTTCGCTAAAGTTCAAATGAAATCAACAATAATATCCTTTACCATTTCTTAGAATTGGTAATCCTATTTATTGTATACTCCTAAATTGTTTTCTAAGAAACAATGGTGTACATTGTCGGCAAATTCTTAAAGTCGGTAACTTATTTTTCTTCGAGCTATAGAGGTAATAACTTTCAAATAATCGAGTTGTAAAGGTTGTAAAATAAAACATTGCTATGTTCGAAATACAGAGGTCCAATTTATTTTTTTCAAGTTTTAGAGGGTAAATATGTACCAAAATGGCTTGTAGGGGCTCACTGATTATTTCGACTAATAGAGGGTTGAGATTTCGAGTAATGGAGGTTTTGGGGCTTGAAGGGAAAGGAACTAAGCTTTTTTTTCGAGTTTTGGAGGTTTTCGACTTATCGAGGTTCGACTTAAAGAGGTTCTACTGTATATACATAGTATCGCAGATGTTATATGATAGCTCAAGAGGTAGCGTGCTAGCCTAATGCGCTCAAAATCGAGAGTTCGAAACCCGGCTGAGGCCCTTATGTTTTTTATCTGACAGGTGAGAAAATCTTGAGCACGCCGATCTTCGGATTAGACGTTAAGCGATGGTGCCGAGCCTGTACGTTGTTAGTTACTTACTCTTTAAAAACAGTAGAGTCGGGCTCATGGCCACCAGAGTGACAAAAGAATGCTCTGGTTGTAAGCGATATGACCACTGGTCATAATATCTAGCTGATAGCTCGCAAGTGGGATCATAGACCAACATCCACTACTAACTGCTGATATAATGAATGCATCAAAACGAAATTTTCTACATTGATTTAGAAGTCCATAAGAAGACACATACTGACTTTCAGCCAAGTCAGGCAAATGAGAAGGAGTGTTTACAAGGTGGAGAGCAAACATTTTTTATATTATATTATTTATTGTAATTACTTGTTTAAAGGAAATGGTGTTAATGTTTTAGTAACCCAGCGACAGCAGAGTGAGGAGGACGAGATCACGAAGATCAAGCGACAGATGAAGAACGCGCCAGGAGAGCGACGGGAGCGGTCTCCAGAGAGGCCAGGACCAGAGCGGGTGGCGGCACTCCGTCGAGAGGAGCCACAGTCGCCGCCCTCATCCAGTCCGACCACCCCACCACCGCTACAGGTACTGTGACCAACCCAGCCAATCAGTATCCTCAAGTCCTGAATCACCGGCAAAGCATGTTTGCATGTTGAGAGAGTGAGTGAACTTAGCTATCCCCACCCCTTAGAGCTATGCCAGTTGTCCTTTAACCGCTGTGCTGTGTGGGTGGGTAAAGTTAATTTAATAATTTTTATTTTCTTACTCGGTTCCCTGATGCTTTAAGAGTAATTTATACTTTTTATTATTTGTATACAATTAATGCTGCTGAAGATGACACAGAAGTGTTGAATACCAGCTCTTGCATATCAAGATAAGTAAAAGACTAACTTCAACCTGTGTCTGTTTCCAATACTGCCGGGCGTTTCCCAAGAAAGCATTCCTTGTCCAATTCTTTATTCTATACACATCTCTCATCCCCAGACACTACTTTACACACAGATGTAGGCGATACAACGATACTCTCTTCAGATCACGATCCAAAACCCTTCTCTTTACATAATACATGTTATGTTAGGACGCAAAAATGGAAAATCAAAATAAACGAACTGGAATCCAAACGCTTCGACACATAGATCCTCATCTCATTCATACCTGACTTTCAAAAGGGAATCATCCTTCCTCCAATCTCCAGATATGAATGGGATAAGGTCTGTCCGCGAATTGAAAGGAGCGTGATGAGTAAAGTGTGGGAACAAGGGATTGGAAGATAAGCTTTCTACGCATTTCGTACGTTATCAGCTTCGGTAAAGTAAAACGTGAAATCACTCTCAGAGAACCTTTCTTCCAAAATAAATCGACCGTTTGGGCTAAACATCAACAGTTGACTTACATAAGGGCTTCTGAATCCTCACACTAAATTTTGAGTCCGTACATTCAATACATCGGCAGATATTTGTGTTTTTGAATTGAGCCCCCTCCCCTGAACCTCCTTTCCCTTCAGTCGATATTGCTGAAATTTTACAGGTTATGTCCTCATTGAGTTTTAACTTTATATATGAAATATCATGTCGATAAATTCATTACATCGACAGATATTTAGGTTTTTGGATTGAGCTCCCTCCCCTGAACCTCCTTTCCCTTCAGTCGATATTGCTGAAGTTTTACAGGTTATGTCCTCATTGAGTTTTAACTTTATATATGAAATATCATGTCGATAAATTCATTACATCGACAGATATTTAGGTTTTTGGATTGAGCTCCCTCCCCTGAACCTCCTTTCCCTTCAGTCGATATTGCTGAAATTTTACAGGCTACGTCTTCATTAAGTTTTAACTTCATATATGAAATTTCATGTCGATAAATTCATTACATCGGCAGTTATTAGTGTTTCTGAATTGAGCCCCCTCCCCTGAACCCCTCTTTCCTTCTGCCGAAATCGCTGAAATTTTGCAGGTTATGTCCTCATTGGGTTTTGATTTCAAGTATGAAATTTCATGTAGATACATTCATTACTTGGGCAATTATTGGGGGTTTTCAGTTGAGCCCCCTCCGCTGAACCCCGTTTCCCTTCTACTGATTTCGCTCACAATTAATAAATAAGTCTACAATGCTATAAGAGTAGTTCAAAATTTGTGATTGGTAAAAAGCAGAAAATTGTCTTAACAAAATGATTTTTATTAAATAATTTTTTTAACATTAGAAATATAATTATTTTTTAAATAATATAATTAATTTTTTTTTTTTTTGTGGAATGGAGAATTATGCGAAATCAGTCGAAGGAAGGGGAGACCAGGAGAGGGGGCTCACGTAACCTGTCAAATTTCAGCGATATCGACTGATGGGAAAGGAGGATCAGAGGAGGGGGCTCAATCCAAAAAACTAAATATCTGAAGATGTAATAAATGTATGGATTCAAAATTCAGTATGTGGATTCATAAGCCCCTATGTAAGGTCTCGTCCCTAGGCCGTTCTGGATACACAGTTTCGTGTAGGGATAGGTATCGATTAACCGATTATTCGAAATAATCGATGTTTTGGTAAAATATGTTTTTAATCGATGTCATCTAGGTTTGATTAATCGGATAATCTATTATTATTTAACGGTTATTAAATTTTTAATTAAAATTACAACTCATCCGAAAAACAGGAGAAAAAAGAAAAATGAATTAATTATTATTCATCCGAAGTGCAACTCGCCTAAAAAAGTGGGAGGAGACTATCGTATTGACTATCGATACAACACAGTGCCTCTGTGGTGAACTGGTGATAAGTAAAAAGTAACCTTCTAATAGTTCTACTTCTAATTCTAATTTCTAATCATTTGTGTTTTGTCATTTGTGAGTTGTGATTGACTGTATTAACTTTTGTTTGTGCGCTCGTTTAATCGATTATTAAACCAACAATTAATAAGTGTATCGATTAACTAGTAGAAAATAATAATCGATGTTGTGTTGGTCGATACCCATCCCTAGTTTCGTGTCTATACATAAATTCTATCAGTAGTTCTCCTGTTCACAAATACACATACATAATTTTAATATTTTTTTTTTTTTTTATTTTTGGAATCTGGGGGACAGAAAATATGAAGTCTCAGTCTTATTATTTTCCAAAATTCTCTTTTGGGTGTTAACAATGTAAATTGTAACAAGGACTTCAATAAAAAACGGAAAAAGAATATAAAAAAAAATAGAGAAAGGTTTGATGCGGGGTGTTTAAGTTATACAAACGGTTTGGATTGAGACAAAGTTACCGCTGCTTTAAAAAGAAAGTCCCTTTGACTATATATTAGGCTAACACAATGTACAAAGTTATGAGATGATGTGAAAGTTAGGCCCCACCAACCAGGTTTTGAATAATTTACAGACTTCCTCTCCAGAAAACTTTATCAGTCCACAGTTTTTATCCACTGAATCAGTCTTTATTCTTTTTGACTCTACCAAATCCACTAGATGTGATTTCCATCTTAAATTAGCCATCTCTTCTTTTTTTATTTTTTTATTTTTTTACTTTATTATAACTTTAATATAACAAAGTATTATAATCGTGTAAAAATCCGAGATCGAGTTATCAACGCAATTTTACGTTTCAACGCCGCCTGAATATGTTATGACCACTATTGCGATGATAATAATATTTGTGATTGGAATTTTGTGACAGTGGCGTAAGATAGGTTTCTGCCGCCCGGGGCAGATGCTAAATTTGCCACTCCGTCGCCCTTACACTAAGAGAAAATATTATTATTATAAAAATAACATTTTCTAGAGCTAAGAAATTATTAAGCTGCAAATTTGAGAATTTTCAAAAAAAAAATATATATATATCACCAAAAGTAGAAAACAAAATTTAATTGTAAAAACATGCTTTGAATTCTGATATTGATCAATGAATATGTTACTTTAGCAAGCCAAAAACAAGTCATATATGACGTTTTTTTTACTTGCTAAAATAAGACAAAATCAAGCCTTACTTTTTGAACCGGGGAAAATTTAAAATTGAGCTTGTTTTGTACAGTTGCACCCAATACACCAGGATGAGAATTTTTTAATTTTTCAATCCAAAGAGCTTTAGGTACAAGGCTTGACGATTTATATTTCGTGACATTTCTTTTGTAGAGACTATTAAAAAATTTCCCCATATTCTATGGAAATTGATAATTATAAAACAAGATTTTGATCGACAACAACAATCTTTAAGAATTGTCGTGTGTTCATAGTGTAAATGTGAAAATCCAGCACGTATAGAAATCCGTATACGTTAATTATTCCCATTAGACCTTGAAAATTCGTACAAATACGGAAAAATCCGTATATATGGCAATACTATCTCATTTATAAAAAGACGTACCTAGGCTGTAGAAAGAACGAGATGATCATACTCACCTATATATAGAGAATTTATCAAGGGCGTAGCCAGGGAGGGGGGGGGGGGGGGGCGCGTCCCCCCTGGTCAGAGCGAAAAACCAAGATAAATATTTAAAAAATTGTTTTTATTAAAAATGGATTGCTCGCAAGTTACCAAGTGGATCATCAAATTACCCCTGCGTCTGATTTCTAAATCAGCAGTCAGCTGTCACATAAATGTACAGGTACAAAACAAGTCATATTACATCTATTTAAATATATATGAATTCAATTCATTTCCTCGCTCAAAATCGTCATTTATGTTATACTTTATACTCTTAAATCTGATTTTATATGGGCAGTAAAAATGTAAAGCGCAGCAGCAGCAAATGCACGCTATTGGATGTGAGTCATTTAATTCTAAAAGCACGGAAACCACAGCGTGCATTTGCTGCTGCTGCGCTTTGCATTTTTGGTGCTCATGTAAAGTCAACTTAAGTATTACAGTCAGTGGTTACCTCAGGGGGGCATGTAGTGGTCCGAGTCTCCCAAATTAATAACAAAAAGTCTGCAGCGCTAACCACGGAAACTGCGGGCTGTGCCTCCGGGAGTCTGTGCCCCCACCCTCGCCCTCGTTGCCCCCCCCCCCCCCTGCTCAAAATCCTGGCTACGCCCCTGGAATTCATCCTGTCAACGGAAAAATTAAAATAAATAATATTGTTGATTAGGATCACGAAATTATTTATTAGTCAGATGAAAACGAAAAAAAAGTGTGACGGTTTTCTCATATGACAATCAGTCTGTACCCATCCAACTATACGTACCTATAATAGGTAATTATTACCTGTATTATCAAATTTTTATTTAATATTTTTTTCCAAAATTTGCCGCTCCTAGCCCCCCTTTGCTCCCCCAGGTACGCCATTGCTTCGAGAACGCTCTAACTCAGAAAGGGTAGATTTTGGCTAAATTCATACGGAATTTGTGATCATTTTACTTTAGAGATTAGGTACATGATACAATAAACCGCTTATATATACCAAAATGTATATAAATCCCCCCTAACCCAGGGTCTTTCGCAAGGATCGAGGTGGCACAATTTTAGGTAATCTCAGGTAATCTGAGAACTGAAATATGACAACCTATTAGGATTAATTTCAGTTTGAACTTTATGCTGAGGATGGCGTAAGCCGAAACCTGTACATTTTATGTATATTTTTTTGTAGAATTAGACAATATAAAATTTAAACAAGTTTTTTGTATTTATTTATATATTTTTATTCTAAATATAAACTATTTAGTGTAATTTGGTAACTTTGCTGTTTCTATTTTCTTATGTATCTACGAAAGTAATGTATCATTCGTGTTTTGAGGCTAGTGATTACTATTTTACAGACTGGTTCGAGTAGCGAGGAGAGTGATGAGAGCTCGCCACAGCCAACCCCGGTGACGACGACCAGGAAGACGTCTCTACCCAGGACTGGATCTGTCCAACAAGGCAGTCGACGCTCTTCCACCGCCAGCGACACTCCGTCCACAGGTAATTCTATAAAACAATATACATATAATATCTCCATCATTGCCACATTCGACATGTTTTGGTAGAATGGGGTCAAAAATCCGATAACTGTGGTGTCATGTTTTGTGAGTGGTTTTCGAAAATATTTTTAGCAACGAACTTGGAAAATATAATAAAAAAAATCTCTACGCTCAATAACTTTCAAGAAATCTGACCTAAAATTAACAAAGATTCCTCTTTTACAGGTTATATATTTTTTTCTTTTGTTATCGGTTATAATCTTTATTAAGTGTTGTTATGTTTTTATGACTCATGCCCGGACTTTAACTATGAAATCGTAACTACTACCAGACAGCCGTGTCATCGCTCTGATAAATCATGAGCAAGTCTTTACAGTGGGTCTTAAATTTTGCGTACCTAGGTTTAGTCACCTAGGATAGGGGTCTTTATAGGGTACCTGACATCGCACAGTCTCGGTACCATCGCTTAAAGCCTCATCCGATGGACGGCTTACTCAAGGTTTGGTTGATTTGTCTAAAATCAATTGGTATCGTCTTTAAAGGGTTCTGGATATATGTATACATATTAGTTAGTACCGATACATTCATTCTAACGAGAATTATCGTGTTCACTGACACATACAGCAAGACTTTTTTTTAACAATTTTGGAATAAGACGGTCGGAAAAAATTAAATTCTGCTGAAAACTCTACATCGAATTTCTGATAGATTACATAACTAACTAAAATGTTATTTAATTACAGTTCTAAAATGCTCTACAATTTTCATATAGATATTTTTCAAGATATTTATTATCTATAGGTTAAGTTAGGTTTTATGACTCATGCCCGGGCTTTAACTACGAGGACGTACCGCCTACTACCAGACAACCCTGTCATTGCTCTGGTAAATCATGAGCAAGTCTCTACAGTAGGAGTCTTACATTTTGCGTACCTAGGTTTATTCACCTAGGGCAGGGGTCTTTAACGAGTGCCTGACATCGTACAGGCTCGGGACCATAGCTTAACGTCCCATCCGAAGGACAGCGTGCTTAAGTTTATTTTACCTCCCAGATAAAATAAACTAAGGGCCTCGGTTGGGTTACGAACCCACATTCTTGAGCTCAGAAGACAAGCACGCATACCACTGAGCTACCGGCGCCCTTATTTATCATCTATATTTATATTTGATATATTTTGTTATATATTTTTGCTACTCTTCTACACACGAACAACGGATTAGAGATGTTACAGCCCTAGCTTTAATGGTTCCAAATTATGATAAAAAGTTTTAGACATACAGAAGACGACTGAAACTATATAAATAAATAAATTTGAAAAACTTCTTCATGGAATATTGACGATTCCATAAAAATTGTATACATATCCGTTTCGACATTGCAACATCGTCAGGTTTAGTTCTAAATTATGTCAGTTTACTGATTGCCAACAATTCTTATGTGATGACAACTTATTTAGATGGAAAATCCTCCGATTATTATAATTTATTATTCTCATGTCTACAATAATCATTTTGTTAAATGTACAAACATCATTTCTTGTTAGAATTTAATAATTTTATCTTTAGAAGATTTTAGATCAAGCAAATTAGCTGAAGGATTTTCAAGTTGAAATTCTAATCCTTTTCCTTACCTGATATATAAGAATACTTCGCATTCAAGAAACTTACTTAGTTTATAACTGAACTTGTTGACGGTATAGTGAGGAAACCGGTAATAATATATAACATTTTTGTGGAATAGATAATATATCAAAATATATGATGTGGCCATTGCAGGACTTTCTTATACCAACAAAACTTACAGATCACTCTTTCTCCCCCTTCCCTTCTCAAAATCATTTCATTTTGTCTTTTTGTACAGAGTAATCCTGAGTTTAGACATTCTTATAAACAGTAATTTGAGAAGAGTGAGAGTGCTCTGTAAGTGTAATTGGTATAAGAATGTCCGTTAATAGCCACATCATTTTTTTCTTCATATTATAATTTTTCAAAAAACTACCAATAATAAAAGAATATTTTAAATTTTTTTGCTATGAGTGACGATTTAAACATTACTTACAATTAGATATATTCCTTTACACATGGAAATTTTGAGAAAGCAAAACAAAAATGGGAGAACTGATGCTGTAGTATTTTATTATAGGTTAGGTTAGGTTAGGTTTTATGACTCATGCCCGGGCTTTAACTACGAGGTCATATCGCCTACTACCAGAGCGCTCTTTCGTCACTCTGGTGGACATGAGCCCGACTCTACTGTGGGAGTCCTAAATTTTGCCTACCCTAAATTTTTATTCATCTAGGTTAGGGGTCTTTAACGAGTACCTGACATCGTACAGGCTCGGGACCATCGCTTAACGTCCCATCCGAAGGACGGCGTGCTTAAGTTTATTTTACCTCCCAGATAAAATAAACTAAGGGCCTCGGTCGGGTTACGAACCCACGACCTTGAGCTCAGAAGGCAAGCACGCATACCACTGAGCTACCGACGCCCTCTATATTTATAGATATTTAGTTTACATTCTTTGGGCAGCTATAACTGTTGTCGTATTAATTGTCAAATCTTAAATTTGAGAATTTATTTCCAATTGGAAATCTTATAAGAAACATTTTTTGTAAGAATTAATGTTTCAATAGGACCATCTGTTTTCGTGTAAATCAAGGAAACGTCGAAAAATATATGTTTCAAACCTACATTTGAAGACGGTTTTCATAAACAGGACGACCTGTAAAAAATATATGTTTCAAACCTACATTTGAAGACGGTTTTCATAAACCGGACGACCTGTAAAAAATATATGTTTCAAACCTACATTTGAAGACGGTTTTCATAAACCGGACGACCTGTAAAAAATATATGTTTCAAACCTACATTTGAAGACGGTTTTCATAAACCGGACGACCTGTAAAAAATATATGTTTCAAACCTACATTTGAAGACGGTTTTCATAAACAGGACGACCTGTGAAAAATCGTATTTCATATAAAATATCAATTTCAATGTTGCCTACAATTATTACTTGAAAATAAGAAAATTCCAGTCGTATACACACATCATCGTGAAAGTAGTCAAAACGTATTCAGAGGATGAAAGACACAGAGTTGTTGTCCACTCACAAGTTTTATTTGCATAGCCAGCTTTCGGTCCTATAAGACCATCTTCAGTGGTAACTACAATAGACAGGTAAAAATTTTTAAAATAAAAATATGTGCATACAAAAACAATATATATATATATATATATGTATATATGTATATATATATATATATATATATATGTTGTTTTTGTATGCACATATTTTTATTTTAAAAATTTTTACCTGTCTTTTGTAGTTACCACTGAAGATGGTCTTATAGGACCGAAAACTGGCTATGCAAATAAAACTTGTGAGTGGACAACAACTCTGTGTCTTTTATTAAATACAGCTCACAACAACCTCCAAGAAATTTCTCATATTCAGAGGATCTTGTATCGTAAAAATCCATTGAAACCTCGATATCAGATTTTCGTACGATTACAGGACTTTCTTATTATATATATTTTATTTATATATTATAACATTCCACAATATGTTCACGTTTCTCAACATAAATTCGTAAGTGTTACTTTTTTTTTATTAGTAGACTTACAACAAAGTTGTAAAAACTGGTATAAAAAAAACAACATAAGATATGACCATATTAATCTTCGAAATATTAGCATTTCTTGATGAAAATGATAAGAGGGGGCATAGCTAAGAATATTAATGCGGTCTGAGTGGAGTGAAATTATTCAAATGAGCCACTACTTGGCTTAAAGCAGGTAAATGTTCCTTATGGACTTACCACATTTTCAGGCTCCGACCGAAATTTGAAGAAAAATTTCGTGTGGTGTTGTAAAAAAAGAGGTTTAAGTGTTAATCTTAAATAAATGATAAATAAATATAAATATAAATAGTAATTAATATAATTGAATTAATAATAATAAATAATAAACAATACAAAAAGAATAAATAATAAAATTAATTACCAAGTAGAATTACCACATTTCCTGTAGAAATTTTATAACTGGTCTATTTAATTTTGATTTCTACACTAGTTTTTCGAAAAGGGCCCTAAAAAACATCAAAAGTTCAAGACGTGCAATTTTAAAGAAGTGTACGTAAATTTTAAAAAAATTTCAATTAACAAACTTTTCATTTGGATTTCTAAAGAGATGCCATGTTTTTTTAAATTTTTCAAATATATTTATATCTAATCTAAAGCTTTTTTAATTATCTTACTGAGCCAACGGGGAAAATAAATAGAATAGAATTTCGAGAACAAATAGTTTGGGTTTATTAACAAAAATCAAAAGAAAAATATTAAAAACTAAACTTTTAAAAACTATTTCAATTTTTCTTTGTTTTATATTTTTGGCCATTCTTTAAATTTAAGTTATATATTTCTGGACATATATCCTGTACATATAAACAAACAACAGTACCTTATTTGCGGAACAATTTCACCGTCAATTCACTCCTATTTAGTTCATTACATTTTAAGCCTAAATACCACTTTCTATGTTCACTCAGACCGTCGCCATTCCCACCCAGGCCTCGACTCTCTCTACACTAAAAATAGCTGATGGTCGTGTTTTGTTTTTTTATTCATTTGTTTTAAAAGAAAATTTATTTGTGGGGAAGTAAAAAGTATTATCACACATTAAATAATGAAAAACAGTTTGTCCTCGAAGCCATTGTCATGCAATAGTTTATGAAAATATGAACTTTGTTAATTATGTGACAAGAAAGTCTAGTAATCACGGAACAAATTTGATTTCTCCCCTTTTTGAACCTAGAATTGATTTGGATTTCTGAATAATAAATTAAATGGAAATTCAAATTTTGATGAAGCGTTGTTTGATTCGTTGTCGGTTGTTTGTTCAGATGAAATAGACATTGCCGCCTTACGTGCTTGGCTCTACTTGTAATTACGAGTATGTGTTTCCATCATTATTATACAAATAGCACATATACTATATTTTATAGTCGAGACATGTTTAATAGACAAATAGATAAATACAGGAAATTCCAGG
This sequence comes from Aradus depressus, assembly GCA_963662175.1. Lineage (NCBI taxonomy): Eukaryota > Metazoa > Arthropoda > Insecta > Hemiptera > Aradidae > Aradus > Aradus depressus. Next base: position 20,571,595 of record OY759222.1, on the reverse strand, counting down.
GATTGAATTCGAGATTAATTTTTTTGTAAAATCAAGAAATAACAGTTGAAAGTTAATCGTTAAGATTTATACATCTAGTTAAAAATTAACTGTTAACATTCGACTTATATTTTTGACGTGACAACGTCTTATAATTTGGTAGGCCGGCATCCCATGTTCGAAAACTGCGTTATGTTACTTTCGGTAACACGTAACACACGTATCGCGCATGCGCCGAGAGAGAGACAGCTATTACTACTAATACAGAATATATATTATAGTACAGCTGTTACTTTCTGTATATACAGATAACCTAGTTATCCAATATTATTATTAGAGGTTAGGTTAGGTTTTATGACTCATGCCCGGGCTTTAACTACGAGCTCATATCGCCTACTACCAGAGCGCTCTTTCGTCACTCCGGTGGACATGAGCCCGACTCTACTGTGGGAGTCCTAAATTTTGCTTACCCTAAATTTTTATTCATCTAGGGTAGGGGTCTTTAACGAATACCTAACATCGTAGAGGCTCGGAACCATCGCTTAACATCCCATCCGAAGGACGGCGTGCTTAAGTTTACCTCCCAGATAAAATAAACTAAGGGCCTCGGTCGGGCTACGAACCCACGACCTTGAGCTCAGAAGACAAGCACGCATACCACTGAGCTACCGGCGCCCTCTATTATTATTAGATATATATAGATTAATAATATTAATAATAAACTCGTTGTTTAACTATTATACTTATGAATGTTTTCTTTCTATATTGTTTTTAAATTGTTTCAAGGTTCAAAAATGTTATTGAAATGATGTTATATTTGATTCTTGACACTTTCGCTATCTCGCAACTCAGACGTTGTCACGCTCATTTCGCCACGCATCGGATATGCATGCACCCGATAAATTTTTTTTTAGGTTTATCGTCAAGAATTGTTTATTGAGTGAAAAACGTTTGAATCAAAAAGAAAAATTACTTTTTGAGCGATATTTTTTAGATCAGAAATGATACTTATCACTTGAGCGATATTTTCTCTCTCAAAATAAAACTCAAAACGCTGTATCTCTCTTACGATTAAAGCTTTCTACTTGTGGTTAGTCTTATTCGATTCAGCTTGAAAATATGTATAAGAATCAATCCCTGCGGTTTCTTCAAAAGTGCATTGCAGGACTTTCTTATACCAACAAAACTTACATATCACCTCTCTACCGCTTCCCCTTCTCAAAATCATTTCATGTTGTCTCTTTGTACAGAGTAATCCTGAGCTTAGACATTCTTATAAACAGTGATTTGAGGGGAGGGAGGGGAGAGAGATTGATCTGTAAGTGTGATTGGTATAAGAATGTCCGTTAATGGCCACATCACTTATATTTTATTTTTTTCTTCATAGTTATAATTTTTCGAAAAACTACCAATTATAAAAGAATATTTTTAATTTCTTTGCCGTCAGTCTTATCTCTTATGCTTTTGGCTGAGGATGGTAGAAATACCGAAAGTACTCCCATGTATACATAGTTAGTGAAATTAGACAACATCTTAAATAAACAAGTTTTATTTTTCAAGTCCATTTGAATTATTTCACAATATCTCTGCAATAATGTCAGTTTTCATGAGTGACGATTTAAACATTACTTACAATTAGATATATTCCTTTACACATGAAATTTTGAGAAAGCAAAACAAAAATGGGAGAACTGATGCTGTAGTAATATATTACAGTAAACTCTCGATTATCCGCGGTGCCTGTAGGAGGCATTTTTATAAAAAAGGAAGGTTTTGAAACCGAAAATTATTTCACAAAAATTGAAATAAAGTTACTAAATACATATTTAAAAGTAAAAAAAATCGTAAATCACAAATATACATACAGTGCAGTACACTTAATAATGTATGTACAGTACAAAACGTTTATGTAGTTCAGTATTACTATGCAGTACATATATCGGTATATACGTAGTGTGTGCTTGAGCAGTTTTGGACGCGACTAGCGGCACTGCAGATGTTTGCTTACTTAGCGTGCGAGTGAATCGCCTGACCAGTGAGTCATCTGCACGTGATGCAGCATTAGGACACATTGACAGCATTATTCAATACCTTGAAGAGCAAGACGACCCATCACTTTGTGACAAGATGGTGTTGAGATAACTCAAATCACAAATAAAGATAAAGTGTTTCACTACGAAAAAGCAAAAGCAAATGACTGACTTTTTTGTTAAACAGTAAACATGACTTTTTAATAACCTACATGACATTGATTGAGTTTTGTTATCAGGTACGTACTTTTATTGTATAATAAACTTATTTAAAGCACTACTTGAGTGTTGTTTTTTTAGTGTCATCGGCCTTTGTTTACCCATTATCGGCAATTTTGCGGCTTATCCGCGAAATTCGATTATCCGCGGTGTCCACGCCAGTCAATCCCGCGGATAATCGGGAGTTTACTGTATATATATAATTAATTTCTGTTTATTGTATTATTACAAATATTTTTCGTTTTTGTTTTCATTTAAAGGGCCTCCCTAAAATAGAGATAGAAAAGAAAAAGTCTTAGCTGTAGAACTGTTAACTATATAATAAACGTTGTATAGAAAATTAAAATTAGTATATTAATATTAAATTAAATTTTCTATATACTAAAATAGTTTAACTATAAATCTTCAAGAAATGAAATATAGGACATTTAAGCTTTCAGTGGGTAAAGTTTTTGAGTTGTGGATGTTGTTCTTGCAAGCAAATAACGCTAAAACGATATAAAATTGAAGGAGAATAGAGTTTTGTAACGAGAGTGGCCATATTGAGAGGAAAGATGTAGGAGGCAGTGGGGCCGTTGGAAGCCTGGTAATAGAAGCTGTGCACAGTTAACGATCTCTCTCTAACGTCTTCCCAGTTTATGGTTATACCAGGAGTTTAGAGTTTAGCGCTAACCCCCTTCTATACGTAGAGAACACTGATGTCTGACAGAAGCGCTACTCAACATGATTCTAGACTAGTTTGTGGGGTTTCTCTCATTTGAGTCCTCTTAAGGAAGGATTTCTTCTTTGTCGGATGGAATAAAAAAGTTGTCAGTAGTTACATACAATGTACTTCCACAGAACGAATTAATCAATTAACTTTTCGCTCCTCCTTTTTTGGGCTAATAATTTTTTTTTGGGTTGCCGACCTTCGGAGAACGGTCATTCGCAGCCCACCTTAATTTCCTTGGCGGCGCTCCTAGATGCACCAACAGAGTTCGGGATAAATGAGGGGCTGGTTAGTGCGGTGGGGCGCCCGGGGCGACCATTCCCGATGCAGAGTCAGAGTATTTTTTTCTTTCTCCGCCAGGAGGCGACAAATTGGCTGAACACTGGGTAGTCAGTTTCCGTCACCAGCTGCTATGGGTCGAGTCCCAGGTACGGTCCTTGTGCGTATCAACTCCATTCTAGGCTCGTATGTGGCCCCATGCTGTGTGGTCTCGACTTCGCCGCATGATCAGTTCGGGTTCTTCTTCCTCTTAAAGAAGAGTAGCTTGGAGTTGAAATCTCCGTGATCTGATAAGTGACAGTACCCACGTGGAGTCTAGACTTACCTCACAATCCATTCCTGGACAATGTCCTTGCAACGCTCCAGTCTGGACTGTTCGCGTATCTCTTCCTCCAGGGCTAGACGTAAGGGCTCAACTATATATTCTCCTAAAGGCAAATTGCGACTACGAACATATGAGGCGATAGCCCTGTCCAAGACCAAGTCTATGGGCGGAGCTCCTAGGCTAATAATCAATAATTGACTTATTTTTTACTCAATAATTCTATGTCGATAAATTCATTACTACAGCAGTTATTAGAGATTTTGCTTTGAGCCCCCCCCCCCCCCCCCCCCCCTGAACCCCCTCTTCCCTTCCGCCGATTTCGCTGAAACTTAACAGGTATTGTCCTCATGGGGATTTGAGTTTAAATATGAAATTTTATCTAAGAGGTAAAAAAACCTTGAGCACGCTGTCCTTCGGATAGGACGTTAAGCAATAGTCTCGAGTCTTTGCGATATCTCGACTCCTTAATGACCAGCCAAATGAAGTGTATTTTTACCAACCACTGTTAACTATTGAAAATATTTTTTTGTTTAGTTTCAATAATTTTAATGGAAGTAAATGTTATTATTATTATTTTTTTCTAAAATTGTTAGTGTCGATATGATATTCTTCTACTTAAAATATAGTCTGGGATTATTTAACGGTTAGTATGTATTTAGAAGGATTTTTCTCTTTCATTAGACGCAGGAGGCGCTGGACCTATCATCACTTGTTAAACAGCGTCTGCAGCACATACATTCGATAATAGTACATAGTAAAACAGGTACTACAAAAAAAAAATCACTAATAATTAGGGTTGCCAACCGTCCTCCATTGTGGTTCGTCCTTCCATTTATGTGTTCCTCTTTTTTTTTTTTAGAATTAAAAATAATATGTCGATGATGTGTTGGAGCGTTGTGGGACTGATGTTCGTTTACGTTTTTTTAAGTGTAGAACGTTTTTTGTTTTTGTTTTTTTTCTCAAAAAAATAAATTTATTCTTAATAAATATTGTCAATTATTTTATGATTTAACGTTTTTTATTCTCCTATTATATCCAGGGTTCTTCTACTTCTTTTGTATTTTCATTTATTTATATTATCAAACAATTTTTGTTTGCATTTATGACTTGTATCAATTCTGGATGGTCGAAAAAAAAGTCATATATGTATTAGATGCTTAAATAAGTTCAGTTAATGAAAAAATAGATAAAATGCAATTTATTTATTGAACATTATATGACGGGGTTAGAATCAGAAGTTACATTTTTGAGAATTTTTCGTTAAGTGCTTAATCGGGTACCAAAATGATAGTTCTGTTCAGGAAAACAGTTGTACAAGTGAAATCCTAACTAGTGCTGAGATCTTATAAGTGAGTGATCTTATAAGTCACTTATAAGTGATTTGCCACCAGATCTCAGCACTGGCTAGGATTTCACTTGTACAACTTTTTTTCTGAACAGAACTATCATTTTGGTACCCGATTATGCACTTAAAGAAATAAATTCCATTTTGGTGACATGGAACAAGTAACTTGAACATATCAATAGTGACCTTGAAATTAATATTTTTATTCAAGTTTATGGTTTGCTGACAGCAACTTTCACCATAAAAACAGAAGACAAAATATTTCCGGTTTCGATAAAGTATAGATTTTTTAAAATCAGTTAAGAACTTAATGCACAGTTTCTTCAAATTTTTAAAAATGTCACTTATACCACTTTGATTCTAACCCCGTCATATATCAAATAAATTTCAATTTCTCTATTTTTTTCTTTAATAGGAGCAATCAATACCAGGATTTTTTTTCGACCCTAAACCATTAATGCCAGTCCAGGGTGTCAAATAATTGAACATATAAATAAATTAAAAAATGAAATAAGAAAGAGTGTCATGCGCATGAAGATAAAAAAAAACATGGGGTTTGAAAGCGTTAAGTCTTTTAAATATAAAACGGAGAAAGGATGTTGTGTTTTTATTTTTTTTAAATATCTTTAAAATGTGTCGTTTAAGAAAAAAGGTTTTTTGCATTGTTTTAAGGTTTTTTGTTGTGTCTGTTCGTTGCAAATTGCATATTGGCTAAATAGGTATAATAACAGTTAAATTTATTTATGTATTTGTAATGTTGCGAACATTTCTATAATAAAATATTGCTATTTCTAGTACGCTTTATTATTATTATTTTTTTCATGGAGATTTTTTTCCAAAAAGAGTTTTAATAGTGTAAAAATGATAATTCCGTATTACAAACTTGTTAAACAAGTTTTTTCTGTGAAACGTCACATTGAATTTTTATTAAACTCAAACTTCTTTTATTCATTTATTTATTTACTCAATTATTTATAGTTGGCAACCCTAACCAATAACATGTACATATATACAGTGCCTGCCGCAATTAAAACTTATGGCGTCTTGAGTGCCCCTAACGTTTTTTTTTCGAAATTATTTTGTTAGTTATAATTGTACATAAGCATTTTTCTCAATTTTGAAACGAAAATACGATGCATATAACAATGGCCTTATAACTTTTATAATAATATATATTATAGTAATATTATTTTGAATTGTATTCGGGTTTGATTTATATTATGCCCATTAACAATAGACAATTTTTGAATTAACAATCCGACAAAGGCTGATAGACTATTTAGAACATATATCAGTTATTTTTTTTATTCTGTGAATAACGCTTTTTGTAATAAAGGTACAAATCTGTTGAAGTCTTGATTGGAACGAGCTTGAGAATACCATTTTTTTGTAAAATTTTAAACGTTAGAAGAAAGACTTGAACCGAAAAAAACATTTGAAATATGAATTAGTTGAAATTGGTAAGGAGACAAAGTTTTTGTTAAATAAAAATAACAATTTCAATTTGAGGAATAGAGTAACTCAAGAAATAAATAACCTTAAAAAATAATATATTAGAGAAAAGTGAACGGTGAATCTTTGGCAATGTAAAATATATTCATTACCGGTACTTACTAAGGTTTTTGATTTTTTTTTTTTAAGTTTTTGTGACCTTACAGGGTTCTGGACACACGTATAAAATTTTACATCAAGATTTATTCGTTCTATCAGGAGTAATCGTAATCATAGACAGAATATTTTTACAATATTTGGATTCGTGGGTTGGAAAACCTGAAATTCTGGAAAAAACTGAACATAAAATTTTTGACGGCCGATTACATAACTTCTTCTATACTTCCTATAATAGCTGTGGACATAAACATTTATTATCAATTAAAAACAAAATAAAACAAACTTGTTGATATAAATATAATAAAGAAAATGATCAAATAGTGATTATATATACATGGTGTTCATTTTATCTTGACCCAGATAAATAACTCGAAAAATAATGATTTTCTCAAAAAAGCTTGAGACAGAAAATGTAGAATGGATTTGACAGCATTATTTGCTGTAATCTAATTTTTAAACAAATGGAAATTTTTAACGTTTTTTATGAATTAAAAAAAAAAAAAAAATCTTTTCACCGTCAACCTATTTTTGTTTTTGCATATTTAGATTCCTGGGAAAAAATTAAGGGGAGGTTAAATGATCCCTGTATATATAATTTAATCATAATAAGTACATAACATATTATATATATATTATATAATCACTATTTGGTTATTTTCTTTATTTTGTTATTATTTCAATTTATTTCTTCATTGTTATTCATTTAGTTATTTTAAAGATAAAAAAATCCTTTAATTTTAATTTTCTTAATATTCTTATGTCATCAGTAAACATTTTGTTAAATATACAAACATTTCACGCACATCACATATCAATCAGTTTATCTTGTTAAATTTTAATTTGTATCTTCAATTTTAGTTATACCACTGTTATTAGACAAGGAAAAAATATTTCAGAGCAATTTATTTTCTAACTGTACAGCCACCGGGACTTCCAAGTTGAAATTTCAACTCTCTTCCTGATATATAAGAATGGCTCAAACTTAGCAAACTGACTCAGTTTGTAAATAAACCTGATGATGGTCTGGTGCCGAATTGGGTAGTATATCTACAATAGCGTGCTTGAACTCAAGATCGGGGGTTCGAAACCCGGCCCTTATCCTTAGCTTTTATATCTGAGAGATGAAAAAATGTTGAGCACTCCGTCCTTTAGAAGTGACGTTAAAATATGGTTCCGAGCCTGTACGATGTCAGATACTTGTTAAAGACCCCTACCCTAGGTGAATTAAAATTTAGGGTAGGCAAAATTTAGGACTCCCATAGTAGTTTCGGGCTCTTGTCCACCAGAGCTACGAAATGCGCCTGTGTATGAGCCATAGTAACTAACTAGTAAATATTACAAAACAATTCTGTTTTATTTATAAGCAGCATCTATTTGCACAATATATCCGCGTTTCTCTACTTAGTATTTGTTAATAAAAATAAAAAAAATTAAAGAAGATTATATTTATTTTTAAAACTAACCGCTATTAGCTCACTATGTTTACTTTTGTTTCATTGGCTGCTCGACCAGATTTACTGACACAAAAAAATGGCTTTATTTGCTATTTTTATATGCAAATGCATTTATTTTAGAAATATATTAATATATAAATTAAAATTTTGAGGACAACTGCTAAAAAAAAATAATAATAATAATGATCAGAATATTTGGGGTAGAAAGGGATGTTGAAACGTTTCTAACATAAAGTCAAATATCGGAGTGTAGGATTCTGCCATATTAAAACGTTTTATGGTGACAAAGGTGGGTGCGCCTCCTGCGAGTATATATCAAAAAATTCTTCAATAATAAAGGTTTATTTTTAAGAGTTGAGCTGGGTAAAAGAAAAAGTTCAATGCTGTTCCTAGACACCAATGAGAAAGCCTCACAGTCTACAATTGAAGACAGAGCTTAAACTCCTCAAGAAAGAGCATTAAAAAAAATTTTTTTTGTTATTGTTGTAGGTAGAGGATTAGCAGGAGCAGTGGGCTCAATCACAACAAAGGAGGAAGAAGAAGAGGAAGAAAGCTCAAGTGAGGAGTCTTCAAGTGAAGAAGAGAGCAGTGAGGAACGACCGGCTCAAGAGTTGAACAAGACAGACATTGGACCGCTCCTAGCTAGGTCGGCCCAGGCGAGGAAGACAAGCCGTGACGAAACATACTCTCCAACGTGAGTATCCTGAGGATGACTAGTGCCAAGGGGCCTAAGTACTATCTTATCCACCTCCTCAGATGTAGATTCGAGTGTAGCTTAACATCCATAACATTTAAATAGGAATAATTCCTTTGATTAGTTATTAATATAATGATATAAATATATTTTGTATGCAGATTTGTTTTTAAATACAAAAATTCCAACTGATCTCATTGGGTGAGGATGGTAGAGAGAGCAAGTTACTTTTAAATGGTTTTATATTATAATTTACTGAACAGCTATTAAAACGCGATATATGAATATCAAAACAAGATTATCGATACAAAAGTATCAATATTTTGCTAAAAGTTTGATATTGTTGATATAACGCATATCGGGACGCATTCCTAGTCAGAAGACGATGTTTCAGTCAGAAGAAAATATTATATAAATGTAATGTAGATAGATTTGTGTAGGCCGGTGTACACGGCTAGAGATCTAAGCATTCAATGATCTTATTTCTTTTGTGGGAATCCTAATTTTTTTTTCCCAACCTCGGTTTAATTAGGATAGGAGTCTTTAACGAGTTACTTAGATCACACAGGCTCGGGGCTCCTCCAGGATGCTCAGGGTTTAGTTACATCCCAGATAAAAACCTAAGGACCTCAATCGTCAGTCATCTGATGTTTTACTGTCCTCAGCTCTTTGGTGTTCAACTGTCCTCAGCTCTTTGATATTCTACTGTCCTTAGGCATATGATGTTTTTCTTAGTCCTCTGATGTTCTATCGATCTCAGCTATTTGAGGTTTAACTGCCCTCAGCTCTTTGATATTCTACTGCCCTCAGCTCTTTGATGTTGTCCTTAGTTCTCTAATGTTCTACTGCCCTCAGCTCTTTGATGTTGTCCTTAGTTCTCTAATGTTCTACTGCCCTCAGCTCTTTGATGTTGTCCTTAGTTCTCTAATATTCTACTGCCCTCAGCTCTTTGATGTTGTCCTTAGTTCTCTAATGTTCTACTGCCCTCAGCTCTTTGATGTTGTCCTTAGTTCTCTAATGTTCTACTGCCCTCAGCTCTTTGATGTTGTCCTTAGTTCTCTAATGTTCTACTGCTCTCAGCTCTTTGATGTTGTCCTTAGTTCTCTAATGTTCTACTGTCCTCAGCTCTTTGATGTTGTCCTTAGTTCTCTAATGTTCTACTGCCCTCAGCTCTTTGATGTTGTCCTTAGTTCTCTAATATTCTACTGCCCTCAGCTCTTTGATGTTGTCCTTAGTTCTCTAATGTTCTACTGCCCTCAGCTCTTTGATGTTGTCCTTAGTTCTCTAATGTTCTACTGCCCTCAGCTCTTTGATGTTGTCCTTAGTTCTCTAATGTTCTACTGCTCTCAGCTCTTTGATGTTGTCCTTAGTTCTCTAATGTTCTACTGTCCTCAGCTCTTTGATGTGTTACTGTTTTCAGCTTATTGGTGTTCTACTGTCCTCAGCTCTTTGATGTTGTCCTTAGTTCTCTAATGTTCTACGGTCCTCAGCTCGTTGATATCCTACTGTCCTCAACTCTTTGATATTGTACTGTCCTCAGTTCTTTGATATTCAACTGCCCTAAGCCCTCTAATGGAGCTGTAGGCCTCCCCACTCCCCTTCATTGAGAAAAGAATAGTATGAATAAAAAAAAATATAAATATTACAACACCAGGCATTATAATATGACAAAATACATTGTAAATGAAGTTTAGAATAAAGTTCATTCAAAAAATGTTGACAATATGTTAATTTACTACTTGACAGTTCAAATGAAGTTGGAAAGTTCACTAAGTGGTTCTCCTTGAAGTGTCATATAAGTTTAAGAGTCAACATATATGTCTTACGATTTGCAGATCTCGTTATGACAGTTACCGAAGTGGGAGTGGCAGCGGGACTGCGCATGCTCGGGAGGAGCCACCAGCTTCACCCAAAGCGACAGCACCCTGGCGCTCAAGAACAGCCTACAACAATACTAGCACTGAAGATGAAACACCCCCGGCTCCAACAACCTCATCGTCAAGGTGACTGTCAGTATATCTTATGGAGATGTGTCTTTAAGGATAATGGTTTTTTCTGCAGTACTAATTATGATGGCAATTTAACCAAAACGAGAAAAATAAAGCTATTGCTAATTTCAACGAATAAATCAAAATTAGCCAAAATCATAACAGACTCACAGAAAGTGGGATTACGAGATTATTGGGGCAACATTGAGCTAAAGTTAGTTGGTTAGTTACAAATAACAGTTAGTTAGTTTGTGAGAACATAGCTTAGAGTTATGTAGCAGAGTTATTAAATGCCATGAGTAATTTTCGTTAGTAACTTATAAGTTACATGATTTTAGAAATAAGTCCATATTTTCAATAATTTTGGAACCGGTGGATTTTGACTTCTCCTACACCCCCTTCTCAGCATAAATGAAAATTTAAAGCATTTAAAACAATGCATCTTTCCCCCTCCCTCCAATATGTAGATCAAATATACATGTGATCAAAATTTGGAAATTTGATTTGCAACATTTTTAGTTTTATATTTTAACCTCGAAAATTCAACTGATGAAGAGCTATTTTATGCTCCCCTTCTTGCACAACGCCCCACGGATGATTTGTGACCAACTAACTTTGTGTTCTCACAGACTAACTTGAGCTAAATATAAACAAAGAATTTGTTAACTCTTATATTATCTAATTAAACAAAAATATATACACAAAGTATACCAGTATCGGTTTATGTCATCATCAACACATGCGGTTTATAGTAGAATACATTTTATATATCAGAAAAAAGGCCTACATGATATAATATTAAAGTACAAATAGAAAATAAAAATATAATGCCCTTCACACAGCCCCACATTCATTCACAATGGCGCGACAACCCACTAGTGAGTCAAGGCCTCCTCCTCACACAGTCCCACATTCATTCACAATGGCGCGACAAACCACTAGTGAGTCAAGGCCTCCTCCTCACACAGTCCCACATTCATTCACAATGGCGCGACAACCACCTAGTGAGTCAAGGCCTCCTCCTTACACAGTCCCACATTCATTCACAATGGCGCGACAACCGACTAGTGAGTCAAGACCTCCTCACACAGTCCCACATTCACTCACAATGGCGCGACAACCCACTAGTGAGTCAAGGCCTCCTCCTCACACAGTCCCACATTCACTCACAATGGCGCGACAACCCACTAGTGAGTCAAGGCCTCCTCCTCACACAGTCCCACATTCATTCACAATGGCGCGACAACCCACTAGTGAGTCAAGGCCTCCTCCTCACACAGTCCGTGAGTCAAGGCCTTTCCTCGCACAGTCCCACAGAGGGATACTATCTTAACGGAAAATTCTAACTACAAAAATATTTGAGTTTATGCCTAAACTTGAAAAAAAAAAAATGTGTTGTGGCCATTACAGGACTTTCTTATACCAAGCACGCTTACAGATCACTCTCTCTCCACCTCCCTTTCTCAAAATCATTTCATTTTCTCTCTTTGTACAGCGTAATCCTGAGATTAGGCACTCTTTTACCAAGTAATGCCAGTATGAAATAATTTTGAGAAGGGGAAGGGGGAGAGAGTGATCTGTAGGTGTGGTTGGTATACGAGTAGCAATGCCACATCACTTATATTTTATTTTATTTTTCCATTTTTATAATAAAAAAAAAATTACCAAGAATAAAACCATATTTTAAAATTCATTGCTATGCATTACGATCTAAACATTACTTACAATTAGATATATTCCTTATAAACATTTAGTTTACATTCTTCGGGGGGCTATAACTTTTGTCGTATTGATCCTATCTCAAATCTAAGGTCTTATTATAGATTGGAAATTTTATAAGGAACATTTTGTGTAAGAACCATGTTTTTGATAGGACTAACTGTTTTCGGGTAATTCAAGGAAACGTCTAAAAATATGTGTTTAAAACCTACATTTAAAGACGGTTTTCGGCATATATTTCGAAAATCGGACGACTTACGAAAAATCGTATTTCATATAAAATATGTATTTTAATGCTCTCTACAATTATTAGTTGAAAAGATTTTTGATTAGGTCATAAACATAAGCGGTGTCTTGTTAAATGTACTTAGGCCCCGGAGTAAAGTGGTCTCAATTTTCTGCTGATTTTTACCAAAGTCTAATCAGATCTAAGTTAGAATGTGTGACCCCTTCATTCCAAATTTCAAGTTCTTAGTTACAATCATTTTTGCAGTAGAGAGAGAACTAGCAACTTTCCAATCACACACACCACGCACACACGCAAAGGCAGACATCGTGAAAATTGTCAAAAAGTATTCAGGAAAATCCGTTGAAAACTCAATTTCGGATTTTCGCATATACTTTAGGTATAAGAAAGTAAAAATATATAAAATTAATAAATATTAACACTATTGAATTAACGTAGTGACGTTAACAAAGATGTGAAATAAGTTTGATCGTTCAAACGAAAGAAATGTGTATCTCATCGAGATTTATGTAGCACATTGACATCATCTATGACCCTATGGTAAGTTCAACCAAGGCAGGGATGATGGACCGTTCTCTCTGTTCTCCATAAAACATCCCAAAAACAGAGAATAATCTAGAAAAGCTGGCTAGAACATATCACCAAAAGCATTTACAAAAACAGTTGTAACATTATCATTTCGAAAGTTCATATGTGATAGTAAGATGTTGTGAGACGAAATATCTCATAGAAATAAAATATGTCTTCCCACTGTTTTATTTTGGACCAGAACCGGGTTTCGATGCAAAAGCGTCATCATCAGTGGTTCATTCCACGCACACAGCACAGCGGTTAGAAGACAACTGGCATGAAGCTTATTCGAATTACAAATTTAACAAGCACTTATTTGAATTACAAATTTAATAAGCATTTAATCAAATTTAAAAAAAATATTAATCGAAATAGTATTCGATGGTGATAAACAAATAAATAGTATTCTGAATAAGTTATAATCTTCTCATATTTGAAATTAATTAATTCGTTATCTCCCTTATTATTTTTTTTTTTTTTTTGTGTTGTGAAATTTGATTTTCTGTTGACTTACTCAGTGGAAAAAAAAGTAAATTGATTATTCGGATTAGAAATTTAACAAGGACCTATTCGAATTTTAAGAAGTATTGATAGAAATATCATGATGAACAAAGAAATCGTTGGTAATCTTTTCTTATTTGAAAATAATATACCTACTTTGTTATCTGTCCTTAATGTTCTTTAGGAAGCCAGTGGAATAGGCAAATTTTCAAAAAAGGAAGCTTGTTTTATTTGTTACAAATTCCCACAATATTTCCACCTTTTTCAACCAAGACTATATATATATATGTCATATAAAGCTGAAAATGTCTGTGCGTTGTACCGCTATAACTCACGAACGGCTTCATGGATTTGATTAATTTTTTTTTAAATTTGTTCGTCATCGTCTGTGGAACGTTATAGGCGTATTAGTACCTCAATATCTGGTCCATGCCAGCATCCACCCACGCAATCTTTGTAACTCAAAAACCACTGCAATGATTAATGAGGAATCTTTTTGAATAGATAAGTTTTATCTACCGGAAGGTTAAGGTCTATTTTTTAATCAACCCCTGGTCCATCCCAGCATCCACTCACGCAATCTTTGTAACTCGAAAACCATTGCAACGATTAATGAGAAATCTTTTTGAATAAATTAGTTTTAGCTCCAAAGCTAGCGTTACTACAGTTGAAGGATTATAAGCCTTATTCCGTATGAATAATTGAAAATTATAACATCATGAATGTACTGTCGAGGAACTGAATAGCCTTATAGGAGATATTGGGAGAAAAGTCAAAGTTCCCCGGGCAACACCGGGTATTACTGCTAGTATAATATAAGACTATAAGAGGGCGCCGAAAGCTCAGAAGTAGCGTGCTACCTTACTGAACTCAAGATCGCAGGTTCGAAACCTGACCGAGGCCCTTAGTTTATTTTATCTGGGAGGTAAAAAGAGTCAGGTACTCGCAGGGGCGTAGCCAGGGGGGGGGGGCAGGGAGGCCGTGCATGTAGGTATGTCTTCTAACCGCTGTGCTGTGTGGGATGACGCTGTTGCGTCGAAGACCGGTTCTGGTTTAAAATAAAACAGTGGGAAGACATCTTTTATTTCTATGATTTCGTAAGTTCGCTTTTTACATTGTGCTTGTGGCTTACATTTAGGATTACTAATATGTTTCCTATCTTCCGTTTGCTTGAAATACTCCCTCCTTCCTTTCTCATATAAAATGTCTTCCTTTTAAAGGATTCAAAGTCATATGTTATTAGGTATTATTACATTTATGTATTGTTTCTTGCTAGATACGGGACAAGCAGTGGAGGCAGCCCTGGCTTCACCAGCAGGTTCTTGAACAAGTCCAAATCAGCAGCAGTCGTATCACCTGAAGAAGAAGACCCTGGTCTCTCCAGGAGATTCGGCAGCTCGTCTTCAGCTTCTTCCATGGCCACTCAACCCCGCTCTAGATACGCTGCTCTAAAAGTAAGATCAAATTAATTTAAGTCAGTTTTTCATAATCTCAGATGTATTTTGTATTGAGGAAACCATAAAATAGGTCAAAAATTCATTGTTGAGTTTATATACACGTTTGTACGAGAATATATCGTCTTATCTATCTATCTATCTATCTGGCGCTACAACCCTAGTGGGTCCTGGCCTCCTCAATGAGCCTCCGCCATTCGGCTCTGTCCTGTGCAGCTGCTTTCCAATTTCGCTGACCAAGAAGCTCTCTCGCGTCAGCTGCCACACCATCCACCCATCTTAGCCTCGGTCTGCCTGCTCTTCTTGATCGGTACAAAGGCTCCTCAAGGACTGTTCTTGGCACTTCGCCCTCTTCCGTTCGGGCTACATGGCCTGCCCAACTCAACCTTCCCAACTTCACCATCCTCACTACATCAGCCTCACCAAACAGCTCGTAGATTTCCCTATTCTTGCGAATTCTCCAAACCAGTCCGTCCTTCACAGGGCCGAAAACCCTTCGAAGAATTTTCCTTTCAAATATCAACAGGTCCTTCTCGTCAGACTTGGACAGGGTCCATGTTTGACTGGCGTAGATAAGGACTGGACGGATCAGGGTCTTATAGAGCCGGAGTTTGGTATGCCTGCTCAGTAGAGAGCTTCGCAAATGCCTCAGCAATCCAAAATAGCATCGATTCGCTGCCGTAAGCCTTTTCTTAATTTCGGCTGATGTCTCGTCCCTGGTGGATATATCGTCTTATAGTTAGTCATATCTCCAACAACCAGAACTCTCCTTCGTCACTCTGGTGGGCATGAGCGACTCTACTATGGGAGTCCTAAATTTTGCCTACCCAGGTTTATTTACCTAAGGTAGGGAGTTTAACGAGTACCCAGGGTGTAACCAGGATTTTGAGCAGGAGAGGGGGAGGGGGGGGGGGGGGGGGGGGCAAAGTTAAGTTGACTTAAGCGTAGCAGCAGCAAATGCACGCTGTGGTTTCTGTGCTTTTAGATTTAAATGACTCACATCCAATAGTGTGCATTTGCTGCTGCTCCGCTTTGCATTTTTACTGCGCATGTAAAATCAGCTTTAAAAGTATAAAGTATAACATAAATGACGATTTTGAGATCGAATTCATATGTACTATATATTTAAATAAATGTAATATGACTTGTTTTGTAAATGTACATTTATGAAACAGCTGATTGCTGATTTAGGAATCAGACGCACGGGAAATTTGAATATCCTATTGGTAACTTGCAAGCAATCCATTTTTAATAAAAACAATTTTTTTAGTTTATTTAATTTTCATCTTGGTTTTTTGCTCTGGCCAGGGGGAGGCACGGCCTCCCTGCCCCCCCCCCTGGCTACGCCCCTGCGAGTACCTGACTCTTTTTACCTCCCAGATAAAATAAACTAAGGACCTCGGTCAGGTTTCGAACCTGCGATCTTGAGATCAGTAAGCTAGCACTCTACTTCTGAGCTTTCGGCGCCCTCTTATAGTTACAATAGATATATTACATCATCGTCAGGTTTAGTTATAAATATACTAAGGTAAGGACCATACTATTTAGTATATTTATAACTAAACTTGACATTAGTTGTAATGCCAAAACCGGTGCTATTTGAATACATTTTTTTTGTGGAATAGACAATATTTCAAAAAAGAAGTTTGTTTTGTAGTAGTCGTCTATTTAATTGGCGGCGTTCGGATCTTTTACCTTCCTGCCAGGAGGACCAGGAGGACCGGGGAAGGGCGACCCAGGGGCACCCGACGAACAGGCAGGCCAGGTCAGGGGGCAAGCAACAACACTGCCGGACCATTCTCTCTTATGTATAAGAAAACATTAGGATTAACTGTGGAGATCATCTTGATGATGAGGGTGTGGATGTGAGAAGGCCGTCTAAGTCCGAGAATGTTCCAGTCCAGAGACCCCGGCGGAGCTGCCGCAGGCCCAGCCAGCCACCCAAGAACCCCACTCGGGCTCCCATGTCCCCTAGAGGTCTCTTTATATGCAAGACCACCGTTTAGACCTTCATCAACTGACAGAGTAACCAAAGTCGGCAAATGATCACAATCAGAAGAGTTCACTTCGAATTCTTTGATATAACGCTGATTCTTTTAAGAAATTAATAATTCTATCCAGAATGGCGGGGCTCTTCTTTAGCGCTTCCTCCAAACTTCTTGGAATATCATTTTTCCTGAGAAGGTCTTCATAAAGGATAGCAATAATGGTTGCGGAAATTTATTTGTGGCAGGAGCTTTTAATTCTTCTAGCTTTTTCTAAGTATAGGTGAAGTTATGTTATCATAAATTATATGCATATATTTTTGTGGAATTAGACAATATAAATGTTTAACGTGTTCTTTGTTTTTTTAAAATCCAGATGCTATTTTTGACTGATGTGTTTGTCCAGGATCGAAAGGCGAGACTCGCCCGGTCGAAGAGCAGCCACAGTCTGGTGGACGAGGACGACGAGGACGAACCAATGTCGCCGACAGCCTATTTGGCCAGTCGCTATGGCCCTGGGGTCTCTTTGGCCAAGTCAAGATCCAGTCATGCCATCAAGTCGAGGGAAACCAGTCCAGAACCAACAGGTAACAGTACACTCTACCTACTAGGGGGCAAACATCCATGACCTATGTATTGCCTTCCATGTTGGTTGTTTTCATAAGGGAAGGGGGCGCCGGTAGCGTAGAGGTAGCTAAAGATCGCGGGTTCGAAACCCAGCCGGGGCTGTGAACACGATAACTCCCTATATAATGAATCGATACAAAATGTATCCAAAACTCTCTATAACACCTATTGATTTTCAAATTGACCAAAGAAAAGGGGGGATTTTGGGGGAGGCGTAACACAAAAACTCTAATAACTGCCGATAGAGTGAATGTATCGAAATTTCATATGTGAATTTAAAACCCCATAAGGGCGACACTTATCAATTTTTAGCGGAATTGGCAGTAGGGAAGGGGGGATCAGAGGGGTCTGAACTCAAATGCCCCAATAATTTCTGATGTAATTAATGTATCGACATGAAATTTCATATTTGAAGGCAAACCCCAATGAGGACATAACTTCTCATATTTCAGCAATATCGGCATAAGGGAAAGGGGAGTTCAGGGGAAGGGACTCAATTCAAAAATCTTAATAACTATCGATGTAATGAATTTATCGACACAAAATTTAACATGAGAATTTACAAGCCCATATATATCGTCGGTCTAAACATGATACCTCATATGTGCAGCTAGCCAACTTTACAGGAGAGACAAAAAATTTACTAAGAAAATATTCTATATAGAAAACCTCAATTTTTCGACATTTGTATTAAGATGTATATGCATGCCATGAATTGTTTTTAAGCTAGTTTGCTAATCCAAGTAAAGAATTAACGTACTTGACGGAGTTACGAGGTTTCACCAGAATTTCGTTCTCATTTCTTTTGTAAGGTACGGTTCTTCAAACCGTATTTAATTGTTTTTTCTTTTTATGTCGTATACGAGGTCCCACTAGATCAATAGAGTTTTTTTCCTTTTTTTTTTTTTGGTAAAAAAAAAACGATTTCAGGAAAAATGTTGCTTACGAGGTATCACGTTTAGGCCGACGATTTGTAAGTTAACTATTAAATATTAGCGCAAACGGTGGACTGGCTATGGAGGGGACGAAACATTAATTGATTAATTCGTTCTAGGGAAGTACATAACTTGTGATTCACCGACGCATTTTTTATTTAATGTGATGTAAATAAGTAAATTCAGGTGGATCATTAAGCAATGGTCCCAACCCTGAACAATGTCAGGTATTCGTTAAAGAAAACCCCCTTTGTAAAAAAAATCTGGTATGCTAAATTTCGGACTCCCAGAGTATAGTTGAGCTCGTCTCCACCAGAGCGACGATAGGGCGATCTGGTAGTAGGCGATATGCCCCCGTAGTTAAAGCCCGGGAATGAGTCATTAAAACAAATATTATTATTCTTTTTTCAATCAATTTTTATTATTTCCCATGAATATGACAGAAATATTTATAGTTCAATATCAGGAAATTTATTCCGTTAAGAGCCTCAATTTATATTCCTGGACCAGTAACGTCTCCATTAAATAAGAAAATAGGAAAATTAATTTCCTTTAAAAGTTGATATCGTACCCTCCTCCTCACCCTGTATTTTATGAAATTGAGATAAGAGCGCGATCTGGAGCAGAATTTTTATTAGAATAAGATGAACGATGAGTATTTCTATTATCAATTTTTTTTAAAAGTCAATACGGTTAAAGTAATGAAAATCAGTATTTTAGTTTTCTTTTAAAGATGAACAAAGTGGAATTTCGCATTTTGGAATTTTGCGAAACAAAACGATGATATGATGTTTCTTGGGTTGAGGTCAGTAGCTCAGTGGTATGCGTGCTCGCTTACTGAGCTCAAGATCGTGGGTTCGAAAGCTGGCAGAGGCTCTTAGGTTTTTTTTATCTGGGTGGTGAAAAAACCTTGAATCTCCGTCTTGCCGACGGGACGGGAAAAATGTATCCTTTCTTTTTTCCAAATAACTGGATTCTTCAGAAACAGATTCTGAACTTAATATACAATTTGCAAATATTGCACTCATTGCACAAATGGTCAACACAACGTCACGGACACGCAGTGGTGATAGAACTGCCCCTTCTACTTTCGCTCTCCCTTGCGCGCAGAATTCAGATCCTGCTTCACCCTGCGTCACCTCACCGAACTGCGTCTCAACTTGCATTCTGCCTTAGTGTGTATGTTAAAGGGAACTTCAGAAATACCTATACATAGACAGATAAACTTTTATTGCACAAAAGATTACAACCTCTACGGCAATGAGTGCGTTTTTTTTATTTTTTATTTTTATTTTATTTTTACAAAATAAAAACAATTCAAAAATTATATAAAACAAGATATGGAATGAACATGAATAAAAAATATATATATCCATCTTACATGTAACAAATTAAATTAAATTATTCTTTATTTTCAAAGCAACAGTAAAAAAAAGAAATAAATTGTTAATTTTTCTAACTTCTAAATTATTTAAAATATATACAAATGTTTCTGAGTAATATTATGTTTTATTGGTGAGATAATTGTGGAGAAATGTTTGCCTGGGGATACACAAAGAGGGACGATAGAACAAAAAGTGTATGAGGTCGTCCTTCTCGTCTAAGGCATATGTGGGCAACAACCGGCCCGCTGTAAGATTTGGTCCGGCCCGCGAGACATTTTGAAAAACCCAATTTAAAAAAAAAATAATATTACACTACTTACTCACACTCACTCCAAATTAGGAAGATCGAGTAGGATGGGGTTTGTCGCTTGCTCCTGCGGAATCAAGTGAGCGAGCAAGGCGAGTGAGGAAAAATTCATGTCACTACTTAACTTTCGTAGTTTGTAATAATTCCAAATTTCACGATTTAATTATAATATTGTACCTATTTTTTTTTCATTTCATTTTGTTATTTTAATAAATTGTATTATAATAACATTGTCTTATTATTTCATGTCTGATATCTATCGCTAAAAATTATAAACACTACTTCAAAGTCCGACGTTATTTTATTTTGAATCATCTACGCGGCCCGCGAACGTATATGCACACTAAAGTTTGGCCCGCAACATGTGAAAGGTTGCCCATACATGGTCTAAGGTATAGAGACTGCAGGCACTTTCAAGACAAAACTCATACCTAAGCCCTCCAATTAATATTCTAAAATTTCTATTGCTATTTAGAAATATCTATAGGTACAAATGCTTCAGTTTTTTTTATCTGCATAAATTCATAAAATAATAGTTTAAAATTTGTTATGTGGAGGCTCAGGTAGCGGAGGCGCTGGTAGCAGCAGTATTGGAGGCGAGAAGGATGGTGCAACACTGTCCTCTTGGGCGAGGTACCTCAAGAACAAGTATGGAGCCCGCAACAAAGACACTGCCTCCAACTCCCGACGACTGTCTCTGGGACTGCCACTCCGACCGGAGCCTGACGAAGAGGCTTCAAAAAACACGGCCGGCTCCCCCACTTCGCCCACGACTCAACACCCGCCCTTCCATCAAGGTATCCACCCATCATTTCTCTCTTTTATAATAATAGTAATCTTTATTTATGCGACCAATATACAATTACACAATTTTCAATTTGTTATGTATAATTTTTTAAATAAGTTCACAAACAAAAAAAAAAATTAATAGATATAGTTATATTTTCTGTGGGAGAACTGCAATAATTAAGAATGGGCAAACAATAAGAAATAATATTTTAATAAAATTGAACAGACAAAAAAAAGTTTTAATATTAAACAACATACTTAACATAACATCTAATATTATATGGTATTAAGAGACTGAATCTTCAGTTGGTATATATATAGGGGCGTAGCCAGGAGGGGAGGGCGCGTGCTCCCCCCTGGCCAGAGCAAGAAACCAAGATAAACATTAAATAAACTAAAAAAATTGTTTTCATTAAAAATGAATTGCTTGCAAGTTTCCAATAGGATCTTCAAATTTCCCGTGCGTCTGATTCCTAAATCAGCAATCAGCTGTTACATAAATGTACATGTACAAAACAAGTCATATTACATTTATTTAAATATATATGAATTCCATCATTTAATTGCCTCGCTCAAAATCGTCATTAATGTTATACTTTATACTCATAAAGCTGTTTTTACATGCGCAGTAAAAATGCAAAGCGCAGCAGCAGCAAATGCTATTGGATGTGAGTCATTTAATTCTAAAAGTACAGAAACCACAGCGTGCATTTGCTGCTGCTGCGCTTTGCATTTTTGCTGCTCATGTAAAGTCAACTTAAGTATTACAGTCAGTGGTTACCTCAGGGGGAGCTTCTAGAGGTCCGAGTCTCCCAAATTAATAACAAAAAGTCTGCAACGCTAACCACAGAAACTGCGGGCTATGCCCCCGTGAGTCTGTACCCCCCACCCTCGTAGCCTAACCAAAAAAAAGTAGAATAAAGACCATATTGAAAACATAGAGAAAAGAATTCAAGGTGGAATAAAAGAAACCACGTCGAGGAAAATTGGTTTTTTTTTGTCTTGCATGAAATGGATCCCCTCTGGCTGCAGAAGTCGGTTTCTTTTTTTTTTAGTGTTATGTAGCTCAGAATTTAAAAAGCTTACCCCGAAAAAAAAAATTGTACCTTGTCAAATGAATTACGTCCATCATTAAATGTATTTATTTTGATTTTTGTTAGGTTTCGGTCTAGATACAAGTACTAGAAGCAAGTACTTATCGAAACGGAGGCAAGTGTTTAGTCTTGGAAGTCGGGGGAGCGAAGCCGGATGTTTCACATGGCCCCGTGGTGTGGCTACAGGACCAGGCGATATTATAGCTGTCGCCGACTCATCAAACCACAGAGTTCAGGTATAGTATCAGGGTCTCCGGTGCCCGGCAATTTCAAAGTATAAGTAGTCAAAAAATGTTGCAATTCTGAGAGTGGCATTCATATACACAATAATGTCAGTATAAAATGAATTTGAGAAGGGGAGGGAGATCTGTACAAGATGTTTGGTATAAGAAAGTCCTCTGTTGGTCACATCACATTAATCTATAATAATAATAATAATAATTATAATAAATTTATTTCCGTTAAACCAATACATGATAATAGGATACGTCAAAAGAATTTATACGTTAAGATAGCTTATAAATTAGATTTATAACTACTTGAGTCTAACACATCTGTGATTAGTAGTAATAACAAAACTATTAAAAAAAGTAAAATGAAATTAATAGAAACTGAACAAATAAATACTTAAAAATATATGAGTACATAAAAAAAATTAATACAAGATTCGTTTATAATAAGTAGACACATTTTTCAATTTAAAAAAAATTAAGATAACTATTTTCAAAAAAACTCTTTGGAAGTGTCTTTAACCCAACGATGTTTCGGGACGTTCTTACGTCCCATCATCAGGTCCCAGTGTGCGAGAAAGGTTGTTTCATTTCCCAGTTGAAAATCCTAAGGACCACAGCCGGGTTTCGAACCCGCGATCGTACTGAGCTACCGGCGCCTTTTTGAAAACTGTCTCAGATTGTCGTACAATTACTATTGGCAGGCAAAATCAAAATTTAAGACTCCTAAAGCCTAGTCCACACTAGTAGACATGTTGCGCGATTTTGGTCTCTGAGACGTGTCTCAGATTGTCTACGAGGCATGTCTATAGACCAATCCCCGTCTATGGGCCTGTTGCGAGACCAAAAATCGCAGGTCTAAAGTCTCCCGATCGGAATGGTAGACCGCATGCAGCGTTAGACATATTGACAGTGTGGACGTCACTCGGCGTCTAGAGGCGAGACACGTCCCAGTCTGTCTACAGCTTCCGAGTGGTGTGGTTCGGCTCTTTACAGTTATTTTCCAAAGTTTTACAGTTCTTTTGAAAACATTTCGTCTTACGAGACAGTTTTAAAACTAATTGAAGATTACCATGCGTCTTATTGTTTACGGGATGTTACGAGTCCCGACTACAAAAACCTGGTGAAAAGAAAAGTGGCCCTGGAATCTCTGGCTGCCTAGGTCCTTCTGCGAGCACTTGGCGCGTCCACCAACGTTTACGTTTTCGCGTTCTTTCACTTGTAATTAGCACTAAGCAGGAACTCATTCCACACAAAACTATGTCCTCCATGGTGGACTGCGAAGATGAAACTGAGAAATTCACATCGTAGTGTGGACGCTAGACGAGATAAAGAACGGTGTCTCTAGACGGTCTATAGACCGTGTCTCGAGACCGCCTATAGACAAATCGCGCAACATGGTCTACTAGTGTGTACTAGGCTTAACGGACGAAAGAGCGCTCTGGTAGTAGACGATATGACCATTTATTAAAGCCTGGGCATTAGTTACAATAACTAACTGTTACCAGGGAATTTAAAAATTAAATTTTATTGGACAAATATGGTCCCATGGACTCACATAGGTAGGATGTTAGTATTAGTTGGGGGCCTACTTAGATATATTGGGTAGGCTGGGTGTGTATACCCAGGGACCTAAGCATGGCAGTCATAAATGTGGCCTATCCAGGTTTAATTAGGATAATGAGTAGCTGACATTGCAGAGACTTGGGACCGCCATTTTACGCACTCTCCCAACAACATGCTCACCGTTTTGTTTTCTTAAAGATAAAAATAGTCGTCGGTGAATCACCGGCAATATACTTCCCCAGAACGAAATAATTTATTAACGTTTCGCTGTGATGTATAAAAATAACACCCACATTAAATCTATATTAATAAAGCTGAAACGGGGTTTGTTTGTTTGTATGTATGTATGTTTGTTCCAGCATCACGCCCAAACCGCTGGACGGATTTTTATGAAACTTCCCATGTAGCATCCCTATGAGCCCGATTGAATAATAGGCTATGTGGCGTCCCAAAATTTTGATCGGGAGGGGGGGTTGTATGGGGGCCTATAAATAGTGCTAACTCATTAACTAATGGTCGAATTGTCATGAAATTTCACATGTAGTATTTTTAAAAGCCAAATAGAAATATTAGGTGTGTGGCGTTCCAAAGTTTTGAACGGGAGGGGGGGGGGTTGTAAGGGGGGCCTAAGTATATAAATAGTGCTAACACATTAACTAATGGTCGAATTGTCATGAAATTTCACATGTAGTATTTTTAAAAGCCAAATAGGAAAAAAAGGTGTGTGGCGTCCCAAAGTTTTGAACGGGAGGGGGGGTTGTGGGGGGGCCTAAGTATAAATATAGAGCTAACTCATTAACTAATGGGCGAATCGTCATGAAATTTCACATGTAGTATTTTTAAAAGCCAAATAGGAAAAGAAGGTGTGTGGCGTCCCAAAGTTTTGATCGGGAGGGGGGGTTGTAAGGGGGGCCTAAGTATAAATATAGAGCTAACTCATTAACTAATGGGCGAATCGTCATGAAATTTCACATGTAGTATTTTTAAAAGCCAAATAGGAAAAAAAGGTGTGTGGCGTCCCAAAGTTTTGAACGGGAGGGGGGGTTGTGGGGGGGCCTAAGTATAAATATAGAGCTAATTCTTTAACGGTTGGTCGGATTGTCACGAAATTTCACATGTAGTATTTTTAAAAGCCAAATAGAAATATAAGGTGTGTGGCGACCCAAAGTTTTGAACGGGAGGGGAGGTTGTGGGGGGGGGGGGGAGGCTAAGTATAAAAAAGAGCTAGCTCATTAACGGTTGGTCGTATTGTCACGAAATTTCACATGTAGTATTTTTAAAAGCCAAATAGAAATATAAGGTGTGTGGCGACCCAAAGTTTTGAACGGGAGGGGAGGTTGTGGGGGGGGGGGGGGGGCTAAGTATAAAAAAGAGCTAGCTCATTAACGGTTGGTCGTATTGTCACGAAATTTCCCATGTAGTATTCCTGAAGGCCAAATAAAAAATAAGGTGTGTGGTGTCCCAAAGTTTTGAACGGGAGGGGAGGTTGTGGGGGGGGGGGGGGGGGGAGGGTAAGTATAAAAAAGAGCTAGCTCATTAACGGTTGGTCGTATTGTCACGAAATTTCCCATGTAGTATTCCTGAAGGCCAAATAGAAAAATAAGGTGTGTGGTGTCCCAAAGTTTTGAACGGGAGGGGAGGTTGTGGGGGGGGGGGGGGGGAGGCTAAGTATAAAAAAGAGCTAGCTCATTAACGGTTGGTCGTATTGTCACGAAATTTCCCATGTAGTATTCCTGAAGGCCCAATAAAAAATAAGGTGTGTGGTGTCCCAAAGTTTTGAACGGGAGGGGAGGTTGTGGGGGGGGGGGGGGGGGGGAGGGTAAGTATAAAAAAGAGCTAGCTCATTAACGGTTGGTCGTATTGTCACGAAATTTCCCATGTAGTATTCCTGAAGGCCAAATAGAAAAATAAGGTGTGTGGTGTCCCAAAGTTTTGAACGGGAGGGGAGGTTGTGGGGGGGGGGGGGGAGGCTAAGTATAAAAAAGAGCTAGCTCATTAACGGTTGGTCGTATTGTCACGAAATTTCCCATGTAGTATTCCTGAAGGCCAAATAAAAAATAAGGTGTGTGGTGTCCCAAAGTTTTGAACGGGAGGGGAGGTTGTGGGGGGGGGGGGGGAGGCTAAGTATAAAAAAGAGCTAGCTCATTAACGGTTGGTCGTATTGTCACGAAATTTCCCATGTAGTATTCCTGAAGGCCAAATAAAAAATAAGGTGTGTGGTGTCCCAAAGTTTTGAACGGGAGGGGAGGTTGTGGGGGGGGGGGGGAGGCTAAGTATAAAAAAGAGCTAGCTCATTAACGGTTGGTCGTATTGTCACGAAATTTCCCATGTAGTATTCCTGAAGGCCAAATAAAAAATAAGGTGTGTGGTGTCCCAAAGTTTTGAACGGGAGGGGAGGTTGTGGGGGGGGGGGGGAGGCTAAGTATAAAAAAGAGCTAGCTCATTAACGGTTGGTCGTATTGTCACGAAATTTCCCATGTAGTATTCCTGAAGGCCAAATAGAAAAATAAGGTGTGTGGTGTCCCAAAGTTTTGAACGGGAGGGGAGGTTGTGGGGGGGGGGGGGAGGCTAAGTATAAAAAAGAGCTAGCTCATTAACGGTTGGTCGTATTGTCACGAAATTTCCCATGTAGTATTCCTGAAGGCCAAATAAAAAATAAGGTGTGTGGTGTCCCAAAGTTTTGAACGGGAGGGGAGGTTGTGGGGGGGGGGGGGGGGGCTAAGTATAAAAAAGAGCTAGCTCATTAACGGTTGGTCGTATTGTCACGAAATTTCCCATGTAGTATTCCTGAAGGCCAAATAAAAAATAAGGTGTGTGGTGTCCCAAAGTTTTGAACGGGAGGGGAGGTTGTGGGGGGGGGGGGGGGGGGGAGGGTAAGTATAAAAAAGAGCTAGCTCATTAACGGTTGGTCGTATTGTCACGAAATTTCCCATGTAGTATTCCTGAAGGCCAAATAGAAAAATAAGGTGTGTGGTGTCCCAAAGTTTTGAACGGGAGGGGAGGTTGTGGGGGGGGGGGGGGGGGGAGGCTAAGTATAAAAAAGAGCTAGCTCATTAACGGTTGGTCGTATTGTCACGAAATTTCCCATGTAGTATTCCTGAAGGCCCAATAAAAAATAAGGTGTGTGGTGTCCCAAAGTTTTGAACGGGAGGGGAGGTTGTGGGGGGGGGGGGGGGGGAGGGTAAGTATAAAAAAGAGCTAGCTCATTAACGGTTGGTCGTATTGTCACGAAATTTCCCATGTAGTATTCCTGAAGGCCAAATAGAAAAATAAGGTGTGTGGTGTCCCAAAGTTTTGAACGGGAGGGGAGGTTGTGGGGGGGGGGGGGGGGAGGCTAAGTATAAAAAAGAGCTAGCTCATTAACGGTTGGTCGTATTGTCACGAAATTTCCCATGTAGTATTCCTGAAGGCCAAATAGAAAAATAAGGTGTGTGGTGTCCCAAAGTTTTGAACGGGAGGGGAGGTTGTGGGGGGGGGGGGGGGGGAGGCTAAGTATAAAAAAGAGCTAGCTCATTAACGGTTGGTCGTATTGTCACGAAATTTCCCATGTAGTATTCCTGAAGGCCAAATAAAAAATAAGGTGTGTGGTGTCCCAAAGTTTTGAACGGGAGGGGAGGTTGTGGGGGGGGGGGGGGGAGGGTAAGTATAAAAAAGAGCTAGCTCATTAACGGTTGGTCGTATTGTCACGAAATTTCCCATGTAGTATTCCTGAAGGCCAAATAGAAAAATAAGGTGTGTGGTGTCCCAAAGTTTTGAACGGGAGGGGAGGTTGTGGGGGGGGGGGGGAGGCTAAGTATAAAAAAGAGCTAGCTCATTAACGGTTGGTCGTATTGTCACGAAATTTCCCATGTAGTATTCCTGAAGGCCAAATAGAAAAATAAGGTGTGTGGTGTCCCAAAGTTTTGAACGGGAGGGGAGGTTGTGTGGGGGGGGGGGGGAGGCTAAGTATAAAAAAGAGCTAGCTCATTAACGGTTGGTCGTATTGTCACGAAATTTCCCATGTAGTATTCCTGAAGGCCAAATAAAAAATAAGGTGTGTGGTGTCCCAAAGTTTTGAACGGGAGGGGAGGTTGTGGGGGGGGGGGGGGGGGAGGGTAAGTATAAAAAAGAGCTAGCTCATTAACGGTTGGTCGTATTGTCACGAAATTTCCCATGTAGTATTCCTGAAGGCCAAATAGAAAAATAAGGTGTGTGGTGTCCCAAAGTTTTGAACGGGAGGGGAGGTTGTGGGGGGGCCTAAGTATAAATATAGAGCTAGCTCATTAACGGTTGATCGTATTGTCACGAAATTTCCCATGTAGTATTCCTGAAGGCCAAATAAAAAATAAGGTGTGTGGTGTCCCAAAGTTTTGAACGGGAGGGGAGGTTGTGGGGGGGGGGGGGGAGGGTAAGTATAAAAAAGAGCTAGCTCATTAACGGTTGGTCGTATTGTCACGAAATTTCCCATGTAGTATTCCTGAAGGCCAAATAGAAAAATAAGGTGTGTGGTGTCCCAAAGTTTTGAACGGGAGGGGAGGTTGTGGGGGGGGGGGGGGGGGAGGGTAAGTATAAAAAAGAGCTAGCTCATTAACGGTTGGTCGTATTGTCACGAAATTTCCCATGTAGTATTCCTGAAGGCCAAATAGAAAAATAAGGTGTGTGGTGTCCCAAAGTTTTGAACGGGAGGGGAGGTTGTGGGGGGGGGGGGGGGGGAGGCTAAGTATAAAAAAGAGCTAGCTCATTAACGGTTGGTCGTATTGTCACGAAATTTCCCATGTAGTATTCCTGAAGGCCAAATAGAAAAATAAGGTGTGTGGTGTCCCAAAGTTTTGAACGGGAGGGGAGGTTGTGGGGGGGGGGGGGGAGGCTAAGTATAAAAAAGAGCTAGCTCATTAACGGTTGGTCGTATTGTCACGAAATTTCCCATGTAGTATTCCTGAAGGCCAAATAGAAAAATAAGGTGTGTGGTGTCCCAAAGTTTTGAACGGGAGGGGAGGTTGTGGGGGGGGGGGGGGGGAGGGTAAGTATAAAAAAGAGCTAGCTCATTAACGGTTGGTCGTATTGTCACGAAATTTCCCATGTAGTATTCCTGAAGGCCAAATAGAAAAATAAGGTGTGTGGTGTCCCAAAGTTTTGAACGGGAGGGGAGGTTGTGGGGGGGGGGGGGGGGGAGGGTAAGTATAAAAAAGAGCTAGCTCATTAACGGTTGGTCGTATTGTCACGAAATTTCCCATGTAGTATTCCTGAAGGCCAAATAGAAAAATAAGGTGTGTGGTGTCCCAAAGTTTTGAACGGGAGGGGAGGTTGTGGGGGGGGGGGGGGGGGGAGGGTAAGTATAAAAAAGAGCTAGCTCATTAACGGTTGGTCGTATTGTCACGAAATTTCCCATGTAGTATTCCTGAAGGCCAAATAGAAAAATAAGGTGTGTGGTGTCCCAAAGTTTTGAACGGGAGGGGAGGTTGTGGGGGGGGGGGGGGGGAGGGTAAGTATAAAAAAGAGCTAGCTCATTAACGGTTGGTCGTATTGTCACGAAATTTCCCATGTAGTATTCCTGAAGGCCAAATAGAAAAATAAGGTGTGTGGTGTCCCAAAGTTTTGAACGGGAGGGGAGGTTGTGGGGGGGGGGAGGCTAAGTATAAAAAAGAGCTAGCTCATTAACGGTTGGTCGTATTGTCACGAAATTTCCCATGTAGTATTCCTGAAGGCCAAATAAAAAATAAGGTGTGTGGTGTCCCAAAGTTTTGAACGGGAGGGGAGGTTGTGGGGGGGGGGGGGGGGGAGGGTAAGTATAAAAAAGAGCTAGCTCATTAACGGTTGGTCGTATTGTCACGAAATTTCCCATGTAGTATTCCTGAAGGCCAAATAGAAAAATAAGGTGTGTGGTGTCCCAAAGTTTTGAACGGGAGGGGAGGTTGTGGGGGGGCCTAAGTATAAATATAGAGCTAGCTCATTAACGGTTGATCGTATTGTCACGAAATTTCCCATGTAGTATTCCTGAAGGCCAAATAGAAAAATAAGGTGTGTGGTGTCCCAAAGTTTTGAACGGGAGGGGAGGTTGTGGGGGGGGGGGGGGGGGGAGGGTAAGTATAAAAAAGAGCTAGCTCATTAACGGTTGGTCGTATTGTCACGAAATTTCCCATGTAGTATTCCTGAAGGCCAAATAGAAAAATAAGGTGTGTGGTGTCCCAAAGTTTTGAACGGGAGGGGAGGTTGTGGGGGGGCCTAAGTATAAATATAGAGCTAGCTCATTAACGGTTGATCGTATTGTCACGAAATTTCCCATGTAGTATTCCTGAAGGCCAAATAGAAAAATAAGGTGTGTGGTGTCCCAAAGTTTTGAACGGGAGGGGAGGTTGTGGGGGGGGGGGGGGGGCTAAGTATAAAAAAGAGCTAGCTCATTAACGGTTGATCGTATTGTCACGAAATTTCCCATGTAGTATTCCTGAAGGCCAAATAGAAAAATAAGGTGTGTGGTGTCCCAAAGTTTTGAACGGGAGGGGAGGTTGTGGGGGGGGGGGGCTAAGTATAAAAAAGAGCTAGCTCATTAACGGTTGATCGTATTGTCACGAAATTTCCCATGTAGTATTCCTGAAGGCCAAATAAAAAATAAGGTGTGTGGTGTCCCAAAGTTTTGAACGGGAGGGGAGGTTGTGGGGGGGGGGGGGGGGAGGGTAAGTATAAAAAAGAGCTAGCTCATTAACGGTTGGTCGTATTGTCACGAAATTTCCCATGTAGTATTCCTGAAGGCCAAATAGAAAAATAAGGTGTGTGGTGTCCCAAAGTTTTGAACGGGAGGGGAGGTTGTGGGGGGGGGGGCTAAGTATAAAAAAGAGCTAGCTCATTAACGGTTGATCGTATTGTCACGAAATTTCCCATGTAGTATTCCTGAAGGCCAAATAAAAAATAAGGTGTGTGGTGTCCCAAAGTTTTGAACGGGAGGGGAGGTTGTGGGGGGGGGGGGGGAGGGTAAGTATAAAAAAGAGCTAGCTCATTAACGGTTGGTCGTATTGTCACGAAATTTCCCATGTAGTATTCCTGAAGGCCAAATAGAAAAATAAGGTGTGTGGTGTCCCAAAGTTTTGAACGGGAGGGGAGGTTGTGGGGGGGCCTAAGTATAAATATAGAGCTAGCTCATTAACGGTTGATCGTATTGTCACGAAATTTCCTATGTAGTATTCCTGAAGGCCAAATAGAAAAATAAGGTGTGTGGTGTCCCAAAGTTTTGAACGGGAGGGGAGGTTGTGGGGGGGCCTAAGTATAAATATAGAGCTAGCTCATTAACGGTTGGTCGTATTGTCACGAAATTTCCTATGTAGTATTCCTGAAGGCCAAATAGAAAAATAAGGTGTGTGGTGTCCCAAAGTTTTGAACGGGAGGGGAGGTTGTGGGGGGGCCTAAGTATAAATATAGAGCTAGCTCATTAACGGTTGATCGTATTGTCACGAAATTTCCCATGTAGTATTCCTGAAGGCCAAATAGAAAAATAAGGTGTGTGGTGTCCCAAAGTTTTGAACGGGAGGGGAGGTTGTGGGGGGGCCTAAGTATAAATATAGAGCTAGCTCATTAACGGTTGGTCGTATTGTCACGAAATTTCCTATGTAGTATTCCTGAAGGCCAAATAGAAAAATAAGGTGTGTGGTGTCCCAAAGTTTTGAACGGGAGGGGAGGTTGTGGGGGGGCCTAAGTATAAATATAGAGCTAGCTCATTAACGGTTGGTCGTATTGTCACGAAATTTCCCATGTAGTATTCCTGAAGGCCAAATAAAAAATAAGGTGTGTGGTGTCCCAAAGTTTTGAACGGGAGGGGAGGTTGTGGGGGGGGAGGGGGGGGGGGGGGAGGCTAAGTATAAAAAAGAGCTAGCTCATTAACGGTTGGTCGTATTGTCACGAAATTTCACATGTAGTATTTTTAAAAGCCAAATAGAAATATAAGGTGTGTGGCGACCCAAAGTTTTGAACGGGAGGGGAGGTTGTGGGGGGGGGGGGGAGGCTAAGTATAAAAAAGAGCTAGCTCATTAACGGTTGGTCGTATTGTCACGAAATTTCACATGTAGTATTTTTAAAAGCCAAATAGAAATATAAGGTGTGTGGCGACCCAAAGTTTTGAACGGGAGGGGAGGTTGTGGGGGGGGGGGGGGGAGGCTAAGTATAACAAAGAGCTAGCTCATTAACGGTTGGTCGTATTGTCACGAAATTTCACATGTAGTATTTTTAAAAGCCAAATAGAAATATAAGGTGTGTGGCGACCCAAAGTTTTGAACGGGAGGGGAGGTTGTGGGGGGGGGGGGGGGGGAGGCTAAGTATAAAAAAGAGCTAGCTCATTAACGGTTGGTCGTATTGTCACGAAATTTCACATGTAGTATTTTTAAAAGCCAAATAGAAATATAAGGTGTGTGGCGACCCAAAGTTTTGAACGGGAGGGGAGGTTGTGGGGGGGGGGGGGGAGGCTAAGTATAAAAAAGAGCTAGCTCATTAACGGTTGGTCGTATTGTCACGAAATGTCACATGTAGTATTTTTAAAAGCCAAATAGAAATATAAGGTGTGTGGCGACCCAAAGTTTTGAACGGGAGGGGAGGTTGTGGGGGGGGGGGGGGGGAGGCTAAGTATAAAAAAGAGCTAGCTCATTAACGGTTGGTCGTATTGTCACGAAATTTCACATGTAGTATTTTTAAAAGCCAAATAGAAATATAAGGTGTGTGGCGACCCAAAGTTTTGAACGGGAGGGGAGGTTGTGGGGGGGGGGGGGGGGCTAAGTATAAAAAAGAGCTAGCTCATTAACGGTTGGTCGTATTGTCACGAAATTTCACATGTAGTATTTTTAAAAGCCAAATAGAAATATAAGGTGTGTGGCGACCCAAAGTTTTGAACGGGAGGGGAGGTTGTGGGGGGGGGGGGGAAAGGCTAAGTATAAAAAAGAGCTAGCTCATTAACGGTTGGTCGTATTGTCACGAAATTTCACATGTAGTATTTTTAAAAGCCAAATAGAAATATAAGGTGTGTGGCGACCCAAAGTTTTGAACGGGAGGGGAGGTTGTGGGGGGGGGGGGGGGAGGCTAAGTATAAAAAAGAGCTAGCTCATTAACGGTTGGTCTTATTGTCACGAAATTTCCCATGTAGTATTCCTGAAGGCCAAATAGAAAAATAAGGTGTGTGGCGTCCCAAAGTTTTGAACGGGAGGGGAGGTTGTGGGGGGGGGGGGGGGGAGGCTAAGTATAAAAAAGAGCTAGCTCATTAACGGTTGGTCGTATTGTCACGAAATTTCACATGTAGTATTTTTAAAAGCCAAATAGAAATATAAGGTGTGTGGCGACCCAAAGTTTTGAACGGGAGGGGAGGTTGTGGGGGGGGGGGAGGCTAAGTATAAAAAAGAGCTAGCTCATTAACGGTTGGTCGTATTGTCACGAAATTTCACATGTAGTATTTTTAAAAGCCAAATAGAAATATAAGGTGTGTGGCGACCCAAAGTTTTGAACGGGAGGGGAGGTTGTGGGGGGGGGGGGGAGGGTAAGTATAAAAAAGAGCTAGCTCATTAACGGTTGGTCTTATTGTCACGAAATTTCCCATGTAGTATTCCTGAAGGCCAAATAGAAAAATAAGGTGTGTGGCGTCCCAAAGTTTTGAACGGGAGGGGAGGTTGTGGGGGGGGGGGGGGGGGGAGGCTAAGTATAAAAAAGAGCTAGCTCATTAACGGTTGGTCGTATTGTCACGAAATTTCCCATGTAGTATTCCTGAAGGCCAAATAGAAAAATAAGGTGTGTGGCGTCCCAAAGTTTTGAACGGGAGGGGAGGTTGTGGGGGGGGGGGGAGGCTAAGTATAAAAAAGAGCTAGCTCATTAACGGTTGGTCGTATTGTCACGAAATTTCACATGTAGTATTTTTAAAAGCCAAATAGAAATATAAGGTGTGTGGCGACCCAAAGTTTTGAACGGGAGGGGAGGTTGTGGGGGGGGGGGGGGAGGCTAAGTATAAAAAAGAGCTAGCTCATTAACGGTTGGTCGTATTGTCACGAAATTTCACATGTAGTATTTTTAAAAGCCAAATAGAAATATAAGGTGTGTGGCGACCCAAAGTTTTGAACGGGAGGGGAGGTTGTGGGGGGGGGGGAGGCTAAGTATAAAAAAGAGCTAGCTCATTAACGGTTGGTCGTATTGTCACGAAATTTCACATGTAGTATTTTTAAAAGCCAAATAGAAATATAAGGTGTGTGGCGACCCAAAGTTTTGAACGGGAGGGGAGGTTGTGGGGGGGGGGGGGGAGGCTAAGTATAAAAAAGAGCTAGCTCATTAACGGTTGGTCGTATTGTCACGAAATTTCACATGTAGTATTTTTAAAAGCCAAATAGAAATATAAGGTGTGTGGCGACCCAAAGTTTTGAACGGGAGGGGAGGTTGTGGGGGGGGGGGGAGGCTAAGTATAAAAAAGAGCTAGCTCATTAACGGTTGGTCGTATTGTCACGAAATTTCACATGTAGTATTTTTAAAAGCCAAATAGAAATATAAGGTGTGTGGCGACCCAAAGTTTTGAACGGGAGGGGAGGTTGTGGGGGGGGGGGGGGAGGCTAAGTATAAAAAAGAGCTAGCTCATTAACGGTTGGTCTTATTGTCACGAAATTTCCCATGTAGTATTCCTGAAGGCCAAATAGAAAAATAAGGTGTGTGGCGTCCCAAAGTTTTGAACGGGAGGGGAGGTTGTGGGGGGGGGGGGGGGGGAGGGTAAGTATAAAAAAGAGCTAGCTCATTAACGGTTGGTCGTATTGTCACGAAATTTCCCATGTAGTATTCCTGAAGGCCAAATAGAAAAATAAGGTGTGTGGCGTCCCAAAGTTTTGAACGGGAGGGGAGGTTGTGGGGGGGGGGGGGGAGGCTAAGTATAAAAAAGAGCTAGCTCATTAACGGTTGGTCGTATTGTCACGAAATTTCCCATGTAGTATTCCTGAAGGCCAAATAAAAAATAAGGTGTGTGGTGTCCCAAAGTTTTGAACGGGAGGGGAGGTTGTGGGGGGGGGGGGGGGGGGGGGAGGGTAAGTATAAAAAAGAGCTAGCTCATTAACGGTTGGTCGTATTGTCACGAAATTTCCCATGTAGTATTCCTGAAGGCCAAATAGAAAAATAAGGTGTGTGGTGTCCCAAAGTTTTGAACGGGAGGGGAGGTTGTGGGGGGGCCTAAGTATAAATATAGAGCTAGCTCATTAACGGTTGGTCGTATTGTCACGAAATTTCCTATGTAGTATTCCTGAAGGCCAAATAGAAAAATAAGGTGTGTGGTGTCCCAAAGTTTTGAACGGGAGGGGAGGTTGTGGGGGGGCCTAAGTATAAATATAGAGCTAGCTCATTAACGGTTGGTCGTATTGTCACGAAATTTCCCATGTAGTATTCCTGAAGGCCAAGTAGAAAAATAAGGTGTGTGGTGTCCCAAAGTTTTGA
The DNA here is from genome assembly GCA_963662175.1 of Aradus depressus. Lineage (NCBI taxonomy): Eukaryota > Metazoa > Arthropoda > Insecta > Hemiptera > Aradidae > Aradus > Aradus depressus. Next base: position 20,536,150 of record OY759222.1, on the reverse strand, counting down.
ACGGGAGGGGAGGTTGTGGGGGGGGAGGGGGGGGGGGAGGCTAAGTATAAAAAAGAGCTAGCTCATTAACGGTTGGTCGTATTGTCAAGAAATTTCCCATGTAGTATTCCTGAAGGCCAAATAGAAAAATAAGGTGTGTGGCGTCCCAAAGTTTTGTACGGGAGGGGAGGTTGTGGGGGGGGGGGGGGAGGCTAAGTATAAAAAAGAGCTAGCTCATTAACGGTTGGTCGTATTGTCACGAAATTTCCCATGTAGTATTCCTGAAGGCCAAATAGAAAAATAAGGTGTGTGGTGTCCCAAAGTTTTGAACGGGAGGGGGGGTTGTGGGGGGGCCTAAGTATAAATATAGAGCTAGCTCATTAACGGTTGGTCACATTGTCACGAAGTTTCACATGTAGTATTCCTGAAGGCCAAATAGAAAAATAAGGTGTGTGGCGGCCAAAAATTTGAACGGGAGGGAGGTTGTGGGGGGGGGGGGGCCTAAGTATAAATATAGAGCTAGCTCATTAACGGATGATAGGATTGTCATGGAATTTCACATGTAGTATTCTTAAAAGCCAAATAGAAATATAGGGTGTATATGTCACAAAATTTTGAACGGGAGGGTGAGTTGATGGGGGCCTAAGTATAAGTATAGTGATTAGTCATTAACGGATGATCGGATTGTCACGAAATTTCACATGTAGTATTCCTGAAGGCCAAATAGAAAAATAAGGTGTGTGGCGTCCCAAAGTTTTGAACGGGAGGGGAGGTTGTGGGGGGGCCTAAGTATAAATATAGAGCTAGCTCTTTAACGGTTGGTCACATTGTCACGAAGTTTCACATGTAGTATTCATGAAGGCCAAATAGAAAAATAAGGTGTGTGGCGCCCAAAAATTTTAACGGGGGGGGGGGGGTAGGCCTAAGTATAAATATAGTGTTAACTCTTTAACGATTGGTCGGATTGTCACGAAATTTCACATGTAGTATTTTTAAAAGCCAAATAGAAATATAAGGTGTGTGGCGACCCAAAGTTTTGAAAGGGATGGGGGTTGTGGGGGTAGGCCTAAGTATAGGTATAGTGCTGGCTCATTAACGGTTCGTCAGATTGTCACGAAATTTCACATGTAGTATTCTTGAAGGCCAAATAGAAAAATAGGCGGTGTGACGGCTCAAAATTTTGTTTGGGAGGGAGGTTGTGGGGGGGGGGGGGGGCTAAGTATAAATATAGAGCTAGCTCATTAACGGATGATAGGATTATCATGGAATTTCACATGTAGTATTATTAAAAGCCAAATAGAAATATAGGGTTTATATGTCACAAAATTTTGAACGGGAGGGTGAGTTGATGGGGGCCTAAGTATAAGTATAGTGATAAGTCATTAACGGATGATCGGATTGTCACGAAATTTCACATGAAGTATTCATAAAGGGCAAATAGAAAAATAGGGTGTGTGACGTCAAAAAATTGTGAACGGGAGGGGGGTTATGGGGGTAGGCCTAAATTTGAAGATAGTGATAGGTCATTAACGGATGATTGGATTGTCACGAATATTCACATGTAGTATTCTTGATGGTCAAATAAAAAAATACACTATGTGACATTTTAAAAATTTGGGAGGGGGGGCTAAGCATAAAAATAATGCTGAATCATTGAAGGGTAATCGGATTGTTATGAATTTCACATGTAGTAGTAGTAACTATGTATTCGCTGTGGGGTTCACTGTTGCAAGACATTTACTAGCTGTGATGCCCAGCGTTCCTAATATCGTACTAGCTGTGGGGTCCGCTGCTGCAAGGCACTTACTAGCTGTAGTGCTCAGCCCCAGCGTTCCTAACTATGTACTGGCTGTGGGGTTCGCTGTTGCAAGGCACCTACAAGACATTTACTAGCTGTGATGCCCAGCGTTCCTAATTACGTACTAGCTGTGGGGTCTGCTGTTGCAAGGCGCTAGCAGTGTGGCCCAGCGTATTTAACTACTGTAGTACTGTAGGTACTAGCTGTGGGGTCCGCCGTTGCAAAACTCATACTAGCTATGATGCCCTGTGGTTCTAACTACATACTATCTGTGGGGTCCGCAGGGGTCCGTGGGGGGGCAAGGCACCTACTACCTGTAGGGCCCAGCGTTCCTAAAAACGTACTAGCTGTGGGGTCCGCTCTTGCGAGGCACATACTAGCTGCGGTGACCAGCGTTCTAACTACGTACTAGCTGTGGGATCCGCCGTTGCAAGGCATATACTACCTCTGGTGCCCAGCGTTCCTAACTACGTACTAGCTGTGGTGCCCAGCGTTGCAAGGCATATATTAGCTGTGGTCACAAACGTTCTTAAGTTCGCACTGGCTAGGACGTCCAGCGAAGCTAAGTATTCACTAGCTGTGGTTTCCGCCGTTGAAAGGCGCATACTAGCTGTGGTGCCCAGGGGTCCTAAAAACTTACTAGCGTTGCTATAGTTGAAGGACTATAAGCCTTATTCCGTATGAATAATTGAAAATTATAACATCATGAATGTACTGTTAAAGGGTAAGCGGATTGGCATGAATTTCACATGTAGTAGTAGTAACTATGTATTCGCTGTGGGGTCCGCTGTTGCAAGGCATTTACTAGCTGCGGTCAATAGCGTTCTTATGTACCCACTGGCTAGGATGTCCAGCGATGCTAAGTATTCACTATCTGTGGTTTCCACCGTTGAAAGACGCATACTAGCTGTGATGCCCAGGGGTCCTAAAAACTTACTAGCTGGGGTGTTTGACGTTGAAGGACTATAAGCCTTATTCCGTATGAATAATTGAAAATTATAACATCATGAATGTACTGTTGAAGAATTTAAAAGACTTTTAGGAGATATTAGTAGAAAAGTCAAAGTTCCCCGGGCAACGCCGGGTATTACTGCTAGTTATTAATAATAAAAAAAAAATTAATTATATTTATTTTTCTATAAAAAGAAACTGAATTAGTAAATAAATAATAAGAAACCATTTCTTTTAAAACAAATTAGTAAAAAAACAAAACACGGCCATCAGCTGTTTTTTTTTAGTGTGTGGAGTGACGAGACGAGGCGTGGGTTGAATGGCGATGGTCTGAGTGTGTGCAAAGTGGTGTTTAGGCTTAAAATGTAATGAACTAAATAGAAGTGTATTGACGGTGAAATTGATCCGCAAAGAAGGTACTTTTGTTTGTTTATATGTACAGGATATATGCCCAGAAATATATAACTTAAATTTAAAGAATGGCCAAAAAGAAATCGTTTTAAGAATTTAGGTTTTAAGAGTTTTTCTTTTGATTTTTGTTTGTTTCAATGTTTATAATTTTATAATGTAGATGGTTTAAAAAAAATTAACCCAAACTATTTGTTCTAGTAAATTATATTCTATTAATTTTCCCTGTTGGCCCAGTAAGATAATTCGAAAACCTTTGGATTAGATTTAATATTATTGAAGAAAATTAAAAATGGCATCTTCTTTAAAAATCCAAATGAAAAGTTTATTTTATTATTTTTTTTAATACGTGCACTTTCTTTAAAATTGCACGTCTTGAACTTTTGATATTTTTAGGGCCCTTTTCGAAAACTACTGTAGAAATCAAAATTTAGTAAAAGACCAATTATAAAATGTCTACAGGAAATGTGGTAATTTATTGTTTATTTAATTATTATTAATTCATTATTATTAATTTTACTTATATTTTTTGATTTATTATAATTTAACATTATTTCTTTTTTACCACAGTACATGGGGCTACTATAATTTGTGTCGATAAATTCATTACTCCCGGCAGTGATTAGGGTTTTTGAATTGAGTCCCCTCCCTGAACCCCCTTCCCTTCAGCTGATATTGCTGAAATTTGACAGGTTAAGTCCTCATTGGTTTTTGACTTCAAATATGAAATTAACTATTATAAAAACATTCTTACAACATTTGATATACTCCTCGTTGTATCTTCCTTTTCGTTTAACGTCACATCAACTGCTGTGGATTCGATCCTCATTTATGATTATATTGCACAGCAGAATCGACATTAGTTCACAGTACGCCACAAAGTACATCCATGTTTAATTGACTGCATTGAATGTTTTCAGATTTTAAAAAAAATTAATTTTTTCACCCTAAGTGTACTGTAAAGAGCTAATGCTGACATGGCGTTATTTTTTTTTTTTTTTTATTATGTATTGGTTTGCCCTGCCAGACGTTAACGGTAAAAAAGATATTGTACAAAGTGAAAGAAACTGAAAAAATGGGAAGGGCAGACGTTACAGCTGGCACCACATTTCACATGACGGGGTCCACCCTTCTTCAAAAAGAGTCAGAGAAGAAAAAATATTACTTTATTGAACCAAATTTGGGCATATCTCCATTCTGAATAAATCTCTGACATTTATTTCTCAATACTATCTCGCCTTCCCTCAACTTATCTTCCCAAGATCATCTGGAAAATTCTATATTCAAAAACTAGATACATTCTCTACTTTGTGATTTATTAATAACTGTCTAAACCCGCCATGTGTTGCAATGGCTACTTTTGTAATTATTAAAAAAAAAAATTTTAATTAAAAGTTGTCAAACCACTTTTTAAACCAGTGATGTGTCAAACATAACCCATAAGTTTGAGCGCAATAGCTTCGACAGTTTCGCATCCTAAAATGCGGGGGTGGGTACGGGGGTAAGGCAAGGGTAAGGTAGAAATAAGTCTCAAACATTTCCAGTGCTTTCCAGAATCCAATACAAAAAGATTTTATGCCAATTCGTGCAATGATTTTTGTTCCATTAGCGAATGCACGAAATGCGGGGGTGGGTGCGTGGGTGGGATAAAACTATGTTCTAAACCTTCTCGGTGACTCAACGAACATAATTTCTGAACATAAGAACAAAAACTTGTTCTAAGTACTTTTTAAAGTCCCCTACTCTAGGTAAACAAAAAAATTTAGGACTCCCATAGTAGAGTCGGGCTCATCTGCGCCAGAGCGCTCTGGTAGTAGGCGATATGAGTCATAATATCTAACTAATTACTTGCGATTTAAGTTTACAAATATATATTCAAATTGGATAAATATATAGACATTATTTATCACTATTTCCGAAAAAATAATAAAAAAGTATCAACGTACTTCCCCAATCAATTAACTTTTCGCTCCCGGGCTTCTAAATCCAGATTATAAATTTTGTGTTGATAAGTTCATTGGAGTATAGGTATTCATTCTATCGGTAGTTACACACACAGACAGATTTTTTTTTTTCAAATTTGAAATTCAGAGTTGACCGATTACATAACTTCCCTTATACTTCGTATAGCTGAGAAAGTAAAAAATAATTTAGTTCGAGGAACGACGTAAAAAAAAGTTGAGGAAACATTTGTAAAAGAATTGGTTAGATTTATATTAAATTTAATATTTACTTGAATGAGATGAAAAAAAATCGGTAGAATATTTGAGAAGGGAGTGCAAATATTTGACAACGAATTAATGATTCCGATTTCTGCAAACTGTATGTACAAGTTGCTTATTTACCTGACAAAAATAAAGAGAAATTTCTTCATTTTATTTAATTATTTTACTTCCTCAGGTATGGGGAAACTAGGGGATATTATCTAATCGGTTAAAAATTCGATATTGAGTTTTCAACTGAATTTCATGTCTTCCGACCTCCAGATTCTAAATATGAACAAAAAAATGTCTGTGTGTCTGTGAACACGATAACTAGGTACCGATAGAATACAAGTATCGATACATTGTATACATGTAACCAAAACCCCATAAGAACAACACATCGATTTTCAGCAAAATCGGCTAAAAGGGAGGGGGATGAATGTATTAACATGAAATTTCATATGTGAATTCAAATCCAAATAAGGACGACATTTATCAATTTTCAACGGTATTGACAAAAGGGAAGGGGAGGATCAGAGGGGGCCACTTTCAAACACCTAATAACTGCCGAAGTAATGAATGTATCGAAATTTCATATTTATGGTCAAAACCCAATGAGGACATGTCAAATTTTAGTGATATCGGCTGAAGGGAAGGGGGGTTCAGGGGAAGGGGCTCAATTTAAAAATCCTAATAACTGCCGATGTAATGAATTGATCGACACAAAGTTATGAGGATTCAGAAGCCCCAATATGTCAACTGCTGAATAATAACCTAAATAGTAGACTGGTTTTGAAGGTGGAGCGAAAAGTTAATTGATGAATTCGTTCTGGGGACGTACAATGCCGGTGATTCATCGACGACTTATTTTATGAACTTAAATTAAATAAAACATAAGTTTATTAGTGGTATTGTCTAATTTCACATAATATATATACATGGGAGTACATCAGTCTTATCTCTTATGCTTTTGGCTGAGGATGGTAGAAATACCGAAAATACTCCCATGTATATAATATATGAATGTCTGAGAGCAGAAACACTCTAAGCACCATTTTTCACGAATGTCATGTTTTGTTAGATTTCGTTTCTCTATCCCAAGACGCATCGATTGGGAGCAGAAACACTCAACGTAACGCCCTTATAGTACCAATATTGATGCGAAACTTATCTTGCTTTGAGGAGAAACACCCTACGTGCTGCACCTAGGGTGTTTCTCCTCTCCTTTCGCATCAATATTGGTACTATAAGTGCGTTACGTTGAGTGTTTCTGCTCCCAATCGATGCGTCTTGGGATAGAGAAACGAAATCTAACAAAACATGACATTCGTGAAAAATGGCGCTTAGGGTGTTTCTGCTCTCAGACATTCAAATATTATATACATGGGAGTATTTTCGGTATTTCTACCATCCTCAGCCAAAAGCATAAGAGATAAGACTGATGCTTTTGGCTGAGTATGGTAGAAATACCGAAAGTACTCCCATGTAAATATATTATGTGAAATTAGACAATACCACTAATAAACTTATGTTTTATTTCATCTAAGTTCATTTGAATTATTTCACAATATCCCTGCAATAATGTCAGTTTTCTTTGACAAGACTTATTTTATATTTGTCAATGTCAAAATGTTATTAATTAATTGTATATAAGTCCTTAAGTTTATAATAACTAAATATGTTTTACTATTATTTTTTAGGTATTTGATTCAAATGGACTATTTCAAAAAGAATTTGGAGGCTATGGGAATGGCGAAGGTGAATTTGATTGTCTGGCTGGCGTGGCAGTTAATCGAATTGGACAGTTCATCATTGCCGACAGATACAATCACAGGATACAGGTGGGTGGTCATTTAGCAATTTTGTTATATTTGAACTGTTATTTTCAATCAACAGTAGTAGACTGCTATTCAAAAATAACATATTTTAATATCAGAATAACATAGCACAGTGTATACTAACGTTCAGTTGAAATAACCTGGTTTTTTTTCACGTTTTCATGTGCTACATAGCTACACAAGCATGCATGATCAATCCTTTTGTACAAGCATACTTAATCGTTTGTAGGATAATTTTGTACAAGCGCCTCGAAGATTGAAGTGATTTCGATTATGTACGCTTGTACAAGCTGCACTGGACGGAACGTGTGTACCAAGATTGTGCAAACTTGAGCAACGTCTCTCATCAGTCGTGTGGAGAACTGGCCTCCATGCACCTCTCGTCGTTCTGTTCAATAAACGATAAACGTTCAAGTTTTTTTATTTAATTTATTTTGCGCCATGACTAGCGATCTAAAAAAGTTTAATTGTGTTCGAAAGGGTCTTCTTTTCTGCCGATTCCACTGAAAAATGATTAATGTCGTTCTAATGGGGTTTTGAGCCCACAAATGAAATTTCGCGTCAATACTTTCATTACAGTTATTAGAGCTTTAAAAGCCTTCTTGTTCCCTTTGAGCGATTTGGCTGAAAATTATTTTTCCGTTTTTAGAATAAGGAATTCGAAAAACAAAATTTCGTTGTAAACTCTTTATGAACAATTTGATCGATTACATAACTTCCCCTATACTTTATATAGCTGGGGCTGTAAAATTAATTATTGTTGATATTCAGTGTAATATTCCCTTTTAATTACTAATGAAATTATCCACATAAATTAAAATTACACATTTCTGTTGAAAATTAGTTGATTATATGTTTTATGTATTTCACTAACAGATTATCATCAACAAACCTTTCATCATTTGCATTGTGCTAATTACATTATAGCATTATTTTTATTATATTACAAAAAATTAGTAGAGTTTGTTTCATAACGCCTATTACCTTTTGTCGCTCTGGCGGACATGAGCCCGACTCTACTGTGGGAGTCTTAAATTTTGCCTACCTAGGTTTATTCACCTAGGGTAGGGGTCTTTAAGGGGTACCTGACACAAGCACAGAACCATCTCTTAACGTCAAAGAGCGGCGTACTCAAGGTTTTTTCACCTCCCTCGGCCGGGTTTTGAACCCGCGATCTTGAGGTGAGTAAGCAAGCACGCATACCGGTGCCCTCATTTGTTTAAAGTGAAGAATGGAATAAAAAATAAATTATAAAAAAAGTTGATTCTTCGTGTTACAAACGTGAATATTACAACATATTTTTCAATCTGATGTCCAACTGAACATCCCTCTTTTTTCGGTCGATATCCCGATATTCGCTAATCAAGAGTTTGTCCCACTTCAGATAGACTGTGTTAACAGTCATTGGAAGTTATTGGTTAAACTTCAGAATCAATTCAATACACAAAACGTCGTCGGTGAATCATCAGCCAATGTACTTCCTCAGGGCGATTTAATCAACTCCAAACTTTTGCAACTCCCTCCTTTAGTTGAGATTGATGTCTTACTCAGGGCTTTATGAAAACTATTAAATTTCATGTTGATTTATCGTTAAAAAGAAAGAAAAACATTTTTTTTTTGGACCAGTACAAATTGGCAAATAAAAAAAAATTATAATTAAAATAAAAAGTCTTGGTACAGTCTCGGCTGTAGTCTGCGAGCTACAGGCTGGCCGAGACTGTAATGGACCGCTTCAGAGCAGGCTGGTAGACCTTCATGAAAGGTTTGGGTGAGTTTTTCGACGTGGGCTGCAAAAGAAGCAACTCCCAGTTCCTGATAAACCAGGGTGCGTTCAGCGCTATCCGGAGGACTTTGTTTTGGAATGTTTGTAATCTTGTTATGTTAGTGCAGAACCATACGGGGCAAGCGTAGGTTAAGAGTGGAAGTATTAGTGTCTTGTAAAGTAAGGATGTGGATGTGTGTCTGAGTGGTGTATTCCTGTTTATGAGAGGGTAGATGGGCCTGAGTCGTGTGTGTGCTTGTTGGAGTTTTATGTTGATGTGTAGGCGCCATGTTAGTCTTGTGTCAAGGTGCACTCCTAGATAGCGCACACCCTGGACTTTAGATTCCATGGAATTGAGAGTTGTTCGATTTGCAGCCTTCTGAGGTGTTCTATCGAGAAGCGGCGTAAAGCGAACATCTTTGCCTCCGTCTTCGCACCGTTCAGGTTAAGTTTCCATTTTCGAAACCATTGGCCGATTTCATCCACCTCGGTTTTTAGGGAGTCGATGGCCGCTTCTAAAATCACGTTTTGACTGAGGAGTATGTGTCTTCAGCGTAGGTCGCCAGGGTTGCAGAGGCTGGTTCTGACATATCGGGTTATCGTTAGATCGACGGTTATTCGGGTTTTTGAGTTGACCCTCCACTGATCCCTTCTCTGAAATTTGATGTGTCCTTATAGGGATTTGATATTCATTACTTCGGCTGTTATTAGCCTTCGACCCCCCCCCCCCCCCCCCTTTCTTTTCGCGTATTCAGCTATAAATTTTACATATAGCATTTCGCGTCGATACATCCATTACTTCGGCATTTATAGGGGAAGTTATGTAATCGGTCAGAAATTCGATACTGAGTTTCCACCGGAATTTCATGTTTCCAACCCTCTGAATCCAAAAATTATAAAAAAAAAAAAGTGTCTGCTTGTGTGTCCGTGAACACGATAACTCCTGGCAGCAGGGACGGATTTACAATAGAGGCAATTAGGTACTTGCCCTGAGCGGCAAATTCAGATTTTTTTAAATTAAAATTCCATATTAAATTAGAAAATAAGATAGTATATTAAAAAAATTGTATCTAAATAAAAATAGGTACTTATTTCTCTTTCCTTAAGTGGGCGGCAGAATATTTTTTGCCTCTGGGCGCAACAAAGTATAGTCCATCCCTGCCTGGCAGAATGAGTGTATCAAACGAAGTATAATATTGTCGATCTAAACGTGATACCTCATATGTGCAAAAAGCCAACTTTGCTGGAGAGACAAAAAACTGATTTAAAAAATATTCTTTTTAGGAAACCTCAGTTTTTTCGACATTAAGTGAGATGTATATGCATGCCATGAATTGTTTTTAATGACCGACGCATCATATAACTCAGTAAAATCAACTTTCGCACAACACATCAACGAAAACAAACACCATTTCGATATAAATACAGGCATACAATACCTACATTTTTGTGACAAAGGTACATTACTCAACTCACTGGAATAAATATAAATAAACAGAACGCTACAAAAAGGAAATTGTATGAACGATCAGACCAATCTCAAATACTCACCCCTTTTATCGCCAATAATATAATCCTCCAGTCTCTGTGTATACGTACTTACTCTCTCAAAAAACTGTATATTTTATTTTATAAAACTTTTTATTTTATTTTTATTCATATATTAACAATTGTTATCTTTAATTCACTTCATATATGCATTTAATCAACATGTACTATTTCAATTTTTTTATTTTTAAGATCCCAATTTGGGACGAAATGTCATTTTTTATGTTTTTCCATATTTCAAATACTAACTGTACAGAAAGGATAGGAAAACCCCGTAGGGGCTGAAAAAGGATACCTACCTACCGCTTGGATTGTAAACTACCTAGTTGAACTTCAATTTAGTATTTGTTAAGTCGTGGCTGAAGATGGTGGCAATACCGAAAGTACTCCCATATTATATATTATTTGTGAAATAGACAATATTTTTTTTTAAAACATACGTTTTCTTTATTTTTAATTGTTTTTAAGCTAGTTTGCAAATCCAAGCAAAGAATTAACGTACTGGACGGAGTTATGAGGTTTCATCAAAATTTCGTTCCCATTTCTTTTGCAAGGTTCGGTTCTTCAAGCCGCATTTCATGTTTTTTTTTCATTTTATGTCGTTTACAAGATCCCACTAGATCAATAGAGTTGTTTTTTTTAGTTTTTTTGCTAAAAAAAAACATTTTTGGAAAAATGTTATCACGTTTAGGCCAACGATATGTGAATCAATTTGTTAAGCCTCTCTCTTTCTTCCCTTGGTCTGATTCGGATGAAAATCAATATGTGTTGTCCTTTTGAGGTTCTCGGTACATTCATTCTATCAGAAGTTATCGTGTTCACGGGCTCACAGACAGTTTTTTTTTTTGTTTTTTTCACTTTTGGAATCAGGGGGTCAGAAACATAAAATTCTGTTGAAAATTCAACATCGAACTTTTGGCCGATTGCATAACTTCCCCCAGACATCGTGTAGCTGATGAAGTAAGAACAGACAAACGATGTGATTTGATCATTGTCTATTATCGTTCTCCCATGAATATTCAAACTGCCGCAGTGTCCTCACTGCATTGTCAAACTCTCAGATATACAATTTATTTTATTTATTTGTTTATGATAGGTGATGGACCCATCTGGAAGGTTTCTTCGTACTTTCGGGTCGCAGGGAACAGCTGATGGAAAGTTCAACTACCCATGGGGTGTCACCACTGATGCACTTGGCTTCATATACGTCTGCGATAAAGAAAACCATCGAGTTCAGGTAAGAGTCAGTGAATGTACCCTCAGTTTCCATTTTTAATGGGATAATGTAAAAATTGTTTATAAGAACATCGGTTATAAAAACATATCGCCTAAAAAAACACAGTTACTAGTTCCCAGCTGGTTTTCATATAATTTAATTTATAAAAAATCCGGGTATATCGCTATTAGTGACTGAAAATTAATTGGTTTCTGGGAAAAAAAATCGCTTGTGAGAACAAATTCAGAGGGAAATTATTCAGTGAAAAAGATTTTTCAAATGTATTTTCATGAAATGTTTATAGCGATCAATATTGTTAATAAACTTTTGACTTTCAACGACGATTTTGTAGAGGATTCAGTTAAATCCACTGTGAAATAACTTGTTACGAAAACCGATAATGCATTTTATTTAATAAAAAAAACTAAACAAACAAATATTACGGACTATTTTTCGGTACAAAATCAGTAATTACATCATTTCCATTAGATTTTGTGATGTGTGTAACATTGTATTCATTTTTTCTTTCTTTTAGTTTTTTTTTAAATAATTTTTTTCAGAAGTTTGTGTACTATGTACACTGTACATAGTACAGTTGAAAAAAATAATTTATTAAATATATACATATGTATGTACATACACAGGGGCGTAGCCAGGATTTTGAGCAGGGGGAGGGGGGCAAAGTTAGGCTACGAGGGTGGGGGGTATAGACTCTTGGGGGCACAGCCCGCAGTTTCCCTAACCATGGAGCAGACTTTTTGTTATTAATTTGGGAGACTCAGACCCCTAGAAGCTCCCCCTGAGGTAACCACTGACTGTAATACTTAAGTTGACTTTACATGAGCAGCAAAAATGCAAAGAGCAACAGCAGCAAATGCACGCTGTGGTTTCTGTGCTTTTAGAATTAAATGACTCACATCCAATAGCGTGCATTTGCTGCTGCTGCGCTTTGCATTTTTACTGCGCTTTGATGGCATTTTGAGTAGCAAAGTTTTTTCATCTCCTTGGCTAAAAATAACTAAAAATAGGGAATAAATTGGTAAGTCTAAATTCATAACTTTTCAGGGCAGACTTTTGCATTAATCGTGTAAATCCAGTTTTTGTAATAAATAAATTATGTTTGCATCAGTATTAATCATATACCAACTAAATCTATAGGAGTGAATGAAAATGAATATTGTTAATCCTTTCTTGGATTTTCCCTTCGTTACCTAATCATTCTCTATCACTTACCTAATTATTGACCACACTTACCTAATTATTGACCACACTTATTGAAATACTCGTGAATGATGCCTCTCTAAAGTTGAGCAAGTTGATTTAACCGAAAAAACCCTCTTCACTTGAAATAGTCTGCCGTAGTGAATAAATGGTTAAATGATTTAACCGAGAACATACACAATTTTACGAGATATCAAGAAACCCACATATTTATAATTCCGAAAGTATTAGAGTTCTGAGCTCCCAACTTTTTTCCAGTGCGCAGATGGCTTGGGAGATCATCACAGTACACTTAACTCATTTTGCCCATTTTACGACTTAACAACTTATTCCTTGTAACCATAGAATTATTCTGAATCTTCACATAACATTTCATGTTGATATATTCATTATATTGCGAATTATTATGATTTTTGGATTTGCGCATTTTCTCTGGCCGATTTGACTGAAAATCAGTGGATATTTTATACACTGCTTATATCAACATACGCTAAAACGTAGATTTATTAATTATATTGCCCGATGTTTTTTTAATTTAAGCCCTTCCCAATACTTCCACTCCTCTTCGCTTACGGACTTGTTCTCATAGAATCTTTTACAGATCGTTAAATTAAAGTTATGTTTCAAGCCGGAAATGTATTTTATATATGTACTTATTTTATAACATATAAATGATAGATATTAAATACCAAGCGGACTTAATTGGAAATTTAATATGGCAAAGTATGGCTGTAGTTCTCGTTTTAAATGATATTAAACTTAAGGCGAGGTTCCTCGAAAATGTAATTAAATATCATTGTTTATAGTTTAATGTGCGAAAGAAATATGGTACTACTCTGCTTTTAGAAATATATAAGAATTATTTTTTTTTTTTTTATTTTTTGACACTACCGCGGATTTGTACAGCGCATGCTCACGGCGTACTATAGGACAAAATGTATGTACAGAAATGTATGTTAACTGTAGTCTGACCGGTCTAATGAGAAGACAATGAGGGACTCACGACCCTTGGCGTCCAAAGAAATGGCGCTTCTATCGGGAGGAATGCAACGTTGTACTATATATTTCAGTAAATATTGTTATGTAGATACTTAATAAAATTATTATTATTTTCATACAAACAATTCCAAGGTTTAAGACCTCCTCTGAGTAACGAGAAAGGACCTCCATATTAAACTGAAGAATTGACAATATCGCTCCCGTCCGACTTGCATACAGAACGGATGTATCGACACGAAATTTTGTATGTGTATCCAGAACGCTCTAAGGACGACACCAATTGATTTTCAGACGAATTGGCCAAAGAGTAGGGAGGGATTAGAAGGAGGCTTAACACAATAACATTAATAACTGTCGTAGTAATGAATGCACTACACGAATTTCCATGTGTAAATTCAAAACCTTATAAGGATGGCTCGACTCAAATACCATAATAACTGCCGTTGTTATGAATGTATCGACACAAAATTAAGTATTAGGATTGAAAACTCATTATATAAGTCAAATATTTAGTTTATTGGCTTTGGAAGGATGGCGAAAATGTAATTAATAAAATAAAATGATAGATAAAACACTTGTTTTTTGAACACTTATATTGTCTAATTCCACAAACATATACTTAAATGTGTACCGGTTTCGGCTTACGCCATCGTCAGCACAAGGTTCAACAATAACAACAATCATATTGTTGAACTTTGTGCTGACGATGGCGTAAGCCGAAACCGGTACACATTTAAGTATATGTTTGTGGAATTAGACAATATAAGTGTTTTATCTATCATTTTATTTTATTCATTAGTATTTCCACTATATCAATACAGAACGCAAAAAATGTATTCGGACATTGAAAATGTAATTGATTAATTCATACTAAGGAAGTACATAGCCGGTGATTCACATTCATTTGACAATTGTTTGGTTTGACTCGACACTCTCAGTGCATCCAATGGTACGGTTCACTGTGTGATCTAAAAATAAAACAGTTATAAGATACTTATACAAAGAGTGTACTAAGGCCTCTTTACTGCCCAAGTCCTAGAATCTGCTTATTTACACCAAATTACACTTGGCAACACATTATGCTAAGTATATTAAAAACCATCCAATTTTCTATCGTATTTTCTCAACTTCCTAAACATTGTTTCAGCGGATTTCAACAGAAATCAACTTATTTCACACGGTCGATAAGACTTACGGAAACTAACGTAATATGTTCATCAAACATTCTCCCTAGAATACAATTTGATGGAAATTTGTATATATATTATATATCCGATCATGCGATAACTTCTGAAAGCATATTCCTATTTTTTTTCAAGCTTTGCGTTAAGCGATGATCTCAAGCTTATGCGATGTTAGATACTCATTAAAGACTCCTGCTCGACGAAAGATTGTTCTGTTAGTAGGCGATAAGACCACGTAGTTAAAGCCCGGGCATGACTCACAATAACTAACTTTAAATAGGGAATATGAGCTTCAGCATAAGTCGAGATATGACGTTAAGAATAATAGTGCCTTTTTTTTTTTTTTTTTGCATTGGAGGGGGAAATGCTGTGACGCACATCCAGGGAAGGTAGCCCTGGATAGTGTGGGGCTCGAGCCGATTCACCATACCCACTAAAACCCCCTCCTTGCCGATCCTGATTTCCTTCCGCGGAACTGACGGTCTGTCATTACTTCGCGGAAGGGAGGAAGGGTGGCTGTTAACGCCCCTTCTTCTGTTTTATTGCCGCTACTGTTCCTTGTCAGCCCTCTCCTGGAGGGCCAACCCGCCCATGATGAGCGCTGCAAGATCGCAGCCTCCATCCCACGACTCCTGGGAGCGCAGCATAGCGTCCAAGTAACTGGTAGCAGTCAGTGGGGCGCCCATGCTGCACTCCAGATTTTTCCTTCCCTCCTCAAATCTGGGGCATTTGAGGAGGACATGCTCCGCCGACTCCGTCTCACCAAGGCACGCGGGGCAGTCGGTGTTGTTGCTGCCCCGATTTTGTGGAGGTACCCCCGGAACCCACCGTGTCCCGTGAGTACCTGGGTGAGGTGGTAATTGACCTATGCTTCCTGGTGAGCCAAGGCTCGACTCGAGGGATGAGCCGATGGGTCCACCGTCCCTTTGTGGACTTGTCCCATTCTTCCTGCCACTCCCTAATTGTCCTGGCCCTCTCTGGCTCTGCTGGACTAGGGCTGGCCCCCGCGTCCTGATAGAAGACCCGGTTTCCCCTACGGTCGAAGCGCTGCACCACCTCTCCCACCTGAACCGTGTCTTGTTTCCTTTTGAAGTGTCGCGTACGCTCCCGTGCCAGTAGGTCAATGGGGGGCAGCCCAGCAATTACATAGTGCCTTACCTCTGAACGAACATCTTCTCTTAATTAGTAAGCAATAAGTTTAATTAGCCGTCTTTGTATCTAGCTCAGCCGAGACCCTTAATTTTTATAAGTAAAAAAAATCTTGAGCACGCTGTCCTTCGAACCCTAGGTAACCAAATTGTTGAACTTTCACAGAAGTCAGACTCATGTCCACCAGAGCGATGAAAGAGAGATAAGAGTTAGTCATAATAACTAACTAAATAAGAACAACACACTACAACTTCATATCTCTTATATATATATATATATATATATATATATATAACTTTTTTTAACGAACCACTTATTGATTATAATATGTTTATATATATAATAAATATGTATATATAAGTATATATATTGGGAGCCATGGTGGCCGTGCGGGCTAGACCGTAGGGCTTTGGTCGCATGGTCTCACCATGGTTTGCGGGTTCGAATCCCGTCCGGGAGTGAGTTTTATTTCATAGATAGAACTCCCTCATGGGGCCCTGGATGTAGTAAATAACTAGGTAACATAAGAGTCATGGCTAATATGCATCATAAGGCAAAAAAAAATATATATATATATATTGTAATGTAAGCAAACCCGTTGCCATGACAACTGATGTCTACGCGACATTATAATTTTCAGAACCAATTTGAAAGAATGAAAAGAAAATAAAGAAGAAAGAAACCTAAAGATGAAGAAAATAAAATAGAAATTCAGTAGAGTAAGAACAACTTTAAAAGAAAGAAAAGGAAGAGAGGGAAGATAACGTCGGAAAATTTTAATATTTAGGAACAAAATAGAAGACGGAAGCCAAAAGACACTCGAATTGGGAGACCCAGAATGCCTTGCACGGCAATACGTCAGTCGATGTTCGCTTTTGATAGAGGCAAAACCTTTGAGAGACTGGTCTCTGTTTTTCATGTTAAAAGTTGACAAAGTAGTGAGTGGACTGTTGGAAATGAGTGAAAAGTGACCAATGAAGGGTTGAGATGAGGTGGAGAGAGTCTGGACTCCGATCTTTTGTAAATAATAGAAATAATTAGAAATTTATGTTTTCGAGTGTGACGTCACCAAGGTAGGATTTATTTTATGGAACATATAACTTCCAAGATGGCCACTTTCAATTTTCAAATTCTTAATATTTTTATTTAAGTCATTTTGTTTGTAAATATGTTTTAATCTTTTTCTTGGTTCTGCTAATTATTATTAAAAACTATAAAAAATACAAAGTGAATACTATCCAAAGTGCACCAAAAGAGGGCAGTAAGATGTCCTCTGGAGGTTCTCAAAAAGGATCCGACGGTTGGTACGAGGAGTGTGCCGAAGTGGACTTCCCAGCGATGCAGTTGGATAGCGGCTTCACCCAGGTGAGGAAGCGACCAGCCTCGCAACAGGAGCCAGGACCCAGCCAGCAGCCCGCAACCGCACCCAGTCTCAGTGACACAGCCAAGAGATACCGGTACCAGGTGAGCCCTCCCATCACACTTAGTAACAAGTTCGCCCCTCTGGCTTCCTTGCCTCAACCCGATCCAGCAGACAACAGCAAACTGGAGCCCAAGATCCGAATTCCCCCCATTTTCTTACTGGATACTGGGAATTTACAAGAAATAATCAAAGATTTAAAAACACTTACAAAAGCCCCATTTGATATCAAGTTCTGTTACAAAAAATTCAAAATTTCGCTCTCATCTTCAGAAGACTTTCGGCATGTAACCAAATTTTATGATACCTCCAACTTGAAGTATTTCACTTTTGTTAACCCGGAGGACAGGGGTCTCTCGGTAATCATCAGGGGTATCCCGTACTCCCTGAACGAGTCGGAGGTGTTCGAGCTGCTCTCCCCGAACTATCCAGTTCGGAAAGTGACCAGGCTACACCGCAAAGACGGCAACGGCGACAAGCTGCCCACCCCGCTAGTCGCAGTTGAGCTCGAAAATAGCCCAGCGGGGCAGAAAATCTTCAACTTGGACCGCCTGTTTTATACGGTGGTCCAAGTGGAGCCCCGGCGTCGTACCGGACAGAGCCCGCAGTGCACCAACTGTCAGAAGTGGGGGCACACCAAAAATTACTGCAGGCTGGACCCTCGCTGCGTTAAATGTGCGGGTGATCACCATTACACACTGTGTCCCAGCCAAGCAAGCACCCCTACCTGTCCGAACTGTGGGGAGCAGCATCCAGGGAATTACCGAGGCTGTAAGGAGCACCCTGCTAACAGACAAACTCGACCTGCCCTCAAACGACAGACAGACGCTAGGGGACCCGCTGCCGGCCCTCCCACCCCCCAGCCCGCTCCTGCCCCCACTCGCTCCGCCTGGCTTTCTGGCCCCCCTCTCGGGGCTCGCCCCAGCCACTCTGCCTCATCACCTTCTCAAGGTACAAATCCTGATCTCCCTACTTTCATCACCTCTTTGATCACCAGGATCATTGAACCTTTAATCCCTAAAATTCAAACTTTCCTGTCCAACCTCCTTTCGTCATTTTTAACTCATCCTCATGGCAAACCCTAATCTTTTTGATACTCGTACCGTTAAACTCCTTAACTGGAACGCGAACGGGATTAAGGCCAAAAGGCTTACTTTTTTAAACTTCCTTCACAGGCACAGCATCGATGTGGCCTGTCTCACCGAAACCCATCTCATACCCAATGAAACCTTTAAACTTCCAGGCTACAAAATTTATAGAGCAGACAGAGTGGCTCGGGCTGCTTCGGGAGGGGTCGCCATTTGTGTCAGGCGTAAATTTAAGCACCACGAGCTGATATTCGGGAACTTGTCTTGTCTGGAAGCTGTAGCTATCCAGTTGAAAATTGAAAATGACTCCTCATTAAAGTTGGTGGCAGCCTACCAGCGGCCAAACCAGCGCCTTGATCCCTCAGATCTCGAGGCTGTGTTCACGGGGGGGCCCACCCTGCTGACTGGGGACCTCAACAGCAAGCATCTCAACTGGGGCTGTCGGGTTGGCAATGCCAATGGCCAAAGGCTTCTCGCCTTCACCGACCGCATGGCGATTGTGGTCACTGCTCCCGACCAGCCAACTTTCTACCCAACACAGGCTCGCTATCTCCCTGATATCTTGGATATATCCCTCACTCAAAATCTAACCTTACCCATTTTCCAAATTCCACTTCCCGAATTAGATTCCGACCATCTCCCTGTCCTCATTACTTTCCACTGCAGACTTCTCACTGATCCCCCAATACGACGACTTATTGACGGAAAAATTAACTGGGATAACTTTCGCGACGAACTTGACCGAAATCTGACTATTCCTTTCTCTTGTAACTCGACCGATGACCTAGACAGAACAATGACACTCCTTACCGATTCCATCAAGAGCGCAGTCAAGAAGGCGATCTACAGAAAGTTCTATGACCCCCGGCAGAGAACAGGCATCAATACC
The DNA here is from genome assembly GCA_963662175.1 of Aradus depressus. Taxonomy (NCBI): domain Eukaryota; kingdom Metazoa; phylum Arthropoda; class Insecta; order Hemiptera; family Aradidae; genus Aradus; species Aradus depressus. The sequence continues at coordinate 20,516,496 of OY759222.1, read as the reverse complement.
CCGACGTACATCCTACGCCTGATTGAAGAGAAAAATAGGCTTCGCCGCAGCTGGCAGCGTAGCAGATGCCCGAGAACCAAACGCCAATGGAACCAACTGGGGCATCAGATTCGATGGGAACTGGAAAATCAGAGAGTTGAGGGCTATCGTCAGTTCCTTCAGAACATGTCCCCTAACGACCCCAATTTGTGGAAGGAGACTCGCAGGATCCTACGGCAGGACCCTCTCATTCCTCCTCTGAGACAAGGTGACGTTACAGCTACATCAGACGAAGAGAAGTGCACCATGTTTTCTGCCTATCTCGAAGGTGTGTTTGATCCCAGCCATCTGGGAGTCAGGGATACCGAGCTACTGATCGAGGAAGCCATTAGCCAGGAGCCACTCACCGCAAAACTGCCCTTAAAGTTCGTCACTCCAGGGGAAATCAGGACAGCTTTAAGCAATCTCCCGGGAAGAAAGGCACCAGGTGAGGATTTAATACCAAATCTCGTCCTGAAGAACCTGTCGGAGAAGGGTATAGCGCTTCTCACGAGCGTGTTCAATGGATGTCTCAGAGCTGGATATTTCCCGACACAATGGAAAAATGCGGTCGTACTCATTTTCCACAAGCCGGGAAAACCAAAAGACCAACCATCAAGCTACCGCCCCATCAGTCTTTTGAACAGCTTGTCGAAACTGCTAGAGAGACTAATCTACGGTAGGCTACTGGAGTTTCTGGAACTAGCGAACACCATACCTGCCCATCAGTTTGGTTTCAAGAAGAGACATTCCACGACGCATCAGCTCCAGAGAGTGACAGAGACCATTGTCAAGGGTTTCGAGGCGAAGCAATATTCTGCAGCCGTGTTCCTGGATGTTGCTGCTGCCTTCGATACAGTGTGGCACAAGGGCCTGCTGTACAAACTCCAGCGTACGGGAGCCCCCAGATACCTGCGTCTCATTATAGCCTCCTTCCTCACCGATAGAACTTTCCAGGTTAAGGTTAACTCTTGCCTTAGCGATCGAAGGACTATCGGTGCAGGAGTCCCCCAAGGTTCGATCCTCGGTCCCATTCTCTTCAATCTTTTCTGCCACGATATACCTGAGCCTCCAGGTCTGCCACTGGCAACCTATGCCGATGACACGCTCCTCATAGCTCAGGACTGTGATCTTCATAGGGCCGTGCGCACTCTTCAAGAGGGTCTGGATGTCTTGGCAAATTGGTTTAACAGATGGAAGCTGAGGCTGAACGCGAACAAGACTGAAACTAAGGTTTTCGCACTCCGACGCATAAACCATGATACACTGACACCGCTAAACATCAACCACAGAAACATCCCCTGGACACCAACACACCAGGCGGTGAAGTATCTAGGGGTGCTCCTAGACACCAGACTGACCTGGGGCCAACACATTAACTCCAAATTGACACATGCCTACAGTAGACTCTCCTCACTCTACCCACTTCTCAACAAGAACACTACACTCCGACATGAATGTGCCACACTACTCTATACCGCACTCAAACGGCCACTCATCACATACGCCTGTCCGGTTTGGCTCGGCACAAGCCAGACCAACATTAAGAAACTGGTCAGGTTCGAAAACAAAGTTCTCCGCCTTGCCGTAAACGCGCCTTGGATGGTAAGGAATTCTCAGATACGCAGGGAGCTGGGTGTTCCCGACGTTAGAGACTTCATATTGGAGTTAGCGACAAGATTCAGGGCTGGGCTGCAGAATGTTTCTGGAGCCGCTACCTTTGGCATTGGGGAACCTCTGCTACACCGTCGTCTGAAGCCCCGGCTTCTACAAGACATTCTATTTTAACCATATGCAATATGTATATATTTATTTTTTTAAATTGTGTATAGCGCCCCTTGCGCTGAACCGAATAAATAGTTTTTTTTTTTTTTTTTTTTTTTTTTTTTTTTTTTTTTTTAAATCTTTTTCTTAATTACCCATATCTCTCTCAATGAATTTCAAGTTTCAAAACTCATAGGCTCTACGGATTAACACCTTTGTGGGAAGTAGCAATTAGCGGGACATAATGTTTAATAATCTTAATTTTCAGAAATACATTCGCGAGACAATTGGATTTTTTTTTGAACTTGGTACTATTAAAGTAGCTTGCCATGGTGTAGGGAGCCATGGTGGCCGTGCGGGCTAGAGCGTAGGACTTTGGTCACATGGTCTCACTATGGTTTGCGGGTTCGAATCCCGTCCGGGAGTGAGTTTTATTTCATAGATACAACTCCCTCCCGGGGCCATGGATGTCGTAAATATAAACTACATAACACATTGACATGGCTAATATGCACCGTACATAAGGCCAAAAAAAAAAAAAAAAAAAAACTAGCTTGAGAAATTTACAGAGTTATTTATAACATATGTTTTTCATTTTTTAAGAGCTTGACTCAATCATATAATAAATGATTTTATTTTTGCAATTATAGAATAAATTAACTTCATTTTTTTTTATTCAAAATTTAATTGTTATTTGTTAATTGACATAACTATATCATCAGTAATAATAAACCTTTCATTATGACATCCTCCTTGTGGGGATATTTCATTTTATATAATTAAGTTCTGAATTCAACAAAGTAGTTTTTAAAAAATAACTTTTATTAAAATACAGAAAAATTACAAAGTAAAGGTGTTGTGAACAGCAAGACGGAACTCAATAGACTGAGCGCGCGGCAGTCGAACGCCGTTATATTGTTTCTAGAAGTGCTGATGCTGAGTCTATGCTTTTTGTAGTTAGGTGTCACTTAACTCTTCCCTCCTAAGTTTTTCGAACGGCCCGTTCGAATTTTGGCAGCTCACCATGGGGGGTCCAGCTTCTTGGTCGTCTGAGGGGCGCACCGTGATGATTGTTCTAGGTTTGCAGAACAGATCATGTAGTCTATGTCGGTATCTGAATAACACGACTAACACAAGTAACATACAAATTAATAATGTTATGGTTAAGATTAAATAAGAAAATTGGGCTATTGGTGACAGTAGGATGGGTTGTTGGGCCAGTTCCACAGCTTCTTGATGAAGATCAGTTGACGGGCTTAGATGACGAAGTTGTAGGTTGATTTCATGACTGCTTTCCAAATGCACTAGATTTAGTTTAGGTGGTGTGATCTCGAAGGATGGTTCGGCTGATGTAAATACCAATGTTCCGATTATAAGTCGGCAGGATGAGCTTAGTAGAGCGGCTCCTTGTATAGTCTTTGTGCGGGGTATGCCTTCGCAGTCTTCGATGATTTCATTTGGTTGGTGAAACATAACTAATATTTGTTTATTAGATAGTGCAGTCACTATTTTATACGAGTTTTTGACTTTGGCAGAGTTGCAGCGGTCGAGGCTAGTGGTGGTGCAGGGTTCTTGACTAGGCTGCTGAGTACACAGGGTGATTCCATTATTTACCTTGCATTCTTCATCAGACCAGAGTTCAGTGTCCTCCAAGATGACGAGAAATCTTTTAGGTGGTAGAATGATAATTTCTTCACTATTAGGTACAGGGTAAATTTTGGAATAGGTTGCTTGGAAAGGTTTTAGGATTGGTATTTTGAGAAGGAAGGTAATCATTTGATTTATACCAAATATGTATAATTTAGAAGCGTTTAACAATTTAAATAGATGATTTTTGTCTAAAGGGATTAATTGATTATCCCTATACATTTTCTTAAGATAGTTTTGTATTTGTATTAATTCATTTGTGCTAATTATTTCTAGATTAGGTATATTGTTGAATGCTAGGCTAATGGTCCTTTCAAGGACAAGTAGGGAGTTCAGTATACGTTCGGCTTGATAAACTTCATTTTGTTAAATAATTTGACTATCTTCAAAAGATTTCAACTTATCTAAAAAGACTTTTGTATCTCTAATGTTTTGGTTGAATATTTGTGTTTCGTCTTCAATTCTTTTACTAACATGATTAGCGAAAGATGTAAACTGAGAGATCTTATTAATTTCATTATTTTGATTTTTAAAGAGAGCATCGACATTATTATTTATAGTATTTAAATCGTCATTGTCCGGGTTTCCAGCTACAAATTTAATTATACTTCCGAGTCCGTTTACTATCCCACGTTTTTCACGCTTATTACTTAACTTATCTAAAATTTCCCTTATCTTATAAATAGTTCCCTTTAATTGGCTACTAATTCTACTCATTATAGTATTGTTGACTACATTTGTCTTTAGTATATTAGAGTTCAATATGAGTGTATTATAGCTTGTTTCGTATTTAGAGACATTAACATGAAATAGAAAGTTGTGGTAATGATCTAGTAAGCTAACATTTGACAGTGGTTCTATAAAGTATCCGTTTGTTTCAAGCTTCGTTATTTGGAGGGCCAGGCTGGTCGGGATCAGGATCGACCTGCACAGAAGAAACATTTTTCCTTAGTCTTTTTGCCTTTCTTATGTGGGCTGTAGTTGGTCTGTCTTTCTTAGTAGTTCCTTGAATTTTACCTTTGGTTTGTCCTGTGACTTTTATTTTTTCAAATGGAGGGTCAGTTTTTCTAGGTCTGTTCCTTTCAATGTAAATTTCTTGGTCTTGTACGTCCGGGTTATTCTCTTTATTTTGATTTCTTTTATTTAGTACCTGCTGGGCTTTTTCTTTGGCTTTATTATGGACTTTATCATAGAAGGGCATTAATTCTTGTTTACGTTTTTCGTTATATTGTTCGAAAGTCGTGAGTCCTAGGTCGAAATCTATGGGTCGATCGTATGGTCCATACAATAAATAGAATGGGGAGAATCCAGTTGATGAATGTATTGCTTGATTGTATATAAGAATGGCAGTTATCATGTGATTGGATGGAAGATCACGTGGGTTTTTCAACTTTATAATTCTTAATTTTTCTAGCACTGTCGAGTGTAGTCTTTCTATGGGCGAGTTTGAATTGGGATTGTTGACTGTTGTGAAGTGGAGTTCTACCTTGTTTAGTTTGCAGAATTCTATCATAGTCTTGTTTTTGAACTCTCTCCCTTCGTCGCAAACTATTTTCTTAGGTAGATTATGATGTGAAAAGTAATGTCGGAGTTTATTTAGAATTGTCAGACTAGTTCCATCTTTGATAAGGTATGCCTGAGCGTAGCGAGAAAATAAATCGATTATTGTTAGAAATTTTGAGCCATCGAAAGAGAAGGTGTCAATATGGATGACCTCAAATGGTCTTTGAGCCGTCATTGGTCCTGAAAGTTTTAGGTCGTACGGTCTTCTTTCATACTTCGATCGTTGACATAGATCACAGATATTGATGACACTACTGATGGTATCCTTCATTTTTGGCCAGAAATATTTTTCCTTTAATTGGTTCAGGGTTTCGTTTATACCGTTGTGGTTTTGGTCGTGATATTCCATTACAATGTTATTTTGTCTGTCTTCATCGGTTACATCTTGACATAATTTCGTACAGATAAATATTTTTATTGCATTATTGAATATTTTGTATACAAGGTCAAGGAACGGTTTATGAATTATTTCGTCCTTAAAATATATACCGAAATTTTGGTCTGGTCTTATGATTTGTTTGAGGAGAATGGAGAGGTCCTCTTCCATAGCGCTTCTTCTGATAGTTGCGAAGTGAGTCATCCTATTGAAAGGTCTAGTTAATCTACTTTTACGAGTTTCTCCGATGCTAAATATAATTCGGTTGGTGAAAACATTTAGTGGTCTTTCGCTGATAGGGACAGTTTTTCCAGTGTCTCCATCAGTTGAGTGCACGGTTTCCAGATCAGTGTCATTGTCTTGTTCGTCTAATGTTTTTTCAAGATCTTGTATTATTTCTTGATACTGTTCACTGTTATCTGGGGGTTGATTTAGTATTTCATCCAGATCATTGTTTGAGAGTGCCTGAGCTTCTCTGCGCAGCTGATTGGCGTCCCCTTCGTCCAAACATACCTGGATTGACATTGAATCGTCAGCTTCTTCGTCATCAAAGTTATTAATTTCAATTCTTGATAGGGCGTCTGCTACAAAGTTTTCTTTCCCTTTCTTGTACTGGATCTCAAAGTCAAACTCTTCCAGTTTTATTTTCCATCTGATAAGACGAGAGTTTGGTTCTTTTATTTTGTACAGCCAAACTAAAGGTTTATGGTCAGTTTCTATTGTAAATCTCTTACCGTATAGGTATGGTCGGAAATGTTTTGTAGAGTCTATGATAGCCAGTAGTTCTTTTTCAATTGTGGAGTAATTTTTTTCTGCACTGTTGAGAACTCTGGAGTAAAATCCAATAGGTCTATTATTCTGAGATAGAACACTTCCTATTGCAACATTAGATGCATCGGTTGTAAGAAGAAATGGTTTTGACAGGTCTGGGTAAGCTAAAATAGGTGAATTTGTTAATAATTCTTTACATTGTTGGAAGGCTTGTACGTAGTCTGGATCATTCGGGTCCAGTTTTGATCCTTTCTTGAGGCATTTGCTCATTGGTGCTACTATTTTGGCAAAATTGGAAATAAAACGTCTGTAATATCCTATTAGTCCTAGAAATGATTTTATTGCTGACGTAGTTCGCGGTATGGGATATTTTTCTATAGCTTCTATTTTCGTTGGGTTTGGTTTAATACCATCCGGGGTCACGACATGACCTAAAAACTGAACTTCTTTTCTCAAGAATTCGGATTTGTCCAGTTGGACTCTGAGATTAAATGTTCGTAATTTTTGAAATACATTCCTCAAGTGTTGACAATGTTCATCTAGAGATTTACTGAAAATTACAGTATCGTCCATGTAAACGAAACAGAATTTGTATAAATACTCGCGTAATACATTATCCATCACCCTTTGGAATGTGCTTGGTGCATTCTTGAGACCAAATGGCATCCTGAGGTATTCGTAATGTCCATTGTTTACTGTAAAGGCTGTCTTTTCTATTGATCCGGGGTCCATCTCTATCTCATGAAATCCTTGAGCTAGGTCAAGAGTGCTAATATATTGGCATTTACCCAAGTTATCTAAAATTTCGTCTATTCGCGGGAGGGGGTAACGATCTTCAATTGTCTTCTCATTAAGCTTTCTGTAGTCTATCACCATTCTATACTTTCGTTCACCGGATGCGTCCATTTTCTTCGGTACGATCCATACGGGAGCACTGTAAGGCGATATTGACGGTCGAATGATTTTATTGTCCAAAAGTTTCTGTATTTGTCTCTGAATCTCGGTCATCATGTGATATGGGTGTCTAAAAGATTTTACGTATACTGGGTCTTCGTCTGTTGTCCTAATTTTGTGTTTGACAGAATTGGAGAAAGGTAATCCCTCTTCATCGTCATAAAAGGTGTCTTTGAACTGTCTACAAATATTGAGTATGGCTCGTTTCTCTTCTCCATTCAAGTGTGACGTCCTAATTGCTTCAGAGACTTTTAATTTGGAAGATTTAGAAGGCTGTGGGTATTCTATATCTGTGACTGAGATAGGTGTGACAGGAATTCGTTCGTCAAAATAAATCTCTGTATTGTTTACATCTATAGGTACTAGACAAAAGCCATTGCGTATAGTAACTAAAGATTCGGGAATCGTAATGTCGTTGGTAAGTTTTATCTCTGGGAGACAAACATCACCTTGTTCTTGTGTCACCGGTATTTTGACATAATTATTTACAAACACTTTGCAAGGTTTGATTGACTGGGAAGTATATCCTAGGAGGAATGGAATTTCCTGATTCGCGATTTTGAGTGTGTTATTTCTATAATCTATGATCGCTCCAAGTCTTTCTAGATCTTCGCTACCTATTAGTGCGTCGAAATGTTTGTGCCAGTCAATTACGTGAAAATTGATTGATTCATGAATACTAAGTTCTGATAATAGAGGGGCTTGAACGTTGTCATCAGCTGATTTCTTGTTTAACAATCCAGTAATGCTGAATGGTTTTTTGAACAGATATTGAGAGAATTTTTCGAAAGCAGGTTGTGTATTAATGACTGAGTTTGAGGCTCCTGAATCGATTAAAATTTTTAAGTTAGTCTGAGGTAAATATAGAAAAGGTAGTTTGGGTTTTGAATTTAAGCAATTAAGGTCTACGTGGTCGGCAGTTCTGAGGCTGGTTCCCAAAAATTTACATTTTCAGTTTGTTCAATTTGTTCGGTTTGTTCGTCTGGTTCCTCAATGTGGGGGGTGGTCAAGTGAGAGTTGGTCAAGTCTATTTCGCTCTGACCTACGTCTCCTTCTTCATAGGGTTGGTATGTGTAATTTCCATCATCATAATAAAAATAAGTATTATAATCGGTGAGGTCCGTTTCCAATGTATTTATGTCCATTGGCACGGGCGGAGTGTTAGTCCAAGGTCTATTACGGTTAAATTGTTGAGTGTTTACCCTGGATTGAATAGACATAGGGGTTGGTTTTGGTCTAGCATTCTGGTACATTCCAGATGCTGGTCTAACAGGAAATCTTGGGGTAAACGGTTGTTGACCTTGTCTGGGGGGAAGTGGAGGAGGTCTAACTAGGTTTTGCTGACCTTGCTTATATTGTGGGTGTTGGATGGCCCGTTGTTGCATAGGTGGCATCATACGATACCCTAGCACGTTGGGATTTGGTCTAGGATTATATCCATAAAGGTTTGGATATCCAGGCGGTTGTACTGAATGAATCTGAATAGGTTTAATTTGGGGCGGAGGCTTTGAACTTCCCTGGGTCCTACGAATGAATTCTGTGTAGTCCCATTCGGTTTGACGATTGTCAAGGAGTTGGCATTTATTTATGCATCCCTCCAGTGAGCTTAGCTCAAAATGACTGAGGAAGGACCGGTAAGGTTCTAACAATCCTATTTGGAATGTCTTTGTTGCTAGTTTGGTATATTCAAATTTTTTAAAGGCTAAGTAATTTGGCTCTTCTACGTTAAGCATTATATTTTGTAATACATTGTTATAATTTTTGACGAGTCTAGCGTAAAAGTCCATGTACGTCTCGTTTCGTTTTTGTACAGTCTGTTTCAAGTTGGTTAGAAGTACGTCCTCCGATCTTTGATCTCCGTATTTTTGTAACAAAGTTTTCTTGATTTCGGTCCAGTTGTCAGCAGCAAGGTAACTTAAAAAGTCCCTAGCTTCACCTTTTATTTTTGATTTGATCGAGCAATTTACTATGTACTGTAAGTCGGGTGTCAGTCTGTTTTCTAAATGTTTATTCAAGTTTTCTACTTCCGTAATAAAAATCGATAAATTATCTCCGGGTGAATACTGAGGTAGAGAATTGATTAGCAACTGAAGCTCGGTTTGTGTGGGGGCGACAGGTGTTGGTTCGAGTACTGGGGGAGACATATTTGTATTAGTTTGATTTTTATTAATAATAAATTTAGCAGGTTGAACAAGCGGTCTATTTGAATTATTTCTAATTTGTTCAAGTAACTGGGTATTATCTGCAACTAGTTCTACTTGTGCTGAATTCATGTGCAAATAAAGAAATAAAGATTAAAGATTTCCTTAGTTTGTCTATTAAAATAAGAAATGTTTTTTTTTTTCTATACAATTTAAGAAACTTATCTATCTAATTATGAATTATTTAAAATTTAAAAGATATTATTATTATTAAGTATTTATTTTATTATTATTTTATTTTATTTTTTAATTATTCAAGATTATAAAAATTGATAAATTTGGTTCAAAATGATTACCTAAAGTTAAGGATAAATAAGGCAAGGACTTACAGGAGTTGGATGATGTACATCGCAGATACCCTTGTGGAGGTCCTTGGGTCTAAAGTAGAGTTGTCCGTCTTCTGTTTGGTCGCCGGAAATAATGAATTTCCACCAATGGGCCAAAGCACTGTCACTAAGATCACAATTACTGAAATAAGTTCGAATCCCGCGTGAAGAATTAAGATTCAAATGATCAATGGAGAAACACCACTAAAATCACTCGCGAGATCCTGTCCGCAGCGCCAATTAAGTTCTGAATTCAACAAAGTAGTTTTTAAAAAATAACTTTTATTAAAATACAGAAAAATTACAAAGTAAAGGTGTTGTGAACAGCAAGACGGAACTCAATAGACTGAGCGCGCGGCAGTCGAACGCCTTTATATTGTTTCTAGAAGTGCTGATGCTGAGTCTATGCTTTTTGTAGTTAGGTGTCACTTAACTATATAAATAATATAAATTCTTTAAAGTAAAAACCTTTCAATATAGATATAGTTGTTATATATTAAATTTGTAACGAACCACTTATTGTTTATAATATTTTTTTTTATAATTTGTATTATCCCTTCTTTAAATAATGAGTTACTAAAGATAAATATTACTTTAGTGTACAGTAATTAAGGACATGACCACATTTCTAAAGCGTTTCGCGGCGACACATTAAGGCTATTTTATGTGTGAGATAGGTGGGTTTATATTACATGTTGCTTCTCTCTCCCCATTATTATTAAAGCCAGGAACCAGGACATGACTCCCAATTAGTGGCACCGTAAAGAATTACTAAGTAATTACTTTGTGATTATCAAAATGATACTCATTAAAAAATGTAAGCTGTATCGTTACTTTTAAATATGAAAAGTTAAATAATTATATAAAAAAATCAAATTTGTTATTGTGAATCATGCCCGGACAGACAATATAGCTCAGTAGAATGATCTTCGGATGAAGGTTCAGAGAACTTTTGTAAAGATTTTCTTTAAATAGGTGAATCACAGCCAATGGACTTCCCCAAGTCGAAAATTGGTTTTTTGCTCCCTTTCCAAGACCAAGTCGACCATTTGCGTTAATACCCAACAGTTGATTTACTCTTACATAGCGGCTTCTAAATCCTCAAACTAAATGTTGTGCTGATAAATTCATTACATCGGCACTTATTAGGGTTTTAGCCCTCTTCCCTTCAACCGATTTGGCTAAAAATTATTAGTTGTCTTTTGGGGTTTATGGGTACACATATGAAATGTCATGTATCTACATTCATTCTATCGGTAGTTGTCATTTTGGGTTTATAGGTACACATATGAAATGTCTTGTTGCTACATTCATTATATTGGTAGTTGTCGTTTTGGGTTTATGTGTGCACATATGAAATGTCTTATTGCTACATTCATTCTATCGCTAGTTGTCGTTTTGGGTTTATGTGTGCACATATGAAATGTCGTGTTGCTACATTCATTCTATCGCTAGTTGTCGTTTTGGGTTTATGTGTGCACATATGAAATGTCTTATTGCTACATTCATTCTATCGCTAGTTGTCGTTTTGGGTTTATGTGTGCACATATGAAATGTCGTGTTGCTACATTCATTCTATCGGTAGTTGTCGTTTTGGGTTTATGGCTACACATATGAAATGTAGTTTTGCTACATTCATTCTATCGATAGTTGTCTTTTTGGGTTTATGGGTACACATATGAAATGTCGTCTTGCTACTTTAATTATATCGGTAGTTGTCGTTTCCCACACACATTTTTTTTTTTTTTTTTTTTTTTTTTTTCATTTTAGAATGATGTCGGAAAACATGAAATTCTGGGGAAAACTCAAATTGCCGATTACATAACTTCCTCTATACTGGGAAAATAAAAAAGTGGATTGGAGGAAGTCTCACTTATCCAGATTAAGTAAAAAATTTAATATCGGATATATATTTTTTTTCTGGATGGGCACGCCACTGATGAAGCACGTAGCTATCAGAATCTAACCTCCACTCAAAAATTTAAATAAAACGTATCCTATCTGCCCAAGTCTCCATAATATGAAGCTCATTTCCCCCTTTTTTACATAACATATTTTTAATAAAATTCCATTCTTATGATATCCCCGTTCGTTCCCCCCCTCTTTTTTAAATTAGATCACGTCGGCCATCGACATTTTTTTTTCTGAAATATCCTTTTTTTCCGATGAATGATCGGTTGGTTCCAAGGATGGGGAACTTTGTGCTTGATATGTACACCACCTGAGACAGTGAAGACAAATAAGTGTGATCAGATCACACAGTGAAGGGTTGCTTGTGTAGACAGGGATTGTAATATCTTTTTTTTTATATTTTGAATCTGGAATTGGAAAACATGAAATTTTTGACCCATTACGTAAATTGTCCTATACTCCATGTAGCTGGAGAAGTGAAAGAAAAAGTAAAATGGAATCTATTAGACGAGTGAGGAGTGAGACGGGAGTGCAATGCTACTACAGAGCGGGAAGTGTGGCAACGTTGGAATGTTTTCATTGCATGGACGCTCTCGTCTCTTCTCTATTGGCCCCAAACGGTCTGTTTTCCTCTTCCACTTCCAAACGGCCTAAATGCCCGAAGGATATGATTCACCAGCCTCACAAAAACTACTTTTCTCACATCCCAAGTTCAAATACAGTGTAAACTCCATTTAACGTCACTTAATTTAACGACAAACTCCCTAGAACATCGAAATTACTTGAACCTGGTTGGTTTACCTTGTTGTCTATACAATGATACACTCTATGTAGCATCACACCCACTCTAAATAACGACAACAATACGTCATTACTAAGCAATAAACAAGCAACTTTCAAGTTGCCGAAATTAATAACAACTGCATCTGTGTACGTTCTTTTGTTTGTTATTTTGTTGCTTTATTGTCTAGCACGTATTTACCTCGACTGTCGGCGTCATACGTACCGAAGATTCTAAGAAATTCGTTCTTTTGTTTGTTGTGATTACCTTGCACGGCATGTTGGTCCCACAGTATCCCAAGATATGAATAAAATACATAAGAAAATACAATTAAAATACTGGAACAGCAAAAAACGTCAGACGAAGATAACAGACTATACGCAATAAGCGTTGTTATTTGTATCAATAGGGTAGTTTATAAGTACCTGATATCGCATCGAGACCATCGCTTAACGTCCCATCCGAAGGACGGAGTGCTTAAGTTTGTTTTACCTCCCAGATAAAATAAAATAAGGGCCTCGGTCGGGTTTCGAATCCACGTTCTTGAGCTCAGGAGGCAAACACGCATACCACTGTGCTACCGGCGCCCTATATATATATGTATATATATATTCTATATATATATGTATATATATTCTATATATATATATATGTATATATATTCTATATATGTATAAAGTAAATATAAATCCAGAAGAATTTCTTCATAATCCAATCTTCTGGAAATGTTTGCTATTCAATAGTGTACAGAAAGAGATCACTTTTTTATTTTATTTCATTTTCCGGGTTCCCTTTACAAAAGTGTAAAACCCTTATACAATCGCACTGTTGTCTTCCCCAACTATCAAAATACCTCTTCGCAAATACAATACTCCTCTTGTATAAAAATTCCTTTCTGTCGATTTTGAGTATAAATCAGCGGATGTGCTCACCCGGTTTTAAAACCCGTGGAAACTACTATCAAATTTTCATGAAACTTACTTCGATTTTTTTGTCAAAAACGGAAAATTAAGTTTGTTAACCAGAAAAAATTAGAAATAGTATGTCATTGGAATAGATCTTGTTCATAAGGAATATAATAATTATATATAAATATTGAAAATTAATAATTGTCGTCCTTATGGGATTTTGAATTCACATGTGAAATTTTGTATATAATATATACACGACATATATATTATATACACGACATTTTACAAGTGAATCCAGAACCCCATAAGGACTACACTTATTAATTTTCAATATTTTTATATAATTATTATATATAAATATCGAAATAATATTATATATTATTATTCTAATATATAATATTATATATTAGAGGGCGCCGGTAGCTCAGTGGTATGCGTGCTTGCCTTCCGAGCTCATGATCGTGGGCTCGAAACCCGGCCGAAACGCTTAGTTTATTTTATCTGGAAGGTAAAATAAAATTAAGTACGCCGTCCTTCAGATGGGACGTTAAGCTGATGGTCTCGAGCCTGTACGATGTCAGATACTCGTTAAAGACTTCTACCCTATATGAATAAAAATTTAGGTTAGGCAAAATTTAGGACTCCCACAGTAGAGTCGGGCTCATGTCCACCAGAGTGACGAAAGAGCGCTCTGGTAGTAGGCGATATGACCTCGTAGTTAAAAGCCCGGGCATAAGTCATAATAACAAGATCTAATCAAATTCTGCTCCATTCGAATCCTTTCCCTTAGCTCTTGACCTCTTAGTCTCATCCTGACCACCCTACATGATGTCGTGAGAAGACGCTGACCTCGATTTTCAGTGAATAATAAGACCATCTAAAGTCTGTGTCAGCACCGGATGTTTTTTCTTAACTATTGTACATTTTATTTTTAAAAAACCAGGAGCTATTTATTATATATACCTATTTATCAAACCTATTTCCTGGACCTTCCTGGAGGCAGACGTCAGACAAACCTTTTTTTTTCCCTGCTATACGATGTATAGGGGAAGTTATTTAATCGGTCAGAAATTCGATGCGAATTTTCCAACGAAATTTCATGTTTTCCGCAATTTCATGTTTGCAAGGAGGGGATTAGGGGGAGGCTTACCACAAAAACTCTATTAACTGCCGTTGTAATGAATGTATTGACACAACATTTGATATGGGAATTTAAAGCTCTACAAGGAGGACACTTATTAATTTTCAGCGTATATAATAATAATCAGCCGTAGATGTGGAAGGATATGAGAGGGACTCTACTCAAAAAACCCAATATTGAATTTTAGTCAATTGACTTTGGAGGGAGAGCGAAAACTTAAAACATAAAATACTTTCTAAAACTGTTTACTGATTGACTATCTCTGATTTCAGGTTTTCCAGTCGGACGGTACATTCGTGGGCAAGTTTGGCTGTCATGGGAAGGGTCCAGGTCAGTTGGATCATCCTCACTATATCGCAGTCTCGAACACCAATCGAGTCCTTGTCTCGGACTCGAACAATCATCGAATTCAGGTGTTCGACGTCAATGGCCGACCCATCTCTTCTATAGGATCCGAAGGCTCTGATGATGGACAGTTCAAATTCCCTAGGTAAATTTATTTTTTGTAATTATTATAAAATTTGTTTAATTTTATTTTATTTTTTATTTTTGTTACAATTATTTTTATAGTAATTTAAATTTCGCATCTAAATTTACTTCGGTTATTGTTATTTTACCGTTAACTTTGTTATACTCTGTTTTTCTTTATACTGGGTGCATCAAATTCAGTACTATAGCCTAGTTTCCTATGCATAAAAAAACATATTTTTTACTATTTTTTAGATCTACCATTAAATCTCTTTCCACCTTTTAATTTTTTAGATCTACCATTAAATCTCTTTCCACCTTTTAATTTTTTAGATCTACCATCAAATCTCTTTCCACCTTTTAATTTTTTAGATCTACCATTAAATCTCTTTCCACCTTTTAATTTTTTAGATCTACCATTAAATCTCTTTCCACCTTTTAATTTTTTAGATCTACCATCAAATCTCTTTCCACCTTTTAATTTTTTAGATCTACCATTAAATCTCTTTCCACCTTTTAATTTTTTAGATCTACCATTAAATCTCTTTCCACCTTTTAATTTTTTAGATCTACCATCAAATCTCTTTCCACCTTTTAATTTTTTAGATCTACCATTAAATCTCTTTCCACCTTTTAATTTTTTAGATCTACCATCAAATCTCTTTCCACCTTTTAATTTTTTAGATCTACCATTAAATCTCTTTCCACCTTTTAATTTTTTAGATCTACCATTAAATCTCTTTCCACCTTTTAATTTTTTAGATCTACCATCAAATCTCTTTCCACCTTTTAATTTTTTAGATCTACCATTAAATCTCTTTCCACCTTTTAATTTTTTAGATCTACCATTAAATCTCTTTCCACCTTTTAATTTTTTAGATCTACCATCAAATCTCTTTCCACCTTTTAATTTTTTAGATCTACCATTAAATCTCTTTCCACCTTTTAATTTTTTAGATCTACCATCAAATCTCTTTCCACCTTTTAATTTTTTAGATCTACCATTAAATCTCTTTCCACCTTTTAATTTTTTAGATCTACCATTAAATCTCTTTCCACCTTTTAATTTTTTAGATCTACCATCAAATCTCTTTCCACCTTTTAATTTTTTAGATCTACCATTAAATCTCTTTCCACCTTTTAATTTTTTAGATCTACCATTAAATCTCTTTCCACCTTTTAATTTTTTAGATCTACCATCAAATCTCTTTCCACCTTTTAATTTTTTAGATCTACCATTAAATCTCTTTCCACCTTTTAATTTTTTAGATCTACCATCAAATCTCTTTCCACCTTTTAATTTTTTAGATCTACCATTAAATCTCTTTCCACCTTTTAATTTTTTAGATCTACCATCAAATCTCTTTCCACCTTTTAATTTTTTAGATCTACCATTAAATCTCTTTCCACCTTTTAATTTTTTAGATCTACCATCAAATCTCTTTCCACCTTTTAATTTTTTAGATCTACCATTAAATCTCTTTCCACCTTTTAATTTTTTAGATCTACCATTAAATCTCTTTCCACCTTTTAATTTTTTAGATCTACCATCAAATCTCTTTCCACCTTTTAATTTTTTAGATCTACCATTAAATCTCTTTCCACCTTTTAATTTTTTAGATCTACCATTAAATCTCTTTCCACCTTTTAATTTTTTAGATCTACCATCAAATCTCTTTCCACCTTTTAATTTTTTAGATCTACCATTAAATCTCTTTCCACCTTTTAATTTTTTAGATCTACCATCAAATCTCTTTCCACCTTTTAATTTTTTAGATCTACCATTAAATCTCTTTCCACCTTTTAATTTTTTAGATCTACCATTAAATCTCTTTCCACCTTTTAATTTTTTAGATCTACCATTAAATCTCTTTCCACCTTTTAATTTTTTAGATCTACCATCAAATCTCTTTCCACCTTTTAATTTTTTAGATCTACCATCAAATCTCTTTCCACCTTTTAATTTTTTAGATCTACCATTAAATCTCTTTCCACCTTTTAATTTTTTAGATCTACCATCAAATCTCTTTCCACCTTTTAATTTTTTAGATCTACCATTAAATCTCTTTCCACCTTTTAATTTTTTAGATCTACCATCAAATCTCTTTCCACCTTTTAATTTTTTAGATCTACCATTAAATCTCTTTCCACCTTTTAATTTTTTAGATCTACCATCAAATCTCTTTCCACCTTTTAATTTTTTAGATCTACCATCAAATCTCTTTCCACCTTTTAATTTTTTAGATCTACCATTAAATCTCTTTCCACCTTTTAATTTTTTAGATCTACCATTAAATCTCTTTCCACCTTTTAATTTTTTAGATCTACCATCAAATCTCTTTCCACCTTTTAATTTTTTAGATCTACCATTAAATCTCTTTCCACCTTTTAATTTTTTAGATCTACCATCAAATCTCTTTCCACCTTTTAATTTTTTAGATCTACCATCAAATCTCTTTCCACCTTTTAATTTTTTAGATCTACCATTAAATCTCTTTCCACCTTTTAATTTTTTAGATCTACCATTAAATCTCTTTCCACCTTTTAATTTTTTAGATCTACCATCAAATCTCTTTCCACCTTTTAATTTTTTAGATCTACCATTAAATCTCTTTCCACCTTTTAATTTTTTAGATCTACCATCAAATCTCTTTCCACCTTTTAATTTTTTAGATCTACCATCAAATCTCTTTCCACCTTTTAATTTTTTAGATCTACCATTAAATCTCTTTCCACCTTTTAATTTTTTAGATCTACCATTAAATCTCTTTCCACCTTTTAATTTTTTAGATCTACCATCAAATCTCTTTCCACCTTTTAATTTTTTAGATCTACCATCAAATCTCTTTCCACCTTTTAATTTTTTAGATCTACCATCAAATCTCTTTCCACCTTTTAATTTTTTAGATCTACCATCAAATCTCTTTCCACCTTTTTACTATGAGATGCTACTTTTTTCTTTTCAAATTCCTAAACTAGATTTTTTGGAAATAGAAATGTTTCAAAAATTATATTGATCGGATAAATATTTTTCAAAATATTGATTGTAGCACAAATTTTAATATAGTCTGCTCCCCATCTTTCCTGCAGAGGAAGGGGAAAGTTGAATGGACATTTTAAAATTAAGTCAACAAATTATTAAAAATGTTATCCGTTTTATGTCTGTAAGTGTAAGATCTGAAAGTAAAATTAATATAGTAAAGACATATGTGCCCTCCTGAATATCTCCAGGAATAATTATCCCACAATTTTTTTTTTTTTTTTTCAAAATAAACTTATACCTTCATAAACGATAAACCATTTAATGTAAATAAGTTAAGAAATAAGAACGCATCACGTATGAGGTTATCACCATCGATATATTGTCTGCGGACCGTAATTTGGGTTCAGTATTTTATTGCAACAACAAATAAAAGAAAATTGTAAGAAATTAAACGGTAAACGATTTTGATGAATTGAAACATTTATATAATTTTTTTTTAATTGTTGAAATTTGAAACGAGTACTTTGAATCGAAAGAACAGTATCGATACTTTACTTGTATTTACTTGTATCGATAGATCCCTACTTAAAATATCCTTCTGATTGTACACAACACAATAGTTTCGAGTGTATACACTACATAATAGAGATGCGTATCATGGAGGAAATATCGATATTTTATATCGTTACTGTATCGCATCGTAAGTATCGATGTACTAAAACAATAAAATAAAATATCGATATATTGTTGATATTTGGAGAGGAAAAATAAAAAAACAAAGAAAATAGTTTTTATAATGAATATAACCAAAAAATTCTATCATTAGAAAAATGTAACATAAAAATCTGCTTAAGTGTCTAAAAATACCTTTGGCTCTTAATAAAACGTAAATTAAAGTTGATGTTGAATGGATGAAGTGGTTATACAAAACTTATTACAATCTAAGCATTGTATTTATACTTATACATATACTTATATACATTGATGTTACTGCCAAAAACGTTCTTCCAAGGATTGTAAAAACAGCAACTTGCCAACAGTTTTTGCACTAAATCTATGCGTGAAGCTGACTGTTTGACCAGCTTTAGAAAAAAGAGCCAAGGAGATTGGAGCACAAAAATTATAGATAAAACGTAACTTCTCCAACTAAAGGAATATCGAAATCTGATATATCGCCTTGTCACTGTATCGATGCAAAAAATCTATATTTTCTCAAAGTTATATCGATATTTATGATATATCGTATATCGATACGCACCCCTACTACATAAGTACATTTTAAACAAAATATGACAATTCAACATTTTCAGAAACATTTATGTTTCTGGTAAAATTTTGACGTAAAGTTAACTTAGCCTCTAGTAAAAGTTAAATTGATAATTAACCGATATTATAATAACATTTTAACTTGTAATGTTTTGTTTATTGGTTTGTTGTACCTTTGTATATGTTGTACCTTTTTAGAATTGTGTAGTTCAATGATCACAAGCGACATGATATGTTTTGTCTTCCCGCCTGTTACTCTGTCCATAATCCCTAGTGTCCTCAACGTTTAACCTTGAGATATTTAGTTGTTTACAAAGATTTTAATAATGTGAGAAGACGGCTGATCTAGTGAGAACTGTGATTATTTCACTGGCTGATTTGTTTTTGGATTTACATATAAAATTTCATGTCGATACATTCATTATTTCGGCAGTTATTTGAGTTTTTATGTTAAGTGATTTGTTTGAAAATCTACATATACATATAAAATTGTGTTTTTGTTTGTTATTATTTTTGTATATTCATTCCAATGGGAGTTATCGTGTTCACAGGCAGACTAGACAGGAAATTGTTTATTTATTTATTTTGAATCATGGTGTCGGAAAACATGAAATTCAGTTGAAAAATCTACATAGATTTTCTGACCGATTACATAACTTCCCCTATACCTTGTATCTCTGGAGAAGTAAAAAGGTGATATTAGAGAGCAAATTCATTTTGATTCGTGCGGTTATGTGGTTTTTAGAATACAATCTAGTAAAAATTATCGAAAGTTTCTCATAAATAATATTATTAGTTTTTTTTTTTTTAAGTATAAATAAGTAGCATCGAGGCGAAAGTCCGCCAGACTTGCGACCAACACAATATTTAAGTATTCTTCAAAAATCTTTTACTAATGATCATCTCGCATATACAATAGATCCATCATCCTTCTAGTATATCCTTTTAAGAATAAAAATATTTTTTGATTATATTGATCTTTATTCAAGATATTATTACAATTTATATCTGGGAGTTCTCCTCGACTCTACCACAATTTGTTGTTAAGTAGTGATATTTTTAAAATAATATAGACTTTCATTCTGATTTGTTTTGGTGTGTCCTTCAAACTAACTATGTCGAAATTTGCTGTTTTGTTTTTCTTTATTCATCTCTTTTTTTTTTTTAATCCTTTTTAATATGAAAATTAATCCTTAATAAAGTTGAAATATTTTTCACTATAATATTTAAATAAAAGATTTGTACTAGGATTAGTAAAATGTAAATAAGATTATATGTAGACTAAGAGGAAATTAATGCATGTCACCTTATGGTGGATTAAGGATAGGAGACAGTGAGAGACAGATCAGAGGAGGAAGGGAGGAGTGTCTCGTGTTTAGCACACAACACATTATGTATACGAATATATGACCTCGTGTTCAGGATAAAACTCATTAACAAGTGAAGTTTACAAGTATCAGAAATCAATTTCAGTGAAACTTTCTGAATGAGGGAAGGTGTTCAAAGTATATGAGACACATATACAAGATGTTCCATTTAAAATGAATCAAAACTATACAGCTTGAAAATACGCAAAATTGAATGTATTAGTTTAAGTATAACTAGTATGCGATATGACCTTGTATATTAAACTAGAGCATTTGTCATGAAAAATGATAAAAAATAAATGTTTTAATTAGTCATCATATGGGGATCAATAAAATAAAATTATAGATAAAACACTTTTTTTGAACACTTATATTGTCTAATTCCACAAACATATACTTAAATGAGTACCGGTTTCGGCTTACGCCATCGTCAGCACAAGGTTCAACAATAATTGAGATATTTGCCAGGCATACATATTTATATTAACCTAAGAGTACCTGAGGTGAAAGGGTCCCCTTCCTCTGGTAAAACCAGGAGGTGGAAATCTCTATTCTAACGGTAATAACCAACTGTGGACTTATTTGAAAAACAAGAAAATATAATTAAATTAAAACCAAAAACTAACATTCCAAGAAAACAATATAACATGACTGTACAATATATAGCTACTATATGTCTAAGTAGAAAATTATTTAACCTAGGTTTAAATCAATTGTCAATTAACCATTTAAGTATATGTTTGTGGAATTAGACAATATAAGTGTTCAAAAAAAGTGTTTTATCTATAATTTTATTTTATTTATTAGTATTTTCACTATATCAACATAGAACGCAAAAAATGTGATCATGTAAAATAATCATATAGACAACGCCTTTAGTCGTTACAATCCATTATATTTAAATCATCCCCTTTAAGTTGTCAGAGGGCTTCTCTTCATCACAGTTTTTTGAGAGGAAAGCAGGAGTTCCCCAAGATAGTCCCTCAGTCCCTTACTCTTCTCTCTACATTTCACAGATCCCAAATTAGGGTAATCGGTAGCTCAAGATTGAGGGTTCGAAATCCGGTTGAGGCCCCTAGGTTTTTTTATTTGGGGAGCATGCCGTCCTTCGGATGGGATGTTAAGAGATGGTTCCAAGCCTGTACGTCAGGTGCTCGTAAAAGACTCTCTATCCACTGTGAATTAACTTGGGTAGGCAAAATTTAGGATTCTCATTGTAGAGTCGAGCTCATGTCTACCAAAGGAGCGGTTTGTTTGTAGGCGATATGATCTTGTAGTTAAAGCTCGGGCATGAGTCATAGTAAGTAACAGATCCCACATTACAACATACCATGCGCTGCATACGCAACCCTGACAACTATTCTATCAAAACATTCAGACCCAACACAAGAAAGTTTACACTTATAGGAACAATTGTTTAGTATTTTAGTTTTTGTATAACTAGTAGGCGATATGACCTCGTTGATTAAACTCAAGCATTAGTCATAAAAAATGATTTTAAAAAATGTTTTAATTAGTCATGATATGGGGTTGAGGTAGAAAAATCATGCAGACAACGCCTTTAGTCATTACAATTTTATATTTAAATCATCCCCTTTAGGGTGTCTCAGGGCTCCAACTAACAGATCAACAATGAGACAAATCTGTACAGATCAGATTCACACTCCCACCAGTTCACATTAACAACCATCTGAAACTATCCCATTTCTAGGACTTTGTTCAGGTAAACGTTTAACTTGGACAACACACAAATTGAAACAAATAGACCTCAAACGACGATTTGGATGACTGAAATCAATCAGATATGGGAATCAGCCAAAAAATCAAATATACCACGTCTTCAGTCACACTCATTATACTACGCCACATTTCCAAAGAACACACTGTCAACATTACAGATGACAGATACTCTTCTACCACACCAGGACTCCTCATCAGTACAGCTACGCACTTAACATTTCTCAACTCATCGCACTTGCAATTTACGAACTATATTTCGTTGTGAATATATACATTTTTAAAGCTAAATTATCATAATGAGATATTGAATCATTTAATATAATATAAGAGGATAAAGGATGTTAGTCTTCCTTCTCTGATGGCTGTTGAAGTAGGTACCATATCCTAACACTGGTACACATGCATGACAACTATAACCACATCTCTTCACTTGGTACATTGTCCTTTGGTCTCTGATGGAGCAGATTGCCGTACCGAAGGAGTCTATCATTGCCTGAGACAGTCCGATCCGCCAACTACCCCATTCTCACTCATTCTGTAAGTTGTAATTCTAACTCAAAACTGTCATCAATTCTTCTGCTCCATTAACAGGTTTTTTTCTCTTGTTTTATTTGTTTTTTTCTTGTTTTCTTTGTTTTTTTTTCTTGTTTGTTTTCTTGTTTAATAATAAGCACCATTGATGTAAAGCTTGAGTTATCCGTATTTGAAAATGTTTTTTTATTTCTATATATTTAACATTACTTTTGTCCCTCCTTTTTTGACTTGTTGAACACTCTTTGTTACAAATACATTCGTTAAAATTCTTCGATCTATTTTTCAATATAGTTTTTTTTATTGTTTTATATATTATTGTGGAGGAAGGACATCCTTGATTATAGACCAGTTGTTAACTTCAAAAGGTGGATGATAAAACAACACTTAATTGGCCTTACAGTCTCTCAATATATTTATTTTTCATCATTCGGGCATTTTCAAAACTCAATTTTTTTTCATTTTTTAATACTTATTACAACGCAGTACTCAAACCTATGTGGACTTACAGAGTTGAACTCTGGGGTTCTGCCAAGGCTTTCAATCTCCAGTGCATCCAATCCTTTCAATGCAAAATAGCCAATGCTCCTTGTTACGTCTCCAACAAAACTCTTTACACTGACCTTAACTTACCTTTTGTCATCGAAGTCGCTAAATCCAAGTATAAAAAATTATTTTCCCTTCTTAGTTCCCACAATAATCCTCTAGTCTGTCATACTTCCCCAACGACGGCTTAAGCATCAATGGCCTAGGGACCTCCTTAGCCGCAGCCGTGGCAGTGACAGTGATTAGTTACAAATGAGAGTAAAACAGTGATTAGTGTCACCACTGGGTGATTTCTCCCCTATTGATATTCTGACATTGCCATTATCTCTCTATTAGTACTTTTTCTTGTTGTGTTTATTTTTATACAGTCGTAAATATATATTTGTAAAAAAAAAAAAATACTTATATGTGAAACATAATACACATTATACTATTTATATTTTCGTATTCATCGCCTAAAAAGTATCCACCATGTGAACATTGAAAAAATATTTTTTTAAAATTAAATTGCAGCGTTTTCTCTGATTTTGAGGCCATTTTCAAAAATGTTGGATACTTTTTAATCATATAAATTTTTATCATGAAGATGAAAAAATAAATTGTATTTTAATGTACCTACGTATAATAATAACTACTTAGATGCGAAAAAGTTTTGAAAAGGTGATGTGTAAAAAATAAATATATTTGGGAGATCGAAGATAAGTCCAATTAGATGTTGTTTATCAACCACTTGTTACTTTTGATTGTTTGAGTAATTCCTAATCATTTGAAACAGTTATGAGCTCAAGCTTTTGTAAGGAATTAATACACTTTTTTTATTGATCATCGTTTCGATTAATAACAGAATCGGAATCGAAAGTAAAGAAATAAATCGTTGGTGAATCACCATCGAACTGTAATACTTTCGTAATTGTTGATTGGTCAGGTTTTTATGAAGCTCCCCTTCTCTTTGATAATTTTGGTTGAAAATTAATAGGTGTTTTAACTCAGTGGCTTCTCTATCAGAACATCAAAGCTCTTTTTGATATTTACATTGTATCTGGAGTTATCCTGTTCTCAGGTAAGGAATGTATGAAATTCAAAGGAATTTGATCCCTTTTAGTTAGTTATTATTTAACTACCAGAAAGCTCTTTGGTCACTCTGGTGGACATTAGCCCGACTCTACTATGGCAGTCTTAAATTTTGTTTACTCTAAATTTATATTCATCTAGGTTAGAGGTCTTTAAGGAGTATCTGACATCGTACAGACTCGAGACCATCGCTTAACGTCCGATCCGAAGGATGGCGTCTTCAGTTTATTTTACCTCCCAGATAAAGGGCTTCGCCCGGGTTTGCAACTCCCGTTTTTATCCCTTATATATTTAATAAGTAAGCTATTCAGATAATCGGCAAATAAGGGCTTTATTGTTCTTATAGTACATCTTTATGTATATAATCAAATCTACTTCGAGAGGTCAAATTCAATTATTCATTTTAGTTGCTTTCTCATTAACAACTCAACTCAAAATTAAATGTATTAATATTCACAATTTTGAAATTGAAATTTACTCTATTGTACTTGGGTCGGACCTTTTTTTTTTTTTTTTTTTTTTTTATTGGGTGCCTCTGACCCCCTCTTTGTTGCGGAATGGGTAACCTTCTTCAGTTTATTTACAATATACAATATTATACATGCTGCTGTTGATGCTGTGGACAGCCATGGACCGCCCCGATGGCTACGGTCCATGGTCGTCCTTGGTTTACGGCGCTTTACACCAAATGAGCTCGGGATCTTGTAGGCGGTTCTTTTCAGCCTGCTTCCCTAAGCCGGGGGCAGCCGCCGCAGTCGGCGCGGCCCCCAGCGCCGGGTTAGAAGACTTTCTTAATTCTCCGCCAGGAGGAGACGAACCGTCCAAAAGCCAGGTAACCAGCCTCCGTCATCAGTCCCGGCAGGTCCAGTCCCAGGTACGATCATGTCCGGCGGATCAGCGCCGCCATGGACCCGTCGTATAGCGGGCATTAGAGGACTACGTGTTCCGCAGTCTCGACGCTGCCACACGAATAGGCAGGGCTGTTCTTCCTCTTAAAGAAGAAGAGCTTGACGTTGAAGTCGCCGTGACCTGTCAGCACCTGTGACATTCAATGGTCTGGTTGTATCCATGAGGAGTCAAGGCGCGTCTGGACGTTCGGGAAATAGGCGAAGGTTTTTCGGCCAACTGTCGATCGCGCCCAACGCTGTTGCCATCTTTCCACGATCCATTTTTGGTCTCGCCTGTCCTTGCACTTGGGTCGGACCTGTCTATGAAAGTTTATTCTCAGTTCTTAAGGCCACAGAAGACAGTCCCGAAATGGAGCAATGAAAATGAGAGGACAGTGACATCCCGCGACCCAACAAAGCCAGTCTCTTGCTTTCACTTATTTCTTATATTTACCTCTTTCTTTGACGTTATGTGGCATGCTCTATGTACTCCTAAGAGAAGGTCTATGTGCTCCTGTTTACAGTTAAGGAATATCAGTGCATGAGTGCACTTAATAAGCTGCATCGACGGAATGCCAGGTATGTGTAAGTCAGTCAATATGTTGTTCTCTGTGTAGAATGGTATACAAAGTACATATCACAAATTATGCATGGCTTGTAGGTTAGAGGTGTTCAACTTTTTCTTTTTACTCACTAAAATTTAGAAAATTTAGTTTTTTATTAAAATAAAATTTGAAAATCAGACATTCCATTTGAACGATGGAATCAAAAATTTGAAAAGATACAAGCCAATTTATAACTAGCTATCAAAGAATCTTCAGCTATTACAGGGTCTAAGTCCCTTTTTTTTTATTACAATTTTAGTTACAAATATTTTATATTTATATTTCTTTAAGGTAAGTCTTCTTTCACGAAATTTCGAGGCAATATATATATATATATATATATATATATATATAATTCCTTTATATATATTATATATAAGAAACATATATAAACAAAAAACAATAAATACTAAATAACTAATAAAATTTATTAATACAAATATTTAACAAAAATATAAATTATAGGATCTTGGTGGATGACCCATAAACAATTTTAATTTAATTTTAATTTTTTTTATTCTATTTATTGCTTTTCAGAAGTCGGGAATTGCATTACTTTTTTCAAAAAGAGTAGAACAATGTTTAGTTAGTCGATATTCTTTTTTCTTCCTGGTATAATTATGAATAGTATTGTTGGAGAGAAAATATTTATATTTGTTTTCTAATGATTGTTAATGATTCAAATTTTAATTTTTTTAAATATATTTGCAGCTTATTCTTTGATTAATATTATTTATAATTTTTAGTGCTTTTTTTTGAAGTCTGAAAATATTGAAGAGCTAGAAGCTCCTCAATGCATTAAATCGTAATTAATTATAGAATGGAAATATATATAATGTATGATGGGACGGTAAGCGATGGTTCCGAGCCTGTACGATGTCAGGTACTCGTTAAAGACCCCTACCCTGGGCGAATAAAAATTAATGGTAGGCAAAATTTAGGACTCCCACAGTAGAGTCGGGCTCATGTCCACCAGAGTGACGAAAGAACGCTCTGGTAGTAGGCGATATGACCTCATAGTTAAAAACCCGGGCATGAGTCATAACCTAACCTAACCTAACCTAACCTATTCTAAATTTCTGATTTAATTTATGAAAGTAGTGGTAAAGTAAGTAATTAATTAATTTAAAATAATTATACCAAGTTATTACGAAAGGGTGCCGATAGCTCACTGGGAAACGCGCTTGCTTGCGCAAGATCGCGGGTTCTGAAAACGACGAAAGCACGCCGTCCTTCGGATGGGACATTAAGCGATAGTCCCGAGCCTATACGATGTCTGTTACTCTAGGTAGACAGGCAAAATTTAGTACTCCCACAGTAGAGTAGGGCTCGTGTAGTTAAAGCCCGGGCATGAGTCGTAATAATTAACTAGGACCAGTGGGACCCTAGACTGCACTTACCCGGTAAATTTCATCAGGAGTGTTTACAATTTTAGCGTCATACTGTCTTATTTTCGTATTCTTTGTATTATCATGTATTATCAAACCAATGCTATATATCATAAAATAGAAATTTTTTTGAAGCATGAGTATGGAGCGACCCGTACACAATTATCACAATATGTTATCAGATATAATTTTTTTATTTAATATAAAATATATTTTTCATTGAATTTATGTTGTTTGTTACAGGGGAGTAGGAGTGGACGATCAGGGATATATAGTGGTCGGGGACTCTGGGAACAACAGACTGCAGATCTTCAGTCCGGAGGGAGTGTTCCTTCGAGGGTTCGGCTCCTGGGGCTCGGGGGAGGGGGAGTTCAAAGGACTCGAAGGGGTAGCTGTGATGTCGAACAACAATCTGTTGGCCTGCGATCGAGAGAATCACCGAGTCCAGGTCTTCTAAGGTAGGTTTGTCTCAGTAGCATGAGTTTATTTATAGGAAGTTCGACTTTCAACATATATCAATGATATAGACATTTTTGTTGTTGATATTTACTATATATATATATTTTTGCAACGTTATACGATTTACGATATATACTAAAATCCGCAATAGCGGACACTCACGGGGAATCTGCTATTGAGAAAGTATGAAGAATTAAAACATTTATCGCGCACACTGGGTATAATAATAATAAATTTATTTCCGGTAAACCAATACATGGTAATAGGATGTATCCGTATATACTATAATATACCAACGTATACGTCAAATGAATTTATACATTAAGACAGCTTATAAATTAGATTTATAACTACTTGAGTCTAACACATCTATGATTAGTAGTAATAACAAAACTATTAAAAAAAGTAAAATGAAATTAATAAAAACTGAACAAATAAATACTTAAAAATATATGAGTATAAAAAAAAAAAATTAATACAAGATACGTTCATAATACTTAGACACATTTTTCAATTTAATAAAAAAAAAATATGACTATTTTTCAAAAAAAAACTCTTCGGAAGTGTCTTTATCCTAACGATGTTTCGGGATGTTCTTAAGTCCCATCATCAGGTCCTAATGTGCGAGATATAGAAAAAAAAGAAAATAATTTAACTATAACAATATATGAAAAATTATATATATATATAGAGAGAGAGAGAGAGAGAGAGAGAAATTGATCAATTATAAATGAATGTAGAAAAATGTTTAGATAAATAAAAAATGAATAAATAAAACAATAACGTACATTGGACTGACCTTTAAGGTGTGGAGGAACACTGCCCAAAAAATAAAAATGAAAGCTTTGTATCAAATAATGTTTTTGGATATGAAACACGATTCTTTATTGTGATTAGTATTATTGTTTTGTTAGTATTAAACGTAAGTAAACATGCATATGTGGGTGTATATGGGGATAAGGATTAAAACAATTATCTCATGCAGTGGGTAATAAACTTATGTACATAAAGAATAGTGTATAACAGTGTATAATAATCTTATTTACATACATAAGTATACATGTTTTAATAGCCGATATGTGTCTATAATATAAAACCATTTATAACTATTATTCTCTGATATCATTCTCCCCAATGCCAACCAAAATTACCTCCCAGGATCTTAACACTCCTAACTCTATCTTAAAGACACTATTTCCCAGTTCGATATCGATAGAAAGGTAATCCGTGTATTTTTCAATCTCCAGTTTCCCATTTAATCAAATTCTTAACCACTTAACCAGTAACCATGACTATTTGTGGCAATAATAATTTCTCATGATCTTTGTACCTATTCTGTCGGCAATTTGTAAATTACTTATTTTTGATTTTTCACTTTGTTCGTCATATATTATTGATTTTATATTGCATTTTTATGTATACTGTTACATAAAATAAATAAAACATTATTGATATTTTTAACCCCTGACGCAAAAGATGGTGTGTTGTAAGTTTGAAGCCTTTGTCTGTGAGTGTGTGTCTGTCTCTGGCATCGTAGCCCAAAATGTCCTCCTTTTTTCGTTTCAAAAACTGGTATTTGCGAGATGATGGTTCTTAGCCGTGTTTGGTGGAAATCGGGTGTGCCGTTTCCAAGATCTTCAGGTTTCATCAGAGCCTGTGTAGGGGTCTCGGTCTCTATTACAGCTAGAGACTTAGAGTTTGAGCTCAAATGTTTATAAGGCCAAGCCCCCCCCTCAAGGCCTTCAAACCCCTCCCCCCATAAAAAACGCCCTCCTCACCAAGGTTTCAGTAAAAAAAAAATGAATGAACAAAAACATTTTCTTTTAATTGTCTAATTTTAAAACATTTGTTCCTTTTTAAAGGTTAATTTTTTGTATCAGTTTTTTTTTTTCAATTTTTCTTTGTCATGATGTCTATGGGAGCTATTCTAATGAATACATTTTTATTATATTTTAATTTGAATTTTATTTACACAATAAAATATTAAAAGTTTACATGAAAAATATACTTTTTAAATATAAAAATTAATATATCCAAATAACCATGCTACGTCACACTGTTTTCATTATATTGTCTATTTATATTGAATATTCTATATTTAATTTGAGAACAGAAGACAAATAAAAGAAATAGTGACAACAGTAAAAGGGTTTTCTCAGATTTCAGTTGGTATTGGGAAGGCCACCATTATAAGACCTTGGAACTCGATTCTTTATTTATGTCGCACTCTATATTCCCAGTGTATCATATGAGAGAGTTCCTGAAATTTAGATGTCTGGTGAGAAGTAACCTCAAAAATAACAACTCATCCAAGTAATTGATCTTTTTTTGTATTCTGGGATAAAAAGTAATGAAATTAATTCGTCGGTGACTCACAGACATTGGACTTCCCCAAAACGAATTAATCAATTAAATTTTCGCTCCTTTTCCAAGACTGTTTGCGTTAATATCCAATAGTAGACTTACTCTTACATAGCTGCTCCTAAATCCTCAAACTAAATTTTGTGCCGATAAATTCATTACGTCGGCAGTTATTAAGGTTATGTCTCATTGGGTTTTGACTTTAAATATGAAATTTCATGTCCATAAATTCATTACATCGGCAGTTATTGGGGTCTTTGAGTTGAGCTTTCCTCTAATCCCTCCTTCCTAAAAATCGGATGAAAAAGTGAGTTATTTATCCCTTTTCAAAAACGTTTCGAACACAATAATCGAGAGGCCATT
The DNA here is from genome assembly GCA_963662175.1 of Aradus depressus. Lineage (NCBI taxonomy): Eukaryota > Metazoa > Arthropoda > Insecta > Hemiptera > Aradidae > Aradus > Aradus depressus. The sequence goes on along the minus strand of OY759222.1, from coordinate 20,486,097 downwards.
CGAAATAGTTTTGTTAAAACTATAAATCCAAAAATAAAATGTCGAAAAAGTGTTCATCATTTAGACATGGAATAGAGTCCTTTTCGTCCTTTATATCTCCTTCATCTCTTCTGCTCCCACAACCGTTCTCTAACATTATTTCGCCTTGTAAGTTCTATTCAAAACGTCTTCTGAACTCTGCTTTCTTCCACTTGTTACTCTTGATAAGTAAAATTAATGTTTCAGAGCATGGCGATCGACGTCAGTTGACCGTCTGAACTTGGAGCAACTGCGACTGAGGAGTCGAAAGGCGGAGATGGCAGCCACGATGACACTCCCGTTTCGTAGTCCACGGTCTTACCATAGACACCTCTCCGCACCGCTTCCACTTTCCAATCTCTATCCATACCTTTCTGACCACCTCTGAACACCACCCAGTTCAATTTATCAAAAGAGGACATTACCTCTCCAATGATGCTCATTTAATGCTCTCATGATTTCTCCTAATTATGGACATTAATATCTCATAACAGTCCTCATGATTGGCTGTAGGCATCCCCATTGTAGTTTCAATGGTTCTTTGTCATACTCTCATGGCTGCTTCCAATGATTTTCTTTATGGTCCCATGTTGCGGATGATTGTCTTTAGTATCCTCACGACAGCTTCAAATGTTCATAATAACCTCATAACAGTTCCCAATAAGTTTCTTTGAATGCGCTCCTGGGAATTACCAGCGTCTGTCTGCAATACCCTCAAGGCAATTGCCAGCGATTGTCTGTAATACCCTCATGGCACTTGTCAGCGACACTATAATTCCCTTGTGTCATTTGCCAGCGACACTCAGTAATACCCTTATGTCACTTGCCAGCGATACTATAATTCCCTTATGTCACTTGCCTGCGGCACTCTGTAATACCTTTATGTCACTTGCCAGCGACACTCTGCAATACCCTCATATCACTTGCCAGCGACTGCCTTTAAATACCCTCCATTGAATATTAATATTCTCATTGCTGCTCCTAGTGAGTGTCTTTAATACTCCCATGACAGTTCCAAATTATTATCCTCTACACCCTTATGAGATTCCCTAATCATAGTCTTTAATAATCTCATTATAGTTCCTATTGATGGTTATTAATATCTCATAATTGATATTCGCTATTATTGTGCCTACTACCTTCCATCCTAAAAACGTTGTAATTTTAAAGTCTCCTTTATTTGATTTTTTTTGTTTTCCATCATAATTATCTTCTTATAAACTTAAAAATGTATTATAACTTTGTAAATGTTAATGCCACGTTCTATGGAACTAAACATTTCAGGTTACTTTTTAGGTTGTGTAAGGAGATTATTAATTTATATATAATATATTATTGTATCATCACTTCTCCAATTTATTTTTTGCTTGAAAAATAACATTCAGAAACGTTTTGGGAAGCACTCTCGTCATCAGTATCTATAATACATGAGTTCTTTAGGTTAACTATTCCTTCTATTAATTATTTTATTTATTTATTTATATATTTACAACGGCATAACATTTGCCATTAGCAATTGCGATAAATAGTGCAGCGTCAGGTGCGTGACTGTACTGCTGAGGTACGTGACCGAAGAGGAGTCCAGGCTAGTCCTGGAGCAGGTCCGTCGGCCATATTCGCTTGAGGCGTCGTGGTGGATTTGTGGGGAGAGTGTTTGTAGATAATTCTTGGATTGGCGTGATGTTGGAGTTTGTCTTGAAAAGTTTGATATCGAGTCTTGATAACAGAAGGTACAAATGGGATGTTGAGGTCATTATGTAATGTGAGGTTGGAAACGTAAAATGGCGCATTGGCAATGTGGCGTAGTATAATGGATTGTATTGACTGAAGACGTTGTATGTTTGATTTTTTGGCTAATCCCCATATTTCGATGTCGTAAGTCCAGATGGGTTTTAGTATAGTTAGGTTAGGTTTTATGACTCATGCCCGGGCTTTAACTACGAGGTCATATCGCCTACTACCAGAGCGCTCTTTCGTCACTCTGGTGGACATGAGCCCGACCCTACTGCTTTTAGTATAGTGTTGTATATATGAAGTTTGTTTTCAAGCGATAATGTCGATCGTCGTCCGATGATTGATTTCAGTCGTCCAAATCATCTTTTGAGGTCTGTGCGTTTCAGTCTGATATGAGTTGTCCAAGTTAAACGTCTGTCTAAATGAAGTCCTAGATATCGGACAGTGTCGGATGCAAGAATGGGCTGGTTGTTAAGGTAAACTGATGGACAAGTGTTTTGTCTGAAGGTAAATTATATTAATTAGAATCTTACTTTTATATAACATATTTATTGAGTCGTCTTCCATATGTAAACACCTAGTCAAAACTGTTTAGACATCGAAATCGACTCAATAAATATGTTCTATAATAGGAAGTTGACTGATTGACACAAGATATAATTAACCCAAAGAACACTTGTATTATAGATACTGATGATGAGAGTGTTTCCCGAAATCATCGTAATTGATATTTGTTGAAAAGACAAAAAATAAATGGGAAAAGTGATGATGTAATAATATATTATATATATTAGAGGTTGTATCAATTTGGAAATTTTGTGAGTAAAATTTGAATATAATTTCTTATCAAAATTTGTTCTATAATAAGACTGAGATGCTATAAGATTTGTTCTTCTCTTCATTAGCTCCTAGCTCTTCGTCTTTCTCCTTAACTTATACCAAAATATAAATATAAAAATAAAATGTTATACAACTGAAAGAATATATATTTATATATGTTTGGATTTTACTTTAATCTTTAGTATACTTATAAATATATAATCAATAATTAATATTACTTACCCTCTCCTTTGTGTGATAATTATAAAACTAACCAGAGTTTTTGTTATTTTTAATATATGATAATAAGTGATTATTATTATTGTATTTTTTATGTAATTACTAAATAAATAGTGAATTATTAAAAGTTTACCGTTTATTTCCTTTTTAATTTCTTATGCATTATGATAATGTTTTTTTATGTAAAATAAAATAAATAAATATAAAATTAAAATAATTAGAACAAAAAGAATAAATAATTAAATAATATTATCACATTTCCTGTAGAAATTTTTATAGCTGGTGTTTTATTAAATTTTGATTTCTACAGTAATTTTCGAAAGGGGCCCTTAAAAAATATCAAAAGTTCAAGACTTGCAATTTTTTAGAAAGTGCACGTATTTTTAAAAAAAATTTCAATTAACAAACTTTTCATTTGGATTTCTAAAGAGATAGGTACCATATTGTTTTTCTAAATTTTGCAAACATGTTAAATCTAATCCAAAGGTTTTTAAATTATCTTACTGGGCCAACAGGGAAAATGAATAGCTTAGAATAGGTAGCATGTCTGTTTTCTGAACTCAAGATTGCAGGTTCGAGGCCCTTACGTTTTTTTTTATTTGGGAGATAAAAAAAAATTTTGAGCTGTCCCTTCGGATGGAACGTTTAGCGATCGATGTTCCCGAGCCTGTACGATGTCAGGTACTCGTTAAAAACTCTACCCTGAATAAACATAGGCAAAAACAATAACGCTCTGGTAGTAGGCGACATAACCTCATAGTTAAAGCCCAGACATGAGTCACAATAACTAACTAATATATATTTAAGATCCCAGTACTACACACTCAACCTGTTTACTACTTCAGCCTTGGATATTTAGTTGTAGACAAGAATTAAAGTCCTGCTTTAGTCTCCCATTTAAGAGGTAATTTAATCTAAGGCTAATTCTAAATAAATAAATCCAAGTCAATTAGATTATGGTAATCTTTGGTAATCTTGGATTATTTTAGCATCGGATTAAGGAGACCTGGCTTGACGAACATTAGCCAAGTAGAACACCAATAAGTATTAGTTTTTCAATGGCTAGATTTTAAAGATTGTGAAATTTAAGTTCAACATTTTGTTCATTCATCAAAACATATGTATCGTATTTTATAAATAAAAGACAAATTTAGACAGAATTTCCAAAATATCAACTCACAAAACATTGCAGATAAAAATATGGATTTTCGATGAGTTTTTATTTGATGGGCCTCGTCGTCGGCCTGACACGGAAAATGGGAGATGTCTCCCGAAATATTTAAAATATTTTGATTTACGAGTATGATTTAAAATAAATAAATATAACTGACTAAAATTACTATAAATAAAACATTGTAAGGCTATATGTCAACACATTGTATATTTTTGAAAACTATTTCAAAGACGGGTAATACAGCCAGTTATTTATGAAGTGAACATACGAGGTTAATTAGTTATGGCCCTCGTTAAAGACTCCTAACCTAGGTGAATCAACTTGGGTTGGCAGAATGTAGGACTCGCACAATCGACTATGTCCGCCAGTGCGATGTAAAAGCGTTCTGGCAGCAGTTGATATGACCTCGTAGTTAAAGCCTTCTAACTTAGGTGACTCAACCTGGGTTGGCAGAATGAAAATTGCAACATCTACGCAGATCATCTACATACACAGGTTGGGCATACCTAGGCCTCTCACGCAATGTCTCGAAGATGACGAACAGCGTATCAACCTAACGCCAATATTCGTCAAGGAAGCGAACCTGATTAGTAGAATCTAGTCAAAAATAAAAAATAAATTAATGAATACATAATAATATGTGTAGGTAGATGTAAAAATAGTATAGTATAGTATAATATATAAATAGTATAGTATAATATATAAATAGTATAGTATAATATATAAATAGTATAGTATAATATATAAATAGTATAGTATAATATATAAATAGTATAGTATAATATATAAATAGTATAGTATAATATATAAATAGTATAGTATAAACTTCACTTTCAAAAAACAAAAACAAAACCTTAAGATACGGAGAGTGCCATATAGTCCAGTGACAAACAGGTTTGTAAACAGTAAACAAATCAGTGAGAGAACAGGTGTAATGACCAAGAAGGCGAACACCTTGATACATCAACCAACCGACCATAAATGTCGGGGCCATGGTGGCCGTGCGGGTTAGAGCGTAGGGCTTTGGTCGCATGATCTCACCATGGTGTGCGGGTTCGAATCCCGTCCAGTTTTTTATCCAGTTTTATTTCGTAGATAAAACTCCCTACCGGGGCGTAATGGATGTCGTAAATAACAACTTGATAATTAATTACATATTGACATGGCTAATATGGACCGTACATAAGGGCAACAAAAAAAAAAGAAAAAAAAGTCAATGTAACTTAATAAAAAGTTTATATGTATGTTTAATTTGGATGTAAAATGTCATACTAAATTCTTCATTATAGCTGTACAAAGTGTACAAATTGCTAATATTATATAGTAACAATTATTTCAAATTTCATTAGAATATAATACTATTTAAATATAATAATGGATTTTCTACGAAAAATTATCAAAAACCATATGTAACGATAGAGGCGAAACAATTGACAGCGTTTACCTTGTAATTAAACGTTTAGTTTTCTAAAAATGATTAAAATAAAATATTTTATGTAGAACTAACAAATTTTTTATGTGTTTTCATATGTGTACCATTTAGCCTCGGTAGAAAAATTGTGTAGGAAACATCTCTCTAAGCCGGAATGATTTGATTCAAGATAATGATAAGGTGGTTTATATTGTTTGACGTAGTAGCTGTTTGTGTATCAGCACATACCCCAATACTTGGTAAGTACACATTTGGATATGAATGAATCAACGACAAAATACTTCCCCAGAACGAATTATTATCAATTAACATTTCGCTACAAAATCAGTCGACCCTTTGCGCTGAAATTCAGCAGTTGACTAATTGAGGCTCCTAAATACTCATACTTAATTTTGTGTCGATAACTTCACTACATTGGCAGTCATCAGGGTGTTTAAATTGAGACCCTCCCCTGAACCCCCCTTCACGACCAAAGTCCAGTGCCGGATTTAGCAATAGGCACAGTACGCCCTGGCCTGGAGCGGCAAATTTGAAAGATTATGTATATATTTTTATAAAATAATTGTAGAAATCAATTATTAACTTGTAAATTGACTGTTTATCAAATCAATAGACTCAGTCGATTGATATATTATATATAAAACTTGTAGAGGGCGCCGGTAGCTCAGTGGTATGCATGCTTGTCTTCTGAGCTCAAGAACGTGGGTTCGAAACCCGACCGAGGCCCTTAGTTTATTTTATATGGGAGGTAAAATAAACTTAAGCACGCCGTCCTTCGGATGGGACGTTAAGTGATGGTCCCGAGCCTGTACGATGTCAGGTACTCGTTAAAGACCCCTACCCTAGGTGAATAAAAATTTAGGGTAGGCAAAATTTAGGACTCCCACAGTAGAGTCGGACTCATGTCCACCAGAGTGACGAAAGAGCGCTCTGGTAGTAGGCGATATAAGCCCGGGCATGAGTCATAATAACTATTAAACTTTTATGTATCGAGTCTCAACTAACTGAAATTATGAGTTATGATGATATTATCGATGATTTTACTAATAAGAAATCACGCCGGAAGCTATTGTGAATTGACCTATATAAGACTTTTTTTTTAAATTTACAAATTTTTATCTCTTTTGAAATTTATATTTCAAGTGTATTAAGTAAATCTAAACTGTATTTTTTTGGCCTTATGTACGGTGCATATTACCTATGACTCTTATAATAGTGTTATCTAGTTATTTACGACATCCATGACGGGATTCGAACCCGCAAACAAAGCTCTAGCCCTTACGACCATGGCTCTAAACAGTTATTTGCATTGAATTTTCCTTATGGTGAACTAAATTCTGTTCAAAATACATTGTTATTATTTATTATGACTTATTAATAATAGTTTTATAAATAGCTGTTTATTCTGTGCAATAAAAAGTATTGAGATTGTAATGTTTGCTTATTTTATACATAAAAAGATGTATGCAATATTTTTTTTTAATGTAGGGGCGGCGAGATGTTAGTGGACTATAGTTAAAAAATATATAAATCCGGCACGGCTTCAGCCTATATCGCTGAAGTTAGGTTACGACCTCATAGTGTTTTGACTTTAAATGTAAAATTTCATGTCGATACATTTATTACATCGGTAGTTATTGGGGTTTCTTTGACCCTCCCCTTCCCGTCCTCTTGGGGTTTTTAATTCACATATGAAATTTTATGTCGACATTCATTATAGCGGCAGTTATTAAATTTTTTGAATTAACCCTCACCCCTAAACCCTCCTCCCCTTTTGTCGATTTGCCTGAAAAAAAAATAGGTGTCGTCGTTAAAGGGTTGTGGATTCACATATAAAATTTCGTTTCGATTCATACATTCTCATGAGATATGTCCACAGACAGACACACATATACAATAAATTTTTTTTTTCATATTTGGAATTTAAAGTTGGAAAACATGAAATTCTATTGAAAACCCATTGAATTTTTGATTACATAACTTCCCCTATACTTTGGGGATGTAATAAATATTCGAAAAATTAATTAGGAAAATGTATTGATATATAAATGGCCTTTAGCTACCCTTAACCTTTATATAAACTTTTTTTTTTTTAACAAAGTTCTGACAGGCAAACATTGGTCGGGAGCAGAGCTGGGGTAATTTTGTAGGGGGGTAAAAGTTGTTTGCCCAACCTTTGATCTTTCATCTTGAGGACAGGTAAGAGGCAGGGTTCCTCTGTGATGCCGCCACCAATTACTTCTTTACAAACATTTCTGTTATTTCTACGAAGTCTACGGGAAATTATGTGATCGGTCAATAATTCGATGTGGAGTTTTCAACGGAATATCCGATTCCAGATAGAATGTATGAATCGACACGATATTTTATATGTGAATCCTACTCTAATAACTGCCGATAGATTGAATGTATCGACACAAAATGTTATATATGTGACGTACACTCCATAAGGACAAGAGGTATTGAGTTTTAGCCAAATCGGTAGAAGGGAAGGGGGGATCACAGGGGAGGCTCAACTCAAAAACCCCAATAACTGCCGATGTAATAAACGTATCAACATGAAATTTTATATTTGAATTAAAGACCCAATGAGGACATAACACCCAATTGGGAATAACTGTCGACGTAATGAATTTATCGACACAGCATTTAGTATGAGGATTTAGGAGTATTGTAAGCCAACTATTGAATCATGCTATGAAATAAATATAAATATATTTTTTGAGGGCGCCGGTAGCTCAGTGGTATGCGTGCTTGTCTTCTGTGCTCAAGAACGTGAATTCGAAACCCGACCGAGGCCCTTAGTTTATTTTATCTGGGAGGTAAAATAAACTTAAGCACGCCATTCTTCGGTTGGGACGTTAAGCGATGGTCCCGAGCCTGTACGATGTCATGTACTCTTTAAAGACCTCTGCCCTAGGTGAATAAAAATTTAAGGTAGACAAAATTTGGGACCCACAATAGAGTCGGGCTCATGTCCACCAGAGTTTCGAAAGAGCGCTCTGGTAGTAGGCGAAATGACTTCGTAGTTAAAGCCCGGGCACGAGTCATAAAATCTAACCTAAATATATTTTAATATATATATATTTTTTAATGATCTCTATTTCTTGGTGAACCTAATTTGGTACTTTATACCCAATTTTCCCTTCACTGATTTTTGTTTACTTTTTTTCGAGAGAGGATGTAGTGGAGAGAATAGGGGATGGATGGTGCACAGTGGCCAGCATCAGAGAAAGATGGAACAAATGTGTAACAGTATTATTTAAGAAATAACTTTCATTTTTGCTTTTGTTTTCATTTTATCTTTTTTTATTGGTATTTTATTCAAGAAATAACAGTTTTACTTAAGAAATAATTTAATTTAGAAACAATCGTTGAAATTCAATATCAACTAGTTGCCATTTTCCTTTTTTTCATTCATTTTGAAATTTCTTTTCTGATTTTCCTTTGAATTATTTTGGGATTGCTTTTCTGATTTCTTCTGTTGAAAGAACAATATACTATAACCTCCAAAAGGAGAGGCTTTTCTTCTAAAAGAATGTCAATAAAGCTATTTTATTTTATTTTTTTCGAGAGAACCGGTACAGCTTAACTAAGTTAAACAATACAGGTTCTCCCGAAAAATACCACAATTTTAATATAATCACTCTTTAATGTACTTAGATGATGTAGGACCCTGGACAACGTTGATTCGCGTCGTCTTCTCCCGTGGTATCTACATAGTGCTGGCTATACTTATCATCTCTTGTATGGTTATCAATACGTTTACCAGGAAGGTAATATCTCTCCTATTATACAGTTACTATAATAACTATAAAGTTCATTTTAAATAACAAACCAATTAAAAACCCAATAAAAAATTGAGTAAAAGTCGTCAGTGAATCATCTTCGTTAGGGTAACTTGCTCCGGTTAACAATTATTTATATTATTATTGTTAAACAATAATATACTAACTTATCGCCCTTCCTCTTGGCCTTATTTGCCTGAAAAATTGAAGATGTCTTATCTATGCATTTTTGAAACTACATATAAATATTTAATATGGTAAATTAACTTCATCGGGAGTTATTATAACTTAGTTGTTATATAATACTCCAGGATGTTATTTCAGATCAAACAAGGCTAATTATTTAAATTACATGTTTTTTTTTTTTTAAATAATTTAATTGCAGCCTGAAGAAGGTAGTGCAACGCGCCGTTTGGAAGCAGCGACAACAACAAGGATAGAAGATGGTTGGTACCCATCCGGATCATTCTGGAAATCCAATCTCTTTACAGTTGGAAACGAAGTTAATTTAAGGTAAATTATAAAAGGATGTCGGTAGCTCTAAGGTTTTTTTTTATGTGCAAGGTAAAACGGTCTTGAGCACACAAGTCCTTCGGATAGGAAGTTAAGTGATGGTCTCGAGTCAGCATTGAAAACCCCTTAAAGGTAGTCCAAGACTTGAGAAATTCCCCAATGTGTATGGCGGTGTCCCTTGAGACCATGATGGCTGGGAAAGGCCAAAAATCCCGAACAAAAATCAATTCTTTTTTCGCCTTGAGGCTGGATTTTACCTGTCTCAGAACAGAATTTATACATATGTACGAGAATGAACCTTCCTTGTGGCAAGTGAGTTCAAAACACTACCATAATAGAAATAGAAAGGAGGTCGCGTACGCGAAAATTGAGAGAAGTGAACGCAAAGGCCTTTTCCTTGAGGATTTCCTAGAGGAAAATCCTCTTCGTGTGTGGGCGAGGGTTCGGTACAGGAAATCCCAAAGGAAATCCTGGAGGCTTTTTCCTTGAGGATTTCCTGTACGTGTATGGGTACCCTAAGATAACTAAACCTGTTAGGCAAAATTTAGGATTCCCACAGTAGAGATAACAGGGAAGAGATACGAGAATTGGATGCTTAGTTCCCTAGGTGTACACACCAGCCCTCCCAAAATATATTTCGGGTTTTGAATTTAAATATAAAATTTCCTGTCGATACATTCATAACATCGGCAGTTATTGGGATTCATGAGTTGAGCCCTTCCCCGTTCGCTGAAAATCAATAGGTGTCGTCCTTAGAGAGTTCTGGATACACATTTATCATTTAGTGTCGATATATTCATTCTATCGAGAGTTATCGTGTTCACAGACACACAGATGCATAGAATTTTATTTTTCATTTTTGGAATCAGGTGGTCGAAAAACACGCAATTTTGATTAATCGATTTTTTTATGATTACATAATTTCCCTTATACTTCGTATACTCTGGGGAGTAAAAAGTTCCAATAAGTGAATGTGCTTCGTTCATCATAAAAAAATGAATATAAATAATTTTTTTAACTTGAGTTAAATCAGCAAAAGAATATATTTTTAAATATTTAATTTTGTACTAATATATTTTCTTTAATTATGAATTTTCTTGATTAAAAAATATCAATATCGACTTCAGCCAACTTCCGAGTGTGTTATCGAATCCATTATTTATTGATTTTTTATTTTGCTTCATAAATATGATCCTGAAATGTGTTGCAAACATCCCATAGATATATTTTTAATTTTAATTGTTAACAACCTAAAGAATTGAGACAGTTGCAAAATAAGATAATAAGAGAATTAATATAAGTTATTTCTGTCTCAAGGAAGACTTGGTGGATTATCTTGACTTTGTATTGAAAAAGACCTAATGGGGAACTTAAACTTCGTGAAGTTAATAATAAGTTGGTGCCCTTTAAAGTTAAGGAAAATAAATGTAAGCTTCCTTTCAGATAATGTTAAATAGAGGAGGTTCAGAAAGGTTGGAAGATGACGTCACACTTCTTAAAGGCGGGCGACAGAGCTCCCGGAGCGGCATCCAGCTTAGTACTGGATGTTATGTAGAACAGAAACCTTTAAACAGAAGTCAAAATACTAATTTGGTTTTGTTTATCTAACTAAAATTATTTAACTACTCACATCATTCTTACAACAAATTTGTTTTTCGTTTTCAATTAAATTATACGATACCTGGGACTCACACTAGATCTTAGATTGACATGAAACCCTAACTCGAAACAGTCTGTACCGTCGACTCAAATTGCACTATATACGAATAGACGATCAAAATTAGACATAACACAAAAAAAGGAACTGTTACACATACTTAATGAGACCATAGTGGGCATACAGTACACAGATATATGGTTCAGCAAAAACATCCAAAATAACACGAATTCAGTCGTTTCAATCAGAAACCGTCTTACTGATAACACAGTGCCCACCATACATAAACAATAGAACACTTCATAACGATCTCATGATACAAATAGTACCCCAAACAATACAAACTACTTATATACAGTTTTAAAACAAATGTATGTATGTGTACTTCACATCGCCATATCGAGTATTAATATAAATCAAACAATAAGTTATTTTATTTAGAAGGTGAAAAAACGTTGAGCACGCCATCCTTCGGATGTGACGTTAAGCGATGATCCCGAGCATGTATAATGTTAAAGACGCTAGTTCAACAAACATGGGTAGGCAAAATTTAGGAACCCCAAAGTAAAGTCGGGCTCATGTCCAAGAGCGACGAAAGAGCACTCTGTATTAAGCAATATGACTTTGTAGTTAAAGCAAAGGCATGAGTCATAATAAAATAGAACGAAGCGTGGGGAAAACAGTTCTGTACCTCGGAGGTAAACTGCACTATATGATAGAAACCCAATTTTACAGCAGAGCGCTTTCAAATTTTGAACTGTCAATTTCACCACAATGGCATTAAACTGTCATGCTTTCATAACTACAGTTATTCTAAATCATTCATTGAAATACTCAGGCCGCATTAAAAGATGAATATTTGTATCTTTTTATTGCCTCAAAATAAAAAAGCATCAAGTCGACTTAGTTATGTTTCTCCCCAAATTGACATTAGGGTTAGTGCAGTTTACCAACCTGTTATTTTGTAATTACTTTTAAAAGGACATGATGCAGTGTACCACTAAATAGAGCTCAAACAGATGTACAACTTAGTGCAAAAAACCGATTTTGGAAAAAATTGACACAGTGCAGTTTATCTCCGAGGTATAGAATTGTTTAATCCATTTTGACAGGTTTTTCGATATTTGAGAAGACACAAGCAAAAAAATAAATTATAGTTTTTTTTTTGTTTTTTGTAAAACAAATCGGTTTGTTTCAAGGAATAAAATGATATTTCTTTAGCTGACCACTCCTTTCATCCCTTATAGCTAAGTGTAGCAACTTCGTCAAAATTCTCCGTTCTATTTACATGAAGCCTCTACAATCAAAGTTTCTTTGTATATATCTACATTTATTTTTTACTACCACTCACCCGAATGCCGGATTTAGCAGTAAGCCCTGGCCTAGTGCGGCAAATTTGAAAGATTACATTTATCAAATTTTCATAAAATAATAGTAAAAATCAATTATCAACTTATAAATTGTTTGTTTATCAAATCAATCGACTCATTCGATATTGATACTTTATATATAAATATATAATATATTTAATATATTAAAGACCAATAGTGTTATTGGTGGTCGTGAAATATATATGTTTTAATATCGGTGAATGTAGCTTTTCTTGTCTAAAAAGAATGAAAAATTATCTAAGATCATCATTATGCCAAGAAAAATTAAATTCTTTCGCTCTTTTATCTATCGAGTCTTATCTAACTGAAATTATGATGATAATATCGATGATTTTGCTAATAAGAAATCACGCCGGAAGCCATTGTGAATTGGCCTATATCAGACGTTGTTTTTCTTTTTTAAGTTGTAAGTTCTTATCTTTTAAATTTATATTTTATGTATATAAGTCAATTTAAACAGTTGTTTGTATGAATTTGAATTTTCCTAATGGTAAGCTACACAAAAATGTATTTTTTAATTATTTAATTGAGAAGAAAAGTTTTAAATTCTGTTCAAAATACATTGTTATTATTTATGACTTATTAGTAATAGTTTTATAAATAGCTGTATTCTGTGCAATAAAAAGTATTGGATTTGTAATGTTTGCATATTTTATCATTGAAAAAATGTATGCAATAGATTTTTTAAGGTATGGCGACGAGATGTCAGTGGCTATACTTGAAAAATATATAAATCCGGCACTGATCCTCCCATTATTACATGAATTATAAGCAGACTTAAGCCTAATTACCGTTATATATATTTTTTGAGACGGGGATTTCTTTATTTTGTACTTTAATATAAACTTTTTTTCTGCTATAATCTACAATGTATGTATAATATATTGTGGTAAATGTTTCAGAAAGTGTCGTATCCTGGAAGATACAAGCGCGCCTGAAACCGTTAGAGAAATGCTGAAAGAAGCTGAAACGAGAAATGACGCTTTGAAAAAAGAGTTAGAAAATGTCAACAAGTGAGTTGCTTTCATTTAATAATTGTATTATTTTTTTAAATCTTACAATCTAGCGGGGCTCATGTCCACCAGAGAGACAAAAGAGTGCTCTGCTAGTAGGGGATATGACCTCCATAAATTATATGGTTAATATTCGTTGTTCACCTAGGATCCGACTGGAACTGGAGAACCGGACGGGAGCTCTGGAGCGGGAGAAGACAGAGGCTCTGGACGAGTTGGAACAGACAAAATACGAGAAGGCTATAGAGGCGGAGGCGATCAAGAAGGAGACAGCTATAGCACATCGACGTCTGCAGCAAGTATTAGAGGTTAGACACCTTAGACACAGTTCAGTCAGGATGCGAGGTTCGTTCGCGTCGCATCAACTTGAGTACGAAAAGAGCGGTTCTCAGACTTCAGCTCCCGATAGTATGATAATTGCTCCCGATGGTATGATAGTTGCTCCTGATAGTCCTACCGTTAGAGATTCGATTTTAACGTTTCGTCTTCAGCCAGTAATGAATGTATCGACATAACATTTCTAAAATTTAGAACTCTCAAAGGACGACACCTATTGATTTTTGATTTTCAGCCAAATCGATAGAAGGAAATGGAGGGATTAGGGAGAAGGCTTAACACAAAAAATCTAATGACTGCCGTCGTAATGAATATAGTGACACGAAATGTGACGAGTAAATTTAAAATCCTATGAGGGCGACACTTATACATTTTCAGCGGAATCAGGGGAATCAGATGGAGGGCTCAACTCAAAAACCCCTATAACTTGCCATGTAATGAATGTATCGACATAAAATTTCATATTTGAAATCAAAACCCAATGAAGACATAAACTGTTAAATTTAAGCAATATTGGCCGAATGTAAGGGGGGTTGAGGGGAGGGGGACCTAAATACTTTAATAACTGCCGATGTAATGAATGTATGTATACAAAAGCTAGTATGATGATTCGGAAGTATGTCAAATATTGAATTTTAGCTCAAACGTCGATTTTATTTGGAGGAAGAGCGAAAACGTAATTGATTAACTCATTTTGGGGAAGAACATAGCCGGTGATTCACCGACGACTTGTAACATAATCAATATGAAAAACATCTTTTGTAGTTGATATCATTTTTCCGGATATCGCAGGTAAGATAATATAAGGCCAAATTATTCACCGTCTAGTAAAATAAATAAATAGTGATAATTTCGCCAGATATTTTTTGTGTGAAGCTCCATATTGCATAACTAATAAGTGAAAACAAATACAGTCCACTTTATTTCTAATAAATATTTTTACTGTTTTAAGAGTTTTTCCAGGAGTTTTACTTTTAAAAATGTTTTAATCTGTGACATTGATTGTGTGTTTAGAAATAAAGTGGAGTATGAATAATTCATTATGTTTCATTCATTATTTTTTCATGCGACTAAAGTAAAAAAAAGGGGGTTTAACTCTCGAAAGAAGGAACATTCTACTTGAGATTCTGTGTTTATCCAGAATACCTATGAGTAAAGCAAGATGTAAACTTCAAAACTTGTAATTCTACATGTCTTAATAAAACTATTAAAAAAAGTAAAATAAAATTAATAAAAACCGAATAAATAAATAGGTACTAAAAATATGAGTATAAAAAAAAAAAAATATATACATATATTAATACGTAGATACATTAATAATAAATGGACAAATTTTCCAATTTAATAAAAATTAAGATAACTATTTTTCAAAAACTCTTCGGAAGTGTCTTTATTCCAACGATGTTTCGGGACGTTCTTACGGTCCCAATTCATCAGGTCCCAATGTGCGAGATATAGAAAAGAAAAAGAAAACAATGTAACTATAACAATATATAAAAAATTAAAAAAACAATTATAAATTAATAAAAAAAGTCTAAATGAATAACTAAAAAATATATAAATAAAAAATTCTAAATGAATAAATAAAACAATAACGTACATTCGACTAATAATATGAAGATGGCTGATGTAGTGAGAAGTGATTATTTCACAGGTTGTCAAATATAAGGTAGTCTGACCTCTCACAGATTTTTATTTAAGTGATAGCTAGCCGGCTTTCGAGGTTTCCCTCATCATCAGGCAGTCTGATAAAAATTTTTTGAATAAAACTAAATAATAAAAACAAATAAAATAACACTCTACAACAACAAACATTAACAATTTAAAATATCATGGATGGGGACAGACAAGTTATTCCTGTCCACCATCTGAGTCACAACTGGGAGAACGGTAGAGTCTCACGTACACCGTTCTCCCAGTTGTGACTCAGATGGTGGACAGGAATAACTTGTCTGTCCCCATCCATGATATTTTAAATTGTTAATGTTTGTTGTTGTAGAGTGTTATTTTATTTGTTTTTATTATTTAGTTTTATTCAAAAAATTTTTATCAGACTGCCTGATGATGAGGGAAACCTCGAAAGCCGGCTAGCTATCACTTAAATAAAAATCTGTGAGAGGTCAGACTACCTTATATTTGACAACCTGTGTACATTCGACTGACCTTGAAGGTGATGAATTCCGTGAGGAATCTAGTGATATCACTAATATATATCTAGTGTAAGTGTCATTTATGTGTTATTTTTGCCTTCTTTCAAAGTTTGCCTAGCTAGGCAACCGGCTGCCCCGTTACCCAACAAGACATCTGTAGTTTTTCATCTTACTCATTGTCAGTTAAGAGGGACAATGTTTACCTACAGTCTCCAGTCCTACCTATCGAATTGTTATATAAACAATTGCAACAAATTTCAATTGACTCTGATTCACCGACGACTTTTTTTTTTTTTTACTTTATAATAGCTCTTTCACACTATACGGTTTCTGTCGAATAAAAACAATTTCATTCCGCCGGAGGACCGTCAAGGGTGCGTCAATATTTTCTGAGGGCGCCCGTAGCTCAGAGGTCTAGGTTTTTTGTATGGAAAGTGAAAAAAATTTGAGCACCTCGTCCTTCAGATGGGATGTTAAACGATGGCCCCGAGCCTGACCGATGTCAGGTACTAGTTAGAATTCCTTCCCTAGGTGAATAAAATTAGGTAGACAAAATGTTTGACTCAACAAGTAGAGTCCGGCTCATGTCCACCAGAGTAGAGTCCGGCTCATGTCCACCAGAGTAGAGTCCGGCTCATGTCCACCAGAGTAGAGTCCGGCTCATATCCACCAGAGTAGAGTCCGGCTCATGTCCACCAGAGTAGAGTCCGGCTCATGTCCACCAGAGCGACGAAACAGTCCTCTAATATTAGTATTTTCTCATTATTTTTCTTTTTTGTAGACTTGAGCGACAGGGCATTTGATGAACTGAGGAATAGCACTACCATGAAGAATTGTGGGCCATCAATGGAAATGTTGGCTAAAACAAACAGAAATATAATTAAATTGTTTTTCAATTAATTAAAAACATTAGTAATTATGTAAAAAAGCACATTTAAAAAACAGTAACCATTTGCTATTGGTTAATAGTTAGATAGTTATTGTCACTCATGCCCGGCCTTTTAACTTCTAGGTCATATCGCCTACTAGTTGGACATACGCCCAACTCTACCATTGGAGTCTTAAATTTTGCCTAGGTACCCTAAATTTTCATTCCTTTAGGATAGGGGTCTTTAACGAGTGCCTGACATCGTACAATGTCTCATCCGAAGGACGGCGTGCTCAAGGCTTTTTCATCTTCTAGATAAAAAACCTAAGGTCCTTGGCCGGGTTTCAGACCCGCGATCTATTTGCTATTGATCACCATTTGGATAGAAATAATATTCAGACCAACAGTTGCTTCCCTGTGAGGACATCTGACTGATGCATGAGTCGAACAAAGACTTCACATCGGAAGATGTCGGAACGTGTTACTTGAAAGTAACTAAAACTCATACGATAGAAACTGTATAGTAACCGAGTGAGCTCAATAACATTGTGTTGACAATTTATATCATAATAATAACAGTATGTGGAATATATTATAAAATCATTTTTAGCTGTGTTGCTATGCTCAGGAGAAACAATGGCTTGAACGAGAGATAAAGTCTGCAAGCCGAGAGGACAATATCACGGACTCAGCACTGAAGGACAATCAGCGGCTGATCTCCAGACTGGAGGACGCTCGAAGTGAGATGAGTCGCCTTCGTTCTGAAATGGAGGTGATGAAAACGGAGCGAGATACGGCTGTCAACATAGCCTCCGACCTGGCCGTAAGGGCGAGGGGCTCCTCTTCAGAGCAGTCCCACATCATCGGAGACTATATCCGCAGGTACGAGGGGGGTTCTCAGCACTGATTAGCAGTCCCACATCATCGGAGACTATATCCGCAGGTACGAGGGGGGTTCTCAGCACTGATTAGCAGTCCCACATCATCGGAGACTATATCCGCAGGTACAGGGAGGGCTCTCAGCACTGATCAGCAGTCCCACATCTTCGGAGACTATATCCGCAAATACAAGGGGGACTCTCAGCACTGATTAGCAGTCCCATGTGAACACGATAACTCTCAACAAAAAGAATGTATCATCACGAAATTGTGTATGTGAATGCAAAACCCCATAAGGGTGATACTTTTGTAACTCTGAAACCCCAATAACTGCCTATGTTATAACTAATTCTAAGTATACATGTATATATGTATAATAAATGGTTATTATATTTGAGAGACTGAAAGGCCCTGAATGTTCGTTTTCAATTGAAGTCTTAAATTATTGAAAATTAAATTGTGTTAAATGTTTTGTTTCAGAGAAATTGACCGAGGAGGTGACGGCCGTGGGTTTGACGTTGAGATACTACTTGGTCATGAGTCTGAAATCGAGAGTGAAAGCGGAGAGGGTATCTGTGGCAGACGTGGGGAGGAGATACATGAGGATCAAGAAGAGGAACCGGAAGTGGGAAAAGAGTGCTTAATGGAGCGTTCAGAACTGGAGATGGCATGTTACAGAGAAGGAATGCGACAAGGAGGGGCGGTAGAGGAGGAGGTGGAAGAGGAAGGAAGAGAAATCTGTGAGGAGGCAGGCATGAGGATGGAGGTGGAGAGAGAAGAGTACTCGGGTTCTGTTCCGGAGCAGAAGGAGGGGGTGGCTGTGGGACAGGAGTTCACATCCAGGAGAGAGCTGATCCAGATGGAGCCGGAGCTCAGACGCACCTATTCCAGGTAACTCACTTCTACAGAAGGAGGTGATGGCTGTGGGACAGGGGCTCAAATCCAGGAGAGAGCTGATCCAGATGGAGCCGGAGCTCAGACGCACCTATTCCAGGTAACTCACTTCTACAGGGGGTGGTGGCTGTGTGACAGGAGTTCATATTCAGGAGAGAGCTGATCCAGATGGAGCCGTAGCTCAGATGCACCTATTCCAGGTAACTCGCTTCTACAGGAGGTGGTGGCTGTGTGACAGGAGTTCACATCCAGGAGAGAGCTGATCCAGATGGAGCCGGAGCTCAGACGCACCTATTCCAGGTAACTCACTTCTACAGGAGGTGGTGGCTGTGTGACAGGAGTTCATATTCAGGAGAGAGCTGATCCAGATGGAGCCGTAGCTCAGATGCACCTATTCCAGGTAACTCACTTCTACAGGAGGGGGTGGCTGTGAGACAGGGGCTCATATTCAGGAGAGAGCTGATCCAGATGGAGCCGGAGCTCAGACGCACCTATTCCAGGTAACTCGCTTCTACAGGAGGTGGTGGCTGTGTGACAGGAGTTCACACCTAGGAGAGAGCTGATCCAGATGGAGCCGGAGCTCAGACGCACCTATTCCAGGTAACTCACTTCTACAGGAGGTGGTGGCTGTGTGACAGGAGTTCACATCCAGGAGAGAGCTGATCCAGATGGAGCCGGAGCTCAGACGCACCTATTCCAGGTAACTCACATCTACAGGAGGTGGTGGCTGTGTGACAGGAGTTCACACCCAGGAGAGAGCTGATCCAGATGGAGCCGGAGCTCAGAAGCACCTATTCCAGGTAACTCACTTCTACAGGAGGTGGTGGCTGTGGGACAGGGGCTCATATCCAGGAGAGAGCTGATCCAGATGGAGCCGGAGCTCAGACGCACCTATTCCAGGTAACTCGCTTCTACAGGAGGTGGTGGCTGTGTGACAGGAGTTCACACCTAGGAGAGAGCTGATCCAGATGGAGCCGGAGCTCAGACGCACCTATTCCAGGTAACTCACTTCTACAGGAGGTGGTGGCTGTGTGACAGGAGTTCACATCCAGGAGAGAGCTGATCCAGATGGAGCCGGAGCTCAGACGCACCTATTCCAGGTAACTCACTTCTACAGAAGGAGGTGATGGCTGTGGGACAGGGGCTCAAATCCAGGAGAGAGCTGATCCAGATGGAGCCGGAGCTCAGACGCACCTATTCCAGGTAACTCACTTCTACAGGAGGTGGTGGCTGTGTGACAGGAGTTCACACCCAGGAGAGAGCTGATCCAGATGGAGCCGGAGCTCAGACGCACCTATTCCAGGTAACTCACATCTACAGGAGGTGGTGGCTGTGTGACAGGAGTTCACACCCAGGAGAGAGCTGATCCAGATGGAGCCGGAGCTCAGACGCACCTATTCCAGGTAACTCACTTCTACAGGAGGTGGTGGCTGTGGGACAGGGGCTCATATCCAGGAGAGAGCTGATCCAGATGGAGCCGGAGCTCAGACGCACCTATTCCAGGTAACTCATTTCTATAGAAGGAAGCGGTGGCTGTAGGACGTATACGTAAAAGTGTGCGTAATACGTGAGAATGATGCGATTTTTTTCTTTTGATGTCGCTTGATGAGTATAAAACAACTTCTAATAAGTTCAGATATTCATTTTCCAGTAGTGGTTTAGAGCTTGTGAATATTTGAGGGAAAATTAATTTTTTTGGCCCCTTTAGGTCTACTATATTTTATTTATTTCATCTTTCGAACGTTTTGGCTTCTATGAACCATTTTCATACATCACTGGAACAATTTACCAATAATTTGGCCTATTTACAGTTGAAAAATGACTTTTCATAACTTTATGATTTATTATCAAATTATTGATTTATCATATAGATACTTAAAATGTTCGATATGTTTTAACAATATAGTAATGAAAAGGCTCATAGAAGCCGAACGTCAGAATTATGAAATAAATAAAATATAGTAGATCTAAAGAGGCCAACAAAATTAATTTTCCCTCGAAAATATTATTTTTTCGAAACAGTTTCCATGATATGTAACGCAGTCCACTTATTCGGGAACCTATGTTGTCATTTATTTTATTTTAACATTTTGATAACAGATTTTGGATGGCCATCATCTAAAAATCTGCCTAAACACAAAATATTCATTTAGTAAAAATGAAATAAAAATAAAAATGTTTTCCAATGATGGATTTAGGCGCCCCTCCGACCCGGCGGCTGCTTATCGCACCATTAGGTAGGGCCGGTCCTATGCGTTGTTCAGCCTCGTCGGACCTTTCATTGCAATTCGTAGAAAAGCGATGTAAAAACGTCGTCATTGAATCACCGGCTATGTCTCTAATTAATCTTCTGAATCCTTATACTAAATTTTGTATCGATATATTCATACATCGGCAGTTAATATATTTTTCAAGGGACCAAGATTTGTGTATTGGGAATTACTCAAATAGACGTATGTAACAAAATATGCTTGATACACCTGCCATTTATTTGTTTAGAATTTCGTTGCTCCTTTGAGCTGAATATACTCTGTAGACTAACATATATCTTGTTGAAGCAGTGGGAGCTGCTACAAGGAAGAGGAGAGATACGAACTGAGGGACATGGAAGAGGTGCCTCCAGGCTACGTCCCACATCCGGTCACAGGCTCAGTCGCCTTCCGCAACTTCCTCATCAACAGTTTCTCTGAGCCTCCACTCTATGAGCCTATGTAGCTCCGTCTGTCTGCAACTGTCGTCTGCCTCATGACAGACATCTCTATAATGAATTATGTCAATAAATTGAACATTGAGGAAAATGATAAATTATACCTTACATAATAAACGATAAATTGTTAACAACTGACTTCCCCCTCCCTTTCGACCGATATCGTTGAAATTTGTCAGGTTATGTCCTTCCGCTCTCCTTTTCTTCTTAGCCTGCCTCCACTGCTGGACAGTGACTGGCGGAGCGAAAGGGAAGAGGGGGATCAATCGAGCCCCCGCGGTCTCCCCTATCTCCAATAAGTTGGAGGGATGGGGATGTCAGAGAACCGGGGGTGTTTCGAGGGGTCTCCAGCTCATTAGAAGGACTTCTAGTGTTTATTTTATTTCATTTTTGTTATTATTATTATTATTATTTAAATTTAATATTTCCACTAGCACATATAGTTTTGTACATCGACCATTATTTTGTTATCATGTATGTGATTTTCTTATACTTTATTTTTTATATATAAACTTTTTCCCCCAATTGTATCATCTAATGTACTTATGGTCATATTACCTATTGTAAATATTCAAAATAAATAATATAAACAAAAAATTTTGAACTATGAACTATGAATCTTCGTGGCCTCCCACCTTGTACGAGTATATTGTTGAAAAATACTGTTCTGAAGTGCTAAGCGACATCTCATTTTCCATTGTTTGATACAATTCGACTCTCGAGCTCGATCCAACACATAAATTAAATATATGACTGAGTGAAAATTACAATTTTTGACATTGCGCGCTATTTCTAATGAAATAAGCGCCTTACGATATATGTAACAAATTGGGCTAATCTGCACCATTGGCTGACTGAATTTGCAGTAAATAATAGTTATGACTCATGCCCGGGCTTTAACTACAAGGTCATATCGCCTACTATCAGAGCGCTCTTTCGTCACTCTGGTGGACATGAGCCCGACTCTACTGTGGGAGTCCTAAATTTTTATTCACCTAGGGCAGGGGTCTTTAAAGAGTACATGGCTCGGGACCATCGCTTAATGTCCCATCCAAAGGACGACATGCTTACGTTTATTTTACCTCCCAGATAAAATAAACTAAGGACGTCGGCCAGGTTTCGAACCCACAACCATAATCATTGAAGTGGTGTGACATCCTAGCTAACACTCATTTTATGTTTCCCCCAACATCCTCCCCTTGTTCAAAATGTCTTCAACATGTCAAATTTTATGATATATGTAACAAATTGGACTAATCTGCACCATGCCCGGGTTTTAACTACCCTTGCACTCATTTTGTGTTAGTGGGAATCACTTCGAAAATAAAGAATATTCTCTTCAGATAACAGAAAGGAACTTCTGTACACGTGACTCTTCTAGAGGGAATTCTTACGTTCTTTCTTAATCCTACAGAGAATCATTTGTAAATATTAAGTCTTGATCGCAGAAAAATACTCAATTACTTAAACGTATGTGTAAGGAAAAATAATAATGTTGATTTGGACATTTCGGATTATATATATATATATTATATGACGATCAAACTATTAGGATGCACTTTTATGCTTGAACTACATATTCAAAGGGAAGAAAAATAGACTATTCTGATCAAAAAATTAGTTAATAATAATAACAATGTTGCTAAAATTATTAACAGATTCAACCCAAAAAGAGAGATTAAAAAAAGGCGCATTTGCTGGAAAATGAAAGAGTGAATCTCCTTATAACGGGGCCTAAGTCAAAGTTAAAAGGTATTTATGTTACACATTTCAAAATAATTATTAAACCTCTTTATTTACAACGTACACTCGTTTATTACATTTTGAATCAAATAATAAAAAAAATTTAGAAGGCTGAAAAGAATATGAGATCGGGAAAAACAAACACACTTTGGAGGCCATTTTATCAATTACACATTGGCCTTTGTTTCATCTTTGATGGGCGGGAAAAAGAGTACAAGTCCATTTTTGTCCAAAACAGTATTATTACATATCTCACAATGTGAAGTCAATCTTTAGAAGTGGTGAGAAGAGGACAAGTCGGTAATGTCTCTTGACGTAGTGTAGACCTAATTTTTTGGCAGTTCAAAAAACTTTTTCCAGTGCCAAAAGATATTTTCTGCTTTCCTGAAATATTGAATTTTTTGACTTCTACTATTATGGCCTCCCACCAAAGATATATTGTATGCAGCAAACTTGTAAAATATTGTTTTTATTTCTGATTTCTGAAAAATTGTATGAAAAATAATTAAAACAGACTCATTTTTAGATTAACTTTTCAAAAATTGAGATAAATTCATAGGTTTGAGGAATATAAAGGCTAACGCAGAGAAGGGGCTATGTAAATTCAAAAGAGTAACATTCAGTAAAAGATTCAAGTCCAGCTTGGTAGAAGAATACTATTTAGTAACAGAGCGGATTTTCACTAAAAGCATTTTTCATCGTTCGTCCTCAAATCCTGTTCACATCTATAAATTCTTCGATGTATGACAAAAATGTGCAAAAAAAAAAAATGCCATGAATTACCAGTTATATACCATGAGGTAATATGGTTATATATTACCGGTTGGTCATGGCAGTGAAAATGACTAGTAAATGAATATTATTTTACATCTAAAAATACATTTTCATTTTATTGTTATTTTATCAATAACAGTTTACATCAATAAATGACATATTCTTTTTAATAATAAATGAAAATAAAATCAGTAATAAATACAAAATAGAATAATATACAATATATCTGCACTGTAGTTAGTCTTTTTTTTTTTTGTAAGTTGGGACTTAAACTGTATCTCATGGCTGCCGTTTAATTACGTTACTGTTAATTACGTTACGACAGGTCAATGACGTTTAAATGGCCCCTTCAACTGTCAAGTACCAACTTATGAAAAAAATGACTACAGTCTTTCTAACTCTTATCACAATATTACTGTAATTTTTTTTTTCTTCCAAATATCGGCCAATAAATAAATAAAAAATAAGACATTTAACGAGCCGAAGACAGTAAATTATTTAAATAAGTCTTATTCTACAAATATATGTACAGTCTGTAAGGTGCTTCCTTCCTAAGGTGGTTCAGAAAGGGTGGAAGTTTAACAACTGTTTTCAAAAATACTGGCCATCATTTCACTACTAGCTTGAGCATATTCAGTCATCAATGTTACATTGGTCGATCAATGTTACGATAGATCTTCGACTGGGCCACCTCAAGGAAGATTCACCTCACAGACACTTTACGCAGAGCCCAAAATCAGTGCCAATAAAGGATAAAATTAAATAATATTTGAAAAAAGAAATACTTAGACATACAATTCATAAGATTACTATTATATACAGTAGACTCTCTCTTATCCGGCGTTCTGTTCACCGGCGCGCTCCCTTATCCGGTGCTCGCAAAATAATAAAATTTGTTAAACTAAAATTAACATTCAATTATTAGATTATCAATTATAATATAATTTAGATTTTGTTTTTTGATTTTTATTTTAGATTTTGTTTTAAATATGTATGTAATTAAACGCAGATTTCAAAATAACTTTTTAATGCTTGGATAAATATACATATGTACGTACATATAATAAATCTATGTTCAGTATGTACATATTTGTCGATTTAATAAATGTTATCAACAAAATACATAGGTGTTTTATTCCTTAGCTCACTTAAAAACACTTTTTTATGCTTTAATTGATATATTTTTTCTCATTAATTGATGATTTCCGTTATACGGCGTTTCTGTTATCCGGCACACGTCGGTCCCGTCAACGCCGGATAAGGGAGAGTCTACTGTATATATATATATTTATTTTTAAACAATACAATTCATCTAAGAAAAATATATTACAAAACTTATTGACCTGGATATGATCAACAAAAATAAATATTTAATAATGATTACGAAATAAATTCATTCCTTTATAGATTTTGGGTATAGAGAATTTGTATTCAATAAATTACGAATACAGTTCTCAGTTGAGAAATGGCATATTGGAGAAAATTGAAGAATGAATTGATTGAAGAATGCCAAATCGTAAAACATTATTTTAATTTTGATGTCTACGTTTTCCTAATCTCCAATGTACTCAAAAATCATAAAGAATGTCAATTCGTATTATGCCAAATCTTGAAATTCTTCTCCGAATTTATTTATCACTGTTTTGCACAAATATTAAAGATGAGAGATCTTTTTCAAAATTAAAATATATAAACAATTATCTAAGAAGTTCGATGGGCAATTTTAGATGTTGAAATAAATGTGAACAATTTTGTCATTTGTTAAATCCTCGTTTTTTTTCTTTTCTCCCTTTTTCCAATTTATCGCTGTTTAATTTTTTTGATCGAACGCGAGCCTCCTGAGCTCGGGCGCCCTGACGGGGCTGCCACACTTGCCTCAGGGATAAATAGGCATTGATATGTATACAAATTTTGTGGAATACAATATCTTCTAAAAGCAGTTCGTTTTTATTTATGAAATACAGTTCTTTCAAACGTATTGTTGTATGTAGGCTGAGATTTTAGTGGAAATAGACGACAATCCGAATCCAGGCCAATTTTCGATTCGAAAACTCCTGGAAGGCAAAAATCTCGCCATTTCGGCATTGATTAAAATATTACCACATATATATATTAAAATCCTATCCGACAGGAACTCAAAATATTGGACCGAGAAAACAACATATAATAGAATAAAAATAAAAATATAACTTCATAAATTAAATTAAATAAAAATGGGTTGTCAGATAACGTAGTTTACTGTCTGTACGCAATTGGAAGGCGCATCATGCTATCCCCCACCCTACCTATGACTCTCAGCTAGCAGTATTACCTAGCCTGAAAACGTTCACTTATTTTTTTTTGCTTCCTTGTACATCCTAAGGATAAAGGAAGCTTTGTGATTTGTTTTTGAAAGCCCAAAATTGTTTGGTCTTACATTTCAAAATTTCCTTCAGTTCTTTGCGTTTCATGTTAAAGCAAAAACTGTTTGTTCCATGACTGTCTGTTAGATCCCTAAATTATTCTCACTCTTCGTAGGTACTCAAAAACCATTCAACGTATTTTTATGAAATTTGGTAAAAAAGTTGGGTGAAAAGTTCTATTCTATTTGGTTAAACGTCAATAACACAGAAACAAAAAGTGGGGTTCGGTACTCAATTTCATTCATAATTTAAAATGAAACTGTCTATTTAATGATAATAATAAATATATGGTTTCGAATAACACTCAAAACTCGAGATGTATTAAGCAGACACTGACTCATGTGTTACCACGTTAGCCAAATAGTTTTCTAAATATACAAAAAAAAAATGTGATTTGCAGTGAATTTCATTCTAAAAATTATTTACATATTATGAAAAGGTTTCTGAATTTAAAAAAATAATATATTTTTTATTCATTCTAAGAAAACGTTTTCAATGCTACTCAATATTTATAGGGAAAAAAAAATGCGACAAAATGACAACAGTAGAACTGACAGACAAAAACTGTTTATTTTTTAGATTTACTTTTACTAGTTGAGTCATAGTTCTGTCCGGTGAAATAATTAACAATTAATTATATATATACACATTTAACTACAACAAATTAATTATTGAAACAGAATATTTACTTGTATTATTCTGTTATATGTCATCTCCAAATGAAAACGAAATAAATGGTTAAACAGAAACTCAACAAAATTGTTGTTATTTCCTTTAAGTTGAGAGCTATTTCAGTAGGTAGATGTAGATTGTCCCAATTAAAATTTTATAAAATTGGGTAATAATTAAGGGTAGTTAACCTGCAAATATCTAAGAAAAACTCATTTTTTACAAATTTTGTAATGACAAAAGTTTCCTCTCAACAAATACAGATTAAATCTGAACTATTTTTATAAATGGAACCATTAAAGCCCCAATATCAATCAATTAAAGTTTTGTTTATGTGCGAGAAGGCCTTTGTGCAATTATTTGGCAGATTTCTTCCAGTTAACTGAAAGCTTCAAGAACACTCCCCAAGCATCGAAATACCATTGTGTATCATTCACCTCGCGCCTTCCAATCGTTGACAGACATTCCGCGATTCTATTGTATTCTGTGAAGATGCTGAACACATCTTACTAGGATTCTCCAGTGATGCACTATACGCTACCACTACGCTAAGGCTCTGCGTATCAACTAATATAGAGATTATAAGGAAGGCAGATTTTTTTAGTTTTTGATAAATTCCTTCCCATTAGGAAAAAAAAAAAGATACAATAAATATCCTAATGGATACTGGCACCAATAAGTTCATCCTTGAGGCCATAGTTCTCATTCCCCATAAGTGAAAAATATCCAACTTGTATTTCAATCAATATTTTGAGGGTGGTTAGTACACGGCCTCTCTCAAGAACAAACTTTCACAGTACATATGTTGTATATAGTAAATATGGCATAATATGAGCAGTGGCGTTCGATATCCGCCTCATATAAGAAATGTTAAACCACAGAGGTCTGCAGAGGCGTGGGGACCAGTGATCCTTGGTTTTCTTCAGGCTCCTCACGTCGGGTTGTCATATGAAGAGGTACCGCTTGATGGGAGATCCCATAAGGTCGGAGATGATAAATGAGATACTCCATGACGTACATCATATTGGGGGGCACGTAGTGGAAGGAGATGGCTGTGTCTGAACAACATTCAAAACCCTGAAAACAACAAGTTTCATTTAAAAAAATAAACGATGAAAATTAAATGCACAGTAGCAAAAAGTTGTGCATTAGTAATTAAAGTTCAGTAGAAAACATATTATTCACAGTAACACAATTCATTCGCATTATATTCAGAGTGTTGAATTTATAACCCGGTTAAAAAAGTAAATGAATAGTAAAAAAAAGAAACTCACAGTAAAAAGGATATATTCACAGTAAATAAATTAAATATTGGTATAAAAATATTTAACGAATAGCAGAAAAAATAAAGGCAGAGTAAAAAGGATATATTCACGGTCAATAAATTAAATATTAGTATAAAAATATTTAACGAATAGTAGAAAAAATGAAGGCGAAGTAAAAAGGATATATTCACGGAGAATAAATTAGCCTGTTCGCAATTAGATATTTTTTTATGCTGGGGGAGCAGCAATCTATGGGGGACATAGATTTCTCTATATCAGGAGAACCTGGACTGTTTCACTAAAAGCGACGGGAGAGTCTAAATTTTATTTCTTCGGATACATCAACTGGATTTACTCGGTAAATTACAATTTTGTACAGTGCATTTTAAATCTGTCTTTAAATTTTTTTACTGGGCATTTAAATTTTTTACCGAGTGTTCTGCAATTTCCTACAGCGCTTTATTACCGTGTTATTGGAATAACTTACTAGGCACTACATTTTTAGTTATTGGGTTAAAATGTTATTTACAGTGTTGCATTTTACTGTACTTAACCTTTCTTAATCGGTAAGCTGATTTTTTTTTACTGTGCGTTTAAGGTGAAGTCCTTATGGACTTTAGGCCGCACATATAAAAATTCGTGTCGATACTTTCATTCTATCGGCAGTTATTAGAGTTTTTATGTTAAGCCTCCCCCTAATCCCTTTCTTCCCTTTGGTCGATTTGGCTGAAAAACAATAGGTGTCGTCGTTAGAGGGTTCTGGGTTAACATAAAAAATTTCGTGTCGATATATTCATTCTATCGGGAGTTATTGTATTCACAGACACAGACAAACAGAATTGTCTTTTCATATTTGGAATCTAGAGATTGGAAAACATAAAATTCTGTTCAAAACTCCGCATTGAATTTTTGATCAAATACATAACTTCCCCTATACTTCGTTTAGCTGGGGAAGTAATAAAATGAACTTGTCTAAATTGTCTAAACTCTCTAAACTTGTCTAATTCCTCATAAAATCAGTTAGTCCGGTAAGTCATATCGCCTACTACCAGAGCACTCTTTCGTCGCTCTGGTGCACATGATGAGGGAATCCTAAATTTTGCCTACTCAGGTTTATTCACCTGTTTTAAAGCATACCTGACATCGTACAGGTTCGGGCCCATCGTTTAACGTACCGTTGTTTTTTTTTTTTTACTCACACTATTTTCAAAATAAGAGGGAATTCAATTACCTCAGGATTGGGATAATAGATCCATTTCCAGTACCAAAAGTTGGGGTCTGAGTGTCCAGGAATGAGATGATGCTCCGGAACGAAGGGGAAGAACCGACCACGGCCAAGGGAGTCCCTCGAGTCCATGGCTCGCACTCCTACCTTCTCCAGACACTTACCTAGGAAAACATCAATCAATCTTTAAGTAATATGGAATAGTCAACATAGTTCTTTGGATACATTTATATATACAAACAACACGAGATATCCAGAAAGACTGCCTACTCGTGATTCTTGCTATTGTTACGATTTGAATAATATGAAAATGGATGTTTCTATTAAAACATTTCCAAAAAAATAAGTATGAAAATTACTCTTCACAATTTTCAGATCGCCTCGACTACAACACTAATTCAAATTATAATATGCAACACTAAGAAAAACTATAAATTCAAAAATTTGAGGTAATTCAGGAATTTTTATTGCTAAGTGTCTGAAAACAACAAAAAGTGCAATAAAGAATTCACTTTTTTCCACCGATTTTCCGTAGACAATGAACATGGTCACCAAAACGTATTCATGCTCAGGTACCACCAGAGCGCTGTGGTGAACACGAGCTCGTATCTATTGTGGGAGTCTTAAATTTTGCCTACCCAGATTTAGTTACAAAGGATAGAGGTCTTTAACGAGTACCTCGCACCATCGCTTAACGTCACACCCGAAAGAAAACCTGAAGGCCTAGGCCGGGTTTCCAACCCACAATCTTGAGCACAGCAGGCAAGCTACCTCTGTGCTACCGGTATCCCTGGAGTATATTATTAATTTCGAAAATAATATGTATTTAATAAAATAATAACTGTGCCTGAAATTCGCAAAGAATTCCAACAACCAACCAATGAAACAAAACCAATTTCTTCTTAATCATCGATAAAACATTTCAACACTGCTAAGAAGCCATAAGATGGAACGGTTCAAGGGGAGTGTGCCCGAAGAAGATCAGGAAGAGAAGCAGGCCAGGCATTTCGGCGTCAGAGGAGCCACAGGAAAATCTACATGCCATAACATACACTCCAGGTATTCAGATGTTCTAACCATCTTATTGTCGGCTTGGTCGACCGCTGTTGACCTCTGCGCATATTTCAGGCGCTGTTATTATCTTATTTTATATATATATATACATATATAAAGGACAACGTACCAATTTCGACATCCTCAGCCCCCTTGCCATCTTGACGACATTTTGTCTTATCAGGCATAGCTTCTTCGACGAATCTTCGAACTGCTTCTCGGCTTAAAACATAACCTACAAAAATAAGAAAATTATATAAGCAATCTTCAAACATTTTGTTTCCAATCTATCAACTTATCACAAAAATCTTCCCCTATCACATTTTTCCCAATGCAAAATAATATATATATCATTATATTGTCACCTAATTCCTACTTTTGAGACAAATTGTGACTTAATAAATAATCTAAACTACACTAACTCATTACTTAATATTTTACAAAAAACTTGAACTCAAAATGTGAGAAGAAAATACACAACTTTCCGTAAAACACCTAACTGAGGTGCATACAAGTGATTACTTGATCTACGTCTTTTAATATGAATAACAACATTAAAATAACCTAAAAATATGGGAACTACTTTTAAACACGAAACGATCGAAACAAGTTATTTGAATGTAAATAAAGGGATTTGAATCAGAATTCAATAAACAAAATATGGGATGGCTGGTGTGTACAACTAGGGACCTAAGCATTTAATGATCTTATCCCTTCCCGGTTAGGTCTACAGTGAGGATCTTAAATGTTGCCTACACAGGTTTAGTTACCTAATGCAGAGGTATTTAACGATAACCTCAGTACAGGCTTGGGACCATCGCTTAACGTCCCATCCTCAGGACTGAGTGCTCAAGGTTGATTAACCTCCCTAAAGAACCTAAGGGCCTCAACCGAGTTTCGAACCCGTGACCTTGAGCTCAGAAGTGGGGTGTTAGCCTACTGAACGGCGCCCTCTGGGGAAAATGTAAGTTTGAATATTAATGTTACAAAATGGACCATTTGAAATGACCAGCTGACAATCATAAATAACTAAATAACTCAGTTCATAATAACATTATAATCATATATTTATATTTAAATATATCTTACCAGCTCCTCCGCTCATGTACCCCTGTTTAACATAGGGCCTAAAACGACATCCGAAGTAAATCGGGTCTGAACTGTTGTATTCAGCCAGTAAGTACCGCAAATTTTCCACAATGACATACCTGCACACAACAATAACAAGTAATGATGCATCTCATTATTCTGAGAAATTTATGTTTTCAACATTACAGTATGTATCATATGTATTCGACCAGGATCACTAAAAAGTGAAAAGGCTCTAAGAAACGAGGATGTTCTGTAAACAACTGTCTATCACACACTATTAAACAGTTGGTTTTCCATATAAAACTTTCATTCAACAAGACTTGTTCAAAGTCAAAAATTAAATGAACCCGTATGTTTTTTAAAAATATTGTCTATTTAACAAAGTATTTAAAATAAATGGGAGTACATTCAATATTGCTACCATCTTCAGCCACGACTTAAATACTAAATGGAAAATCAACAAGTTTATAATCCTAACTGTCCCTCTTTCCAGTCCCCAAGGGGTTTTTCCCTGTCCCTTGTGTACAGTAACGTCTTAAAAACATTGAAAACATAAAAAATAAATTGAAATTTTAATAATAAAAGAACATTTTTTGAAACAGTATGTGCTGATTAAAATACAGATATACAAGTATATATGAAATAAATGAAAGATTACAATAATAAATATATGAATAAAAATACACAGATTGTTGAGAAAGTACGTATATATACAGAGACTGGAGGATTATATTGGCGATAAAAGGGGTGAATATTTGAGATTGGTCTGATCGTTCACAAAATTTCCTTTTTGTAGTGCTCTGTTTATTTCCAGTTGTTCAAGTCAGTTCAGTAACGTACTACGTATCATAAAAATGTAGGTATTATATTCCTGTATTTATATCAAAATGTTTTTTTTTAAAGTACATAAGTTTTCCATATTTTTAAGACGTTACTGTACACGAGGGCAGGGAAAACCCCTTGGGGACTGGAAAGAGGGTCAGGGAAAAACCACGTGGGGGCTGGAAAAGGGACAGTTAGGATTATAAACTTGTTGACCAACCATATATTTTGTGAAATAGACAATATTTTTAAAAAACATGCGTTTTTCTTTATATTTTTCATTATTTCTAGCTTTAGAATTTTAAAAAAATGTTTAAAATGAGTAGAATCAATAGTAATTGCTATCTGTGAGGTGAAATAAACTGAAGCACGCCGTCCTTTGTTCTGGAATCTTAAAATGACAGTATCCTAAAAAGGAATTCCTTCATTGGCATTCAAAATATAAAGTTTGGTTGAAATATGTTCGTTCATCTTCCTGTGGTAATGTACCAAACAGATATGTAAGCTATCCTAATCATTTCTAAATATTACATCTATTCCAGAAACTAAGAGGTGAAATCCAAAAAAAAATATTTAATATAATAAATTTTCTATGCGACAGTGTAAAACCTTTAAATAATATAACCCATTTTGTTCCATTTATGATACAGCTTCATCACAGAATAGCATCGATTTTTGGATGAGTGGGATACGTACGTGTCATCGTCTGCCTTAAGGAACCAATCAGCCTTGTCCATGTAGAGGTTGTGTACATGAGAAAAGGCACCCTTCGTCTTGGCCCACAGCTGGTTACGTCCCTCCTCAACGTCCAGTCCCACCGAGCCCAGTTCAGTGTCTGCACATCAATAGTTATATACAGATAAGGAAAAAAAGTGTTTGAACAAATAGTAATTTGTAAATAATAAGTACAGATTATTCAATATGTACTTTATTTCTCACATCTTTAATAACAGACAAAAGTGTACTTTTGTTGACTATTCAACTTTTTGGCTGGAAAAAAGTATTTGAACAAACAAACATACAAAAACTATCGTTTTTAAACAATATTGTAAATACGTCATTATGTAAAAAGTCCTTTACTATGAATTATGGATTATAGCCTTTTTTTATTACTTCACCTTTATTCCAAAATTCTATGTATTACATTCCTGAGCGAATTTTAGCCTCTTCTTTCTATTTTTTTCGCTTATAAATGGCTTTTTCCTAGGGTATCTACCTCGGAAACCATATTTAGAGAGACCATTTCAGCTACAATTGCTGAACTACAAGAAAATGTGTTTTTCTTTAAATACGCGCTATTTTCCGGCCATCTCTCCTTGATAGAGCTCTTGGGCGGCCAGATCTATTTTTATTTTCACTCATTCCCGTTTCTTCATATTTTTTAAATACATAATAAACACTATAGAGATTTAAATTTAAGATATCGCTAGAAACTGAACTGTTTACTCAGAAAGGATTAAGTCTGTAAACAATACTAAACACTTGTTCAAATGAACTTGAATGAAATAAAACTAGTTTATTTATGGTATTGTCTAATTTCACAGAATATATATATACATGGGAGTACTTTCGGTATTTCTACCATCCTCAGCCTTTCGGCTAGAAATACCGAAAGTACTCCCATGTATATATATTATGTAAAATTAGACAATACCAAAAATAAACTAGTTTTATTTCAAATAATTTATGGTTTCCAGATTTACTTTGTGAAGCTCCATTCTAGGAATAGATAATTAAAATGCACAATTTCTTTGTCAAACTTCACTATATATTCTCAAATACTCAACTAGTTTCGCCGTGTTAAGGCATTATCAAGAGTCACTTACAAACAGTTTGTAAGTGACTCTTGATAATGCCTTAACACGGCGAAACTAGTTGAGTATTTGAGAATATATAGTGAAGTTTGACAAAGAAATTGTGCATTTTAATTATCTATTCCTAGTTTTATTTCATTCAAGTTCATTTGAATTATTTCACAATATCTCTGCAATAATGTCAGTTTTCATTGATAATACTTCTTGTTCAAATACTTTTTTTCTTGTAATAAATTGAAAAATATATCTAAGACAACAATATTATTTTGCATTAAAAACTAAATAGTGTATCCCCTTTCATTTATAAGTAATAGTGTGTGAAATGAAGTACATATTTATAAATCTGAATTGATTGGAACCAATTATTTACAAATTACTGATCAAATACTTTTTTACATGATGGTATGTATATATAAAAACTAAATAGTGTATCCCCTTTCATTTATAAGTAATAGTGTGTGAAATGAAGTACATATTTATAAATCTGAATTGATTGGAACCAATTATTTACAAATTACTGATCAAATACTTTTTTACATGATGG
Organism: Aradus depressus; assembly: GCA_963662175.1. Taxonomy (NCBI): domain Eukaryota; kingdom Metazoa; phylum Arthropoda; class Insecta; order Hemiptera; family Aradidae; genus Aradus; species Aradus depressus. The sequence goes on along the minus strand of OY759222.1, from coordinate 20,451,081 downwards.
TATGTATATATAAAAACTAAATAGTGTATCCCCTTTCATTTATAAGTAATAGTGTGTGAAATGAAGTACATATTTATAAATCTGAATTGATTGGAACCAATTATTTACAAATTACTGATCAAATACTTTTTTACATGATGGTATGTATATATAAAAACTAAATAGTGTATCCCCTTTCATTTATAAGTAATAGTGTGTGAAATGAAGTACATATTTATAAATCTGAATTGATTGGAACCAATTATTTACAAATTACTGATCAAATACTTTTTTACATGATGGTATGTATATATAAAAACATATATAAAAACTAAATAGTGTATCCCCTTTCATTTATAAGTAATAGTGTGTGAAATGAAGTACATATTTATAAATCTGAATTGATTGGAACCAATTATTTACAAATTACTGATCAAATACTTTTTTACATGATGGTATGTATATATAAAAACTAAATAGTGTATCCCCTTTCATTTATAAGTAATAGTGTGTGAAATGAAGTACATATTTATAAATCTGAATTGATTGGAACCAATTATTTACAAATTACTGATCAAATACTTTTTTACATGATGGTATGTATATATAAAAACTAAATAGTGTATCCCCTTTCATTTATAAGTAATAGTGTGAGAAATGAAGTACATATTTATAAATCTGAATTGATTGGAACCAATTATTTACAAATTACTGATCAAATACTTTTTTACATGATGGTATGTATATATAAAAACTAAATAGTGTATCCCCTTTCATTTATAAGTAATAGTGTGTGAAATGAAGTACATATTTATAAATCTGAATTGATTGGAACCAATTATTTACAAATTACTGATCAAATACTTTTTTACATGATGGTATGTATATATAAAAACTAAATAGTGTATCCCCTTTCATTTATAAGTAATAGTGTGTGAAATGAAGTACATATTTATAAATCTGAATTGATTGGAACCAATTATTTACAAATTACTGATCAAATACTTTTTTACATGATGGTATGTATATATAAAAACTAAATAGTGTATCCCCTTTCATTTATAAGTAATAGTGTGTGAAATGAAGTACATATTTATAAATCTGAATTGATTGGAACCAATTATTTACAAATTACTGATCAAATACTTTTTTACATGATGGTATGTATATATAAAAACTAAATAGTGTATCCCCTTTCATTTATAAGTAATAGTGTGTGAAATGAAGTACATATTTATAAATCTGAATTGATTGGAACCAATTATTTACAAATTACTGATCAAATACTTTTTTACATGATGGTATGTATATATAAAAACTAAATAGTGTATCCCCTTTCATTTATAAGTAATAGTGTGTGAAATGAAGTACATATTTATAAATCTGAATTGATTGGAACCAATTATTTACAAATTACTGATCAAATACTTTTTTACATGATGGTATGTATATATAAAAACTAAATAGTGTATCCCCTTTCATTTATAAGTAATAGTGTGTGAAATGAAGTACATATTTATAAATCTGAATTGATTGGAACCAATTATTTACAAATTACTGATCAAATACTTTTTTACATGATGGTATGTATATATAAAAAATACCTAAGTGTCCATCTTTTCGACCTTAGTAACAAGAAAAAAAGGCGTCGATAAATCACCCGCAATGTACTTCCCCTGCGCTAATTAATAGACGCTCTTCCACTCTCCTCTGAAACTAATCTACCGATTTGGTTAAAAATCATTAGATGTCTTACTCAAGAACTTCTGAATCCTCATCAACTGTTATTAGGATTTTTGAGTAGCGAGGGAGGGAAGTGGAAGAAGTGGGGAGGGGGCGAGAGAATAAGCTATTTATTCTTTGTCCGGATATCGCTTGTAATCAGTTTCAAAGTGAATGTCTCGAGCAACGCCGTATAATATACATACGAGTATGATGTGAACACCCTACCTTGGTCGTCCGCGAGTTCGGGGTGTTCTTCCTCTTAAAGAAGAAAAGCTTAGAGTTAAAGTCACCGTGACTTGATACTTGGGAAATCCAGTGATCAGAATGTACCCATGCAAAGTCGAGGTATATACATACCATTAGTTGATGATATAAACAGAAGGATGTTGCATCGAGTACCCCAGGTGGCCTTCACATGACGAGCTTTCTTCTCATGATTCTTCGGCGTGGTCATCACCCAACAGAGAACTCGAACTTTGGAAGCTAGCTGACGAGCCACCTCGTCCTCATCTGCAATGAAGATTTGCATAACTAAATATTATATCGTCTTAATACAGTATAATTAAATACTAGGTGTGCAATTTATTCTGCTGTTTGCAAAAACTGAGCTGAGTCAGGCATATCTAATAAACTCAGTTAATGTTTTGATAATTATCAGTAACTCCTCACCTTGTATGTTCTTTATGAATATATTAATACTTTAAATAGATTTCAATTGAATGGATTTTTTCTAGCCTTTTTGTAGACAACAACAACAGCTGTTTTTGCACAAAATTCTTTTTACTATGTCTTCTTTGTATGTTGAAGAATATTTTTATAGAAAAAAAGTCGAAGTTTGTACGTTAGAACACTGAAAAAAACGGCTCAAAAAAAGTGGTGTCCGATGGTAAACCGAAAAGGGCTTCGCCCGAATTTTTACATTTGAAATCGAAAAATTCTATTTTGCGCGAGAATTTTGTCTCTCAATTGATTTCAATGGGAATTTCGTTTTTCGGTGATTATTCCTCTAGGTTCTATTTCAGATTTTTTTAGTAGTAAACCATCGTCACAGTGTCCACTACCATCGTGGCAAATTTCAATGTGATCGGTAAAGGGGTTTAGGAGGAGTACGAGTACAACGAAATACATGAGTCACCTAAGAAAGAGCTTCGTAAACTCAGCTCAATTATAAACAAAACAGTTGTATAATTAAACACAGAACCGGTACACTTGATAATTATGGAGAAATCAATATATAAAAAAGTAATCGGTGAATCAACGGTTTTGTACTTCCCCAGCGCGCAACAATTAATTTTTTGCACTCCATCCTAAGCCAATCGACCGTTTGTGCTAAAATTCTATATTTGACTTACATAGTAACTTCTGAATCCTCATACTAAATTTTGTTTACATCTGCATTTATTGGAATATTGGGGTAGAGTCCCTCTTCTCTAATCCCTTCGACCAATTTCACAAAAAATTTATAGTTCCCATCCTAATGGGATTTTGCATTCAAATATGACATTTCATGTTGATACAATCATTACATCGAATATTTCAGTTGAGCTCCCCCTCCCCTTCCGCTGATTCCGCTGAAAATTGGTAGATGTTGTCTTTATAAGGCTTTAAATATATTATGAAAGAGGGCGCCGGTAGCTCAGTGGTATGCGTGCTTGACTTCTGAGCTCAAGGTTGTGGGTTCGTAGCCCGACCGAGGCCCTTAGTTTATTTTATCTGGGAGGTAAAATAAACTTAAGCACGCCGTCCTTCAGATGGGACGTTAAGCGATGGTCCCGAGCCTGTACGATGTCAGGTACTCGTTAAAGACTCCTGCCCTAGTTGAATAAAAATTTATGGTAGGCAAAATTTAGGACTCCCACAATAGAGTCGGGCTCATGTCCACCAGAGTGACAGATGATAGAGCGCTCTGGTAGTAGGCGATATGACCTCGTAGTTAAAGCCCGGGCGCAAGTCATAAAACCTAACCTAACCTATATTATGAAATTTCGTGTCAATACATACATTACGAAGGTAGTTGATTAAGAGTTTTGATTATTAAGTCTCCCCCTACCCTAATCCGGAGGGAGGTAAGAAAACATGAAATTTCGTAGAAAACCGCTGAAAATTTCTGATCAATTGCATAACTTCCCCTATACTTTACATAGCTGAAGAAGTAAAAAAGTACTAAATCACTCCAAAAAAAACTCTTATTGAATACGTTTATTTTAACAAAATATAAAATTTTCATAAATATTTTAAGGAGAGGAAATAGAAAAACATGTGATTTTATCGAATTTATAAACGAAATTTTAACACTTTTAGTAAAAATTGTTACATGTTTTCATTCTAATTAATAGGTAATAATCATAACATACGTATTTTTAAACCAAAAAAAAATTGTATCAATGAATGATATAATATGACGAAGAATTTCAGAAGAAAACAGGAACAACACTGACCGTAAATCTAAGAAATATATATATACGTATATATATATATATATATATATATATATATATATATATATATATATATATATATATATATATTTATATTTTAAATTTAAATAAATGAATAAAAGATAAATAAACGCAGATTTGAGTTAAAAATGTTTGTAAGGCACTCGAACCGAGAGTAAGGATCAGATAAGAACAACACTTGGTTTACGTTGATTATCACAAATGATAACAACATGTTTGCCATATTGTACTTATGTAGTTGAATAACATCTTATGTGAACATAATACACTCTATAAGAAATAATTGTAAGTAACGATTACTTCTCCATGAGGATATATTTCTGTTTTCCCAAGAGAATATTCTACGTTGAGTATGTCATCTAGAATATTACTTCACCAGCTTTACGAAGTATAGGGGAAGTTACGTAATCGGTCAAAAATTCGGTGCGGAGTTCTCAAGGGAATTTTATGTTTCCAGACCTCTAGAACTGTTGAATATTAGCTACAATAGTTGACTGGTTTTGAAGGGGTGCGAAAAGTTAATTAATTCGTTCTAGGGAACTACTTTTGCCGGTGATTCATCGACGACATTATATAATTACAAACAATGTAAGGATGTCAAAATTATCCACGAAATCGGTCGAAGAAAAGAGTCCGCGACTCAACTACAGTCGACTCCGCTTAATAGAGACACTGGATAATTCGGAATCAAAAATAAATAAAATTTCACCGTTTTATTGGAACAAAAACTCGGATAATCGGGCCAGAATTTTCTGGAACTATCTAATTTTCCGAGAAGCGAAATGTAAACTACAAGTGTGTTAATGACCCCAAGGGGGGAAAAGACAGTCAGATTTTAATTCGCGCTCTTCATAGTTTTTGTTCAAAATGCCCCTTAAAGAATTAAGTGTTGTCCAAAAAGTGGAACTTTTCAACAAGATAAAAGAACATCCAAACACATCGAATCGGAGTTTGTCAGAAATTTTAAAGTTATCGAAAACTACAATTGCGCGAATTCGAGCAAGTGAAAGGAAACTCCGATAACAAAACGTCGCAGGTGAGAGTGAAGAGTCAATTAAAAATTTTTATTACGTTTTGTTTTTCTCCTCGTTTTTACATACATACTTCATTACATATGTACATAAATATACATATTATATGTCTAGCTACTTAATAAATTCGCATTTTGTTTTATTGATTATGTATTGTTTTATTTACGTCCCATTAATAAATGCACATGTTTGTGAGTAAACACCAGTCAATAGGTGCATTTAGATGTTTTTCTTTGGGTTTATTCATGATCTCCGGTTTATTCGAACATCCGGATTATTGGAACAAAATACATTTCCCTGTTTTGTCTCAATTAAGCGGAGTCGACTGTTTTCGAAAAACTATCGATATAATGAGTGTATCTACACAAAATTTAGTGTGAAGTCAGATATTGAATTTTAGCACAGACATCGAAATGATCTTGGAGGGAGAGCAAAAACTTGGTTAATTCTTGCTGGGGAAGTATATAACCGGTGATTCACCGATTACTTTTTTTCTATTGTCTTTGATCATATTATAAGTCTATTATTTTTCAAAATATTTGCTTACTTTTATGGAAATCCTCGTCCTGTGAGTGGAGTCTGATGTCGGAGGGCAGATCCATGACCATATCGTCCATATGGCTGTGATGATGAGCATCGCCGCGAGGGTACGTAATCCTGCTAACATTAGACAGAAAAATACATTATATAAATAAATATCAACAGTATTTAGTGAAGACGACATGTTATAAGCCAGGTGTATTTCTAAAAGTTGTAGGTTGCTTGGTTTTTGTGGTGATTCAACCCTACTGTGGGGGCCCTAAATTTGGCCTACCCAGGTTTAGTTACCTAGTGTAGGGAGTTATTAATGAGTATCTGATGCAGAGGATCGGGACCATAGCTTTACATTCCATTCGAAAGACGACATGCGCATTGAATAGTGTGTAGAGATTATTAAAAATGTCATTTGGCAACACTGATACATGGAACGATCGGCAGCCTGTTTAAATCAAACATTGAATTCGGCGATTTTTTAAAGAAACCTCTGCAGTTAATTATTGTGACTGAAGCCCGACTTGGTCATATCGTCTACAAACAGAGCACTTTATCGTCGCTATGGTGGACATGAACCCGACACTACAGTGGCAATCCTAAATTTTGCCGGTTTATTCACCTAGGGTCCGGCGACCCCTGTCTTTAACGAGTACCTGACATTGTACAGGCTCGGGACCATAGCTTAACGTCCCATCCGGACAGCGAGCTTGTTTTCTTTACATACCAGATAAAATAAACTAAGGGCCTCGGTCGGTCGGTTTTCGAACCCGCGATCTTGAACTCAGTAAGCAAGCACGCATTCCACTGAGCTACCGGCGCCCTCTAAGGAAAAATATTTCAAAGGTCATTTCTTGCCATACAGAGCCTAAGAATTTTACTGTGCCAGTAGGGACTATATGAAGAGCACAGGCAAAGAACCAAGTTTGTCACCAGATGTTGAAATTGAGAAAACTGAAATTTATTGTTTGAAAGTCCGTATCTATCAATTCCCCGCACGTCATATTTTCAGCTTCCGTTTTCGTAGTGACAAACCTTCTTTTTGAAGTCCGTAACGATGGTTAATCGTGAAATATGTACTATACTGTAGTGGCGATATCTCACATTCAAGAAAAAAGTGACCAACCTGGTTCTTTCCCCTAGCTCTTCATATATGGAAGTTAAACAAAATTTATTTAAATTTCATTTTAATTTTTAATACTAGTAAAAGGCCGATTTCATGCCGATACATTCATTCTATGTGAAGTTATCGTGTTCACAGACTCACACTTATAGACAGATATTTACCTTTCTGGGAAAAAAACAGAAGTTCGAATGTTGGATGTGCTTGTGAGTAAAATATACGATATCGTAAAGCCAAACAGTATCCCCAGAGACAGCGTGAAGACAAAGTTTCTTCCAATAACTGGCCGGAATCCAACTGAAATATATAATACGTTAGTTATGAATGTAATAACGTTAATATCATTGTAATATAACCTGTTCTCAATCTGAACCGGACTGTTCTACTTGTAACCTCCTTAGCTACCAGAAATGACTTCTTTGTAAACCATTTATTTCTTTGAATCAACCCAGAAAACGTTACACAAACCAAAATAAATAAACAATAACATGACTTTTTTTTTTTTTACAAGAGATATTTACAGCTATATAAAGAATATATACAACAAGAAAATGTGCTAAAAGAGAGAAAATGGCACTGTCAAAATGTCAAGAGGGGGGAAACCACCCAGTGGTGACACTCCCTAGGCACTGAGTTGCACTCAGTTTATAATTAATCGGTGTCACTGCCTCGTCTAAGGTCTCTAGGCCATCGCCGCATAAAGCGTCGTCGGGAAGTGTGACAGAAGGGAGGGTACGAACTAGAGGATAATTGTGGGTACTAATGGAGGAAGATAATTTTTTTGGAGATATTAGGGAATATTTAGATCAGTATGAAGGGTTTTACTGGAGATATAATAAAGCATTGGCTATTGTACGAAGGAATTTTGGATTGCGAAAATTGAATGCGCTGAAGATTGGAAGCTTTGCCAGAACATCATAGCTCAAGTCCATAAGTCCCCATCAGCTTAAGTATTGCGTTATATATTAGTCGTTTTGTTCTCAGAGTTAATTTCTATCATTTGTCTAGTAGTATTAGTAACAGTTTGTATCATCTGTTCATTTCTTGCCTTTTCAGTCTGATGTGAGGATTCGTTTGTCAAGTATGAGGCGTAGGTAGCGAACTTTGTTTTTTGAAGGAATGGGATTGCTGTTAAGGAAGTGGTAGGACAAATGACTAATTTAATTTTTTTTTTTGTAAAATCGATTAATTAATCAATTTTATTTACATTTTCAAACTATTACATTTACAAATTATATATAGAAAACCAGTTTGACAATGTTTTAGAGTTATTATAACAATGGGAGCGGCTTTAGAACAATTTGTTGTACAAGTTGCGAGTTCTGTTTTGTTAAAGAAACAACCTATAAGAAGTTTTATATATAAATTTAAAATTCCATAAGGACAACAGCTATTAATTTTCAGCAAAATTGGACAAAGAGATCGAAGGAATCAGATAATAATTGTCGATGTAGAATGTATTGACACAAAATTTAATATGAAGATTCAAAAGTCCCTGTCTAAGTCAACTATTGATTATTAGCCCAAAGAGTCGTTTGATTTTGACCGGAGAGCAAAAGATTAATTGATGTAATCCGTGCTGAGGAAATAGATATAGAAACAATAGGTGTTATACTTAGAGGGCCTGGAGTCTAAATATGAAATTTCGTGTCATTACATTCATTACAACGGCGGTTATTAGAGTTTTCGTGTCGTTACATTCATTACAACGGCGGTTATTAGAGTTTTCGTGTCGTTACATTCATTACAACGGCGGTTATTAGAGTTTTCGTGTCATTACATTCATTACAACGGCGGTTATTAGAGTTTTCGTGTCATTACATTCATTACAATGGCGGTTATTAGAGTTTTCGTGTCGTTACATTCATTACAACGGCGGTTATTAGAGTTTTCGTGTCGTTACATTCATTACAACTGCGGTTATTAGAGTTTTCGTGTCGTTACATTCATTACAACGGCGGTTATTAGAGTTTTCGTGTCGTTACATTCATTACAACGGCGGTTATTAGAGTTTTCGTGTTAAGCCCCCCCACTTCCCTTTGACCGATTTGGCTGAAAATCAATGTGTTGACCTTAGAGGGTTTTAGAGACAGATAAAATGTGTCAATACATTCATTCTATCGAGAGTTATCGTGATCACAAATACAAAGACATAATTTTTTTTTTTTAATTTTCCGAATCATGAAGTTAGAAAATATGAAATTCCATTGAAAAACATAGAATTTCTGACGGATTACATAACTTCCCCTATACTTCGTATAACTGGAAAATTAAAATGATCAAATACAAGTCTAGCTCGCGAGACGAGAGTCCATACCCTTAAAACTGTCTGCCCGGTCAGCTGATTATTGTTCATAAATAGTTTTAACTTACAACCCATGTCGGCATCTAAACTATCTCTATGGTCATACACACCCACAAATTTCTTATAACGTTTTGGTTCAGCAGTTTCAGAAAAAAAAGGAGGGGAACATAGATTTTCACGTTTTTCTTCGCAGAAAAAATATTAAAAAAAGTATAAGTTTAGAATGAGTACATTACCAACTTTCATTTTACACACATTATACTTTTTCTGTAACTTTCAAAACTTTTTTCGTTTTTCCCCACTTTCCCTAAATTTTACATTAGAATTGTCTACGGGTTAGCAAGACCCATCTCTGATAAAATTTCAAATGTCCAAGTCAAAAACAGTTCTAAAGTTATGACGCTATTGTGACAGACTGACTGACAAAGGATATCCCTCTTTTAATTACTAAAACCCTGAAAAAAAAAAAACAGAGAATTACTACAATCAAATTAATTAATGACCAGAGATAAGTTTCGAAGTCACCGGATATGACCGAAATAACAAGAACCGGATATACGATAAGGCTGTCAAATGCAATAAATCAAGTCTATCAGTTATGAATAACATTTCTGGCGAACATTGACAACGTTTTCATGATGGATAAGTGTTGTAGACGGGTCGGGTCTTAAAACCTTTAAATCTCAGAGCTCGGGGTTTACAACACTTTAACGGATAGATGCTTATATATTATTTTTACTAATTCAATTATGTTTTCAATCTCTCCCCAAAGCCAATTAACTAAAACTCCATATTTGACTTACATAGTAGCTTCTGAATCCTCATACTAAATGTATCCATACATTCATTACAACGGCATTTATTGTGATTTTTTAGTTTAGCCCCCCTCTAACCCCCCTCCCCTTCGACAGATATAGCGAAAAATTAATTGGTGCTATTCATATGGTGTTTTGAATTTATAAATATAAAATTTCATGGAGAGTTAATACAGTTTAACCTGGTATCATAATCGTGACTAGAATTGTTGAGGGAAAATATTTTTATTTTTACTAATAACCATTAATGTTTCAAAAATAAACAGCGATGGCAAAGGCAGGATTTTAAGTTGTTTAAATATTTCTCTGCAGCTTGTTCTTGGAGTAATATTGTTTATAATTATTATGAATAATATTCCACATAAAGAAGCAAACATACTCAACCCAACAACTCTCCACTCATTTTCAGAAAAGCACCACTTAAACATGAAGCCTGAATACTTCTGTACAAATCAATAGACTCCAATTAACATTTATATAAAATCTTGAATTTTGTTTTTCAATTGTATTTCCTTGGCAGAAGTCCTCCATCAATATCCTATAATCCTCACCCCCCCCCCCCCCCCCACCGTTTGTTCATTCGGTTGAAAATAGATTGCCTTCGTCTTTGTGGGGTTTCGAATTTACATACAAAATTTCGCGTAGATGCTTTCATTACGCAGGGAATTATTGGAATTTCTGTGTTAAGACCCCCATAATGCCCCCCTTCCCTTCGGTCGATTTGGCTGAACATCAATAGGTGTTGTCCTTTGAGGGTTATACATATACAAATATATAGAGGATTATATACATATAAAAATTTCGTGTCAATACATTCATTCTATCGAGAGTTATCGTCTTCACAGACACAAACACACTAAGACAGAAATTTTACATAGATCGTTATTAGGGTTGAGTTGAACCCCATTTTTCTTTTTCTTTTCTCCCTCTCACTCACCCTCACACTCTCTCTCCCCCCCACTCATTCTCTCTCTCTTTCCACCCTCTCTCCCTTTTCCCCCCCTCTCTCTCTCCCCCCCCCCTCTCACTCCCTCTCCCCCCCTCACACTCTCTCCCTCTTCTTCTCTCTCCCTCCCCCTCTGATTGATTCGGTTGAAAATTGATTAGTCTTCTTGTGGGGTTTTGAATTTACATATAAAATTTCGTGTCGATACTGTTCATTACGCGTGCAGTTAATGGAGTTTCTGTGTTACGCCCCTCCCTGTACCTACCCTTTGGTCGATTTGATTGAAAATTGATCATGTATTGAAAAAGACGAAAAAAATCCGAAATATGTTTATTTGGGAAAAGTTGGAAAACCAAGATTTCTGGGAAAAAGTTAGGAAAATCGGGATTTCTGGGAAAAATTACAAAAGTTTAATAATTTATAAATGAATGGGACAAATATGTGGTAATAATAATAATTAACTTTTAATACAAAACTGCATAAAAAATGCAGAGATATGAGAACATTAAATGTTGGGTTGATTGACCCTTTCATGTTTACCATAGATCATTGTTCCAATCACACTGAATTATATTAATACAAAAGAGGGCATGCAGTGGTAGGGGACAATTGATATCATTGTCCCAATTTGACACTTAACAACTTCCTATAAAGCTTATCAGTCAACTTAGGAACGTCTGGCCGGTCCTTCCAATTAGATTAAAACCATTATGGCCATTTGGTCTAGTTACTTTGACTTTTTTGACCTTTTCTGTAAGCGAAAACATTTTTCAGGTACACCAAATTTTAAAACTTTCTTCACAACTTTGCGTTTTAGATCAAAATTATACTTCGCTCGTCACTTTTGAAGAGATTCAGAACAACAACGCTACTACAATAGTATACTAGTTTCTTAGAAAATAATTTTAAAAACGCGTCAGTGAATCACCGACAATGTTCTTCCCCAGAACGAATTAATCAATTAACTCTCACTCCCCCCCCCCCCCCCCCCCCCCAAAACCCAATGGAATAAAACTAAATAATAATTTTTAAGGAAGGAGGAGAGATGAGGCTTATGGTCGATAAAAACAAACTTGCAGTATTTCTGCCCAACTTTTGGTACTGAGAGTGCCTTCTTCAGGGCATATAGCTTTCAGTAAGAGATATAACATTGAAACTAAATGTGACTAAACCAATAAATAACCTTTAAATTAATTACAACTAACCCAACTAAAATATTATATCTGAACAAAAACAATTATAAACTAAATACAAACGTCAAGAGTGAACAATTATTAAACAAATAATATAATATCTAAACAAAGGCAATATCCTGATTGAGCAGAAGTTTTAAAATAAATAAAATATAATATTTAAACAAAACAAACCAAAATATGATGTCACACATAAAATAAAGTAATCTCAAAAACAACCTACAGCAACCACGAATTGAATTTTCACTATTTAAAATAAAACAAGAATATATCATTAATATGGTTAAGGTTTGTGATTATTTATTCAAAACTAAGTTTTTTTTTAAATATTTTAAAAAATATTAATAGAAAACAAAATAACACTAATGTGGCATCACTGTAATCAGTTAACTGTTTAGTGTGTGCATCAAAGTTTGATGTGCAATTAGAAACCATTTATTTCTTATTATTATTAAAAGGCAGTTTCATTATAAAATGAACTTAAATAGAGTACCTATTTTCCGCGCATTAGTGTTTAAACATTGTTTTCTTCCATTTTGTTTTCAACTTGATTGTAAGTAAATTTATATTACTCAAAATGTAGGTATAGAAATTTTTTTGGATTATTTTAGGTTTTATTTTTGTGATAGTAAGTACATTATCAAAAGTTTGTTCATAATAGAGCTGAGATTTACTGTTGAATAACACTCCATAGGTAACCCATTTATTTGCCTATATATGTTTTTATATTTAAGAACCCCACTATTACAATTTCATTTATAATAACCACTATATGGTTTTATATTATCCCACTCCTCAACGAGATACTTGTAAATAATCCACATCACAACTTATTAAATTTTGTGCAATATTTATATGAATAATTCCACAAATACTATATTTTATGTCAAGCTAGTTTTTGATCAAAATCATAAACGAGGAAGGAAATGTTGAAATAAGCCCAATAAAAAGCTGATCCTGGCCTCTCTTCTGAGATCAGAATCTGTATCTATTTAGAATTCTATCGACAAAACAATTGAAAAATAAAGAAAAAGTTTTTTTTTAATGTATATTTCACAAAATATATATAATATGGGAGTATTTTCGGTACTGCTACCATCTTCACCATAAATATAGTATTTTTTAAGACATGGCTGAAGATGGTAGCAATACCGAAAGTACTCCCATATTATATGTATGTATATATTTTGTGAAATAGAAAATATTTTTTTAAAACCATACATTGATTCTTAATTTTTTATTAAGTGTTTTACAATATCTCTGCAAAAAATGTTAAGTGACAACCAATTGATTTTATTCGCTCTTTCAATTCTGAAAGCACTACTCTAAATCATAAGATATAATTACTAGTTAATTATATTTCGCTTAAGTAAAATTACGTTAATGCATACATACCCATCCTTTTCCATGAATCGAAATATAATTAAAAAAAATAATAGAAATAAAAAAAATTTCAACAATAAAAATTAAAAACTAAATAATTGATAACAGGTATGTCAGTAAATGACTATCACAGGTGTCACACTGTCAATATTTAACCTAATCTAACCAACCGTCTTCACGTTGACCACGATAAGACACGTCAAACATTGTTGAAAATAAATCAGAACACCAAAACAAAATGATCCAAGACCAAAGTGCCTACAGCTAATAAACAGTAATAATGATAACAGACGGACTATAAAATATGTCTTAATGATCTGAAGAAAGAGGGGTTCTTTTTAACGATTGTGTTGTTGAGAATTGTATAATTTTTCTATGAATAACATCTATACACTATACGATAAACATAATGTGTATAGTGTTAGGCTTGAGCACGATTCACACCTTAACCTCCTTCGATATTTATTTAAAATATTATTTTCTGTAAAAAGTTGTTTGATAAAACGATTGCTTTGGTTGAATGGAGTCACCGCGGGTAGAATCCGGGGTAGAATTTTCATAGATAACCCATGGATGTTTGTAAATAACCACGATAATGTTGCCACCTTTTTGATGACAAAATAAAAAAAGGACTACACTCAGTTATCTATTACTTTCCTGATTGCATCAGAATACTTAATTATTACTTTAAATTGAAACTGAATTAGAGAATATTAGCTAGAAAATATTTCACAAAAACTGGTACAATGTTGTCCTTAAGGTTACGTTTCCGGGATTATAACCACAACATCCTTGCCACCGGGGAAATAGTATTATTTCTGAAATAAAACTCTCCTGCGGACGGGATTCTAACCCGCGACCGTCCTTGGTCCATGTAATCGTGTGTAAAAAATTTTACTACAATAACTAATGATTTTAATGACTTATTTGTCCGCTTGTATGATTCATGCCCGGGCATTTAACTACGAGGTCATATTGTCTACTATCAGAGTGCTCTTTCGTCGTACTGGTGGACATGACCCTACTCAATGGGAGTTTTGAATTTAGCCTAATCAGCCTTAGTTACTTAAGGTAGGACAATGGGCGATATGAGTCATAATATCTAAATAAATGACACCTATTAATTTTCAGCGGTATGAATCAAAATAACTTTCTTTATTCTTGTTTTCTATAAGTTAGACAAAAACTGCATACAATGACTTTTATGTTCTCACCGATTGCATGCCTTCCCCTATACTCTGGATACATAGGAAAATACATTTTTAAAACAATAGTAATTATACAGTATTCAAATATGAAAACCCGATTTTATTGTCTCCTTCATAATTCGGATCGGATTTTTTATATTAGGTTTCGGAGATAAGGTATCTCTATGTAAATAGTTCTAGTAACCAAAAGGGCTTGTATTTTGTGGCTATATAAATATTATTATCTATCGATCTAGTTTATCAGTAATACATTCCCCATACAATATACAATGACTAGATTCACCTTATTCAAACAAAGTTTGGATTAGTATACCTTGAAATGTACTACTGAGTATATAACAAAATCACTTGGAAAATAATATTCTAAAAATTAACTTAGAACAATAGTAATTTTATTAGCAAGAAAAATCTGACTTCAATAAACAGAATATTTCTCATAACTGCAAAAATAAAATGTTATGTGGCCATTACAGGGCTTTCTTATACCAACCACGCTTACAGAACACTCTCTCCTCCCCTTCTCAAAATCATTTCATTTTGTCTCTATGTAGAGCGTAATCCTGAGATTAAGAAATTTTTTTACCAAGTATTTTTATAATTTGTCAAAAAAACTACCAATAATAAAAATATTTCATATGTCGTTCCTACGCGATGCAATTTAAACATTACTTGGATATATTCCTTATAAACATTTAGTTTTCATTCCTCGGGCAACTATAACGGTTATCGTATTGATCTCTAATCTATACGGAACATGTTTGGTAAGTTCAATTTTTCGATACGACAAACTGTTTTCGGGTAAATCAACGAAACGCCTAAAATATGTGTATCAAATCTACATTTCAAGACGGTTTTCGGCATGTATCTCAGAACCGGAAGACCTGCAAAAACTCATATATAATATATATCTACTTCAATGTTCCTTAAGACCGTTAATTGAAAAGCTTTCTAAAGAGTACTTAGAACCCGAATTTAAGTTAGTACATGTGACCACTTCATTCCAAGTTCATAGTTACAATTGTTTTTGCGGTAAAGTGCTGACAACTTTCCAATCATATATATATATACACACACAGACATCATCACATCATCGGTATAAACGTATTCAGGAGAACTTGAAACGTTAAAATTAATTGAAAATTGAATCTCGGATTTTCGCACGATTACGATACGTCCTTAAACTTCAGGTATAAGAAAGTAAAAATACTGAAAACCGGCGGATATTGACAAAACACAATAAATTAATAATCATTAACCTTTCTGTTTTAACAATTTTATACACTATCTTCCTCAGAGGTTACAAAAAAAACTTTTGCTTTAATAAAAACAAAAAAGCAGCATAGAATTGTTATAAAATATAAAATGCGTTAATATCTTACCAGACATATTGTATTAGTCCACCACCTTCCTTGATTTTGTTCTTCTAATTACCCATAAAAGAAGTCCATGCTATAATGCGCAAAGCAATCTCAGGCTTATTTGTGGTGCAGTATTGTAAAATCATAGAAGTGATTCCACCTTTTCCAAACTTAATAAGACCATCTATTAATACAATTATTTTTATTAGAAACTTATTAGTGATTATTATAATTACAAAAAAGCATGCCCAAAAGAAATGAAGTGAAGAAGCCTAAACACATTCTATTCATTCACCTATATGTAATGATAAGAGAAATAAATTGACTCACATAACTTGAGTATTATTTTATACAGTACCATTTAAGCATTTTAAATAGTACATCAACTACTCTTGTCACAATGATTTCAGAAAAAAATACATGATAAATCAACAAAAGAAAAGAAACTTCATTTGAATTTTATGAGAACTTATCAGTGAGGCTTGTGATAATGATAAGCTCAGAACTACATATGCGGCTCCCTGGCCAGTGTACTCTTCTATCGAGGCACATTATTTTTGATTATGTTACGAAACTCTTAGATGTGAGAAGAGCTCTAATACATTTATAAATATCATATGTTAATAAACTACTTTTAAAAATGAATTGAAAACATTTATAACAAATAACGAAAATACAGCAGTCATTGATGTATGTAATAAATCATGAAGATTTTTGATTTATTTCGAATTTAATGTAGTACTCTTATTTTGAATGAATATGCAATATTATAACAAAACTGGTCGCAAACAACAATTTGTTAATTCTAATAGACATCACTAGGCTAACACAAATTGTTTTAAATAGTATCTGAATGCAGAAGATAGAATATAATTTTGTTTAAATTAAGTATTCATCAATGATTTGTTACTTCAGTTCATAGTTGCCAGTGATTGGAGTGACAAATGCTAAATCAACCCTTGCAAAAGATGAGATTTGGGCAACACTGTTTTCTACATGTTATAGTTCCATCTCCGCTCACTAGGTGTCAGCCCTTAGAATAGTACAAGTTCCAATCGCTAGATGCTGTTAGCTCTCAAACTGAAATATTACCTTCTTAGTTATTTTGACTCATGATCGGGCCCGACTCTACTATAGGAGTAATAAATTTTGCCTGCCTAGGATAGGGATCTTTATCGAGTACTTGACATCGTACAGGAGATCATCGCTTAATGTCCCATCCGAAGGACGGCGTGCTCTAGGTTTTCTTTCTTCCCAGTTAAAAAAACCTAAGGGCCTCGGCCGTGTTTCGAACTCGCAATCTTGAGTTCAGTAAGCAAGCATGCATACCACTGAGCTACTGGCACCCTTTAGTAGCCCATCTGGCTCAGAGGTAGGCTCTCCGTCTCTCAACCCACAGATATTACCTTTTTCAGCTCCAGGATATTGAGCTCAATTGAGCCTAATTACTATACAGTATCACTCCAGCTGTTAGATGCAAAAATGATAAAACATAATCTTGATAAACAGTAGGTAGGAGTATGAGGGCTAGTGACATCTAGCTGAGGGCGATGGTATTTTTCGATATTAGCTCAATTGGTACCATCCAGTAATAGTACCACAATAATAGAGCTACGCACATCTATCCTGGAGCTAGTTCTATTTATTTGTTGGCGGACCTCGGTTTTAGCTATTAAAAGTTAAACACGTGTAACATTTTGTTAGCCTTTAATATTAATTTTTTCATATTTTTTTGAAGTTTAATAATACAAAAAAAGTGTCAAAGACACTAAGTGGTTCACCCTCTCTTCGAGTGAGGATGAAACCCAATGTTTCGAAGCCAGAAAAATGCAATAACTTTGATGTTCCGTATTCTAACCTAACCAGCAGACAAAGTGATATTACGAATATGGACAGTGGACATCCAGCGGAGACAGGTGAGATGCCTATTTCATTGTTACCTGCCAAAAGGCAGCTCATTTCAGACACATCGATGTTAGTAGACGCTAGCCAAGTGACCTCTGTTAACAGAGCCACCTCCCAGGAGCCTCAACTAAAGCGAAACAGATACACTCTACATATCAAACCCACACCTACACCAACACACAATAGGTATGAGCCACTGCTCACTCTCCAGGACGAACAGGAGACAACACAACCGACAAAACCGGACGCACAGACTACCCCTAACAGACTGACCAAGATCCCTCCTATCTTTCTTTGTGAGGCTGATAACTATCAACTGGTTATTACCGAGTTGAAAAGTTTGATTTGTTCACCTTTTGAAACCAAACAGTGCAACAAAAAAATTAAGATCAGCCTCACAACGACTGACGACTACCGCAAGGTGACACAATTTTATGACGAGAACAAAGTAAAATACTACACCTTCGTTAACCCCGAGGACAGGAAACTCTCCGTAATTATACGGGGAGTTCCTTACTCACTAACAGAGACAGAAATAACCGACGAACTGACCCCGACTTATCCTATTATAAAAGTGACCCGCATCTTGAACCACGACAGACGTCCCACACCTCTCTGTGCAGTTGAGCTGGAAAACAACTCATCTGGAGAGGCCATATTCCAGCTGACGCGGCTCTATTATACAGTCGTCAAAGTGGAGCCACGCCGACGTTCCAGCAGAGCCGTGCAGTGCACGAACTGTCAGTCTTTTGGCCATACCAAAAACTTTTGCCGACTGGACCCCAAGTGTGTGAAGTGCGGGGGAGACCACCACTTCACAGCATGCCCCTCCAGACAGAAGAAGATAGACTCTCCCAAGTGCGCCAACTGCCAGGGCAACCATCCAGCCAGCTACAGAGGTTGTGCATCATACAAGACCTACATAGACAGAACTACCAGACAGAGACAACCTAAACATCAAGACCCAGTAACCCCCAGTGTACCACCCCCAAGACAGACCCCCGACGGACCGAACTGCTGGTTCGACCAAAGTAGACCCCGACCCTTCCAACCTCGACCTCAACCTAACTTACCCAGCAGCCAAGACACCCAACCAGCTAACGACATGACTGACCTCACCAACGCTGTACTCACCTTTCTTAAACCATTCATCCCTATCATAAAGTCATTTTTATCTAACCTCCTCACCCAAGTATTTTCATTTAACAATGGTGGACCCTAACTTAAATATTTTTCAAAATTTATCCATCCTTAACTGGAACGCTGACGGTATAAAAAACAGACGAACGATTCTCTCGGACTTCCTAACTCGCTACAACATCGGCATCATTTGTATCACAGAAACTCACCTCTATAATACCGACAAATTCAAGTTAAAAGGGTACACCATATACAGACAAGACAGACAAACCAGATTTGGAGGCGTCGCTGTTTGTATAAAAAAGAACCTCGTACACTCTCAGCTTCTCTTACCCACACTCCAACAGCTGGAAGCCGTTGGGGCCACACTCACACTCAACAACAACAGAACACTTAACATAATTTCAGCATATCACCGACCAGGCATCAGAATACACCAGACGGACTTCGAACACATATTCACTGGGGGGCCGACCATATTACTAGGTGACTTAAATAGTAAAAATACAATTTGGGGATGTAGACGGAAAAACAACAACGGGACAAGACTCTTAAACATAATTAACAATTTAGGCGTACAGATATCAGCACCAGACGAACCGACATTTTACCCTACACAACAGAGATACCTTCCAGACATCTTGGACATTGGACTCGTTCAAAATTTTACATTGCCCCTTTATCACGAACCACTGACAGAACTCGACTCAGACCATCTTCCAGTCATATGTACCTTCAGAGTGAACCCGAAACCGACAGAATATCTCCCAAGACTCATAAAAGGGAAAATTGACTGGGAAGTATTTAGATGGGAGATGGACAAAAACATAGACATCCCTTTGCATTACGACAATACTGAAGACATAGACGACTCATTGAAAGATTTCACTGAAGCTATTTACATCTCGGTACACAACTCAACACATAATCACTACAAGGATCAACGTATCATCCGACTAAATAAGACCCCTACACGAATACTTGACATGATACACGACAAAAATACACTCCGTAAACACTGGCAACGAACACGTGACCCACAAGAGAAGCGAGAACTGAACCGACTGACGAGACAAATACGATGGGAACTGGACAATGACAGAATCAACAGATACCGACAATACACCAGCGATTTTACGCCTGGAGACAGCAACCTTTGGAAGGAAACACGACGCCTCCTCAGACAAGATCCCGGCCTCCCGCCCCTGACACACGGACAGAATACTGTGACAACAGACAAGGACAAGAGAGAGCTAATGGCTCAGCACCTTGAACAGAAATTCAGAACCCATGACACACAAGATCACGAAACACTCCACACAGTCCACGAATTTCTTTCCACCCCACTCCACACCGCAGAACCACACATACAGTACACGAACCCGTCAGAAATTACACTATACATCCGGAGACTCCCCAACAAGAAGGCCCCCGGTGAAGACCTCATCCCCAACATCGTCCTCAAGAACCTGCCTCCAAGAAGCATCGCTTATCTTACAGGGCTGTTCAATGGCTGCTTAAGAAGAGGATACTTCCCTGACGCTTGGAAGAATGCACTCGTGGTTGTCTTTCATAAGCACGGCAAGCCGAAACAAGACCCCAACAGCTACAGGCCGATAAGCCTTCTAAATTCATTGTCCAAGGTTTTTGAAAAGATAATATCCAAAAGGCTTACTCAGTACCTGGAAAACACCATACCGTCCCACCAATTTGGCTTCAAAGCCAAACACTCTGCGGTCCAGCAGCTACAACGGGTGACCGAAACGATTGTCCACGGCTTCGAGGCGAAGAAGTACACCACCGCCGTATTCTTGGATGTAGCCGCAGCCTTTGACACCGTTTGGCATCAGGGGCTGTTGTACAAACTAAAGAAAAGCCTGGCACCCAAATACATCGTTGGTCTTATATCATCTTTTCTCCATGGCAGGACGTTCCAGGTGAGAGTCAGTAACGCACTGAGCACCAAGAGAAGGATTACAGCTGGGGTCCCTCAAGGTGCTATTCTGAGCCCCCTCCTTTTTAATTTGTACACACAAGACATCCCCGAAACTCCCACTGCGACATTAGCCACGTATGCAGATGATACAATGATCGCATGTCAGCATAGTGTCCTCTCCGTCGCCATTGAACAGCTCCAGGAAGCCCTGACAGAAGTTTCCCTCTGGTTTTCGAAATGGAGACTCCAACTCAATGTAGGGAAGACTGAAGCTAAAATCTTCGCTCTCCGCAGATTCTCTATAGAGGAACAACGTCAGCTGCAAATTGATGACCTCCCAATTCTCTGGAATCCTAAGGACCAGGGTGTGCGCTATCTTGGAGTACTTTTAGATACACGACTCACATGGAAACTACACATTAACAGAAAACTACAGCTAGCATATTCACGACTTAACACCCTCTACCCTCTCATAAACAGAAACACGCCACTTAAACACACATGTACTATTCTGCTATACAAGACACTCCTACTTCCACTTCTAACATACGCCTGTCCAGTCTGGATCGGTACCAGCAACACTAACATGAAACGACTACAAACATTTCAGAATAAGGTACTCCGAATAGCAACAAACGCACCCTGGTTTGTCAGGAATCACAAAATCCACGAAGAATTGGGAGTTCCTCTTTTTGCAGCTCACATCGAGAAACTAGTGAAGAACCACCACGAAGCTCTTGTGCATTGTTCGGGGGCTGTACACTACAGTCTAGGAGCGCCTACACCTGGGAGGCGACTCAAACAAAGACTGTACCAGGACTTTCTATTTTAAATCCTTTATTTTATATATTTGTGTATAGCACCTTTTTTTGCTGGTCCAAATAAATGTTATTGTTTTATTTGTTGGCGATATATTAAGTTATTCTGTGTTGGCGACACTGTGCCACTGACGATTTCAATATAACAGCTTTGCAGCCTTCCTCGCTACTTATTACTGTCTTTGTGTTTGTATGTCTTAATGTTATGTAAGTTTTTTTTTTTTTTTTTTTAAATTTTCTTTAACCATACTTGAGTGATAAACATTCATTGTGAGTGATAAACATTTACGTATTGTAATTATGGCATGGTTATTCGGCTCAAAAAAAAGTACAAGCAAGCAAGACCTGTATGTTAAAGAAGAAGACGGTTTCAATGTTGTGACAACCAGTCCCTCTGAAGGGAGGACTGCACCCTATCCGTTGTATCCTGCAATGCCGCCTCTTATGAGACCTACACAAGCCCCACCTTATCCTACATATTCGCCCTATTTTCCATCACAAGGACCACCACCTTCGACGTTACAGCCAACAGTTGGTGTTACTTCATCTTCTCAACAACCGCCACATTCACTTGATTCTATTCCTTTTAAACTTAGCTCGAGTTTGGATGCTTCATCATCCCCCATTACAAGATATCAGTTAAGTAATATTAAAAAACAATTGGATGAAATATCAGAAGAAATCAATTCTGGAGCATTGAGGTATGATTTTAAATTGGAAAAATCAGTTCTTCAAGAAGAAAGACTTTCCTTCAGAGAGCATTAATTACATGTACACATATATTATATGTACACATATATCAGTCTTATACCATGACCTACCGAAGGATAATTCATATTGATAACACTAATTCTTACTTCTGTACGTAATAATATTGGATGGAGAGGTTCACATAATAAATTGTGTGCATGTAAAGAATCACTGTCAAATATGAAGTTAAAGATGATTTTTATTCAATTAATATATACTGAAATATTTTATTAGAAGCGGTGTGTGTTAAGCGAAATTTTCACATCTTTTATAAGGGAAAAATTGTTTGTATATCTAAATGTAAGCCCTTCTTACCCTACTTATCAAATTTTATTTGAACGTGAATGTTGAGTAACGACTGTAATAAATTATAACTTAAAATAGACCTTGAATAAAAAAAATAAAAAACGTGCATTCTAGTCCCATTAAGACTTACTATTCGCACATTAAATATTTGTTTAGCACAATTGTTAAAAATGTATTTTATTTAATATGTTTTAAAAGAAAGAAGAAACAGTGAAAATGTGAGAGAAGAGAAATGAATGCATGCTTTTTGAAGTGTTTATATACACAAAATAAGTATACAATAATTGTATATGTCTTTCTATAGTTTAAGTTGTTTGGCCGTTATCATTTGCCATGTTTTGACTATACGCAAAGAGCAAGGATGATATCGGTCGGATATGGTTTCGAACAATTTCGACTTTAAAACAATGATTTGTGGCATTTTATTGTTAATGTATTTAAAATAATTTATATTTTTGATTTTGTAGCGAAATGTATCCTAGATATATAATTTATGTAATTTTTCTAAAAAGTTGATAAGTTTATAGATGGTTCCTCAGAAAAATATTATATCACATAACTACTCATAGGTATTTAAAGTATGTAACAAATATTAGGTACCTATGTATTTTCTACATGCTGTTCACCAAGTGCATGTAAATATCTTCAGCCAATGAGCATATACGAGTAACTTATACTATTTGAAAGGTGATACCGTATTTATACATATATCTTATATTTTGTGCCAATATTGTACCTGCTTGCTGAACGATAAGTTTGTAAAATAGATAATAAGCAAATTGTTAGAAAGTAATTGTGTAAAATATTGATTATGTTGTTTTTAGAATAAATAAAACTTTTTAGTTTTTTTCGTCTCGTTCTGTTTCCTTTTCTGGACATTATTGCTAGTATGAAATATATACTATGGCCACATTCATACTATTAATGTATAAATAAGTTTAGTCAAACAAAGCCAAAAAAGTATATAAACGTATTATAAAGTGTGAACATTTTACTTATTTTGAAGAATTAGAATAAATGTTTCATGTTATTGGAAAAATTAATTTATACTGTACACTATGAATGTATGTATAACGATTTTATTTAACGCAATCAGAGGGCGCCGGTAGCTCAGTGGTATGCATGCTTGGCTTCTGAGCTCAAGAACGTAGGTTCGAAACCCGACCGAGGCCCTTGTTTATTTTATTTGGGAGGTAAAATAAACTTAAGCAGGCCGTCCATCGGATGGGACGTAAAGCGATGGTCCCGAGCCTGTACGATGTCAGGTACTCGTTAAAGACCCCCTGCCCTAGGTGAATAAAAATTTAGGACTCCCACAGTGGAGTCGGGCTCATGTCCACCAGAGTGACGAAAGAGCGCTCTGGTAGTAGGTGATATGACCTCGTAGTTAAAGCCCGGGCATGAGTCAATTAATAATTTAAAAAAAAATATTGTAAGTTGTAATAATTGTAACAATAAATTTACATTGCATTTGAAAATGTTGAATGGTTTTGATTGTGGACTTGTGTAACTTCATCTCGATACATATGTACATTCTTTCAGGAATTATCGTCGTTCCCAGAAAGTCAGGACTATTCGTTTTCATTTTCTGAAATCAGAAGGCCGGAAAACATAAAATTTTGACGAAAACTCAACATGGAATTTCTGACCTATTACATAACTTCCCTTATACTTCGTATATAGATGTGGAATTAATATTGTATGAAATTACAGAAAAAAGTACTATGAAGTGAAGGTAATAGCTTAAATTTGCTGCCTTATTTCATGAATTTGTTCCTCAAGTTATGTTGCCGGAGATCATGCAGCAAGGTTTCATAGTTTTCTATAGTTTTGATTATAAAACTTGTAAATCCTGGTTCATAATGAACTTAATTTAAAGATTGACTCATAATTCAATAATATATCAAACATTCTTAGAAAATGAAGGAATATTGGAATTAGTTTCAGAAATATTGGTTAATATTATCATTTAAAATTTATATTTACAAACAATATACAATAACATGAGAAAAAAACATACATAAGTTCAAATAAAGAGTTACGTTTTCACAATACGTTGGCTCACTCCATTAGAAGTATCATCTAAAAACAAAATCACAATTAGATAGATAAGCCTTTATGGCAATGAGTGGTTTTTTTTCCAAAATACATATTTTTATAGTTATATAAAGTAAAATAAAAAATATCAATTTATAAATAATTGTTACAAATAAGCAATATATTAACTAAATAAAAAGATACCAATAATCTTAAAATAATAAAAATGGACATGCTCTTTAATATAAATAGTGCAAGCAACTAGGTATAATAGTAACACAAAAATAAAAAATGAATAATAAATAGAAAAAAGGAAAGAAAAAAAATGTTTATCTTACAAGCAATAAATTAAATAATATTCTTAATTTTCAAACCTACAGTAAATAATAAAAATAAATTGTTAATTTTTCTAACATCCATGTTATCAAAAAAATGCACAATTGGTTTTGAGTCGTATTCTGTTCTATTAGTGAGATAATTGTGGAGAAATGTTTGCCTGGGGATACACAAAGAGGGACAATAGAACAACAAGTGTATGAGATACAAAATCACAATTATTAAAATTGAAATTACATCATGCGTTTGTATATATATGGCTGCAGTCAGATAGGGGTCCGAGAAGCTGAGTATCAAATACCTTGTTTACTTGTGTAGATAAAAATGTGAAGTATTGAAGAATGTCATAACACCGGTTATGAATTGATATCCAACTTCAGAAATAAAAAATGTGTGTCGTAATAACACTTGTCTGACACTAACACTATTAGATGTACATAAATAAATAATCACGGCCAATTCTGAACTGTTTATAGTCAAGAAGGTGAACATAAAGAAGTCTGAGAAACGTGCGGATGAACCTCAACTCCAGGACAAGGCCTTCATAATAAAATCATAACACGTCATAAAAATGTGTACATCAAGATATGTTTATGAATTGGATGTATAAACACTCATTATAATATATAATAAATAAACCCGTTTTTTTTTCTGAGAGGTGAAAACCTTGAGCACGCCGTCCCTCGAATGGATGATGGTCCCTAGCCTGTGCGGTCAGGTATTCGATAAAGACCCCTAA
This sequence comes from Aradus depressus, assembly GCA_963662175.1. Taxonomy (NCBI): domain Eukaryota; kingdom Metazoa; phylum Arthropoda; class Insecta; order Hemiptera; family Aradidae; genus Aradus; species Aradus depressus. The sequence continues at coordinate 20,425,058 of OY759222.1, read as the reverse complement.
CCTAAATGAATAAACCTGAGTAAGCTAAATTTATAACTCCCACAGTTAGAGTCGTAATAAAAAATAATAACAATAAAACCAAAAAAAATGCAATGAGTTATAACAATTTTTATTGTTTCACTATGAGTCCTAGTAGTGCTCCTCAAGCTCTTTACAATGACACCCGAATCAACGTCCTATCTAAATGCGTTATCACGCTATACTAATTTCTAATTTTACACAACGCTAATTCGCAACAATCATCCGCCGGCGCCCACACTAGCCCGATAACGTCACAGGCAAAACAAACACCTACAGACCTGCTCTATCCATTGTGACCTCAACCGTTGTTATCGCATTATTATTCTCGTAGTTATTATCGATTGAAATCTGACGGTATATTGTAACACAAGAAAGTTTGACCGGCTATCACTGTGCTTAACAAGCGAATAGACGTTTTCACATCAAAAATATATTTTAAGATAGGACCAACCAGAAGAGTGGTTATAAATAAATCTAATAATAATAATTATAACATGGTAGACCTTATAATAATTATAAAGTCTGCCCATAATATGATTTATTTATCATACAAGTAAAATTAAATATGGTAAGTGAGTTATTGTGACTCATGCCCGGGTTTTAACCACGAGATCATATCGTCCTCTACCAAAGCGCTCTTTTGTCGGTCTGGTGGACATGAGACCAACTGTACAAATGTTGCCTACCCAGGTTTATTCACCTAAGGTAGGAGGGTTCTTTAACGAGTACCTGACATCGTACAGGCTCGGAACCATCGCTTAACGTCCCATCCAAAGGCGGCGTGCTCGTAATTTTTTTCACCTCCTAGAAAAAACATTTAAAGGCCTCGGCCAGTTCTCGAACCCGAGATCATGAGCTTAGAAAAAGCATGCTTGCATTCTGACCTCAAGATCGCGGATCTTTCTTAATAAAATAAATTCTTATTAAATGCTATTATAATATATTATGTAGATTATTTGGTTAAGATTTACCTTTTGCATCGATAGTTGTAGCATCTTACTAAACGACTATGGTCACAGGATGTTCTGTAAACAATCATTTATTTGATAAATGTATTTAAACAGAGAAAGGACATTTTCATAAGTGGATAAGAGTTCACGTCAGTATTTTCTATTCGTATCATTCTAAAGGATTTGAGTTGCAATTACTCAATATAAAAATATTTTGAGTTAATACTCTTTGCTAGTGTATGCACACACTTTGCAGAATATTATTATAATTGTTATAGTTCTATATATGTATACATTTATAATAATAATAATAATAATTCAAATGAAATTACTGTTTGTTCCAGCTGCAATATTCGCCACTGAAAAGGAGAACTGTACAATGAGTCATGCCAGCTGAACTTACGATCGGTATAGATCCTACACTTCAGTCGCATCAGGATAGTGCCCCCATTTCGATGCATAAGGCAAAAAGACTTTGTTAGTCAAGCTGTTTCCTACGTAAGTATACCTTCATGGCAGTTCTGAATTAGTTAATTGGTTAGAGTCAGTTGGTAAATGATTTTTTTTTTTTTTTTTAATTGCATATATGCATGAAAATTTCAATTTTCTCACTTTGTGTAACTCGAATCAATTTGAAATTGAGTAGAGTACGCCAAAGCCCCTTCAAATTTTATCATAATCTGTTCGGTAGTTCGGGAATTATCAAGAGTACAGATACAAATTTTATGAAAGTCATAACCCAGACTCCAATTAACGTTTTGTATTTAAAATTACCACTGAATATTGCCAATATGCGAATATTTGATTTACAACTTAAATATGTATATTATAGTTAGTTATTATGACTCATGCCCGGGCTTTAACTACAAGGTCATACCGCCTGCTACCAGAGGACTCTTTCGTCACTCTGGTGAACATGAGCCTGACTCTACTGTGGATGTCCTACATTTTTATTCACCTAGGACAGAGGTCTTTAACTGACATCGTACAGTATCGGTACCATCGTTTAACACTCCATACGAAGGACTGCGTGCTTAAGTTTATTTTACCTCTCAAATAAAATAAACTAAGGGCCTCGAGCGGATTTCGAACCGATATAGGTAAGCAAGCACTCAAACCACTGAGCTACCGGCGAACTAAATTGCTAGATAAAACATCTATACACAACTAATAATAGCTGCAATAATGAAAATATTATAAAAATATTATATGTGAGGCATTCAAAATTAGAGTGGATCAAATCATTAATAGGAATCCCCATAGCTAGATGATTAACGGATATAGTTAATTTATCAAAATTATGTAATCAGAAAATATTATTTCGGCTCATTTTTTTTTTTATGGTTTCAACATCTAGTTAATTCATCCGAAATTCTCCAATTTTTTAGAACTCAAATAAATAATGATAAAAAGGTTGGGTCAAGAGGGTAGAGATTTTATTGAAAAAGCAGAATTTTTGCATATCGCAGAGAAGACACTCCGAGATGGCTTCTTGTCGTATTAAGATAGAGTGTTTACTTACTGAGCTCACGATCGCGGGTTCAAAACTCAGCCGAGGCCCTTATGTTTCTATCTGGAAGGTGAGTACGCCGTCCTTCGGATGGGACGTTGAGCCTGTAGAATGTCAGGTACTCGTTAAAGACTCCTATCCTAGGTGAATACAAATTTAGATTAGAGTCGGGCTCGTGTCCACCAGAGGGACAAAAGAGCGCTCTGGTAGTAGGCGATATGACTTCGTAGTTAAAGCTAATAACTAACTGAACTTTGATTTACTCTAGATCTGAAGGCGTTTCGTACACTTGGTATTTCAAAAGTTCGGGAACACCCAATGAATATCTGATTTTAGGAATTTGGTGTAGGGCTCGTTGGAAAGTTATTAACCAACCCTTTCTAACGACAACAGGATAATTATTTAGCCCTCCACCTGGCCAAATTGTAACTCCGTTTATGTCTAAGAAGATATATTTGTTGATATCTCTAATTGTTTCATATTGGGGGTTCATTAAAATGGTATATCGCTTAGGAAAAATGGTAATTCATTCTCACCCGAGTCGAAATATAAAGTCAACTCTTCTTGTTTCTGAAAGGCGATCAAGTACCTTTTTAAATTATGTTTTACATGACCACTTTCGTGATTACAATTTTGGAATCTGGGTTAAAAAAATTCACTCTGAATTACACCGTAAGATGATTCAAAGAAAACATTAATTACCTTCATATATCCAGTACAAAATAATTTTGAGAGGAAGGGGGGGGGGGGGGGGGGGGGGTGATCTCTAAAAGTGTGGTTGTTATAAAAACGTTCTGTAAGGGCCACGTCACATATTTTAAATAAAACATCGTCCCCAAAGATTCGGACAAAAGTTGAGTCTTTTTGGAAGATCTTTAAAACGAGGTAAAACATGACCCCAGTTCCCATTCAGGACTTTAGAGATGATGTACTTCGAGCGCCCCGGGTGGAGGATAGAGTCAATGTCATGGTGCTGGTAGAAAGGGTAGGATTCGTTACTCGACTATTCATCACTCGTATCTCGTAGTTCAAACGTTATAATCGAGTTTTCGAATAATCCTGAATAATCAAATGATTCGATTATGCCCATCACTAGTCTACAGTGTTGCTTCTATGGTCACCTTGTGAGGGCCAACGCTGATGCTGCTTCTGCTGCTGTCGGTGAGGCGAGGTCACCTCCAGACTGTTGTCCTCTTGCTCTTCCAGTCTCCCACTCACAGGAGGATAACACCACATCCTGGCACAGACCATGTTGGGACGGCCCAGCCTGTCACAGGTGCATAGGTTGCACCGTACCCACACCAGTTCTCCAGGAACGCAGTTGTCCAAACCTGGAACAGCGAACAAAACCCTTTCTGTTACTGTAGTAGTTCAATATAAGTTCCAATCAGGTCTGTTCATGCGGCGGCTTACATTGCTTTAGAATTGAAAGAAAAATGTGATTGAAATAATTCAAATTCGAAAGTTTTGAGGTTTTCCTTTAACCCCCACCCACAAGGCTCCACTGAGTCACTAAAATTGGGAAAGAATTTTACATTGATGAGAAAATATGTTGTCATAAAATACAAATGAATTCTAGATATTGACGATGAAGTGTTTCCCGAAACGTATGTATGTAATTGCGAGAATTTAAAAACCAGAAAATAAATAGGAGAAATGTAGCTGTGATAACTATTATATATATTCGTATCAGGGGAATTCCGTTTCTAAAAAAAAAAAGTTTACTTTTTTTGCCTATAGTTTTTTTAAAGAAGAGTTTTTGTTTCAATTTTTTTAGAAAACATTTCGTTGATTGTTTATATGAAATTTTTTACTCAAAAATAAATTTCTTATGAGATCTCAAAGTTTGTCAACTAAAATGGGCAACACTGTAGTTACTTTTGTCTCAAAAAGCTGAAAATTGTAAAGTCCAAAAAGAACCATACTGCGAAAAAAATATTGTTTAATGTAAAACATAAATGTTCATTATTTGTTGAAAACATTGAATTAATGTCTATTTTTCATTTGGATGATTTGACATTAACATGAAAATGATGATCCTTTTAACTGACCAGAATATATATTACGTAAGAAAGTTAACAGCTGAGGAAAGAAATACCAAACAGATCGCCTTCTTAACTAGTCAATTAAAATTCATTTGCTCCAGTGTTTACTGAACTACAATCATATTAAAACAAACAATCCGTGGATCCATTCCACTTTAATGTAACTCATCATTTTTTCCTACTACGCAAGTTTTTTCTGTTTTCCCCGTTCTCCCGATCCGGCTTATATACCTCATTAGACAGCTTTTCCTAAATGCTTCATCTACTCTCTATTCTGTTCCTCACCGATACCCGACACGAACCCCTCACTCCACCAGTACTATCGTACACAGACCACTCACCACTTGGACGACCAAACAGACACCGTTTATTATAGCAACTCTTTTCAATAATTTGCCCAAAGATATAAAACTAGGAATAGAAAACCGGAGAGGTTCTCTGAGCAGGTACATGACTAGAGTCATGGAGTGGGTCACCGGACTGAGCTCTGATCAGGTTGATTCCTTGTTAAGTTCTCTCTACTCTGACTAGCACGACGCTCTGTTCTGCTCTCTTCTCTCCCTGCCCTGCCCTGCCAAGGTCCACCCCATGTATGCTGTTGTACTCTGCCAACTTCATGTCCACTTGTCTTGTCTCTCACTCGGTTAAAATTCAATGCCAGGTCACCGGGTTGTCAGGTTCATTCCATCAGCACTTCATTATTCATCAATTTTTATTTTATTTTTCTTCTATATTACGAGAATATTTCTTATTTTAGTCACTTCTTCTTTTCTTCGGAGTGCGAACAACATGAAATTCCATTGAAGACTCCGCACCAAATTTTTGACCGATTACATAACTTCCCTAGACTCAACTAGACTCAAGATCGCGGGTTCAAAACCCTAGGTTTTTTATCTGGGAAGTGAAAAAACCTTGAGTGTCCTTCGGATGGATTTTAAGTGATGCTTTCGAGCCTATAAGCGTTGTTGGTATAAGAAAGTCCTGTAATGGCCACATCACAGATATTTCTTACCTACGTACCAACCAACTTGTAAATTTTTTTCCCAATTGTAAACCTTGTAAATTTCATAATTATAGTTTATTTATATTTGAGGACGCCTTCCCTAACAGTTTTTGAGGAGTCCTGTTAAGAGACAATAGCTACGATATTAGAATAAAGACAGGTCATTATAGGATTAAGGGAATTTAGCCAACGGAAGAAGGGGCTGGATCCGTTCAAGGACTGATAGATAGCAATACTGGACAGAATGGCTCATAGCTAGGGGCCATCAATTTCACTTCTCCAACCAAATATATATGTTATGGAGATTAAGGAAAAAAATAAACAGACAGCGGGAAAAACGTTTATTTTTAAATAAATATATTTTATGGAAGTATTGATTTTTTTTAAATATATAAAATATATAAAAATTTAATTAGTTATTATGACTCATGCCCAGGCTTTAACTACGAGGTCATATCGCCTATTACCAGAGCGCTCTTTCGTCACTCTGGTGGACATGAGACCGACTCTACTGTGGGAGTCCTAAATTTTGCGTACCCTGAATTTTTATTCACCTAGTGTAGGGGTCTTTAACGAGTACCTGACATCGTTCAGACTCGGGACCATCGTTTAACGTCCCATCCGAAGGACGTTGTGGTTAAGTTTATTTTACCTCCCAGATAAAATAAACTAAGGGCCTCAGTCGGGTTCGAACCCACATTCTTGAGCTCAGAAGGCAAGCACGCATACCACTGAGCTACCGGCGCCCTCTATAGAAATTTATATCTTTACTTCACCAAATATATGAAGTAAAGGGGAAGTTATGTAATCGGTCAAAAATTTGAAGTGAAGTTTTCAACGTAATTTCAAGTTTTCTCTTCCTCTAGATTTCAAATATGAAAAAAAAAAATTATTTATGTTTGTGTGTGTCTGGAACACGATAACTTACTTATCATTAATAAAAAATATAAACCCTTGACAAATCATCCAATGTTTTCGTCCATTGCACGCCTACTACCAATATTAATGTTTATTAATTATCTAATGTCTATATTATTTTTAGTTTCTCATTAATTTAATCTACCTAATTAACATTATCTTAGTCATTTTTGTTCCTATTTCTTTATTGGCATCAATAACAAGTACTATTAAAAAAATATATATTATATAACACATAGATTATGTTGAAACCCAACCTTGTATAGAAATGTAGTTTCTGTGGATTCCGTTGAAAGAATTCGTGCTTTTGTGTGGAGAACTTGAAAGTTCGTTATACCCAGAACTTGAGATGCTGACAAGCTGATGAGCATATGTCCTGCAATTTGAACCCCTAGGATCGTCTGGGACCGATCCAACTAACAGTCAAAAGATAACCTTACCCCCAATCCGAACATCAACCTGTGGCTTCGTGAATGGAGGACCCACAGACAAGCAGGAAGAGCGCCAGTTATTTCTCTTGTATCTGATCTCGATCTACCATTCCATCCGACTGAGAGTGCTGCGGTATGGTACTGATATCCAGGAGCTTGCATATCTACCATTCCATTCGACTGAGAGTGCTGCGGTACCGTACTGATATTCAGGAGCTTGCAAACTCACCATTCCATCCGACTGAGAGTGCTGCGGTATGGTACTGATATCCAGGAGCTTGCATGCCTACCATTCCATCCGACTGAGAGTGCTGCGGTATGGTACTGATATCCAGGAGCTTGCATGCCTACCATTCCATCCGACTGAGAGTGCTGCGGTATGGTACTGATATCCAGGAGCTTGCATGCCTACCATTCCATCCGACTGAGAGTGCTGCGGTATCGTACAGGAGCTTGCAAACCTACAATTCCATCCGACTGAGAGTGCTGCGGTACCGTACTGATATTCAGGAGCTTGCAAACTCACCATTCCATCCGACTGAGAGTGCTGCGGTATCGTATTGATATACAGGAGCTTGCAAACTTACCGTATTTCGCGACATTGATTTTTTTTAAAATATTTATAAGTAGTTTTTACGTGAAAAATCTATTGAAAAATTAGGTCATCGATCGATATATTTCTCACATCGCATACAGAAGTGAAAGAACGTCAGAAAAATGATTTTTTTTACGCTGACTTATTTAATTGAATTTTTCATAGTCCTTAAGTTTCGGCAAGTATGATTTTCTAAAAGTCTTTTCAGAGCTGTACATTTAATTATAAGATAAATTATGAGATTGGTTGAAAATATATTATTGAATTTTTAAATTTCATATTTTTTCCCTAAATCAGTAAGTGTGAAAAAAAAAGAACGAAAGTCTATGGGCCTTGTGCCTATGAATACCATAACTTTCAATGGACTTAATATTTCTACATGGTGGTTCTACAAATCCATAAGGGCACTGATCGAATTTCAGTCAAATCGGCCAATGGTCTCGGACGCTAATTCTACATTCAATAGTTACAAATAATGGTTAAGGAAATACACCATTCATTATAAAAAAAAAAGAAGTTTGCAATCTATTTTGTTAGGGTTAGAGTGTTATTTCTGCAAATTCCATTAATCTCCTATAATAATAATAGAGAAGGAGGAAAAAATTTGAATTTTTTGTTGGGGGGGGGGGGGGGCAGAGAGAGACCTCAATTATTTTTTGTTTTATTCGAAAATATCTAACACTGATACCTGTATACTTGTCGACAATCGGGGCAGAAATGACAAGATGTAAGAACAGCGACAGGAGATAGAACATACTCGGCAGATCATTGGACTGACCTCTATGCAAAACTGACAATTAGAAAACAACATGGGATGTGACCGTTTTATCGATATTTACTCGATGTTTTGTTCTTATCGATAATAGAATACCGATATTCCAAAATCTCCGACATGAAGTAAGTTTTTTTGTGGATTTGAAGGGAATTATCTGTAGACATAGGACATGGTATAATAACCACTCGACTTTCTACTCGTTACCATCTTAGGGTTTACAAGAATTTATATCTAAATAGACAAAATTCATGTTTTTGTTTGTCTTAGTGAACCTGGTACAAACAAAATATATATTTTGCCCATCCCCGAAAATATCACATCATTAAAACTTTCATCTTATATCAGTAAAATGGCATTGGATACATGTGTTAAATAAATACAAATATTATTTGGTAATAGTTGAAAAGCAACAGAACATACTTAGTAACAAATATTTAGCGCTAACTGCTTAGCAAATATGAACTAAAAGTACCAACTGCAACACACCCAGGAGTGAAAGCGGTTCTGACTGGAAGAGTGATTTACAGTTAATTTCTGATTGGAGAAGAAATAAATATTATAACAAGTATTTGAAATGTGGTTGCGATTCGAATTATTTTTCATAGCTGCCGCAAACATTCCCTATATTTGTGGAACATAATTATTGATCACAAGTTCTGAATAAATAGATACTGGTATGGTTTTCTAATTTAAGTAATGTTTTTACAATTTAATTTTTTTCATTTTAAATTTGAAAACATGGGTTGTATTACGAAGATTACCTCAAGCCCCGGGGCCATGTCCCCTCCTTTAATCTATTTTTCTTAAAGTTCCGTGTTTTCTACCTTTAAAACTTACAAAGGTAGTTTTAATTTTTTCCTCTGTTATTGAAATAGATTCATTGGTTAAATTTTCTTTTTAGAACAAAAATAGCATTTTAAAGTAATTGTTCATAACCTGCTCGAAATGTAACCTCCATTAGGTATTTGTTATGACATACTGTGAAGCATTTCATATTACTAACACCGGATTTTGATACAAATTTTAGCATATGTATTTCGAAGAAGTTATTTTGATTTGATTCAAAGATTACATCGATGGTGCGTATCAATAAAAAATTATTCATTCTCATTCCTGTCGGTTGCTTTCTTATCCTTTTTATACGCTGCGGCTTTTTTTTATGGAAACATTATTTTACAGGCCAAATGGATTCGTATCATGTCTCCAACCCGTACGTCGATTACCAGGAAGACTCAGCAGAATTATTTTTAGATGGAAACAAAGTACATTTATTTATATATTGTATTATTTCTATTTTGCAGTTTATGACGTGATTATATTATTTATACATTTTAGATTAAAGAAAAGATATTGCTTAAAATAAAAGCAAAAGAAACGAAACTTAGTCAAGAAATAGAAAAAGTGGTACCATTGTTTACGCCGACAAGTGATTATTCTATATATACTGGATATTGTGGAATTGCTTACTTATATCTTCGTAAATATGAAAGGACGAAATCTCTGCCTTTTTTAACTGTGAGTTTTTGTTTTGCTCTCTTAAAACAGATTTATTTATTCTTATCTGTATATGTAAATAAAATCAGGTTTATGGGGTCATATTGCCAACATTTCTTTTCAAGGGCGCCGGTGTAGCCTACTGAGCTCAAGATCGCGGGTTTGAAACCCGGCCGAGGCCCTTACGGTTTTTTCCGGAAGTTTTTTTTTTTTTTTTTGAGAACAAAATTTATTAAAGTATCTAGAGACAACAATTTATTCTTACAATCATTAACCTTGATTAAATGATATTATCGTTAGTCCTGGAGAAAACTGAAAAAACTCAATTTTTGTCATTTTTAATGGAATTAATGGTAAATAAAGTACAGTGGACACGCCTCTATTTACCAGACTCCTCCAGATAATGGTCAGTTTTTGTTGCACCATTCAGCGGACCCTTTCAATAACGAGAGCGGACAGTAAACATAAAAACCCTAATAACTTAGTAGTTAATTTTTTATTTTGAATATTTACAATCGGTAATATGACCATATGTAAATTTGATGTTATTTCTGTAAGGTGAAAAAACCTTGAGCACGCTGTCCTTCGGATGGGACGTTAGCGATAGTCCCGAGCCTGCACGATGTCAGGTATTCATTGAAGAATACCCTAGGTGAATAAACCAAGGTAGGTAATATTTAGGACTCCCACATTGGAGTCGGGCTCTTGCCCACTAGAGTGTCGAAAGTGCGCTGTGGTAGTAGACGATATGACCTATAGTTAAAGCCCGTGTATGAGTCATAATAACTAACATATTTTATATTAGACACATTTTTAAGAAAGTCTACATTTATAAATAAAACTGTCACGGGGTGGCTATGTGTACATTTTATATTCTTTGTAACTATATGGTTTTTAAGCGTATGTATTGTCTCTCAGTGTCTACTGTTATATTTAGTGTTAATATTTCATATTAAATATATTACCACTAAATATAACAATAATAAATATGGAATATTACCACTAAATATTACAAGAATAAATATGAAATATTACCACTAAATATAACAATAATAAATATGAAATATTAACACTAAATATAACAATAATAAATATGAAATATTAACACTAAATATAACAATAATAAATATTAAATATTACCACGAAATATAACAAGAATAAATTTTATTCTTGTTATATTTCGTGGTAATATTTATTATTGTTATATTTAGTGTTAATATTTCATATTTATCATTGTTATATTTAGTGGTAATATTTCATTAAAGCAGCTAGTATTAGTAGTGTAAAGATGTTTTGAGGACGCCGGTAGCTCAGTGGTATGCGTGCTTGCTTACTCAGCTCAAGATCGCGGGTTCGAAACCCGGCAGAGGCTCTTAGTTTATTTTATCTGGGAGGTCGGATCCTCGGATGGGACGTTAAGCGATAGTCCCGAGATGCGAATTCAGCGATAAATACATTCTATTTGTGTCACTCATCAAGTCACCAAGTGTACATATAAAGATTTCAAGAGCGCCGGTTGGTCATAGGTAGCGTGCTAGCAGCCTACTGAGCTCAACATTGCGGGGTCGAAACCCAGCCGAGGCCCTTACAAAAACCCTGAGCACGCCTTCCTTCGGATGGGACGTTAATTGATTGTCTCGAGCCTGTACGATGTCACAGTCGTTAAAGACAAAACTCGGACTCCCATAGTAGAGTCGGGCTCATGTCCCCCTGAGTGTCGCAAGAGCGCTCTGGTAGTAGGCGATATGACCTTGTAGTTAATTCCCGGGCATGAGTCATAATAACTAACTTTAGCTATTTAAATTTCAATATACTATTATGAAGCCTACTTTTCTCTTTCTTAAAGCCATTTTTTTTACGATTACCTCTCATTATTGGAGTTAACGTAAAAAAAAAATTAAAGAAGACAGTATAACCCTCAGTTTTATTAATTTTTTTAATTGCTTGAATATTCATTGTACTCTTGGCATGTTGGCTACTGAGTTCTTTCCGTACCTTCTTTATTTAACTCAAGCCTAATCTTTATATTATATCATTGTAATATTTGTTCTCAGAAAGCCCACCAGTTGGTCACAGGTGCTTTGGACTCATTGAAAAATAAACGTATCAGTTTTCTGAATGGGGACGCAGGACCATTGGCTCTTGGAATCGTCATCCTCAAGTATTTAAACCAAGACAAAGAATGTGATGAATTGATAAAGAAGTAAATCCTAACTTATGAATAATTACAAAAAGAAATATTGTTAGTTCGGGTGATTCATTCATTTTCTGGTTTGTGCGAAAAACAGTTCCTCAGTGTTCAGCTATTGTATGTCCAATTTATAAGTTGCTTTAATAACTTCATATCCGTACACAAATAATACATTTCACAGTATCTAAATAAAACAAATTTATTATTTTTTTTTTAAATATTGTCTATTCCTTTAAGAAATTGTACCCATAAACTATCAGTTTCGGCATTATACCATCGTCAGGTTTGCTGAGTGCGAAATGGGATTGTATTTTCAACTTGGAAATCCCCGTATCTTTACAGTCTATTTGTTCTGAAATATCTTTAGTTTATTTTATTATTTGTTTCAATAAAAGCGGTAAAACTGAAATTAAATGATTATATTCTAACAAAATAAACTAATTTATATGTGATATGCGTGAAATTATGTTTGTACATAGCATGAAAACATTAGTAAAATTTAAGTATTATTTTTAAAATAACTAAATGAATAACAATGAAGATATACATTTAAATAATAGCGAAATAAAGATATATAATGGCTACGATTTATGGATTATAAAAAAAAAAATAGTAATGTGTGAGTACTCACGAGAATTGATGTGGTTAGGTTAGGTTAGGTTTTTGACTCATGCCCGGGCTTTAACTACGAGCTCATATCGCCTACTACCAGAGCGCTCTTTCGTCACTCTGGTGGACATGAGCCCGACTCTACTGTGGGAGTCCTACATTTTGCCTACCCTAAATTTTTATTCACCTAGGGTAAGGGTCTTTAACGAGTACCTGACATCTTACAAGGCTTCGGGACCATCGCTTAACGTCCCATCCGAAGGACCTCCCAGATAAAATAAACTAAGGGCCTCGGTCGGGTTACGAACCCACGTTCTTGAGCTCAGAAGTCAAGCACGCATACCACTGAGCTACCGGCGCCCTCGAGAATTGATGTGTAAACATGTGCTTCAGTTTCAAAAATTTGCTGTCATGCACTGATTTTGATTAAACTTTGTTTTATAATGTTACAATAAGAAAAGAAGTATGAGCAATTAAACTTTCAAATTTATTGTTCTTCAATTTCTTTTACTCCCTTAAACAATATAAGAAATTTCTATTAGGCGTAGTCTCCATAAGCCTAAAAGGAAGATGTCGCCGCAGAATCAGGTCAGCCTTCGTCAGTTGTCAACTAGAAGAATTTATTTTTTACATGAGTCTTCTTGCTTGCCTTCTGATTTCAATGTGAAATGTTATAATTACAGAAAATGTGCATTGGAAATAATTTTCTTAGTGATATAGTGAAATTTGTTGGAAGTACCGAATTTATTAGATTATTTGTCAAATTTCATGAAAATTCAATTAACCATTGAATTAAAAACTTTATTGTTAAATGTATATTTGATTTGTATATTTTCATTTAATAACAGTAAATCTTATTAATGTGTTTGTGAGTGTCATTGCGCATTTTGTTGCCCAAATCCATCGTTTCTATTGGGTAAAGACAGAGTAGGACTTAGGTGGAGAGCGGAAACTTACTTTATTACACTGACTACATTTTAAAATAAATAAAACAAAGAACTTGTTTAACTTTTATATTGTACTGATTTTGTATCAGTTTTGATCTTGTGCCAACGATGTTATAAGCCGAAACCGCTACACTTAATGTATGTATTTTTTGTGGAATTAGACAATATGAGGAGTTTGGAGCCAGAGCAGACCAACCCACAATTTTTCGGAAAATGAGTTATTACCATCCTGATGTTGGTATAGGTTCCCTTTTTCAAAACCAGTGTGGATCACTTAGTTTCTTCACTTCAGTGATAGATAGCAGCACTTTAAGTTTAGTCCACAAGTATTTTGTGCATATATTTTCAAAGTCACAATGGATCATACGGCCTTCAAAAACTTTATAGAACACAAAAAGGGATCACTCATCCAATACTATTCTAAAATTTCAAATATAAATAAAAATTTATGGAGATAAACAAAATATACTCAATTTTCAATTGCCATTTTCTTCCTGTTCAGTTTCAACCAGTTGGTCCGCTCTGGCTCCAAACTCCTCATATAAAAGTTCTTTTTTATGTTTATTTCATTAGCTTTCCACATATATTGACACAAATCGCAGAAATTTATTCAGACTTTGTGACTAGATATTATAATGATAAAACTTTGTGTTCTGGTTTGTTGTAGGTTGGTTACACTGACTGACCCAGAGGCACCGAACGAACTGTTGTACGGCCAAGCTGGATATCTGTACGCCTTGGCATTCGTTGATACACACATTGGCCCTGTCGTTCCTGTTGAAAAACTTAGATCGGTAAGAATAATAAAATTAGTTGTAGCTATTAGGGCACTTCGAAAAATATGTTTATATCGAATCCTAAAAAATATATATTTAGATGACAAAATAGTAGAGTCAATCAAGAAAGATTTTATGACGCCGTCGTTGAACGTTTAACTGGTAGTCTCGGACAATTCTTCATGTTACTGCTAATTGAAATCTTTGAAGTTAGTTATTGTGACTCATGCCCGGGCTTCAACTACGAGATCATATCACCTACTACCAGAGCGCTCTTTCGTCACTCTGGTGGACATGAGCCCGACTCCACTCTGGGAGTCCTAAATGTTGCCTACCTAGTTTATTCACCTAGGGTAGGAGGGATCTTTAACGAATACCTGACCTACAGACTCGGGATCATCGCTTAACGTCCCATCAGAAAGACGGCGTGCTCCAGTTTTTTCGCCTCCTAAACGAAAAACGTAAGGGCTGGGTTTCGAACCTGCGATCTTGAGATCAGTAGACTAGCACGCCAGCTCTGAGCTACCGGTGCCCTTGAAATCTTTATATGTACACCGTTATTTGTACACTTTGTGATTGCCTATGAGTGACGCAACTACAATGTATTTATCGCTGATTTCTTTTATATATTAATAATAATATTTATTTCCGGAGGGCGCCGGTAGCTCAGTGGTATGCGTGCTTACCTTCTGAGCTCAAGGTCGTGGGTTCGAAACCCGAACGAGGCCCTTAGTTTATTTTATCTGGGAGTTAAAATAAACTTAAGCACGCCGTCCTTCGGATGGGACGTTAAGCGATGATCCCGACCCTGTACGATGTCAGGTACTCGACTCGTTAAAGACTTAGTTAGGTGAATAAAAATCTAGGCCAAATTTAGGACTCCCACAGTAGTCGGGCTCATGTCCACTAGAGTGGCGAAAGAGCGCTCTGGTAGTAGGCGATATGACCTCGTAGTTAAAGCCCGGGCATGAGTCATAATAACTTAGCTATTTATTTCCGTTAAAACATAATATGGTAATAATATGAAAAGAATGTATACGTTAAGATGAAACTTATATTATGTTTTAAAAAAAAAATTGATTTTCAATTGTTTAACTGCAAACTTTTGTACCACAACAGTCAATAATTGCATTTTATATAATTAGTAAGCCCGGGCATGAGTCATAGTAACTAAAACTATAATTAGTAATTTGTTACTGATAAAACCAAACTTAATGTATTAATTTGAAACATTATTTCTTTATTAATTGTTATATATTTTTCCTGCGAGGACACTATTTGAAATTCATCGCTAAACGGCCATATTGTTCTCAAAAACCTTACAAATGGCGCAGATCAATTCGTTGCAAGACTGATAAAAGTACCAGCTGTAGCACTGCGCCCACTATCCAACGTATATTAGAGTTCAATGGGAAAACTAACTACAGACACAATCTGCTGACAGAGTTTTGGAATAAAAAAATGTTTTTCGGAGATATAGTGTCCTATATTGATCTAAGGTCAATTGGTAAAAATTAGCTAAATCAAAAAATGAGTGATCATGGTAATTGTTGTTACTAGTTTGTGAAATTTACAGTCTTTTGTCTGGTAATAATCACTGTCACAAAAGTTCGCTGAATTCGATTGATCGACAGTTTTTAAATTAAACTAGTCATCAGTAACAGAGCAACAAGAGAACTCACAAGTCCCTCGTTAATTAAAACTGTGTAAATTGGCTTAGTGAGTTTTACCAATCAATCGATATGTAGAAAGTATAATATTACTTATTTTTTTTTGAAAAAATAATAATGGTTTGTTTGCAGGTGATAGAGACTATATTGAAGGCAGGCCGTAGGCGGGCTAAAGCTGTCAAATCACAGATTCCTCTCCAGTTTATGTGGCATGACAAGAACTACCTGGGAGCAGCACATGGAGTCGCTGGTATTCTATACGTCCTATTGTCGGTAACTGTCATCATTTCTGTTTTTTTTTTTTTCCTTTTGACAGACGCCACGGAGAAACTACTTTAAATTTAGGACAGATAGCGTTAAGAACCCAACTAAAGGGAAAAACCCTATAACGCCAATATTCCCGCATTATACCTCAAATGAAGGATTAACCTTTGAATATATGACAGATATATCGAGATGACATATCTCAAACATTTGACACCTAGGAGAGTATGACCGTGAAAACGTTCAAATTGTCATCACCTCTCACGGAAACCATCGATTGCAAGAATGAGTCTCTTGTGAGAAAACGACAGGACAGAGGTTTTCTATTGCTACGAATTCAATATCTTCTCAGTAGGTTATTTCATGTATTTGCTTATAACCTAGACATGGCCCGGATCAGTTCCATTTGTATATCTAATCTAAATGAATAAAACAAACTTATTTTTTGAAATATTGTCTATTCCACTAAAGATATATATACATATAACTACCGGTTTCGCCTTTATACCATCGTCAGGTCTAGTTATGAACTAGATAGACCTGACGATGGTATAAAGCCGAAACCGGTAGTTATAGGTATATATATCTTTAGTGGAATAGACAATATTTCAAAAAATAAGTTTGTTTTATTCATTTATTACAAGTTTCCACAATATGTCCGCGTTCCTCAACTTAGAAGTTATCTAATCTAATTTTTCTGAATAAATAAAACAAACTTATATTTTGAAATATTGTCTATTCCATTAAAGATATTTATAAAAATAAAACTACCGGTTTCGGTCTCACACCATCGTCAAGTCTAGTTATGAACTAAGTCTCTCTAGTTCAGTATGTACTAAGTATATACTCTCTAGTTCAGTATGTACTAAGTATATACTCTCTAGTTCAGTATGAACTAAGTAACTCTAGTTCATAACTAGACCTGACGATGGTATAAAGCCGAAAGCGGTAGTTTTATTTTCATAAATATCTTTAGTGGAATAGACAATATTTCAAAAAATAAGTTTGTTTTATTTATTTATTACAAATTCCACAATATGTCCGCGTTCCTCAACTTAGAAGTTGCTAATTTTATTGTTTTTAAAATGATTCAATTGAATAGTTTCATGCTTATTATAATTTTTTTGTGAAGTTTTTAAAGGCTATATAAAATAAGTAGGCAATTGTAAATATTTAAAAAAATTAGGAGCTTGCGCTTTTCTGTAAGACAATCAGTATTCTTTAGAAAACAGATCTCTTAGGAAACTAACTCCGAATTTGGTTTCTAAATATTTTAGGTTAGGTTAGGTTTTATGAATCATGCCCGGGCTTTAACTACGAGGTCATATCGCCTACTACCAGAGCGCTCTTTCGTCACTCTGGTGGACATGAGCCCGACTCTACTGTGGGAGTCCTAAATTTTGCCCACCCTAAATTTTTATTCATCTAGGGTAGGGGTCTTTAACGAGTACCTGACATCGTACAGGCTCGGGACCATCGCTTAACGTCCCATCCGAAGGACGGCGTGCTTAAGTTTATTTTACCTCCCAGATAAAATAAACTAAGGGCCTCGGTCGGGCTACGAACCCACTACCTTGAGCTCAGAAGTCAAGCACGCATACCACTGAGCTACCGGCGCCCTCTCTAAATATTTTATTTTATTGTTTAATGAACGATTGAATCGATTTTTAACCAAAATAGTAACTTCAATGATAAATATCGAAACGTTGAGTGAAATAATGGTACTTGCTTTATTATAACTTACATGAAATAATGTTTACAACATTAATTGCCAACCCGTCGATCTGTTTTCTTTGGTGAAAGGGCCCGTACTAACTTGTTCTCTCATATTTACAGGTTAACCACGCCCTGACCGACTATGAGAAGAACGATCTGATCAAGCCAACTCTGGAATGGCTCCGTTCGATGAGGTTCATCACCGGCAACTTTATGTCTTCCGAGGGCTCCGATAGAGACCGCCTTGTTCAGTGGTGCCACGGAGCTCCTGGTTTTGTACATCTATATCTTCTGGCAAGTCAGGTACGTATCTCTTCCTACGGTCACATCTATACCCTACCTCTGTCTTTACCGGATCATTGTTCCTCCTGTAGTCTGTGGAATCAATGTAGTTATACACATTTCGCACATGAAATGTGCTATGCATGACGAATAATAAATTTGAAAGTTTAATTCCTCACACTACTTTTTTTTATTTTAACATTATAAAACAAATTTTAATCAAAATTAGTGCACGACAGCAAATTTTTGAAACTGAAGCAAATGTTTACATATCAATTCTCGTGAGTACCGCTTTTTTTTCCATTAGAGTTCTGTATAAATTAGTGCATCTTTTTAAACTCAGTTTCCCTCTATAGGTGTACAAGGAGGCGAATTACCTCCGGGTGGCCCTAGAGTGTGCTGAAGTGATCTGGGAACGAGGAATTCTCAGCAAGGGATATTCCATTTGTCATGGCGTCTCTGGAAATGCATATTCATTTCTGGCCATCTATAAATTCACTAAGGTGAGTTTGTTTCTTATTTTTAGTATTTAGTAGACCGAATACCATAGAATCAGGTGAATATATCGGTCTCAAAGAAGTTTTATCTTAAAAAAATAAATATATATAATTAAAAATATGAATAGTACCTATTATTACATTAAGTTTTTGATATTCATTTATCTTCTGTAATTTATTAATTTAAAAAGTAAGATAATAAATAAAATGTATTAATTATTTTGTAGTACACAATTCCACCTAGTTATGGTTTAATGGAAATAAATCTTATTATTTTCAGGAGCCTAAGTACCTGTACAGAGCTGTCTGTTTTGCTGATTGGTGCACCCGGCATCCTTCTGAGGAGGGACTCCGGCCTGACCGACCTTACTCACTCTTTGAAGGTAACTACCACCATTATGTTGTGTGTATAAGGAAGGCTTGGAAGGAGCTCGCCTACTTCACTAAAGAAGGTTTGGAAGGAGCTCGCCTACTTTACTAAGGAAGGCTAGGAAGGAGCTCGCCTACTTCACTAAGGAAGGCTTGGAAGGAGCTCGTCTACTTCACTAAGGAAGGCTTGGAAGGAGCTCGCCTACTTCACTAAGGAAGGCTTGGGAGGAGCTCACCTACTTCACTAAGGAAGGCTTGGAAGGAGCTCGTCTACTTCACTAAGGAAGGCTTAGAAGGAGCTCGTCTACTTCACTAAGGAAGGTTTGGAAGGAGCTCGTCTACTTCACTAAGGAAGGCTTAGAAGGAGCTCGTCTACTTCACTAAGGAAGGTTTGGAAGGAGCTCGCCTACTTCACTAAGGAAGGCTTAGAAGGAGCTCGCCTACTTCACTAAGGAAGGCTTGGAAGGAGCTCTGTAATGGTAGAGAGCCTCCATTTAACTTAAATGTTTCCCTAATTGATCGCCCCCCAATCTTTTTGTCGATTGAATCCGGTATCGAAACAGTCACACATATATGCAATTCGATTGTATGAATAAAGAACGGGTCATTTCGTACATACTCACGGACTCCTGCGACTCCTTCCAAATTCAATTTCAATTTGTTTTTTTATTCAAAAAAATGTGTCTTTTTGAGAATTTTTAAAGATTTTCATGATTTTTCAATATTTTTACTTATTTGTACAAATTTCTTAATACGGTTTTTACCAATATAAAATATTGTTGCATATAATGTTTTTTATGTGTAATTTCCGTTAGAAGAAATATATTGACACGAAATTTAGAAGAAATATATTGACACGAAATTTTATATGTGTATCCAGAACCCCGTGAGGACGACAGCTTTACACTAAAAAGCTTAAATAACTGTCTTATTGAATGTATTGACACGAAATTTCATATGTAAATTTAAATGCCCATAAAGAGGGACATATCAATATTCAGTGGAATCAACCGAATGGATTGAGAGGAGCCTCAACTCCGAAATGCTAATAATTTCCGATGTAATGAATTTATCGACACAAAACTTAATATGAGGATTCAGAAGTTCCTATGTAACTCAACTATTTATTTTATTTAGCCCGAACGATGGACTGATTTTGGAGGGAGAGCAAACACTTCATTGATTAATTCGCGCTCGCGATGTACGATACATTGCCGTTGATTCACCGACGAATTGTTTTGTTTTTGTTTGTAATTTATACATTTTATAATAATATACATTATATTTTGTTTATATATATATATTATATATATAAACAAAATATAATAAAATACATTATTGATTAATGTTATTATTTTCCAGGAATGTCCGGGATAGATTACTTTCTGTTCGACGTCCAGGAGCCTCTAAATGCAGTCTTCCCAGCCTTTGAATTCAAATATGCGTGATGCGTTAAGTGTCTATTGTTTAAAAAAAATGTATTTCGATAATATTACCGAAAGGTGTCAAATCTACTTTTATTTTTTTGGACTCATGAAAATCATTATAAAACACAAGATCAAATAATAAATTGTTTATTTATGCAACATATTTACAAATAATTAACAACCATTTAAAACAACTAATAAAAATATTTTTTTAAATAACAATTCATTTATTTTAACCAATATTTTTTATTGCAAATACTGGTGAAGAATATATTCAAGATATATATATATATTTAAAACTTTGAAGCAGTGTGCAGATGAGTGGTGGGAGACAAAATGAGGGAATAAGACCATTTTAAGTAGGTTCTCACAATAGTATAACAATTATATAATAGTTTGTTACTTATTATGACTCATGCCCGGGCTTTAACTACAACGTCATATTGCCTACTACCAGAAAGCTCTTTATGCAGGCTGGTGGACATGAGACCGACACTGCTATGGGAGTCCTAAATTTTTATTTATCTAGGATAGGGTTCTTTAACGAGTACCTGACGTACAGCCTCGGGACCATCGCTTAACTGCCATCCCAAGGACAGCTAAATTAAGTTTATTTTACCTCCCAGCTAAGGGCCTCGGCCGGGTTACAAACTCGCAATCCTTGGCTGAGTAAACAAGGACGCATACCACTGAGCTACCGGCGCCATCCAATTATTCATATACATATATGCTCTTAAATGGGAAGATTATTTTGATTTTCTAAAAACTTTAATTTAGTATAAGATGTTTTTGTATCTTAAAAGAAATAAAGTTATTATTATTTATTTTTTGGTTGGATATGAATCAGTGGTACTTGAACTGGGTGTAGATAAACTTTAGAGGAGGTGTGAGTTGCCTCCCTGGATCGTTTTTAGCCATGAATTTGATCTCACAAATTGCAAAATGCGCAGGAACTAGAATTTTTAACAGATATTTTATGCAAAGATTGGATGACAAATGCTTAAATTGAACAATCAACCACAAAATCAAAAAATACAACGTCTCTAGACACTACAGTTCATAATACTTCGCCACATTGCCGATGTACTATTTTTCGTTTCGAGTCTCACACAACACAATGATCTCAACATCCCATTTATGCTCTCTGTTATCAGGATACATTATCAGAATTTTCTCCTAAAACTTCATCATCATGCCAATCCACGTATTCAGCAGTTATCCGCGGACACTCTCCCCACAAATCCACCATTCCTACCATATTCATGATAGTGTAATTTTCAGTGATTTACATTTATATGAGGCAAGACGTCTTTCAAATAAAGGAAAAAGGAAATACAGTTTTTTTGTCAAAACATATTTAGGCTTCTGAGAGTTCATATATATGCTACGGGTAAAGTTAGATTAACGGTTAAACCTAGGATTACCCGGGTAAACCTAGTAGTACCCGCTGCCGCTTGGTTAAAGTCCGAAATATAATTGAAATAGTTCACGTTTCGGGCTTTACCCGGGTAAAGTATATGTTAAAGCTAGAACCTGTACTACCTACTTCAAATATAGGAACGACGGGAGGGGCAGATATATCGTAAGTACCTAATCTTTATAGTGGAACATACGTCCACTAATGGCCTTGTCATTATTAGTATACCCAACTTTAACCAAGCGGCAGCGGGTACTACGCAGTTTACCCGGGTAATCCTAGGTTTAACCGTTAATCTAACTTTACCCGTAACATATATATATATATATAGAGAGAGAGGGTGAGGACGTCGGTAGCTCAGTGGTATGCGTGCTTGCCTTCTGAGCTCAAGATCGTTGGTTCGAAACCCGACCGAGGTCCTTAGCTTATTTTGTCTGGGAGGTAAAATAAACTTAAGCACGCCGTTCTTCGGATGGGACTTTAAGCGATGGTCTCGAGCCTGTACGATATCAGGTACTCGTTAAAGACCCCTACCCTAGGTGAATAATAATTTAGGGTAGGCAAAATGTAGGACTCCCACAGCAGAGTCGGGTTCATGTCCACCAGAGTGAAGAAAGAGCGCTCTGAAAGTAGGCGATATGACCTCGTAGTTAAAGCCCGGGCATGAGTCATAAAACCTAACCTATACTCTCATAAGCCTAAATATTTTTTGATAAAAAAACTCTACAGCCTTTTTCCTTTATTTGAAAGACGACTTGCCTCATATGAATGTAAATCACTGAAAGTGAATGTGGGTAGGAATGGCATGATAGGTAATGAGTTCCCCGGGCAACACCGGGTACTACAGCTACTAAAGAATAAATAACCTCGTATAACAGGATTTAAAAATTTATATTTTTATAACTACATACATGAAAACGTCAAATAAAAATGTTAAACCAATATTTTCAAACTAATTTATGTTTTACTGACCAAGTGAACGCACATGTTCATTACCATAATAAATACAATTAAATTCCACTCAAAGTGTCTTCTTCTGTTTCAATTCCTGTTTTCAAAACTATCCACTCTTCAAGAAATTTGACCACTTCTGTATGTCCAAAAAATTTAGCATCGTCCAAAGCGGTCCAGCCCATACTGTCAACAAAGTTACAAAGTTTTTAATAATCCATCTAATTACATTTTTGATCCTAACAAATATATTTGTATGTAGAAATAAAATATAATATTCCCGTTAATCGTCAAACGTCCCTCATTAATACTTTCTTACAGCTATAATATAAGAAAATATTCTAGTCACCGATTTTCGCGATGATACGAAAGTGCGTTTGTGTGTACGAGTATGTGATGGGAACTTGTGAGGGCTCCATTGCAAAAACGATTGTAGCTATGAACTTGAACGTTTGGAATGGAAACATCACACGTGCTAACTTAGATTTGAAACAATTTTGACCAAAATCGGAAAAAAATTAAATTTATTATATTTTTTTTTTCAATTTTTTATTTATTCTACAATAGGTACAAACCCAATAACAATAATCAGAAATGATGACTATAATAAGAAGACATGATGAAATAATAAGTAATACAAAATATTTAAAACATAATGAGAAGGAAAAAAGAAATGAATAATAGAAAATAATAGGAAACATATACAAAAATAAAGAAATAGAATCTATACTAAATCAATGGTGGTACATGAATAAACAAAAATCATAATATAAAAGAGATAAATCAAATAAAAAAATAACTAAATAAATTGAAAAAAAAAAAAAATTAAAATATATATGCATAATAAACTGGATGAGGACAGCACCAGTAGGACTCCCGTACACTGCCATATACCACTCTGCAACTAGTGGAGAGGGGAGGAGGCGGCAGGAGACCAGCGCTGACCCTCCCACCACACTGCCAACCATCCACTGTCCGGCAGTGGAGGAAGACCAGGAGGTGGGGAGTCGAAAGGATAGAGAGGCGTGAGGAGAGAATCCGATCATCAGCACTACCTTAAAAATGGCGTGTGAAAAAATAAAAATAAAATGAATAAATTAATAAATAAATAAAAAATATTATAATTTAAGAAAATATAAAATACAAATTAAAGTAGATCGCGAGGCCAACGGCACCTCAGCCTAATTAATACCATTAGTTCGACATTTAAAAGGTTTACCTTCACTACCAAAAGGCACGACTTGTTTCATAAAAGAATACAAGTGCAAAAAAGTGCACGAATGGCTTGAGCTAATGTACATAGCCACTAGTTCATTCAAACAGAAGTGTTTGAGATAGAGATTTTTGTGGACTTCCTTAATAATGAAAACTTACGTAAACAATAATAATAATGATAATATAACATACATGTCAGTCATATTGAGTAAATGAGGGCACATTCTCAAAAAAAATTTCATACACTCCAGATTTCCTGCCACCGCTGCAGTGTGCAGAACAGTTCGATCGAAAAAGTCACGTTCACAAAGCTTGTAGCCGGAACCCATTATACTGCAGGAAAAAATACAGATAATATTATATAGTTTATAATTACAATAGTTAAAGTTAAAAAAAATATATATTGCTATGATTTTTGAATGATTATTAATTGTGTTGTGTTTATAAAACTATTGATCATTCAATTTTGATGAAACTTGGGCGTTGACAGAAGAAAATTAAGGCACTCTGCTAATGTGGGAACAGAAGATACTCAAAAAGATTTTTGGACCTGTTTCCAAAAACGGAAGATGGTCTATCCGGAAGAAAAAGGAATTGAGAGACCACTACGGGGAGTCCGATCTGGTGTCCGTGATCAATCAGGCGAGATTACGTTGGGCCACGTAGAGAGAATGGAAGGAGGAAGACTCCCTAAACAGGCCCTCTACGGTAGGTCAGGCGGTGCCAGGAGAAGAGGAAGGCCGAGACTCCGTTGGCTGGGCGACGTCGAGGCGGATCTCCGAGTTTTGAGTGTCAAAGGATCGACGGAAAAGACTTTAGGACCGAGTTCTTTCAGGACCGTAGCGCCACAGGAAGAAGAAGATTAATTGTGCACCAGGTGAGAGTTTTTCTTAGGCATCTAAATATAGAAGTCGAGACAATAAATATGTTCTATAAAAGAAAGATTCTAATTATTAGAAGGAATAGTTAACCTAAAGAACAGATGAAAAAAATGGGAGTGCTTCACGAAACCTCAGTAATTGCTATTTTTGAGAAAGCAAAACATAAATGGGAGAAGTGATTCTGCAAAAATATATAAATTCCACAAAATATATACATAAAGTGTACCTACCGGTTTCTGCATACACCACTGTCAGCACTAAGTTCAAAAGATGATCACTTTATGTAGATATTTTTGTGGAATTAGACAATATAAAAGATAAACAAATTCTTTGTTATATATTTTATTAGTTTTCCACTACATCGACAGATTGCAAAAATGTATTCATATTTTGTTTCTTGTAAACAATATCTAAATAAACCTCCTTCGGATGGGACGTTAAGCGATGGTCCCACAGTAAACTCGAGCTCATGTCCACCAGAGTGACAAAAGAGCGCTCTGGTAGTAGGCGATATGACCTCGTAGTTAAAGCCTGGTCATGAGTCATAATAACTAACTATACCAGTGAATATGAATTGACACCAATAATAAGAAAAGATAATGAAAGACAGGTTCACCTTGCCAGTTTGAGTACATTGGAGTCAGCAGCCGCAGAGAACAGAAAACAGTTGGAGGTGCAGGCGGGCTGAGTCGTCTCTCTGATCTGCTCCACGAATCCGGTTCGGCACCGTTCCATGTCGTCGTATGGATGGATCTTATAATCATTTCTTAGCACCTGTAAATTTCAATATTTTTTTTTTACTTTCTTCATAGAAACAAAGTGAATGTGTGAAAGCCAAAGTCGAAAAAATTGAAAAGATATGATTTCGATTCAATATCCTTCCTCTTCAGAAACTGTTTGTATCTGCGTGAGCTATTGTTATTATAAATTGTTTTCTATATCAATTTCGTTTATTAAGTATGGAGAAAGTCCAGCAATATTTATATTATCGATTTCTCTATAGTGATTACACAATTATTTGTTTCACAATTAATTTATTTAATAATACAATTTGTATCTAGAAGTCTCCTATAGTATTTCTTCAAAGTTGTATTATGTGCATTATAATAAACGATATTATAATAATAAGAATGTAGTCAATGAAACACCAGCAATGAACTTCCCCATCACGAATGTTAAGCTAAAAATCAATTATTCACTTACACAGTGGCTTCTGAATAGACATAATAAATATTTTTCACATCCGTAGTTATTGAAATTTTTTAGTCGAGTTCCCCTTTCCTTTCGCTCATTTCGCGGAAAATTAAAATATGCTGTCCTAATGGAGTTTTGAATTTATTTATTATAAAAATACTTCTTGTCGATACATTCATTACTCAACGGCAGTTATTGGGATTTTTGAGTTGATGCCCTCCTTCCTTAAGATCGATTTGGCTGATAATCAATACGTGTTGTCCTTATGAGGTTTTGGATACACACATAAAATTTCGTGTCGATACATTCATTCTATCGGGAATAATCGTGTTTTAAAACACTGTGCTACTATGGTCTCAGCAAGCACTTCAGAAGCAACCACATATCCAGGCAGACTAAATTCGTTCTATATAAGACCCTTATCCGCCCAGTTCTTCTGTATGGCTCAAAAACCTGCACAACTTCAAAAATGGGCAAACAGAGCATATTGGTGTTCGAAAGGAAGGTTCTGCGCAGAATATTTGGAGGAGTGCAAGTAGGTCATGCATGGCGCAGACGCAACAACCAGGAGCTCTACGAACTCTATAGAGAACCAGATGTCCTGAAAGTCATGAAGATTGGGCGGTTAAGATGGGCAGGACATGTCGCCAGGATGGAAGCTGAGGAAATGCCGAAGAAGCAGCTCTAATGGAGCCCATTCATGGAGTAAGACGGCCAGGGAGACCTAAGCTGAGATGGGCAGATGGTGTGGCAGAAGATGCCCGAAACATATTCCGCTTCAGCAACTGGATGGCAGCCGCACAGGATCGAGACAATTGGCGGCTGTTGGTGGAGGAGGCCAAGACTGATTGATTGATAGAAAACACGCACACACAGACAGCATTTTTTTAAAAATGTTTTGAATCAGGGGGTCAGAATACATGTAATTCCGGCAAAAATTATATTTTCTAACCGATTAAATAACTTCCTCTATACTTTAGGAAGTAAAAACACAACAAACTTGTTTATTGTCTAATTCCACAAAAATATATACCTGCATGTAGTATACCGGTTTCAGCTTATGCCATCGTCAGCACAAGGGTCAACAATATTACTGTCGGATTTCGTGATGACGATGGCGTAAGCCGAAACCAATGCGGAATAAATATTTTTTAATGGAATTAAACAGTATCAGCATTAAACGTTTGTTGTTGTTTTTTTTAGTTTATATATATATGCCTGCCCTGGTTCATTTACCTGGGGGAGGGGTCTTTAACGAGTACCTGACATTGTACAGGCTCGGGACCATCGCTTAACGTCCCATCCGAAGGACGGCGTGCTTAAGTTTATTTTACCTCCCAGATAAAATAAACTAAGGGCCTCGGCCAGGTTTCGAATCCGCGATCTTTAGCTCAGTAAGCAAGCACGCATACCACTGGGCTATCAACGCCCTCGCTTAAACTATATATTACATTGATAAAATCCAGGGCTTTGGCGCTGTGACCATTACTGAGTACTTTTGGCGAAAAGAGGCCTATTGAGAAGACTCCAGGCATCAAGAATAGGAAAGAACCGGAACCACCTCCTTTGCATGGTTGACCTATCTGAAAAAATATAAATTAAAAGTTTAACACAAAAAAAACATGATATTGTAATGATTATTATTATTATTATAATTATTATTAATACTAGCTGTAGTACCCGGCGATGCCCGATAAAGTCTATAATCTACTGGAAATGTTTTGTACCTTTGACAAGAACTGTGTATAGAAATAAAAAAATTAATTATTCGTCGGTGAATCACTTCCCCAGCACGAATTAGTCAATAAAGTTTTCGCTCTCCCTGAAAAATCAATCGGCAGTTTTGCTTAAAAATCAATAGTTGTTTAAACAGGGACTTCTGAATCCTCATTCTAAATTTTTTATCGATACGTTCATTACACTAGCTATTAAGGTTTTTGAGTTGAGCCCCTCTTCTGACCCCCTTCCTTTGGTTCGAAGTCGCGGAAAATTAATAGTTGTCTTTATGGGATTTTGAATAAATTTTTATGTTTGAATATTAAATTTCATGTCAACACATCGGCAAGTTATTTGTTTTTTTATGTTCCTCCCTAATCTCCCCCTTTTCTTTGACCAATTTGACTGAAAATTAATAGGTGTCGTCCTTATAGGGTTCTAGTTACACATAAAATTTCGTGTTGATACTTTTGTTTTATCGTGAGTTAAGATGTTTACATACACACACAGACAGGAAGGAAATTTTATTCTCCCAGCTATACGAAGTATAGGAGAAGTTATGTAATCTGTCAAAAATTCAATACGGAATTTTCAGCTGAATGTTTGTCTGTGAACATGATAATTCCCGATAAAATAAATGTATCGATACGAAACTTTATATAAGTATTCAGAACCCTCTAAGGACGACTCTTCTTGATGTTCAGCCAAATTAGACATAGGGAAGGGGGGCTCAACTGAAAAATCTCAATGTAATGAATATATCGACGTGAAATTTTATGCTTAAATTCGAAATCTCATAAGAACGGCCTATTAATTTTCCGCGAAATCGGTCGAAAGATCGCAAATATTGCGTTTAGAGCAAAAACATAATTGATTAATTCTTGCTGGGGAAGTATATGTACTTCCATCCATATGGATCCATATGATTCACCGACGATTTTTTTTTTTTCATTTTTGGAACAAGGGGTCGAAAAAGAAATGAAATTCCGATGAAAACTCAACATCGAATTACTGCCCGTTTACGAAATTTCATCTTTACTTCGTATAGCTGAGAAGTAGGGGGAAAAAAAAAAAAAGGTTGAACCCTCTCCGATTATTTTTTGCTCTATGGAATTTTCGCTAAGTCTATATATCATTCTTTAATTTTGTGCAAAGTTTCAGTAAGATAACTTCATTGGTTTCCAAGATACCGGAGGGGACAACACAAAGACAGACGGACGTTAATGAGATTTCGAAATGAAAAAATGAACGTGTTGTTACTTACATGTTCTCCCCACTTGGGCTCCATGTTACACATCTGCATGATGGTCATGACATAGCGAGAGTTATCAACGGATATCGCTTGCCTCCCTGTGTACGGGTTCACACCGCAGTTAGCGATTGTAGACCCCATCAGTGCAAGACTCTCGCAGGTTACTTCAAAAGAATGCGCCTGAAACATAGTCAGCATCCATTTTTGGTCATACTTAACTATTTATCTATTAAGTTTTAAGGTGCGCCTTGCAATAATGCAATATCACCCAGTCTAATGTGGGGAGAAGAATTGGAATATCTACTAGTTCGCTCCGGTCTCAGCATCAGAATCTGCCAGGAACTGCCACTACGAATCCAACCTCAGTTGGTGGTGCCGCTTGGAAGCAACCACCCCCGTAGTACAATTTTAACCAAGGCTATGAGAACTGCCCGTCTCAAGGTCCAGAATGGTGACTGACCCGGGATGGCCTATCATCCCTACGTTTTTCCACCTACAAGATGAGCGCGGAGGATTAGCCGCATAAAATGTAGGGATACCATGAGTGATGATGATGTTATTGTTGTTGATGAATGATATCATGATGACAGTGGAATGATCATAATGATGTGATGCTGCTAGTATTATAGTGATGGGTGTTGATAGTGGTATACTCATATGTGAATGCGTTTTGGTGATGGTGAGGGATGTGATGATGACGGTAATGATGATATTAATAATAAACAAAAACTTCACTTCATATACTTTACTATCTATTAAGTTAACCCAACTTTTTACAGGAAACGTGCGATTATGAAGAGCCAAAATTCCCCTCTCTCCAGGAATTGTGTTGTTATTCTGATTTCTTATTCAATTCATCTGTTGGACTGTACCAATGGGCTGGTCTCGAATAGACATTTCCTGTAGAAAGTTGTACTACGATTACCAAATATCTAATTCGTATGTTTTCTAGGGATTACCAAATTTCATCGGATATATGAACACATATAATAGTTTTTTTCTCATACAGAAATAACACCCGTTCATCGGAGAACATAGTAAGTCAGGGTATAGAGTTGTGATTTTCTAACCTTTGGCCGATTTGGCTGGTAACCGATAGGTTATGGTCACACATATAAAATTGCATGCCGGTATATTCATTGTAATGAGTGTATCGATTCAAAATTTAGTTTAGGTATTTAGATGCCACTATGTAAGTCAAAATAGTGAGAGCGAAAACGTAAATGATTAATTCGTGCTGAAGAAATACATAAACGGCAGTTCACCGACGATTTTTTTTTTTCAATGTTAACCTTTCCCAATATAATAATATTGTAGATCTTGACTGGACCCATATTCAACATTCTCAAGGATAACTTACTCAATGGTACTTCACAGACTTACCACAAAATAAAAGTCCAAATCTTCCTCAATAAGAGTGTCGGGAGGGACACAGTGAAGTTCACGTAAATAGTAGGAGATAGCTCTATTTCTGGAGGCAGTTTCCTTTTCTGACATGTAGACAGTGTTACAAAATTCAACATAATTTTGCCCTGCAAGCTCCTGAAATTAAATAAACTATGAAAATATATAATGAAGGATTAATCCAATTAGGTTGACTATCATTATGCTTAAATGTAATACCATGTATAGGAGAAGTTATGAAATAGGTCAGAAATTCTATGCTGAGTTTTCAGTCGACCGACCCACAAATTCCAAAAATGGAAAAAAAAATTGTGATATGGTCATTACAGGACTTTCTTATACCAACCACGCTTACAGATCACTCTCTCCCCTTCCCCTTCTCAAAATCATTTCATTCTAGCGGTATTTTTTTGTTTTATGTAAAGTCGAGAATTGAAGCGGGGTGGGAGCTTAATGCAGATGCATACCACTGAGCTACCGCCGCGCCGTCCTTCTTTACACTATATTTCACAGTATAATAATAAGAAGAAATAAAAAAATACATACCTTGAGAAAGTTGTGCAAACCGTCGAAGGATTCAGCATACGTTTTACCTTTGTAACCAATACGTCGTATCAATGAGCACAGAAGAAAAGATCCGCTATTAACCAATGGATTCACTGGATAACCTGAGAGTACAAAAATATATACATATATTACTCAAAGTCATCAAATATATTGTACATATCATCAAAATAATTCTTATAATTAAAATGCCCTGGTCCATAGTTTATTGTCCCGAGTCTGTACGATGTCAGGTGGTTGTTTAAGACCCCTATTCTAGGTGAATAAAAATTAAGTACTCCCACAGTAGAGTCGGACTCCACCAGAGTGACGAAAGAGCGCTCTGGTAGTAGGAGATATGACCTTGTAGATAAAGCCCGGGCATAACTAACTATAAGTAAAATATTAGCAGCAAATACATCACTCAGGTCTATAATCAAACCGAGGGTTTAACGGTATTATATCGAAATAATTGTAATGGTATTATAAGCGAACCTGTGCGCAAAAGCCTCACACTATGTGCAGAAGTAAATGGCAAATAATAACTCGGGAAAAATAAATCGTATGGGGAGAATCAGCTGATATTTATTTTTCTTGTGTCACATGACGACATTATTTTTATTGAGGTTTACATACTACACACATTTTCTTTTACCGACATAAGCCCGACTCTACTCTGGGAGTCCTAAATGTTGCATACTCAGGTTGAGTTATCTAACCAGATATCGTACAAATTTGGGATCATCGTTTAATGTCTCATCCAAAGGACGGCGTGCTTAAGGTTTTGTTTAGCTCCCAGATAAAAAAACCTAAGGGCCTCGGCCGGGATTCGAACTGATCTTGTGCTCAGTAGACTAGTACGCTACCTGTGAGCTACCGGCGCCCTCAAGGCAATACTAAATCTCCCCTTCCCTTCCGCCGATTCTGCTAAAGATTATTAAGTGTCGTTTTTATGGGGTTTTGAATTCCCATATGAAATCTTGTATATATACATTCATTCTAGCGCTGGTTATCGTGTTCATAGGCACACAAACAGACATACATTTTTTTTTTTTTTTTTAATTTTGGAGTTTGGAATACATGAAATTTCGTTGGAGACGCCACATCAAATTTTCGATTACATAACTTTCCCTATTCCTCGTATGGGAATGTAAACAGTTGAGGACTTAATAGAAAAAAAAAATATATTTGTTGACGCACCTTCATAGCTAACAGTATGAATGGAGTAGGAACTTCGGAGCCAGTTGTTGTATCCAATATTTTTGTGAACCTCCGCAACCCCCAGCAGCTCCAGGGCCAGCCCGTAAAGAAAGGGGCGACTACAGCAAAGTCCAAACTATAAGTTTTGCTCCTAAATTCAAAACAGATATTATACTTATTCTTATAGATGCAGTAATACTATAAACACGGTAACTCAGTGGTATGGGTGCTTGCTTACTGAGCTCAAAATCGTGGGATCAAAACCTGGCCTTTCGGATGGGACGTTAAGCGATGGTCCCGGAGCCTGTATGATGTCAGGTACTCATTAAAGATCCCTACCCTAGGTGAATAAAAATTTAGATTAGGCAAAATTTAGCACTCCTAGAGTTGAGTCGGGCTCATGCCCACCAGAGTGACGAAAGAGCACTCTGGTAGTAGGCGATAATGAACTTGTAATTAAAGCCCGGGCATGAGTCATAATAACTAACTAATACTATAACAATATAACTTTATTATTATTAATTTTATTTTAATAAAGAGCCAAAGTCCCCAAAATCGAAATATAACCAAAAAACAAGTAAATAGCATGTTGTGTCTAAAGGTAAGACAAACCTAAATGAGAGAAGAACGTTGGAACAAATTACTGCAAAAAAAACCTAAAATTGGATTTTTTCAAAAATTATTATAAAAAATGTTCAAAAACCCTGTTTCTTATGCTGTATATTACTAGGGTGTACATACATGTACCTAAGGGGTGTACATATATGTACCTAGGGTATACATATATGTAGGTACCTAGAGGGTGTACATATACGAGTATATACCTACCTAGGGTGTGTATATATACCTAGGGTGTACATATATGTACCTAGGGGGTGTACATATACCAAGGATGTACATATATGTACCTAGGGGGTGTACTTATATATATGTTTGGAACCGTCTTTCTGAGCCCTTTAATGTGATATCCTACTCGATGAGTTTTTTTTTAAGTTTATACAGCGGCTAACGTTATTCATTTTGTTTTAGGAGTGTCGTACAGCCTAAGACACTCGGGCGATTACAAAGAAACAAATGGTATATAAATCATTAAAATAGGTTCAATCATTTGGGCTCTCTGAGGAAACAATGAATACAGTTATATACAGTCGCATTCCGCAGTCGAATAATAAATATTCATCCATCTGAGATATATTTACCAGGAGGCTTGAAGGGAGAAAGGCTCCTGATAATCGCCAAAAGACACCATCTGTCCGTCAGTGCTGCAGACAGAGCAGCCCCATTTGTTGGGGTTCTGTCTGGCCAGGAAAGGGATGCTGTTCATCACCTGAAACGACCAGAAGACAGCACTCAACTTCAGCACACGGCTCGGCAATACTTTAGCATTTGCGGGCCATATCGGCTTTCAAGTACCGGCAGCAGAATGTATTTGGACATATATAGAAGAAAAATCATTAAAAAAAAAAAACTGGTAAAAAGCATAAAAAAATGAAAAAGTCTATAATAGGATGTGGTGTCGAAAGGGGGATGTGGATATGGTGTCGAAATGTGGATGTGGTGTCGAAAGGTGGATATGGATGTGGTGTCGAAAGGTGGATGTGAATATGATGTCGAAAGGTAACAAAACACCAGAAGGACCGTTGATTCAATTAGCTTAACTCTGGATATGGTCAACAATTATAAAGAAATTTGAAAAATCCATTTTTGGGTGCATGTTTCTTAAGCCGTCAATAATATAAAGAAGTCGCCCGTCCACGGTTTTTTGCAAATTTTCTTTATACTTTTTGAACCAATCTAAGGCTCAGTGTTGAATCCAGTGAATTGTTTCGACGGTCCTTCTCTCCAATTTGGTGTTTTGTTACCACACAACATCCTATTATAGACTTTGTTACTGTTTAGTGATTTCTGGGTTATATTTGAAGGCATGAGTTATAATAACTAAGTTAGGAAGTCCGACCGTCAAGTGGTTATACACTGATTTCGGCGGTAAAATATGATGCTTGATTTCATATCGGGTGAATTTCATACAGGAATCCGCTTAAATAAAAAATGTATACTTACATCACCCTGTTCATCGACTTTGCAAGCTTCAAAAATTATTTCCAATCTGTCAGCAAATTCAGGAAAATCTGGTATGATCAATTTGTTCATAAAAGCTCGTAAAATCAATCCATCAGTGAAATTCATCAATCTGTAAAGAAATAATGTGTTACTATTCGACCAAAAACAAAAACTGAAGTCGTCAGAGAATCACCGGCATTGTACATCCCTTCAACGAATATTATGAAAGTTCTCTCTCTCCAAAACCAATCCCAAAGGTAATTATCAATATTTGTCTTACTTAGAGGCTTCTGAATGCTCGTTCTAAATTTTGTGTCGATACATTACGTCGGCTGATATTAGGGTCCCGACTAACACAGAAGTAGGGGAGATAAAATGTTTTGCTGGGGAAGTACAAATCCGGTGATTTGTGCTGGGTACAAAGTCGTCTGGCCGCCATCTTGCCCTTTAGCCCTGCACCAGAACCATCTTATCTCCCCTACTCACAGAAATTTCCCCGCTCTCTCTAAACCTTCGTTCTCTTTATTTGGAGGACTTTTTAACTAAAAATAGTTAATTTACATAGAGCCTTCTGAATCCACTTACTTAATTTTGTGTCAATACGTTCATTACATCGACAGTTATTAGGATTTTTGAGTTGAGCCCCTCTTCTGATCCCCCCCTTTTTTTTGATTTGGCTGAAAATTAATTTGTGTTGTTCATATAAGTTTCTGGATACACATATAGAATTTCGTTGTCGATATATTTGTTTTGTCGGTAATAATCATCCTCACAGATACACACACACAGATAGACAAACAATTTTTCTTTCATTTTTAGTATGAGGGGTCAGAAAACATGAAATTTCAGTGAAATCTCAACATCGAATTTCTGACCGATTACAAAACTTCCCCTATACTTCGTACTGCAGGAATGTACAAAACGTACCGGTATTAACCGTGGTGTGTAACTCACTGATTATAGGTTTGCACCATCGCGCCTAGGAAAAGGTTAATTAATAAAGTACAAAGTACCTTTCGAAGTTTTTTAAGTCCATTTTGGTTCTATCCGCTGTATCGTCAACAATTCCTTTTTCTACCAGCTTTAGCGCAGCTTTCAGTTTTGGATGGTTGATAGATAAACCTCTCTCTTCAAGTTCCTGAAAAACATTAGTTAGTTATTGCGACTCATGTCCTGGCTTTAACTGCTAGATCATCGCCAATTACCAGAGCGATCATGCGTCAAACCCGACTTTACATTTACTACGTTTTCACGCATTTCAAATCGATTTGAATATTGAACAAGGTTTGAATATTGAACAAGGTTTGAAAATTGACAAGGGTTTTCATGGAGTGGGTTCAGATCGATTCCAAACCGGATTGAAAAGAGGATTTTAACTGTCAAAAGTAACCTCATCTAGGTTTTGTGTGAGCAGGTTATAAACAAGTGATATGCGCTGATAAGCTAGATTTTTTGTTATTTTTATTTTAAAAGTGTTTTATTTGTTAATATATAAATATTAATAATTACAGTATTTTTAATTGTTTTGTATACTGCATAATGGATTCCGCAAAAAAAACATTAAAAACCTAACCTCAATAATCTGAAAAAATATCCTTCCTTATTCAGTACACGAAAAATCCGCCAGGAGAGTCGTGCGCCACAACTGCGCATGCCTCAATACTCAATACTAGTATTGAGGGTTTTCATGTAATTCAATACGAATCACTTTCGATACGATCCCAGAAATTACCGAATTGACCTTGGGATAACACGATTTGAAATCGGTTTGAAACAGGGGTTTTCATGGAACTCAAATCGATTCGAACACGCTATTTGGGATTCAAATCGATTTGAACGTCCATTTTCTATGGCTAACGGACATTTTCTATCGCTTAAGGACATTTTCTGTGTCTCATTTCCGTTGCACGTTGTCAAGAACAAAACTGCAGCTTGAGTTTTGTGACTCGATAACGATTTAGAAGAAGTTTCACTTCAAAACAAGCAAAAGCATGCACTAAATACTTCAAACATGGCCCCCACATTCGATTGCGGGCCCTGTAACCAGGATCAGGGTCCGGCCCCCCATCTCATAGTCATGTGCTATATTATAATTACATGGTTATTTTTTAACCCTTTTACAATTTTATTTAAACTAAAAATAGATTGTAAGATATAATTAATGTTACAGTATCAGTTAGATTTTAAAACCAAACTTTATTGATTAAATTATTTCGCACATCAATTGCTACCGTGATTATATCATTTACTTTTATTTTACTGAAATTAACGTTTAAATTTTTAGATTTCTTTGACTCACTAACATTAAAATAAAAATTGACAAACTAGTATTACGATCTAAAAAAAAATAACATTAAGAGCTCTAAAAATTACGATGTTTGTGTGTGTTTAATACACTGGCTACAACAAAAGCTTACTTATAGCCTAACTGCCCTAAATTATCATAGCTTTCCTAGCTTTCTTTTGACTAAATTTATCAATAACATCTGAAAAGTCAATAGTTTTGCCTACTATGCGTCGATGCGTCTATTTTTAGAACACTGCTCTGAGGGAAACAGCTGGACAATAGGCTGGGAAATAGGAGTGGGGGAGGGTTGAGGGAGTGCGTGGGGCCCGTCTATACCTGTCTCGTGCCGACTGTTTTATACTAGTAATTTGCAAACAAGAGTAACTATCCATGCACGCAACTAATTAAATAATAACTTAATAACTCGCACAACTAGAATATGTATCTATTTTTACTAAATTTTCTTATGATTATATATTTTGCCTTTTTAAGCTATGATCCCTTGCAAAATCTACTAAAATAAAAAAATAAAAAGGACTGGAGCCGGACCCCCTTGGGCCCGGGCCCTGCAACCAAAGTTGCACCAGCCCCACCCTTGTGGGGGCCATGACTTCAAACAATAGAATTAAATGCACTTCTTAACTATGTTATAATTTGTATTTATTTTGATAATTTACCTCCATAAGTTTTGCTTTAAGAATTAGATTATCTCTATCCATCAGCTGCTGGAAACAGGATCCAATGTCCGTACTTACTGTGGCTAAAACACTTGCAAATACCCTAAAAGCAATATAAGAAAATATTTTACAAATGTATTAAACAAATAATTCAAATTGCACCGTTAATTTACATCTAAAGATAAACTCAAATTATCAAAAAATACTTTACTTTTTAACTGACATTCTCGAAGTTGCATCCATTTTTAAGAGAATGAATGCAAACGTTTTAGCAAAAAAAGGAAAGGTTAAATATTTTACGATGAAACAGAAAATTTGTGTTATCTTCATTAAAATTAGTCAATCATATGATGTTGAATAAATAGAATATATATATATATATATTTTTGTATTTTTTTATTTCTTGTAATCGTGCAAAAATTCGAGATGGAGTTTAATTTTGCAAATAATAAGTTTCTTTATTATTGAACTTAAATTTTGATCACTTTTAAAGAAATGCTAGTCACAGGGGAGTCGTTAAATTTGACTTTAAATTATTATTATTTCATTGTTCTATAAAGACTGATTCGATATTTCTGAAACCAGTGACGCATGTAAACCAAAGTATCTCAATTTTGCAGTTGCGGGTTTATTCTTCGGTTGCGGGTTCGAATCCTGCCCGAAAAAGAGTTTTATTTCGTACATAGAACTCCCTCCCAGGACCGTGGATGTTGTGACACTGTTTTAGAGACATGGCTAATATGCATCGTACAGAAGGCCAATAAAAAAATATGAAAAAATTTACAAGCTTATAATATGTGATAACCTTCCGCAAGTTTATGGAGTTAATACCACCATTTTATCATTGATCCGAATCACTTTACGAACAGGCTTATTGATCCTAAATGTATATATGCAAAAGAAACATTTTTTTCTCAAATAATACTTTATTTTTCTCAATAAGGCGAACTCAATTGATAAGTAAACCTCTTGCCGTTACATTTGGTGTTATTGAAAGTACACAAAGATGCATCCGGCTCAGACATCTTTTGTATAAGGAACTCATGGATGCACTCGTATCCAAATGTGAGGGCGTCATCAGCTGCCGTGCAGTTCATACTGCAACAGAACTATATATTAGCACTCCTGGACGAGCTCTAGAGTTGTAGAGCCAAATGAATGACAAAAATACAGACCTGTCTCTGAGAAACAAGATGTGAGGACAGTGCTTAACTAAGTACTTGACCATTTCCAATTTGCCACTCGCGACAGCAGCATGCAAAACAGATCTATCCAGAAAATCTAAGTCACAGGCTTTGTAATCGTTTAGTAATAATCTGAAATAAAAAAATAGCATATAATAATAATGAAATGATGTTTGAAACCCAGCCGAAGCCCTTAGGTTTCTTATCTGAGAGGTGATCCTGAACAATATCAGGTACTCATTAAAGAGTAAGCAAAATTCAGCACTCCCACAGGAGAGTCGGGCTCATGTCAATCAGGGCGTCAAAAGAGCACTCTGGTAGTAGGCGATAAGACCTCATAGTTAAAGCCTGGGCATCAGTCACAATAACCAACTGCATAACTGACAATGATAAATGTATATATCATCGTGTCAACTGTAAAGTATCGAATGTGAAAAAAACCGGGTGCGTGCAACTCCGATGCTTGGCGAAATGAGCGTGTCAACGTCTGAGTTGCGAGATAGCGAAAGTGTCAGGAATCAAATATAACAAATCATTTCAATAAAATTTTTTAACCTTGAAACAATTTGAAAAAGAAAACATTCATATGCATAATAGTTTTCAAAAAATGAAAATTTGGTTTAAAATTTTTATAAAGAGTTTATTTGATAAAAATATTATTTTCAAATTCATAGATCAAATAGTTTTAGAATGGTGAACAATTTCATGAAGCGTTTATTTAAATCAATGCTATTTTCACATTTGTACATCATGTGGACAATAATGTAATTGTGAAGTTCAATTAACAATTCGATTAGTTAAGAGATAACACAAGGTGGCGGATGCTCTCTCTCTCTCTCTCGGCGCATGCGCGATACGAAAGTAACATATGTAAGTAACGCAGTTTTCTAACAACGTCAAAAACTGTTTTTCATTTTCGTCATTTCGCGATGCGCACAATGGCATAGGAGCGATTGTGGGTTTACTTTTAGAAAGCCCTAAATCACAATTGTAGAGTATTCAATATGATCTCATAGATGATAGCTTTGAATCAGTTAATTAAGCCTCCTGAAAAGTAGTGATTTTCAAATTCGATACTTAGCTGTTGACACGACGATATAATAAAATGGTTTTTGAGGGGGATTTAATTACTTTTTTAAGAAAATGCAAGCACTTTTTACGTAGTAACAACTTTAAGGTTGATTTTCAGTAAAGCGAGCTTCCTGGATGAAAATATTATGGAAAAATCATTTTCAATTTGGTCGATTTCCTGACAGTTTTTAAAATCTTAAGCATAATAAGTAAAAATACATTTCTGTACTTATAGCTCTATCTAGTGGTCAAATCCGATTATCATTCATGTACACAAGTACGTTACAAATGTATTAATTAATGTTAGTTATTAGTTATTATGACGCATTACATTTTATTACCCAACTCTACATTGGGAGTCCTAAATTTTGCCTACCTAGATTTGTTCATCAAGGGTCTTTAAAAAATATCGGACATCGTACAGGCTCGAGACCATTGCTAAACGTCCAATCCGAAGGACGGCGTGCTCAAGGGATCGAACCCACGATCTTGTGCTCAGAAGGCTACCTCTGAGCTACCATGGCCCTCCAAATTAGGGTAGATATTTACCTTGCCACATTGATAACGTCTCCTTTGTAAACACTTGCAAATAATTCACATGTGTACAAACATTTGAGGCCCTCCCCATACTTATAAGGGCGGTTCTCTCCCTCACCGGAATCTTCAAATTCTTCCTTTTTCTTAGTGTAGGGATGAAAGTCAAATGTATCGCTAAGTGCCTAAAACATTGGTCACATTACACATTTCAATTTTTTTTTTTTTTTTGAGGCAATTATTTAATAGAAAAAGAATTAGAGAAAAATGGAAAAAGTACCTTGAAAAACACAAGAGCTTTGAGACTGTGATGGTGATCGGTAAGTTTACGTGAAATAACAGAGTAACTAAGGACACCTGGTACGACCAGGAGACTAGCTCCAGTCCAGCCAAAGGTACACGGAAGACCAGCCTGAATAATAATAATAATAATTATTATTACATATATATATATTTTTATAATACAATATTAGAGATAGGACCAATACGACTGATGTTACAGCTCCTAAAAGAATGTAAAATAAATTTCCGTGGGAAATATTTCAAACTTATGTTTAAATTGTCCACAAATCCTGATCCCAACATAGCCTCTCTCCTTCTCCAGGAACATCTCGATGAGATCGAGAAATGGTGTAACCTCTGGCGGATGAAATTAAATGAAGAGAAATGTGTACAGGTTACATTCACACTTCGCCATCAAACGTGCCCTCCCGTCACCATCAACAACGTTCTAATTCCTTCCTCTAACCAGGTGCGTTACCTCGGGTTCTACTTAGACAGCCGACTGACGTGGAACCCACACACACGACTTAAACGACAAGAGTTGAATCGACGTTACGGACTACTACGTAGACTACTTGGACCAAAATCAAAACTTTCTACTGCCAACAAACTGACCATTTACAAGACTATAATACGCCCAATATGGACATACGGCCTCGAACTATGGGGTACAGCCAAACAATCCAATATAAACCGCATCCAAGCTTTCCAGTCCAAAGTCCTTCGTCGAATTGTAAATGCTCCCTTCTACGTCACCAATAAATTACTCCATGAAGACCTAAACATCCCAACCGTCCAAGAACTCGTCCAATCCCGATTCTTAAATTTCCACAATAAACTTTCAACCCATCCTAACCCATTTGCACAAGTCCTATCCTCTCAATCCCATCCTGACAATCCTCCACGCCGTCTGAATAGGAGGTGGCCTCGAGATCTTCTAAGGGAAATCTAAACATTGTACTAGTATCTAGGGAGTGTCAGCGCTGGCTGACCTCTCCCAACATGTGGCATAGACACTCATGCATACAGTTAACATATTTGCTCATTATATAAAATGTATATAGATTGCAAATAAATAAATTAAAGAAAAAAAAAAAAATGTTTAAATTGTATAAAGGAAGTCAATAATTCGATGCCAAGTTTTTTTTTTCTATGATTTTGTTACAATATAATAAATAAAGTGAAAATATCAGAAGTGAAAATATAATAAATAAAGTGAAAATATCAGAAGTGAAAATATAATAAATAAAAAAATTTGATTTGTTCATTAAAGTACTTTGTTAAATCTACCACTTTTGTACAGATCTTTACCCCCACTCAAATTCTCTGATTGAGATCTCTACGAAAGGGGCTGGTATAAGAAATTCCTTTAAGGACCACAACACATATTTTTTTAATATATGTATATATAAATATAAAGATTTTAGTTAGTTACTTGGTTATTATGACTGCCCGGGCTTTAACTACGAGGTCATATCGTCTACTAATAGAACGCTCTTTCATCACTCTGGTAGACATGAGCCCGACTCTACTATGAGAGTCCTAAATTTTACCAATCCTAAATTTTTATTCACCCAGAATAGGACTCTTTAACGAGTACCTGACATCGTACAGACTCGTGACCATCGCTTAACGTCTTATCCGAAAGATGGCATGCTTAAGGTTTTTTTTTTACCTCCCAGATAGAATGAACTAGGGAGTCGGCCGAGTTTCGTACCCATGATCTTACGTTCAGTAAGCAAGCACGCATACCACTGAGCTACCGGCGCCCTCTGAGCATGAATATATATATTGAAAATTGTATTTTTCTCGAATAACTCCGAAAATAATGTATTTTTAAAAAAAATGTGTGAGTGACGCAGTACTCACGAGAATTGATGTGTAAACCATCTGCTTTAATTTCAAAAACTTGTTGTCGTGCACTGATTTTAATTAAAATATATTTTATAATGTTACAATAAGGAAAGTAGTATGAGGAATTAAACTTTCAAATTTATTGTTCTTCAATTTCTTTTATACATTAAATTATAGGCTTGTGACAGCTAAAATAAGATATAATATATCTTCATCTGTATATTATACAACTGTGATTGTAGTGTCTCTAAATAACGCGAGAATACAGCGTCGATGGTAGTTCTCGAATTCGTTTTAGAAATGCTTCGATTCGTATTCATTTGTAGATTAAGTTTGTCATTAAAAAATGAAATAAGCTGTTCGGTATCTCCTGAAATGGGTAAAAATATTATATTATGTGTTGCGACAATATGACAACAAATATACTATTTATTGATCGATATTTACAGCAGTTATTATTATTATATATTAATAACAATATTATATAATATCATATAATAATATATTGAAATATTATATATTGTATTTTTTTAGTTTTACACTGCTATATTATTTTCTTTTATCACAAATTTTATTTATTGTTACAAATTTAAGCTATCGAAGCATCTTAACCTAAAAGTTTCTTATCGAAACATCATTTTATAGTTCGAAATATTGATATTTTAGTTAAATTCACGACAACGGTAAATATAATGTTGTAAAAATACTATAGATATGCTCAAAAAGAGCTGACATCACAGATAATGAAGTGTGCAATTGTCTGTGTGCGCTGCATGCGCAACAGTCCGACACACACATATCAACGAGACTTACGGTCTGACATAGCCTCTACCGAGAGCTAAGATGTTTACACATCAAAAAAATTTTTTTTAGCACAATTAAACACGAGTACAACTTAAAGAAGAAAACAAATATGGCGGAGCTATGTTCTTGGATATGAAAAGAAGACCATGAACTGACGGAATGGTTCCAAGAGCCAGTCTTATTGCCCTGAGTGAAGACCCGCATAGCGGCCAGGGTGTGTCTCGCGCACTCCGGAGTTACGACACGTTCGTATGTGAATGGACATACACCATAATTGGCCAGTGTTGCACCCATTTTGCACAGAATATTGCAGTTCACCTCAATGGAGCAAACCTAGAAAATACACACAGGATTAATAGAATTATAAAATAATAATAATAATGACATCGTAAAGACGAATTAGTTGATCACACATGGAAACACCTGTAGGTGACATCCATCAAAATAAAATGATGTCGGTGAATCACCGGCAATATACTATCTCAGCACGAATTAACCAACAAAGTAATACACCGTTTAAGGTAACTATCGATAGTAGATTTCCGTGGGGACATCTGAATCCTAACGCTAAATTTTTTGTCGATATATTCATAGTATCGACAGTTATTGAGGTATTTGAGTTGAGCCCACCCCTCCGATTCTTCCTTCTCTTCAGCCTGATCCAATCCTTCCCATTCAAAGTCCTTAAAACCATTGTAGATGCTCCCTTTTTGTTTCAACAACCTCAAAGTTCCTTTTGTCCAAGGCTTTATCAAATCCCGCTTTTCCAAGCTCCATAAGAACCTTTCCTTTCACAGTAGTCCTCTTGCCAAATCTTTATCGTCGTAAACCCACCCGCATTTGCCTTGTAACCTGAGAACTCCCCTCAGTCCTCTCGACGCTTCGCCTTCTAGTCTTCCTCCACTGCTGGACAGTGGTTTGGTGAGAGGGACAGCGCTGGTCTCCCGCGGCTTGCACTAGTTGGAAAGTGGTGGATGGCAGCATGTGAGAGTTTTATTGGTCATGTCCTCGCCAAGTTTGATATAATTTTATTCTTATTTATTCTCTATTTCCTTTTTACTTTATTATCCTATTGTAATCGTGCAAAAATCCGAATTCGGGATTTCAAAGGATTTTTACATTTCAAGGTCCCCTGAATATGTTTTGACCATTTTCGCGATGATGTCTATCTGTGCGTGTGTGTAAATGATTGGAAAGTTGTGAGCTCTCTACCGCAAAAACGATTGTATTTATGAACTTGAAATTTGGAATGAAGAGAGCACAGGTGCTAACTTAAATTTGATTAGATTTTTGCCGAAATCGGACGAAAATTAAGACCACTTTACTCCGGGGCCTAAGTACATCTACAAGACCGCTACACATTTACCGCTTATGTTTATGACCTCATCAAAAATCACTTCAAGTAATAGTTGTAGAAAACAGTGAAATACATTTTTTATACTGAATACGATTTTTTGCAGGTCGTCCGGTTTTAGAGATACGTGCTGAAAACCATCCCGAAATGTTGAAACATATTTTTAGACGTTTCCTTGGTGTACCGGAAAACGGTTAGTCCTATCGAAAAATTTATTCTTACCACAAATGTTCTTTATAAGATTTTCAACCAAGTACGTCCTTAGATTTGTGATCGTACAGGCTCGGGATCATCGCTTAACGTCCCATCCGAAGGACGGCGGGCTTAAGTTTATTTTACCTCCCTGATAAAATAAACTAAGGGCCCCGGCCGGGTTTCGAACCCGCGATCTTGAGCTCAGTAAGCGAGCACGCGCACTGAGCTACCGGCGGCCTTTAAAAAAATATGTATATTATAACTTATACTTATACTCAAATGACGTAGATATTACCTGATAATAGAATTCAAGATCCCGGATGGGGTCCGAATCTTCGGGAAAACATTTTTTATTTTTCAGATAATAACA
Organism: Aradus depressus; assembly: GCA_963662175.1. Lineage (NCBI taxonomy): Eukaryota > Metazoa > Arthropoda > Insecta > Hemiptera > Aradidae > Aradus > Aradus depressus. The sequence continues at coordinate 20,380,122 of OY759222.1, read as the reverse complement.
AAGTGATGCATGTGTCATATGATAATCAGTTAGAGAAATTAGAAAGAAATTATTAAATCCAACTTTTTCCATGGTGCCACCCGTAGTTCCCTCAGCCCCAGCCAGTTTCTAGAGAGAGAGAGAGAGAGAGAGAGAAAAAGGTGAGTTCATAGTTGCTCCATTCTGATGTATGAATGTCAACTACTTAGGAGCTGTTCACAAACTACGTCACACGCCTGGGGGGGGTTATAACTTATGTGATTGTGACGGTGGGGAGCGGGGGGGGGGGGGGGGGGGGGGGGGGACAAAACAAAATGACGTCACGTTTATTATTACACTTTAAAATAAGGGCGTAGACAATTTTCTAAAAATTAATTTCATGCAAATTTTTTTAACGTTAGTATTTTAATAAATTCATGTTATTAAAGTAAAATAACATATTTGAATAAAATACATTTTATGTATAAAATATTGTACATATATTCAACATACATATTCTACATACGTTATATTTCGATGTGTAGTAACACTACAGTTACAGTAAAAGGGCTATAAGCCTTATTCCGTATGAATAATTGAAAATTATAACATCATGAATGTACTGTCGAGGAACTGAATAGCCTGGGAGAAAAGTCAAAGTTCCCCGGGCAACGCCGGGTATTACTGCTAGTTCTAAATAAAATGAATACACATTACCACCATATTCCTATTTTCAATGTTAGAAATTGAAATAGTTTTCCTTAAACTGTAGGCAGTTGACACTACCATGAAAATTTCAGGAAAACTTTACGTGCACTTTTCTTAATACAGTTATTTTTTCATTACCAAACTATGTCAAAAAGCTCAATAAATTTCATAGCAACGGACGTAACTTCAACTCAGCTTTCAAATAAAGAAAATGTCCGTATTTGCTATGACTCCATACCATTAAATCATTTACCTACCTTAAAAAATAACTGTACTCTTTCAAATTTTTCAGATTCTGGTATGTCTTTGAGTGCTACATTTTTTATTAGGGAACAAATCACAATGGTTCCACCCAGTATCATCGGGTTCAATGGGACAGCTAGAAATTGACATCAAATTAAATATATTTCATTATGTATGTTTCAAGCGGAAGACAGTCTTTATGATAGGTAAAACTTACATCTTGTTTTGTATTTTATTGTTTTTTTGAAGGAAGGATCATTGTTGGAATAATGTGAAAAATTAAAGCCAACATAATATTCCAGAAATTCTGGTCCAAGCAATTCTAAAGCGAGAGCATATATGAAAGGTTTACTGAAAAAACAACAAAAAAAACAAGGCACAAAATGTGGGAATTTTAACATATTTATAATCTGTATTAGTTGGTTGGTTTGTCGGTTGATTGCCGGTAGCTCAGTGGTATGCGTGCTTGCTTACTGAGCTCAAGATCGCGAGTTCGAAACCCAGCCGAAGCTCTTATGTTTCGGGTACTAGTTAAAGAACCCTACCTTAATGAATAAACCTAAATAGGCAAAATTTAGTACTCACACAGCAGAGACAGGCTCCTGTCCACCAGAGTGATATGATGTCGTAACTAAAGCCCGGGCATGAGTCAAAATAACTGACTAATCTTTATTAAACATTTTCAATTAATGTAAGTAAATTGTGGGATATATCATAGAAAATGAGACAAGATATCCGCTAGATCGAGTCACTTCTTACTTCCCCACCTATACGAAGTATAGGGGAAGTTATGTAATCAGTTAGATCGGGATCCAAAAATGTAGTAGCTATGTATGTCAAATAATTGATTAATTCCTGCTGGGGAAGTACATAGCCAGTGATTCACCGACGATTGTATTTTTGCAATGACTAATTTTTAGGCTATTATTTGCTGCACATCAAACAGTGACTTTTTGTGGATGTAATGGCGTTTCAACAATGGCTTGTGAATTTTTTCACTCCAAATGCGGCAATTTTGCTTGTTGACGTAGCCATTCAACCAAAAATGAGCCTCTTTGCTGAACAAAATTTTGTGGTGAAAATGAGGATCAAGAGCAATCTTGTTTTCGGCCCATTCACCTAACGTACGACGCAAACGATGGTCAAGCGGCTTCAATTGTTGCACGAGCTGGATCTTGTAATCTCGTCAACCAAGATCCTTCCGCAAAATCTTTCATAAAGTGGATGGAGACAGCTCTAATTGCTGTGCACTGAATCGACTCATTCGGGTCCTCCTCAATACTATGCTCTAAAGCAGCAATGGCTTCTTCGATGCACATTGAACGATGTCTGTGCGGATGCGTATTATCAATTAGAGAATGCGTGGTGCGAAAAGGATCCATGGTTATTCGAATTAATTGCTCGGATGGACGATTATGTCGACCGTAAAATGGACGTATCACACGGTAAGTTTCGCAAACTGAATCACGATTTTCGAAATAAATTTTCACAATTTGCAAGCGTTGTTCTGGCATAAGTCTATTCATGGTGAAATGGCAAACCAAACTGAGCATAAGTGACATTCGGGTTGCCCGATATGACCACTGTATGACAGTTCAATCCCTGTTAGGAAAACAAACCTCTAAAAAAAACACACTTTATATATTTTCTAAAAATAGTTGTATATAGTGAAACTAAAATTATACAGCGTTGAGCGTCGAAGTTTAGGAAAGGTTATCTATCCAATTTTAGTGACTCTAAATTTTCCTTTAAATTTTAAAAAGAACAATAAGTACAATTCAATTTACCTGTTGATTCCAATGGCAAACTTCTGTGAACACTTGCCGTTCATCAGCCTCTGTCCATCAATGCTGCACATGGCGCCCTCCCATACGTTCGGGTCTTGTCTCTTCAGATACGCCAATGACTGAGACATCTAAAGTCACAAATATATTAATATTATAAGTCACTTTAACCAGGTTAGTAACGCTATCTGCCTGGTTAGTAATTTTGTTACTTAGATCATTTTACATATAAGTAGAAATTTGTAGTGATTTTGAACTCAGTGGTTTGTAATTTGCTACATGTGATATTTCATCAAAATTGATTCAGTAATTTTTGCGCCAACTTGTTATAAACACACGGATAGACCAAACTACAGATTTATATATAAAGATAAAAATTCTTATGAAGTATGTTATAGATAGGTATATGGTTTTTTATAGAACTTTTTATTACCAATAATTCCTCCGTTCATAATTTTAATATATCTTCAATGGATTAGGCAGCGTATGAAGTAAATGCTAATTTCCACCGACCTGCTTCACTTTTACCATCACTGCTTAGCTCCCTTTTAATAAACTGTTAAGATGTATAGCCTATGTCCACCGGAAAGAAATAAGCTTCCCAACGCTGAACGAATTATCCAAAGTTAAGCAGGTTTGGATATTATCTCAAATACCAAACAAAATTTATTTCTTTATATATCAGTATATTAAATCAAATATATATTATTAAATATAATTGTTAACATATTATATATATTACAACCCTTATTTATGCTAAGAAAAATATCAATAAATATTAAATACATAATTTTTTCTGTGTGACGCGGATCTGAGCTATTTTTTTTAGGTTAAGTTAGGTTTTATGACTCAGGCCTGAGCTTTAACAACGAGGTCATATCGCCTACTACCAGAGCGCTCTTTCGTCACTCTGGTGGACATGAGCACGACTCTACTGTGGGAGTCCTAAATTTTGTCTACCCTAAATTTTTATTCATCTAGGGTAGGGGTCTTTAACGAGTACCTGACATCGTACAGGCTCGGGGGCATCGCTTAACGTCCCATCCGAAGGACGGCGTGCTTAAGTTTATTTTACCTCCCAGATAAAATAAACTAAGGGCCTCGGTCGGGTTACGAACCCACGACCTTGAGCTCAGAAGTCAAGCACGCATACCACTGAGCTACCGGCGCCCTTTTATAAGAAATTAATAAAAAGTAATAGATAGGGAAAGGGGGGGGGACATTCAACGAAATTATACAACCCATAAATTGCATCTCATACCTCACCATCTTCCCAGACGTCGGCAGCTTGGAACAAAGTTCTGCATTTCACAGAGAACGAAGGGAACTCTGGTACAGCAAGTTCTTTTCGAAGTGTTTTCATGAGTACATCTCGGGCAGAATCAATTAAACTAGAACAAATACATTGAAATATTATATTCAGCCAATATTATTATTATTTATATCACATTATCTTTGTCCCATAATATTTTTTCCATACCGCAATATACAAATGCTATGCTTTCTCTCTAAAACCAATCGAAAATTTGCTCTAACAATTGACGAGGTTAGAATCAAAATGGTTCAAGTGACATTTTTGAAAAATTTTCGTTAAGTGCATAATCGGGTACAAAAATGATAGTTGTACAAGTGAAATTCTAGCCAGTGCTGAGATCTAGTGGTAAATCACTTATACCATTTTGGTGACATGAACAAGTAACTTAAACATATCAATAGTGACCTTGAAATTAAGATTTTTATTCAATTTTATGGTTTGCTAACAGCAACTTTCACCATAAATGCAGAAGACAAAATTTTTCCGGTTTCGATAAATTATAGATTTTTGAAATCAGTTAAGGACTTAATGCACAGTTTCTTCAAAGTTTTTAAAATGTCGCTTAGACCATTTTGATTCTAACCCTGTCAATTAATAGTTGATTTACATATTGGCTTCTGAATCCTCCTACTAAATTTTGTGTCTATACATTCATAATATCGGCAGTTATTGGGGTTTTTGAGTCGAACCCATGGAAAATTAATAGATGTTGTCCTTATAGGGTTTTGAATTTATATATAAAATTTTGTGTCGAAACATTCATTACAAGGGAGGTTGTTAGATTTTTGTTTTAAACCTCCACTTAATCCCTCATCTTTGACCGATTTAGATAATCAATAGTTTGGTCCTTTTAGGGTTCCTTATAGGGCGATACATACATTTTATCGGTAACGAGAGTTGTCCTTCACAGACAGTCAGGTTTTTTTTTTTACATTTTTGGAATCAGGGGGTTGGAAAAAATGAAATTCAGGGGAAAACTCAACATCAAATGTTTTACCCTTTACATAACTTATCCTATACCTCGTAAGCATAATTACTTGTTCCGGTGAAAAACCGGAACTTTTCCAAAAAAAAAACTATTACTTAACCTCAAATAAGGAATACATTTTGATGTAACAAACTATTTATTTACATAGTGGGAAACTATCAGAATATACGAGAAGAAACTATATTTTTATTTTTCCCGATAACAGTAGTAAGTGTGATTCTTATTTTTCATGTTTCTTTTTTTTTTTTTTTTCAAACTTACACTATAACAACTGTAAAAGTTATATTATAGGTTAGGTTTTATTACTCATGCCCGGGCTTTAACTACGAGGTCATATCGCCTACTACCAGAGCGCTCTTTCGTCACTCTGGTGGACATGAGCCCGACTCTATTATGGGAGTCCTAAATTTTTATTCAGTTAGGGCAGGGGTCTTTAACGAGTACCTGACATCGTACAGGCTCTAGACCATCGCTTAACGTCCCATTAGAGAAAAAAAAATATATATATTTTAAAAAGAATGTCTAACTGTAAAGATGCGGAGACTTCCTTAACTACCTGACGTACCAACATGTTTGATGCGTACTCAACTACGCCTCACCGAAACCGGCCGTTTATTTAAACATTTCTTGTGATATATACAATATTTTTAAAAAATAAAAGGAATAGTGTTTTATTTATTTCAATAGAAGGCTGTTGCATAAGATAATACATATAGTCATATCATCATATTTCTCCCTCTTTTCCGAAATGTATGCAAACTGTTCAAAAACAATTTAATTATTTTTAATATTCTCCAATCTTACTAAAAAATAATTCAAATCACCATCCATGTTCAACGATACACGAAACAAACTGTCATTTAGTTAAGAATAAGTTTGTGGGCCCGATTATCGATTATCGTAAATTAATGGTACAAGTGACACTTAAATGTTGGTGAAAACCAACAAAAAAAATTAATTTTAAGATATCCCTTAAAATTGGTCAAGAGTCACTCCCATGTAAGGGAATGTTGGTAAATTTGGTTGGCAAGTAAGTAACTTATTATTCTAAAAGGTGTTCTACTAATGTAGCTCAGCTGGCAGCCGCTAGATCCCGCCAGGGGTTGTAATATTAAACTACCTATGAACATACAAATACGCGCTCCGATTCGCACCTGACATGATTTTTAAAATTATTTTTCGCTATCATTGTACCTAGTTTTTGTACATTTTTTTTTTTTTAGAAATATTAGCTTCTAAATAGAGAACATTGTTTTTACCTTTTGAATTGGAGAGCTCCCAATAAAACATCTTCATTTTCTAAACTTGCCCTCGATAATATTTGATTTCTGACTGCTTCAAAACGGGGATCACTGTCTATGTAGATGCCTCCAGTTTCAAAAATCTAAATATAATGAGTTAATAAGTTAAATAGGTCAGTGGAAAAATGTATTAGTTAATATGTTTATTGAAACAAGGAACATATTTACATGAATCAATTATAAAAACAAAGTATGTATATGTAGTTTACGCATATTGTCTACGTCAGTCAAAAGACTAATGTTAAGATAGAAATATAAAAAAATAATACACATGGGTTCCAAGCGTACCTGGATAGAAAAAGTTTTTTCTACAAACTTTGTGAGAATGGTCCCCAAGTACTTTTGAGTATTTATATAAAATTTTAGATTTTTAGAAATTAATGGTTCTGATATACAGCAGTTAAAAGTTAGCCTAAAATCGCGTTTTTTCAATTCTAAATTTCCCATTCTCAAGATACCGTTTTTAGAAAATTCCCCATACTTTAAAAAAAAATTATCACTTTGACATTTTATGGCTTTTGAGATATCTTTGTAACCATTTTAATTGCCAAAATTGGGTGTTATTTTTTTTTAACTATAAAAAATGAATTCCTCGTTCAAAAATCTATATGATCCTACATTTTTAGAGTGGGAATATAAAAACTCTTAAAATTATAGCTAGTCTACTAAAAAATCCCATTTTTGTTGTTTGATTTATTAAACGCAAGTGTTATAGAATGGTTGGGTTTTCTCTGAAAATATGCGAGTTACGAAAATTGTATGAATGTCCCCCTCAGCTTTTACTAAGGATTCTAAATTCACCTTTCCAAAATAGTAAATAAGTGCATGGAGGTCAGTAGTGTAGAATCAGAGGAAAAGGAATTGAAGCAGAGGATTTTAAGGAATTGGTTTATATAGATCCGAAATGATACTTATTTCGTTAAATAAGAATGAAGATATTCGAAATGGGGGCTAATACCATAGTACATACTAATTATTTACCTCAAAAATAAATACGGGGGTATTACGATTGAAATCGGAAAGAGTACGAGGTGTTTGAAGCTCCACGATTAACTTTAGCAGAAAAAATAAATATATGATAAAATGTACCGAATATAATGTTTTTGCACTTATAACCAAACGGTGTCTGCTTTCAGATCCTTTCAATGTTGTAAATAGCGCCTGGAGCGATAGATCCTTTTCCCAGGCGTCCCACTCTTCCCTGTCAAGGATACCAACGTTAGTTAAAGAAATAATAATAAAAACTAGCCAATTGCAAAAAAAAAAATGTTACAAATTACTAGAAGAAAAGAAAAAAAGAAAGAGGATTTTTTTTTTTTTTAAATATATATGTTTTTTTCTCAATATTGTCTATTTCATAAAATATATGGATTCTCTCTGCAGAAAATGTTAAGTGGATTTTATTAATTAAAAATACTCACAATGAAGTTTCCGGGTGACAATAAGTTGAACGTTTTAAACTATATTACTTGCCTTGATTCCGCAAGAGTTTTTCGAATGTCATCTTTATATCCCCTATAAAGTATAATTAAGTTAATCAATTTGTAGCATATTATATATTATATTGAATTCAAATAAACCCAAGTAAATGTAATTTTACCAACTTTGAGCTTGCTCGACTCGCTCTGTTTCGGATACTTGAGCTGAAAGAAGTTTTAATTAAAACTATAATATATATTTAACAATATATTATATAGAACCTTAGTTATGAAGGAGGAGAGATCAGGCTTGTGGTCGAAAAAAAAAAAAAGAATTTCTGCCAAGCATTCGGCACTGAGTGTACCTTCTTCAGGGCCTGTATTGACATATATAAATATATTGCGTTAATGTATGTAGATGTTTGTTGAAAATTACTGAACTGAAATATTATGTTTAAACATTGTTCCTTTTCACTCAGGGGATATATGGTTATAATTAGTTTATATTATTTTCTGTTTAAATATAATATTTCAGTTAGGGCGCCGGTAGCTCAGTGGTATGCGTGTTTGACTTCTGAGCTCAAGGTTGTGGGTTCGTAGCCCGACCGAGGCCCTTAGTTTATTTTATCTGGGAGGTCCTTCGGATGGGACGTTAAGCGATGGTCCCGAGCCTGTACGATGTCAGGTACTCGTTAAAGACCCCTACCCTAGATGAATAAAAAATTTAGGGTAGGCAAAATTTAGGACTCCCACAGTAGAGTCGGGCTCATGTCCACCAGAGTGACGAAAGAGTGCTCTGGTAGTAGGCGATATGACCTTGTAGTTAAAGCCCGGGCATGAGTCATAAAACCTAACCTAACCTAATATTTCAGTTTATTGGTTTAGTCACAATTATTTCATGTTCTTTATTCATATCTATATAAATTAAGGCAATATATTTATATATGTCAATACAGGCCCTGAAGAAGGTACACTCAGTGCCGAAAGTTTGACAGAAATTCCACAAGTTGTTTTTATTCGACCATAAGCTTCATCTCTCCTCCTTCTTATAACATCGTTGGTTAATCCTTCCCTAATTGATAGAACCTTAGTTCCTTTACAGATAAGGTCCTTTATAGTTTTTGGGTGCACCTTGCACGAGTGCAACAACATTTGTAGAGAGAGTTCGAGGTCTGTGGAGGTGCTTAAGTGAGGCTATGGCGGGCCAACGTGTGGCAATATATACATATACTAACTATATATTATAACAATACAATATAATATATAATTATATATTATATTGTTAGTAAAGTATTGATATAAACATAATATTTATTTAAGATGCTAACCCGCATGGTATTACTGTCAGCTTCCATTTGAAAGAATACTAGTCTAGAGCAGGGATGATGAAACTGCGGCCTGTGGTCCAGATATGGTCTTCAATATGGCCCGCGGAAGGGTTCAAAAAAGTGCATACCAGCATTATTCGTCATTTTTTAACATTCTTGGTGTATTTTCATGAGAATGTAAAAACATTTTTGTAAGTATCCCTCACTCAAAATAGGAATTAAAAAAAAAATCTTAATTCTATATGTTAGTCGAGTTTGGCTCAGTGGATGTTTGAATTTTTTTATCTGGCCCATACCTAAAAAAGTTTGCCCAATCCTCGTTTAGACTATGAAATATTACGAACTTTATATAATCGAAAATATTATTTTCTCAATGTCTAACATACAATGGGTTGTCCAGTATTGTATTTTTATTATCTATAAACCATATACAATTGCCTCCAATCACCCAGACTACGATACCTCTATAATTTATATAATTTCTCTCTGTTTCTTATCCTTCATTGTATCCAAAGTTCATGACAACTTGAATCTCGTCCCTCGTCTTTCCCCATTTCAACCATGGGGCTCGGACTTAAGAATTAATATGGGTATTGAAGGAGGAAAATAATTTTTTGTAGCTGGATTTAGCTAATTCGGTGACATAGGAAATATTGAGATCGTTGGAGATGTAATAAGGAACATTGATCTCAATATTCCCTTTGTCACCGAATTATCTAAATTCATTTTCCTCCTTCAGTACCCACGTTAATCCTCTAGTCTGTACCCTCCCTTCTGCCACCCTTGGCCTAGAGACCTTCTCTTGTTGTATATATCTTTTATACAGCTATAAATATTTTTAAAAAAATCTTTATACTAAATTGTGTGTTGATAAATTCATAACATCGACAGTTATTAAGGTTTTTGAATTGAGCACCCTTCCGTCTCTTCGACGGATTTCGTGGAAGATTAACAGGTGTAAGTTAGGCTTTAAGGTTATCCTACCTTAACCTTAAACCTTCATACTGGTACATCTAATGTAACCAATCTGCCAGCTAGAGTTACTTTCACATAATGACCACTTACACGTGGGAGATTCTTCCGTTACCAATATGGCTCTTCAGTTCATTGTATTTCACATGGATTGATGTTTTTCTCGGTATTTCGATATATTTCACTTCATCTGACGTATTTTTCATTGAGAAATAGTAAACTTATAAACAGATGTATAACCACAATTGAATATATTTCTATTAGGTATTTTATAAATGAATATCATATGTTTGTGGCTATTTATTCATATTGTTCTTTCAGAACTAAATAGCCATCAAATGTAAACATGATTGACAAAAGTTATAAAACTAAAATAAAATAAATATTTTAATTGTATATAGTAATATATTCATGTATATGAAGCGTTTTATATAGCATTATATTTATGTATATGAAGCTTTTTAAGCGATTGATGTAGCATTATATTCAATAATTAGGTTTGTTTAATAATCACACAATAATTATTGTAATATTTTTTTAATTTATCGATACAAGTTTATAACACAAACCCTAATTTTTTACTTTTTTTTCATTTTGTTGAGCACACTTCGGGATTGAACACAACTCTGAGACAAACATTAAAACCAATCTTTTACTTAACTAATAGCCAAATGACCTTTTTCAGCTATTCAAATACCCAAACCATGACATAAACAAAAATAAACAGTAATGCCATCCTTATTTATCACTTTTCAATATATTTACTTCGATTTCAGTTTTTTGTTCAATTAATCATTTATTTGGAGAGGAATTTTGGAGGAGAGGATATATTCCAATATCCCTTCCTGATCCTTATACTGAGCTTTACGTGTCCATCCGTCCGCAAGCCGCAGCCCATAATGTCGATACTTTGCAATTTCACTAAAAATTTCACTTTAGCCCAACTTCATGAAAATATGATTTAATTTAACTCTACTTTTTATTATAATTTTTTCCGGATCTTCTTCCAGGGGTGTCTTCATATTGACAATATTTCCAGAAGATTTTTCGCTGAAGACGAAAAAAGCATCCTAGAAAGCTTTTTTATTTATTTTAGAATTTCGACTGAAGTTCTCGGTTATACAATAAATATACTTTGAGGAAATAATAAAAAAATAAGCCATCAAATATAATGAAACAAATATATTTACAAGAAAAATATTCATAATCTTTGTTTTTTAGTATATATTATATAACAATATATCTATTGCCCATTTGTAAAAGTTGTTTTTGTAAAATGTATAAAAAAATAAAAAAACTGTTTCTGAGATATTTGGCCAACTGGTTCTTTATTCACAGCATGGTAACAAAATGAGGTAAAATCCTTTCAAATTGCATTAAAAACATAATGTTGCTAAATAGGATATGTCCTAATGATCTGACTGACATCACTTAATCAAAACAGGATAAGTTCATTATTCATTATAATATTTAAAAAATAAATATTGGCAGGATTTTTTTTAACTATACAAAGATATCAATAATCTATACTTACATTGAATTATAACATTCATCTGCAAGATTAACTTAAATCTGAACATAATGAGATAAGGTATATTTCACAGAAAAATAAAAAAGATTTAATTAAGTTAATTAATGTACATTTTGGAGAGATTTACCAGAACTTAATTACTATGAACTAGTAACAGAAGAAGTAAGTAATGGATAATTTTGAATAGGTACAGTGTGTTGATGATACTGAAGAAACTGTTAAGGACAATAATAAATTTGTTTAAAGCGAAATATATTCATGATATATTTTTTTCAAATTTGTAAAATGTTGTTATAAATTCTTTCCAAAAATAAGTGTCTTGAAATAAAACAATGTGCTTAGTTTGAAAGTAAACAAACATTTTTCTTCACAATCATCCAGTAAAGATACAAAAAGGAACATAACGGACACTAACAATTGCAAACATTGTGATTTTTGAGAATTAGTACAATGAATACTAAAATATTTACTTTTTTTTTTTAAGTAGGAGTTTCTCGATATTATAAAGATGAAGCAAGATATTTGTTCTCGTTTTCTGAAAGAATTCTTTCAATAGATACTTCCCATTTTAGATATGGGTATAGCCGACAGATATATTCCTAGATATTCGAATATGATCAGAATTATTGGTATTTAATAAGTTCATAATATAAGCCTCCAAGTTTTTTCAGATCTTCATGTGTCCCCTTCTCGGCCACTTTTCCTTTATGAATGACCACTATAACATCAGCATTCTGAATGGTCGACAGTCGGTGTGCTATTACTATACTCGTACGACCTTTCCTTGCTCGATCCAAAGCTTCTTGCACAATCTGGAACAAATAAAACAATTATATTATTTCAAATGCTGAAGATGATGAATGGCTGAGAGTCGAATGAGAAAGAAGGATGTTGACATGTGGTGAAGATCAGGACAGTATGAATATGAGAATGATTGTAGGTCAACGCAATACATTTTATTATCGAAATTGAACTCGATATTCAAGGATAGAAAATGATGATGGGCTCTGAAATTGAAACAGCGTTGAACAATAACACCAATGAGGACGCCGGTAGCTCAGAGCTAACGTGCTTCTCTACTGAGCTCAAAATCGCGAGTTCGACACCCGGCCGAGGTCCTTAAGTTTTTTATCTGGGAAGGTGAAAAACCTTGAAGCTGAAAGAACGCCATAGTGATTGTTTAGTGACATCCTATTATCCTGAAAGGAAGTCATTGTGACCGGCTATCAATGTTAGAGAGAGCGAAGTTGTTACACTTATGTTGCCTCCTAATTTAATGCAGGAACAAGCTAAATTAGTAGACGAAAAGTAACTCCCGGGCAACGCCGGGTATAACATCTAGTAGAAAATTTAACAAGGTCATACTTGAGAACCCCGTCCTTCGCATGGAACATTAAGCGATGGGCCCGAGCCTGTGCGATGTCAGGAACTTGTTAAAGACCGCTATCCTAGATGAATGAATAGGTAAGCAAAATTTAAGACTCCCACAGTAGAGTCGGGCTCATGTCCACCAGAGTGAGGAAAGAGTACTCTGGTAGTAGGCGATATGACCTCGTAGTTGAAGCCTGGACATTAGTCACAATTACTAACTGACTACGCGGGGGTACAACTTATAATTATTTTCGTCTTCGGGATACGCGATCAAAAAGTTTGAAGATCGCTGCTCTAGTCTATAGACAGTAAAGACAGTTAGATGAAAATGTTCATCCGGTTGTGTAATGTGATGAATGTTTTGGGAGCGGTTAATACTTTCTCCACTAATCTGCATCAAAGGTGCATTTTCCCCTTCGCATGCAATACACTGGAGTTACCTTTTCACTTTCAGTGTCCAGTGCTGAGGTGGCCTCATCCAGGAGCAGTATCTTTGGATCCCGGATGAGAGCTCTAGCTATGGCGATCCTCTGCTTCTGTCCTCCTGACAGTTTGGCACCTCTGTCACCGACTGGAGTTTCATAGCCCTGCAAAATATAATAATAATCAATATTTAGAAAATAAACAAAATAAGTTGATCAGTACTCAGTCAGCGACTTTAAAGTGTACATTTAATTTAAAGCAATGTAATTTCTGTATAATCGAAAGGTGACGATCCAAAAGTATTCTTGGATTAAATGCAACTATAAAATTGCAAATAAAATTATATATATTTTTTCGACACCATGATAAACTAACTAAACACAAATAAATAAAACAAACTTATTTTTAAAATATTGCCTATAAAACAAAAATAGTGTACATTTATTATCAGATGGTCTTAGTTTATTACTAAACCTGACGATGTTTTAATGCTTATACCGGTAGTGTGTATAAACAATTTTCGTGCAATAGACAATATTTCAACAATAAGTTTGTTTTATTTATTTGTGATTTATTAGTTTAAAATGGTGTCGGCAATATATCCAATTTTACATTTTGTCTTCGCTAGAAACTGCGGTAGAGTTTACCGCGTAAACGTATCATCACCGGCGGAGACAGCTTCACGAAAGTCTTTGATCTCAAGATATTGCATGCAACCTACGAAATCCACCCATATTTATTTATTATATAAGTACAAATATTCACATAACCTAAGTACTTTGTTCACAATAAACAGTGCTTTGGGGTGTCCGCAAAATTATGGTTGAAATGGTCTTGACAAACGTCAGCATTGTTTCTAAATTTTTTTGATCTAAGAAGACTTTAGAGGAATATTTACTTAAATTTATTAATGTCATTTTTTTTTTTTTTAAACTTAGAGGACAGATTTTAAAATAAGTTTATAATAACTTTTTTAATGAGTATTCATAGAAAACCTAGATGGATCTTGTTAATAGATTTTTGCTGACCCCACCCCCTACCTGAGGTAGATTGACAATGAACTCGTGTATGTTGGCAGTTTTAGCGGCTGCTATGATGTCGCTATGGGTGACCCTGGCTGAGTCTACAGCCCCATAGGCAATGTTCTCTTTGATGGAACAGTCGAACAGAACTGGCTCCTGTGTCACCAGTCCCATGTGACTCCTCAACCACTGCAGATTCATCGAGCTCACCTCTATATCGTCCAATAACTGAAATTTCAAGAATAATGAAAGTTTGTAAGATTTCCAATAACTGACATTTCGAGAATACTGGAAGGTTGTAAGATTCATTAGTTACCATGGGAAGCATTCCCATCATCGGTATATATAATATGTGTGTTCTCTATGTTAACTATTCCTTCACTCAATCATAATCTTCTTTTTATAGAACATATTTATTGAGTCGACCTCTATATTTAAACAGCTAGTCACAAATAAATAAAACAAACTTATTTTTTGAAATATTGTCTATCCCACTAAAGATATTTATAAAATTAAAACTACCGGTTTCGGCCTCACACCATCGTCAGGTCTAGTTATGAACTAAGTTAGTTTGTAGAGTGCGACCCCTCCAATATATCTCTGGTGCCACTTCAACTAGGGAATCCCCCGGCTTTACCGTTAGCTACATCATGAAATATTTTTCTTAGTTTACATAAAATAACATCCTTTGACTAATAAGTAAAGAATAAAACTAAAAAACGTAACAGATAATAACATATATCTGTTATTATTGTAGGTTTCCACATATATGTTATTATCTGTCATGTTTTTTAGTTTTATTCTTTACTTATTAGTCAAAGGATGTTATTTTTTGTAAATTAAGAAAAAATAGTGTTTTGTCAAATATTTCATGATGTAGCTAACGGTAAAGCCGGGGGATTCCCTAGTTGAAGTGGCACCTTTCACAAGAGATGCATTGGAGGGGTCGCACTCTGCAAACTGACTTAGTTCATAACTAGACCTGGTGTGAGGCCGAAACCGGTAGTTTTATTTTTATAAATATCTTTAGTGGAATAGACAATATTTCAAAAAATAAGTTTGTTTTATTTATTTATGTATAATATGTCCGCGTTCCTTAACTTAGAAGTTGTACTTAGTCACAATTTAGACTTTTTTAAAATATAGAAGTCGACTCATCTATATATATATAATATGTCCACGATTCACAACATGGAAGTTACAAGATAAACAGACATATTACAATTTTCCCGTTGGAAGGTGTGTAGAACCGCTCCAAGAGACCTATGAGAGTGGACTTGCCACACCCTGAGCCTCCCACCAGAGCCACCGTCTGTCCTGGTTCTATGGTCAGGTTCAGTCCTCTCAGGATGGGCAAGTTCCTTCTGGTCGGGTAGGCAAAGTGGAGATCCTTAAATACCACTTTTCCCTGTATTACCTGAAAATAGATTTGGATTCTATGAGTCTGCATGTCTTTTCAGTGCATAACCCGAATAATATTCATTATATTATTTTTTGCAATAAAGCCAAAAAACATGTTATTTTTTATTTTTTATTTTTTTGTTAAAAAATTTAATTATTTTCCTTATTTCCATTCATAATCACACAAGAGATGCAAATGGAACGTACATTGCTAAAACCTCGTATTCGGAAAATAAATATAATTGATATTTTACATTAAATCTAAACAACTTTGCGTCTCCTAAAAATGTGGGATGTAACAGATATGAATAAGGTCTCATCAATAAAACTTGATATTTCGTAGATGCCTCAAATTCTTACTTTTTTAATACATTATGCAGCAAGATTTTACATTAAAAATATAATATTTACTAAGCTATATAGACCCAGTGTTGCCCGGGAGAGGCGTTAAAATACAAGAAGTACTCTGACATATAAAATGGCGGCTCAAAGTGTTGCTTTATTGATGATTTTAAGGAAATTTTTGGATCCCCGTCCTACTCATTGCAGAGGATAGAAGCAGGCTTTTTTGTTTTATAATATACAATTGAAAAGCGTTTCAAAGGTATGTTATATGGCCACCTTCGGTGAATATTTGAGATTCGGAAAATGAGTATCATAACTGTGAATACATTTTCGAAAATTGGCAGGTTTAGGTCAAACTCGGCCTTCACAATTCCTCTAGAAGTCGTCAAATAATGTAAATTTATTATTTGAAAAGAGTTTTGCCATTGAATGGATTTCCAATGACGCGGATATAAAAATGGTCATATCGCTTACTACCAGAGCGCTCTTTCGTCGCTCTGGGGGACCTGAGCCTGACTCTATAATGGGAGACCTAAATTTTGCTTACCCAAGTTTAGTTAGCTAGGGTAGGAGTCTTTAAAGAGTAACTGACATCGTACAGGCTCGGGACCATCGCTTAACGACCCATCCGAAGAACGACAAGCTCAAGGATTTCTGACCTCACAGGTAAAAAACCTAAGGGCTTCGTCCGGGTTTCGAACCCGCTATCCCGAGCTCAGTAGACTAGCATGCTACCTCTGAGCTACCAGCGCCCTCTGTCCCTATTTCCCCTCGGTCTAATGAACATCCCACTTCATTCTTAATACTCTATGATAGATTAAGAAAATAATTTGTATGTAATAGTCACCTCATACTAGAGGTTATCATTGCCTAGAATGTCATCTTCAACTTTTTTTGAATTGTTTTCAATAAATAAAATAAAATACTTAAAATTAAACAGCATAGATTTGGCAATACTGAATCGGAAAACGACAGCAACGTTTTTATAAATATTTTCTTTCTATTGAAATAAACATTGAAAATTCAGTTTTTCTTATGGAGTTTCCTACCCACTTACACTTATTCCTATTTTCTCAAAATTTAGCCAAGAAGTCAAGAATGAAATGTGGGAAGTTCTTTTTAAATTGTATATTATTTATAAGTCTAAGAAGGCGAGGCTAAGGATGAATATAAATAAGGCAAGTTTACAGGCTTGCTTCCAGCTGGATTCAGGATGTCCACATCTGACTCAAGGCACATGAGTCTGTAGACGAAACCAATCGAGAGTTTGGCTTTGGCAAAATCTTGAAAATATGTTGAGGCTTGTCCAACAGCTGTTGCAGCGAATGATAAAGCAAAAAATACCCTGTAACAAAAAAAAATAATAAATACTATAATTATTCCCTTCATTTTGTCTTGACATGTTCTTCTATGTTGGGACTTGACATTTAAAAGACAAGGGTAGCTTTTTTTTTTAATTTATTTGTTTACATATTGCGATGAGTTGAAGAATGACATGTCGAGAGGAACGAGGCTAGTACAATGACCTATCGTACTGTCTCTACGGCTACGCTACATGTGCTGGCGAGAGCTCCGCCCATAGTCTTGGACGGGGCTGTCGCCTCGTACTTTGTAAAAGCAATTTGCCTTTAGGGGTAGATATAGATGAGCCCTTACGTCTACCCCTGAAGGAAGAAATGCACGGACAGTCCAGACTGGAGCGTTGCAAGGACATTGTCCAGAAATGGATTGTGGAGAAATGGCAACAGCGGTGGTCACGATCATCAGATGGCCGAACGACCTTTGCATATTTCCCGGAAATCCGGGTACGTCTGGACTCTATGTGGGTACTGTCTGACCACTGGATGTCCCAGATACTATCAGGTCACGGAGATTTCAACTCCAAGCTATTCTTCTTTAAGAGGCGGACGCCAGCTAGCGTCCCCGAGCTCTGTCGGCGCGCCAAAGAAATAAAAGTGGGCTGGGAGTGACCGCCGATTGTCGCAGATGGCGGCGGTAGTCGCTCCTAGCAAACCACAACCACTGCAACCAAGGTGGCCAAGCATGCTTGAGGCGTCCTGATAGATTTGCGGGGTGGGCGTTTGTAAATAATTGTTGTGGATTGGCATAATGATAGAGTTTGTAGCAAAAAGTTTGATTGCGATTTTGATAACAGTGGATACAAATGGTATGTTAAGTATAATTTTAATTTTGTTCTCAAGTGATTATGTCGATCTTCGTCCGATGTTTGTTAGCTTTTAACCACGTTATTCATCCAATAGGGTTAATCATTGTAAGAGACACCTTGACAATCGTTACACCAATAGACTCAGTTGGGTGGTAGCTGAATGGTGCAGATTAAGGCTAACCTTGTCTCATAATGTCGAGTTACAGTTTACAAAAGACAGACTACAGTAACAAGATAACAATTTTAGAACCTGAAAACTCCAATAGGATCCATTTCTCCTTTAGCAATTAGCACTGCTCCAAATCTGAACGCTGCAGCGTACATGACATAGACTAAAGATTGTGATATACCAAAAACAATAGCGTATACATAAGCCTGCTTCTTAGATTCTCTGTAAAAAAAATGGTTCAATTTTATTATATGAGATATTTTCATAATAACTTAAATAAATAAAGACAAAAAATAAACTGTATGTTTATTTATTATACCCACTTAAATGGCCATTCCAGAAGTTTGGTGTACCTCTGGAGAAATAACTTTTCTTTACCCAGAGCTTGAACTGTTTTCAAATTTAAAACTGCTTCTGTCGCCACCTAAAACAAAAATTATATTAGACTTAAGTTACTTTTACGAACTTCTGTATGTCCCTGAATATGACACCTATTGATTTTCAGCCGAATTGGCCGAAGAGGGAAAAAGTTTAGAGGGAGAGTGACAATTCAATTGGTTACAGCTGATTCGAGTTGGATAAGTACATTATATAAAACTGTCCTGAGGTGGGTCGTCACAAAGGCGAGTGAAACCTGCATCCTGACGAGGACGGATCAAGTCTTGGTCAATACGTGGGAGAGGAAGATATGGAGGAAGATATACGGACCTACTCCAGAGGGGGTTGGATGGAGGACCTGGTGGCCTTCGTGAAGCGTGTTGGAGCACAGAGTCTCGAGGAAGATACTGCACCCGGGAGGACAAACAAGAAGCTTATTGGCTGGAGGACGGTGGGCGTGAAAAGGAGGAATGGTTGCGAAGGACCGTAGCGCCAGGGAAAGTAAAGTGAATACATTGTGATACACTTTTTTTTGAGACAAAAAGAAAAAAAAAATCAAAGTGAAGGGCTACCTGTCCCGCTTCATCCATGAATTTGGCGTCTCTCTTCTGATTGCGCCTGAGGAGGGCGGCCTGCTTGTAGGCGGCTCCAGCCATGACAGGGGCCACACACAGAAGCAGACTGGCCAGTTTCCACCCTGTCGATACGGCTATCACCACAGCAGCAACCAGCGAGGTAGCAGCTATTGCCACCTGTCCTGCCCGAAATCCAGCTGCCTACAATCAAAAACATACATTTTCACAATGAGTTTTTTTTTCTTACCCAACCAGATGTAGTATAGGGGAAGGTACATAATTGATGACAAACTATACTAAGTTTTCATTGAACCCAAGTACCTCACCGGTGATTCACATGAATGAAAATAAATTTTATTACTCTGGGTCCGAGGTCCCCTAAGAATAAATACATACAGAGTATAGAGAACGAACAATGAGAAATAGTATCAGTATTTCGTAAAATGAAATAAATAAAATAGTGCTACATTGGAGAAAACTAGAAATTATAGATACCAATATATAGATATACAAAAGAATAACATGAAAAAACATAAAATTGACAGCTTAATTATGAAGAAAAATAATAATAAAAGCATCTACTATATGGATAAAAAACATTATATAGATAAGAAAAAAATACATAGATTAATAAAAACGACAGAGCATAATACTGTGATGATTGATTATGAAATAGAGGGGAGGATGCCCAGACAAGGTTTGAAATAAAATGAATTTTAGACAATAGGGGCTAAAAAGTGTGAGGAGAAAGAAGAAAAATAAAAATACAGGATAAAATAAGATAAAATAAAAATAAATAAATGCTTGATGAAAAATATATATGTATAATATACATTGTATATATATAAAGAAAATAGAAATAAAAGAGGATTAGAGAAGAGAACATAGGCTTTTTTAAAAAATGACAGTCTTTATGAAAAACTGTCAAACAAATTAATCAGTGAAATTGGATGAAAAGTCTGCGTATTTGCCATTTTATTTATTTATTTATTATTATTTATAGAGATGGAGAAGAAGAGAAAGACATATTATTAATTAAGTAGACGAATGCACAAATTCTGTCTTCCAAATTTGAATAATTTACTATTTTTGGGAATGTTTACGAGCCTAAGCTCATCATTAGACCATTCTCAATACTGTCATCTATACTTAAATATCGAATTGTATAAGAAAAATGTTAGAAAAAGCAACAATTTATTTTTAATTTTTACTATAGGCTTAAAAATTAAGAAAAATGTATTGTAAAGTTTTTATTTTTGTATTTGGCTACTACTATTCTACAATTTTCCTTTATTATTTCGTTTTATTTAAGTTTGAATTGTTTTTGTTTCCCAGTTGCTTGCACTAATTCTATTAAACAGCATGTCCATATTTATTATTTTAATATTATTTGTATCTTTTATTTAGTTTCTATTGAAAGATTTTCTATTCAAAGAATTGATATTATTTATATAAAATGAAATATCCCCACAAGAAGGGTGCCATAACGAAAGGTTTTTTATTATATCTAAACCTTCATTTATATCAAGGTCTTAATTTTCTTTCTTCTTTTATCTGTGATTTCGTCTTCTAAATTTGGTTTTAAAAAAAAATACTATAACGTCAGTCGTCATGGCGACGGTTTATTTACATTACACTATATTACTTATTTGTTATTATTATATACATATTTCTTTTTTTTCTTTTCTATAACAATAAGAATATGCATTATGTAAAAAAAAAAAAAAAACATTCATTGCCATTATGATTGTATTCTTTAGTGCAATAAAGGTTTACCTACCTATCATAAAAGTAAAAATGAAGTAAACTTCTGAATAAACTAGAACAAGTCTTGAGCACGCCGTCCTTCGGATGGTACGGTAAGCAATGGTTTCGAGCCAGCACGATGTCAGGTAACCCTTGATGAATAAACCTAAGTAAGCAAAATTTAGGATTCTCACAGTAGACTCGGGTTCATGTCCACCAGAACGACAAAAGAGCGCTCTGGAAGTAGGTGATATGACCTCGTAATTAAAGCCCGGACATATGTCACAACTAACTATAAGGTCCTCAAATCTGAATGTGAAGATTAATACAATTTTTTTGAGCGCATAAATGAATTTTTTTTTTATTATGCCCAACTATATGGAAATTCTTTTCTTTGGGCTGTTAGAAGGGAGGGGGGGGGGGGGGGGGGGGTGTAGCCCATTTTTATTTTGGCCCTCCTAGGGGTGGGCTACGTTACCGGGGTTATTTACAAACATCTATGGCTTTGGGAGAGAAGTTTTATCTATGAAATAAAATTCTCCCCCGAACAGAATTCGAACTCGCAACCCTACGGTCTAGCCCATAAGGTCCCTCAAATGAAAACGTGATAAGTAGAAAGAAGTGAAACAATACCGCTTTTATGAGTGGAGGATCTCTGGCCAGTGATGTGACAAGGCGGCCTGCAGTATGGGCTTCATGATCGAACCAGCCGATTGCCTGACGAAGAATGCTCGTGAAAGCACGCAATCGCATCACTTCGATAATCTTCTCAGTTAAAAGAGAAGAACAAAGCGCCTAAAGGAATAATAATAAACATTTGAATAATATTAAATATTTAATATATATTTATTTTAAAAAAAAAACAGAGTAAAAACGTACGGATAAATAGTTTCCGAAACCAGCTAGCAGAGCGAAACAGACATATACACCAGTCCAGAATATAACAGCGCTCTCAAAGTCTTCTCCCGTCAGTGTAAAAGTCTATTTAAATAATATGAAAATAAATTGAACAAATGGGTGTATGTAATTAATAAAGAAACCATAAATAGATACTTACATGAAAAACATCAGCATAGAAAGATGAAAATAAGGGCATACTGGTTCCAACGATAATGCATCCAATCAATGCGAGAACCATAAACGGCCATTCTGTTATATTCATTTTGAATATTTTGTAGAAACTCACTCTTTTGGCCAGTTCCTATAATAATCATGTGTCCAAATTAAAAATGTAAGATTTAAAATGATATATGATAACGAAATAGTTTTAAAAAGGATATGATCGACAAGAGGCGCGATAAACTTCTAAAACAATTCAACGGCTGAAGCCTTTTGAGTGTGCCGATCTATGGAACTAATCGAGCGATTTGGCTGAAAGTCAATAGTCCATACATTTATTACATCGACACATTAGGGGGGATCCCCCCTTCCCTATGGCCGATTTGACTGAAAAACAATAGGTGTCGTGCTTATGAGGTTTTGGATACACATACAAAATTTCGTGTGAATATTATTCATTCTATCAGAAGTTATCGTACTCACAAACAGATTTTACTTCCCCAACAATACGACGTAGTTATTATGACTCATGCCCGGGCTTTAACTACAAAGTCATATCGCCTACTACCAGAGCGCTCTTTCGTGACTAGTCATGATTCCGACTCTACTATGGCAATCCTAAATTTTGCCTACTCTAAATTTTTATTCACTTAGGGTAGGGGGTCTTTAACGAGTACCTGACATCGTACACGCTCGGGACCATTGCTTAACGTCCCATCCGAAGGACTGCGTGCTTAAGTTTATTTGATCTCCCGGATAAAATAAACTAAGGGTTTTGAATCCGCCGTTCTTGAGCTCAGTAAGCAACCACGCATACCACTGAGCTATTGGCCCCCTCGCTATACGATGCATAGAGGAAGTTATGTAATCAGTCAAAAATTGTATGCGGAATTTTTAACGAAATTTCTCGTCTTCCGCCTTCCAGATTTCAAATATGAAGAACATCTGCCTGTCTGTGTTTCCACGAAGATGATAATTCTCGATAGAATGAATGTATCAACACGAAATTTTATATGTGTGACCAAAGTCTCATAACGTCAACACCTATCAATTTTCAGCCAAATCGGCCAACAGGAAGGGGGGATTAGGGAAAGGCTTAACTCAAAAACTCAACTGCCGTTTTATTGAATGTATCGACACAAAATTTCATATGAGTATTCAAAACCCCATAAGGACTTCAATTATTAATTTTCAGCAGAGGGAAGGGGGATCCGAAGGGGGCCCAACTCAAAAACCCCAATAACTGCCGATGTATCGACATGAAATTTCATATTTGAAGTCAAAACATAATGAAGACATAACCTGACAATTTAAAAACCTGGGGAAGTACACTGCCGGTGAAATACTTGTAATAATTATTTATTATATATTTTTGTTTTTGAGTTTATGGTCTGTTTAGGTACTCGACAATTAGAAATAGTTTTAACAACAAATCTCATCACCAGATAGCGGATATGAGTCGAACCTGACCTATTTTTTTTTTCCGAAGGTTGATTGTGTCACCACGGCCAAAATAGGCCTGTTGTATGCTGAACCTGGCCTAAAATAGACAATAGTTGAAATGAAAACACATACTTCCTTTGATTCATCGTTTTTAGGTGATCCAACATAAATGTTTTTCAAAGAAACTCCAGAAGATTTTCGACGACCAAAAGACATTCTCGAAAAGAGACCAGATTTTTTTCTAAAAATAAATATAAATATATCTAATGTATCATATTATGTATTGAGAAATAATTTTTTGTAGAATTGTATGAATTAACTTTTTTTCCACTTTATTATTGAATACAAACCTTTCTGCATTAACAATTGTCTGTTCAATATCCGTTATGAGCTCCGTTTGGCTAAAACAAATTAATAAATAAAGATATAATAATAACAATGAATAAATAACAACAATGATACGTAAGAAATTTTGCCAATGTACAAGTTGAACTTACGTATCGTCCTCTGCTATTTTAGCCGTTTCATCTCGGCGTTTTTGTGCCATCACCAGACTATGATAAAGGCCAGCTTCCTCCATCAGTTCATCGTGTGTGCCTGATTCAAGTACTTGTCCGTCCTAAAATATTCATTATTATATTAACTTTATGTTTTTATTGTGACTCATGCCCGGGCTTTAATTACGAGGTCATATCGCCTACTACCAGCGCTCTCTTTCGTTGCTCTGGTGAACATGAGCTCGACTCTACTTACTTACTTCACTTTTCCTGGCGCTATGGTCCTTGTAGAACCTGGCCCTCCGCAACAATCTTCCGCCATTCTACTCTATCCTCGGCCTCCCGTCTCCATCTTCTCATCGCGCTCATTCGACTCTACTGTGGGAGTCTTAAATTTTCCCTACTCATGTTTATTCATCTAGGTTAGGGGTCTTTAACAAGTACGTGACGTTGTACATGGTCGGGAACATCGCAAAGTTTTCCATTCGAAGGACGGCGTGCTCAATTTATTTTTTACCTCCCAGATAAAAAAAACCCTAAGGGCCTCGGTTACTATACTCGTATCTGAGATTACATTTATTTATTTACAAAAGAATATGATACAGAGGTGATTGACATTTAGATGCACAGTAGAGTAAGTCACGCTGCCATGTGCGCTTTAGTCAAAGGGATGGGTCTGTGGGCAGTCTATTTGATGCTAGTTTGAGGTGGGTGGGTAGGCGTAGACGTTTGTGTACCTCTCTGTCACAACTGTGAAAACGACTGGAACTTGTCGTTATGAACGATGTTGTTGGTGTCGTAGAATGGTGTGTTAGTGATGTGCCGTAAGATGATGGACTGCATGGCTTGAGTTCCGGTTCCAAGAGAATTATTCGCTTCTCAAGCTGATATGGATGTATGCCTTGAAACTCTGGAAATCTGCGGCCAAGTCCAATTTGAACCGGATTCAAGCCATGCAGTCCACCATCTTACAGCACATCACTAACGCACCATTCTACGACACCAACACAGTTCATAACGACAAGTTCCAGTCGTTATCACAGTTGTGACAGAGAGGTACACAAAGTTCCACGCCTATCCACCTTTTCAAACTAGCTTCAAATACACTGCCCGCAGACCCACCCCGCCGTCTCTAGCGCACATGGCATTGTGACTTACTGAGATGTAGCCTGACTATGCATCTAAATATGAAGCACCTCTGTAACATATTCTTTTATAAATAAATAAATACAATCCCAGATATAGTAACCGAGTTTTTTTTTTATTTAACAATTATTGCTAATGATGAGTTTGTTAGTCAATGGGAGTGATCGTCTTTTCATTTCTGAACGTTTTATCTGATGTAAGAGTTCTATGTTAGTCATCTGTCTAAGTGCAGCCCGAATTTATCTTTCTAAAAACTTAACAAATTATTTATTGAAGATAAAAAACAAAATTTATATCAGAAATGAGACCATTTGAATTATTTTCCCTTCTTCGCGATAGATAGGCGTGTATCTAGTGGTAGATCTTACCTCTCTCAAAATGTTTATCACTGATTGAACCTGTCTCGTTATAATCCGAATGCAATAACTTTCTTTTTTTCTTTTAAGCTGACTGAAGAATGAAAACTTTTTCACCTCCTGATCTACCTCAATGAAGAACTATCACCTCTCGGTGTAACTTACCTTGAGAGCATATATTTTATCCACATTCCTAATAGTGGAGAGCCGATGCGCTATGATGACGGTGGTTCTGCCTCTCATTGCATTCTCCAGTGCAGTTTGTACCACTCCCTCACTGTGTGCATCCAGGGCCGATGTGGCTTCATCCAGCAGCAGGATCTTGGGATCCCTTACCAGGGCCCTTGCGATGGCTATTCGCTGTTTCTGTCCACCTGAGAGCATGGTTCCTTTATCTCCAACATTTGTGTCATAACCCTGAAAATAGAAATACATTTATATTTTCATGGACTATTCTATTTTCAATTCCTGATGCCTAGAGACTTACTGTATAACACTTCATGTCAGGAAGGAAGCCTTATAATTCACTGCGATGAGTTTTTTAATTACAAATTTTATAACACAGTTACTATATCTTATTTCTTTGCAAGGATATATCTTCGCATTAGTAATGTAACAACTAAGCACTCGAAAAATGCCGATTTGAGTATTATATTAGGCCCGATAGATGATGCGCTATAATCAAGGTGGCTAGTTTGCCTCGTTCGTGCATCCAGACCCCATATGTCTCCATCCAGCTGCAGGATTTTGATGTCCCTCACCAGGTCCATCCAGAATAGAAGTAGGGTTTCAAAATCTTGTGAAAAGTTCAGATAACATGTGGAGTTCAAGGGCCGGTGGAAGAGCACGAGTACCTAGGAGTGAAGATCTGCAGGGACAGAAGGACAGACCAGGAGGTAATGGCTGAAGTGAAGCTCCTTTGGAGAATTACAGGAAAACTAGAAGAGACCGTATGAAAAATGACACAATCCGAGAAAACATCGAGGTGAAGCCCCTAAAGGACACTCTGAAGAAACGCCAGTAAAATTGGCGGTACAGACAGGCGTACGGAACCGGAAATCACAGAAAGACGAAACGGATTCTAGGTCTGAAGAAAGAAGACACAGAGACAGAACCCAATCCATGCACGATGGGTACATAGGGGACGACGAAGAGGAAAGACACTGGACGAACTGAGGTGGAGAGAGCCGGAGTGAAAGAAGTGGATCCAAGGGAACCCTACACCGTAAGACACCGCAGCGAAAAGAAAAGAAGTAGTGGAAAGTTTTACCCCAGTTGAAATTTATTTCAAGATTTTGGTTTAGTTTTTTCTGTTTTTTTTTTTTGGATACGGATGGAGGATACGGACCAATAGGGAGCTGAGGGACCTGTACAAGAGCCGAACTTGGTGGCCTTAATGAAGAAGGGGCGGCTGCGATGGCTGGGGCATTTACAGAGGATGGAACCAGACAGAGCGCGGAGGAGGATACTGGAGGGACACCCGGGAAGACACAGAAGAAGAGGTAGACCCCGCTTAAGTTGGATGGAGGACGTGGAGGACGACCTCAGGACGATGGGTGTGAGAAGATGGAGACGGGAGGCCGAGGATAGAGAAGAATGGCGGAGGCCCAGGTTCTACAAGGACCGTAGCGCCAGGGAAAGTAAAGTAAAAGTTTTTTTTTTTTTGGTTCATGATATTAGTTCAGTGATTACTTTAAGAAAAGGCTTCTAACCATTGATCCATCGATATTTCCAAAATATAAAACAAAACTTCAGAAATATCGTTGCAGATTATTTTTTAAAAAAACATTAAGTAAATTAACTTACATTAGGAAGATCCTTAATGAAGGAATGGGCATTAGCTAGAGTTGCAGCTTGAACAATATCGTATTCAGTAATATTATCCCTTCCATAGCGAATATTTTCTGCAATTGAAACACCAAACAGCACTGGTTCTTGGGATACAAGGCCAATTTGACTTCTCAGCCAATTCAAATTGTAGTTGTCAACATTTATTCCATCAATAGATACCTTTAAAAAAATGAAAAGATTATTATTTTTATAATTTTTTAAAAAAATTTTGAAGCCCATTTCAGAAAGATAAGTTTTAGGATTGACCAACCTATTAAACCAAGGACGCAATATTTGAATAGTAACATGTAAAATGAAAACCTGGACAATTTTACTTTTACTAATCTTTAAAATAATACATTATAATTATATCATTGCATAAGACATTTCAGATATTTACAGATGAAGTGTCTATGAGTAAATTTGAAGGAATCCTTTTATTTGAAAAACTTTTGTGTTTTGTTTTTTGCATCATTCGCCATTTTAGAATTTAATTAAGTTAGATATATTAAACATTAATTTTTTATATAGGTATTTATAGGAAATCAAACAAATTAACACAAAGAATAGGAAAAGAGTTAATAACTTAAGCCTACACTTATACTTTAAATGTATTCCTTACATTCCCCTCCGCTTTCTAACAAAAGATGCAGGCCATCGTACCTGAAAAATTCAATCTTAAAATTCTTTTTTCTCAATTTACATCAATAAAGTTTTTAATTTTATTATTTCCTGGACTGTCTCAAGAAAATAATTCTAACCTTGATTCTATCAGTGTTCATGAACTAGCAAAACAATCAAATTTTCAGAATTCAAAACGTTTTTGTAAAATTACTGACCATCTCGGCAAAGCGCTCTCATGAATTTTTAGGAGAGGCGCACAGTTTGATGCATAAGCAGAATTTAGTTCTAAACAACCTTCCCCATACTCAGTGTTGCCAGGAACATTGAGAAAAAAAAAAATGATACGAACAACAATTGATATAACGAGATATAACTTCTTGAATGTAATTTAACTTATTGTTATTCAAATTAATGCTAATATAAGTGGCTCAGGCTTTTTACATGTCAAGTTTCAAATTTTCCGGATCTTCATTTAACCTGCAGGTTTATCAGTAGATACTGGATCTTGCTGATTGCACTTTTCAGTAAAACACTCACAACTTACTTTTCCCCTCAAAGGATCATAGAATCGCAATAGAAGTCCAACAACTGTACTCTTTCCAGCGCCACTTGAGCCTACGAGTGCAACTGATTTGCCAGGCTCAATTTTGATAGTCAATCCATTCAAGACCTAAAGTAAACATTATAATATGATTAAAATACATGAAACTATAAGTGTGTATGGATTTGACAGCCAACAAATGAATCCTATTGGATGATTAATGAGTGATGATGAATGAGCCTATCTTGTCTCGTAAGTCAAATAAATAAAAACAAAGAACTTGTTTAATTTTTATATATGTCAAATCCCAATTTGAGAAAAAAATTAAATAAATAAAAAATATATATAATATATATAAATAAAAATATATATATTATATTGATGATGATTGAAATATATATATTTTTTATTTATATATATATCGACAACTTTGGGTTTAAATATACCTTAACATCCGCTCTAGTAGGATATGAAAATTCAACATCTTTAAATTCAATTGCCCCGATGATTCGATCAGGAATATCTCCATCAGTGGAATAAGAATCGATAGTTGGACAACGATCTATAATTCCAAAGATGGTGGATGCGGATCCTATCGCAGTACTCACTGAGTTAACAAAAGGCAGAGCGTTCCCAACTGTGAAGGCTCCTGTCATCACACTGAAAAACACCTTTCCAAAATAGACACTATTAATATTGCACTCCATTATCTAGGAAATATAAGAAATAGGAGAAGGTGGAACATACCGTGATAACACCAGCAGGAGTGGCTTCGCCTTGAGCAATGAGCTGAGAACCGTACCAGAAGGCGAAACCAAAGGCACCGTATGAAGTAACGAACATCATGGCTGCAGCCATTGACAAAACGTAATATTTACCTGTCGTTACTTTTCTGCCTTCTCTCAGTGCCTTTCCGTATCTATAAGATGCAAAGGTTAAAATTAGAATAAACATTTTTTAGTTACAAAATCCAGGCAAAACATATTTCTCTGCAGAACTCTACACATTATTCTACTAAAACCTGCATACATTTGAACGATGCTGAGACTTGTTTGACTCGGCTTTCCTTAACAGTCCAGAGCTCAGAAGAGTGCGTGCACCTTCACTGTTTTTTTTATTTTTTGTATTTATTTATGTTAAGCCACAACTATGCAAAAAATGCACAACCAGCGGCTAGGCTGACATATACTATACAAACATAATAAAAATAAATATGACATGAAAGGCTTGAGAGAGGAAAAACACCCAGCGGTGAACCCTCATGACATCACTTCATACCCGGAGATCTCTATGCCAAACTCTCTTTAATCTTCTTGGGGGATTGTGGGATTTTGTATTTAAGATTTTGCGAACTTCCGGAATGGTGTGTAAGTAAATTTTGGTTTAGAAACGTTTAATGGTTGTGCTTATGGATGTGACGTTCAAGTCGCGGTGTAAAGTCTTGTTGCTAACGTATGGTGGGCATTGCGTGATCAGTCGGAGAGTCTTGGATTGAAATACCTGTATTCTTTTGATGTTCGAAGTCTTGGCTGTACCATATATGTGTAAGCCATAGGTCCAGAGAGGTCGGAGAAGATAGGTATAACAATTCAGTTTTTGTCGAGTAGATAATTTAGAACGCCTATTCAAAATACTGTACAATAGTCTAACTCGCCGGTCTAGTGTGAGTCGTGTCGTCCGAGTGTGAGGGCTCCAAGTCAGCCTTCTATCGAGGGTTAATCCTAAATCCTTTCACTGCATTGTAAACTTTCAAAAACATGAACTCCGTAAAAAAATTTTCATGCATAAATCCACCATTTTCAAATGATCTTCTATCACTTCGAAAAAGTGATAGAAGCTATTCTCAAGCTTGACAATTTCTAATGACGCTTTTTTGAAACTTTTCAATAAAAAAACGTTGTCGGTGAATTACGTTTTTACTCTTATTTCAAAGCCAATCGACAGTTTGGTCTAAAACTTAACATTTGACTATACATTTGAATCTTCATACTAAATTTTGTGTCGATACATTCATTACATCGACAGTTATTAGAGTATTCAAGTCGAGCCCTTCTCTTGTGATCCTCCTTCCCTTCGACCGATTTCGCGGAAAATTAATAGGTGCCATGGGGTTTTGAAATCAGGTGGAACTCTTGTTACCTTCTTATTTCTCTTGGTTCTCCGCCGAACGATGCAACCGTTTTAACTGCATTAAGAACTTCGGATGCGATTCCGCCTGCAATACCATATCGCAACTGCTCCCTCGCAGCTGAGCCGCTCATTGCCTGAATAACATTTAAAGAAAAAAGCATTGATAACAACATATAGACACATTTAAAAAATAAAAATATCAGAAAATAGTTTGGCGGTACCCTAGCGACTACTGCAGACGCTCCTATGATGAGGGGTGCTATAATGATCATTGCACTGGTCAACTTGTAGCTTGCATGGAATCCAACAGCGATACCAGTAATGAATGTTGATGAGTACTGAGTTAGCATGCTGAACTTACTTCCAATGCCCTCTCTGATACGTTCCAAATCACTGAAAAAGTCAGACAATTGTCAAAAATACAGCTCTTCAATAACTACTAAAGCTATTATACTTTTTGGATTCTTAATTCAAATATAATATATTAATACAGCATCACTCCTCCGATTTATTTTTTGCCTTCTCAAAAATTAGAAATTACAAACGTTTCTGGAAGCACTCCCATCATAATTATCTATAATTCATATGTTCTTTATGTTAACTATTCCTTCTCTCAATCAGAATCTTCCTTTAATAGAACATAGTCATTGAGTCGACCTCTATATTTAATTTATTTTAACTAGGTGTTTAAATATAGAAGTCGACACAATAAATATGTACTATAACAGGAAGTTTTGATTGACAGAAGGAACAGTTAACCGAAAAACACATATATTATATTGATACTTAACATTTTTTGTAGAGATATTGTGAAACACTTAATAAAAATAAAGGAAAAATCATGTTTTCAAAAAATATATTGTTTATTTCACTAAATATATCAAATATTTGGGAATACTTTCGGTATTGCTACTATATATTTTTTCATTACTTTGGTTTTATTTAAAGTCATTATAATATGTATATGTGTATGTATATGAAAGTATATATATATATATATATATATATTTCTTTTTTTGCATTTCTCTTGGCTGTATGTATACAAGTAAATGTGCGCATTTATTATAATATTTATATATTTAGAAATATTCTTACTCTATTATTATGTTGGATGTATATTCAAATTGTACCCCAACTCTCTACAATAAGCCTTAATAGGCTTCAATGTAGTAATAAATAAATAAATAAAAATAAATTTTATACATATTGTGAAATACACAATATTTTTTTTTTTAACATTATTTTTTACGTGTATTATAGACACTGATGATGGGAGTGCTTCCCGAAACGTTTATAATTGCTATTTTTGAGAAGGTAAAAATTAATTGGAGATGTTATAATGTAATAATATATTATTTATTAAAGTTTTAAAGCTTTTTTTGTCTGTTTACGTAATTTCTCTTTGACAACGTATGTCCGGGGGAATAAAGGAATATGGCGAAGCTCCTGCCGTAAAGGTAGGTTTTCTATCCTGAATTTTGTCATTGTAGAATGCAGCTACCAAAGTACCCGGCGAAAAAGATAGATTCCATTGCACCAGGCTTTTTGCAAAAACACAAAACAGATCGTGAAAAAAAGTTGTTTGAGAATCACCGACAATGTACTTCCCCAGCGGAAAATTACTAAGTTTTTGCGCCCTCTCTAAAACTAATCGACCCCCCTTCGTTATTATATAAAATCAATAGGGGTCTTATTAAGGGTTTTTTGAACCCTCCCATAAAATTTCGTGTCAATTAATTCATTACATCGTATTAGGGTTTTTCGGACTCTTCCCTTCAGTCGATTTACCTGAAAATCAACAGGTGTCTTCTGGGTCTTCTTGCTGGGTTTTTCGCATATAAAATTTCTTTTTGGTACATTCACTACTTCAGAAGTTATTGGGGTTTTTTGTGTTAAGACTCCCCTAATTCCCTCCTCCCCTTCGGCTAAAATTCAATAGGTGACGTTCATAAGAGGTTCAGGAGACACAAATGAAATAACGTGTCCACATTTTCATTCAATCAGTAGTTAATGTGTTCACAGACGACATTCACACACAGACAGGAAATTTGTTTTTCATTATTGGCATCGAAGGATCGGAAAACTTTGAAATCTCAACATCGAATTATATAACTTCATCATTTATATTTCTTATGATTTGGTAAATAAGAATAAATACATACTCGGATAATTTGTGAGGCAAATCTCCTTCTTCGTTTTCATCGTACCAGCTGATATCCTGTCGAAGAATTTGTGAGAAAAATATTTGTCTTAAGCGAAAAACTTGCCTTTCGCAGGCCAACTCCCAACATAAAGTCTGTAAAATTTCAAAGATTTTAAGAAAATGAATACTTCATTAAATTATTTTATACTTCAAACTTACACAATTTACCTGAATAAAAACCGTAATAAGAACAGTTATAGCAACATAAATGTAATAATATGAAAAATAAGCCATGGCTGATGTAAATTCATTTTTTGTTATAGTTCCTTCAGTGCTAGAAGAAAAAGAATATATTAAAAGATACATGGCTTTAATCGTTTAAATAATCAGAATAATAAACTATAGTTTTTCATATTTGAAAAAATTGCTTACCTATTAGCGGCTCCCGTAACACTGCTGAATATTGAAAAATCATTGAGCACATTACTTGCTGTCGTTGTGTTTGCATCAGATTTAAACCCCTAACGCAATAATATTTGTTAAAATATTTATTTAATAATTGTGAAATATTGCACTGATCAATTTAACAATTGAATAACAGAAAGTAAATAATGTTATACAAATGTTTGTGCTCAGAATCCAGAATTGTTCACGAAGATATTATACTATTTGTAAACCCTCCCGTGTCACGCAGAACGCGCATTCTCTTCTAGATTTTGGACAATAACTAATCTGATATTGCTCTCAATAATTGTGGGAGTGCTCGGATAATAGTAATACAATGCTTAACTGCACTTATAGTGAAAAATGCAGTGGGGTCATTGATGCCATAGCATTTGTTTAAAAATTATAAGTACAGACTGCAGATTCTTGCTATGTCCTGATTCTGGCTCTCAAAATCAGTCTAGTAAGTGTATTCCCTTTTTGAGTTTTACCCGAAAGATAAATAAATTTAATTAAAAAAATATTACACATAAGAGAGCTTATATCTGGAATTAACTGGATCCAGCGCAAAAAAATGCTATAGGACAGGGTCATCTGCTATTTTTTCTGTTACAAATCAAATAAAAAATTATTTATTGGACAGTGTTATTCATGAAAATTGAGGGAATAAATATTTAATTATATATAACACAATACCTCAAAAACAATATAATTTATTTTCGGAGATCGTACAACTTACGTTCTTCGATACATTAAGGAACATATTCGTCATGCGCCCGAATACTATAGCCATAATGGGAAAACTGGCTCCGTTAATAAGAGATGCAAAAAATCCAACCACCATCAGAGCGAAATCTCCGCCTGTCGCATAGCGAAACTGAAATACATAAAACAAAAATTGTATTAAATGGCAAATACCAATACAATATAAGGTAAAATTACATCCATGAGCTTATATTGGTGGGCTGGTACTTTGCATCTAGGGACTTAAGCATCCAATGCTCGTATCCCCCATGAGATTAATGTCTACTTTAATTTATTATCCACTTATTTATCAAATTTAGTCATATTATAATTTAAGTATTTATAATTTAAAAGCGAAACTCCTAAAAGGAATGTAAAAAAATTATATCTTACCAGACCAGAAATGCCCGATGTTTCTCTTGTTGTCGTTTTTTTCTTTTTTCTAAAATTAATTGAATACAAATATATTATTGTTTTACTTGTTTTTTGTTTTTTTCAAATAAAATTGAATTAATTCTAAAACATTAATGCATTTTAGTTAGTTTGTGCCGGTAGTTCAGAGGTAGCTTAAGATCGCGGATTGGAGGCACAAGAAAAAAACTTGAGCACACCTGCCTTTGGATGGTACGTTAAGCAATGATCCCGAGCTTGTGTGATGTCAGGAACTCGTTAAAGACACATACCCTAGGTAATTAAATCTTGATAGACAAAATAGAGTCAGGCATCCACCGGAGCGACGAAAGAGCGCTCTGGTAGTAAGCTATATAACCTTATAGTGTAAAGCCCGGGCAAGAGTCAATAACTAACTATGATATTTAACATTTGTATATTTTTAGTCTTTGATTTATTTCATGTATGCATACATAATATGTATTCTTCAAATGTGTGAAGCGTTATAGATGATATTTCGTCTTGGGATGGGGTCTTGAATGGTGGAGGCTCTGGGATGGTGTGGGTTGATTAAAATACACAAATGATGTATACCATACTGTTTCGGAGTTTTTGTTATTGGGATTTCGCTTTGGGACGGAGGTTCGTTTTTGATGTTTCACATATTTGAAAAATTAACGGTACAGGAGGGATAGGACACCCCCATGGGGGGCTGAGTAAGGGTACCTATCTACCGGTTGGATTGTAAAGATAGTTGAACTTTGATGTAGAAGGGTAGAGTGATGAACACCCAAAAATATCCCGGAAGGCGTGGGGGGATGTGGAGGTGAATCCCTCGGCTTTACTTCCACTAGCGTTGTCCTCTGTATTCTGCTTCTGCTTCTGTTTTTTTGGATATATGTTGAACCCCGAGCGAGCTGGGCAGGGCACACTAGTTGGACCAATGGTATCAAAAGTTCCAGCTAGCGGCCCCTTAATCCAGAGCTGCTGAGGGAGCAGGAGCCGATCAGGGGTAGGGTC
Organism: Aradus depressus; assembly: GCA_963662175.1. Classification (NCBI taxonomy): domain Eukaryota; kingdom Metazoa; phylum Arthropoda; class Insecta; order Hemiptera; family Aradidae; genus Aradus; species Aradus depressus. The sequence continues at coordinate 20,344,612 of OY759222.1, read as the reverse complement.
AGGCGTCAGCTGATCCCAGGGGCCCTCTATCAGGGATTTCCGACCGCTCAACAGCCCCTAACAGAACCCGAGCTCGCCAGGGGCCTAAAAGGTTTGGGGACAGTGGCGTGATGGTAGTTCCACCTAGTAGCTTAAAGGTGAACTACCATCACGGGCCAATCTTGTTAAATTGGGGAAGTTTTTATAGTCGTTCATCGGCTCGTGCGAAAATGTCACGGGATGAGAGTTGGTATCAACTTCCATTTAGTATTTGTTAAGTCGTGGCTGAAGATGGTATCAATACCGAAAGCACTCCCATATATTTTATATATCTTGTGAAATAGACAATATTTAAAAAAACATTCGTGTTTTTTTTATAATTTAATAACTAACTAGTATATCTTTCGCCTTAACCCCCAAAAAAAATAATAACATACTTCGACTTATGATGTTTCTTCCCTGTCTGACTGGGCCTTCTGTCTTCAGTTTGTATACTCATGTTAATCGACATATTTCCAATATTTCCCTGAATAAAACAAAAACTGTAAGTAATAATATTGAAAAAATTAAATCCATGAGGAAAAGTTCTTGATCATAAAACAGAAATTCATGTTATCCGTTGGTTTCTTGGCGTCATTTTCACTTGATCAGATATAATCAGTACCAAAAGGGAAAGTTATGTCTGCCTAAAATTCTACTTTGAATATTCAGCCAACTTTTATGATTTCCAAAGCCCTGAATCCAAAGTGAAAAAAAAAAAAAAATGGCCACATCACGTATATTATCGTTACTAGGCGATACAATTTAAACATTATCTTGAAATATTTTCGATCGTGGGTTCGAAACCCGACCGAGGCCCTTATTTTATTTTATCTGCGAGGTAAAATAAATTTAAGCACGCCGTCCTTCGGATGGGACATTAAGCGATGGTCCCGAGACTGTACGATGTCAGGTACTCGCAAAAGACCCCTACCCTAGGTGAATAAAAATGTAGGGTAGGCAAAATTTAGAATTCCCATTGTAGTGTCAGACTCATGATCAGAGTGACGAAAGAGCGCTCTGGTAGTAGGCGATATGACCTCGTAGTTAAAGCCCGGGCATGAGTCATAATAACTAACTTTGAAATAATTCCGACGGAAATTTATTTTTAATTTTTTGATTCGCTGTAACATTCGTCGTATTGATGCTATCCAAAAGACTTATTAGCTATTCGGAATTAAATAAGGAAAATTTTTGCTAAGAATAAATTTTTCGATAGGACTAACCGTTTTTGGGTAAATCAAGTCTAAAAATGTGTTTTAAAACTACATTTCAAGACGGTTTTTGACTAGTATTTTGAAAACTGTACTTGCGAAAAATCGTATTGCATTTAAAATATGTATTTCAGTTTTCTCTACAACTATTACTTGAAAACTTTTTTGATTAGGTCATAAACATGAGCGGAATCTTGTAGAATGTACTTAGGCCCCGCGATTTTCGTCCGTTTTCAGCTAATATCTAAGTTATCAGATGTGATCTCTTCATTCCAAATTTTTAGTCTATATTACAGACATCATCGCGAAAATGGTCAAAACATATTCAGTCGAGGTCCCCAACGTAAAAATCCGTTGAAATTTCGATCTCGGATTTTCTCACGAATACACAATACTTTTTTACTAGGAAATGAATCTTTTCTTACAGAAAACTTACCGGGATAGGAAATATGCCCGCACTGTCCACTTCTGTATCTACGAAGTCTTCCGTATCAGCCATCTTTCACACACAACGGCTGAAACCAGTCTAACTAAAAATGTTCAAATCAACTTTTGACATTATCAGTAAGTTGTTTAAATAATATATTGGCTACCATCACTACAGATAGGACACACATGCAAGTCAAGTATCAAAAGTGATAAGGATAGTTGCTTTTTTAAAGGCTAAGCATTTCAATATCCTCAAGGCTTAACGTAAAGTGTGTTCAGGAATAGGTACAAGGTCTTAGGCTAATTTTCATACAGTTAAATATTTAAACATTTCAGCTCACTGTTTGTCAGAAGGAACATCAAATCCATGTTAGTTATTGTACTGTAGGAGTCCTACATTTTGGGGCTGCTTTATTCTCCTAGGTTAGTGGTCTTTAACGAGTAGCTCATATACAGGCTCGCTGTACCATCAGAAGGACGGGTTGCTCATGTTTTTTTTTCACCTCCCAGATAAAAAAAACTATGCGGTTTTCGAACCCGCGATCTTGAAGCTCAGTAGACAACCACTCTACCTCTGAGCTACTGGCGCTCTCAAGAAATACACACGTGACCTAGATAAAGCACTATTCCTTTTTATGTATAACGAGTTAATTATTAATTTTTTTGTAACAAATATGGCGACCAGCTCTACCATTCATCACATACAATGTTATTTTACCTCTCCAGCTATAGGGGATGTAATCGGTCAAAAATTCGATGCGAAGTTTCCGACGAAATTTCATATTTTCCGACCTCTTGATTCCAAAAACGAGAAAAAAAAATGGCTGCGTTAGTGAACACACAATTCCCGATGGAATGAATATATCGACACGAAATTTTATACATGCATCCGAAAGCCTCATAAGGACAACCATTAGCTTTAAGAAAAGTCAGCCAAAGGAGGGGGGGACAAGAGTTTCATATAATATCAAAACCCCTTGGCATCTATTAATTTTCAGCGAAATCGGTCGAAGGGAAGGGGGGATCAGAAGAGAGTAGAGGTGTAAAACTATCGATTCTTTCGTTTTTGAAACCATCGATAGTACTATCGAAATATTTTTTTAAGCAGAGGTGACATTGTCACTCTATGCTCATGTATATGTACACATCACTTGTACCATGTAAGTAATTTAAGGAAGACAAATAAACAAGATGTCGTACAGTGTAACTATATTTCTTTTACGAATTCGACTACGCTGAATGGTTAAAAATCAATGGCTATGTATGAAACAATGCGATTTAAGAGAATCCTGTACCTCTCGGAGTTACTTTCGTATGTTTTTGTTGAGCTCAAGTAAAAACGAATTCCACTTCCACTACCTCTATTCTCTTCTGTATCTGTAGGTGTGCACAAGGCGTTCCCGTTGTAATCGCTGTGATGTTTTCTCAACAAGTGATCCTTCAAATTGAAAGTGTTCCCAGAAGTTCTGTATTCAGCACTGCACAAACGACATTTAGCCGTTTTGGACCCGCATCCTTATAGAAGTAACTCCACACATCAGACTTCCGTTTAAGACTCATTTTTCAGTTCAAAACAACAAAGCACGCTACAAGATTAGTAAATTTTCAGTTCAAAGCAACGAAACACTCTACAAGAACAGTAAATGTAACCTTTATTCGATTCAGTGGATCCCAGAAATACAGTCCTTTAACTATCGATAACGTCAACTATCAATAATTTTACATCCCTAGAAGAGAGGGGCTCGACTTACTCTAATAACTGCCGATGTAATGAATGTATCGGCACAGAAGTTAGCATGAGGATTCAGAAGCCACTATGTCAAATATTGAGTTTTACCCGAAAAGGTCGATTGGCTTTGTTGGGAGAGTGAAAACGTAATTGATTTAATTCTTTTTGGGGAAGTACATAGCCGGTGATTCACACTTTTTTTTTATAGCAGCTATTATTAATTTTCAAAATTTTAATGAGTACATTTTGAAACCATACAGCTCACTGAAATTTACATGAGAAAAGCTAGCTAAAAATTTATATTAAATATAAGGAAGAGATGCGCGGACAGTCCAGACCAGTGCGCCGCAAGGACATCGTCCAGAATTGGATTGTGGAAAAATGGCAACAACGTTGGTCACGATGCCCGGATGACGTAAGGATACTTCCCCGACGTCCGGGTACGCGTTGACTCACCATATGGGTACAGCCTAATCACTGGACGTCTCAAATATTATCAGGTCATGGTGATTTCAACTCCAAGCTGTTCTTCTTTCACAGGAAGAACACCCCGAACTGTTCGTGCGGCGGTATCGAGACTGCAGAACATGTGATCCTTGAATGTCCGCTGTACGACCAAGCTAGGGTGAAGTTGATTCATGAGAGGTAACCCCTTGATCCCCGAGCTTTGATTGAACGTAGACTGGGTGATGTTGCTGCAATACAAGACGAAATTTTATTGACACGAAATTTTATCTGTTTATTCAGAACCCTCTAAGGATTGCACAAATTGATGGTCAGCCAGAGAAGGGGGATTAGTGGGGGAGGCTTAACACAAAAACTCTATTAACTGCCGTTGTAATGAACGTACTGAAACGAAATTCAAAATATCATAAGGATGGATTTATTAATTTTCCGCGAAATCGTTCGAAGGTAGCAGAGAAGAGGAGATCCACTTAAATACCATTTTCACTGCCGATATAATGAATGTATTAGTTCTTGCTGGGGAAGTACATAGATACTGACTACCAACAGAACTTCTTACGATTATGAACAGGGTAAATAAATAAAAAAAATAACACATTTTATGTTTTTTTTGGTCGTTTATTATATCCAACCTTTAAGAGTGAGGCCCAACATTACTCTTTTTCTTGTTAAAAAATATTGTCTTCATTAACAATTATACAGTATTATTAATAATAATAATAATCGACCCTCAAACAAAAAAAACAGAGCATATTTATGGGCGTCTATACTTCAGTCCACAAACTGCTGAAACATTTCTTACTTTCACCGCAAAAAACAAAAAGAAAGAAAAAAAATCACTTTTTTCAGTCTGTTTTACTCAATAACAAATTTATAAGTTTTATATATATTTTTTCTATTTTTTTTTTTTTATTCACTTTATTCATTTAATTATACATATTTTATTTTATAAATCATACACATTTATAATATATATTTTTTTCTATATAGCAAATTAAAAAATAAAAATAAAACAGATACAACAAATAATATATTATATAAATCAACTCACATTGTACGAAGATATCATGATATGAAAAAATTTGAAAGGAAAATATTTCCTTTCCCGATTATACTTCTTTTTAAAAATGTTTAATCGATATATGATTTAATAAAATATATTAAATTATTATTTTTTTTCTTTTTTAAAAAGAAAGAACGGAATATATTATTAATTTTTTATAGTTTAAAACTTTCATAATTCGTCATACATTATACTATTGATAACAAGGACGAGAGGAGAAATACGTGGTATTACAGGACTCAAAAATTTTTATTTTTTTTTTTTTGTAAAAATTTGTAGTTATATAAGATAAATTATAAAAAAATAAAGGCATTTTGTCCCCAGGCTCTCTTAAGATATGAGAAGCGGAGCCCAGATGCGAAGAGGATCCAGGATCTTGCGAGAGTATCATCCTCAATGTGAAGGAACCCAACAACACTGTGTGGTAAATATATGAAGAAACCACTAGCATAAGTGAGTTCAAAATGCAAGTGCACTTATATCTTCTTGCAACCGCAGAAAAAATATATATTCTTATTTTATTAGTTAATTTGATTAGAAGGACATAATCAAAAGGTTCTGACAATGACATTTTTTGTTTTCTTGAACAATTTTTCCAAAATAATTTTCATTATTCTACAGAAGCTAAGTTGAAAATAAAAACAATTAAAGCTAATTGTGGACAATTCTGATATAATATTTATTATAAGATGTTATCTCAGAAGAGTTCATGGCCACCATATGTTAAAAGTAGTTTTAGTTGTCTACATCATCGAACCCTCAAAAATTAAATGAACACTCCATGACAATGTTGAGAGCCCTTTTCATCCCTATTTTCCCTATTATTCAGTTAATTTTTGTAATCTGCAAAAAGAGAAGATACATTTCCGGTATATTTCGCCGTAAAAAAACTAATTTATTGTGAAAAATACATTTGTGCTTCTTGGCATCTGGGCTCCTCATATTTTATTTTTAGAATAATAAAACAAAAAAAATTCAACCTTTATTCCGCCCAGGAGTATAGAATTTTTTTGGCTATTTTTTTGAATTTTTTTCTTATTTTTTCCTATTTTTTTTTCTTTTTTTTTTTGTCAAATTTCTTCCTTTTTTTTCTTATTTATTTTTTTGTTTTTATAATCCGACTCTGTTGTGGTGAAGCGTTAGGCTGGTCTGAAGCCCAGCAAGCAGCAGAGGTGGAGGGTGAGAGGAAGGACGGGCTCACCGTCGTGGGCCCCAGGAGGGGGCCGGGCCCCCACCACCCCCGGGGGCCGCACCGAAGCTGGGAAAGTCCCGGGTGGAGGCGGTGTCGGGTGCCTGTTGCTCCCAGGGAGCACCTTTGACCACGAAGCCAGCCACCGCTGCCCCCCCACCTCCGGAACCGTCCCCACTGGAGCGTCCTGGGTGAGAGCGCATCTCTCGCATCTCCTGTTCCTCAACCTCGTCCAACTAAAACAGACAATTAATTAAAGATAATGCAGAAAAACCAACATTATTCTATATAAAAAAAAAGAAAAAAAGTTGGTTCATGAGAAACTAAAAGGACTGAGTCAAGATAACCTCATTTCCAGAAACTTATGGTATTCATTGTTAAGTTATTTCTAGGAGCATCTACTCAGACAAGCGAACTCTCTCCCCTACCAATTTTTTCATTTTAGGACACTTTTTAACACAAGACCATAAATAAATAAATATCAACAGACAACTATTTACTTACATATTCATCCTCCAGAGACTTGAGATGTTCCTTGGCATCCAGTACATTCTCTTCTTGGCCTATGATGGTCACTAAGTTGGGGTTGGGGTCAGTCCCCCTCGGGAACTTGATCTCCACCTGGAACTTCTCCATGATCTTCCGGATGGACCACCCACGGGAGCCGATCAGACGGGAGTGCACACGAGCGTCAATCTCTATTTCCTCTCGAGCCAGTTCGTTCTGAAAAAAAAAAACGTTAAGACTTCATGGTAGCACGAACATTTCAAGGTGTACCAGGGGATCTTTTAGTTAAGACCCTTCGGGAGTCACCTTCTCGTGCTATAGGAGGCCAAACGTAATTGATTTAATTCTTGCTGGGGAAATACATAGCCCACCGGCTAAGTAATAATAATAAACATTCAACAAAAATAAATCAAGTGCTCTTTAGGGAAAAATACATTTTTATAATTAAAAAAGAAAACTCAATGAAGTGGGCTCAATGTGCTTTAATTCAAGCCTTTATTTTAGCGTGTCCAACATTTTATTTGCTGGCTTTGAAATGAGATATATAGGTTCAAAGTAACAAACTAATTTCTAAAACACATTTCATATAACCTAAAATAATCCAACATTTTTTAAGGGACTTATTTCAAGTCAATTCGTTATTTTTTGCCTGAATAACTACCAAGAAATTGAACGCGCAGACATCTTTCTGCCTAAATCCAGGATATTTTCAGGAAATGTCCAAGGAGATCCTAGCCAGTGGATTAACAATGAAAATTTTATGGAGGCGTGTACACCGTTCAACTCGGTTACTCGCTAAACGTTCAGTGAATGTTGAGGAGGAACGGAACGGAGAAATGATAGGTCATTGCAGACTTGTGCAAGGAGGATGGACAAGCGATAGATGCGAGTCTTTAAAATTCATTTCACAATATGCCTGAGTTCATGACCAATGGGAGTGAACAAATTCTATCTGAACTCACAAAAGGTATAATAGGATTGCGCGCCAACGGAGCGTCGGAGAGCGGTACGGTTGGAAGCATGACTCGAGTGGAGCTTTTGATGATCCTTAGCTTATTATCGGTCATACCGAGCCACAAAATCTGCCATTTGATCCAGACTTTTTCCTTGATGTAGGCAACGTATTCACTTACAGAGACCTCGGTTGTGGGCAGTCCTAGTATGGCGCGCCTGGCATTCGTATCTGCTGACTCGTTAACCGCAATGCCACTATGACCTGGGATCCAGAAGAAAGTTGAAATCTGGTTTCTTATTAATGACCCCAGGGCCATCAGTATGTTTTGGACAAGATGTGCTGAATACTAATTCCCCATGGCCAATAGAGCCGACAGGGAGTCACTACAGGCTATCAGTTGGCTTAATTCCGCTGTGACGTTGCTACACAATGAAGGAAGGGCAAAGAAGATGTTTAATTAAAAAAAAGTGTTTACCAGTTGGCTAACAATAGCCAAAATGTCCTCCTTAGCAGCAATGGCCTTGTCCTCGTAGCCCTGGATCGTGATGATGTTCTCGTCAGGGTCCCCACGACGTGGAAAGTTGATTTGAACACCATGTTTCTCTCTTATTTTACTTATAACGCTTCCCTTTTTGCCAATAATTTTCGGATGGTAATCAGGATCAACGTCAAGCTAAAATGAAAATAATGTAAAATATTTAATTAAAAAAATAATAACAAAAAAAATTATATACTGAAAAGGTTCACAAAGCCTAAACGAAACGGCTTCCCAACTGTAACGGCCACCAATAATTTTATGAATGTATTTTCAGCCTGAGAGCGCTGTTAGTCCAGAGGTAACGTGAGTATCTGAGAGCACGCCGTCCTTCGGATGGAACGTTACGCGAAGGTCACGAGAATGTGCGATGTCAGGTACTCGTTAAAGACCTCTTAGGTAACTAAACCTGGGTAGGCAAAATTTAGGACTCCCAGAGTAGAGCTAACAGAGAAGGCATGAGAGCATTGGATCAGCCCTCCCAACACGTATATCTAATCTGCGAGGATTTATACATATCCGCACCCAAAAATAAGATATTTTTTGAGAAATAATTTTTAAAAGTACTCCATAAAAATACATGAAATATCACTATTGATACATTGAATTAACATTTGCGGAGAGATGCAATGCAATTCTTTATATTAAAAAAAATAACAAATGAAATCATATCTCACAGTAAGTTTGAAAGATTTAAGCGCTCTGTCCTGTTTTTCCTCGTCAATCTTCTTCATTTCTTCAAGGATCCCCTCCCTTGCTCTTTCCACAGCCACTGGAGCCCCTGTAATCTGTAAAACATAATGTTACTTACATGAAACTGAAGTCAACATTTTTACAATAGTACATAGTAAGTTCATATACTGTGAGCTCCATTCATAACCACTATGGAACTCAAGGATAGTATCAGTTATATTTCGCCCATTTGGGTATCTTCAGATTAGAAAAAGCCCCGAAGAAGAAGGAATTGTCTTTATAATTTGTATTTTAGATCACAATCAGGTTGCATCCAGTCTCGCGAATTAAATTTTCAGAAATATATACTTTAATGTTCGGTTCAACCTGAGGTTCCAAGATATATGTATGTCAGTATATATAATATATATTTTGGAATCCTGTAGTTTCCATTAGCCTTCATGACATGCTGATGGACCTCAGACTTTTCGGACTCCAAAATATATATTTTCTAGTGAATCAATTAGCGGAACTGGACGCAACCCGATTCTGATTTAATAAACACATTTTGGTTCTCTCACATTTAAAAATAGTTTACACTCATTACACAGTGAATTGTTTTTTTGACAAATCATTTAAAGAACATTCGTTCTTCTTCAGGACACTTTGAAATCTTACTTTTATGACAAGCGGCATGTATGTTAGAACATAAAAGAGTATACACTCTGAAGAAGCCCAAATGAACGAAATAATATAAAGACAGATAAAATATTATAATTTTGTAGACTGAACCTAACCTTTTTTGTCAGAATACATTTCTGCGATTTGTGTCAATATATGTGGAAAGCTAAAAAATTAATAAAAACAAATAAATTGTTTAACTTTTATATTGTCTAATTGCACAAAAATATATACATAAAGTGTACTGGTTTCGGCTGACGCCATCCTCAGCACAAAGTTCCTCCTAACAAAACCGATACACTTTATATTTTTGTGGAATTAGACAAATATTAGTTTTGTTAAACAAGTTTTTTGTTTCATTTATTATGCTTTTTTTAAGTTCCAAAAAGCTATCAATGTAATTTTGTTAACTTTTGTATCTCAGAAATATACTGAAAACTTTTGATGAGTAAGGTAAGATGAACGAATTCAAATGATATCTATGGACAAGAAATGACACCAAGACAGGCATTTTAGTCACATCCTCAGGTTAAATATCCACTACTCAAACCTTTAACATTTTGACCAAATCAAGAACTTTCTATATGTGAAAAGTACATTTCAATTGAGATAGGAGAGTGAAGTAGTGTGTTACCTTGATGAAGTCCTGCTGACTGTTGGGTCCTGGTACATCGATGTAAACATCAAATGAATTCATCATGTCCCTCACATTCTGCCCCTTCGGGCCGATGATCCCTCGATGGTATTCCAGAGGAACGTCCACCTGTACAACGTATATCAAATATGATTATAATACACAAAATATATCATGATAATGATAATAAAATATTATAGGGAAGTGTGATCTAATCGCACATTAAAAATTAGTAGATTGTGTGGGTCTATACCCAGGGGAAATGAAATTGAAAATAATCTCTAATCTATTTATGGAACTCGTAGCTCACAATTTTTCGAAAAATATAGGGAAAAGTGATATGGCCGGACGGCAAATGGTACACCTTCACAATGGGCTGACAAAGCTGGGGGACAATAGCTTTTAAATACAGGTTTCATTTCCATAAAACTGCATCATTGCTCGTATTTTGTGTTCATTTCAATGAGTATATTTTATTTTTTGGTCCAGGGCCTATAAAATTCAAACATTCTAAATCATATGAAATGTGGCCATAACATCTATCCAAAGGTTTAAGAACCACCAAGTCCTAAATGGTTGGTAGCTGTGAACTACCGTACTAAGTAAGACTTAGGAAAAGTGATGTCAAGAAGGAAGTCAGAAACTGCTCGATAAGAATCATGTGGTTGTAGGCACACAATGGCTGTAGTGTAGCCTTAAAATCCGAAAATAGTTTCAAAATAGTAATGCCACTCAGAATGGATATTCAGTGAATTTTCGACAATATTTTTCTATTGAAATCATGGCAGAATATATAATTACACAGAATTCTCGAGTTTTCTGCCAAATAAATCGATTTTAAAGAAATTAAAAAAATCATCGTGAATGAGGAGGTGAAAACCTCCCCCGGAAGAAATTTTACACAAGATCAAGTTGACTTTTGAAAGTAAAATTCAAGTCGAATTGCAATATATATATATTTTTTTATCACTCAACAATTTCAATATATAATAATGTATAAAATATTGTGACTACAGGTCATAAGGCCTGAGCGCTATGGACCTGTGCCCGACTCTATTATAGGAGTCTAAATTTTGCTATGGGTGTTTAAAGAGTAATTGAAATGGTACAGGCTAGAGGACCATTGCTTAACGTTCCTTCCGAAGGACGGCGTGCTTTTTATAATGATTTTAGAAGACTAATGTGATTATTATTATTGGTAGTTTTATACTTTGAAAGGTGTGGGAACACTTCAATTTTTGAGTAGCGTTAGGATGTTCAACGTAACTACTTAATAAGTACATAACTCACCTCGACTACGATAGGTTCACTCTCCTTCAGAGCTCGCTTGGCCTCCTCACAATTGTCCGGTTTCCCGGTAATTCGGATCATGTCCCCTGGGTAGGGTCCTCCGTCCCCGTTCACCAGAGGTTGCTGCTGCTCCTCGTTCACCATCTCACCATCCCCGTAGCCACCCTGGTCATCAACTAAAACACAACACCACCATTTACTAATAATATTATAACTATTAAAGTATGTTTCATCTAACTGTACCACAGATGAGCCCCCATCTGTTTTGAACCAGTTATTAGATTGGTTCTAGTTAAGCACCCCATAGAAAGTAGCAACCACTCGCTGTTCAGCAGTCACTGCTACCCTCAATGCGATATCTTGTTTGGTTATCTATCAACTCACTAAATCTGGCAATGCATTGAAATTTTCTTCGTCCATTCTCAAATAATTACGATATAATTTTATTTTTTATTTTCATTAACTCATAGCCCATATTTTTTTTCTTTTTCTTAAATCAATAGCTGCTATGTGAGGACGTAGTAGCACCTGATTTGGTTAGACAGAACTTTGGGTCGAACGGATCAGATCATCTGTAGCCATGTTCAGTTTCAGCTAAACCAGCCGAATTTCAACCAAATCAATTGGGTCCAGGAGGGACAGAAAAAACTTAATTGATTAATTCGCATTGAGAAAGTACATTTCCCTTACACAGAGAGAAGTGAAAATATACTAACCTCTGACATTGCGGTCAGGAAACTTTATTTTGACATCGTACTTGTATTCAATATCCTGAACCTTGAATCCTTTGTTGCCCATCACAGCACGATGATGTCTCTGGGGAATCTCGCAGATGATTGTCACTCGCTCTTCCTACAAGAAAATACATTGATAATAAAATACAATTATATAAATGGGTCATTTCATGTGAGGATATCGTGTTGTCTCAACTTCCCTGTGATTCTAACTAAATACAGTGACAGAGAAAATGTCGGATACGAGAGAACATGAGAGGGATCTATCTTAAGAAGGAAGGTGTGCGGTCCTGCTAGCCTCACCTGACAATTCTGAACACTCTCATCTACGCTTTCACACGGAGTCACTTGTGTAATGCACCAGGGGTTGAAGCACCGTCTCGTGATACAGATATCGCATCACTACCGCATTACAGACAGAGAGAAGAGTCAACACATTTTGACAGTGGATATGAAGAGGGAGAAAAATGTATTGTCAGTAATTGAGGGGAAGTTACGGTCACCCTTCAGCCCTTTCTTAATGATGCCTTCTTTAGTTTAAAAACAACTTAATAGGAAAGTGTTATCCTTTGAGCCTAAGGAAACAGCTGTTATTAGGCTCAGTTAGCTTCAGTATTTCGGATATCTGCAGCCTAATGACAACATTCAGACGCACTTCTTATTCAGAAGTTATCCCTGTTTTTATATTTGGATTTTAGGCTCAAGGATAACTAACATTTTCCTATTAAATTGTTTTTAACTAAAGAAAGTTAGCATTAAGAAAATGCTGAAGATAAGCTTTGGGCTTGAAACGTCTTCTTAATTACTGATGAATACATTTTTGGAAGATCGAATGCCTGTTTTTATATATTAAATATATTTTGACGAGTTATTAAGTACACATTATATTAAACCTTAGGTTTCAAATGTGGACAGCATAAGCGTATCATGAAAAGACAATAAAATAAGCATTAATATTTGAATAAATAAGTAAAATTGTAGAGAGTGCCGGTAGGTGTGGTATGCGTGCTTGCTTACTAAGCTCAAGATCGCGGGTTCAAAACCTGCCGAGGCCCTTAGATTATTTTATCTGGGAGGTAAAATAAACTTAACCATGCCGTCCTTCGGATGGGACGTTTAGGCGATGTTTCCAAGCCTGTAAAATGACAGGTACTCTTTAAAGATCCCTACTATATGTATGTGTATAAAAATTTAGGACTTCCATAGTAGAGTCGGGTTCATGTCCACCGAAATGACGAGAGCACTCTGGTAGTAGGGGATATAACCTTGTAGTTAAAGCCCGGGTATGAGTCATAATAACTAAGTAAAATTGTATAATCTTAGGTAATATTATATCGTATATTAGATAACTCAATAACTGATTTAAGTGACAAAACGCTTGCACAATCAGCAACAATTATTAAAGTAAGATAGGTTAGCAGATTAGTTCTTCCAACCAAAGTGTCCGTAAAGACTTCATTGTAATGCGGGGTTTTTACCATCCAATTTCAAGACTTCCCAAATTGCTTTATTTACAAAAATATTAAAATTGTACACACCAGATCCTTGATGATTTCGATGATCTTATGTTTGACGGAATCAATGTGTTGAGGGGGTCCCTTGATGGTAACTCGATCCGAGGTGATGCCGTTCCTCGGGAAAGAGATGGCCACGCCAGGGAACTCGTCCTCCAGCTGACGCAGCACCTCGCACCGGCGGGCGATGAAGTGCTTATGGTGTTTCTGGTCCACCACCATCTCTGACTCGAGCACGTTGTCCTAAGGTAAGACAAGTGAACGTAAAGGGGTTAATGAACTATAGATATCCAGCCCATATAAACAATTCTACTCTAATCTAATCTACATATTATTATAAGATAATAATGATGTAAAAGACCACTTTAGTTACTATTTTGTGAGGGCGCTATATCTGTATATTATTGTAAGATGATGTAAAAGACCACTATAGTTACCATTTTCTCGATGGCAGCCTCAAGTTCTGCTTTTGCCTGCTCCACTCCGTCCTGTTTCCCCATGATGGTAATCAACTCTTTGTCATCATCTCGATCTGAGGGGAAAATAATCCTAGTTCCAGTGCTTTCACGAATCTACAAAGAAAAATACATATTGAAAAAATCGCATTCCATGATGAAGAACCTCCAGAATATCCTTAAAGCCATTATAATAACATTTAGTTTACTTCACTACTGTAAATATTTAAAAGTTTGAACAACTGACCCTGTTTATGTTGGCCCCCGACTTTCCAATGAGGTACTTATGGTACTGAGGTTTGGCCCGAACCTCCGCCGTATAGCTGTGGAGTTCCCTCTCAGAAGCCTGCTCCAGAAGTAACTGTTTGGCTTTTTTAACATCGTCTTTCGGTCCTCGTAGAGTTACCTAATAAATATTAAGATTAAATTATTAGCATAAGAAACATTTTATAATGACATTTAGTGAATATCAGATTGACATTTACCCGTGAATATTCAATAAAAAAAATAGTACTTAAAAAAATACTTCTTTGTTATTATTCTTCATTGTTTCTGGGTGCAACTTGCATGTGTGCAACATCACTCGACCGTCTTTGTAGAGGGAGCTCGGGATCTGAAGTGCTTGAGTGAGGGTGTTGCAATATCATGCGCTGCCGCGATGCCATCAACCTGGATATGTCCATGAATACTCCGATGTAGATTGACTTACACGCAGAGTAGCCGAGGCCCTACTTTGCGCGAACAAGACGAAACAGAGCGTTGAAAGTGGCTGTTTCCGTAGAAAAATTGATGGAATCGAAAAATTCTGTCCGAGATGAGGTCAGATTCTGATTGTCCTACTCTTAAAAACCTAAATAATATGATTTTTCCGTATGACGGCTGTGCTGTGAAATTTGTAATATGTTGTAATTCACGTTAACTTCTGCGATAAATCACAAACTTGAGTGATTCTCTCTGTAAATAAGGTATCCAGGCCTAGTCATTTTGATTCCAATTAGATCAGTGTTTTTGGAAATATGCATACAAATGTTATACTTACAATAATATCTCGTTTAAAAATCATATCAGGAATGATTAGACTGGAAAATTAGACTGAAATAGTTCATAAATAAAATTATTTAAAAAAACTATTTTGAAACATGTATTATGGAAGTAATGTATGGTCCTCAACTATGTCCAAAATACCTAAACTTAGTAACTATAACTAAATCTGTCAATGTTATAATGCCGAAACCAGTTGTTTTTATTGTTTCCACAATATGTCCGCCTTTCTCAACTTGGAAATAAGTCTCATGATCATAATTTTAGCTCCAAATTAAATTTCCCATCAGCTTCAAAACTAGTATCCCTTCCCCCTGTACAACCATACTGCTCACCTTGTCACTCTTGCTGTCCTGCGGTGGGAACTTGATGCTGATACGACCACACTCCTCCTCAATGGACCGGATCAGCTTCCCTCCAGCGCCAATCAGGGAGTTGTACATCTTGGGCGGAATAGACACTTCTTCTGTTACGATGTTCAACTGCAATCAACCAATCACCCAATAGATTAGAGAAAAAAATTATATATACAGTGTAAACTCTATATAGCGACACTTAAGGGACTGCGCATTTTATGGCGTTATTGAGAGTTGTCGTTAAATGAAGAAAAGAAAAATCAATACATATTACATTACATTTAATAGTATTTTACTATTATAATATGTATTTACTAATAAAGTATAACATTTACAAACAACAAACATTAATATTGATACAAATAACAACGCTTGTTGAGTATAGTCTGTTATCTTTGACTGACGTTTTTTGCTGCTCCAGTATTTTACTTGTATTTTCTTATGTATTTTATTCATATCTTGGGATACTGTGGCATCAACTTGGTTATACAAAAATTCTAGCAGCCGATGTAAACACGTGCAAGATAATCACAACAAACAAAAGAACGAATTTCTTAGAATCTTCGGTACGTATAATGCCGACAGTCGAGGTAATACGTGCTAGACAATAAAGCAACATAATAACAAACAACAGGACGTACACAGCTGCAGTTCTTATTAATTTCGGCAACTTGAAAGTACTGTTTATTGCTTAGTAATGACGTATTGTTGTCGTTATTTAGAGTGGGTGTGATGCTACATACAGTGTATCATTGTATGGACAACAAGGTAAACCAACCAGATTCAAGTAATTCCGATGTTTTAGGGAGTTTGTCGTTAAATCGAGTGACGTTAAATGGAGTTTACACTGTATCGAAATATTAAAAAAAAATTTCAAAATAATATCGAGACTCATTACGCCTCGACAAGAGAAAATAACTATAAACTTATATATTAGTGAGGAACATAAATAAAATAGTACCTGTTCATTTTGGATTTTCATAATAATTTCCTTTGCCTTTTCAACATTCTCCTTTTTACCAGTTATTGTAATCACATCAGCTTTGGTTCCTTCGGACGGCATTTCAACTGTTGTATTGGTTTCCTCTCGTAGCTAAAATCAAAATTAAATAATTACAAATTGATAATTAACGTTAACATTCCAAACTTATTATATAATATCCAATATTTTACGCTCACGACTATTTCAAGTAATAAATAATCGGTGAATCACCGGCAATGTACTTCCCCATAGCGAAATAATCAATTAATATTTTACTCCCCCTCCAAAATTAGTCGACCGCTTGCGATAATATTAAATAGTTGACTTACATATGGGCTCCTAAATCCTCATACTAAATTTTGTGCCGATAAATTCATAACTTCAGCAGTTATTAAGGTTTTTTGAATTAAGCAAACCTCCCCAGAACCCCGTCCCTTCGGCCGATATTTCGCAGGTTATGTTCTCATTTAATTTTGACTTCAAATATGCAATTTCATGTCGATACATTTATTACATTGATAGTTATCGGGGTTTTTGAGTTGAGCCTCCTTCTGATCCACCCCTTCTCTTCTGCCGATTCCGCTGAAAATTAATGAGTGTCGTTCTTATGAGGTTTTGAACTCACATATAAAATTTCCTGTTGATATATTCGTTCTATCGGGAGTTATCGTGTTCACAGACAAACACACAGTTTTATTTTTTTATATTTGGAATCTAGAGATCGGAAAACATGAAATTCCGTTGAAAACTCAGCTTCGATTTTTTTTAGATTACATAACTTTCCCTATACTTTGTATAGCTTGGGAAGTAAAATGTTAAAGTGCAACTCCAATAGTCACCAAAAGTCTCTTCAGTACCAAATCCTATTTTTGTATAATACTTTTTCCCTAATCCAGCAGGATTTATTTTTTAATGAGTATTTTTCAATATAAAAATTGCTATTAGCTTCATTATCTTTTTTCGAATACCCTAAACTCCCGATTTTCTGATGGCGGAACAATCGTGTTGCAACTTAACCTAGTTATTTTTGTTCCGGTGAAAATGTTTAAAACCAATAAGATAGTTGAAGGAAAACAACTCGCAAATAAAGAAAGCCCTCCGGAAAACGCTCAAGTTAATATGAATAATATTGCCAATAGAAGAAATGAAACAATGAATGGCATTATTTTTTGATGAAGATCAGCGAGATCGTAAATTCCATCTCACTGGAAGAAAAACATTCGTGGGGAGAAAAAAGTGGAGTAACATTCCTTTAATTTTTTAAAAATATTCTCTATTCCACAAGAAATTATTTCATTCCATTAATGAAACCTAAAATTGTGACCAGAATTTGGTCTTTAGTAATATTAACAGTAGAAATGAAAGAGGCGGGGGGAGAGAGAAGAATATACCTTTTTGATGTTACAGCCTCCCTTGCCGATGATGTACTTATGGCAGCCATAGGCAGGCACCTCTATGGAGTATCTGCTCTCGATGATCTCCTTTACCCTCTTCTGGAGGTACTTGTGACACTTGTCCACCTCTTCCTTCACACCTCGCAGCTTCACTATGTCACTCTTCTGATCTGTACCACAAGACAAAAGTCAAATCAGTTATTTATTCAAGTAATTTAAAAGGATAACTCACAAGATAGCATGCTTCAATATAAGCAATAAAAAGTGCATCTTTTCCTGATATCATTCAATATTTATCTTTGGGTTCATATCTTAGTATTTTGCTTAAAGAATGAAAAATAATATCAAAAGTAGAGCTTTGAAAGCATTCAATGCTCTTACTCTCCCTGGAAGTCCTAATCTGGAGGCCTCAATTTTGCCTATCCAGATTAACTTACCTAGGGTATGGTTTTTAACGAGTACTTGGCAGGATGATCGGGAAGATTTAACGTCCCCTCCAAAGAACAGTGCTCACAGTTTTATTGGCTCCCAAATAAATTTAAAAAAGAGCCCTAGCCGGGATTCGAATCTTGGACACCTCATAAAATGTCTAAAAAAAAGTGTTTACTTTCAATATGAACCCTTTACCTTTGAGAAACCATGTAAATAAACACTAGAAAGACGTTTGGGCGCCCGTGGCTCAGAGGTAGTGTGCTAGCCAATGAGCTCAAGATCGTGGGCTCCAAGCCCGACCAAAGGCCCTTAGGTTTTTTTATCTGAGATAAAAAAAAACTTTGAGCACGCCGTCCTTCAGATGGGACGTTAAGCGATGGTCCCGAGCTTGTGCAATGTCAGGTACGCGTTAAAGTCTCTTACCACAGTAGAGTCGGGCGCATATCCACCAGTAAGTAATATGACCTCGGAGTTAAAGCCTAGGCATGAAACACCGTAACTAACTAGAAAGACATATTTCTAATTTTAGTGTCCAAAAAAAAACAGGCTAAATTGGAATACGTATCGTAATGATAAAGAACAAAATTATAGGTTAGGTTTTATGACTCATGCCCGGGCTTTAACTACGAGGTCATATCGCCTACTACCAGAGCGCTCTTTCGTCACTCTAGTGGACATGAGCCCGAATCTACTATGGGAGTCCTAAATTTTGCCTACCCTAAATTTTTATTCACCTAGGGCAGGGGTCTTTAACGAGTACCTGACATCGTACAGGCTCGGGACCATCGCTTAACGTCCCATCCGAAGGACGGCGTGCTTAAGTTTATTTTACCTCTCAGATAAAATAAACTAAGGGCCTCGGTCGGGTTACGAACCCACGACCTTGAGCTCAGAAGACAAGTACACATACCACTGAGCTACCGGCGCCCTCAACAAAATTATATGTTTAATGCTACCGTCTAGTTATCAAAGAATTTCAACTTCTTAATATCATTACGAGTTATTATATAGTTATACTCAATATCCAAGAATCACTACGTTTTTTTCTTTGATTATTTAGTTAATTTAATAAAATAAGACACTGCAGTCAAAATACTAACGGCTAACGTGTCCATCTTGGAAAAAAAGTATTTTTGTTTTTTTCATTTGAAAAACGGCTGCATTAGGATAAAGAGATTTTTATTTGTCAACATTTTTTACACCTTAAGAATGCAAAGATACAGGAATTATCATAGGGATGATTTCATACTAAATCCATCACCATAGGGCGTAACTTCAGAAGTCAATTCAATTTAAATTGTTCCGCACGTAAGGAAAAATATACAATACGCTTCTCCATGCAGTTAAGATTTGTTTGCAGAATTTCACCATACGTATCTTTACGCTTACATTGAAAAATATATATCTCCCGTTCTATTGAAAGAGCTTTTCTGTACATATGACGAAAAAATATATATATGTAGGGTTACATGCCTGGAGATGGGAAGAATATCTGGACCTGGCTGAATTTGTCGCGGACCTCCTTGATGGCCTCCCCTTTCTGTCCGATGAGGCTGCGGTGGTAGCGATGGTCGATTATAACATCCTTCTCTTTCTCTAGCTCCATCTTACTGATCATGTCCTCCAACTCCTGAAAATTCAAACAAAAAATATAATCCGGAGTCAACTCTTAAATCAATAACAAAGTTTCTCAAAAAAAAAAAAAAAAAGGTTTTAACTCCTCCAGCCTGTGCTGAATACAAAATTTAAAAGTTTCCGAAACACAATTTTGAAATAAGTGCACATGAATTTTTCTAAATATCAAACTAAATGTTGTGCCGATACATTCATTACAACGGCATCTATTGTTGTTATTGAGGGCGTCGGTAGCTTAGAGGTAGCATGCTTTCTACTGAGCTCAAGATCGCGGGTTGAAACCAGGCTGAGGCCCTTAGATTTTTTATCTGGGAGGACAAAAAAATCTTGAGAAAGCCGCCTTTTTAGAGGGTCGTTAGTTAAGCAATGCTCCCTAGGCTGAACGATGTCAGGTATTCGTTAAAGACCAACATTTAGAACTCCCTCAGTAGAGACGAAAGTACGCTCTGGTACTAAGCGAAATGACATCGCAGTTAAACCCCGGGGATAAGGATAGAATTTCGTGTCGATACATTCATTCCATTGGGAGTAATTGAGTTCAACTGACACACAAACAGACATTTTTTCTTCATTTTTGGAAGCAAGGTGTTAAAAAACATGATTTTTCGGTGAAAACTCAACTTCGAATTTCTGACCGATTACATAACTTCTCCTACTACCGGAGCCCTCAGTTTATATTAATATTATAAGCATCAATTTTCTGAATATTGAAGAAAATGACCAATCAGAATCTTCTGGTGTCTACTATAGTTAACCTGCTTAGCCTGAAGTACTCCAACTTTGTCCCCCTCAATCCTGATCACATTCTGGTCCGCATCGGATATGTTGATGACGACTCCGGTCTGCTCCTTAAGTCGGTTCACATTGGCCCCGTTCTTCCCGATGATATGTTTGAAGTACTTTGGGTCGACTGGGAGCGTGAGGAAGGTGAGCTTATTGACCATCTCGTCAGTGAGCTCTTTCAGTTTGGAGCGGGCCACCTCTACTTCCTCTGGAGGGCCTTCAATCGTGATCTTGTCCTCCTTCTCTGTGAACTGGACGTGAACCTAAAACAGAAAAAAAAATATCAGTCAAGACAATGCTATAAGCCGAAACCGTGAACTTTATGTGGAAAAAGTCAAAAAGAAATTGAACCAGTTCATTGTTTTTATTTATTTTATTATACTATGGCGACTGTTTATTTTTATTTTTTAATCTTGATATACATCAAAATATATATAAAAAAATAAAGAGAATAGCTACTACCCTCAAACTAATAGTTTTCACTGTTTCGTTGCGTTATTACGCCCAGAATATGGTTTCCTACGTAATGTTAGAAAGTGTAGAAAATTTTGAAGAATATACATTATTTATTATATATATTTATAAGTGAATGTAAATATGAATATAATTATTTGTCTATTTTGGGTTCATTTTACTTACAATAAAAGGAAAAAACAAACCTGTAGTGTATGGGTGTAATTTAATAATAACAAATAACAATGTCTGATTTTAACAATAATATATTTATACTAAGCTCACTGTACAGCACCGGCCTCATGTCACAAGATAACCTCACTTTCCCCTCCCTTTTACAATCGATTCTTCAACTATGAACAACTTCAACAATCGATCTAATTACATTACAAAACCTAATAATATTTTGTTCGAGAAAGGTAATTTCAGAGGTTTGTTTCATTTACTTTACCTTACCGATAATGTTATGTACCATAAGTTATGTTAATAATAATAAAGTACCATACATATACAATCGTAGATGTCACCTACTTTTTTTCTTAATTTTTGAAATCAGGGGGTCAGAAAACTTGAAATTCAGGTAACACTTCAATATCGAATTTCTGACATATTACATAACTTCTCCTATACTTCGCATAGCAAGGGAAGTAATATTGATATATTCTCACTGAACTCTTTTTTGATAATATTTTTTTAAACTTTATTTTGGCGACTTCTTAAAAAAAAATGTTAATTTTTTTAATTAATTTTAAAAAACATTTAAAGACACTGATGATTGGAGTAATGCCCGAAAGGTTTGTAATCACAATTTTTTAAGAAAAAAAAAAAAAAAAAAAAGTAGTAATCATTATAAAAGTACAGTTCAGTTTCATGGCCCTATAACCCGAAGTGGGTCCAGATGCAAAGAAGAAAATAAACAGGTTCTAAGGACAAAATGTGTTTTAATGTGATCGCCCAATCTCAACATTGAGGCATTGTGGGAAATGAAGATTTGAATGTACAATAATCCGCTTCAAACTGAATTTTGTCAAAAAATGAACATACTGCGTTTTGGTAAGTACCTCTAGAAATCCAAGTTTACTCAGTTTTTAAAACATTAAGAAAACTAATATTATAGCAACAATTTCAATTGAATACCTCTTTCTATACACTTCGCAAGTTAAACTAATTCAGAGATAAAATTAATAAGTAGAGCAGAGTTACACATAATCACAACGCTAATTTGCATTAATTAAAGACATTTATCAAACAAGATATAAGTATTTCCGGCTAATATTTCCAAATAGCATGTCTTATATATTTTCAGGCCTTCTCATTTAAATGTAATATTCTTTGTAGATAAATAATAAAATTTTTTTGAAATTGAGAATGTATTCTTTTTTTTTCAGGTTGTATTTACCTTGCTGAGATCCTGAGTTATCTGCTTGATGTTGGCACCCTTCCGTCCAATGATGTACTTGTGAATCCAAGAGGGTGCGTTTACTGTCACGGCCTGCACACTGTTCGCCTTCGCGTAAACCATGTTTAAAGCTAAAACAAAACGAAATCGAATTAGGAAATAAATCCCCCAGAAAGTTGTAAAATGTTTTAATAAAATGTATTTTGGATCATGAAAATATGTTTGTCCTCTCTCGGTCTTCTTTCGCAGCAATATTGGATAACTGGCAACAAAATAAAAAAGGAAATGATCAATTTTAATGAATTCGTGTAGTGTTGAAACACATTAAGCCTTTTATATGGGTCATTTTCACAGAAAGGGCAAATCCGAACAGTTTTCAGTTCAAAACTAATACAGTAGACTCTCTCTTATCCGGCGTTCTGTTAACCGGTGCGCGCAAAATAATATCAAATTTGTTAAACTAAAATTAACATTCAATTATTAGATTATCAATTATATATAGAGCCACGTGTATTTACGAGAACATAATAATTCCGTAACTCACGAATCTTTCATGTATTTTTATTGTACATATATTCATATGTACATTGTATTTATAATGAAGGAAACGCTAATACAATATTTTATTACTTCACTAATATCCTATAAATAAATACATAGTTGAAAATCAAACATTTATAAAAAATGTTTCCTAGAATAGAAAAACAAAGGTACCGTCCCGTCCGTGGCACAACAATATCGTTCGTGTTATCGGGAAATGAACACTTAACTAGTAAAAGTCTTAGTTTAATTTTTTTCCACAGAAACCCTCTCCTCCTATTTATTTTTCCTTTATACCAGTTCTATTTTTCTCAGTTTTCATTTGATTCTCTTAGTGAAAAGAATCGTTGGATCGTTTTTCAGACGTCTTAACACTAAAAAAATGGTGGGACTATGCAGCACGGAACAATGTTGTGATAGGGAAACAAAAGAAAACTACCGATTTTTTAAACAAATAATATTTTTAAATTTTAGAGTTGGTTTTAAATATGTATGTAATTAAATGCAGATTTCAAAATATCTTTTTATTGCTTGGATAAATATACATATGTACGTACATATAATAAATCAATGTTCAGTATGTACATATTTGTCAATTTAATAAATGTTATCAACAAAATACAAACGTGTTTCATTCCTTAGCTCACCTAAAAACACTTTTTTTATGCTTTAATTAATGTATTTTTAATATATACATTCAATTACCAGAAATCATTCCTATAAATTTTCTGTAATAGTTATTGTGACTCATTCCCGGGCTTCAACTGCGAGGTCATATCGCCTACTACCAGAGTGCTCTTTCGTCACTCTGGTGGACATGAGCTCGACTCTACAGTAGGAGTCCTATATTTGACCTACCCAGGTTTATTGAACTAAAGGGGCCCTTACACTGGCAAAAAGTTTGCACACAAATTTGAAGATGTACGTTTTGTGCAAAACATGAAGTTCCGGTGGAAGGTCAACATCAAATTTCTGATAGATAATATAACTTTCACTATACTTCGGAAAGCTAGAGAAGTAAAATGGTTCACAATTTCATCATTATCACTCATCTAGATTTAATTCAAAATATTTCGCAAAGATACATACATTTTGATTATGCCACGTAATCCAATTATGATGTGTACTTTCTCATTGCGCAATGTCCTCCGGTCGCTACATGGCGACATATTTATCCTGGATATTTTGGAACAGCCCCTATCCCCACCCCCTATATTTTTTACTCCTAACTGAGGAGCAAACATTCAAACCATGTTTTCTCCTTCGGATACAATTTTTCAGGAAACACAAAAAACTAATAAACTAAGAAATAACTTGTTTTAGACCCTAATTATCGTTTGTTTAGCTGTATTACTGGTTTCTAGGAAGATTTGTAGGCGTACTTTACCTAATGAACTTGAAATTAATTAGGAAAATTCATTTGAAATTTGGAGAAATCACGTTTTGACCGAACTCAGAGGAGGAAACAGGTTTTGAATGTTTCCAATGTACATAAAACACTTTTTGAATGAAAAAGATTGGAACTCACATATTGTTACTATAACATTTTTTAATGGAATACAACTAATTATTAACAGAACAAAACTGATTATGTAATTATAAAATAAAGTTAAAAATTTATAAGTGAAAAATCGTCCCACAATTTCCAGTGCTCACTAATACACCATCTATTATTTCTTTCATTCCTAAATTAATAACTAATAAAAACTTAGGTAAAAGCACACCGCTCTAAAATAAACAAACCCACATAGCACCAAACAAACAATATCATATCCTCTGAAACACTATAAACATCAGGTAATAGCTGGGTCACGTGACCTGTAACAACAAGCTCTGATTGGCTGGCTGGAGGAATCACTGTTTGACTGAAAACTGGCTCTGGAGGAAACACTTTTGGAATGAAACCTGAATTTTCTAAATAGGTTTATTATGGGATAAAACTTGATTTGGTTGAAAATAATAGTACGTTTTTGTACCATTTAATGTTGAGTTCAAAGAAAAATCACTAATTTTTTTTATTTTTTGGAGAAAACACGGTTTGAATGTTTGCTCTTTAACTCTGGTTGGGTGCAATGTGGATATGAAGGACCTAAGAGAGATGTGAGGTTCTATACTAACCACTGCCAAGTTTGTCTTGCGGCCCTCGCAGGGTGACCGTCTCCTTCCTCGAGTCTGATGGTGGCATCTCCACACTCACTCCCGTGTTCTGCAGTATCTCCGCTATCCCAGTACCCTTCGGACCGATCACGTACTTATGCTGCATTTTGCTCACCTCCACCGACACTGTTGTATATTTTTCCTGCAAATAGAAAAAAAAAATGGTAATTTTAAAGTCCTTGAGTAGTGTCATTTGGTTGTTCTCTATTACCAATTAGGGAAGGATTGATCAGCAATGTAATAGGAGGAGAGATCAGGCTTGTGGTCGATATATATATATATATATATATATATAACAAACGTTTTCGCATTTAGTTTTAATGTTATATAAGTACTTAACTCGTATACCGGGTGGTCCATCATAAACCCGAAAAAAAAAAAATTGGGTAAAACTACATTAAAAAAGGAGGGAAACGCCACCAACCGCAGCTTTTTATCTCAAACCGTCTAGATATGATTTTTTTAAACTTTGTTCAGAAGTAACACGACTTGATACTGAAATAAGCATTTTTCTCAGCTTCTGGGACACGAATTTTGCACTTTTGACTAAAGTTTCGGAAAGATCGAAAAATCTTGCAGGTTTACACTTGTACAAACAATGACTCGCTGTATGAAATAAAGCAAGGTTTTCTTGTTGTAGACTCCGTGATAAAATACTGGTTGTGGTTTCGTTGGACGGGAAATTTTTCGCTCTTTCCGAAACCATAGTCAAAAGTGCAAATTCGTGTCCCAAAAGCTGAGAATAATGCTTATTTCGGTATCAAGTCGATTTTGATTTTTTAAAAGTTTGTTCAGAATCACATGTATAGACGCTTTTGAGATAGAGCTGCGGTTGGTGGCTTTTCACTCCTTTTTTGATATAGTTTTACCCAAAACATTTTTTCGGGTTTATGGTGGACTACCCGGTATTACCTTAATGATAATACATATAATATATACATTATCATTAAGGTTATTTATATGATAGATTATGAAGGTTATATATGATATAATGTCAATACAGGGCCTGAAGAAGGCACACTCAGTGCCGAAAGCATGGGCAGAAATTCTGTGAGTTAGTTTTTATCGACCAGAAGCCTCATCTCTCCACCTTCCTTTCTCTATTAGATACAATGATTTTAGTTGATGCTTTATCCATACACCACACATTGCAATTAGCCAAAAAATCGGAAAATGAGATTTTGGTGCCTTTCGACTCAATATCATCTTCTCTGAATCAACAAGTTTTTCGAATCTCGTCTGAATGTGTGAGAGTAAACAATATGTACACACACAAGAACTCTCGAACGGCTGAACATTTACATCTTAAATACATGAATCGATCATACTAATACAGAACATGTTCTATTTTTGCGAAAACTGTATGGAAATAAAAGCACTTTAAGGGCCTTGTTTGTTAATTTATGTAAATAACTCTCAAATTAAAAAAATCTTCAAGGAAACGTAAAAAAAATTGAGACACGTTTTCATATAAAAAACTATGGAGACAGTTGTACAGTATTTTCAAAACATAATTTACATGAAACAAAATTTTTTTTAGGTTTAATAATAAAAAACTGTCATGGAACATGGAACAACATTTTTGGAATATTTGCTGACTTTTCGTATAGCATTATTACTTGAAATATAAATGTATTGTTACCATGGATACGTGTATGGTGAGTAGTCTGTCTTTGGCAGCTGCCACCCCCTCCTTCTCACCAGCTATAGTGATCTCGTCCACCTGAGTGGAGGGAGGGGGGATGTGGATCCTGGTCCCTGTCTGAGCCATTAGACTGTTCACATTTTCACCAAAAGGACCGCTTATGAATGGGTGGTAGATTTTTGGGATGCTGATTCTCTCGAAGGCCTTCTTGGACTAAAAAAATAAAATAAACAAAAGAATGGAAAATGATTATTAAAAACTTTGCTATTTGTGTAGAGGAAAGCAGACCTGCGCACGTACCCTCCTAAGGTCCCTCCACATACAAATCCTTTCTTTTCCTTTCCCTCTTCTCTGTTGTCCCTAGAACGCAAGTTGTAGAGATACTATGACGAAGATCCTCAAAGATGGGAAATTGAAAAGGATCCCGGGTCTGTGAGACGAGTCGACTGGGTTCCTAATAGAGAAGAGGCCAGTAAGTGTTCAGCACCCGCGGCGACTGGAGGTTCCATCACTAGCTTTAGAGCCCTCCAATTAACCCTACAGCACCCACGGCGATTGGAGGTTCCATCACCAGCTCTACCTCTCCAATTAACCATACAGCACCCACGGCGATTGGAGGTTCCATCACCAGCTCTACCTCTCCAATTAACCCTACAGCACCCACGGCGATTGGAGGTTCCATCACCAGCTCTACCCCTCCAATTAACCCTACAGCAGCCGCCGCGATTGGAGGTTCCATCACCAGCTCTACCCCTCCAATTAACCCTACAGCAGCCGCCGCGTAAGGAGGTTCCATCACCAGCTCTACCCCTCCAATTAACCCTACAGCACCCACGGCGTTGGAGGTTCCATCACCAGCTCTACCCCTCCAATTAACCCTACAGCAGCCGCCGCGATTGGAGGTTCCATCACCAGCTCTACCCCTCCAATTAACCTTACAGCAGCCGCCGCGATTGGAGGTTCCATCACCAGCTCTACCCCTCCAATTAACCCAACAGCACCCACGGCGATTGGAGGTTCCATCACCAGCTCTACCCCTCCAATTAACCTTACAGCAGCCGTCGCGATTGGAGGTTCCATCACCAGCTCTTGAGCTCTCCAATTTACCCTATAGCAGCCGTCGCGATTAATTAACATTAATTTGATATTTTTCAAAAATTAATGACAGTTTTTTGACAGTTACAACTGTCGAAATTGAATTTTGACGGTGAATTTCAATTCAGCGGACCCAAATACATAAATATGTCTGAAACATTTTAAACTACGCTCAAAAGTCGGTAAAAGTTCAAAACCCCCATTTAAAACCCATGTTAAAATTCGACCTCTTACAGGCACCGGTTAATATGATTTAAAAAATCTGAAAACATTCAGGCCACATTTTTTCGACATTCTACACATGTTTTTGGTACCGGAGCAAGAAAATTTTAACGTTTTTAAAATAGCGGCCACCCTAATGTATATTCTTAGAACTAAAGGAACAAGTGTTAACAATATGAAAGATTTGACAGTTACCTGTTCATCAGAGATGATCTGTATCTCGTGGAGTGCTTTCTCAACCCCCTCCTTAGTGCCAGTCACAGTGAGCTCCTCAGAAGGATCCAACATCTGCGGCACCTGGATCTTGGTGGATGTCACCTTCTCAATCTCCTTCAGACGGGCCCCAGCCTTCCCTAGGATCAGACGGTGGTGTTCTTTAGGAATCGACAGCTTCGAACTAGCCTGCAACAAACATCCATACTCTCAACAAAGAAATATCAATGTAATTAATAGCAAAATTACGACGGTAATTATTAATGTTTTAAGCCCCCATTCAATTGGGCTTAAAAACAATAGGTATCGTCTTTATCGGGTTCTGGATGTACATATAAAATTTCATGTCGCTACATTTATTGTATAGCGAGTCTTCGTATTCACAGACAAACACCAATGTAGATTTTGTTTTTCATTTTCGGCCAGTTGCCAAATATTTATAATTTTAGTTATTATAACTCATGCCCGGGCTTTACCTACAAGGTCATATCGCCTACTACTAGAGCGCTTTTTCATCACTCTGGTTGACATCAGCCGGACTCTAGAGAGTCCTAAATATTTTATTTACCTAAGTAAACAATATAACGGTTGAACTATGGCTGTAGATCATCAGCCCACTAAAGACAGCGTTGTCTGAATCAAGTTAGATCAACTCAAAAACCCGAATAAATGCCCATGTAATAAATGTATAAATGTAAAACCTATACCTTAATCGTTTTTTTCGCGAAATGAAAGAGGGTCTGAGAAGGGGCGTTCGACTCAAAAACCCTAAATAACTGCAATGAAATGAATGCATCGACACAAAATTTAGTACAGTAGAACCTCTATAAGTCGAACATCAAGGGAGCCGCCAAAAAATTCGAGTTATAGAGTTTTCGACTTATGGAGGATTTTGACTTAGGCGGATTTTGATTCGACTTGTAGAGGTTAAGATTCATTCTAACTAATTTTGAGTTAGAGAGGTGAAATAAATAAAAATTCAAGTTACAGAGGTAACAGACATATTTATATTTATTATAAATCAACATTATTTCAAAACATCCTTAAAATAAAAATACGTAGTATATGTAGGTATTAAAAAAAGTCAGTAATTTTTTTTTGCTTTAGATAATTGGTAATCCTATTTATTGTATACTCCTAAATTGTTTTCTAAGAAACAATGGTGTACATTGTCGGCAAATTCTTAAAGTCGGTAACTTATTTTTCTTCGAGCTATAGAGGTAATAAGTTTCAAATAATCGAGTTGTAAAGCTTGTAAAATAAAACATTGCTATGTTCGAGATACAGAGGTCCAATTTATTTTTTCGAGATTTAGAGGGAAAATATGTACCAGAATGGCTTGTAGGGACTCACTGATTATTTCGACTAATAGAGGGTTGAGATTTCGAGTAATGGAGGTTTTGGGGCTTGAAGGGAAAGGAACAAAACTTTTTTTTCGAGTTTTGCAGGTTTTCGACTTATCGAGGTTCGACTTTAAGAGGTTCTACTGTATAAGGATCCAGAAGCCCTCGTGTAGGTCAACTATTGATTTTGGTCATTGGTTGTGGAGGGAGAGCAGAAACTTAATTAATTCCTCCTGGGGAAGTACATTGCTGGTGATTCACCGACCACTTTCTTACATGATTTTTCTTTCGACTTTTTCACTATTAAAAAAAACGGGTATAATCTGTTAGGGATTCATCATGTTTAGATTTATTTCGACTGAAGACCAAAGAACAGGGCAGAGAGGTATTAGGGGACCGTTGAAAGAGACCTTACAGAATGTGTCACTTACACTGATTTATATTAGCACAGACATATCATTATGTCAAGTATTTTTGATAAGAATCTGGTAAAAAACATGTGTGAGTGATGCGGTACTCACGAGAATTGATGTGTAAACATCTACTAATTTGCTGTCGTCCACTTTGATTTTGATTAAAATTTGTTTTATAATATTAGAATAAGAAAAGTAGTTTGAGGAATAAAACTTTCAAATTTATTGTTCATTAATTTCTTTTATACATGAAATTATAGGCTTGTGATAGCTAAAATAATTTTAGTTTTTTAGATTTGCTCTCATGTATTATTTTCTTTTACCACATATTTTATTTATTGTGACAAATGTAATCAATTGAAGCATCTTAACCTGAAAGTTTCTTACCGAAAAATCATTTTTATAGTTCATAATATTGATATTTTACTTAAATTCACTACAACGGTAAATATGTATGATCAATAATGTTGTAAAAATACAATGATATATCAAATCATGTTTTTAAAAAGTTGTTTTATTGTTATTGGTTTTAATATATATTTACCTTTACATTCATTCATATGTGACGAAATATATTATACGATAATACAGTCATATATTACACTTTCTTCGATGATCACAACATTAAAAGTACCTACCACATAAAACACTTCTTATTCCAGGAACGTACAAAAAGTCAAAAACAGCTGACATCACACATAAAGAAGTGTGAGTTGTGTGTGTGCGCTGCGCGCGCAACCGTCCGACACACATACTTACACATTCACAACAACGAGACTTACGCTCTGACAAACCCCCTACCGATAGCTAAGAAGTTTACACATCAATAAATCTAGGAAGCAAGATTACCAAATACCCACATAATAATATCCCCTCCCTCTTCTTCGGATGCAGCTATATTGAGTGGAGGGGGGTCTTGGAGGTGATAACTGAGACCCACTTCACACCTCTTGAGATTAATATTTAAGATCCGGAGTCTTGTTCTTTTGACCAGTGCTCTGGGTATTTACCTGTGTCTGAAAGATGCTAAGTATCTTCCTGCGAGCCTCCATGACATTGTCCTGTTTCCCAGTCACCAAGAAGGTGAGGGACTGATCCTTGCTGGATGAGATCTCAATGTGAGCCCCCGTCTCCTTCATGATCTGGGAGCAGGTTCGTAAAGAGTCCTTCTCGCCGAACGACTCGTTGTGATCAAACCGACGCTCTTCTCCCGGCACACGGAAAACCTACCGACAAAATATTCATATTAAACTGATAAATAAATATTGAAAAAAAAAATACTAAAGTGAACAAAAAAAGAGATTGTACAATGGCTGTAGATAAACAGCGCACAAGAGATATCGCTGTCTGTCATATTAGTTGAGTATTTTTAAAATTTTCTATGTATATATATTTTCCTCTTGAGTACTGCAGCATGCTTTCCAGCAATATCTTCCTTATGACAATTCTACACATTTATGCATGTTATTATCCTATATTATATGCAACAGACTCAAAACTGCTGTGCATAGTCCGTTTCTACAGGAAACAAATAACCTACACTTGATCTATAGTTAGTTCGACCAAACGAGTCTTGGGCGCTACACTCTTTTAATAACCAATAAGGTAAAAAAAAAAACACGGAGCCGCAATTCGTCATTCAATTATTTAATGGATGCCCTACTTGAAGTAATTTTTTTATAATGGTGAAATAATAATAATATAATATATTATTATAGAATCAATTCTCTCATTTATTGTTTGCCTTCTCAAAAAATAGCAATTACAAAAGTTTGGGAAGCACTCCCATCATCAGTATTTAGATTAATTATTTATTCTGTCAATCAGAATATTTTGTTGTATCATTACATTGTTATTTAAATACATAATGAAAAAAATATATAAGTCAACTCAATAAAATAGAAAATAATAAAATAAACTATAAAGGAAGACTCGGATTGGCCGAAGGGATAGTTAACCTAAAGAACACAAGTACTCGTATTGACCGGAGGGATAGTTAACCTAAAGAACACAAGTACTCGTATTGACCGAAGGGATAGTTAACCTAAAGAACACAAGTACTCGTATTGACCGAAGGGATAGTTAACCTAAAGAACACAAGTACTCGTATTGACCGAAGGGATAGTTAACCTAAAGAACACAAGTACTCGTATTGACCGAAGGGATAGTTAACCTAAAGAACACAAGTACTCGTATTGACCGAAGGGATAGTTAACCTAAAGAACACAAGTACTCGTATTGACCGAAGGGGTAGTTAACCTAAAGAACACAAGTACTCGTATTACAGATACTAATAATGGAAGTGCTTCCCGAAACGTATACTGTAATAATATATTATAAATGAATTAAGAATCTCCATAAACAACCCAAAAAGTAATAGACTTGTTTTAATAATTAACTGATTGGATTAATAGATATTGCTAAATCTCCAAGTCCATTATTTTATCGATTGGGATATTGCTTTTAAATGACTATTATTCTTTGAAGGGATTAATCGTTTACTTTTATAGACTTTTGATTTAAAGTTTTTAAGTCCAACTCCCCTTTCCCCTTTTCAAGGATCGTTATCGAGCCTCAATCATTTGATAAATCAATTAAGATCACACAAACAAAACCACTGAACCATTCCATCATAAATATTTTCACTTTTTTTTTTTTTTTTTAACAAGTCAGCGATACCATAAAGTTCCAATAACGCCTAGCCACTTGGAACACTTATTTCAAATTGTGTCCAAGACTCCCGACGTTTCAGAATATTTCAAGCATTATTCTCCGTTTATTCCCCAACAACCTAAAGATCAAGCATAATTTCCGAAATTCACGAATACAAACTACAGACAGCATCTATGTTTACCATCAACACTCAGACCGACAGTTTCTTCTATCTTATGCAGCATTATCAATGAGGAAACCTAATTACCTATTATAAACCGGTTACGTATTTTCCAAGCTTTGTTATGAATTCAAACTTTATTCCTGTCTTTCTTCAGTCCAATTATTTTTTTTTGAAATAAGAAAGAACAAAGCACTTTAAATTGTTTCTATCATTATCAAAGCCGCCGAGATTAGATAAAAATATTTTGGTTAAATGATTAAATGACTATAATGTGGCATATAATAGAAGCCCTGAAGACGCAATGAAGTTACCAATACAAAGCAAAAGATAAAATTACAAAAATTATATAAGGTTTGAAGGTTTAAAATCGCGGCTGTTCGCATAAATGGTTTGTTTATTATCACATATAATGTCCCAATACATTTTTTGCGTTCTGTGTTGATATAGTGGAAATACTAATGAATAAAATAAAATGATAGATAAAACACTTGTTTTTTGAACACTTATATTGTCTAATTCCACAAACATATACTTAAATGTGTACCGGTTTTGGCTTACGCCATCGTCAGCACAATTATTGTTGAACATTGTGCTGACGATGGCATAAGCCGAAACCGGTACACATTTGAGTATATGTTTGTGGAATTAGACAATATAAGTGTTCAAAAAACAAGTGTTTTATCTATCATTTTATTTTATTTATCACATATAACCGCTTATGAAAATCGTTCAAAAGTAACCAAAAACTGTTTCTATTTAATAAATAAAACAAATGAAATAATTAGCTAAGGTGATATCTTCAAAAAAAAACTAAAGTACCTTCAGCATGCCGCCCTTCGGATGGTACTTTAAGTACTTAACCTTAGACAATCAAACCTGAATGGGAAAAATTTAGGACTCCCAATGTATTGTCGGGCTCACGTCCACCAGACCGACGAAAGAGCGCTCTGATAGTAGGCGATATGACCTCATATTTATAGCCCGGGCATGAGTGATATTTACTAACCAACTAACTTGACTGTTATATCAGCTGTTGAAAAGGTTATAATTGGTTTTCAACGGCGGACGATATCTCGAGAATTAACAGAATGTTCCTACAATAAGAACTTCATTCAATTCAGTCGGATGTAATCCGGAGATGTTGCACATTGCTCCTGGTCGACTTTAAATTAAAGTTTCTAGCTTCTTTCTCTTCTCTTTTATAGGTTTATTCATTAAGTTTTTTTTTTTTAATTAAGTATATTTTGCTGGGAAATCAATGCATATAAGAAGTAATTTTCACAATTTGATGATGATTTTGTATTCACCTTGATAAATCGTTTAACGTGAGGGAACTCAACTGTTGCACTACATTTGGAAGCTCTATATAATTTCTTATCACACGCGGGGAACAAACTAATTTTTCATGTGAAAATTTGAAAAAATATACAGGTACCTATAGAAATACGCTTATAAGTATATATATATATAATATATACACACGACAAATAAAGCTACTTATGCTTGTATGAATAATCGGACAAATAAGAAAATCAAAACAAACAAAACATGGTCTACGAGTAATTCTTTGAAAACAAAATATCTACAGTTTATGAATACTGAGATATTTCTGAACGATGGTTTATGTCAAAACAACAATAATAAAGGATCTAGCCGGATAAGAGTAAGAAAATTGCCCTCCACGATTTTCGAATGGGCAATTGACCGACAGTTTGCACATATAAAAAGAAAATTTTCCTGAAAATTTCGGATCCCAACTCCCATTATTTGATGAGAATAAAAAAATGCAATTTTAATTTTTTTTTTCTTTGCTGTTATTGCGAATATGCAACTGTCGATTTTTTTAAAAAGTTCTTATGCTTCAAATACACCTACATAGTATTTTTTTATTATCTTCCGTTTTAAATTCCATTTTTCATCCACTAAATTTTTCATCGAAAAATTCAAAATGGCCATTTCGAATGTTAATTTTGAGTGACTCTCACCAAATTTTCACAGAATGCGCGTTTTTATATCAAAATATACCCCAATTTTTTCAATTTTTTTTTACTATGGTGCAACAATGTTAAAAATAAAAGTATTTATTTCGCTTATTTCCGTTTATATCTATTATATGCCATTTTGAATTTTTCTGAAGTCGATGAAAAATGGAATTTAAATCGGAAGATAATAAAAAAATACTATATGTGTATTTGAAGCATAAGAACTTCAAAAAAAAATCGACAGTAGCATACACGCAATAACCGCAAGGCAAAAAAAAAAAAAATTTTTTTTTTTCTCATCGAATAATGGGAGTTGGGAGCTAAAATTTTCAGGAAAATTTTCTTTTTATATGTGCAAACAGTCGGTCAATTGCCCATTCGAAAATCGTTGGGGGAGTTTTCGTACTCTTATCTGGCTAGACCCTTTATATCACATTTTATATTTCTAATAATAAATAAAATATTCTTATTAAGATCTATTATTTTCTATATTATCTTATTATATATTATAAAGCTTTCATTTAAAGTCGTCCTGGAGCAATGTGGTTGGGGACCGAGCTACCTCACCTCTTGTACCAATCTATTGGGGTAGTTTTCCTCAAACCACTCCCTCACAACTGTGATGGAATTATAGAGTTTTATTCAAACCACTCCCTCACAACTGTGATGGAATTATAGAGTTTTATAAGTGGCAACCCTTATTGAAGCTCATCGCCTCCCCCCTCCTCTCCCAAAATGTTTTTTTTTTCGAATTGTAGGTGGATATCATGAGTATTTTGTCTCTCAATAAGTTTTTAAAGTAATCTTTCCGGAAACTTTGAACATAATTCGAAAATGTATACATATATTGAAAAGATACCTGAGTGATGACAGAGGATCCTATCCTCATTTTGTTGTTCCATTTGCCGAGATCGGATGAGGCCGGGGCGGGGTTGGCCGACTCCGGAAGAGCTGGAAACACCTCATCGTACACGTACAGAAGTTGGGATGACTGGTTGTACACTGAATCCTCCACGTCCATTCTGCTTGCTGAGTTTTATCCAGTCACGCGCCGTGTCTTACAGTAACACTACAACACAAAACAATTATAAATGACAGTTTATAAAATATATAAATATGAAAAAGGGCGACGGTAGCTCAGAGCTTGCTTAATGAGCTCAAGATCGCGGGTTCGTAACCCGGCCGTGGCCTGTAGGTTTTTCTCTGGGAAGTGAAAAAAATCTTGAGCACGCCGTCCTTCGAATGGGACGTTAAGCTATGATCACGAGCCTGTACAATGTCAGGTACTCGTTAACCTTCCTCCACTCGCGCCCTGTTTTTTAACTTGGTCACTCCCGCGTTTGATTTCTTCAAACATTTAGTCATTTATCATTTTGCTCATTTTTTTTTTTACTAAAACCTATTTTTTACTAAAACCTATTTAGGGTATGTATTACTTTCTATTATCTGACATATTATAAAAAAAGTAAAACTTAGTAATTCAAAATGTGTGTTATTTTTTTAGTTTAGAGATAATCCACTAATGGTATGCTTGAATACCAATTGTCGCACGTTAGGTTTCTGTTTCCTCTTTGATGTAGGTATTTTATTATTATATTGTATTTTAACTAATAAATATAAAATGGTGAAGAATTAATATACATTGAAATGTATCAAAATCAAAGATAAAAGGTACTTATATTTATTAAATACTCGCGTGTTTGATTATTTCCATCATATGCGACTTATCCACTTTGAAGTTCAATTACGCACTGAGGAAAGAAAATAGGAAAAACCCACCCCCAACTTATAGTCAAGGGAAGTCTAAATATAGAATAGAAGGGGTTGAACAGGTCAACAAATCGCCTCCCTTTTCCTGAAAACTGAACACGTTTGAAAAAATCAAACGGTGCGAGTGGCGGAAGGTTAAAGACCGGTGGACAAAATTTCAGGGTAGGCAAAATTTAAGACTCCCATAAACTCATGTCCACCAGAGCGACGAAAAAAGTACGAGTATCTCTAATTCACTTCGTCCATAAAAAATATTTTGTGAACCAATACTATTTTTATTTTTTTTAATCCGCAAATACCTTCAGTTGTTTTCCTTGTATTATACGGAAACCGGTAGTTGTATGGAAAAATTGTCTATTACTAAAAATGTTCCTTATGAAATTTCTGATTGGTTAATTTTTGTCAGATTTGAAGTAGGAGCAACATGGTCGAAGCTGTCAATGTCCCGATGTGCCTTTCTTAACTGTTAAAAAGATATAGATATTTATCAACATCAGCCAAATGGATTAGTTTAATGGAGAAATATTGGGGGAACGCTTCTGGCGCCATTTCAAAAGGATTCGAGGATTCAAAAATATATCTAAATATGGGCTTTTTTCGGAGGGGTGTACAGAGGGAGGGTTCAAGAAAGGTTGGTCATATACTCACGAAATTTACAGGATAATCCAACTTAGGATATATACAGGGACAAAAACATATATATAAAATCTATGACAGAAACAAACTTAAAACGCCGAGGCGATAATGACAATGACAACATTTAAAATTGTCTCAATTTTTTATGAATGAGAGATGCGTGTAAGTGAAGCACTCTTCAAAGGCTTCAAAATTATTGTTAACTTTTTATGAAATTATTCAATTTAAATGAACGTACATAGCGTCGGAAAATAGTTATTTTATACCTTAGAGGACTCCGGGTAAATATTACCACTTTGAAAGGTGAGGTTGCGGGGAAAGCAATACTCAAATAACTTACAGGACACGTCCAACTTAAAATGGAGGTATGTGACGTCCAACAACCATCATTACATCGTCACATTAGTCGATGGAGGGAGGGTTTAAAAAAGGTCGGCCATACACTCATGAAATTTACAGGATATGTACAGAATAATCCAACATAGGACATATACAGGGGCGTCAAAAACATATATTATAGTTAGTTATTATGACTCAAGGCTATTTTTTAACTACAAGGTCATATCGCCTACTACCAGAGCGCTCATTCGTTACTCTGGTGGACATGAGACCGACTCTACAATGGAAGTCCTAAATTTTGCCTACCATAAATTTTTATTTAACCCCAGTTTTTCAACCCAGTTTTATTCACCTAGGGTCTTAAACAAGTACCTGACATCATACACGCTCGGAACCAGCTTAACGTCCCATCCAAAGGACGGCGTGCTTGTTGTATTACATAATCAAGAAAGATCCATAGAAACTTAGTTATAAAATGAAATTTGTTGCGATGCAGTCCTTCAATATTGTTGTTTGTGTAAATATTTGTACCTATTTGCATTTCTCATATTGCCACGCACACTTATTCTCAAAATTAAAAATCTATCTCTATTTCTCCTATTATTTTTTTGAAATTTAAACTATTATTTCCTAATTTTTCTAAGATACACTAATTATTTTTACATCCACAGCTATAGGGGAACTTATGTAATCTGTCAGGAATTCGATGTTCAATTTTCAAATGAATCTCATATTCCTTTAAGAGTTCTAGATTTTGCCAACCCTAAATTTTTATTCATCTAGAGCAGGGGTCTTTAACGAGTACCTGACATCGTACAGGCTCGGGAACATCGCTTAACGTCCCATCTGAAGGACGACGTGCTCAAATTTATTTTACCTCCCATATAAAATAAACTAAGAGCGTCGGTCGGGTTTCGAATCCACAATCTTGACCTCAGAAGGCAAGCATGCACACCACTGATCTACTGACGCCCACAATATTTATATTTCCATTAAAATTGTTCAAAGCATAAATTTACACTTTACGAAAGAGCAGACTTTGATCAAAACCTATAATTGTAATAAATAAAAGTGTAATTAGAATAATATAACCTAAAAAACGAATCAGTGAAAGCAGTCTTTTCTACGTTCAACTCAACGCTGTCTAAAAAAAGGAAAGAACAAGCAAAAAATAGAAAGTAAAAGCTACAAACTTTCTTTTCGAGGTTTTTTTTCCTTTCTTTTCCGGGGGGAGGGCGTGTGGGGGGTTTAACTAAAAAATGTAAAAATGGAATATAAAATAACAGTAGAAACGGAAAATATTATTAGAGATGAATTAATTTTCATTAAAAAACTTACTATTTTGAAGTTAATCAATTTTGAAACAGCCCTTTTTTTTTTTTTTTACGTGACTATCATTCTCGGCTACATTACACTCATTGTCTGTCAAAATTTCAGTTAAATGTACTCAGTTCTTTTTTTTCAAGAATTCAACAGAGAAAAGACATCATATTTTACGGGTTCCATTTTAGTGTGTTAAATCGCAATTCCAGTAAATTACTGAGACGAATTAATAATAATATAATTACTTCTAATGACTCATTGAATAAAAAATATTGAAAATTATGATCATAAGGGGGCAGATGTATATGTACTAAAAAAAATATATATATAAGTATATATATATTTATTTTTGATGAAATATTTAATTTTTTTAAAGACCAAAATATTTACAATAACATTAATTAGTTTTAATTTTAATAAAATATTATATGAATTCAAACTTCATAAAAATGTAATCTTCAATATTAATTGAAACTTTATTTGAAATCAAATTATGAGGTAATTTTCATTCTTTACGAAAGTGAATCACTCTTCCCTCTGAATGACGAAAAAAAGTGGATTATTGAATATTGAATAATAAAAGGGTCATTTATTGAATTATGACTTAAGTTTAAAAACGAACAACAATGAGTGAAATAGGTAGGTTCGGTTTTATTACTCATGCCCGGGCTTTAACTACGAGGTCATATCGCCTACTACCAGAGCGCTCTTCCGTCACTCTGGTGGACATGAGCCCGACTCTACTGAGGGAGTCCTACATTTTGCCTCAAGTTTTATTCACTTAGGGTAGGGTCTTTAACGAGTACCTGACATCGTACAGCTCATCGCTTAACGTCGCACCCGAAGGACGGCTTGCTCAAGTTTATTTTACCTCCCAGATAAAATAAACTAAGGCCCTCGGTCGGGTTTCGAACACACGATCTTGAGCTCAGAAGACAAGCACATACCACTGAGCTACTGGCGCCCTCAATGAGTCAAAAATTAACAAAAAATATATAAAATAAGAGAAATATTTTAAAATATATAATTAAATCACCGGCAATGTACTTCCTCAGCACAAATTAATTATGTTTTTAATTTAATTATAAAATTTCTTTACATTCATTACATCGGCAGTTATTGTTTTTGATTTGATTTGATCTCCCCTCCTTACGGTTCAACTGAAGATAATAGCTGACGCCCTTATGATTTTTAAATAATTAAATACATATAAATACGCCCC
Organism: Aradus depressus; assembly: GCA_963662175.1. Lineage (NCBI taxonomy): Eukaryota > Metazoa > Arthropoda > Insecta > Hemiptera > Aradidae > Aradus > Aradus depressus. Next base: position 20,304,317 of record OY759222.1, on the reverse strand, counting down.
TAAAATATGTAAATACATATAAATACGCCCCTAAAATATGTAAATACATATAAATACGCCCCTAAAATATGTAAATACATATAAATACGCCCCTAAAATAGTTTTTGAAAATTTTCAAATTAATTGCAAAGAATAATATCTTCAAAAAAACCACATTTGACCACAATATTTTTATTATTATCCTGTTTTGATATAACTTGGCAAAGATATAGAATATTCTGTCGGAAGGGAATTTTCTATTTATATAAAAACTACAACAAGAAAACACTAACTTAATATAGAGTAAAATAAAGAGAAGATGGACTATCTGAAAATAGATCCGAGAGCTTAACAAACAACTTTAAATAAAGAATTGTTTAATATAACATTAAGATAACTAAAATCTAACCATCCTGGAAAATATTTTTGTTATGTGTTATTTCAATGACAGAAATAACAGGTCACTAATAAACTTTCTAGAAAAATTGTCCATTTCTTGCATTACTATTGTGAGTTGCATAACTAACTAAGTACACTAGTAATGCAAGAAATACACTTTTCTTCTGTACCGATAGAAAGTTGATAAGTAACCTGTTATTTCTATCATTGGAATAACATATAACAAAAGTATTTTCCAGGATGGATAGATTAGTGACCTGTTATTTCGATCCTTACTGTACTCGATTATTAGTGTAGTTATGTAAATATTGAAGCAATCAATAAAATGTTCTAACAGAAATTTTAACAGATACAAGTTGCAGAACATCATCTCTTTTGGTTTTTTAATAAATTCTGAACGAATTAATCAATTAAATTTTTGTTCTCCTTCAAAAACCAATCGATCATTTGGGATAAAAATCAATAATTGACTTATATAAGAGCTTTTGAATTATCTTACTAACTTTTTGTGTCAACACATTCATTACATGGTAATAATTGTTATTTTATATAATTATTTCTCCTCTCCTTTGACCGATTTGGCTGAAAATTAATAGATGACGACCTTAGAAGGGAGTTCTGAATATACATATAAATGTCAATACATTCATTCTAATGATTTATTTTTTTCCTTCTTCATTTTGGGAATCAGGGGGGCAGAAAATATGAATTTCTCAACATCGAATTTCTGATCAATTACATAACCACCTATACTTCGTGTAGCTGGAAAAGTAAAAAAGATAAGTGGAAGATCGAAAACTTAGTAGATTACAAATAATTCGAGCTAGGGAAGTATACTGCATCTGATTCAGATATTTTTTTCTTTCTGACATTATACTGAAATTATGTTTATTCATAACAAATTTTAAAATTTCAGCGTTAATATGTGAGCTTCTCGTTGATAGGGAGTACAAACAACCTGACATTAGTAGCTCGATATTAGAGTTCCTAGTTTTACCTACTACAATGAAAATTAATATTATCTAATAAATTTGTTTAAATAATTTCGAATACACTGACTTTTTTTCTTAATCATTAAACTGGTTTTGTTTAATTATCACTTTCTAGATTAGTCCAAGAATAAAATTAAAAATGCTGATCCGACAAAAGGTATGCTGACTGCTTCAACTCTGATAAAAAAATATGAAATAATTACCTCTCAAGAATTAGTAAAACTAACGTCTATTTAAGGAACATCCAAACGAAAATTTATATATTATATTAAAGAGCACGCTGTCCTTCGGATTGGTTTAATTAATCGATGATCCCAAGCCTCTATTACTCTAACTTAACCTAGGTAGGTAAAATTTAGGACTTCTCCAATGAGAGCGATGAAAGAGCACTCTGGTAGTAGGTGATGTGACCTCGTAGTTAAAGCTCGGGCATGTGTTACAAAACAAAAGGACTTGGAGAAGGCGAATAATTATTTTAAAAAATTGGGATGGGATTCAGATGCCTCAACTCAAAAAAACTCTAATAACTGCCGATTTACTAAATTTAATATCAAGAATTCAGAAGTTTCTACGTAAATTAACTATTATTTGACGGAGTTAGAATCAAAATGGTACAAGTGACATTTTTGAAAATTTATCGTTAAGTGCATAATCGGGTACAAAAATGATAGTTCTGTTCAGGAAAAAAGTTGTACAAGTGAAATCCAAGCCAGTGCTGAGATCTAGTGGCAAATCACTTATTCTATTTGGTGACATGAACAAGTAACTTAAACATATCAATAGTGACCTTGAAATTAAGATTTTTATTCAATTTTATGGTTTGCTAGTAAGCAAAAGACAAAATATTTCCGGTATCATTAAATTATAGATTATTTTAATTAGTTAAAACTTAATGCATAGTTTCTTCAAAGTTTTAAAAATGTCACTTAGACCACTCCGTCGTTTTTTAGCCCGGACGATTGGTTCTGGAGGGAGAGTGAATACTGTTCATTAATTCGTGCTGGGGAAGTGCATTGGCTGTGATTCAGATTTTTCTACATGTTAAAGTAATTTGTAGAACTAACTATATGATTCAAACAACTTAAACGTACATTGAATCTTTAGAAAACTATCTAAACAGTAGAATTGATAAGTTCAGAGATCCATGATCCATGCAATCTATGAGTTGAGATGTAAATAATTGATGAACAAGACAATGCTGTTGTGAATAATTGCATTCTTGTGTTTTCTTGACCCAGTTGAAAACAGATTTTTTTTTTAATGGGTGCTCCTGACCTCCTGAGGTGGTCGGTCACATCACCCTAAAAGATTTTATATGTGAATCCAGAACACTCTAACGAAGAGACCAATTGTTTTTCAGCCAAATCGACCAAAGGGAAGGAGGGGATTAAAACAAAATTTAGGACTCCCACAGTAGAGTCGGGCTCATGTCCACCAGAGTGACGAAAGAGAGCTCTGGTAGTAGGCGATATGACCTCGTACTCAAAGCCCGGGCATGATTCACAATAACTAACCAGCTATATTTTTTCTTCCGTCTTTTTTTTTGTCTAGACTAAGAGTTTAAAGCAGAAGTCGGCTCGTGAAATATAAAATGATGATGGAAGTTCTTCTCGAAACGTTTATATTGGAGGGTTTGTAAAAATGAAAAAATAAATGGTATAATAAAACTGGAAAAAGTATATTATTATTATTTCAGAATCTCCTTAATTTCAGAAACTCAAAATTAAAACAAGAATATATTCCCTTGTCCCGTTAAATCTACTTTCATCGAGTCCTGACCAACATCCAAATTTCTAAAAAGATTGTTTTGATAGAAGTATATAATACTGCGGTCAATGTCAAAAGAAGATTTACTGCAAAAATATATCAACAAGCACAAAATACTATGTATAAATTTTCAATTAGAAATCGGTAAAGGTAAAAGATAACAAAGATTACTTCATAACAATTCATTGGCACTCAAAAGATAAATAATACAAACAATGAATTGTTCAGACATTCTTAGGACATTGCCAAAAAACCCGAAAAAAAACCAGCTTTCCTAGTTTCAGTTAAGTGAGATACAAGCTCTATGTTAAAACAAAGTATGCACAATTATTCAGTTACGTACCAGTGACATTTCCGAATTACATGATAATTTTACAGCCAATGAAAAGACGGGTTATAGGCAGGATGAAATTGCGACCAAGCACTTTGCTTTAAATTGGTCTCATAATATTAACGACAAACCTCTTCATTTCGCACAAATTATTAATAAAAATCACCTGTACTAAACCATATTTAAAAAAAAAATTAGTTAAAATGAAAGGTAATGATTAACATAAAAGGTAAGTTTTTAAAATATGCAAAACAATTTTTTTAAAGAAAACGAAAAATTAAAATATTAAGATTGAATTCGAAAATCAAAAATAAAATAATGTGTAGTTTCGTGAAATTAAAATACGTAAAAGCTAAATATCCACTGACCTTGAACCCATATGTTCATCAAAATAACCGTATATTATTTGTTACAACTAGATGAACACAATAAATGTTACTCCAAAATTGAATTGTTATTTAATACAAAAAGTTTCATATTACTCATTGTCAAATTCTATATGAAGTGAACTGCAAACTAACAGAGTTGGAAATTGTAGCTTTCAGGTCATAGTTCATTTGACACGTCGGCAAAGCATGGCAACATATAATGAAAGTAACCGACCCACTCAACACCGACAACTTGAGTTCTTTATGCAGCTTTCAATAAATGATTAAAAGAAGGTGAAAAAATTGAATATAAATTAAGGTGTTGACGTGTCACTGTTAAATATTATCAGAGATGATGGGAGTACTTACTGTACTGTAGGCCGTAAAATCAGTCCTAAAAACTCCTCCTAAGCATCCAGTTTGAAGTTTGTCTCCTGATATTTAAAAAAACAGTGGTTTTAAAAAAGTAAAAATATTTTAAATAGAACTATAATTTAAAAAATATATATACAAATGAAAACGAGAGCTCCATGCTTACCGAGTGGCAGAGACAAACAGTAGCCCTTTGACGCCTGGGGCGTACAATGTTGCCATGAATCCACATCTACACTCAATGACATTGTATATTTTTTTAATTATGAACTTCTTCTTATAACAATATACATAATGTTTTCTTAAAATTTCACACAAATTAAATTCTGAATGCAATTTTTTTTACTGAAATCGAAATTTATTTTAAACGAACGCTTTGAATATTCCACTGACAAATTAAACGTTCATGGAAACATTTATATTAAATGCCTTCAAAGTTTTGAACGTATTTCGAAAATTATTATGGATCCTAAGATAGTACAGCATTTGAATTTGTATCAATAAAAACATATTTATAGTAACCAGGAAGATTACAACAACGTAAACTGTTCATTTATGCATAGGTATTGTGTAGACTACTATATTTGTTTGTTGATGCCCAAATTAATAGTTCGTAATACTATTAGTTTTCAAAATTATAATTGAGTTAATATAAAAACAATAATTATTATCCATAGATAGTAGCCAACAAAGAGGTTGAAATATAATGGAGGGGCCATCTCCAGTCTTGCACGGCAATAATTCAAATGAGGCAGAAGTGGGGATGAGTCCTAGGGGCTGCTTCATATTCGCATCTAAGTCTAAAAGTCAATTATTTTAAACAAAAGTTCTATTTCTTATGAAAATTGTGTACATAAGATAAAAATTGAATCACGTTCTTTCAAAGCTAAGTAAAGTCAAATATTGGCAAGAGAAATAAATTTTGCTTCGAACTGCAAGAACACGTTTTCTATACTTTTTATCCAATAAATGCATTAAGAAAAATTGTTGGGAATTAAGGTTTCTTTCAACATTTTTTCAAGAGCAATAGTTTCTCGTCTATCAAACAAGAATAACTGTGAAAAAATCGACCACCGAAATTTTATCAAATATTCATGACAGAAACCAAAATATGAAAAAAATAAAATAAAGTTTATGTGTATTTCACTTTCATAGTAAGCTGCGTTTTTCTGAAACTATAAGATCTAGAAAAATCAAATTTCATATACAATTGTTAATATTTATAAAAGCATGTATCCATAATCGTAATTTTTAAACCCTAGAAACTGAAACCTACTGGTGGAACGAGTGCGAAAAAAAACCGAAACCCAGCTCAAGCCCTTAGGTTTCTTTTTATCAGGGACGAAAAAATCTTTGAGTAAGCCATTCAGCGGATGGCACGTTCAGCGATGGTCTCCAGCTTGTTCGATAATAAGTACTCGTTAAAGATCCCCAACCTTATCTAAAACTTGGTTGGCAAAATTTAGAACTTATATCCACCCGAGCTGTGAAAAGCCCTCTGGTAATAAACGATATGACCTTATAGTTAAAGTCCGAGCTTGAGTCACAAAACTAATAAAACTGAAATTTATTAACATAAAAAAAACTAATATTTCATTATAGTTTATTAAAAAGAAGCAATTTAAGAAAGTAAAGTTGGCGCCGTGCCCTACACTCCCAATTGTCCTTCACTTTTCTCGCCTATCAGCTGCCTCCATCATTTTCTAAACTCGTTGGTGGCCGACGTGTAAAAGAGAGGTTACGTTATTGACGTACTGGTTACAACTTCCATATGTGATATCGTGCTAATTTTGTGTATTATCGTTCCAGTGGCAATTATGGGTGACACTAAAGAGACATTACGTCTGTCCTTATATGCGGATTTGAACAAGTTTATCCCTAAGGAGAGTCATGAAAAGATTTTAAAAACTTCTAACAAAGTTCTTTATTCTTTTCATGATGACATCAAAGCTTTTCACTGTAAGATTTTAAGTCTTATTTTTTTATCTAGATTCGATGAAGTAATCGCAGCATTTTCAAAATATCCAGAATATCACAAGACATTTGTATTTGAAAAAGTTTACACATTGTATCGACTGAATAAAGTAGAAGAGGCGTTGGAGCTTCTTGAATCCACAGATCGTGAATCCATCCCGATCAAAGAATTGGAAGCTCAAATTTTATACAGATTAGAAAGGTTCGAGGACTGTTATGACAAGTATAGAAACATTATAAAAAGTTCTTGTGATGAGTATGATGATGAACGTGAAACCAATTTGGTAGCCATAATTGCCAATATTGGTACCTACGGCAAAGTTGATGATTTACCTGCAATTTCACATAAAACTCATGAAGTATTGTATAATATGGCTTGTTTTTTAATGGCAAGTAAACAGTTTGAAAAAGCTGAAGCCACATTAAATGAAGCTGAAAAATATTGTCTTGAATCTTTTGATGAAGACGCTACACAAGAGGAAATAGATGAAGAAGTTAATCTTATCAAATGCCAGGAGGCGTGTTGTGCACACTTTCTCGGAAGGGAGAAAGAGGCCTTGTCTAGTTACAAGTCACTTCTTCAAAAGAAACCCAACGACAACGTGATTTTGGCCGTGGTGAGTAATAATTCTCTTGCTATTAATCGAGGTCAGAATGTTTTTGATTCAAAAAAGAAAATGAAAACTCTTCAAAGTGATTCGGTCCTTATGAAGCTCACTACTCTTCAGAAAAAATCAATTTCTGTTAATATTAATCAACTTCTTGTATTCAACAGTCAGGACGAGGTACAGGCGATTAAAATTTGTGATTCATTGCTTGCCCAGTATCCTGATGCCTTGGAAACTGCAGTACTACTCAAGGCTTCGGTTTATATTAAATATAAGAAGTTGTCATCTGCTAAAACACTTCTTGAAAAATATATGAAAGAAAAAAAATTGAAACTAAAAATGTGTTTAGCATTGGCTCAAATTTATTTAAACGAAGGTATGTACAATGAAGCTTGTACAGTTTTACAATCGTTGGGTGAGAATATGTTCAAGCCTGGAATAGTGAGTGCCTTGGTCACTATCATGATAGCCATGGGGAATGTGAGTGGAGCCTCTGAGGTGCTCCAGAAGGCTGTGGACTGGAACAAGAAGAATGAAAGGACGGATAGCGCTCTGTCCGCGTTGTGGCGACATGCTGCTAACTTGCATCTCTGTGGAGGCCAGCCGCAGCTTGCTGCATACAGCTTAGAACAACTCCTCAATATCAATCCTAGAAATACCACAGTCCTAGCTCAACTCACCATTGCCTATGCCCAATTTGATCCGCAAAAAGCCAGCCGGTTAAGTGAACAGTTGCCTCATCTGATTGACTTAACTCCTGACCTTGATGTTGACTATTTAGAGTCATCAAGTTGGATGATGGGACTAAAAGCTATCAAAAAAGTAGCCAAAATGGACCAATCGCCAGGTACGCCATTTATGCAAAAGAAAAAATCGCACAATAAGAAAAAACGAAAGAGGCTGCCAAAACATTATGATCCTAATTCTGAACCAGACCCAGAAAGATGGCTTCCGAGAAGGGAACGTGCCAACTATAGAAAGAAGAAGGACCGGAGAAACAGAGAGATTGGTAAAGGGACGCAGGGGGCTGTTGGCTCCAACTCTTCAGATCAGTTCGACATCACCAAGATGACATCAGCACAGAAGGCGGGAAGCCAAACACCCAATCTGGGGGAGAGCTCTTACAAGGACCCTCAGCGGAAGATGCAGTACAAGAAGAAGAAGAAAACTGGCAAGAAGTAACTCTGCCCCATTGAACCAACTTCTGTTCAACTCAACTCCTTGTGATGGGCACAAATAAATTGATAAATTATTATTACTATTTATTCTATGCATATTAAATAATCATTTTATCTACATGGTGGAATGATTTTCTTATTGTTTTTGTTTGATCAGAAATCCGTTTCATGTTACAGATACCCTTAGTTCAACTTCTGTTTGAATGTATCTTGTCATTTTCACGAACAAAACGGATCCACAAAATTCGCAGGGTCATCCAAGAATCGCTATATGGCCTCTCGGAATTCGAAGATGGGCTGTGGAGCGCCCAAAACGTAAAATGAGAGCTATCTCTTCAACACTTTATCAAATTTTTGTAAAATTTCACACATAGCATCCAGTCCAATTGGAGCGGGTGAGTGACAAATCACTTCTACGGCTTTAAAATCATTGAAAATGTCAACTTACTACAAAAATGATTCAACTTTCAGTCAGTAACTGTGCATACAATCTTACCCACGTTAGTTAATTTATATTTCTCAGTTCTATAAGCTCGAAGTAATATTAGTAGCATTTTCTCATTTGTCATTTAAATAAATGTATTTATTTAAGACACTCAACACCAGAATTACTTCTTTTAGACCATATGAAATTAATGCTAGTCTCACTAGCTAAAAATAATTGCATTAAAAATACGAATAAATTAAAAAAACAAGAACATACAGTATTACTTTATTTGTGTCCATCATTGAATCAAATTGTTTACACAGCATTTTTATTTTATTTTCTAATCATATACTCTTTAATTATGTTTTCGTAAAGTGGCGAATTCATTTCTTTGTTATTTTTCCAAGTATATAATAAAAATATGTTTTTTATTATTTAGATAATTTCTTTTTATTTTCAACACATTTCTTATTTGTAAAGTTGCGAATCAGTTAACGAATTGCTACTCCACCCTTACAACACAAATTGAATTCATATGCATTTCGAATACTGGATCTATGGAGACAAGTGAAATGTTTAGATGAATGTTCCAATAGTACACAGGATCCCCACCCCGGAGGAAGGCGTTTGGCGCATCCGATATAACCAGGAGTTGTACGCACTATATACCGAGCCAAAGTTTTGCACTGGATTAGAGTTGCCAGACTCCGTTGGGCTGGACACGTAAAACGGATGGACGAGGACCATATCCCGAAGATATACTTGAATGTGACACCGGAGAGGAGAAGTGTGGGACCCAGAAGATGGCTAGAGACCGTGAACAGAAACGCAAGACGGTGGCAGTGGCTGGTGGAGACTGGCCCAGGACAGAGCTGCATGGGGAAATTTCCAGGAGGAGGCCAAGGCAGATGAGCTATTGCGCCTCTGATAATGAACGTTCCAGCGTTGGAAATGCTTAAGAATTAAAAACTATTTGTGTTGCAACATTGCTATTTGTGTTGATGGTGTATATATTCCTTGTTTTTTTTTACAATATTAGTGAAATTTAACCAATAACTTCCAGTAATACGCCCCAAGCAATAGCCATTAACCGCTAAGATTTGCGCTCAACCCTGTGACCACTCTACAATTAAGAAAAAAAATCCTTTCTGATAGTTCCAATGACACAACAGAAAATGTACGTTTTGACTTTTCTGGAAGTTTTCATCCTAGATTACAAACTTAAAAAGAAGTTTTATATTTAATTTAAAAGATACTTTAAACCATTTCAATGTAAGAAAATTTTCTCTGTGAATCCGTTCTAAAACATTTCCGAAAATCTACCATATAATTTCACGAACTCGACAAATATATAATCAAAAACATATTACTTTTTTAACGCTTAATATGTTTTATTTTTAATGTTTGATTAGGAACGATAACGGAACTTTTGTTATTTTTACTTCATTTTTCACACAATACTAGTTACACTTATTGAATGCCACAAACACAATCTTCACTTACTGCGATAATCATCAACAGTACGCCATATTGTTAGGTTTAACATCAAACACAGCATCACTTTTAGAGGATTTTTTCATATATTTTGTCTTACACTATTTATTAAAGTTTTTTTTTTTTTAAACAAAGAATTTTTCAACTGTTTTTGATATACGTTAGTGTTTCAAGTACAGGAAACGAATATGATTTAAGAACGTAAACCTCTTCTTCGGAAAGTTGTTCCTCTCCATTTTCTCGAGGTTGTAATGAATCAAAATTATTGACAATTTTTTTATTCCATCTAAAACGTTGTACACTATTGTAGAAGTCATCACTGTCCGAACTCTCAGTTATGACTGAAACTTTAACACTCCGTGGCCGTCTTACTGTGCGATTTGTTTGTATCAAAGCATTTTTTTTTGTTAAAGAATTTATATTTTTGTTTTCACACAATTCCATTGAAATGTCAGTTTGTGCATATGCATCCATATGAAGTGTATCAGATAATGTTTTTTGACTGTTAGCTCTTTTTGAAGCAAACATATTCAAAGTATTATCGTTCAGTTGTTGAATTTTTAGAAAATTTTCATAAAATGCAAAAGGTTCATTGTTGTCGGCTACTTGTGTTGAATCGTCTATTTCAGGTGCTTTTTGCGAGGAAAAATTTGTTGAATGATCAGGATTTGCGAAATGAACAGCTGTAAAATGGAATTAAATTTTTTTTATTATTCAATACAATTGCCTCATTATTCAGTGTTGTGCACCTAATTAATTATTACGTACTAAGAGAATATAATACATATAATTAATTATTACTCTTCAAATTCGTATCAATATATACGATTTTTAGAGACCTAATTTGTTTTCATTTGATGTAGGTAATTCAATAATTACCAAATATTGGCACTTTTGGTCTCATTCGATTAATTTATTTTTTCTTCATTTAGGTATGTATACGATATTTCGTCCATCCGGACATTTTCAAGTACAAAAATTACATTATAATATTCTCCATTTTGTTATGCTATGAATCTTTATTTTTTTATTATATATAACATAACGTGTCAACTTTTTTAACATATATTTATACATCTTCATTGTGCATCTTTTTTTATAGTGATTTTTGATTGCATACTGTATGTTTTTATCTATAGTTCTATTTGGATAAACTATATATGTTAAAAAAGTTGACACGCTATGTTATATATAATAAAAAAATAAAGATTCATAGCATAACAAAATGGAGAATATTATAATGTAATTGTTGTACTTGAAAATGTCCGGATGGACGAAATATCGTATATATAAATGAAGAAAAAATAAATTAATCGAATGAGACCAAAAGAGCCAATATTTGGTAATTATTGAAATACCTACATCAAATGGAAAAAAAAAAATTAATTATTACGTACTAAGAGAATACAATACATATAATTAATTATTATGTACTAAGAGAATATAATACATATAATTAATTATTATGTACTAAGAGAATATAATACATATAATTAATTATTATGTACTAAGAGAATATAATACATATAATTAATTATTATGTACTAAGAGAATATAATACATATAATTAATTATTATGTACTAAGAGAATATAATGCATATAATTAATTATTATGTACTAAGAGAATATAATACATATAATTAACTATTACGTACTAAGAGAATATAATACATATAATTAATTATTAGGTACTAAGAGAATATAATACATATAATTAAAATTGATGGAATTACCTCTAGGCTTAATACTCTCCAAATCCCATCGTGCGAATTTCCTGCCTGTAACTGAAAATTTATAAGAAATACTATAGTATTTACACTTTTTAATAAAACTATGAAAAGTATACGAATGCTAAAGGGAACACATAAATCTGTTGAACACCTTAGGAAAATGGAAGAAAGTTAGATTCAACAAGGATCCGGTGCCGAGGAAGCAGACCGACTGTCCAAGAAAGCCCTTCATGGGCTCAGAGCCAGTACTAGGAATATCGAGAGAGGCATACCGAACAAATGGAGTAGAGATCTCATGAATCTCAATAGGTGTATGCTTCGGCAAATTACACGACACGTTTCAATTGACAGTTATGTATTATGACAGTCCGTCTGCTCAACTCAAAAAGCCTAATTACTGCAGATTTAATAAATATATCCAGACAACATTTAGTATAAGGAGTCAGAAGTTGACTATGTAAATCAAATATTGATTTTGAGCCCAAATGGTAGAGCGAAAAATTAATTGATTAATGTATACTGGGGAAGTACATTGCTGGTAATTCACTGGCGACTTTTTTGTTGCAAATGAGGAGTCGAACCCTTGTTTATTTCAAGGCTCCCTACTCCTTTGAATACGGAAATCCTCAAAAAAATGGAATTTCGCCGGACCTTCCTAATTCTTGGACAAGCACATCATAGGGAAACGGAGAACAAAATAATAATAATAATATATTGTAAAAAAAAAATAATATATTATAAGAGAAAATATTCAATAACGCAAAAAATAATAAATCTTGTTAATTATAGTAAAATTAACGTGAGTTTAAAAAGAAATTTTTATCAAAATACGTCAAAAAGATTAGGTAAATGATTATTATATATTATCGGACATACAGATCTATAATAAAAACAAACAGAACATCAATTCTTAAAACAAAAAAAAGGTATATAAATATATATTGTTAAAAAATAATCACTAATGGTAATATAATAAAAAATATAATCGACTATGGACTACCTACAATGAAAGTAATTCCGTAATAAACAATGTTTAAATACACAATAGGTGAATAAAACTGAAAATATTAACGTGAGCTCACGGTGAAAATAAAAATAAAATGATAAATCTATTTGATGGCAACCACAGTGTGATGAAATAGTAAAATTAAAATAAAAACAAAAATGATGATCTTCGGAAGATGATGGAACCCGAACAACGGTGGGATCAGAAGAACGAAGCTCGTCAGACGAACGATCGCAAGTTCAAAAAAGAAGTTCGAGAAGTTCAAAATAAGAAGGAGGGCCGTAATAAAATACGGCAATAAAAAATAAAAACTTATATGTCCTCTCTCGGGCAACTATAGCATGGGACTGAGTCTCAAACAGAGAGACGGATTAGCAGTGTTTACATATAAACGTTGTTGACTAAACAACCCTTTTTAATATTGACATTTGCAGTGGCTACTCCTCGTACTTTGTAAGATAATTAAGTTAATAACTAATGAATAACTAAACATTTTCTTCAGAGATATTGTGAAACAATAATAAAATAAAGAAAAACTTGTGTTTTTTACAATATTGTCTATTTCACAAAATATACATATACATGGGAGTACTTTCGATATTGCTACCATCTTCAGCCACGACTTAACAAATACTGACAGTATGGCTGAAGGTGGTAGCAATACCGAAAGTACACCCATATATTATACATATTTTGTGAATTGGACATTTAACAAAAAAAAACGTACATTTTCCTTTATTTTATTTTTTGATATATAGATAGGTACCATGTTTACCTGCACTTCTCCCCCTTTGTAGGTCTGTACTGCTTGCTCTTCTGTTGACAATATCTGTTGAGAAAGTTGAAAAAAGTAACACATGATTATTTCATACAGTAATAAATGTGTCTGAAATTGATTTATAGAATAATGTGTATGCAAGAACGACAAAAAGATTATAAAAAACCATTTTTGAAATGTCATTTTCAACAACTTCTTTTTTCTTTATTGTAAAGGAATTTCACATGCATCTACCTGAATATTTTACTATAATTTCTGATTCTTCTTTGTTTTCAAAAGAGAACAAAGATCTGCCTCTGTAAAAAATATTACTGTAATTTTTACTTCCCCAGATATTTGAGTTTTTTCCGACCCCCTGGTTCCAAAAATGTAAAAAAACAACCTACCTGCGTGTAGTCTGTATACATAAAAACTCCTGATAGAAGGAATTTTGAAAACAGACTGTGTATCCAGAACCTCATGAGAACAGCACCGATTGATTTTCAGCAGTCGGGGAGGAAGGAATTAGAGCCAAGTCTTCTGATGTAATGAAATGTATCGGCACAAAATTAACTATGAGAATTCAGAAGCCTCTAAATAAGTCAACTAATGATTTTTGGCCCAAACGGTCGATTGAGTTTCGGAGAGGGGGTGAAAAGTTAATTAATTAATTTTGGTGAAGAACGTTGCCGGTGATTCACCGTCGACTTTTTTTTAAAAGCGAATCTTATTACTTACCTATGTCTTTAGAGTCTTCTTCTATACCTGAAACATAATAACTGATTTAATATTTATGTATATACAGTAAAATCCTTTTATAACGATTCCTGTTATAACGATTTTCCGGATATAACGATGTAAAACCCGTATCTAGTTTGGTTTGCTATTTAAAAGTGAAGAAAAAAATCCGGATATAACGATGTTAGGTATAACGATATTCCGCATAAAACGATCTAAAACATAAGAAAAAGTTGTTTTTTCATTCCGGTTATAACGATATAATATGTATGTACATACGCACGTACATACATAATTGGGTAAAACAGTATGAGTTTTGAACGGATGAAAAATACGAACATTATAGAAAAGGGTTTTAAACACGGTTCTTGTTTCCTCTTTCCGAGCGCAATGAGTCATTCCATTTCCAAACATATTTCCCCCTTGTCGAATTTTCTTCGAACTCCCTTCTTGACTTCTAGTGCGTATATTCCCAGTTTCAGATTAGTCTTTCCTTTGCCTCTGTAGGGATCGTGACTTCGGAATTCATAACCATGTAAGCAAAAATGTATACTTAAAAAAAAACGAAGCAAACTAAAATAACTGATTTTTTTGTGGAAAATTGATACATATGTACTCATGTGTATACATAATTTATGTATACAGTTACAAATGTATGTAAGTAAATTTTATGTAAATTTTAAAAAGTAAATAAAAATTTGTATACCTTCTCGTTATGAACATCCTAAAACAACTTTTTTTCACTAACAAGCGCATACATTTGTATCTAGGTCTAACAGTTTGGTTCCGGATATATCGATGTATTTTTCTTGGTCCCTTGAATATCGTTATAACCGGATTTTACTGTAGTTATGGTTATGATTCATTCCCGGGCTTCAACTACGAGGTCATATCGCCTACATAACTCCTGGTGGACATGAGCCCAACACTACTTTGGGAGTCCTGAATTTGGCCTACACTAAATTTTTATTTACCTAGGGTAGGGCTCTTTAACGAGTATCTGACATTATACAGTCTCGGGGGACCATCTCGTAATGTCCCATTCGAAGGACTCCATGATTAAGTTTATTTTACCTCCCAGATAAAATAAACTAAGGGCCTCGGCCGGGTTTCGAACCCGCGACCCTGAGCTCAGTAAGCAAGCACGCCTACCACTGAGCTATATATGGACAATGAAGATGTATAGAAACTATGTGTTTTATTTTGATAAATACCTCTTTTTCTGCTTGAACTACTCTCTCTTATGTTGCTTGATTTACTTCTTCCATGGATTCCTGTTTTAAGATATATTCTTTATTGACTTACTAACAGATAGACTTACAAATTTATAGTTAAAAAAAATATTATGAAAAGTCATACCAGAATCTTTAAATTTATTTTCTTTTTCTGAAACTACAAAAAAAAAAAAAAAGTGATCGTTGAACTTTTTATGACCTACAAAGTTAATTACTTGTTGAAATAAAAATTACCCATATTCTTAAATTTTTGAACTTCAGTCTCGAAAGAGACCAAATCTGCAATAGATATAAAATTAAATAAAAAAACTTAATTTATATAATTTTTCTATAATAAATACAATTACAACTTCTAAGTTGAGGAACGCGGACATATTGTGGAAACTTGTAATAAATAAATAAAACAAACTGTTGAAATATTGTCAAATCCACAAAAAAAGTTATACAAGAACTACGACAAAACATGTTTGCTGAGTGTTAACGGTACATATAAGAACATCAGTTAGATAAGTTTTGAAATACCAACTAAGAAACCCCTAAGGCTTACAGTTAGATATTTGTTTGTTCTGAAATATTTACTTCCAATAACAGTTGTAAAACTAAAAATAAAGATAATAATTAAAACTAATTTATTTATATGTGATTTGCATCCATCTTTTTTTTTATTTTGTTATAATTTCAATTTATATTTTCATTATTATTCATTTAGTTTTTAATAATAGGGAATGCTAATTTCATTAATATTTTCATGTCCTCAATAATCTTTTTGTTTAATTCATACTATTTAACTAACATTATTTCACGCATATCGCATAAAAATTAGTTTATCTAGTTAAAGTTTAATAATTTCAATTATTAATTTTAGTTTTGCCAGAGTTATTGGAAGTAAATATTTAAAATAAACAAAAACCTAACTATAAGCTTTGAGGATTTTCTAGTTCCAAATTCCAACCCCTCCCTTATCTACCTGTTCTTATATTTACGGTTCACATTCGGCAAACCTGTCTTATTGTTAGTTAATTTTTAACTAAACCTGTTGTATTGCCGAAACCGGTAGTTTTTGTACATAACATTTTTTTTGTGGAATAGACAAAATATCAATGATAAGTTTGTTTTATTTATAAATACAAACAAACCTTTACCTGATCCAACATTATGAGAACTCCAGCCTGTAATTATAATAAAATCATAATGGTATTAATATAATTTTCTATTTAACTTCGCTAGGTAAGTATAAAATTAATAACACAATTAGAAACTCACCAATTTTTTCTTCTGTCATAATACTTTCTGTAAGGAAAAAGGTATTTGCTATAAATAGTATTTCTTATATTCTTTACTAAGTTATTACTTAGATAAAAAAATATTTAATTTTTTCGAAATATAATTAAAAAAATTAACAAAAATATTACCTTCCTTTAAAACCATTTTACCTGAAACCAACATATAATTTAATTAATTATGCAAATAAAATTACAATAGAAATCATGTAAAAATAATATTTACCCCGTCTTTTTGTTATTTTTTCAAGATTTTCAATTTTGACCTCAAGTTCATTGATTTTTTCCTCCAATTTGTCAACTGTTTGCGGTTGTTCTTTTGGAAGTTGATTGAACACTTTTCGGCACAATTTTTGAAAACATGACCCCTCATTGGCCGATTGTGCTCTTTGACAGCAGGCCATTTCTAATTTTTTCCGAGTTCTCATCGCCTGTTCTAACATATAATAATAACACAGTTATTTAATAAGTAATTTCATATTATTTAAGTTTATAAATTATAATCTATGTTAATGAACAGGCTGCAATTTTAATTTCCAATCCTAGTATAATTTTTCTGAATACAACATAAAAACAAACATCACTTGAGTCTCGTGATGAAGCGGCTGGTCAGCACCAACGCCTCCTCAGGCAGCAAGTCAGGAGGCCAACGACAATTCAGTCGTAAAAAAATAGAGGATACCTGTAGTGTCCGTATTTCAAAAATACTTCATAATTTAACTGGGGATATTTTTTTTTTTTCAAGATAAATTTTTTTTTACAAGAAAAACATTTTCGATTCAAGATAATTGATACTAAAGTAACCAACCTTAAAACCGAAATAAGAAGTTGTGAAAAGTACTATTTAGTCTACTTTCCAACGTTATAGAAAAATAGTGACATGTCAATCTGCAGATTGGTTGCATCTTTTGACTTGTTCATTCAGATAGATCCAGATTACTGAAATACAAAAGAGTAAACAGGATTTCTGAACCAGATGAGACTGGAAATATCCTATCATCCTCAGAGCATTACTAAAATTTGATTAACGTAGTAAATTATACCATGCAGCCAAACAATTTGATTAACGTAGTAAATTATACGAAGTAGCTAAACAAATTGATTATCGTAGTATATATTATTTATTTAACAATGCAACAAGAAATCAAATTATTGATTACTAGTAGTTTATCGAGCATTAGTGGTTACTAACTTTAAGCAGGACTTCTAAGGATGCTAGGAGTGAAATTTAATGAAAATCTGATCAAACGGTAAAGAGCTAGCAGTCCATTTACGTTTCAGGTCTCACATCCCTCTCCTCCGGTTCACAATTTAGAGATGACAAACTGTTTTTACTGGGCTTATAAGAAAGGTACTTGTGAAATTTCATGAAGATGAACCCTCTGGTATCCAACGTAGCATATACGTATCTTAAGTTGGACGATCTCAGAAAGGTCCTGCAAATGTAATGAAGTATGTTCAGCAAGAGGCTTAAACTAAGGTACATACATAGAAAACGATGGTCTATAAGGCCTTTTAACAGATTTCTGAAATAGTTGAAGTTTTTAAGCTATAACATTTTTCTAAGTTGAGGAACGCGGACATATTGTGGAATTTGTAATCATATATATAAAGCTGAAAATGTCTGTGCGTTGTACCGCTATAACTAATGAACGGCTTGATGGATTTGATTAATTTTTTTTAAAATTTGTTCATCATCGTCTGTGGAAGGTTATAGGCGTATTAGTACCTCAATATCTGGTCCATCCCAGCATCCACCCACGCAATCTTTGTAACTCAAAAACCACTGCAATGATTAATGAGGAATCTTTTTGAATAGATAAGTTTTATCTACCGGAAGGTTAAGGTCTATTTTTTTAATCAACCCCTGGTCCATCCCAGCATCCACTCACGCAATCTTTGTAACTCAAAAACCACTGCAACGATTAATGAGGAATCTTTTTGAATAGATAAGTTTTATCTACCGGAAGGTTAAGGTCTATTTTTTTAATCAACCCCTGGTCCATCCCAGCATCCACTCACGCAATCTTTGTAACTCGAAAACCATTGCAACGATTAATGAGAAATCTTTTTGAATAAACTAGTTTTAGCTCCAAAGCTAGCGTTACTACAGTTGAAGGACTATAAGCCTTATTCCGTATGAATAATTGAAAATTATAACATCATGAATGTACTGTCGAGGAACTGAATAGCCTTATAGGAGATATTGGGAGAAAAGTCAAAGTTCCCCGGGCAACGCCGGGTATTACTGCTAGTAAATAAATAAAACAAACTTATTTTTTGAAATATTGTCTATTCCATCAAAGATATTTATAAAAATAAAACTACCGGTTTCTAGTTATGAACATAACTAGATCTGACGATGGTGTAAGGCCTAAACCGGTAGTTTTATTTTTATAAATATCTTTAGTGGAATAGACAATATTTCAAAAAATAAGTTTGTTTTATTTATTTATAACATTTTTTGTATGTTTTTTACTTTCCCAGCTATACGAAGTATAGGGGAAGTTATGAAATCGGCCAGAAAATGTATGTGTTTTCCCTGGAATTTCATGTTTTTCAACTCCCTGTTTGTGCCTGTGAACACGACTACCCAATATAGAATAAATCAACGCAAAATTTTATATGTGTATCCAGAACCCAACAAGGAAGAATTTTCAACCGAATGAGTCGATGTGAAGGGGGGGCTTGACTCCAAAACACCAATATCGGCCGATGTAATGAATATATCGACATAAAATTAAGTATAAGGATTCAAATCAACTATTGATTTTTAGTATAAACGTTTGGTTTTAGAAGAGAGAAAACTTAATTAATTTGTTCTGGGGAAGTACATTGGCGATGATTAACCGAAGACTTTTTTGTTTGCCGTGGTAGAAATATTGGGCAGAAATGGAGAAATAATTTGGGAAATTGATTTTATAATTATTACTTTTTCATATTTATTTTTGTTTACAAACTATATTTGCTCTGGAGAAAAAAAAAATTACAGAGATTTAAAAAATGTTTCCCGTGGAAAATAAACTAAATTTGTACGAAGCCAGGTGTATACAAGAACAGACCTACCTAGAGCGCAAAGTGTAGGCGGAGCTTTTCGCAGAGCAAACACAAGTTGGTTCCATTCTTTGGTTCGTGAGTGCACTGTTGATGGCGTCTCATCCATTTTGACTCTTCTAACCCCGTCCCTGTGTTAAGCCTTCACACTGATCTTAAGTCATGGTTTTGTAGCAAATACTTGTAATCAAATAAATATATAAAACAAAATTTGTTTAATAAGGTTATTTTAAAACATGTGTGTTGCAATTTGACATTATTACATATGTGGATGTTGTATTTTTTTTTTTTTTTTAATTTTCTTGGCCTTAGCTTTTCACCATAGCCAGTCTATGTAATATTAAATTTAGACTTTTGCATTCACCGACCCTAAAAACTGCACAATACTACCATATATCTCAGTATTGTTTGATGCCAATAATGTGGTGTAGCAAAAAGGCTGTGTTACCAATTTCTCTACAGTGGATAACATTGTTAATCGTTCTATTTGGTACTTGCTACAACTCATAATCATGTGCTCCAGAGTCTCGACCTCGTCACAATGCCTACACTTGGAGGTTTCGGTCAGACCTATTCTGTGCAGATACCATCCACAAATACCGTGGTTAGCTCTCAATCGGCAAATTGACCTACAAAAGTCCTTTGTTAGATTTTCCCCATGGAACCATGGTTTGAGCTGAGCTTGTGGATTAATTTTCTTATAAAATGATCCTTTCTCCGAAGAAGCGTACTCCTGCTGCCAATCGAATCACAATCTCTTCCTCACCTCTCCAAACAAGTCTATATAGGGAAGACAGGACTTGCCCAGGGCTGTCCCCTTCTGAGACTGCTCTCCTCGCCAAACTGTCCACCATCTCATTGCCCTTAATACCCGCATGTCCCTTCACCCAAACAAACCTAACTCTTGTTCCTTTATTCTCAAGCAAGCAGACACTTTCTACGATCTCCAATACAATGTTGTTGATATTCTTATAAGTGAAATTGCTTAGTTGCCCTAACGAGAGTTGACTATCGCTGAAAATAACCAAATTTCTAATTTCATCCATCTTCAAAGCATATTTGAGGGACTCTAAAATAGCTATAAGTTCGGCAGACACCACAGAGAAACAAGATGGTAAAGAGAACAAATCCCTGTAGTCCCTCTGAGGATCGTAAAAAGCCGAGCCACAACCTTGTTCACACTTGCTCCAAACATATGTGGATGTTGTATTTTTTAATAGCCAGAAAAATTATCAGGAAAGTGTATAACACTTGTCTCCCACCATGGATGTGGGATCGAATCCCGCCCGGGGGAGAGTTTTATTTAATAATAGTATTTTCGTTAAACCATAACTTGGTAATAGGATATGTCATAAATATGTACAAATTAAGATAGTTATAAATTATACATAAACTAGTCGGACACATATATATTTAGATAGTTAGGTGACTCAGGCCCGGGCTTTAACAACTAGGTCATGTCGCCTACTACTAGAGCGCTCTTTTGTCGACATGAGTCATACTGTACTATGAGAGTTCTAAACTTTACCTACCTACGTTTATTCACCTAGGGTAGGAATCTATAACAAGTATCTGACATAGAACAGCCTCAGGCAGAAGGACTGCGTATTCAAGGTTTTTTCACATTCCAGATCGAAAACCTAAGAGCCTCGCCTAGGTTCCGAGCCCGAGATCTTGAGCTCAGAAGGCTAGCACACTGGCGCCCTCATATACGTGATTAGTAGGGCTGTAATTTATATAAATTTACATATTTTTTTCTATTAACTTCAGCATCTTGTTTAAAAATTATCTTTACGTTTTGGCCCATATAGAATCAATTTAAGCTATTTTTATTTTGCATATGTTTGCATATATCGCTAAAAATACATATTTTTGCATATCTGAACCTTATTCGCATATTTTTATTCATATTTTTGAGTGGTTTCGGCAGATTTTTAAATTATCTTACTGGGTTAACAGGAAACATGAATAGCATAGAATTTACGAGAACAAATAATTGGGTTTATTTTCTTACATCTACATAAAATTAAAAACTAAACATTAAAAAAAAAAAAATCGTAAAAACTTAATTCTTCAAACTATTTCAATCCTTTTTTTTTTTGTTTTATATTTTGGCCATTCTTCGAATCGAAGTTATATATTTTTTGGGCATAAATATTTTGTACATATAAATAAATAACAGTACCTTCTTTGAGCATCAAGTTTACTGTTAATTCACTCCTACTTAGTTCATCTCATTTTAAGCCTAAAAAACAAATCCCTGTCCACCTTCACATCTCAACCCAGGCTCCACACTAATTCAAAAACAGCTGATGGCTGTGTTTTGTTTTCTACTCATTTGTTTTAAAAGAAAATGCATTCATATTATTTATTTATTGATTCAGTTTCTTCTTGAATTTTATAGAAAAATAAAAATAAATAATTTTTTAATATTAATAATTTAAATGTGTGTATTTTTTATACATCACAATTCATTCCATCGGAAATAATCGTGTTCACACACAGGAAAGTTTTTTTTCTTTTGAAATCAGAGGAAATATAAAACTCTAGGGAAAACTTAGTCCGAATACACTTCTGCGATCTGTGCGCCAACTATTAATTCCATAAAAATATGTACATAAAGTGTACCGGTTTCGGGTGACGAAGAGGAAAGCTGAAACCGGTACACTTTCGTTGAATTAGACAAAATAAAAGTTAAACGAGTTATTTGTTTTTATTTATTTTAAATAACTTAGTGTCAACATTATTAATAAAATAAATAACACAAATTTTAAGATATTTATATATTAAAAAATTTTTTTTAATAACATAGGTCACATGGTTTTTTTTTTTGATAGGGATTAGAATATCTTTTAGATTACTAAGTATATAATTTTTTTATAACTGTATCGTAACAAATAATTTGAATATAAATAACTTTGCAATGGAAGTTAGGCATAATATTTTGCGAGGAAAACTTAATTACTTATTTTTTGAGTAATTGGTACGTTTTATAGTTCATTTTGTTTTTTTGAACGTTTCAACGTTTCCAAAACAGGGACGGAGCAGGATTTTAGAACATAGACCATATCATCTCCAGACACAAGTTCTTCTCGACTTGCGTCTAGTCTTCTCAGAATAACATGTATAGATCGACCATCCATTTGAAGCTTGGGTAACGCCCTGTTGCACCAATAACTGTTATTTCCTCTCTGGTTATTACATCTGGAATCACTGGGATCACAATAATTCTCGTTACTGATAGCTGTGATTGTATACGAGTTTAATGGTCTCTTTGGTGGAAAAGGTCTTCTCCTATAATACGGTCTAGAACCTCTCCAATGTTTACCCCTATTTAGAAAATTTGAACTATTTGTATATTGAAATTTTTGGTTATTTTTATGATAGTTGTTCAAATAGTTTATTGTTTTTATTGATTCCGAATATGATGAATCAAACGAAGCAGAATATTCTGATCCTGTTGGAGAGACTGAAGAAGATGATGAGTTACAAGAAGATGAACTTGATACAGATGATGAAAATGAAGTCTGAGCCATAACTGTACGGTTTTCTCTTCTTGATTTTAATTGATGCTTTTTTTTAGATGATTTTTTTCTCTTAACTTTTATTTTTAGAGGCTCATCAGGCTTATTATCATATTTGACATGAAATGCACTCATCGTTTGAGTAATGGCAGTCAAATTTCGTTTTGTTCTATCTTGTCTTGTGAAATCGTAATCGACATGTCTTTCATAGTTCTCATCGTCTATTTCCGGTGGTCCTTGGATCGGGATAGGGATGGACTCTGCAGACCTCGTGTCATCAAGAAAGTTCCTCACAGAATCCGGTGGAGCTGTCAAGAAAAAAGTTAAAATATATTGCCCATAATATGAAATACATATTTATACATCACTAAATTAATCATCAGAAACTGAATAATAAGTCTATAGCCGGGCCAACCAGTATGCTGTTGAAAAAATATATAATTAAAAATTTTAAAAAACCCCGACACGATAAAAAAATGTTTTACCTTGGTGGAGAGCATTTTCCGGGGAGGGGGGGGGGGGGGGGGGAGGCTTGGTTTTATAAACATTTGAACTCAAACTCCAAGTCTCTATCTGTAATAGACCGAGATCCTTACACAGACTCTGATGAAACCTGAATATCTTGGAGACGGCATACCCGATTTCAACCAAACATGGCTAAGAACCATTTCGCATAATACCAGCTTTGAAACGAAAAAACGACTTTGAAATCGGTTCAGCCGTCTTGAGCTACACGGGGGTGCGTCTTGGACACACACATCCCTCCTTTTGCATCGGGGGTTAAAAATAGAGAATGAATAGCTACTCACCTCTAATGTGAATTATTTATAAGTTTCCAAATATTTTTAATTATTATATTATCATATATTATATATACAAGTTGCCTAATTCTAAGTATGAAAACAACTTACTTTCGTCAGCCCATTCTCTCACTGAAACAGTATAAAAATACAAATTTATTATACAAACATA
Organism: Aradus depressus; assembly: GCA_963662175.1. Lineage (NCBI taxonomy): Eukaryota > Metazoa > Arthropoda > Insecta > Hemiptera > Aradidae > Aradus > Aradus depressus. The sequence continues at coordinate 20,280,131 of OY759222.1, read as the reverse complement.
TAAGTAACTGTCTTTCTAATAAGAATAAATGTGTGCTCGATAATTTTCATATAATAGTGTTAGCAAAAATGTACATAATATGCCCAATTAGGCACATCTATTCCCCGCATTTTCGATTTTGAAGAAAAAAATGGAGGGGACATAAATGAACAAGAATTGTCAACCATATGACAGGTAGATGTGATTAAGTGTCAACCATATGACAGGTAGATGTGATTAAGTGTCAACCATATGACAGGTAGATGTGATTAAGTGTCAACCATATGACAGGTAGATGTGATTATGTACCACACGTTAGGCTAGAGGTGGCTAAGAGCTATAGGCTAGAGGTGGTTAGCCACTTAGGTGTTATTGATCAGAGAATATCACATGCTTTAGTTAGTCACACAAATAACCTTGACAAATAGCTTAGAGGATTTAGCTCTTCTACATTTCTTATTACATGCCCCTTCATAAGAGATAATATTAATTTTTATTTTATTTCTTAACGACTTCCAAATATCCGAAACAATATAGATTATTTACACACAATTTTTCAGAGAACACATTCAACCCCAGAAATTCTTCATCTTCAAAATAAATACCACACAAAGATATCACCCTAAATCATCATTATTTTAAATATGTTTTCTAGTATATTTCACTTTCTTTTTCTTTATCATCCATGAATTACAATTGTCTTTAAATTATTTTTGTATTATATAGTGTATAGATAAGGTGTTATCTATATGTTGTATTAATAGTAATACCATCACAGTAACTGGTAGTTACACCCACCCGTAGTTGCACACTAATCATATATATAAAGCTGAAAATGTCTGTGCGTTGTACCGCTATAACTCACCAACGGCTGGATGGATTTGATTAATTTTTTTAAAAATTTGTTCGTCATCGTCTGTGGAAGGTTATAGGCGTATTAGTACCTCAATATCTGATCCATCCCAGCATCCACCCACGCAATCTTTGTAACTCAAAAACCACTGCAATGATTAATGAGAAATCTTTTTTAATAGATAAGTTTTATCAACCGGAAGGTTAAGGTCTATTTTTTAATCAACCCCTGGTCCATCCCAGCATCCACTCACGCAATCTTTGTAACTTGAAAACCATTGCAACGATTAATGAGAAATCTTTTTGAATAAATTAGTTTTAGCTCCACAGCTAGCGTTACTACAGTTGAAGGACTATAAGCCTTATTCCGTATGAATAATTGAAAATTATAACATCATGAATGTACTGTCGAGGAACTGAATAGCCTTATAGGAGATATTGGGAGAAAAGTCAAAGTTCCCCGGGCAACGCCGGGTATTACTGATAGTAAAACCTAAAAATAAAAAATATACTTACCGACTTTTTCTTTGACGGTAACTCCTTTGTCTTTGCTTTTTCTCTTGTATTTTTCTATTGAAAGGATCAATCATCAGATTAGATATAATACTATTTTGAATAAAATTTAAGTAGATAATTATAAATAGAACATACCAGTTTCTACAACAAAACCCTCCATACCTGAAAATGAGAGAGTTCATAAAATATATTCCAAGCTTAACTCAACTGCTTTATATAAATATATAAAGAAAAAAAGTGTAAAAACTACTTACCATCTTTTTTTTTCTTTTTTCTAACAGAGGATTCTGCAATACATACACAATATCAATGTAGTTACTTACCAATAATAGATTACAGAAATCATAAAATTTATATTTGGAAAAAAATTTACTTACCAGTTTTTTTTTCCTCGACAGTTTCTATAAAAAATTAATATGTTAAAAACAGAGAAAAATTATATAGGTAGAACTCGGCAAAGATGTTAGTGCCCAATTGGTTGTGGTGGAGAATATGATCGGTAATTTCCGTAACCTAACGAACCTAGCCGAATACACCACAGTGCAGTAACACGCTGATGTTTAAGCTAAGAACACATTTTTAACACGTGTCATGTTAACACATGTCAACACGACACGTCAGGATGCGGCACATCAGATATGCCGGACACATATCTGTGTTGTAAAACGAGTGTTAATGCTGATGTTTTTAAACTGGTGTAGTAGTGTCGTTCGGTTAGTATGTCCGCTTATAATATAATGGAGCACCTACAAGGAGAGATGGATTGGTTGGATGATGAAGAGGAAATGGTAGCTGTTACTGCGGCATTGCTTGTGCTACAACATGAATCCAGAGAATACTGGGTTCATCCAATAAACGAACGTAGACACGAATTTGGTGAATATCATGTTCTGTGGCCCGAAATCAGCAATGACGATAACAGGTGTAAAATGTATATCAGGATGACCAAGAAGGAATTTGATGTGGTTTACAATGATTTGATGTGTTGATTTGTCCACCAATCTCCTCCCAAGCCTCTTGTCGTTTTCTTTGGTCTCGGTAGTCCTTATTTTGTAAGTTGTACAAAAAATCATACTTTCGTACTTCTTCTATAAATTGTTCCTCCATATCTATATTAATAAAGCTGAAACGGGGTTTGTTTGTTTGTATGTATGTATGTTTGTTCCAGCATCACGCCCAAACCGCTGGACGGATTTTTATGAAACTTCCCATGTAGCATTCTTTTGAGCCCGATTGAATAATAGGCTATGTGGCGTCCCAAAATTTTGATCGGGAGGGGGGGTTGTAAGGGGGGCCTAAGTATATAAATAGTGCTAACTCATTAACTAATGGTCAAATTGTCATGAAATTTCACACGTAGTATTTTTAAAAGCCAAACAGGAAAAAAAGGTGTGTGGCGTCCCAAAGTTTTGAACGGGAGGGGGGTTGTGGGGGGGCCTAAGTATAAATATAGAGCTAACTCATTAACTAATGGGCGAATCGTCATGAAATTTCACATGTAGTATTTTTAAAAGCCAAATAGGAAAAAAAGGTGTGTGGCGTCCCAAAGTTTTGAACGGGAGGGGGGGTTGTGGGGGGGCCTAAGTATAAATATAGAGCTAATTCTTTAACGGTTGGTCGGATTGTCACGAAATTTCACATGGAGTATTCCTGAAGGCCAAATAGAAAAATAAGGTGTGTGGCGTCCCAAAGTTTTGATCGGGAGGGGGGGTTGTGGGCGTAGGCCTAAATATAAAGATAGTGATAGATCTTTAACGGATGATCAGATTGTCATGAAATTTCACATGTAGTATTCTTAAAGGCCAAATTGAAAAATATTGTAATTTTAAATGGGAGGGGGGGTTGAGGGGGGGGGGGGCTAAGTATAAATATAGAGCTAGCTCATTAACGGTTGATCGTATTGTCACGAAATTTCCCATGTAGTATTCCTGAAGGCCAAATAGAAAAATAAGGTGTGTGGCGTCCTGGCGTCCCAAAGTTTTGAACGGGAGGGGGGGTTGTGGGGGGGCCTAAGTATAAATATAGAGCTAGCTCATTAACGGTTGGTCGCATTGTCACGAAGTTTCACATGTAGTATTCCTGAAGACCAAATAAAAAAAAAAGGTGTGTGGCGACCCAAAGTTTTGAACGGGAGGGAGGGTTGAGGGGGGGGGGGGGGGGCTAAGTATAAATATAGAGCTGGCTCATTAACGGTTGGTCAGATTGTCACGAAATTTCACATGTAGTATTCCTGAAGGCCAAATAGAAAAATAAGGTGTGTGGCGTCCCAAAGTTTTGAACGGGTGGGGGGTTTGGGGGGGGGAGGGGGCTAAATATAAATATAGAGCTGGCTCATTAACGGTTGATCGTATTGTCACGAAATTTCCCATGTAGTATTCCTGAAGGCCAAATAAAAAATAAGGTGTGTGGCGTCCCAAAGTTTTGAACGGGAGGGGGGGTTGTGGGGGGGGGGGGGGGGCTAAGTATAAATATAGTGGTAGCTCATTAACGGTTGGTCGTATTGTCATGGAATTTCACATGTAGTATTCATAAAGGCCAAATAGAAAAATAGGGTGTTTGACATCAAACAATTGTAAACGGGAGGGGGGTTATGGGGGTAGGCCTAAATTTGAAGATAGTGATAGGTCATTAACGGATGATTGGATTGTCATGGAATTTCACATGTAGTATTCTTGATGGCCAAATAGAAAAATACACTATGTGACATCTTAAAAATTTGGAGGGGGGGCTAAGCATAAAAATAATTCTGAATGATTAAAGGGCAATCGGATTGTCATGAATTTCACATGTAGTAGTAGTAACTGTGTATTCGCTGTGGGGTTCACTGTTGCAAGACATTTACTAGCTGTGTTGCCCGGCGTTCCTAACTATGTAGTATCTATGGGGTCCGCTGTTACAAAACACTTACTAGCTGTGTTGCCCAGCGTTCCGAACTTCGTACTAGCTGTGGGGTCCGCTGTTGCAAGGCACATACTAGATGTGGTGCCCAGGGTTCCGAACTTCGTACTAGCTGTGGTGTCCGCTGTTGCAAGGCACAAACTAGATGTGGTGCTCGGCGTTCCTAACTTCGTACTAGCTGTGGGGTCCGCTGTTGCAAGGCACATACTAGATGTGGTGCCCAGGGTTCCTAACTTCGTACTAGCTGTGGTGTCCGCTGTTGCAAGGCACAAACTAGATGTGGTGCTCGGCGTTCCTAACTTCGTACTAGCTGTGGGGTCCGCTGTTGCAAGGCACATACTAGATGTGGTGCCCAGGGTTCCTAACTTCGTACTAGCTGTGGTGTCCGCTGTTGCAAGGCACATACTAGATGTGGTGCTCAGCGTTCCTAACTTCGTACTACCTGTGGGGTCCGCTGTTGCAAGGCACATACTAGCTGTGTTGCCCAGCGTTCCGAACTTCGTACTGGCTGTGGGGTCCGCTGTTGCAAGGCACATACTAGATGTGGTGCTCAGCGTTCCGAACTTCGTACTAGCTGTGGGGTCCGCTGTTGCAAGGCACATACTAGATGTGGTGCCCAGGGTTCCTAACTTCGTACTAGCTGTGGTGTCCGCTGTTGCAAATTAATACAGCTATGTTAGTAGATAGGCAGCATCCAGAAACGAAGATGGTCAACCAAAGAAAGATTCAGATGTATCGGGAAAGTCCCATCCGAAGGACGACGTGCTCAAAGTTATTTTTATCTTTCCGATTAAAACATCTGACCTAAGTGACTTGGCTAGATTTCTAAATGGCGATCCTGAGCTCGGTAAACTCCATTCTTCAAATTTCTCGCTTTTAAACGGTTTTTAGTTTTAATATTTGTTAAAACTGATGAACAACCGAATTATCTGAATCCTACACAAAAATCGAAATAAAAATGTTTTTCGAAAAAGTCGGGCGAAATCCCATTCATCAAATTTCTTGCTTTTTAACAGTTTTTAGATTTAATATTTGTTAAAACTGATATACAGATTCAGATATATCGGGGAAGTCCCATCCGAAGGACGACGTGCTCAAATTTATTTTTAACCTAAGTGAAATTTCAGCTACCCAGGTTTAGATACATAACATACGACTCATTATCCAGTACCTGACATACAAAAAGGCCCTCGATCATAGCTTGAAGTCCAATCCTAAGGACGATGTGCTCAAGTTATTTTTAACGTAAATGAAATTTCAGCTACCCAGATTTAGATACATAACATACGACTCATTATCCAGTACCTGACATACAAAAAGGCCCTCGATCATAGCTTAAAGCCCAATCCGAAGGACGACGTGCTCAAATTTATTTTTATCTTCCCGATTAAAATATCTGAGCTAAGTGACTTGGCTAGATTTCTAAATGGCGATCCTGAGCTCGGTAGACTCCATATGTATGGTAAAATAAGTTACCGTTTGGTTCCAACTAAAATTATCAAGGAAGAAATGTGGAATATAAGTGGGCTTTGGAGATGGTAGTAGGAAGTTGGCAGGAGTGTTGGGTGATGTCACGTACCCTATGTTGAGCGGAACGTTTAAGTCTATATTAATAAAGCTGAAACGGGGTTTGTGTGTTTGTATGTTTGTTCCAGCATCACGCCCATACAGCTGGACGGATTTTTATGAAACTTCACATGTAGCATTCTTTTGAGCCCGATTGAATAATAGGCTATGTCGCGTCCCAAAATTTTGATCGGGAAGGGGGGTAGTAAGGGGGGCCTAAGTATATAAATAGTGCTAACTCAACTAATGGTCGAATTGTCATGAAATTTCACATGTAGTATTTTTAAAAGCCAAAAAGGAAAAAAAGGTGTGTGGCGTCCCAAAGTTTTGAACGGGAGGGGGGTTGTGGGGTAGGCGTAAATTTGAAGATAGTGATAGATCATTTACGGATGATCGGATTGTCATGGAATTTCTTATGTAGTATTCTTGATGGCCAAATAGAAAAATACACTATGTGACATCTTCAAAAATTTAACAGGGGGGGGGGGGGGGCAAAGCATAAAAAAATGCTGACTGATTAAAGGGTAATCGGATTGTCATGAATTTTACATGTAGTAGTAACTATGTATTCGCTGTGGGGTCCGCTGTTGCAAGGCATTTACAAGCTGTGGTGCACAGCGTTCCTAATATCGTACTAGCTGTGGGGTCCGCTGTCGCAAGGCACATACTAACTGAGATGCCCAGCGTTCCTAACACTAGCTGTGGGGTCCGCCGTTACAAGACACTTACTAGCTGTGGTGCCCAGCGTTCCTAACTACGTAATAGCTGTAGGGTCCGCCGTCGCAAGGAACATACTAGCCGTGGTGCCCAGCGTTCCTAACTACGTACTAAATGTGGGGTCCGCCGTCGCAAGGCACATACTAGCTGTAATGCCCAGCGTTCCTAACTTCTTAATAGCTGCGGTGCCCAGCGATGCCAAGTATTCACTAGCTGGGGTTTCCGCCATTGAAAGGCGCATACTAGCTGTGGTGCCTAGGGGTCTTAAAAACTTACTAGCGTTACTATAGTTGAAGGACTATAAGCCTTATTCCGTATGAATAATCGAAAATTATAACATCATGAATGTGGTGTCGAAGGATTGAATAGACTTACAGGAGATATTGAGAGAAAATTCAAAGTTCCCCAGGCAACGCCGGGTATTACTGCTAGTTTATAATAAATATGTTAACAAACTCGCGGCGGCGCTGCCTGAACCTTGTCCTGATGCTTTAACACTCTGACGAAAATCTGACCACTACAGATATTGAAAACACGCGTTATGACGTGTTAAAGCGTGTTGTCTGTCCCTGACGACACATCACAATAATATGTATAGATCTATTTAAAATAACGTAATAGATATTTCTATGTTAATGCGTGTTAACACGACGCGTGTTAAAAATGTGTTCTTAGCTTTATCGTATACATCACTCGCCTTTAGCAGTATCTTCATCTTAAATATTTTTCAATCCAAAGAAAGTCATTATCTTTTTCTTTCTTTATAAAGAAATTGTCAACGTATAATAACTCTAGCACTTTAATTCTAATAATTAAATTTTTTCTCATAAATTTTTCAATTCTAAAATGATTTTCTACTTTTATTAGTTCATACTTTCACTATATTAGTAAATATTTCAATGAACAAAGCGGGATTCCGTTTTTTTTTTTAAATCAATATCAATTATATAATGACGAATGTACAATATATACATATATACGGGAAGCAAAACAAAAGAAAAATTACAAAGTGGTAGAACACGACTTAAATTTGATATTATTTGATAGATAGCGAGTAAAACAGGACTTATTTACTTGACTAAAATGGTACACTAGCGCTCCAGACCCATAGGCACTAACATCTGGTCGAGATATAATTGTTAGCATCCTCACAAATCCGAAGGATAGAGGAACCTTTGTGAAAAATACAAAGGAAATCAGATGAACAATAGTTAAAGCTAGCTTTGTCCAATTATATTTAATAATAATCTCACTGGATCCCTAGATATAATTAAATCTCCAATAAAACAGTAAGTACATTGTTTTATCAATTGGGGTTTTGCTTTAAATGTCTTATTATTTCTTGAAGAGAATTAATCGTTTTATTTATTGACTTCTTATTCAAATTTCATAATTTTAACTCTCCTTTTGAGGGATCTAAATGTTTTATTGTTTGTTAATCAATTATTTCAATATGTGATTTTTCATGAGAACCCAGCAATAAAGTCTACCTATAAGGACGGATTCGACAAAAAACTTATTAAAGACATAAATATTGCATTATTTTTATTTCTTTATATCATCCAGATTCCAATTTTTGTATAATTTTTATAATATTTATCTATATAATAAAAATGACTGGCTAATTTTGCTAAGCGCAAAACTCGAGAACGGCTGGACCAATTCGGCTAATTTTTTTTTCAAATATTCGTTGAAGTCCGAGGAAGGTTCTTGTGAAGAGAGTTCCTAGCGGTCAACTGGAGGGGGGGGGGGGGGGGGGGCTTAGCACAAAAATTGCTCTAGCGCATTAACGGATGGACGGTTTATCATGAAATTTCACATGTAGTATTCTTAAAAGCCAAGTTAAAAAATAGGGTGTGTGACGTCACAAAATAGTGAACGTGAGGGGGGTTGTGAGGGTAAGCCTAAATATAAAGATAGTGCTAAGTCTTGAACGGATGATCGGATTGTCATGGAATTTCATATGTAGTATTCCTAGAGGGGATATCTCAAAATTTTGAATGGGAGGGGGGGTTGTGGGGAAAGGCCTAAATATAAAGATAGTGCTAAGTCATTAACGGATGATCGGATTGTCATGGAATTTCATATGTAGTATTCTTAAATAAAAAAATAGGATGTGACGTCACAAAATTGTGAACGTGAGGGGAGTTACGGGGGTAGGCCTAAATATAAAGATAGTGATCGGTCATTAACAGATGATCGAATTGTCATGGAATTTCACATGTAGTATTTTTAAAGGTGAAATAGAAAAATACACTATGTGAAATCTCAAAAAAATTTGAACGGGAGGGGGAAGGGAGGGGGGGGGGGGGGGGGGGGGGCTAAACATAAAAATAATACTGACTCATTAAAAGTAATCGGATTGAAATTTCATATGTAGTAGTAGTAACTACGTACTAGCTGTGGTGCCCAGCGTTCCTAACCACGTTCTAGCTGTGGAGTCCGCCGTTGCAAGGTACATACTGGCTGTGGTGTCCAGCGTTCCTAACTTCATACTAGCTGCGGGGCCCGCCGTTGCAAAGCACATACTAGCTGTGGTCACAAGCGTTCTTAAGTACGCACTGGCTAGAACGTCCACTGACGCTAAGTATTCACTAGCTGTGGTTTCCGCCGTTGAATGGCGCGTATGGTGCCCAGGGGTCCTAAAAACTTACTAGCTGGGATGTCTGCCGTTGAAGGACTATAAGCCTTATTCCGTATGAATAATTAAAAATTATAACATCATGAATTTACTGTTGAAAAATAGGATTCGAACGAGAGATATTACGAGAAAAGTCAAAGTTCCCCGGGCAACGCCGGGTATTATTGCTAGTTTTCAATAAAACTATTATTATATACAATATAAAATATTAAAAATGTATTTAGCTACTGTGGCGTTCAAAAGTATTTGCACAAGCAATATTTTACTCATAATCATAGTAAGGGATAACTAAAAAAATCATATAACTAGGTACACAAAAACGTTATTTATTTAAACATATATTTGCGTAAAACCCGTTAATGCGAAATAAGAATACATATTTTTACAACATTTTTTCTTGAAAAAGACCGTTCAAAAGTATTTGCACAAATTATACTGGTTATTTTAATGAGTACAGTAATTCTATACCTGAGTGTGTTTACTCTTTTTGTTTACATTTCCTTTCTCACTCAATTAGGGATTAACATTCTTCAGAATAGTCTACTATTTTAATCCAGTCTCAGTCAACATGGCATCGAAGAAACGTGAGTTATCCCAGGCAGTAAGGGGAAATATTATTTTATTGAGAAACCAAGGCAAAACCTACCGTGAAATTGGGAATATTTTAAATTTAAATTTTCTACAGTCCGTTATGTCATAAAAAGGTTCGAGGAGACAGGAAATACGTTAAATAAGCAACGAACAGGACGACCAAGGGCTCGGACACAACGGGAGTGCAGGGATAACGTACGGGAAGTAAAGGCACACCCATCCACAAGAGGTTGGCAATTAGTCGATAAGGTCGAATTGACTTGTGAAAAACGTGTGAGTGAATCAACAGTAAAAGAGCGCTCTATAAAGCTGATTTTCATGGAAGAGTTCCAAGGAAAAAACCCTTCATATCTGAGGTCAACAGGAAAAAAAGGTTGGAATTTGCAAAAACCCATCTCAGCAAGCCAATGGAATTTTGACAAAGCGTCCTCTTTAGTGATGAGAGCAAATTTAACGTTTTTGGAAGTGACGGGAAAAAATATATCTGGCGAAAACCAAATAAAGAGCTTAAACGCCTTAATGTCACACCTACGATAAAACATGGTGGAGGTCATGTGATGGTCTGGGGGTGTGTGGCTTATAATGGGGTATGCAATCTTGTCCCAATTGAATCTGTCATGACTGCTGATACCTACGTCAACATTTTGCGCCATAATCTCCGAGCTAGTGCCATCAAATTGAATATGGAGAATATTTTTATATTCCAACAGGACAATGATCCAAAACACAAGGCCAATAAAACCAGAGAATGGCTTCTTCATAATGCGCCCAGGATGCTACAAACCCCTCCAAAATCTCCAGATTTAAATATTATAGAACATGTTTGGAACTATTTAGACCTTAACATTCGAAAACATAAAATTAAGGAAAAAAATAATTTAAAAGACATTTTATTGGACGAGTGGAATAAAGTTGACATTAACTTCATAAAAAATTTAGTTAATTCCATGCCAAGGAGGCTTCAGGCTGTGATAGACGCCAATGGACTTTATACCAAGTATTAAAAATATTATAGGTTGTTTTATTGATTTTATAATAATTTTTATTTCAAGTTTTATATTATGTGCAAATACTTTTGAACGGAGCTTTTTCAAGAAAAATTGTTGTAAAAATATGTATTCTTATTTCGCATTAACGGGTTTTACGTAAATATATGCTTAAATAAATAACGTTTTTGTGTACCTAGTTATATGATTTTTTTAGTTGTCCCTTACTATGATTATGAGTAAAATATTGCTTGTGCATATACTTTTGAACGCCACGTATATATACATATTTCCTTTTTCTTAAAGGAAACATTAAACCAATTTTTTATCATATGGAATCGTTATATTTAACACAGTAATTATCTTTATTTTATCATATGGAATCGTTATATTTAACACAGTAATTATCTTTATTTTTTTCTCCTCTTGGCCTCATTATTATTATTATTATTTTCACATATTACTAGAAACGAGATCAATGAGTGTTAAATATATTCAAATACATGTATCGTGGGTGTAAAAAGTATTTGCACACTTGAATATTTCAGTATTGTTCATTTTTAATGTTTATTTAAAATAATATGATAATTTTTAAACAAATATATAGTTTACTCTTGTGTGTTGTGAAAACGAGTCGATAAATCTATATAATAAAAATGACTGGCTAATTTTGCTAAGCGCAAAACTCGAGAACGACTGGACTTCGGCTAATTTTTTTTTCAAATATTCGTTGAAGTCCGAGGAAGGTTCTTATGAAGAGAGTTCCTAGCAGTCAACTGGAGGGGGGGGGGGGGGGGGGGCTAAGCACAAACATTGCTCTAGCGCATTAACGGATGGACGGATTATCATGAAATTTCACATGTAGTATTCTTAAAATCCAAGTTAAAAAATAGGCTATGTGGCGTCCATAAATTTTGAACGGTAGGGGGGGTTGTAAGGGGGGCCTAAATATAAAGATAGTGCTAAGTCATTACCGGATGATCGGATTGGCATGGAATTTCATATGTAGTTTTTTTAAAGGCCAAATAAAAAATAGGGTGTGTGACGTCACAGAATAGTGAACGTGAGGAGGGGGTTGTGGGGATAGGCCTAAATATAAAGATAGTGCTGTCATTAACGGATGATCGAATAGTCATGGAATTTGACATGTAGTATTCTTAAAGGCCAAATTAAAAATACGCTACGTGATATCTCAAATTTTTTAAGGGGAGGGGGGGGGGGTTGTGGGGGTAGGCCTACATATAAAGATAGTGATAGGTCTTTTGATCGGAATGTCATGGAATTTGACATGTAGTATGCTTAAACGCCAAATTGAAAAATACGCTATGTGACATTTCAAAATTTTGAACGGGAGGGGGGTTGTGGGGTAGGCCTACATATAAAGGTAGTGATAGGTCTTTAACGGATGATCGGAATGTCATGGAATTTCACATGTAGTATTCATAATAGCCAAAAAAAAAAAACTATATGTGACGTCTGAAAATTGTCAACGGGAGGGGGGTATGGGGGGGGCAAGCATATACCTAAATGGTAGTTTCAAAAGCAATATTTAAAAATTGGCTGTGAACCTTTGGACGGGAGGGGCGGGGGTGCATTAATGCAGAATGAATCTCACATGGAGCTTTCATAAAGATGGGATATAGCTCTAATTTTAATATGGTGGGTTTCCTAAGCATGTCTTACCTAGGAGGTCCACCGTTGCACGGTTAATAATACCTATGACCAGCGTTCTTAAGCACAAAATACCTAGGGCATCCGCTGTTGCAAGGCACATACTAGCTGCGGTACCCAGCATTCCTAACTACATACATACTATCTGTGTTGCCCAGCGTTGCACGGAGTTGCAAGACGCATACTATCTAAGGTGTCTGGCGTTCTTAGGCAGCACCCAGAAACGAAGATGGTCAACCAAAGAAAGATTCAGATGTATCAGTCCCATCCGAAGGACGATGTGCTCAAAATTATTTTTATCTTCCCAATTAAAACATCTGACCTAACTGACTTGGCTAGATTTCTAAGTGGCGATTCTGAGCTCGGTAGACTCCATTCTTCAAATTTCTAGCTTTTAGACGGTTTTTAGATTCAATATTCGTTAAAACTGATGAACAACCGGGATATCTGAATACTTCACGAAAATCGAAATAAAAATGTTTTTCGAAAAAAGTCGGGCTAAATACCATTCTTCAAATTTCCTGCTTTTTAAAGGTTTATAGATTTAATATTTGTTAAAACTGATAGACAGATTCAGATATATCGGGCGAAGTCCCATCCGAAGGACGACGTGCTCAAGGTTTTTTTAACCTAAGTGAAATTTTAGCTACCTAGGTTTAGTTACATAACATACGACTCATTATCGAGCACCTGACATAAAAAAAAGCCCTCGATCATAGCTTGAAGCCCAATCCGAAGGACGACGAGATCAAATTTATTTTTGTCTTCTCGACTAAAACATCTGACCTAAGTGCCTTGGCTAGATTTCTAAGTGGCGATCCTGAGCTCGATAGACTCCATTTGTATGATAAAATAAGTTACCGTTTGGTTCCAACTAAAATTATCAAGGAAGAAATGTGGAATATAAGTGGGCTTTGAGGTACCGTTTTGCCATATTTTCTGAAAAACAAATTAATACAGCTATGTTGGTAGATAGGCAGCATCCAGAAACAAAGATGGTCAACCGAAGAAAGATTCAGATGTATCGGGAAAGTCCCATCCGAAGGACGACGTGCTCAAATTTATTTTTATCTTCCCGATTAAAACATCTGACCTAAGTGACTCGGCTAGATTTCTAAATGGCGATCCTGAGCTCGGTAGACTCCATTCTTCAAATTTCTAGCTTTTAAACGGTTTTTAGATTTAATATTTGTTAAAACTGATAACAACCGGGGTATCAGAATCCTACACAAGAATCGAAATAAAAATGTTTTTCGAAAAAAGTCGGGCTAAATACCATTCTTCAAATTTCCTGCTTTTTAACGGTTTATAGATTTAATATTTGTTAAAACATAGACAGATTCAGATATATCGGGAAAGTCCCATCCGAAAGACGACGTGCTCAAGGTTATTTTTAACGTAAATGAAATTTCAACAACCCTGGTTTAGATACATAACATACGACTCATTATCGAGTACCTGACAAACGAAAAGGCCCTCGATCATAGCTTGAAGCCCAATCCGAAGGGCGACGTGCTCAAGTTGTTTTTAACGTAAATGAAATTTCAACTACCCAGGTTTAGATACATAACATACGACTCATTATCGAGTACCTGACATACGAAAAGGCCCTCGATCATAGCTTGAAGCCCAATCCGAAGGACGACGTGCTCAAATTTATTTTTATCTTCCCGATTAAAACATCTGAGCTAAGTGACTTGGCTAGATTTCTAAACGGCGATCCTGAGCTCGGTAGACTCCATTCTTCAAATTTCTAGCTTTTAAACGGTTTTTACATTTAATATTTGTTAAAACTGACGAACAACCGGGATATCTGAATCCTACACAAAAATCGAAATAAAAATGTTTTTCGAAAAACGTCGGGCTAAATACCATTCTTCAAATTTCCTGCTTTTTAACGGTTTATAGATTTAATATTTGTTAAAACTGATAGACAGATTCAGATATATCGGGAAAGTCCCATCCGAAGGACGACGTGCTCAAAGTTTTTTGAACCTAAGTGAAATTTTAGCTACCTAGGTTTAGTTACATAACATACGACTCATTATCGAGCACCTGACATACAAAAAGGCCCTCGATCATAGCCTAAAGTCCAATCCGAAGGACGACGTGCTCAAATTTATTTTGTCTTCTCGACTAAAACATCTGACCTAAGTGCCTTGGCTAGATTTCTAAGTGGCGATCCTGAGCTCGATAGACTCCATATGTATGATAAAATAAGTTACCGTTTGGTTTCAACTAAAATTATCAAGGAAGGAAAGTGGAATATAAGTGGGCTTTGAGGTACCGTTTTGACATATTTTCTGAAAAACAAATTAATACAGGTATGTTGGTAGATAGGCAGATTAATGCAGAATGAATCTCACATGGAGCTTTCATAAAGATGGGATATAGCTCTAATTTTAATATGGTGGGTTTCCTAAGCATGTCTTACCTAGGAGGTCCACCGTTGCACGGTTAATAATAGCTATGACCAGCGTTCTTAAGCACAAAATACCTAGGGCATCCGCTGTTGCAAGGCACATACTAGCTGCGGTACCCAGCATTCCTAACTACATACATACTATCTGTGTTGCCCAGCGTTGCACGGAGTTGCAAGACGCATACTATCTAAGGTGTCTGGCGTTCTTAGGCAGCACCCAGAAACGAAGATGGTCAACCAAAGAAAGATTCAGATGTATCAGTCCCATCCGAAGGACGATGTGCTCAAAATTATTTTTATCTTCCCAATTAAAACATCTGACCTAACTGACTTGGCTAGATTTCTAAGTGGCGATTCTGAGCTCGGTAGACTCCATTCTTCAAATTTCTAGCTTTTAGACGGTTTTTAGATTCAATATTCGTTAAAACTGATGAACAACCGGGATATCTGAATACTTCACAAAAATCGAAATAAAAATGTTTTTCGAAAAAAGTCGGGCTAAATACCATTCTTCAAATTTCCTGCTTTTTAAAGGTTTATAGATTTAATATTTGTTAAAACTGATAGACAGATTCAGATATATCGGGCGAAGTCCCATCCGAAGGACGACGTGCTCAAGGTTTTTTTAACCTAAGTGAAATTTTAGCTACCTAGGTTTAGTTACATAACATACGACTCATTATCGAGCACCTGACATAAAAAAAAGCCCTCGATCATAGCTTGAAGCCCAATCCGAAGGACGACGAGATCAAATTTATTTTTGTCTTCTCGACTAAAACATCTGACCTAAGTGCCTTGGCTAGATTTCTAAGTGGCGATCCTGAGCTCGATAGACTCCATTTGTATGATAAAATAAGTTACCGTTTGGTTCCAACTAAAATTATCAAGGAAGAAATGTGGAATATAAGTGGGCTTTGAGGTACCGTTTTGACATATTATCTGAAAAACAAATTAATACAGCTATGTTGGTAGATAGGCAGCATCCAGAAACAAAGATGGTCAACCGAAGAAAGATTCAGATGTATCGGGAAAGTCCCATCCGAAGGACGACGTGCTCAAATTTATTTTTATCTTCCCGATTAAAACATCTGACCTAAGTGACTCGGCTAGATTTCTAAATGGCGATCCTGAGCTCGGTAGACTCCATTCTTCAAATTTCTAGCTTTTAAACGGTTTTTAGATTTAATATTTGTTAAAACTGATAACAACCGGGGTATCAGAATCCTACACAAGAATCGAAATAAAAATGTTTTTCGAAAAAAGTCGGGCTAAATACCATTCTTCAAATTTCCTGCTTTTTAACGGTTTATAGATTTAATATTTGTTAAAACATAGACAGATTCAGATATATCGGGAAAGTCCCATCCGAAAGACGACGTGCTCAAGGTTATTTTTAACGTAAATGAAATTTCAACAACCCTGGTTTAGATACATAACATACGACTCATTATCGAGTACCTGACAAACGAAAAGGCCCTCGATCATAGCTTGAAGCCCAATCCGAAGGACGACGTGCTCAAGTTGTTTTTAACGTAAATGAAATTTCAACTACCCAGGTTTAGATACATAACATACGACTCATTATCGAGTACCTGACATACGAAAAGGCCCTCGATCATAGCTTGAAGCCCAATCCGAAGGACGACGTGCTCAAATTTATTTTTATCTTCCCGATTAAAACATCTGAGCTAAGTGACTTGGCTAGATTTCTAAGTGGCGATTCTGAGCTCGGTAGACTCCATTCTTCAAATTTCTAGCTTTTAGACGGTTTTTAGATTCAATATTCGTTAAAACTGATGAACAACCGGGATATCTGAATACTTCACAAAAATCGAAATAAAAATGTTTTTCGAAAAAAGTCGGGCTAAATACCATTCTTCAAATTTCCTGCTTTTTAAAGGTTTATAGATTTAATATTTGTTAAAACTGATAGACAGATTCAGGTATATCGGGAAAGTCCCATCCGAAGGACGACGTGCTCAAAGTTTTTTGAACCTAAGTGAAATTTTAGCTACCTAGGTTTAGTTACATAACATACGACTCATTATCGAGCACCTGACATACAAAAAGGCCCTCGATCATAGCCTAAAGTCCAATCCGAAGGACGACGTGCTCAAATTTATTTTGTCTTCTCGACTAAAACATCTGACCTAAGTGCCTTGGCTAGATTTCTAAGTGGCGATCCTGAGCTCGATAGACTCCATATGTATGATAAAATAAGTTACCGTTTGGTTTCAACTAAAATTATCAAGGAAGGAAAGTGGAATATAAGTGGGCTTTGAGGTACCGTTTTGACATATTTTCTGAAAAACAAATTAATACAGGTATGTTGGTAGATAGGCAGCATCCAGGAACGAAGATGGTCAACCAAAGAAAGATTCAGATGTGTCGGAAAAGTCCCATCCGAAGGACGACGTGCTCAAGGTTTTTTGAACCTAAGTGAAATTTTAGCTACCTTCGTTTAGTTACATAACATACGACTCATTATCGAGCACCTGACATACAAAAAGGCCCTCGATCATAGCCTAAAGTCCAATCCGAAGGACGACGTGCTCAAATTTATTTTTGTCTTCCCGATTAAAACATCTGACCTAAGTGACTCGGCTAGATTTCTAAATGGCGATCCTGAGCTCGGTAGACTCCATTCTTCAAATTTCTAGCTTTTAAACGGTTTTTAGATTTAATATTTGTTAAAACTGATGAACAACCGGGGTATCTGAATCCTACACAAGAATCGAAATGAAAATGTTTTTCGAAAAAAGTCGGGCTAAATACCATTCTTCAAATTTCCTGCTTTTTAAAGGTTTATAGATTTAATATTTGTTAAAACTGATAGACAGATTCAGATGTATCGGGAAAGTCCCATCCGAAGGACGACGTGCTCAAGGTTTTTTGAACCTAAGTGAAATTTTAGCTACCTAGGTTTAGTTACATAACATACGACTCATTATCGAGCACCTGACATACAAAAAGGCCCTCGATCATAGCCTAAAGTCCAATCCGAAGGACGACGTGCTCAAATTTATTTTGTCTTCTCGACTAAAACATCTGACCTAAGTGCCTTGGCTAGATTTCTAAGTGGCGATCCTGAGCTCGATAGACTCCATATGTATGATAAAATAAGTTACCGTTTGGTTTCAACTAAAATTATCAAGGAAGGAAAGTGGAATATAAGTGGGCTTTGAGGTACCGTTTTGACATATTTTCTGAAAAACAAATTAATACAGGTATGTTGGTAGATAGGCAGCATCCAGGAACGAAGATGGTCAACCAAAGAGAGATTCAGATGTGTCGGAAAAGTCCCATCCGAAGGACGACGTGCTCAAATTTATTTTTATCTTCCCGATTAAAACATCTGAGCTAAGTGACTTGGCTAGATTTCTAAATGGCGATCCTGAGCTCGGTAGACTCCATTCTTCAAATTTCTCGCTTTTATACGGTTTTTAGATTTAATATTTGTTAAAACTGATGAACAACCGGGATATCTGAATCCTACACAAGAATCGAAATGAAAATGTTTTTCGAAAAAAGTAGGGCTAAATACCATTCTTCAAATTTCCTGCTTTTTAACGGTTTATAGATTTAATGTTTGTTGAAACTGATAGACAGATTCCGATATATCGGGAAAGTCCCATCCGAAGGACGACGTGCTCAAATTTATTTTTATCTTCCCGATTAAAACTCTGACCTAAGTGCCTTGGCTAGATTTCTAAGTGGCGATCCTGAGCTCGATAGACTCCATATGTATGATAAAATAAGTTACCGTTTGGTTCCAACTAAAATTATCAAGGAAGAAATGTGGAATATAAGTGGGCTTTGAGGTACCGTTTTGACATATTTTCTGAAAACCAAATTAATACAGCTATGTTGTAGATTGGCAGCATCCAGAAATGAAGATGGTCAACCAAAGAAAGATTCAAATGTATCGGGGAAGTCCCATCCGAAGGACGACGTGCTCAAATTTATTTTTATCTTCCTGATTAAATCATCTGAGCTAAGTGACTTGGCTAGATTTCTAAATGGTGATCCTGAGCTCGGTAGACTCCATTCTTCAAATTTCTCTCTTTTAAACGGTTTTTAGATTTAATATTTGTTAAAACTGATGAACAACCGGGATATCTGAATCCTACACAAGAATCGAAATGAAAATGTTTTTCGAAAAAAGTAGGGCTAAATACTATTCTTCAAATTTCCTGCTTTTTAACGGTTTATAGATTTAATATTTGTTGAAACTGATAGACAGATTCCGATATATCGGGAAAGTCCCATCCGAAGGACGACGTGCTCAAATTTATTTTTATCTTCCCGATTAAAACTCTGACCTAAGTGCCTTGGCTAGATTTCTAAGTGGCAATCCTGAGCTCGATAGACTCCATATGTATGATAAAATAAGTTACCGTTTGGTTCCAACTAAAATTATCAAGGAAGAAATGTGGAATATAAGTGGGCTTTGAGGTACCGTTTTGACATATTTTCTGAAAACCAAATTAATACAGCTATGTTGTAGATTGGCAGCATCCAGAAACGAAGATGGTCAACCAAAGAAAGATTCAAATGTATCGGGGAAGTCCCATCCGAAGGACGACGTGCTCAAATTTATTTTTATCTTCCTGAATAAATCATCTGAGCTAAGTGACTTGGCTAGATTTCTAAATGGTGATCCTGAGCTCGGTAGACTCCATTCTTCAAATTTCTCTCTTTTAAACGGTTTTTAGATTTAATATTTGTTAAAAGTGATGAACAACCGGGATATCTGAATCCTACACAAGAATCGAAATGAAAATGTTTTTCGAAAAAAGTAGGGCTAAATACCATTCTTCAAATTTCCTGCTTTTTAACGGTTTATAGATTTAATATTTGTTGAAACTGATAGACAGATTCAGATATATCGGGAAAGTCCCATCCGAAGGACGACGTGCTCAAATTTATTTTTATCTTCCCGATTAAAACTCTGACCTAAGTGCCTTGGCTAGATTTCTAAGTGGCAATCCTGAGCTCGATAGACTCCATATGTATGATAAAATAAGTTACCGTTTGGTTCCAACTAAAATTATCAAGGAAGAAATGTGGAATATAAGTGGGCTTTGAGGTACCGTTTTGACATATTTTCTGAAAACCAAATTAATACAGGTATGTTGGTAGATAGGCAGCATCCAGGAACGAAGATGGTCAACCAAAGAGAGATTCAGATGTGTCGGAAAAGTCCCATCCGAAGGACGACGTGCTCAAATTTATTTTTATCTTCCCGATTAAAACATCTGAGCTAAGTGACTTGGCTAGATTTCTAAATGGCGATCCTGAGCTCGGTAGACTCCATTCTTCAAATTTCTCGCTTTTAAACGGTTTTTAGATTTAATATTTGTTAAAACTGATAAACAACCGGGATATCTGAATCCTACACAAGAATCGAAATGAAAATGTTTTTCGAAAAAAGTAGGGCTAAATACCATTCTTCAAATTTCCTGCTTTTTAACGGTTTATAGATTTAATATTTGTTGAAACTGATAGACATATTCCGATATATCGGGAAAGTCCCATCCGAAGGACGACGTGCTCAAATTTATTTTTATCTTCCCGATTAAAACTCTGACCTAAGTGCCTTGGCTAGATTTCTAAGTGGCGATCCTGAGCTCGATAGACTCCATATGTATGATAAAATAAGTTACCGTTTGGTTCCAACTAAAATTATCAAGGAAGAAATGTGGAATATAAGTGGGCTTTGAGGTACCGTTTTGACATATTTTCTGAAAACCAAATTAATACAGCTATGTTGTAGATTGGCAGCATCCAGAAATGAAGATGGTCAACCAAAGAAAGATTCAAATGTATCGGGGAAGTCCCATCCGAAGGACGACGTGCTCAAATTTATTTTTATCTTCCTGATTAAATCATCTGAGCTAAGTGACGGCTAGATTTCTAAATGGTGATCCTGAGCTCGGTAGACTCCATTCTTCAAATTTCTCTCTTTTAAACGGTTTTTAGATTTAATATTTGTTAAAACTGATGAACAACCGGGATATCTGAATCCTACACAAGAATCGAAATGAAAATGTTTTTCGAAAAAAGTAGGGCTAAATACTATTCTTCAAATTTCCTGCTTTTTAACGGTTTATAGATTTAATATTTGTTGAAACTGATAGACAGATTCCGATATATCGGGAAAGTCCCATCCGAAGGACGACGTGCTCAAATTTATTTTTATCTTCCCGATTAAAACTCTGACCTAAGTGCCTTGGCTAGATTTCTAAGTGGCAATCCTGAGCTCGATAGACTCCATATGTATGATAAAATAAGTTACCGTTTGGTTCCAACTAAAATTATCAAGGAAGAAATGTGGAATATAAGTGGGCTTTGAGGTACCGTTTTGACATATTTTCTGAAAACCAAATTAATACAGCTATGTTGTAGATTGGCAGCATCCAGAAACGAAGATGGTCAACCAAAGAAAGATTCAAATGTATCGGGGAAGTCCCATCCGAAGGACGACGTGCTCAAATTTATTTTTATCTTCCTGAATAAATCATCTGAGCTAAGTGACTTGGCTAGATTTCTAAATGGTGATCCTGAGCTCGGTAGACTCCATTCTTCAAATTTCTCTCTTTTAAACGGTTTTTAGATTTAATATTTGTTAAAAGTGATGAACAACCGGGATATCTGAATCCTACACAAGAATCGAAATGAAAATGTTTTTCGAAAAAAGTAGGGCTAAATACCATTCTTCAAATTTCCTGCTTTTTAACGGTTTATAGATTTAATATTTGTTGAAACTGATAGACAGATTCAGATATATCGGGAAAGTCCCATCCGAAGGACGACGTGCTCAAATTTATTTTTATCTTCCCGATTAAAACTCTGACCTAAGTGCCTTGGCTAGATTTCTAAGTGGCAATCCTGAGCTCGATAGACTCCATATGTATGATAAAATAAGTTACCGTTTGGTTCCAACTAAAATTATCAAGGAAGAAATGTGGAATATAAGTGGGCTTTGAGGTACCGTTTTGACATATTTTCTGAAAACCAAATTAATACAGCTATGTTGTAGATTGGCAGCATCCAGAAACGAAGATGGTCAACCAAAGAAAGATTCAAATGTATCGGGGAAGTCCCATCCGAAGGACGACGTGCTCAAATTTATTTTTATCTTCCTGAATAAATCATCTGAGCTAAGTGACTTGGCTAGATTTCTAAATGGTGATCCTGAGCTCGGTAGACTCCATTCTTCAAATTTCTCTCTTTTAAACGGTTTTTAGATTTAATATTTGTTAAAAGTGATGAACAACCGGGATATCTGAATCCTACACAAGAATCGAAATGAAAATGTTTTTCGAAAAAAGTAGGGCTAAATACCATTCTTCAAATTTCCTGCTTTTTAACGGTTTATAGATTTAATATTTGTTGAAACTGATAGACAGATTCAGATATATCGGGAAAGTCCCATCCGAAGGACGACGTGCTCAAATTTATTTTTATCTTCCCGATTAAAACTCTGACCTAAGTGCCTTGGCTAGATTTCTAAGTGGCAATCCTGAGCTCGATAGACTCCATATGTATGATAAAATAAGTTACCGTTTGGTTCCAACTAAAATTATCAAGGAAGAAATGTGGAATATAAGTGGGCTTTGAGGTACCGTTTTGACATATTTTCTGAAAACCAAATTAATACAGCTATGTTGTAGATTGGCAGCATCCAGAAACGAAGATGGTCAACCAAAGAAAGATTCAAATGTATCGGGGAAGTCCCATCCGAAGGACGACGTGCTCAAATTTATTTTTATCTTCCTGAATAAATCATCTGAGCTAAGTGACTTGGCTAGATTTCTAAATGGTGATCCTGAGCTCGGTAGACTCCATTCTTCAAATTTCTCTCTTTTAAACAAACGGTTTTTAGATTTAATATTTGTTAAAAGTGATGAACAACCGGGATATCTGAATCCTACACAAGAATCGAAATGAAAATGTTTTTCGAAAAAAGTAGGGCTAAATACCATTCTTCAAATTTCCTGCTTTTTAACGGTTTATAGATTTAATATTTGTTGAAACTGATAGACAGATTCAGATATATCGGGAAAGTCCCATCCGAAGGACGACGTGCTCAAATTTATTTTTATCTTCCCGATTAAAACTCTGACCTAAGTGCCTTGGCTAGATTTCTAAGTGGCGATCCTGAGCTCGATAGACTCCATATGTATGGTAAAATAAGTTACCGTTTGGTTCCAACTAAAATTATCAAGGAAGAAATGTGGAATATAAGTGGGCTTTGAGGTACCGTTTTGACATATTTTCTGAAAAACAAATTAATACAGCAATGTTGATAGATAGGCAGCGACCATAAATGAAGATGGTCAACCAAAGACAAATTCAGATGTATCGGGAAAGTCCCAACCGAAGGACGAAGTGCTCAAGGATATTTAAAAAAATAAATAATATAAGTCAGTTAAAACAACTAAGAGCCCCGTCTAGATTTCCAACTTGCGATCCTGAGCTCAGTAGACACCAAATATAAAGAAAAAATACGTTTCCGTTTGGCTCCAACTAAAATTATCAAGGAAGAAATCCATATTAATAAAGCTGAAACGGGGTTTATTTGTTTGTTTGTTCCAGCATCACGCCCAAACGGTTCGACGGGTTTTTATGAAACTTCACATGTAGCATTCTTATGACCCCAGTTGAATAATAGGCTATGTGCCGTCCCAAAATTTTGAACGGGAGAGGGGGTGGTGGGGATAGGCCTAAATATAAAGATACCGGTAGCTCATTAACTAATGGTCGGATTATCATGAAATTTCACATGTAGTATTCTTAAAGGCCAAATAGAAAAATAGGGTTTGTGACCTCTCAAGATATTGAACGAAAGGGAGGATAGTGGGGGTAGACTTAAATATATAAATAGTGGTAGCTCATTAACTAATGGTCGGATTGGCATGGAATTTCACATGTAGTAATTTCAAAACAAAATTTGAAAATTCGTTGTGACGTTCAACTTTTTGAACCTGAGGGGTGGGGTGCATTAAGCTGAAGGAATTTCACATGTAGCTTTCTCTACTTCTGTACACCGGTATTAAGCAGATACTAGCTGTGGTGTCTGCCGTTGAAGTACTATAAGGCTTATTCTATATGAATAATTGAAAATTATAACATCATGAATGTACTGTCGAAGAATTGAATTGGATTCTAATGAGAGATATTAGGTGAAAAGTTCCCCGAGCAACGCCGGGTATTACTGCTAGTAATATAATAAATATAAAATAAATATTTATAAATATATAATAAATAATATATAATAAAATATATAATAAATATTTATAAACGTTTCGAATGAAGGTTCATTGTGTTAAAAATAATGTAAATAAATTAAGAAATAAAGATTGTTTGTTTACAGTGTGAAGTACAGGTGTGCAAATACTAATTGAAGCGGTCATTGTTCAAAGGGGATATGTAACAAAAATAAAAATTTTGGGAAGCTCAATAAAACTTCCTAAAGAATTGCGTCACATACCTCCTTTCAACAGTGACTCAGATATTCTCAGCTCCACCACAACCAAAGAGCGCACTGCACATGTCTCATTTCAACGCAGAAGATGTGTTCAGTCCTCAAGATTATGAAAATATAAAAAAGTCGTTTTGACATTTGATGTCACATATCCCCTTTTAACAATGACCGCTTCAATTGTGTATCTAAATGATAGTTTTACTTATTTTGTAAGTGAAAGTAAAGAATAAATTGTTCAAATTATGAATACTTAATAGTAAAATCTTCAAATCAAGTTAATTAAGTTCAAAACTACGTAAACTATGTACAGTGAAATTTCTCTTATTAAGGCTAGTACAGACATGCGAGCAACGAACCGAGCACTGTTCGGCTCGTTTTCAGTTTTCAACGAACACACTCCAAGCCGAACAGAGACGAGCCGAGCATTTGGATGCTCCACAACCATACTAACGAACATAACCTGCACAAGTTAACCTGCAGATAACAAATTTACGTTTATTTGTATTTCATTTTATTATTATTTAAAGTCTTCAATCAGAAAATGCTCAAGGTAGGTAGCTACTTACGTAATTAATTTACATATTTGTAGTGCAATTAATACGGATACGAATTTATTATGATACGTAATTTATTTTTACATGTAAATTGTTTAAAATGAAAACTTTTTTAGGAAAAGTGTTTGAATAATTCCTCCCATGCATCCAATCTCTTTATTTTATTAAAATGTAATTTGTGTTTTAAATCCCATATGACTGGGTACTGTCTCAGAGCCTGAGCAAACTGAATTTGAAGCTCCTGAGACCAGTCTTCAGAAGCCATCATAAAATATAATTTATTGAATAATATTTAAATATATATTTAATTAAAAAAGAAAAAGAACGTGCACTTCCAAAAACCTAAATATTTGAGGTTATAATATTGGTTATAAACAACAGTGCTCGGGTCAAGTCGGGACGGTTCGGCTTGGTACCAGTCCACACACACCGCAGCCCGAGCCGAACATTCCTTTGATGGTTCGTCAAAAAACCGACAACAGGTGGAGCAGACCCCGAGCCTCCCTTGTTCGTCGAGCACCTGCGCACTTCATCCCCAGGCATGCGCACTGACTAATGTTCGGCTCGTTGCTCGCGTGTCTATACGCCTCTTTAGACGGACACCCATGGGGCCGTGGAAGTTGTCCACCCAGCAGAGGTGTCCTCCTAACAGAGGGAAAAGGAAAATAGAAGGCAAATTGATAAGGATGAAAGGTATCTTTTCTAAACACGTGGATCGTATGTAAAAAATATTGTTTATTGAACAACTGAATACAGTTTTAAAAAATAGGAAATTTGTAATAAAATCAGAAATTTGTACTAGAATCCGAACATAAACAATGGTATAACGTTTAAGTTCTAAAAAAATCGGACATTTTCTTTTGTTTCAATTTTTTTTTCCCAATCGAGTTTTCAATATTGTCCTCTACCTGAGAAATTAAATGACGAAGCATCGTTTGCTTGGAGGCAATAACGCTTGATTAAGTTCGCGTAGTGCAGAGCATCTGATGAACTGATAGGTACGTCGACAGTTTGTGGTTCATTATTGATGGTGTCCTCCTCGTCATCACTGCATTGTGATTCGTCCTGGCGTCCAATAATCCAATAATGTGAAGAAGGTTTAACGAATCGTCTTCAGTACATAATTCTGCATCTATTGAAGAGTAATCTGCAGCATTTCCCTGATCAAACTGTGAAGTCAGGTGCTCAAATTCTTGTTGAGAAAAACTTGTTGGAATTACGAGTCCCTATGTAAACACAGGTGCACTACATGGAAAGTTTGGTAGGTTGGTAGTACAACGTACAAAGAAAATTCTAAGAACATATTAAGCGTCAACCCGAATTAGAGGCCTGCCTGTCCTTCCAACAGAGGTAGTCTGCTCTTCTCGGTCCTAGATTTCACTGTCCGCGTCCGTCCAAGAGAGGGTCCGCCTAAGAGAGGGGCAAATGTGTTGAAATTCCTATATATTCTGCCGGGATCGTAAAAATTGTCCGCCCACCAGGGGTGTCCGGCTATCAGAGGTGACCGCCAAGAGAGGTTTCACTGTATATGAAAAACTTTAAGTGTGAAAATACTTATTATACCCACTGTACATAATATGATGAAAAATAGGGTTAATGCTTCCTTTAAAATAAGGAAATATGTATTTGTAGCCAAATACATTTAAATATAGTTTTATTATTATAATACAATAATTGAAAACAATATTATGAAAACTCTAATAATAATTACTGCTGTATTTTGTGGCAATGAGAATGGTTAAAAAAAAAAAAAAAAATTACTTACTTCAACCTATGCCCGGGCTTTAATTACATCATATCGTCTACTATCAAAGCGCTCTTTCGTCACTCTGATGGACATGAGCTCGACTCTACTATGGGAGTCCTAAATTTTGCCAACCCCAAATTTTTATTCACCTAGGGTGTCTGACATCGAACAGGCTCGGCACCATTGCTTAAAGCCCCAACCGAAGGACGGCGTGCTCAATGTTTTTTACCTCGTCCACAGAAAAATATTATTTTCGGATTTAGAGAGAGAGCGGAGGCTCATTGTCCTCAAGTCCTGGTGGCTCTAAATATTGTAAGGTTACATAGTAATGAAATATACGTTCTACAGTACCTAATAAGTAACAGAAATATAACTTACTGGCAAGAGGTTTCTCATTGATTACCGTTTCAAGTTTTACCACTTTGTTGGTCAGTTCGTCAATTTTATCTTCTAATATTTTTAAATCGCAAATATTTTGGGGTTCACAGGAAAATACTCCATAGCTGGCACCCCCTCCGCTGCCACACAACCTCCTGCAGAACGTTGCCAAGCAGGATTGGTCTGAGCAGGGACAGGACCTTCGGCAACTCAGTCGAAAATATTTTCTGTATAAACTTTCGTCGTCTGAAAAGGATTTAAAAAAAAAAAAAAAAAATAGAATGATGTGGCTATTACTGGACTTTCTTATACCAACCATGCTTACTCGCTCTTCTCCTTCTCAAAATCATTTCATACTGGCATTACTGGATATGAAAGTAATGAATTGGCGTCAGCGATATTTTTTTGTTTCATTGTACTGAATAATTCTATAGTGACTTTTTTAAACCCAATAATGCTAGTATAAAATAATTTGAGAAGAGGGAGGGGGTGAGAGAGTGATTTGTAAGTCTGGTTGGTATAAGAAAGTCCTATAATGACCATGACACTCATTAAGAAAAAGTATTTGTTAATGCTCGTAAAACCTTTTTGTTGTTTCAGCAGTGGCGGATCTAGAAACAATTTTTGGGGGGGCTACTTAATCTCAAATATCCCAACAATTTTGTTTTTTTCTAGCTTTATAAATAAATGAGAAAACTCTTTTAAATTTAATTGTAAAATGAACAATTATTTATTTACAATTTACTTTTATAATTTACAATTTGAAATTTACAAACATCAATTTACAACAGAAATCACGTTGTGATTTCTGTTTAAATGATAAAATTGAGTCGTCTCGCTTTTTGTTTGGCGAATCTTTCGATTATATCATAGGTATATATATAAAGCTGAAAATGTCTATGCGTTGTACCGCTATAACTCACGAACGGCTTGATGGATTTGATTAATTTTTTTTTTAAATTTGTTCGTCATCGTCTGTGGAAGGTTATAGGCGTATTATACCTCAATATCTGGTCCATCCCAGCATCCACCCACGCAATCTTTGTAACTCAAAAACCACTGCAATGATTAATGAGGAATCTTTTTGAATAGATAAGTTTTATCTACCGGAAGGTTAAGGTCTATTTTTTAATCAAACCCTGGTCCATCCTAGCATCCACTCACGCAATCTTTGTAACTCGAAAACCATTGCAACGATTAATGAGAAATCTTTTTGAATAAATTAGTTTTAGCTCCAGGATGGTTGAAGTCTATGTTTTAATCAACTTGGTGGTCACAAGCGTTCTCAAGTACGCACTGGCTAGGACGTCCACTGATGCTAAGTATTCACTAGCTGTGGTTTCCGCCGTTGAATGGCGCGTACTAGCCATGGTACCCAGGGGTCCTAAAAACTTACTAGCTGGGATGTCTGCCGTTGAAGGACTTTAAGCGTTATTCCGTATGAATAATTGAAAATTATAAAATCATGAATGTACTATTGAAGAATTGAAATGGATTCGAACGAGAGATATTAGGAGAAAAGTCAAAGTTCCCCGGGCAACGCCGGGTATTACTGCTAGTTGTCGATATTAACAGGTGAGTCACGATTAGAAAAGTGCTAAGCCAGTGAGTCGGTCTTCAGTCATCTTAGTTCTCAACCATGAATGATTGAAACAAGGACATCTTTTTGCATATGGTGCTTTTTGTTTAAGAGTTGTTATCGCTCCCACGTCGTCACTAGCCATCACGCTGCAGTTTTCTGTACCTACGCCTACGCTTTGTGACATATCCCGTGAAGTCGACTCCATAATATCCTCCACGATGTGTCCTAGAGCTACGCCGGTAAGTCGTTGTTCCCCAGAATGCCCGGTAGTTTAATCAAAAATGATGTCGTACATCCCTGCCTTCTTGGCCCTCCCAATTATGTTGTGTTGTATTTCGTCCTTGCAGCAGTTGATAATTTCATTTTGCAACTTCTAAGTTGAGGAACGCGGACATATTGTGGAAACTTGTAATAAATGAATAAAACAAACTTATTTTTGAAATATTGTCTATTCCACTAAAGATATATATATATATACAACTACCGGTTTCGGCTTTATACCATCGTCAGGTCTAGTTATGAACTAAGTGGTTTTAGTTCTTAACTAGACCTGACGATGGTATAAAGCCGAAACCGGTAGTTGTATATATATATATCTTTAGTGGAATAGACAATATTTCAAAAATAAGTTTGTTTTATTCATTTAATTTCATTTTGCACAGTTTTACTGGTATAAAGATGTACCGTTAGATGCGGTTCCGGGAGGGGGGGGCATGACCCCAATTGCCCCCCTTGGATCCGCCACTGTGTTCAGTATTATTATTGTTGTGTGAAAAGTGATAAATTTTGTAATAGATACAACAAGTTGTAGGTTATAATTGGAGATTACTCTACTCATTAAGAAAACGTATTTGTTAATGCTCGTAAAACCTTGTTGTTTCAGTATTATATTGTTGGGTGAAGAGTGATAAATTTTGTAATAGATACAACTGTAGATTATAATTGGAGATTACTCTACTCATTAAGAAAACGTATTTGTTAATGCTCGTAAAACCTTGTTGTTTCAGTATTATATTGTTGGGTGAAGAGTGATAAATTTTGTAATAGATACAACTGTAGATTATAATTGGAGATTACTCTACTCATTAAGAAAACGTATTTGTTAATGCTCGTAAAACCTTGTTGTTTCAGTATTATATTGTTGGGTGAAGAGTGATAAATTTTGTAATAGATACAACTGTAGATTATAATTGGAGATTACTCTACTCATTAAGAAAACGTATTTGTTAATGCTCGTAAAACCTTGTTGTTTCAGTATTATATTGTTGGGTGAAGAGTGATAAATTTTGTTATAGATACAACTGTAGATTATAATTGGAGATTACTCTACTCACCCGAGTCTTCCATGAAGGTTTGCCAACCTGCTCTAGTGCGGTCCACTACAGTCTCGGCCAACCTGTAGCTCGCAAGCTGACTATACCAAGACTTTTTATTTTTATTTTAATTTTCATGTGTCGATTTGTGTAAAGTACTGGCCCAAATAAAAAATGTTTTTCTTTCTTTCTTGTTTATTCTTGTGACTCATGCCCGGGCTTTTACTACGAGGTCATATTGTATACTTCAAGAGCTATAGCCCCACACTACTGTGGGAGTCCTAAATTTTGCCCCAAAGCTGCTCGTGGTCATTAATGGGTTAAGGAATAACTGACACTAAACATTGTTCGTCTATCTGTGTGTCTGTGAACACGATAACTCCATTGAACGAATGATTCAACATGAAATTTTATACGTAATCCGTAAAAGACGGATGACATCTGTTGATTTTCAGCCTAATAGAACAAAGGAAAGGGGGGATTAGGAGAGAGGCTTAACACAAAACTCTAATATTTCCCGATGTAATGAATATATTGACATGAAATTTCATATGTAATTTAAGCCCTCTAAGGACGACAACTATTAATTTTCAGCGGAATGAGCCGAAAGAGAAGGGGCTCAACTCAAATATCGCAATAACTACCGATGTAATACTGCAGCGGGTGATAGCTCTCTCACCATGATAGGTATACAATTTCTGTTGGCTGTCCCCCTTGCCTTTTTGGTAAGAGATTTGAGTTATCCAGGGCTGAAGAACATTGTGGCAAGTCCGTCCTCGCAGGGTAGATAAGTCATCTCATGTCATTTGTAGCCAAACGTATGTAGTTATCTTAAAATCCCCTCTACTGATTCCAGAATCAATGATACTCATGTCAACAAAATCATCTTGCTGCATGTGGTAAACTACAAATTTTCCTTCCAACCTTGCGCCCACTATTACCGAAATCCAATCCTTTGGTACATATACGTTTGCACCTTTTTTCGCGCGCAGTATTTGTTAATGCTCGTAAAACCTTTTGTTGTTTCAGCATTATATTGTTGGGTGAAGAGTGATAAATATTGATATTTGTATTAAAATGGAATCAACTAATAGACCTTCTCTGCTTCATTGGAAAAGGACGGAAAGAAATCCTCCCTAACTTGGTCGAGAGATATAGCCATACAAAACAGGTATGTATGTACATATGCACCAAACATCTGCTAATATTACAGTGGACTCAAGGGCCAATTACATCTTAATATCTTATTTTGAATTTTTTCAGTCAGTACATTTTTTAATTAGTTTTTGTGACTCATGCTCGGGCTTTACAAGGTCATATCGTTTACTACCAGAGCGCTCTATGGTCACTCTGGTGGACAAGAGAGCGACTCTACTATAGGAGTCCTAAATTTTGCATATCCTAAATTTGTATTCATCTAGGGTAGAGGTATTTAACCAGTACCTGACATGGTACAGACCCGTACCCCAGTAATCATGGATAGGCAAAATTTAAGACCCCCAGCAGAGTCGGGCCTCGTAATTAAACCCCGGCATGAGTATAATAACTAACTGAGGAGGTGGCATGCAAAAGGCATCAAGTCCGTTTTTTTTTTTTTAAATGAGTTAGGAATGGAATCTTGAACCCAAGCCGGACCGACTCGTGGAGTTGAAATCAGGCAAAACGCATCCGTTCGCAGTGTATTTTACGTTCAAAGTTTACGAAACCATTCAAAAGGTTACAATTCCACCGTCCGAAGTCAAACAAAAGGCATTGGTTCCATGGGCCAATGAGAGGGCAGGTTTAGGGGTCTCCGACCAATAGCGTTGTGTTTTGGTTGAGTAGGGTTTTTTTTCGTGGTCATACCCATCATACCCATTCGTGGTCATTAGGGTGGAACGGAAAAATCACCTTTTTATTTTTAATTTGGAATAGCACAGAAAAGTTGCCTTTTAGTGTAGATAAGATAAATTAAAAATATGAAAAATATTGGAGTACGTCTTGAGGTGCCGCAAGGACCAGTTTAATGTGGCAATGAAGTAGAAACAAACATTTTGCAGCTGTAGCATTTGTAATCATTAAGGATACAGAAGTAAGAAATACAAAGTTTGACATTACAAAATATTTTTTATTTTTATTATATTTTATAATTAATAATTTTTTCCAATTCTAATGCTTATATATGTATTTAAAACCATCTTTTGTAACATTATATGTACGAGAAATTCATAAAAAATAATTTATCAAAGTTTAAAATTTTTAAATTTTTTACAAACTTTAAGCTCTTTGCGGCACCTCAAGATGTTGTAGTATTGCAACCAATTTTTTTTTTATTCTTTTTGAACTTAAAAGGCAACTTTTCTCCACTATTACCAAACTAATAACTAAAAAAAATTTTAAAAGGCCATTTTCGTTCCACCCTAGTGGTCATACTTTCTTACCGGCTGACTGAGGTTTTGGACGTGTAGAGAAGCTATTAAAAAAAAATACCCATGATACAACACCAAGAGGGTTATTGTAGCCTGTATAGGGGAGGTGGGTGAAGTAAAAATTTTCGGAAAAGATTGGAGTTAAATGGATTTTAGAAGCTTGGGAGGACGTATGAAAAATGTGGACCACAAGCAAAAAAAAGAGTATTCTTCGCAAAAATTGATGGAAGAGTTCACGTCAAAACTACTACAAATTCAGATTCGAATTCGAGCATGAAGTCTATGAACCTATATTTAAAAAAGGTTGGACCAGGAGAAGATGTTCTATCCCCGTGGAACCAGTAGCCCTAGGAAAGCCTATTTCAGTTGAGAAACGGAAGAATGTGGAAACCCTGCTATCAACCATGAGCCATGGAAATTGGAGAGAAAACCCCTCATTTTCTTATTTCAAGGAACCTTTAAGTGATCCTACTGATCTATCTAGGCCTGCCATAGAAGAAAACACTGAAATCGAGTGTGACTGAAAATACTGTATCTACTTTTTGTTGATGTGAATACATTTTTTTCTTAATTTTGTTTTCAGCACTTAGGTGCCTAAAAAAATTCCTCATTTGGAGAAAAAACATGGTTTTGTAACCTACATAAGCCCTAAAATGCAAAAAATGTGGGAAAAGGTTTTTTAAAGAAAACTGATTTGAACGAAAGGTTATAATTCCCTCGTTGGAATCAAGCAAAAGGGAATATTTCTAGTTGTGATTGAACAAAAAGCACTAGTTCCATATTTTGCACCTCTAAAAAACAATGTTCTCAGCTACATCTTTTTAATTTTTTTAGTTTTAATCGTGTTTCGGGGCTTGAACCATGAAATTTTAAAAAAAAAGTAAGGTGATACATTTATTGGTACCTGAAAAAATAAGTTTTTTGCATTTTCCCAAAAATTTTCTTAGAGGAACTAATGCCTTTTGCATGCCACCTCCTCAACTGTAAACAGCATTTTATTTTCACTAAACATTTAATTTCGTATACTATAATAAAAATGTAACTTTACAACAAAGTGGTGAGCAGTTGGCTTCCTTCTTGAGGGAGCTAAGGAGTCGGTCCCATTCGTCCGTTTTGACCATTTTTCCAAAATTCTATCCCTTTTCGTTCAACCAAATGACCCTGTCACTTATTTTCTTTAATTATGTCATTTTTTTGTTCTTTTAGTTTCGTGTCATTTATTTTAACCAATATAGGCTAAAATATCCGACAACTTCTCATAAAGATTGATATAAATCTTTTTATTTTTTTCATATGAACAAATCCCAACATATGATCGTTGCCAAGTATTAGTGTTGTATCTAAAAAATAAAGCTATTATGAAAATTATAGTTAATTAGTCATTGTGACTCATGCCCGGGCTTTAACTACGAGGTCATATCGCATACTACCAGAGCGCTCTTTCGTCACTCTGGTGGACATGAGTCCGACTCTACTGTGGGAGTCCTAAATTTTGCCTACCCTA
The DNA here is from genome assembly GCA_963662175.1 of Aradus depressus. Lineage (NCBI taxonomy): Eukaryota > Metazoa > Arthropoda > Insecta > Hemiptera > Aradidae > Aradus > Aradus depressus. The sequence goes on along the minus strand of OY759222.1, from coordinate 20,246,316 downwards.
AATTTTTATCCAACCTAGGGTAGGGGTCTTTAACGAGTACCTGACATCGTACAGGCTCGGGACCATCGCCTTACCTTACCTGGGCTTTAACTATGAGGTCATTTCGCCTACTACCAGACCGCTCTTTCGTCACTCGGGCGGACATGAAACCGACTCTACTATGAGAGTCCTAAATGTTGCCTATCCTAAAATTGTATTCACCTAAGGCAGGAAGGGCGCCGGTAGCTCAGTGGTATGGGTGCTTGCCTTCTGAGCTCAAGATCGTGGGTTCGTAACCCGACCGAGGCCCTTAGTTTATTTTATCTGGGAGGTAAAATAAACTTAAGCACGCCGTCCTTCGGATGGGACGTTAAGCGATGGTCCCGAGCCTGTACGATGTCAGGTACTCGTTAAAGACCCCTACCCTAGGTTGGATAAAAATTTAGGGTAGGCAAAATTTAGGACTCCCATAGTAGAGTCGGGCTCATGTCCACCAGAGTGACGAAAGAAGAGCGCTCTGGTAGTATGCGATATGACCTCGTAGTTAAAGCCCGGGCATGAGTCATAAAACTTAACCTAACCTAAGGCAGGGGTATTTAATGGGTATCGCACAGATAGGCTTGGGACCATTGCTTTACGTCAAAGTTTTTTCACCTTCCAGATAAAAAACCTAAGGGTTTCGGCCGGGTTTCGAATCCGCGATCTTGAGCTCACGCTCAAATACGCTACCTTTGAGGTACCGGCGCTCATTGTTTTTCTGTTTGGATTAACGGCCTTGCGTACTCCCAACTGGATGTTTGCTGCTCTTCCTGGTCTACTAATCGTCTCAACAACTACAGCAGTTTTTTCCTAATTTTTTAAATATATTATTGGTGAAAATAAAACAACTTATATATAATGCACTGTTGAAACTGATGGGGACTTACGAACTTGAACTCTGGGGTTCTGCCAAGGTTTCCAATCTGTAGCTCATCTAATCTCTTCAATCCAAAATCCTTCGTACACTAGCCAATATTCTTTACTAAGACCCTCCACAATGATCTCAACGTTCCCTACGTCATCGAAGTAGCTAAAGCCAGGCACGAAAAGTTTTAAAAGTACAATTTTCCTTCCTTAGTACCAACAGTATTGCTCTAGTCCGTGCCCTCCATTCTGCCACACTTTCCCAACGTCGCATTAAGTGTCAATGGCCTAGAGACCTCCTCAAGTAGTAGCAGGAGCAAGGATATAAATAAAAAAAATCATCGTCACTCTAAAAGTGTATATTATATAAATAGATAATTAAAATACACAATTTCTTTGTCAAACTTCACTATATATTCTCAAATACTCAACTAGTTTCGCCGTGTTAAGGCATTATCAAGAGTCACTTACAAACTGACAGAATTGGTTGACAGGGTAGAAGGTACAGTTGTGGATTTTTTTTTTTTTTTTTAGGTAATGACGGGGAATCCCTTGTTTTTGTTACTCTATACATTCCAATAAACAGATATTTACAAGATAATAATAAATATAAAAATAAAAACTAAAATATATATATATATAAAATCTAAGAGGGCGCCAGTAGCTCAGTGGTATGCGTGCTTGACTTCTGAGCTCAAGAACGTGGGTTCGTAACCCGACCGAGGCCCTTAGTTTATTTTATCTGGGAGGTAAAATAAACTTAAGCACGCCGTCCTTCGGATGGGACATTAAGCGATGGTCCCGAGCCTGTACGATGTCAGGTACTCGTTAAAGACCCCTACCCTAGATGAATAAAAATTTAGGGTAGGCAAAATTTAGGACTCCCACAGTAGAGTCGGACTCATGTCCACCAGAGTGACGAAAGAGCGCTCTGGTAGTAAGCGATATGACCTCGTTGTTAAAGCCCGGGCATGAGTCATAAAACCTAACCTAACCTATAAAATCTAATAAAGTGAATCTAACAGTAAAGTGTTGGTATTTATATGGGTATGACTCATGAATTATAGGTTAGGTTAGGTTTTATGACTCATGCCCGGGCTTTAATTACGAGGTCATATCGCCTACTACCAGAGCGCTCTTTCGTCACTCTGGTGGACATGAGCCCGACTCTACTGTGGGAGTCCTAAATTTTGCCTACCCTAAATTTTTATTCATCTAGAGTAGGGGTCTTTAACGAGTACCTGACATCGTACAGGCTCGGGACCATCGCTTAACGTCCCATCCGAAGGACGGCGTGCTTAAGTTTATTTAATTATGTTTATTTTGTATATTATATATTTTAAAATAAATATTAATTTTATATTCTTATTTTTTTTATTGTTTATGATATAAAATTATATCTGATATATAATTTATAATAAATAACTTTGAACGTACGTGAACATAAGTAAAAATGAATCATAATGCACATAGATTTTCTATATTATATTTCTTAAAATATTATACGATAAATGGATATTATATATATTAATTCACTAGCATTTATGAAGTAAACATGACGTCTTAATTTAGAAGTTATTCATTTGAAAATTGATCTTAATTTTGGACAAATGAAGAGCCATAATAGCATATAAGAATCGAGTTATTTCATTATTTGCTTAGAAGATTTCATTACCTGCCTGGAAGGTTTCTTTATCTTGAATTAGTTATTTCAATTGTCTAGTTAGATGCAGTTTAATTTTAAGAGCTATTTTCGCTATTTCAAAGACAATATTCTGACTGTAAACGAAAAATATTTAACTCTTTGCGATCCCTTTCTTACTTTATGTATCATAAATTTTCTTGTTATCCATATATAGATTATTGGCGAGATAACTCGTACATATTAAGGAATTTAATCTTGAAAATTTTCAGTAGTCAATAAATAACTCGTTAGTTTTCATGTTTTATCTTGATTTGACGATTCAAGGAGACCTTTTATTAGTTTATTCAAAATTGTTGACTGAATTGAATTGTCTGATTTTCCAAATTCAGTAAAAATAATTCTGCCTTCCGTTCGACCCTTACAGCATATATAATCAACTTGTAATGTTTTTAAATTATTTTCTTTTACTGGACTATCATTTGTCAAATTATCTTCGTCAAAATTATCATAAGAATAATATTCGGTTATCTCAAATTTTATATTTGAATTTGAAAAGTATTTTTGGGCAAAACTGCTCAAAATTTGAACGTGATATGTGTAAGAATAGACCTTGGTACAGGCGGATTGGCATATTTGTCTTTTTTCCTGTCTCGTTTCTGTGAAAGATATCTGCGCTAGGGGTATCGGCAAGTCTATTGTATAATTTATGAGATCGTGCCAACTTCGAAAAGTGGAACTTTTAAGTCTTTTTCTTATAATTTCTGGGGAAGAAAATGTATCAAAATCATTCTCGAAATTATCAGAGCCTAACTTATAACTGATATTTCTTCTAAATAGTCGTTCGTAGACAGCACAAGGCTGGTAACAGGTAAGCATGGATTCTTGACTCTTTCGGAGACGGTCCAGCGGTATATCAGCTGCTTCTGTATGAAATCCGTCAAAAATGTCGGAAATTCCTGATGGATGATCTCTGAGCAGCGATTCATCGCTATACAATCGTGACCTTTTTATAATATCGTATAATTCCGATAAAAAATTAATTTTAGCCAATTGATGTGTTTCAGTTTGTACAAATTTTTCATAAACTTGTACATTTTTTGAATTGACGATGTGTTGAGAATCACTTGTACTCTCAACATTTGGAAGATGAGAAGAGTCTTGAAGGAAAGAATATTTACTCGGTTGAATGGACGATATTGGAGAACTTAGGTCTTCTTCAGAAATTCCAAATTCAGTTTCTGACGACCTGGGGTACACTGAAGAGTTTAAACTTTGATTAGACTGATTCCCTGAAATAAAAATAAAAAAAGAAAAGAAATAGATTATAAATAGAAAAAATCAAAAATGATCGAGGTTGGAATGTCCAGTGAGGTTTCCAGTACAATCGTATTTGTATAGGCAGCTCTTTTTGTCCCAATTTATTGGGAAACATTTTACAATAATATTGATATAGTAATTACTTTGATGCTGATTAGGTTAGGTTTTATGACTCATGCCCGGGCTTTAACTACGAGGTCATATCGCCTACTACCAGAGCGCTCTTTCGTCACTCTGGTGGACATGAGCACGTCTCTACTGTGGGAGTTCTAAATTTTGCCTACCCTAAATTTTTATTCATCTAGGGCAGGGGTCTTTAACGAAGGACGGCGTGCTTAAGTTTATTTTACCTCCCAGATAAAATAAACTAAGGGCCTCGGTCGGGCTACGAACCCACGACCATGAGCTCAGAAGTCAAGCACGCATACCACTGAGCTACCGGCGCCCTCACTTTGATGCAGTAATAACTAATAAATAATTAATTATAATAATGCTAACCAACCTCCATTTTGGGATGTCTACTAATTATTTTTGTCATTACTAAATTGAACATTTATAATAAGTGTTGTTTGTTCCAATATCACGTCTAAACGGCTGGGCAGATTTTCATGAAACTTCAGATCCTCCTGAGTTCGATTCAAGAATAGGCTATGTTGGCAGATTACAAAAACCAAATTTCCAATCATTTATGTAATGAGTAATGTAACCAGTAATGAGTCGACTTTATCTCTCCGATTTCCACTAAAATTAGCCTATAAAAATCTATAAAATTAAAACAATGAAACATTTTCTCTTCTAACCTTCCTCAGAATGTGCCTTACTTCACTAAAGAGCTTCTGATGTTTCGACAACGAGATATATAGTAGATATTGTTTTAGGATATGGGCTGCTCAGCAGAAATATGTGAAATGCAAAACAAGACCTCAACTCATTAAATATATTTGTTTTGCGTTATCTCTAAATGGTATTTATTAAATATAAGAAAACATATACTTTTGAGTAAGTACACATTCGAATTTTTATTATTTCTATTTGATATTTTAGGACAATAAGAGCAATTCAGACGTATTATTATTTATTATACAACTAACTTATACATTATATAGCGAAATGGCCTAAACCCGAAACTCCTAAATAGAGGAGAACCTGCAAGGTTACTGCTACACTAAAAAACAAATGGAACGGTCAACATTTTATTCTTTTGGATAAATTAATTAATTTATATATATATATATATATATTCTTTTATTTTTTGTTAACTTTTTTGCGCCTTACACGTGTGCAACATCACCCCAGTCGTTCCCCAGCCCATGACATTACTAGCTTCTGCCGCCAGAAGCCGACAAACTGGCGGAACATAGGGTTGCCGATCTCCGTCACCAGCAGCCGCAGATCCAGTCTTGCGGTATGACTCCCCTCCTGGCCTCGTCTTATAGCGGACATCTGACAACTAAATGTCCTGCAGTCTCGATGCTTGAATAGTACATTTTGTTATTTTTCTTAAATGTAATATTTGCTAAAGAATAATGTGTTGACTTTCCCGTCGTTTATTTTATTGAGACAGTACTGGTTCCTCACTAATAGGTCTTTCGTCGGGTTAATGTCATGAAATACTTGTCCTTTTGGCGGTAATATATATAAGACACGTCAGTGTATAGTAATATAATAAAATAGTTTGCGAGCATTAAACCGAACCAATCTTAGAAATTCCAATAATGTGGCTTCACTGCAAACTTGCCAAAAAAAATGTTATTAAGGCCATTCCAAAATAAATGTGTTTAAATTACCAACTGAATTTCTTACCATTGAATGAAGCCGATTTTCTTTTAATTTTTCTCTTTTTTTTAACTTTCAAACTTGTCTGAAGAGAATTAATTTTTTTTTCAAGAAGATCCGTGCTATGAAGCAGGATTTTAACTTTGGTCTCATTGGACAACAATTTTCTCTGAGAGCCGAACAATTTTGAGGGGAAAATTTTTTTCAGAATCCTAAACGCAAGACAAGGCTCAATGGATCCTTCCAGTAGGTATTTTAAGAAGTCAATATCGCCTAAAATGTCTTCTGCTTTTTTCTTCAATGTATCGCCGTCTTCTTTCGACTGGGATTTGATCAACGACAAGTCTTTTTCGGAGACGACGGTCAAATTCGACTTTTCACCTTTGATTCCACGCACTCTTTTTTCCAATTCCACTATCTTCACTTGTACATCCAACAATAATTGATTCAGATCAGAAAAATCCTCTTTTCTGGGCAGTCTCCGGGTTTTTGATTCCAATTTTTTGGTGTCGTTTTTTTTATTTTCAATTTTATTTTTTTCAGTTAGTATTTCTGTAATGGAAACAGTACGATCTTGAAAAGTCATGAATTTAGAAGTTTTTGAGAAAATCTAACCTAATTTAATATAAAAAACTAAAGCATATGATAGCTTCAACAGATCATTTCTAAATATTTTTTGTATTCTAGTAATTCTCAAATAAATCTCGATTTTTACATATTAAAAACAATATTGAATGGAAATTTATTATTTTCTTATCACTTTGAGAATAAACGAAGTGATTATAATATTTTAGAACATGTTAAAGAGCGTGTTTTCAATATTCCATTGCCTTTTTATAAAACTTTCAGACGAATCTTGCACAAGATTTCATGTTGTTAGTTTAACATATCGCTTACTACCAGAGCGAATGAGCGTGGACATGACCCCCACTCTACTATGGGAGTCCTAAATGTTGCCTATCTTGGTTTATTCACTCAGGGTAGGGGTCAGACACAGGCTCGGGACCATCACTTAACGTCCCATCTGAAGGACGGCGTGCTCAAAGTTGTTGTTGTTCTGTACCCGGGCTTTAAAGCCAAACTATGAGGTCTTTCCTTCTGCCTATCCAGGTTTATTTAAGGTAGGAGTCTTTAACGGAAACTGACAAATTCTGTATCCGCCCTCTTCTTTCTAGTTCTCTTCAAGACAATATAAAATACTTCTCTAAGACACTTCCTCTTTTTTCTCCTCTCCTTTCGAGTCGTTTTATATTTCAAAATAGAGGACACTGGTAGTTCAATCGTAGCGTGCTTGCTAACTGAGCTCAAGATCGAGGGTTCGAAACCCGGCCCTGGCCTTTCGGTAATTTATTTGGGAAGATAAAAAACCTTGAGCACTCTGTCCTTCGGATGGGACATGAAGCGATGGTCTCGAGCCTACCTTTGGTAACTAAAACTGGGTTGGCAAAATTTAGGACTCTCACTGTAAAGCCGGGCTCATGTCCACCAGAGCGACGAAAGAGCGCTCTGCTAGTAGGAGATATGACCTCGTAGTTAAAGCCCGGGCATGAGTCACATTAACCAACTAGCAATATCTCAAATAAAAGTAAACTAATACTGACGGAAAATGAAGAGTTCTAGCTTTTCTGGTTAAAAAAATATGATAAACCTTTTTGTGACTACAAGTTTTGTATAAAGTTATGTTATGTGTTAGTTACGAATATTTTGAACGTCTTATCATGGCTTCTAAAGAACATAGAGAAGAGCTCATAACCCCGAATGTTTTTGAAAACAACATCAAAAGTTCAGGACGTGCAATTTTGAAGAAAGTGCATACAGGCGCCACGGCCTATTTTAAGAATCAGGGTGGAGCATACGGAGGGGGGGCTTTGAACAGTGGACTGTATAAATTGAAAATGGACTATATTATAAAACACTTACCACTTTCCAGGCAGAGCCTTCTTCGCCCAGGAGCATCTAAACAAATTACAAACAGCTGGCCTGCGATTGCTATTGTATTAAATACCTTACTGGACGGAAGTCTGGACGGTCTATCTGGAGCAGGCAAACTGGGGCCTCAGGGGGAGGCAACGATACGACTGGTAAATGGGGCCGTGTAGGCGACGTGAAGCAGACGATACTGGGGCCTTGTAGGCAACGGGTATCAGACTATACTGCCTCAGGGATAGGCATTAGGGTGGAACGAAAAAATCACCTTTTGATTTTTAATTTGCAATAGCGCGAAAAAGTTGCCTTTTAGTGTAGATAAGATAAATAAAAAATATGAAAAATATTGGAGTACGTCTTGAGGTGCCGCAAGGACCTTAAAGTTTCATAAAAACACACTTTTTTGGAACTTTTCCAAAGATTTTTGCGTGTCTCGATTATGTGATTTTTAATTTGGAATAGCGCAGAAAAGTTGTCTTTTAGTGTAGATAAAATAAATTAAAAATATGAAAAATATTGGAGTAGGTCTTGAGGTGCCGCAAGGACCAGTTTAATGTGGCAATGAAGTAGAAACAAACATTTTGCAGCTGTAACATTTGTAATCATTAAGGACACAGAAGTAAGAAATACAAAGTTTGACATTACAAAATATTTTTTATTTTTATTATATTTTATAATTAATAATTTTTTCCAATTCTAATGCTTATATATGTATTTAAAATCATCTTTTGTAACATTATATGTACGAGAAATTCATAAAAAATAATTTATCAAAGTTTAAAATTTTTCAATTTTTTTACAAACTTTAAGCTCTTTGCGGCACCTCAAGATGTTGTAGTATTGCAACCAATTTTTTTTAAATTCTTTTTGAACTTAAAAGGCAACTTTTCTCCACTATTACCAAACTAATAACTAAAAAAAAATTTAAAAGGCCATTTTCGTTCCACCCTAATAGGCAGCTAGACGAACCACTACTTGGGGCCTCAGAGGGAGGCTACGTGAGTACATAAGACAACCTCAGAGGGAGGCATCCATACGACAACTAAGGATAAAAGGTACTAATCCGCACTTGGTCAATAAGTGGGAGGGGGTACCTAATCTTACAAAAATAAACAATAAAAACGGTGGTAAATTCAAGCTACTGGCCTCAACAGTGCGTATATTTTTAAAAAATGTCAATTAACAAACTTTTCATTTGGATTTCTAAAGAGATGCCATCTTGTCTTCTAAATTTTACAAAAATATTAAATCTAATCCAAAGGTTTTCAGATAGTTTTACTGAGCCAACAGGGAAAATGAATAGAATAGAATTTCGAGAACAAATTTTGGATTTATTTTCTTAAATCTACATTATTAAAATTAAAAACTAAACATGCAAACAAACATCACATAGATATCTTCCAGAAATTCCATGTTAAATCTTCACCTTTTCATTTTTTTTTTAATACCTTCTGGTGCTAAAAATTAATTGAAACGAAAATTTCATATGTATATTCAAACCTCTATGAGGACGACACATTAATTTTCAGCAGAATCAGACGATGGAGAAGTTAGGTAATCGGCTAGAAAATCGATAGGTTGTCCTTATGAGGTTTTTTGGTCACACAAATAAAATTTTTTGTCGATACATTCATGCTTTTGGCAGTTTTTTTTTAAACCTCCCCCCTGTAGAGTTCTGCAATCCGTCAAATATTCTATGTAAAATTATTTCCGGAATTATATGATTTTTGACAGCAATAAAAAAAAAAGGAAAAACTCTGTGAATCACCGGCCGTGTACTTCCTCGCATATTGCTGAGCTATCGGCGCCCTCACATTCATGCCCACATACACATATACAGACTAACATGAATAGTTTTTTTTTTTTTTTTTTTTTTCATTTTTAGAATTAGGGGGTCAAAAAACGTGATTTTAGGTAGAATTACTAACCGAATAAATAACTTTCCCAGCTGTATGAGTTATAGGGGTTATGCATTCGGTCGGAAAACTCGATGTTTAGTTTTCAACCAAACCGACCTCTTGATTTTAATAATGAAAAACAAATGCCGTGTGTCTGTGTGAGTGTATGTCTGTAGTCACGATAACTGAATGAATATATATATATAAATAGTATAACCTCAATTAGCAAGAGCTCATAACCCTGATTCAATGTGGATTTCGTAGAAAGCAAAGCACCCAAGACTGCCTAGTACGACTTGAAGCCGACCTGCAGGACACTTACAGGACACTCATTAACAAGGAGCATGCAATCGGCATAATTTTTTTATATAAAGAATGCTTTTGATACGACGTGGAGGCACTACATTCTTAAAACATTGCACCAATGGGGTTTCCGTGGATATCTGCCGATATTCATTCAAGAATTCATGAAAGAACGGTCATTCAGCGTTTTAGTAGGCAATGCGAAGTCTGAGCAGCGGGAACAGAAAAATGGTATACCCCAGGGAAGCGTTATAGCACCACCCTGTTCTGCATTGCCATCATAAAATAGCCGGCTGTATCTCGAGGCATGTCAATGGATACCTATATGCAGACGACTTCGCAATACTGTGTCGCGGGAACAGTCTTGACCTTATACAGCAGAGACTACAAGTGGCAGTGAACAAAGTGCACTGTTGCGCGTTATACTCTGGCTTTCAGTTCTCAGTTGAAAAGACCAGCTGCATCCACTTCACCAGGAGGAGGAACATCAACTGCGACCCCATGATTACTTTAGGTAGTACTCCTCTACTTTACGTGGATCACATTCGTTTCTTGGGCATGGAATTGGACGCAAAGCTCAACTGGTCTGCTCATATAAAACTGCTGAAGGAAAAATGTATGAACAAATTGAGAATCTTGAAGGTTTTAGGTAATACGGAGTGGGGTGCACAAAGATCCACACTTCTAACAATATACAAGGCCCTGATATGTTCCAACCTGGACTATGGCTCCTTCATATACAGCTCAGCAAGGCGAAGTCATCTCGAGTCGCTGGACGTAGTGCACTATGCAGGGATCCGCCTGGCTACTGGAACATTCCGGACCAGCCCTGTGATCAGTATTTGTGCAGAAGCAAGTGTTCCTCCTCTGCTGTTCCGCAGACTCAGGTTAGCAGCAAAATATATTTCCGGAGTGTATACTCATCCTAAACATCCTTCATACAACTGTATCTTCAATCCCACATTCAATAGAGTGTACAATAGTCAAATTAACGCAACACTTCCTCTCAGTCGCCGAATGTCGGACGTGATAACTCAACTCCTATCCGTACCTGCGGGACGGCTAGTTGAGGAGCTTCCGTCTTGGACATTGTCACGCCCCGTCTGTTCCTTCCGTCTAAAATCTGTTGTGGACAACGCTCACAACAAGCCTATAGAAGTCAGACAGAACAGATTCTCTATTGCAAGCTGTCTCTGATCCGAAAGTAATTTACACTGACTGATCCAGATCGGAAACTTCTATGGCATGTGCCTTCGTAGCTAACAACAACACATATAAATATAAGCTCCACCCACTCTACAGTATATTTACAGCAGAATTGAAGGCTATAGCGCTGGCTCTGTACTCCGTTATGACAGTCACTGAAAACACCATAGTCGTTTGCACGGACTCACTCAGTGCCTTGCACAGTCTCGACAACATGTTTCCCAATCATCCAATAGTTCACCAAATCCATAGGTATCATACCATGTTAATACAGGCGGGAAAAACGGTGCTCGACGTGTGGGCCCGTGCTCATACGGGTGTTCCTGGCAACGAAAGAGCGGACAAAGCAGCAAAAAATGTACACAATCTCCCTGAAGTCTGTCCTGTTCCCCTGACTCCCAATGAGTTACTTCGACCGATAGCAGCCAACATTCACTGGGAATGGCAAAGCATGTGGGACGAAGTGGATATGAACAAGCTAAGAATGTTGAAGCGGAGTGTACAACCCTGGAAGAGTTCATCGAAAGACATCAGAAGAGAGGAGGTGGTGTTGGGAAGGCTCCGGATGGGCCACACCAGACTTACCCACGGCTACATCATGTCTAGAGAGGAGCCCCCGCAGTGTGCCGCCTGCGGCTACACCCTCACTGTCAGACATATCATAGAGGAGTGCCGCGCCTATGAGCATCTCATGGTCAAGTACAACATCCCACGCAATCTGTCGGAGGCTCTCGGGGACGACAAGTCTGTTATATGTTATAGATCAATTAATTCCCTTTCTGAAAGAATCCGGACTGTACCATAGCATATAGTATTTTTTATTTATCTATTTGTTATAATATAACAGATATATATATATATATATATTGTGATATATTGAATATAAGAGACCTAGTAGTAAATATAGTTCTAGGAGTGACCACGGCTAGCGCAGTGATTGAGTGCTACATAGACTGGAGGGGATGATAATGCAGGTCTGCTCCAGTGTAGTTAGAAGGACATTCCCAGTTCAGCTGCCGTGGTAGGCAGAGACTCCCGTTTTAGTTGCTGTGGGAGACAGACATTCACGTGTGAAGTGTCAGACGAGACAGACACTTCCTAGTTCAGCTGCCGTGGTAGGCAGACTCCCGTGTCAGTGGCCGTGGGAGACAGACATTGCCGTTTCAGCTGCCGTGGTAGGCAGACATTCCAGTTTCAGCTGCCGTGGGAGACAGACACTCCCGTTTGAGCTGCCGTAGGAGACAGAAGACTCTCGTTTTAGCTGCTGGAGGGAGAGCATCCCCGCTGTCTATCTCCAAGGGACTGGACTTTCCTCGCCTCTTCGTGAATTCTGGATGAGAGATCGCAGGCTCGAGTGTGGTTTGAAATTAGAAGACTTTTAAAGGTAACGCAACCATTTATTTTACATTTTTCTCCGACATCGAGACGAATTGCTGGCTGATCATCAATAGACATCTTCATATTGCGGGGAGTACAAGGACATTTAAGATCATACAAATTGGTTTCATGTTTTATTGATAATTTATTTCAGATGTTCGATTCTTTGAGGGACGCCTCACTATTATATTAGTTAATGATTGTTTTAATAAATGTATGTTTTCTTATAAATTGTTCTCTGAACTCTCTATAGCCTAACTCACCTTCTGACTACGCACTTTAACCCCAAAAGTAAATTCATTTTCATATTAAATAATAAAAGTTTTAAAGACCCCAAGTTAAGATCACTTCAATTTATGGTGAATAGCGCCGGGTATATCTCAAAATTTAATGATATGAGGCACAGATCATCACAATATATATTTTATAGCTATATATATATATATATCTGTTATATTTTATAGCTACATTTGAAGGGCGATGATAACTTTGCAGTTTTTTGCCCTTAAAAATAAAATCATATATCTTTTTTCTTTAAGGCACTTCTTTCTCTCTATAACACTTCTTTTCCTTTAAGGCACTTCTTTCTCTCTATAAAACACTTCTTTTTCTTTAAGGCACTTCTTTCTCTCTATAAAATACTTCTTTTTCTTTAAGGTACTTTCAGACAAGAGAAAGAATTGTCTTTAAGGAAGTTCACAAGTTTTTTTCTTACCTCCTACCGCAGTAATAACTTTTCTTTAATGCCAATTGTTACTTTATTTTGTTTTGCTATTTTCTGTTTGAGTATAATGTGACTTTTTTAATATACACCAGTGAGTATTTTAGTTAATATAAAAAACATGGCTGGCACCGCTGGAAGCGCTCTCTATCAAGATACAGCAGCTACACCCGTCCTATGTACCTTTCCCGGCATCGTGACTTCACATCCCCTTTGTCGTGACTCCATCAGTTTATTTGCTGTGTTCGGACGGGAAGTGTTTATTCACAGCCCCCCCCCCCCCCTCCCCCTTAGGTAGCTAGTAGCTCAATGTTATGCGTGCTTGCCTTCTAAGCTCAAGATTGTGGGTTCGAAACCCGGCCGAGGCCCCCTAGTTTATTTTGTCTAGGAGGTAAAATAAGCATGCCGTCCTTTGGATGGGACGTTGAGCGATGGTCCCGAGCCGGTACGATGTCAGGTACTCGTTAAAGACCTCTACCCTAGGTGAATAAAAATTTAGGACTATTATAGTAGAGTCGGGCTCATGTTTACCAGAATGACGAAAAAGCGCTCTGGTATTCGGTGATACGGACCTCATAGTTAAAAGCCCGGGCATGGATCATAATATCTAACTAACTTTAATTTTAATTATAAACGTCTATTTATAAAAATATGTTAAGAATTAAATTTTGAGTAAAAATATGAAATGGCAGGCTGGTAACAATGTTTGTGGGGGGGGGGGGGGGGGGGGGGGGGGGGAGCCATGGTGGCCATGCGGGCTAGAGCGTAGGGCTTTGGTCTCACCATGGTTTGCGGGTTCGAATCCCGTTCGGGAGTGTTTTATTTCGTGGATAGAACTCCCTCCCGGGGCCATGAATGTTGTAAATAATTAAATAACACAGTGTCATGGCTTATATGCATCGAACATAAGGCCAAAAAAAACAATGTTTGGGTTATAAGTATGGGCCTTTATTGGAGAGGTCTGCCTATCTTACACCATCGCCTATTTCAGACCAGGGTCCTATCACCTACATAAGTATACAATAATAAATATCCTTCTAACAAGGGGTCACACAGTTACCTTCCGGGCATGAGTCACAGAGAACAACCAAAAAAACTAGCTTCCATTTTTCATGTAAACTAACATTTAACCTTTGGTTTTGTTCGTCACCGCAGTGTCTATATCTGTGTTCTCCAAACTGAATTGCAGGAACCTAATTTAAATTTAATGTTTTCCACTTATTACTATTTTTTTTCTTCGAGGGCTTCTTAAATGTCACTTGATTGGTGTCAGTCAGCCCGTCTTCGGGACAGATGTGTTGCAGGAACTCGGCGGGTTGCATTGGTGGAGGAAGCAATGAAATATTACAGATACAGATAGGTGTAATCATGTGACACATTGAAGGGTTCCGTAGGTTAACAATGATTTGATTAATAAATAAATATTTGAAGACCCCTGGCTTCCATCCGTTCGGTTCTATAAATTCTAAAATGAGTTAATTAATGCTGATCGTATTCACTTGCTACCTTGTTTTGTTTGAGCCAATTAGAATAACATACTATGAAATGTGCCTGTATTTTTTATAAATTTATTATTAATTTCTTTATAAACATCCAGTTGTTTTAGTGTATATAATTGTTGTTAGATTGATATTGGAGTACCTGGCCTTTCAGTCCTTCTCTTCTACGTCGTTGTACAACGTAACAGACTGTGCGGAATTACGCATTATATCAGAAGAGAATATACGCACATGCGCACAGCCCGGTAGGTTGCGTCTCCTGTACTCCTTAGGTTTTGCGATAGGTAAGGAGAGGTTGGAGTGAGGAGTTCAGGAATGATGAGCCCCCGGGACCTGCGGGCGACTCGAGAAGGTGCTGGGAAGATAGCTCGTGCACGAAAGATCAACTCGTGCTTGGAGCAGCCTGGAATAGACGAGGCGGGACCAGCGACTGCCACAGGCTGGCATGGCCTCTGCAAGAGGGATCAACTCGTGCAGCAATCCAAGGTAGACCAGGCGGGACCAGCGACTGCCACAGGCTGGCATGGCCTCTGCAAGAGGGATCAACTCGTGCAGCAATCCAAGGTAGACCAGGCGGGACCAGCGACTGCCACAGGCTGGCATGGCCTCTGCAAGAGGGATCAACTCGTGCAGCAATCCAAGGTAGACCAGGCGGGACCAGCGTATGGATCAGGCATGATCTGAGTACCCGGGACGAGCAGGCGTCGCAAGGAGAATGAGAAGGTTTACCGGGACACGAGTGACCAGCTCGCGTCACTACCCAGCACGTGGGCACGTTTCTGGTGGTAGGAAAGAGATGGTGAGGTTCAAGGAGAAATAAGAACAGTTACTGAGCAAGGCAACAATGGGGCGGGAGCTCCAGCAGGCTTATATAGTCGCCTGAAACCCCCACCCTGCAGTCCTGCCGGAGAAGAGTGGAGAGAACCTCATTGTCCATGTAACAAGGAGCGAATTGTACAGTGTAGGGTACGTTACAAAAGTAAGGATATTGGTCAGAACAGAAAACATTTATCAATTTATTTAGTCAAAACAAATGAAATAAGCATTTTGACCTCGCATGGTTTGACTTTACTATTTACGTGGTGTTTTTCTAAAATTTCATTCGCAAAAGTGCAGAATGCAACTCTTGCTTTTTCCTTCGTCATTTTATTATCTGTATGTTTCTTCCACTCGTCATATTTCTCTTGGTACACCGACCCCGAAACAGGTCTCGCTAAAATAATAAACGATTAAGACATTTAGGTCATATTTTCATATGAGTTCAGGATAACAAGAAATATTTTTCAAATTTATATGTCAGCTTGTACTTCACATTACAACTTTATACTCATTTTATTGATATTTATTTCGAGCCATGTGATAGTATATTTATTAATTTATTCTGATAACTATGAAAATTAAGACCTTTAGCTAAGACAATTTCTGTTCGAAACGTACAAGTTGTCTCTAAAAATAAATCAAGCCTGTCTCAATTACAAATGTTATTAAAAAAATAATAGCAATATCTACTATAATAGCGACTCTATTACGGAACATTATATTAAGTTGTACGAATCAGTTTTATATGCGATGGTAGAAGCCCATTTAATTAAATATATTACTTTAAATAACGGTTATAAAAATGAAAATGTTTGGTATTCAAAAGAATGCAAAAAAAGAAGTTAATAAGTTATGTCGTAATGATAACTTTAGTCGTGACTCAATGAAGTTATATGTTGACTGCGCATCGAATCATAGAAGAATAATTAACAAATGTAAATCTGAATTTTTGACGTGACAACGTCTTATAATTTGGTAGGCCGGCACCCCATGTTCGAAAACTGCGTTATGTTACTTTCGGTAACACGTATCGCGCATGCGCCGAGAGAGAGCGCTTCACACTGTCTTCGTTCAGCTAGTTGCTTTCCTGTCTCGATTCACGTGGTACCGCTTACAAACGTATCGCTGCTGACCGATTTGATGTTTACTTTTTGAAATATAAAATATTTCAAAACAAAACGAAATGAGTATCTATGTATTTCTAAATTGAATAATTTATTATTTTAAACAATAAAAAAACATTTTCGTTGGTAAATGTTTATTGATAAATCACACAACATTGAACAAAATCACAATGTGAATCGAATTGTTAATTGAACTTCACAAAACATGTAACAATTATATTATTGTCTTACATGATGTATAAATGTGAAAATAGCATTGATTTAAATAAACGCTTCATAAAATTGTTCGCCATTCTAAACCTATTTGATCTATGAATTTGAAAATGATATTGTCATCGAATAAACTCTTTATAAAAATTGTAAACAAAATTTTAATTTAAAACTATTATGCTTATGAATGTTTTCTTTCTATATTGTTTTTAAATTGTTTCAAGGTTTAAAAATTGTATTCATATGATTTGTTATATTTGATTCTTGACACTTTTGCTATTTCGCAAATCAGACGTTGTCATGCTCATTTCGCCACGCATCAGAGTTGCACGCACCTGATTTTTCGAATGTGTTAAAACCGCTTTTAGAAACGTAAGGAACCCCTCGGAATTCTGGCAAACTATCAAAAAATTTAGAAAGAACAAAACAAGTAACTGTCCAATTTCTGTTCAACAGTGGGAAGAATTTTATGTCTATATCATGCCTCCGAAGTTGTATATTATCGTTTGTTGTTCAGCCACCATCACCCATTTCTTGATATGGACATCTCTTTAGAAGAGCTGTTATCAAGTATAGGGAGCAGTAAAAATAACAAAGTAGCCGGTCTGCATCTAGTACCTAATGAGTGCTTTAAGTATTTCGACCCGTCTTGGACCCACTACCTACTAAATTTGTTTAATAAAATAAATTCCCCGATAAGTGGTGTAAAGTTAAGTTGAAAATGCTTCATAAAAAATGTGAAACAACTGATCCTGGTAATTATAGAGGGCTTGCAATATTTAATTATATTACTAAATTATTTACGTCTATTGTTAATAATAGGTTAGAAAAAATAGCATAAATTATGGCGGAAATATTAATTAAGAAGGGTTGTAACCCCTGCATCACCAGTGAGTTGACAACCCTAATTAATCTTTGTATAGAACAAAATTATTTTAAATTTAAGGATAATTTCTATCACCAAAAGATGGGAACACCCATGGGTTCCCTCTTTAGTCCTCTGGCAGCGGAGGTCTACATGGATAGGTTGGAGAGAGACCACATTTCCACAAAATAGCACTCTGGACGAGGTACGTGGATTTTGGTGGAGTTCACGGGAACCAATTCTGAACTAAACAGCTTACACGACTACATAAACTCAATTACAGATACTATAAAATTCACCATAGACTTAGAACAAAACAATAGTATCAATTATTTGGATCTACAAATCACAAAACAGGACAAGAGCTACACCTTCGACATTTACAGGAAACCCACCAATACAGAAACATTAATACCAAACAGTTCATTTCATCACACAAAACATAAACATGCAGCCTTTCATTCTTTCATAGACAGACTCCTCAAACTTCCTGTTTCCCGTGACTCCTACGAAAGAGAGTTGGAGCACATCAGACACCTCGCCGTCGTTAATGGTTACACAACCGACCTGGTAGACCTTATATTGAAGAGAAAGACGGAGGTAACTTCAGTTTACGGAGGGTGTAACCAAACTAAAGAGAGGGATTACGGGGGTGGCTGGTGTGTTCTGCCGTACCTCCCCAGACTCTCTGAGAAATTATCTCGGATAACAAATAGAGAGGATGTGAATGTGGGTTTCAAAAGTAGGACTTCTCTTAGGGGGATGCTCTCAAAAACCAAAGATCGTGTGGACCTCCCTGACAAATCCGGCGTGTGTAGGATTAATTGCAAAGATTGTGAATGTTTTTATCTTGGGCAGACAGGCCGGAATCTGAGGACTAGAATAAGGTAACATTTGAGGGGCGACTCTCAATTTTTCCAACACCTCCAAAACACAGGACATGAGGCCGGTTCAGTCTCGTTACTACATCATATCCAAAAAAGTAGAAAGATGGATACATTGGAAAATATAGAAATTAAATTGGAAAGGAGGAAGAGAGAGTCCCCCCTCCTCAACTCTAGAGAGGGGATGGGAGGTTTGTCCAGTCTCACGTACACTGTTCACCCAGTTGTGACTCAGATGGTGGACAGGAATAAATCGTCTGTCCCCATCCATGGTATTTTTTATTGATTGTTTTATTTATTTATTTTTTGTTTTATTTATTTGTTTTATTTATTTATTTATTATAAAATTATTTAGTTCTATTCAAAAAAATTTTTATTAGGTATGGTTAATTCAAAAAATTATTTTTAATTTTTTTAATTTTATTATTTATTTTTGCCTTTATATTATATTAAGGATGGTTTCTTTTGTAGACAGACTGATGATGAGGGAAACCTCGAAAGCCGGCTAGCTTTCATAACTAATAAAAATCTGTGAGAGGTCAGACTATATTTTATTTGACAACCTGTGTCGTTATCTTGTCTTCCTCCTGGAGCGAGGCCCAGCGTATTTTAGATCTTCTGAACGAGTACTGTCAGGCCAACTCTCTAACTATTAACACCGACAAAACTTTCTTGGTTCATTTTCGTAAAGCGGGAAGGTTGACCAGGATGAGGGGGCTCTATTACCAACAGACTAAACTGGACATGGTAAATAATTTCACATATCTGGGTGTGCCATTCTCTTCCTCTGGCAAATTTCGTGCTGCCTCCAATTATTTTTTGGGAAAATTGGCAGCGGGAAATTCGGCAGTAATGAACCTGCTAAGGTCCACGAGATCTGATTCCTGGGAGGCGAAGTGCTACCTTTTCGACTCTACATCTGAGAGACTACTACTGTACCTGTCCGAGGTTTGGGGATGAGAGTACGTGGAGGTAGTTGAGCGGGGTCAGTTCTGGGGCTTCCAGTGAGCATCCCCCAGCGTCTATGTTAGGGTACGTTTATACCGAAGATGCATCGATGATGGAGGTGGAGGTCGCGGTCGATACCTCGATGTCATATCAAACTACCGCTTCTGAATGTGAGTGTTCATGGTAAGGATGCCCGATGGCTTTCACCCTCGCGGCTCACATGGATCCCTAATGCGATGTCGATGGTAAAACAAAATAGTTTGTTTTTTCATCGATGTAGCGATGTGAGAGGTGTGCTGATTGGTCCTCCCTGACTGCACATTGCGCATGCTCAACCCACTTGTCAAAATATTTTATTTGTTGACGTTTAACCTAACCACATAGTAGTTTTATCAAACATTTTTTTATTAATAATTATTATTATTAAAAAGTTGATTATTATTATTAATTAATATGAAAAAAGAGCTAATTAATCTAGTCTTTAGGTGTCCGCAAATTTAAAATGTATTTTTTATACTGCCGAAGAGGCTTATTTTAATAACTACTCAATTGTCTCCCTTTGAAATGACATTTGGTTACTCTAGCTAGTAAATCTTATGATACATATTTTTTAGTATGCTATCCTACTTTTAAGGAAGACGTATTATATACTACTTATGTACTCCCTTCATTTATATTGTATGATTTTTATAACATATTTAGCTCTAACTGTACACTTATTAGAAATAATTACTATTTTAATAAGAATAGTGTAACTTTAAATGACACTTGTATCAAATCTCTAATCAGTCATAAACAACTTAATAATTGTAACCACACTCAAATACTTCCAACGAATGTTTATAAACCCATCATTAATCAAGTTTTAATCTTCAATCAATCTCATATCATTAAATTGAAAAACAAGAATGTTACTCTATATTTAGTCAATTATTATATTTAGAAAATAATGAAACTTTAATACTTAATGTAAAACCCCATGAATATTGGGACACTATTAATCACATTATATATCCTTCTGATTTTTTTTCTCCAAACCTTAAAACAACTATATCTTTTGAAGATGTACATAATGCTAATATCCAGCAAGAACCTCTATTATTGTTAACTGACCATGAACCTAATCATACATATATATATTATATTCACTTCTAGGATGTTTAACATTATGTATTATTGATGTTGTATCACAAACATTGTACTCCTTCTTGTATAAAGACTCCACAATCTAATAGGAATGCCACACCTGGTGCAGAAAGGACCCCTCAATATCCCAGCCTATCTACGGTGAGGACACCTTAATTTAGGGGTGGAGGAGTTATATGTAATATTATAGCTATGCTTGTACATTTTATGCTAGCTAGACAGTTGCCACGAAACCCCTTCCCTACTCTAGCATATAAGATTCTCATTTTTGTAAAATAGAGTTAGTTCTTCATTCTGTTGTTAACCAGTTACTTATTATGTCTGTTCGAAATTTGGAATTATTTTATAAATAAAGTTTTTTTTTTTTTTTTTAATTTGGTTTCCAGTGTTATAATTCTAGAAGTCAGTCTTTTTACAGCTTTTGAACTGTAAAAACCTTTGTGAAGTGTCTCTTCCTTTTTCATAGTTGAAGTGATGTAAAAACTCAAAACAGTGCCTTCAGAATGTGAAATGACGGTAAAAGAAGTCAATTGAGTGGAGAATGGTTTTTGTTTCGTAATTATTATTTTTTTAAATTGTTAGTTATAAGTCTTAATTCAACATGATATCATATAAGTAAAAAAATCTTATTATTTCAAAATGGCCGGCAATATTTTTTGCTTAATAAATTAGTTTGATTTTGCAATTATAATAATAATAATCTTTATTCCATTTGAAATAAAATACATTTCATTGGAAGGAGTTCAGCCAGCCTTCTTAAATAAAATTGAAAGATATAAAAAAGAATATACAAGTGAGAATAAATTAAAAAAAAAAAATAAGCTAAGAATAAGCTACAGTGAAAAAAAAAAAATAATAATAAAAAAAAAAAAAAAGAATTGAAAATTGACATGGTTAAGTATTGTGATGAAATAATTATATTAAAAAAATGGATAAATATGGAAATACAAATTAAAAAATTGCTTCCTCTTGAATTTGGAAATAAGGCAATCAATAATAATATTTAAAACTATATTACAATAAATCCTGAGATTAGAAAAAACTAAAAAAAAAAATAAAACACGGTCACAGAAAAAATTGAAAAACAAAGAATGCAACATTATTGCTTATATAGATACCAATCTCTTAGCAAGGGTTGACCTTACTGGTCCACACATAAACGGTATATATATATACACATACATATACACGCTCATATATATGTATAGAGACAGATATCATAATATATAAAAGTTTATATATCAATAGAAAAAAAATATATACATAAAAAAAATAAAAAATATAAAATATACAGTACAATGAAATAATATCTATGAGCTACCCAGTATTGCTTTTCTATGTTGGAGAGCCTCAGTTAGGTAGAGATAGAGAGAGGCAAGGTGGTCCAAGTGGTCCACAGCCAGGAGGGCGGCCATCCTATGAGGGGCGGCCTCCTGGGGAGGGGGCAAGTACCTAGCCAGGAGCCTATCCCTGAGTGGAGAGTAGGCAGGACAGTGGAGGAGCAAGTGGGCCAGATCATCTCTCACAGCCTCATCAGCACACAGGGGGCATATCTGTTCAGGCTGTAGCACGTGTCGCTCCCCCTGAACAAGCAGCCTTATGTGCTTACTTCCTGCCATTCTGACCTGTGCGAGCACCCTCATCTTGGCTATGTTACAGTTTAGACGGAGGTAGCCCTCCCCCGAACCCAAGCTACTGACACATCTATAGTGGGAACTATAAGAGGAGTTAAGCACAAAGTCTATATCCTTACAAATCCAGTGATTCTCATAAGCCTGAATCAGATCTCTCCTGTTTGACTTTACTGTCTGATAGTCTTGTCCCTCCCATATATTGAGCGCTCCTATCTCCATCAAACAATTGCGAAGTTCGACAGCCCAGTTGAAAGGAATGGAGTTCCAGTCGATAAGCTCCCGCAATCTGAGGTAGCAAGCCTTTGGCAAACGAACCTCCGACATGCCCAACAACTCCACCCACAAGCCCAGCATCCTCCCGAATATCTTGACTCGAGAGTGGACTCTACCTGTTTCCATCCTTACATATGAGTTTGGAGTGTTCAAAGGCAGGTTGAGGAGGGTTTTGAAAAAAGTCAGCTGTCCCCTCTCTACGGTGTCCCAGCATTGACAGCCCCAGATCTCCGACATGTACAACAGGACACCTTCACTAATTGACTCATACAATACACATTTAGTATCCCAGGAGTCAGATTTGCTACCTCGTAGAATACTGAACACAACGGTGTTTGCTATTACAGATTTAGAGAAAAAAACATGACCTGCTTGAGAAACTTTGCCAGAACTAAATACGGGTACCCCGAGATAAGTAAACGTTCTGACCTCTTTAATAGCTGCATTTTGGTACGTTAGGGGATTAGATTTTGATGGGCGGCCTTTGTGGAACTTTAGAACAACTGTTTTGTCAATGTTGACTGTTAAAGAATTGTTGTTACAGTATTTCTCAAGAATCCTCAGTTTAGATTGAGCATCAGTCCTGGAAAAAGCCAGTATCGTCATATCGTCCGCATATAATTGAAGTAGTAGATCCCTATTTTTGTAGATGTTAATTCCTTGGCCCCCCTCTGCTGTAATATAATCAACAATGTCAGCTACAAAGAGAGAAAACAGTAAAGGACTCAGTATTTCTCCCTGAAGTACACCTTCGGTTACGGGTATTTCGCAGGAATGCTGGACTCCCTCTGTGACAATTAAGGTAGCTACGTCATAGGTAGACTTCAGTATCCTCAACAACTTCCCGCTGATCCCCAGACCGTAAAGTTTAAGCCAAAGCTTGTCATGGCAGATTGAGTCGAAGGCGCGCCTAAAATCCACAAATAATGCCCAGATCTTTCTCGTTTTGAGTCTCAATTGAATGTTAACCGCAGTGATTAGCGAGAAAACGGCGTCCCTACATCCTCTTCCCTTCCGGAAACCCATCTGCTCCTCCGGTATAAGCCCTCTACTCTCAACCCATGTGTTTAGACGATTATAAAGAATAGCTGTAAACATTTTTATGATTGAGTTAAATATGGCCAATCCCCTATAATTAGAAGGATCCGCTCGGTCGCCCTTTTTTTTGTATAAGAGTTTCATCCTAATTTTTGACCATGCTTGGGGGACATCTTCATTGTTCCAGATTTCATTAAATAAATTTAAAAGGTAATGGGACCAGGCGGGGGGTAGCGCTTTAAAACATTCATTTGGAATTAGATCAAGGCCGATAGCCTTATTGTTTTTACTTTTGTCTATGCTAGCGAGAAGTTCGTCCATTGTAATGTTATAATCAAAATCCGGTGAAAAAAAACTGAAAAAAGAGAAATGGTTATTTAATTTAGGCGGGAATACAGTCTTGTAAAAATGTTCCCATTCTTTTATAGTGATGGTGGGTTTTTCCGATGTTTTGGGGCGAAATTTCTTGATACACTGCCAAAATTCTACTGGATTTTTTACATTTCTGATTGATTCTTTTATATTTTCAAAGTATATGAATTTGTTAGTTTTGATAAGAGTTTTGTAATGTTTTTTCTGGTTAAGATAGAGTTTAACAAGTTCTTGTATAAAATCGGATCGTTGACAAAGTTTCAATAAGCGAGAGACTTCTTTCTTAGCTGATTTACATTCGGCATTAAACCAAGGTTTGTTTTTACTCAAGTTGTGCCTGTTATTATAGAGCATCATTCCTGCCTCTTTCATTTTGTCTTGTACAGTACTGTTAAAATTATTATATAACTCAGTTATTGAGTCGCTCTGAAAATATATACTGTCCGAATTACTCATGAGAAGATAGAATTTAGCCAGCCTCTCCTGGTTTCGGCTAACAGACCAAGCTTGAGAAAGGACATCAGGACTGTCCGGAGGTTCTGATTTTGCAATTATGTTTTAAATAATTTCTTTTTTAACGAATTTCAAGTTCTCAAAACTTACAGGCTCTGCGGATCGACGTTTTTGGATAGTACCGACTCGGGACACAAATAATTATTTCATGTTAGGTTTAAATCGGCAGAGATATTTACAAAGTAGAGTAGAATCCATTTCTCACAGAGTTATTTATATATTTTTTAGAGCTTCACTCAAAGTGTAATTGATAAATTTTGTCTTTATATCATTAATGATTTATTTAATTAATTTTTTTTTACGTAAATTCTGTTAGTCAATTTTGTTCAGTAAATATCTTAAGGTAAATTCATTTAGATTATTTTTTTTTTTAACTTCAAATAACTTACTTTACGTATAATATTATAACTCTTTGGGAGTCAAAACGGACATTGCTACAGCCTCCAAGGGAGTCGACAGAGGGATTTCTTGATGACATAGAGGATTCTTAATATATATTGCCACTCCACCGCTAGGAAATAATCTATTGCGATTTTTGGTCGAGTGGTTGTAACCTTTTAGCTTCCCGATCGTTTGATCCTGAAAGTTTGTCTCTTGGAGGCAGATTACTGACGGGTCATGTTCAGATATTAAGATTTGGAGCTCTTGGAAAAGAAACCGTTTATATTCCACTGGAAGATTTGCAAATTCACAAGGGAGAATATAATAAAACTGACTATAACATAGAACTAATGTGTGTACGGTTTCATGGGTTGAAGGTAACTGTTTTCATAAAGGTACTTGGGAATCAGACTTGGTTGGATCAGATTGATTTTGGATTCTGTTAATAATTCGAGTGAGCCTGTTCTTGACCCCCTTATCGTCCGAAAGGGAGTGTAGTTTCTTCACCGCCATCACAAGATCCTCACAATTGTCTGTATAATTTTTTGCAAGCTGTTCAAAATTTTTACAACGATAAGTTTCTTCAATAAAGTTTAAAATCTGTCGAGGGCTTAGTTGGGATGTGAATTTATCGGTTTGTTTTTCCAGGATCTGTTTTATAGATTCTATGCAATGTGTTCGTGACTTGTCTGACTTGGGTTGGGAAGTTCTAGTACCTGATGGGGTTGAGGGCAAAGGTGTGTTCGGTTGGGAGGGGGGTGAAATTTCATTAGGTGTGTCACCGGAAGTGTTTTTTAAACTATCGGAGGATGGGTTTTCTATACTGGTTTGAGCTGAGCCTGTTTTGGTGGCTGATGTTGAAGCAGCTTCTCGTGAATTGTCAGTACTACTAATACTGTGCAGCTTTCTGGGCGAAGTATTGCCATTATTTCCGGACTTTGGTTCCTGCGCGACGTCGAGGGTGGGTTCAGGAGGGAGCCCCACAATAGGCGGCCTCATGTTGCATGTCCCTTGTCTTTCAAGCTCACATTTGTTGCTCAAGTGTCCTACTTCCCCACATTTAAAAACTTAGGTTCTTCATCCCCGAGGAAAAGTCTATATGTTATACCATCACCCTCTACTAGGATACTTGAAGGTATGTCACTTGAGTCTTCTGGATTAATGAACAAATGTCTCCGAAAACTGAGGATATGTTCATAGTCTGGGACTTTGATACCTGCCCGCAGATAACTGATAGGGGAGAGTATCTGAATGTTAAGTTGCTCCAGTTTTTCAGTTATTAATTCATGTGGCATGAATGGAGGGGCATTTGAGATTATTATCCGTTTAGATTGAACCGCTAGTCTACGAGCGGGGATAAATCTGTCATGAATAGTGATACCTTTGTGATCAATTACAAATATTTCTACAGTTGCTTTATTGGAGAGGAATATAGCAATTCTATTGTTGGATATGCGTGACGTAAATATAATTTTATTTGGGCCGATAAGGTCCCCTACGCCCATTATGTACTTGATGATGGGCACTACGTACTTACTCTCTCAAAAAACTGTATATTTTATTTTATAAAACTTTTTATTTTATTTTTATTCATATATTAACAATTGTTATCTTTAATTCACTTCATATATGCATTTAATCAACACATAGTATTTCAAAATTTTTATTTTTAAGATCCCAATTTGGGACGAAATGTCATTTTTTATGTTTTTCCATATTTCAAATATTAACTGTACAGAAAGGATAGGAAAACCCCGTAGGGGCTGAAAAAGGATACCTATCTACAGTTTGGATTGTAAACTACCTAGTTGAACTTCAATTTAGTATTTGTTAAGTCATGGCTGAAGATGGTAGCAATACCGAAAGTACTCCCATATTATATATTATTTGTGAAATAGACAATATTTTTTAAAAAACATACGTTTTCTTTATTTTTATTAATCTTTTAATTACAGAATACTATATTTATGTACTTACTTTCCGTAACGTTGCCCACTTTTGCTTGCTGGTATAATCCATAGCGCTTTATTTGATCTAAAGTCGATAGCAAAGCTGAAATAGAGTCCAGGTCCGATTGTAACGCCTCGACCTCATATGAAACAAAATACTTAATAGCTATACAACAATCATTTATTTACATCCAAGTATATTATAATATTGTATAGTTACGTGAGTTTCTTAATATTTAAAAAAAGTGCAAATTATATATTATTAATGTAGGGTGTTTATCTTGGCGTATGTATGTAATCAAATTGTCAAAGAATATAAAGAATTAATTTTGTGTGACAAAATTAAATATACATTTATGTTCCTGAAATTAATTGTATGTATAGAAAATAAACAAATTTAAGTAAAAATATAGTAATGATTCCAATTATATAAAATTGAATTACAATAAGACTTATAGTATTAATTTTCTATTTTTAAATATGTACCATGTAACTTTTTTTAAATAACAACTGTAACCTTCCTGTTATTATTCTATCCATTTATCAATCACTGCACTATCTTGGTTTTGTATTTTTGTTGACATTGTGTTTGTGTTGTTTATTATTAAATATACACTATATTATCAAAATGCAGATCGTCTATCTAAGAGCTTCATTTTACAACAAATTCACAATATTATCAAAATGCAGATCGTCTACCTAAGAAAAGCTTCATTCTACAACAAATTCACAATATTATCAAATATCAGTATATTATCAAAATGCAGATCGTCTATCTAAGAAAAGCTTCATTCTACAACAAATTCACAATATTATCAAATATCAGTATATTATCAAAATGCAGATCGTCTATCTAAGAAAAGCTTCATTTTACAACAACTTTGATATAGGTAATATTAAAAAACATAATAGATTTTTAAGAACACAACTTTTAGTTTAGTAAAGTAGTTTTTAAGGAACACAAACAATTTTTTTTTCGAATAAAACTAAAAACATTTATCACAAAAAGTCATTTATTTTAATGGAAGCTACATTGTCTACAGCTCGTTCTATGTCGATAGAATTCAAGAGATCACTTTCGATGGATAATAACGAAAGGTCCGTCAATCTCTCTACAAAAGCAGGCTGCCAACTGCCTTTTGATTACCTATATTTCCCTTTTTCCCATCCCTTCAAATGAATTTATCTTGCTTTTCCCCTTGGTTTCGATATCTTTTTGTTCTCGTGTCTATATTTGGCTTTGTAAACGATAGATTTAAAATAAGGAAAATAAAAATTAGAACGGTCTAGTGGTCGCCCCTATTGTAGGCTTAAATTTGGTCGCCCGTGTGCCTCGCACGCCTTCGCTTTAGGGTCTGCACGGCACACTCTACTGTGATTTAATGACCACATCACATAGATTTTTTATAATTTTTCGAACAATTCTGTTTTGTGTTTTACATGAATATTACTTATTGCATGATATTATGATTCCAATCTATATTATGTTATATATAATTTTGCAGTTTCGAACCAAGGGTTCTTTTTCACTCCCTTATGCCCGGCGCATATTGAACCCAGCCCACGCACAGCCCAGACCATGGGATGGGTCGAGTACCGCATATTGAACCCAGTTGTTGTCACCCAGGTTTCGCGATGTCAGCGTCAGAACTCCTCCTGGATTTAGAATCCGAGTCAGAACATGAAGAAGTGGTTGTACTATATTCTTTAGTGAAGAGGAGGAGAAGTAAAAGTATTTATTTAGCTGAGAGGAAAACATACGGAGAGTTCAACCTGCTTCAGCAATGTGAAGAATCGAAAAGACTGTATTTGTAAATAATATAATTTATGAGAATGTTAGGTGAATAATAAGAATGACTGTCTTTACTTTAATTTAAGGTATGGTGCTTCACTCACCAAACCGGGATCTTAACTTAATGGTACTTGTTAATTCTTGGGGGTTTCAATAATAACACCAATTAGGCTGTTGAATAACTTCTTAGAGAATGTATTTCAAATGTCAGAACTCACGACAGATAATAAGATATGACAAGAACAGTTTAAAACTTGGAAACATAAACAATAGGAATTCGACTTACGTCCAGAAGTAGGGAGAGAGCAGTCCACACATCTGACCAGGTTCCAGAATTTGACCACAACGCATCTCCTCATCGGTATTTAACCTCTGAGGAGCGGAAATGTTTACCATAGTCAATGTCAAATATTCTGTTTACGGGTCAACACTCTCGATGTCACAATCGCGGTTCCTTGGCCGAGCCAATCTCAATAAACGGGGAACAAAGATTTATTTTTCCTGAACTCTTTCGAGTTTTCTGACAAAGTCCCCTTCACCGCCTTCTCACAGCAAGTTCCTCATAGTGTTTTTAAAAATAGTTTTCGGCTGAGCCGGGAGCAGTTTAGTGAATTACTATTACTTTGATTACTATTAATACTATAATATATACTATATTTATAATAAATGTATAATATATACTATAATTATTAATACTATAATTAATAATTACTATATTACTATTAATACTAATTACTTTAATTACTATTACTGAATTACTAATTACTTTAGTGAATTACAGTTAATTGGGATGGCTCCGAACGATTTCTATTAATTTTTCGAGCTCCATTTGGAAAGCACAATGGGACCCACGCCCACGAAATCTGTGTGGAGAGGACAAACGTTCCCACGCGTGGGTCCCAACAGACTGGGCTAGCCGTGGGCTGGGTCTAATGTGCGGCGATTCATTCAATGCAGTGCTTCACTGAACCACCCACGCGTGGGCTGGGCGTGTGCTGTGCGTGGGCTGGGTCCAATATGCGCCGGGCCTTATACCTACAGATAGTATAAGGGAGTATTGTAATCGTGCAAAAATCCGAGATCGAGTTTTCAAGGTCCCCTGAATACGTTTATTTTCGCGATGATGTCTGTCTGTGTATGTGACTGAAAAGTTGTGACCTCTCTACCACAAAAACGATTGTATCTATGAACTTGACATTTGGAATGAAGAAAGCACACATTGTAACTTAGGTCTCATTAGATTTTGGCCGAAATCGATAGAAAAATTGAGACCCACTTTCCCCTGGGACCTAATAACATTTTACAAAATACAGATTATGTTAAATTTGAGGGAGGTCAAAATACAAAAGTTATAGCGCCCCGAAAAATGTAAAACAAATGTCTATATTCCGAGGGCCTTCGTTTATTTTATCTGAGAGGCAAAATAAACTTAGGCATGCCGTCCTTCGGATAGGACGTTAAGCGATGGTCCCGAGCCTTTACGATGTCAGGTACTCGTTAAAGACCCCTGCCCTAGATGAATAAAAATTTAGGGTAGGCAAAATTTAGGACTCCCATAGTAGAGTCGGGCTCATGTCCACCAGAGTGACAAAAGAGCGCTCTGGTAGTAGGCGATATGACCTTGTAGTTAAAGCCCGGGCATGAGACATAAAACCTAACCTAACCAAATGTCTATAAGGTTGAGGTCATATCGCCTACTACCAGAGCGCTCATTCGTCACTATGGTGGACATGAGCCCGACTCTACTGTGGGAGTCCTAAATTTTGCCTACCTTAAATTTTTATTCACCTAAGGCAGGGGTCTTTAACGAGTACCTGACATCGTACATGCTCGGGACCATCGTCCCATCCGAAGGACGGTGTGCTTAAGTTTAATTTACCTCCCAGATAAAATAAACTAAGGGCCTCGGTCGGGTTTCGAACTCACGTTCTTGAGCTCAAAAGGCAAGCTCGCAAATCACTGAGCTACCGGCGACCTCTAAAATGTATGTGACGTGGCCATTACAGGATTTTCCTGTACCAACAACGTTTACAGATCACACTCTCGTCCCCTCTCCTTCTCAAAATCATTTCATTTTGTCTCTTTGTACAGAGTTATTTTGAGAATAGACATTCTTATACCCAGTAATGCCAGTATGAAATAATTTTGAGAAGGAGGAAAGAGAGTGACCTGTAACCGTGGTTGGTAAACAAAGTCCTGCCATGGCCACATCACAATTTTTGTTAATAGAAAAGTTATCACTAATGCTGTATTATTCAAACATCATTATCCAACGCAGATGCTTTTTCTTGATTAAAAAAAAAATATTTTGATAGTTTAACCAGAAGAAATTTTACTAGTTTTTACTACTTCCTCCCCCCCGCAAAAAAAAAAAAAAAAAATTAAATTGTCTATTCAAGTAACAAATTGATTTTACAAAAAATGCAGTTTTGTGTTTTATATGAATATTATTATTGCATGATATGATTCGAATCTATATTTTATTATATATAATTTTGCAGTTCCTGAACCATCTGAACTACATTCGTTTTTCAGATTTATTTTTTCCATCCCCAATTATACCGGTGCATCCCTCTGTTATGATGACTTTGGCATTACCTTATCAGAACTTTGTTCTAGCCAACAATAGAAGTACTTATCTTCATACAGAGAAATGAATAGAATGTTGTGCACATGCATTCCTTAATTCTTAATGAGCATAAAAAACTTCGAACTTACTTCAGCCTCGGTAATTGGATAGGTAACTTCTGCATACTGAGCCTTATCCTGACTTTGAGCTGGGATAGTAGTTTCCGTATGTTCCTCCTGAGCCTCATCCTGACTTTTAGCTGGGATAGTAGTTTCCGTATGTTCCTCCTGAGCCTCATCCTGACTTTTAGCTGGGATAGTAGTTTCCGTATGTTCCTCCTGAGCCTCATCCTGACTATTAGCTGGGACAGTAGTTCCACTTATATGTTCAGCCTGAGCCTCATCCTGACTATTAGCTGGGACAGTAGTTCCACTTATATGTTCATCCTGACTTTTAGCTGGGATAGTAGTTCCCCTTATATGTTCATCCTGAGCCTCATCCTGACTTTTAGCTGGGATAGTAGGTCCCCTTATATGTTCATCCTGACTACTTTCAGCTCGGAATTTATTTCTCCATAGACCAAAAACTTTAAGTGTAGGAAAAGAGATCCCCTATAAAATAGAGAAAATAGTTATAGATATATCTAAATACACAAACTGAATAACATTGTACTTGTGAATATGAAGGAGAACAAAAATATATATAGGTAGGTACATTTATAAAAACATTTCGAAATTACAGAAACAAATAAAAGGAAACATTTACGAAACGCCGTGTTTACAGTACAATTTTGCAGTTCCTAAACCATCTGATCTTCATTTGCTATTGAAATATAACTCTTCAAACCTCAATTATTACTTAGCTTAATCTGATGTAATGAAATAAGAAATTACCTTAGTTTTCTCACGACTTACAGCATGGGTACATCTTAATCCCAGTAGAGCAAAAAAAGTTAACCACATCCAAAAAACTGTTGCCTTTAAAAACTTCATTTTATTTATATGTATGATAAGAATAAAATACGGTACGTAGTAGTTGTTGACGAGTTGAACAAGAATGAGAGGGATATTTGTCACAGATCTCGTTGGATCTACCTTATGATACGTGGCTTTCAGTGGGAAGAGAGACGTGGACTTAATTCAGAGGGCTGCCTATCTCATGTGATGATTAATAAAATATAAAATTAAAAAAATTATTAATAAAAAATACTAGGTGTGCAATGCATTCTGCTGTTTGCAAAAACTGAGCTGAGTCAGTCTAAATTTATTGAATCATACTGTTAATGTGGTCGGTTAACATACAAGTAGTGCATTTAAAACGGGGCATATGAACCGGTTTGTGATCACTGGATGGAACCGTAGGGTTTTCAAGTTTGCGCACTTTTACCGGAACTTTTTCTCGGTGTTTAACGTGAACATCTTTTCGACCAAACGACACAATTTCTAAATCACCAATGATAGTTTTCTTAGGTTTGAAGTCAGTTGACATAGGCGTTATTACGTAATCTAGTCATATCTGTATGGGGGGTACCTCCACAAAATCGGGGCAGCAACAACACCAGACTGCCTTGGTGAGACGGAGACGGCGGAGCAGGTCCTCCTTAAATGCCCCAGATTTGAGGAGGGAAGGAAAAATCTGGAGTGCAGCATGGGCGCCCCACTGACTGCTACCAGTTACGTGGACGCTATGCTGCGCTCCCAGGAGTCGTGGGATGAAGGCTGCGAATTTGCAGCGCTCATCATGGGTAGGTTGGCCCTCCAGGAGAGGGTTGACAAGGAACAGCAGTAGCGGCAATAAGAACAGAAGAAGGGGCGTTAACAGCCACCGGGGTTTTAGTGGAGCAACGGCTCGAGCCCCACACTATCCAGGGCTATCTTTCCTGGATATGAGTGACTGGCATTTCCCCCTCCAGTCCGAAAAAAAAAAAAAAAAAAAAAGTCATATCTGTATAAAAAACTCAGTTAATGTTTTAATAATTATCAGCAACATCTTACCTTGTATGTTCTTTATGAATATATTAATACTTTAAATAGAAAGAAGAAGAAAAACATTTTATTTGGACCAGTACTAAATATGTACTTTACACAAAATGAACATGAACAACAAAACATGAAAATTATAATTAAAACAAAAAGTCTTGGTACAGTCTTGGTTGCAGCCTGCGAGCTACAGGCTGGCCGAGACTGTAGTGAACCGCACCAGAGCAGGCTGGCAGACCTTGATGGAAGCTTCGGGTGAGTTTCTCAATGTGGGCTGCAAAAGGAGCAACTCCCAGTTCCCGATGGATTTGGGTGTTCCTGATAAACCAGGGTGCGTTCACCGCTATCCGGAGGACTTTGTTTTGGAATGTTTGTAATCGTGTTATGTTAGTGTGGCTAGTGCAGAACCATACGGGGCAAGCGTAGGTTAAGAGTGGAAGTATTAGTGTTTTGTAAAGTAAGGATGTGCATGTGTGTCTGAGTGGTGTATTTCTGTTTATGAGTGGGTAGATGAGCCTGAGTCGTGTGTGTGCTTGTTGGAGTTTTATGTTGATATGTAGGCGCCATGTTAGTCTTGTGTCAAGATGCACTCCAAGATAGCGCACACCCTGGTCTTTAGGATTCCATGGAATTGGGAGTTGGTCGATTTGCAGCCTTCTGAGGTGTTCTATCGAGAAGCGGCGTAAAGCGAACACCTTCGCCTCCGTCTTCCCACCGTTCAACTTAAGCTTCCATTTTCCAAACCACTGGCCGATCTCATCCACCTGGATTTGTAGGGAGTCGATGGCCGCTTCCAGAGCTATGTTTTGGCTGAGGATCAACGTGTCGTCAGCGTAAGTCGCCAGGGTTGCAGAGACTGGTTCTGGCATGTCGTGACAGAACAGATCAAACAAGAGTGGACTGAGGATCGCACCTTGTGGGACTCCCGCTGATATCTTCTTTCTGGAGCTCAGTGTGTTGTTCACCCTTATTTGGAATGTTCTGTCACGAAGAAAAGAGCTAATGATGTTCTGGATGTATTGCGGAGGCCAGGTCTGTTTTAATTTGAAGAGCAAGCCCTCGTGCCAGACGGTGTCGAAGGCAGCTGCGACGTCCAAGAAGGCTGCTACTGTGTACTGCTTCCGCTCAAAGCCCCCCACAATGGTCTCAGCAACTCTCTGTA
Source organism: Aradus depressus (assembly GCA_963662175.1). Lineage (NCBI taxonomy): Eukaryota > Metazoa > Arthropoda > Insecta > Hemiptera > Aradidae > Aradus > Aradus depressus. The sequence goes on along the minus strand of OY759222.1, from coordinate 20,212,108 downwards.
GCTGATGGACTGCTGAGTGGTTTGATTTAAACCCAAACTGATGGGCAGGGATGGTCCCTGCAGTCTCCAGATGACGGAGGAGCCTCTTGTGAATTATTTTCTCAAGAAGCTTTGAGAGGCTATTTAAAAGGCTTATTGGTCTATAGCTGCCTGGGTCGTTTTTTGCCTTTCCTGGCTTGTGAAATGTTAAAACAACGGCGTTTTTCCAGTCTGCAGGAAAGTAGCCGTGGCGAAGACAGGCGTTGAACACACTTGCCAGGTAGGCTATGCTCTTCGGAGGAAGCTTCTTCAGCACCAGGTTGGGGATGATGTCTTCACCGGGGGCCTTCTTGGTGTGTAGTCGTGTAATGTGGGCGTGTATTTCTGATGGTGTGGTATGCTGTATGGATGCTTCGACTGTGTGAAGTGTGTTGGAGAGGTATGATTGAACTGTGATGAGTGTTTCATGATCGTCAGCGTTTGTCGTTGTGAATTTATTTTCCAAATGGGTCGCCAGTAATTCGGTTTTCTCTTTGTCAGTTGTGGCAGTCATTTGTCCGTCAGTTAAGATGGGTAGGGGTGTCCTTTGGTCTAGAAGTCGTCGTGTCTCTTTCCATAAGTTGTTGTCGCCCGGAGTCATGTCAGTCAAGTATTTCCGATAGTTCGTGATTCTGTCGTTGTCAAGTTCCCATCGTATGCGTCGGGTCAGGCGATTCAGTTCTCTTTTCTCAAGGGGATCTCTTGTTCTTTGCCAGTGTTGTCATAGTGTGTTCTTTGTACGGATCATATCCATTATATGTGTTGGTGTCTTGTTGTGGAATAGGTGTCGTTTGTCAGTGAAATGTCGGTATGTTGCTTCATGTACTGAGGTGTGTATGGTTTGTGTGAACGTCCTAACTGCATTGTCAATGTCGTCCGTCGTGCTATAATGATGGGGGACCCCGAGACAGTTCATTCCGTCTTCAAACGTGGCCCAGTCGATCTTCCCCGTGATCAACCTTGGAAGATATTCCTCCTTCTGTGGCCGTGCTAGGAAGGTGCAGATAACTGGGAGATGGTCTGAGTCTAAGTCGGTCAGTGTCTCGTGAAACAGGGGCAAGTTAAAGTTGTGTATCAGTCCTATGTCCAGTATGTCGGGTTGGTATGTTCGTTGAGTTGGGTAGAATGTCGGTTCTTCAGGTGTCGATATTTGTATCCCCAGGTTTTCTGAGATGGATTGTAGTCTAGTCCCGTTGTTATTCTGTCTTCTGCATCCCCATAGCGTGTGTTTGCTGTTGAGGTCCCCGATCATTATAGTCGGTAGTCCTGTGAAAATATGTTCGAAGTCAGTCTGTACCAGTCTTGTGTTCGGTCGATGGTATGCTGATATGATGTTGAGTGTGCCGGAGAGTGTGGTGAGGGTGACTCCAACTGCCTCCAAGTTCTGGAGAGGGGGAATGTTAATCTGTGAATGTTTCAGGTGTCGTTTGATGAAAATGCCAACACCACCGAAACGTGTCGGTCGGTCCAGTCTATATGAACAGTAGCCAGAGAGTTTGAGTTTGTCTGTCGGTTTGAGGTGGGTCTCAGTTATGCATGCAATGTCGACATTATATCGTGATAAAAAGTTGGTTAATGACGGTTGCCTTATCTTTAAGCCGTCCGCATTCCAGTTTAATATAGTTAAATTTTGAAAAGTTCCCAGATTAAGGTTTGCCATGATTCATCGAAAAAAGGTTAGTGAATAAATTGGATAAGAATGCTTGGATGTGGGGGATGAATGGTTTGATGAGGTTCATGATGAGTCCAGTCAGGTCAGTCGTTGGCTCAGATCTAATTCCATTGTTTGCAGTATTAGGTTGCGGTGGTGTTGGCCTACTTCGATTTTTGTCAAACCAAAAGTTCGTAGGTGGTTTGGGCTCCGGGGAGGTAGGTGCGTATGTTGGTGTATTGGATGTGTTGGCTGAATGTGCATGTGTGTGTTGCGGAGGCTGACTAGTATTAGTGTGAAATGTTTGGCTTGCGGTGGTGCCTGCGGAAATTGACTGTAGTTGCCGTTTCGGTGGTCGTTTCAGACAGCCTCCAAAGTTGGCGGTATGGTCGCCCCCACAGTTGGCGCACTTCGGTTTGTCAGTTTTTTGGAAAGGACAAACTTTATAATGGTGATTCCCTGCACACTTAACGCAGGTCGACTCAAGGCGGCAGTAGTTCTTGGTGTGCCCGAATTTTTGGCAGTTCATGCATTGAGGAACGTGCAGGGACCGGCGTCTTTCCTCCACGTGGATACGACTGTAATATAGTTTCGTAAGTGAAAATATGGCTTTTCCCTGGTCGTTATTAGTCAGTTCGACTGCGCACAATGGCGTGGGCATTTCGTCTCTATTGTGCAACCTGGTGACCGAAATAACTGGGTAGTGAGGGAGCAATTCATTTTTGACGTCTTCTTCACTGAACGCGTATGGCACACCTCGGAGAATCACCGATACATTTTTAGTTTCTGGATTAACATAAGTATAATAGTTAATTTTATGCGTATCGTAGAATTTTGTCAGGGCCCTAAAATCGTCTGACGAGGTCGCTTGAATTTTAATTTTTTCTTTTAGGCATTGTTTGGTTTCAAACGGTGATGTAGCCACCTTTAATATGTCAGCTGTTATTTCTTTTAGGTTATTGTAACCTATAATAAAAATTGGAGGTATTTTAATTTTTTTACTATTTTCGGAATTTGAATCGGCCGGTTGGGGCTTGGAAGTGTCTAAATTGGTTAGAGCGGAATACCTGTTAGAAACTATGACTGGTGAGTTGTAAGATTTATACCTCTTGGTGACGGCGAGGTGTGAGGCGGGTGTCTCCTGGTCAGGCTGGTCTAGGGTCCTCTTCTTGCCACTAAGGCCTGGAGGGTCAACGGCCATCGATGCTGTAGCCAGGGGCTGCTGTGGTACCTGTTTGAAGTTACTTGGCTGGCTGTGGCTGGCCGTGGGCACTGGTGCACTCTCTTCAGCCCAGGAAGAGCGCGCCCCGCTGCAACTCATTCCGTTTGGTGAAAAGGTCCTCTCCCTGATACTTTTCACTGTTTCACGTTTTTACAAACACAGTAAAAACCGCACTATTAATTATTTTTTTGAAGAGCAATTTTATAACACTATTTTTGTTTAACGTGAACAGCTGATCCAATACTTTAAATAGATTTCAATTGAATTCAATGGATTTTTTCTAACCTTTTTGTAGACAACAACAGCTGTTTTTGCACAAAATTCTTTTTACTATGTGTTCTTTGTATGTTGAAGAATATTTTTATCGAAAAACAGTCGAAGGTAAAAGTCGAAAAAAAGTGGTGTCCGATGGTAAACCGAAAAGAGATTCTATTTTGCGCGAAAATTGTGTCTCTCAATTGATTTCAATGGGGATTTCGTTTTTCGGTGATTATTCCTCCGTGGTATGTTCGATTTCAGATTTTTTTAGTAGTAAACCATCGTCACCGTGTCCACTATCATCGTGGCAAATTTCCATGTGATCGGTGAAGGGGTTTAGGAGGAGTACGAGTACAACGAAATACATGAGTCGCCTAAGAAAGAGCTTCGTAAACTCAGCTCAATAAATAATAATAATTATCACATTTTCTGTAAAAATTGTCTGGTATTCTACTTTAGTGTTTTTGGGTGCACCACATCTTCATCTTTGTGGAGGTAGCTCGAGATCTGGGAAGTACTTAAGTGAGGGCCGGGGGCGCCCCAGCACGTCACACCGCTATGTCTTGCTCCCGCCAGGAGCCGACAAACCGACTGAACACTGGGTAGCCGGTCTCCGTCACCAGCTGCCGCCGATCCAGTCTCAGGTATAATCTGGTCCCTCGAATTAACTCCAGGTCTACGTTTCTCACATCGCTACCTATTTCAGACCAGGGTCCTACCTTCAATATACAATAATAAACACCTTACTAACAAAGGGGTCACACTATACATTACCGTCCAAGCCTCGTTGTACAATGTACAAAGGATATTGATCAGAACAGAACAGAAAAATATTTATCAATTTATTTATTAAAAAAAAAAATGATGTACGTCGTACAAATTATTATTTAAATATACATTTTGACAAGTAAGTATTTTCGATGCGCAGCTATGAGTGATTGGCTATAAGTTGCTCCGCCAATTTGACATACTCTTCCATGGCAGATTCCTTCCACATGTAGAGACATGGCCCATGATTCCCATTTGTACTTGGCCTTTAGGTCCAGAATTCCAGGTTTAGCTAAAATAATAAAATATGAAAACTTTTAGGTCATTTTAGAAATTGAAATTAGGATAAAAATAATTAATTTTTCAGGTAGGAGTACAGGAGATTATGTAAAGGTCGTGGTTTCGAAACCCGGGCGAGGGCATTAGTGTATTTTCTCTAAGAGATAAAATAAACTTAAACGCCGTCCTTCGAATGGGACGTTAAGCGAGCCTGTACGATGTCAGATACTCGTTAAAGACCCCTACCCTAGGTGAATAAAAATTTAGGGTAGGCAACATTTAGGACTGCCATAGTAGAGTCGGGCTCATGTCCACCAGAGTGACGAAAGAGCGCTCTGGTAGTAGGCGATATGACCTCGTAGTTAAAGCCCGGGCATGAGTCATAATAACTATCTAACTAACAAGAGTATACCTACTATAAGAAATAATTCAAAGTAATGTTTGAGTATTGTAAATATGGTTCAAATGACTTCAATAGTGTATGAAGAAGAAAAATTTAGTTCGTAAGGAAAAGTATACGAAATATACTTAGGGGAAATTATCTAATCGGTCCAAAATTCGATGGAAAGTTTTCAACAGAATTTCATGTTTTTCGACCTTCTGATTCCATAAATAAATTAAAAAAAACCAAGTGTGGGTCTCGGGACCCCCGGCAGAAGCTATGCTTCTAAAGAGAAAGAAAAAAAAAAAAAAAAAAAATCAGCTAATAGAAGCTTTTTACCATAATAGAACGCAAGCTAAATAAACAGCATCATTATTACAAGAATTCAAAATTTTTAAGAATTATACTTGTTCAAATTTTATTTTTCTGAACCCCCCCCCTCCCCCCCCAAAAAAAGCGGGCTGCCGTTGACTCTGTATTCGAGCTGGGGAAGTAGACTTGACAGGTGCTGACATACAGCGGAAGGGAACAGTTCTAATGTCTAATTTGACTGCTGCTGACATCTAGCCTGGAGATCCAGAACTATTTAGAATGACATCTAGCCGTGAGATCCAGAACTATTTAGAACAAACAGCGTTACGTTACGGTTTTTCCTCGTTGACCCCCAACTTCCAGGCGTCCCATAAGAAGCATAGCTTCAAAAATTTGCCTGTGTATATGTGGGTGTGAACCGAATAACTGCCAATAGTGAATGAAATTGTATAAGTGTATCCAGAACTCTCGACATCGATTTACAGCCCTAAGAACTGGAGATGTAATGAGTCTATCGACACAAAATGAGGATTCAGAAGCCATTATGTAAGTCAAATATTGAGTTTGAGCCGAAACTCGATTGGCTCAGGAAGGAGAGCGAAAACATAATTGATTAATTCGTGTTGGGGAAGTACATAACTGGTGATTCACCGACTGGTGCGGTTCTTGACGAGTTTCTTATATATTTATGGTTTTTATTTTCTAACTCTAACTGGTTGTCCAGGATACCACTCTAAACCGGAGAAAGTCTCGGCTCTAGATGTATTTACCTCTTTCTTAAACACTGCTCGAAACCTTAGCGTACCTAAGAAAAATATCACGGATAAGTCCACTAGTAAGCAGCCTGACTATCTCCATGTTCTGATAAAAATTATTTACCAGGCGCCAATTTGAAAAGAAAAGGATCACTACAAACAATAAAATTGCTACAAATTTGGGAATAGTAATTTAAAAAAACGCTTACCTGGACCAAAAACGTAAACTGGCAAACCAAATTAGACAAAATCAACCCCCAAGATGGTAGTCTTTGGAAAATAACCAAGATATTTAGAGGCCAATAAGTGGTCATCCCTCCTCTAGAGAAGCCCCACAGTTCCCATGCTTTCAGTGATAGACAAATTCACTCTTCTCGCTCAGCGCTTCGCCTCGGTTCATCATGAAAGCGCTTCGCTAAGATCCAATCACTTTTCATCTACGGTATCCAAGAAAATAAATAACTACTTCTCTAGCAAAACTGGCCCTTATACGGATCTTATGTGGACAAATCCCAGAGAAATTTCTAGGATAATGAAAATCTCAAAAATAATAAAAGCCCGGGATTAGAGGGTATCAAAAATTACATGATGAATTACCCCAGAAAGTAGAAAATTTGGACTGAACCAATACAGTAAAATATCTTGCTGTTCATCAAGACAGACGATTGACCTTCAGGCAACTTGTCAGGCAGAAAGCAAATACTGTGAGCGGACTTGTGTTCTCCTTATTCCCGTTACTCCACAGAAAGGCAGCCCTTAATCTAACCAATAGACTCCTCATATACAAGCTACTATTGCGCGATTTTAAATTATAATCTCTGTTTTAGAATGTTTATTAATTTATTTTCTATTCATTTCAGTTACCTACTTAGTATTTTTTTTTCTTTTTTCTTCAAGATTTTTTTAAAATTTACTCTTAAGCAGTAGCATTGTTGTTCATTTAACTGATTATTATTGATTTGTATTTAGTATATAAGGGTAATGGTTAAGGAACCTTATTGTATATAATATAAATATAGTTGTCTGTTTTTGATCTTTAATCAAGGTTTCTTGAATCACATCTTGAAGTTGAGAAAGCAGGTCAACGCAATTAGGAGCGTTTTTTAAGCAGGACGTCTGCAGGATATCAGGATAATGTAATGCCTCCTTGTGTGCTATTTGTGGTGTCACGTTCGAGGTGGTCCATTCGATGTTATCTCCCTCTTCGTCTTCCATTTCGTCATCCACCATGTTGTCGACCACAATGTCGATGTACCTATCATCTGTAGCAACTTCATTATCAATGGATACATAATCTAAATCTAAATCTCGAAGGCAGCTCTTGAAGTCCATTTTTTTGGCTATCTTGTTCCTCCAACGAGACATCGACTGCATGCCCTGGAAAGCCAGCTTTTAAAAAACACTAACAATGTTTCTTTTTTTATTTATTTTACTGTCCCAAAATTTCGGCGACTTCGGATACTTTTGCCTGTATTATAGAGCCAGAAACCGGGTGATTTTTGGTTCTTAATCGGCAAAACCATTCGAAACAATGGCGATCAATCTCAAAACCCACCCTTACCATGTTTTTTTGTGGAAGCCGTTTTCGTAAAAGTTCATTTCTTTCTCTTAAAATGGCCGCGATCTGTGTCTTTCTCATTTGAAACTTAGCCGCTAAGTCCCTGGCTGGGCTTTTCTCGATTATAAACTTTAATTACTTCTATTTTATTTTCGAGCGTTAGCCGAGTTCTGTTTTGAGACGTAAACATTGATTTGAGTGGTCTGCTGCCAGGACCATAGACATTTTGTCCGTTAATAGAGTTATTCGCTATCTAGAGCTGTCCATTAGAAGAGTTTGCCTGCAAACATATACAAAATTATATAATAAAATAATGATAATATATAAAAAATAAGAGGGCTTTGGTAGCTCAGTGGTATGCGTGCTTGCTTACTAAGCTCAAGATTGCGGGTTCAAGACCCTGCAGAGGCTCTTGGTTTATTTTATGTGGGAGGTAAAATAAACTTAAGCACACCGTCCTTCGTATGAAACTTTAAGCAACGTCCCGAGCGTGTGCGGTGTCAGGTACTCAAGGGGTTAAAGACCCTTACCCTAGGTGAAAAAAAATTTAGTTTAGGCAAAATTTAGGACTTCCATAGTAGAGTCGGGCTCACATCACATAATTAAAGCTCGGGGGTGAGTCATAGTAACTATATATATATACATACATGGGCGCCCTCCAGAACATTTTTTGATAGCATTATTGATCAGAATATCCGTCATGTTGTGCGCACATGTTACAAGTCGCACTCTCTCTTTCAGTTAAGTTACTCACCGTCCAAGTTGCACATTCCAGCGACACGAATTTCCCAAATGTTGACTGAAGGCAGACAGAATCTATGAAATCTACAACTCTGTGTGATTGAGGTGTTGTCGAAGCGAAATTAATGATGAAATACTTGACGAAAATATACGATAGTCGTCGTTTGTACAATAATTTTCCAAACTGCTTAGAACAGGAAGAAAGAAATAGAGAGAATGTTTGTGTATTTGAGGTAATCTAGAAAACTATTTAACTGGTTAGGACAAGTTTTCCAGTGTTGGGAAGCTTATTTCTTTCCGATGCACATAGGCTATACATCTTCACACTTTTTCAGAAGAAAGCTCAGCAGTGATGGTAAAAGTGAAGTAAGTCAGTGTAGGAATAAACTTTTAAAAAAAATTAAGTTAGCTTAAAAAAAGTAACTTCTTACAACTTGACCGGAAAGGAGTATTTACAACTTTTCTATTGTAAGAAAGCGCTTTAAAATTAAGAAAAAAATATAACACCTTTTCATAATTTTCCAAAATGGTGGTGATAGTAAAATTTGGAACTTTGCAGTATTTTGATAAAAAAATACTCTTGGGTGAATCACCGCATACGTACTTCCCCAGCACAAATTGATCAAAACTAAGTTTTTGCTCTCCCTCTAAAAACAGTAACCATTTCGGTTAAAAATCAAAAGTTGACTTGCATAGGGACTTCTGAAGACTCATAATACTCAATTTTCTGTCAATACATTGACAATTATTAGAAGGAATTCGAGGTTCTGTCGTGTATAGGACGTTTTGAAAACTATTTATTTCCTTCTTCAGGGCCTACAGAATACAAACAAATTAGTCATTATGGACAATATAACCAGATACTTAATAAGAATGTAGATGGAATCAATTTTTTTTAACATATATGAAAGGGAGAAAAATAATAATAATAAATAAATAAATAATAAAAATGGATACACATTTTGAGAGTAGTAATACATTTTTATTATTTTTCTATTTCATTTATGTTGAAAAAAATTTTCCATCTCTTCTTCACATTATTTATAATTATCTGGTTATATTGTCTTAATGACGTAATTTGTTTGTTTTCTGTAGGCCCTGAAGAAGGAAATAAAGTTTTCGAAACGTTGGCCAAATTTTGAATTTTTCATTTACACGACAGAACCTCGAATTCCTTCAAGAAAATATACTATCGACTCCAGTGCCGGATTAAGCCAGCGAGGGGCTTGTAGCAAATTCTGTCAAGAGGCCCTTGGTTTGCTTTAGGTTCTCAAGTTTAGGGTATTAAATAAAACAAAACTGTTACAAATAAACTTTTCTGGATTTAATATGGGCAAATTTAGAGATAACACTTTCAATATCGACTTCTTTAAGCAAATCATGCTCTATATTCATCAAAGTGCGATGATTAAGACGTTCTTGGCCCATCGTGTTCCTTAACTCATTTTTAATACGTTTTAATGTTGAAAAAGAACGTTCGCCACTGCAGTTAGTGATCATGAGAGACAATTTCTACGTTTGGGAAACACGATTCTAAAGAATTATTTAATAAAAGTTTATAAAATTGCAGTTGCAGAGGCTCCTGTTTCTTGCTGTCAATAGCAGTAGCCACATCTGTTTTCAGTAGCTCAGCCGACTGCACTAATTCGTCGCCTCCTTTCTAAATTGATATTTTTTTACAGTCAGAACAGGCGTTGGAGCGCGGGGCCCGTAGCATTTGCTACTCTTGCTACGTGGCTAATCCGGCACTCATCGACTCTATTAATCACAATTATTAGAGTTTTTGAGTTGAGTCTCACTCCATTCCCTTTCGCCGATTTGGCTGAAAATCAATAGGATTCGTCCTTATGGTTCTGGATACACATACATATACTTAGTCGATACATTCATCGTCATAGGATTATTGTCTTCCATTTTTGGAATCTGGAGGTCGGAAAACATGAAACTCCACTGAAAACTCAACATCAATTTTCTGACAAATTATATAATTTCCCCTATACTTCATATAGTGGGGAAGTAATAATAAAGTTTGATACTATACTACTATTGTAACTAAATTGACTGTAAATTTACTCGTGCTCCCGCCTCAATTTTAAAGAATAATAATAAATGCCGATTAATTATCACATTTTCAATTGTCGACTGGAATCAAAAATTTGAATGAGAATAAAATTTGAGAATGGAAATGGTTAAGGTGAAAAAATAAAATAAATAATAATAAAATAAAATAAAAAACACAAAAGCATATAATAACGTGTTTCAATTTACTATCCTATTATCGATATTCACAAAAGAAAAAAAAAATCGCTTGAGAGAACAATACTTTTTTTGTTAGTTTTTCATTTTTTTTTTTTTTTCAACTATAATACACTTTATATATATTTATATCAATATTTTCTTACAAAACACCCCTTTGACTAAAAAAATCAAACAAAAAAAAAAGAAGTGTTCTTGCCCAATTTAAAATATACAATCGGGAATAAATATAACATGAATCATTTTAATACTTTCGTTTTTTTTTTACGTACATTTGTGTCAATGTAATATATATTTATTATATACGTATCAGCGATTCCAATATCAGGGGGGTCCGCTGCTATATTTCGTTCTTAGCCAACATTGGACTATTCCATCTGAACTATTCATGAGGTGCTATTGTTCTATCACAGATTATTTTTATAAGAAATATAATTGAAAGTGATCAAATGGTAAAAAACTATTCCAACATTTTTCTTCTATATTTCCAAAACCAAGCACGTGAGCATGGTCATTATAGGCGATGTTTCTTTCGCTATAAATGCGTAAAAATCATAAATAAGCAGAAAAAATTAAAAATGTTTTTGATAAATTTCATTTGATGGATGATAATAAATTAATCTCTCTATTTCACATAATTGATTTAACAGCGTACTTATGAAGAAATAAATCAACTTTATATCCTGACTTAATGAACATAGGGAAGACCCTAAAAAAGAAGGCCTCATGGTTTCTATTAACGGGAAGAACAGATATTATTTATTTTTTTATAAATATTCTTTCAACATTTAAAATTCACTTTCAAATATATGTATATTTTTTTCAAAATCTGAGATCGAACCACGACACCTGTCTGAGTTCAAATAAAATACCCCACACAATTTTATTTTGTCCCCCCAGAAAGGACACAAGACTACCCATCACAATAGGAAGCTTGCTAATTTTTATTTATTTTTTTTTAATGGGCATTTTAATAGCGTAAAATTATATAATTTAATTTTTGTGTTTAAATAAAATATATATACTTATTATTATATTTTTTTAAATAATAAATTAGATCAATACGGTAATTTATTACAAACTAGTAATTATGACGATTATTTTATTTTATTCTTTTTAGTACAATATCCTGAAAAAAAAAATTATAAAATAAAATTGGTATGGAAAAAATGCGATAGTGGGAAAGCACGCAATTTTATGTACAAAAATCATACACCATAATAATATACAACAAAAAAACACAGGGCACCAGACTTCAAAATTCTTCACTTTGATTTTGTCATTTTAAACCATACTGTGTCATTTAAACATTTGTTAAACTGTCCCACATATATCGCATTATACCCATAAATATTATTTTTGTCAATTTTATTAAACCATCAATTTTCTATATTTATATATACTTTTATTTATTTTTAATCTTTATTTTAACAAACCATATTACACCATTTCTCAACAAGTCTTTATTTTATAACATTTCTTCTTTATTACATTCGAATCGCTTAAATAAATGCAAACCTCAGTAATATAAACAATAGTTTTTTTTAACGCTACATGAAAAAATTGAATTTATACTTCATCGAGACTAGGTGTCCGAGGGGAGTAGAATAAGAAAAAGAAAACAAAAAAAAGAAAAAAATGGGCACAGTGCGATTTTCTTTAAATACTATGTATAATCAGAACTTAATTTAAAAAAAAATTATATTTATGTACATTGTTTTATATAATTCATTAAAAAAAATATATATATGTACAAAAAAAAATAATAATGTTTTTAATCGAAAAAAAAAAAAAAAACTCTCTTCATGTACAATTTTTTTAAAAAGGAAATTTAACCTAAGTTGAATAATAAAATGACTTAGATACTTGCAAACAAAACATAACCAACAGAAAAAAATATATATAAAAAATAAAATAAGCTAAATTAAAATAAAATCACCAAAATACGTTTTTCATAAATAAGACGAGCATTAAACGACTAAAATATTACTCCTTCCATCCATTGTACAATTTGACAATTTGACTGTGCCCATGAAGCATGTTAACAAATAGCCTTCTCTCAGTTTAACGGAATTTACTTTTTTTTTTTCCATAATTATTATTTTCCATTTTAATAAATCTTATACATATATTTATTTATTCATAGAGAGATAGATAGAGAGATAATAGAAAACAAAAAAATAAAAATAATAACTAAAAACATAACTTAATATTGAGCTCACTATTCGAGAGCTTGCATTAGTAATTTATATATACATACACATAAGTATAAGTATATGAGTACTTATTATATGGGTCACACCATCAAGTGGAACAATTTCATTTTCGTTTCAGCTTAAAATTGATGGGCGTATGTATATATATACATGCTTACATTATTTTTTGTCTCTGTCTCAATTCAAGACAAAAATCTTTGTGTATCTAAAAATGAAAAAAAAAAAAAAATGGTAGAGGGGAAAACAGCATTTTTGCCTCATGAACCCTTCACCCCCCTCCCTCTGGGAAAATTCATACTTCCACTCAACACAACGAATATTATATTGTTCAAGCAGGTGAAAAATTATTTTAAAAAACAATCGAAATTAGCTGAAATATAAAATTAAGTTTTATTAAGTTGTTAAATTCATACAAAATTACTCCAAATGTCAGTCAATAACTTTTTACAATAAACCGATGAAATATTGAATGAACAATTTATTATAACAATTATTTATATTTTATTTTTCTATATGTCATTTTGATACCGTTAATTTGATTTCGATAATAAATTTGATGCGTACTGTTGCCAGGTGTCCCGATTTCTGCTCGACGTTTCGTTTTTAAGCACTCTAAAGACCCGCTTTTCAACCACGAGCGATGCCCTTTTAAATAAAATGGTTAAATTTAATTGAAAATTTTATATATTCTTACGTTAACTCTTTTTACGATATATTCTGAATTTATTTACCCCTATTTGTATGTTTTTTTTGTTACAGGAAATTTTATTTATTGAAAATGTAATGTTCAACTGGAACTAGTCATAGCTTCAATTTATAGCATTGAAAAAATAAAAATGTTTTCTATACCAATTTTACAATTTAATATCTTCAAAAAATGGACTCAAATTCAAATTGAAAGTCAGTCGAATTACTTCAAAAATCAATAACTTATCTATAAAATAAAAATATTCACTTTTTACTTGTTCAAAAATTCAAAATCCTAAATTTTGATCTTAAATTGGAACAGAGACAAAAAAATATAGGCATAATCGCCCAACTTACTATATACGCGCCAATTTCGAGCGAAATTTGAATATATATATATAAAACAAGATGATCCACTTGACATACATCGATCCACATATAATAGTATAATATAACAAAATATCTAAACCTAGATTAACTTAACTATATATACGGGTAGGTATACAGTAGACAGGGTGAGGAGATACATAAGGGCGAAAGGGCGCGGTGTAAAGGCGTGGGTAGGTTTGTGGGCGCATTCATTTTCACTATATACATAGGTTCCATTTTTTTTTTTTTTTCTTTTTTTGGAAGTTTTCAATAATTATAGTCAACACTTGTCCTAAATATGTTTTTTTTTATACATAAATTGTGACACAATTTATAGCGCATATAGCCTATATTATGTGTCACTGCCAGAGCAACAAATAATTTAAATATTGTTAGAAACAACGATTAAGGAACTTTTATATATATATATATTTATATAATTATATTATCATTCATTATTATCATATATTTTTTATATGTATATCTGTTCCGACACTATAAGCGTTTATCACACACTAAATTTATATATATATAAGATATATATATCCACAAATTGGCCTTTGAAACTATATCATTTTTATAAAATGATATATTTTGTTAAAAATCACAAAGAAAAAAAAATCTTACTGTACAAAACGACACTCACAGATATTAAGTCATTATCGAAGACACTGTATAGAATGTGCGGCCGTAAAAACACCTCGAACGGGAATTCGTATCAAAGAGAACTAGTTTCTAATTTCATCTCTCATCACAAATAGCTACATATCTATTAGTTAAATAGACAAGGGTCAGTTAAAACAAAAAAAAGAAAAAAATATATTAATAAAAAATAAATAAAATCCATGAATCCATTGAATAGCAATAGGACTTGATGGTTGAAGTCATGTTGGTTTGGTTAAAATAAAGTTTGAGTATTTCTTGTAAATTGCCCAACACTAGACTATGGGACGATGCACCCAAATGCAGTGTAGTTGGGATATCATATTAAAAAAGAAAAAAATATATATATATTGTGGGGGAAGAATGAAAAGGATCTCGAAAATGGATCTCTGTTGGGTAATCTCTCCCCTTTTTTATAAACTCTGAGAGAGATATGAACACTAACGCTAATCACAGCACTTTATCTCTTCCGTCGTTCTCTTTCAAGGCTTCTTCAGGTCTTCTTTGAACACGGCCGCCATCTCTGCAAAACAAAACAAACAAAAATTAAATTTAATTAAAATGCCTAACATCGACTTCATGCTTACAATATATGACCTGAAAAATAGTCCTTGAGACTATGTACATACAGTAAAACCCCTCTTTACGGACAGTTTTGCGATGTCCCGGCCCCGAAGTATAGGAAAACAATGTATTTTTACCCCCCTCTCAATGGACACACCTCAAACGGAAGCGGACAGCCAATTTTTCGACATCAAGAGATAAATTTACTTCTCCTAAGTGGACACTTACAAAATAATTAATTTGAAAAATGTAATTTTGAATGTTTTTTTTATTATTCGCAGAATTCACTGTTTGTGAAACAGGCATACCTACTAAAAATATAAAGAAAAACTAATGTGTTTTTAGAAATATTGTCTATTTCACAAGATATATAAAATATATGGGAGTACTTTCGGTATTGCTACCATCTTCAGCCACGACTTAACAAAGATGGTAGCAATACCGAAAGTATTCCCATATATTTTATATATTTTGTGAAATAAACAATATTAAAAAAACACACTCATTTTTCTTTATATTTTTCATCAAGTGTTTAACAATATCTCTGCGAAAATGTTAAGTATGATACATATCTCTTGTTTGGTATATTAACTTAAAATCCATAATAACGAGGGCGCCGGTAGCTCAGTGGTATGCGTGCTTGACTTCTGAGCTCAAGGTAGTGGGTTCGTAGCCCGACCGAGGCCCTTAAGCACGCCGTCCTTCGGATGGGACGTTAAGCGATGGTCCCGAGCCTGTACGATGTCAGGTACTCGTTAAAGACCCCTACCCTAGATGAATAAAAATTTAAAGTGGGCAAAATTTAGGACTGCCACAGTAGAGTCGGGCTCATGTCCACCAGAGTGACGAAAGAGCGCTCTGGTAGTAGGCGATATGACCTCGTAGTTAAAGCCCGGGCATGAGTCATAAAACCTAACCTAACCTATAATGCATATCTAATAAAATAAAAACAAAGAATATGTTTAACTTTTATATTAAAAAATATAAAAATATAATGTACCGGTTTCGGCTGTTAATAAGTTCAAAAGAGACCAACTTGTGTACAACATGCCCGGGCTTCTACTACCAGAGTGCTCTTTCGCAGCTCTAGAGGACATGAGCCCGACTTTGAAGTAGTAGTCCTAAATGTTGTCTACACAAGTCTATTCATTTCAAGTAGGGGTCTTTAACGAGTACATGACACTGAACACTCAGGACCATCGTTTAACGTTCCATCCGAAGGACGGCATGCTCAAGGTTTTTTCACCTCCGATAAAAAAAAAAAAAAACTCAAGTGCCAAGGCCGCGTTTCGAACTCGCTACCAACGTCCTCAACATGTTAGTGCTCGACTTGAAGGATGCCAAAGACGTTGGAACCCTTCAGTGTGAATCGTAACACTTGCCTTTCTTGCAAAATGTACATTTCGGACGCAGCCCATTGTGGAGTGTAACTTACGTTTGACTATGAGGAGCTACTGGCATTCATGCCTGAGAACATTCCCGCGGTGAACTGTTGTTGCTGCTGTTGTTGCTGAGCCAGCTGTTGTTGTTGTTGCTGCTGCTGCTGCTGTTGTTGTTGTTGGTTGTTGGCAGCTCGGCCATGTTTGGGGATGGGAGGTTGCAGGTACTCGTGTTTCGACAGAGACATTACGTCTATCCTGTCCTCTTTACGGTAGGCCAAACAACTTCGGATAAAACCCTGTGAACACATTTACAGATATTAATTGACAGAAAAAAAAAAAAATTTGAAACTTTGCTAAAAATGAAAAGTCATCGGTAAATCACTGGCAATCTACTTCCCCACAATTAATTATGTTTTTGCCCTCCCTCCAAAACAATAGTTGACTACATCAAACGTTGTTCTGAGTTTAAATATAAAATTTCATATCGCTATATTAATTAAAACGGCAGTTATTGGTTTTTTTGATTAGAGCCTCTCTGGTCGCGCCCTTTACCTTCGGCCAATTCCGCGGAAAAAAAATAGGTGTCGTTTTTATAGAGCTTTGATATTACATAAGAAATTTCGTGTCAAAACATTAATTACATCCGCAGTTATTGGGATTATTGAGTTAAGCCCCCCTCGCCTGCAGCTAATTCCGCTGAAAATTAATAGTTGTCGTCCTTATAAGGCTTTGAAAATACACATAACATTTCGTGACAATACATTCATTCACAATGTTTGAAGATACAAATACATAAACATTCCGAGACTCGTTAATTAATCCAATATGGTGGTAAACTAGAATGTAACTGTTGTTTGGTAACTTCAGTTGAAACATTCAAACAATATGGCCGGAAATGACCCATGTCAGTTACTTCTCTTCTGCGGACTGGATCTGCGGCAATTGGTGACTGCTAGGGCGACCACCGATCGTCACGAATTGGTCGGCCGGTGGTTGCCCCCAGCTCATCATAACTTTACTTAAGCATTACCCTCATCCCGAGCTCCCTCGGGACGGGTGAAGTTGCACAAGTGCAAAGTGCATCCGAAAACAATAAAGAATAATAATTTTTAAAAATCAAGTAAAAATAAAAGACAGGATGAACGGGGGCTTGTGCTTTTCAACACTATTTTTGTCCTAAAGTTTCGTTTTGTATTGTTATCTCGACATCTAAACATGCCAAATTCAGAATATACTAAGTAACTAAATTAGAATTTAATGTACAAATACAATTAATCATCAATTATTATAATTAATAACCTTGGCTTCGTTGCTGACGGTAGGTTTGTTGGCAAACTGAACTTCTGTAGCTTTGAGTATTGTGTTTTCTTCAAGGATTGTAGCCTGCGACTGGTTATGTCCAAAAGGCTTTAAACAAACAACAATCCAAATAAATATTACTAAACTTTGTAAATAAAATGCAAAATATTTTTCTTATAAATACGAATAAAAAAAAAATTACCTTCTTTCCATAAAGACATTGGTAAAATATAACACCCACACTCCAAACGTCAACTTTGGATGATATTTTAGGTGGATTTTTCCCAACAACAAAACACTCAGGAGGCAGATACCTGCAAGCAACAACAAAAATAAATTAGATTACAAAATAATATGAACTATAAATTATGAAAGATGAAATGCTATCAATAAATCCTAGATCCAAAAGAAAGGATGTAAAGCCCTTAGTGGTAACTTGCGGAAATAACACCATGGAACCGCCTTTTTCTACGTCAGACTTGAGGATTTATATATTATTGTATACATACATATTTCAATATATCGTCACCTTAATACTACAACAAGATAACTCGAAAATCGGCATGTACGGGATAATTGTACCATTAGTTGTATTTTGCAGGTTTCTTTGTTGTACTAGAAGTAGACAATTTTAAGAAAATATGTTAAGAACTTATGTAAAAATATCAGTAGTTCAATTTGGATCATTCTACAACGGCTGATTAAAAAAAAAAAAAAAAGATTTGCGTTTTTCTCAAAACTTTTAGAGATGTCTAGTTGTAGTATTAAGGTGACGATATAAAACCGGTCAGGACCTCGCGCGATAAAGTTTTCACATTCTCACATTTTTTCCCTTGCTGATTAAACTAATTTTTGGTAAAATTTAAAATTATCTATTTATTCTACATTTTTTTCAGAATTTACTTTCGCGAATATGAGTGTGGACACTCGTGCATATGAGTTTATTAAAATGATTAAACCTCTTTCGTCGCTCTGGTGGACATGAGACCGACTCTACTGTGGGACTCCCAAATGTTGTCTATCGAGGTTTACTCACCTAGGGTAGGGAACTATAACGAGTACTGACAACGTACAGGCTCGAAGGCTTTGCTTAAAGTCCGACCCGAAGAACGGTGTGCTCAATGTCGTTTGATGTATATAATTTATGAACTATTCATATCCAATTACCATATTATTGCTTAACGAAAATAAATATTATTAATTTTATTATAATTATAATTACCAGTAGGTGCCGGCCCCTTGTGAAGTAAGGTCCATCCCATGGTCTGGATTGTAATTCTCCTCATCCATAACTTTACTCAGACCAAAATCCGTTATTTTTATTTCCCCACAAACATTACCTTCCGTCAGGAGAATGTTCCCTGAAAATAAAATAATACAATTCAATAATTATTATAAATACTAGAAAACATAATTCAAATTCAAAGAAACAATGACCAAATGTGCTATTTGTTAAACTGTTATTATTAACTATTATTATTTAAAGAAAAAAAAAAAAAAAAACTGACCAGGTTTTAAATCATAATGAATAACAGGTGGTTTAATTTCATTCAAATACTTCAGTGCAGAAACGACCTGCATAACTATAGATCTAGCTTCTCTTTCAGCTATTGTCTTATGCTAAAAACAAAAACAATACATAAATTCTCATTTGTCATTCTGAATATACAATGTACCATATATAAATTGTACAAAAGAAATTTACAGACAAATAACAAGAAAAAGAGAAAAAAAATACCTGTTTAAGGTAAAAATCTAAATCGTGTCCATCACAGTATTCTAAAACAGTACAAAATGAATTGGCGTCTATTTCGAAAACGTCGTACAATTTAACGACTCGAGGGTGATCCAGCGCTTTGTGAATATTGTACTCTCTCAGAGCGTGTCTGAAAAATAATAATAATAATAAATTTGAGGATATATAATATAACAGACAAAATATATAAGTGTATATGATGTGATCGATAAATTCAGCGAGTCGAAATGCAGGAGAAAGTGTGTATGAAGTCAATTTTATAGCGAATTGAAAATATTATTTTTAAGAATTATAACTGTATCAATAAATTAATAAAAAAAATTGGTGAAAAGTTTTCGTTTTTTATGGGGGGGGGGGGGGGGGGGTAAAAATAGGGGGGCCCCACATTTGCAATCGCCTAGGGCCCCGCAGAAGCTTAATCCGCCACTGGGAATCGCCTATGGAATAATTCCTTGCTCCATCAGCGACGACTTCGTTTCGTTTCCTTTTTCTTGTTCAGCATTGTCATTACGGCGAACGCGGATGCAGCACTCGGAGGTACACACATGATTTCCTGAAGAAAAATTCTACTTCTAAAATTATTTTTTGGTAATTAACTAAATAATTAGATAATTTAGTTCAAGTAATGAAGATGATTTCACACTATCTGTTTCGGCATTAATTTTAAATGTTAACATTTTTACCATTTTACTGTTTTTATTATTATATTGTTTGTTTTGGATTGGAGTCGGACCTGCTAGCAGACTCCTCCCCACTAATCCTACTCATCGGGCTACTCCCATAGCACTACTACTCTGGAGGAGCCTCCAAGACCGCACCGTACATTTTATCCTCGTGCATTTTTTCGCCTGTTCAACCATCACCACATCGTCCCATCACCAGATCATCTCAGCGTCCCATCACATCCATCATTTCAACAGTTAGCAGCCCCCCTCCTCATCCGAGCGGCGTAGAAGGCATCGTAACCGATTAGAACATTGTTTTGAACTTTTATTTTTATGATAAACGTTATATTCGAAGTTAAGTTTTAGTTATATTTAATTTTTCAGTTGGCCAACTCCATCTCCCCCGGTTTTCATTTGTTCATTACATTCTTTTATATATAAACTTCATCAATCTTATTATTTACCCTTATATATTCTCCAATATTTTGGAGTGGTCCTCCAGAACCACCAGTGTTTTGTAGCCGGTTATTTGGAAACTCTTATTTTGGATACCATTACCGATCTGTACACTATCATTAAAAAATGACAACAAAAATTTTTTGTCGGTGAATCACCATTAAAAATCAATAGTTGATTTATACAGGGTTTTCTGAATTCTCTCGTCTCATTCAAAAATTAATAGGTTGTGATACATTCATTAATGATATTATTTGGGGTTTTGAGTTGAGGCCAATCCTCGCTATTCCAATTCCTCCTCAATGAACTATCTTCTCCCTCTGATTAGCCTCTTATTTCCCTTCTTCCTACTTTCCCTCTCCTTAACAACAATTTATTGATTCTTTGTCTTTTTCTAATTTATTTTATTTATTTTTTTCATTAGTCTTTCTTAAATTAATTTTATAGCAAGCTTGGGCTAGATTCCCTCCTCCATAATCTCGATTTTTATATACATACTGTTTTTTCTTGTTATTTTATTTTATCCTCTACATATTTATTTAGACACATTTATCTTCTTATGATTTCTTCTTAATGAATCTGTATTTTAACTTTTTTTACTATTATTTTTTTAGTTCATTTATTTATTTTTTTAATTTTATCATCTAGTTTTATTTATTTTACTCTTGGTTTTATCCACTGTAGCACCTTTATCTCATCACTGATATTTCATTTTATTTGTTAGTCTGTCCAGTGACTGTCATGTATTTATTCTTAGGGGACCTCGGTCCCAGAATAAAATTTATTTTCATTTCAAATAAAATTTTTTTCATCTCTGATCCCTCCCTTTCTTTCCGCAGATTCTACTCACAAAATTTCGCGATGATACATTCCACAGTCGGGAATTATCGTATAAAACATGAAATTCCGGTGATAACAACGGATTTCTGACTGATCACATAACTTCCCCTATTATTGCGTTAGTTCAGTACTTCCCAGTAGGTGTGCAATGACAACAGTGTGAGTGTATCCCGAAAATAGTTGTAATCAATGAATGAATAGACTTCATTTGCACCATATAAGGTATATGAAATAATTCAAAAGAAATTATTAACTAGGTGTGCAATACATTCTGCTGTTTGCAAAAACTGAGCTGAGTCAGGCATATCTGTATAAAAAAACTCAGTTAATGTTTTAATAATTATCAGTAACTTCTCATCTTGTATGTTCTTTATGAATATATTAATACTTAAAATAGATTTCAATTGAATTCAATGGATTTTTTCTAGCCTTTTTGTAGACAACAGCTGTGAATATTTTTATCGAAAAAAAGTCGAAGTTTGTACTTTAGAACACAGAAAAAAGCGGCTCAAAAAAAGTGGTGTCCGATGGTAAACCGAAAAGAGCTTCGCCCGGATTTTTACATTTGAAATTGAAAAATTCTATTTTTGCGCGAGAATTTTGTCTCTTGATTTCAATGGGAATTTCGTTTTTCGGTGATTATTCCTCCGTGGTATGTTCGATTTCAGATTTTTTTAATAGTAAACCATCGTCACCGTGTCCACTATCATCGTGGCAAATTTCAATGTGATCGGTAAAGGGGTTTAGGAGGAGTACGAGTACAACGAAATACATGAGTCGCCTAAGAAAGAGCTTCATAAACTCAGCTCAATTATTTCATTGATTATTTATACAGAATATACAACATTTTTTTTAAATTCCTACAATTATGGTTATCATAATGGTTTCATTATAATATAATAAAAATTATTGTAAAATTTCTTTATTATAACGATATAAACTGGACAAATTTCAAAAAATTGTGTGATATTGTCTCTCCAAAGTGCACAAGGACAGCTTTAGTTAGCGATAGGACAGGTTGTTTTACACAGCAATATAAAGTAAAAGGGAAGTTATGTAATCGGTCAGAAATTGGATTTTGTGTTTTTAACAAAATTTCAAGTTTTCTCAGCCTCTGATTCCGAAAATGAAATATAAAACAAAACACTCTCTGGACTAACAATGATTTTCCCATACTTTGCTGGTTGTGAGAATCCTACTAATGTAGATAAAATGAAAAACGTGTAAAAAAATTAAATAATTAAAAACTTACTTAATATAATTAGCTTTTTTGTCTTCTTTCCAGTCTTTGTTCAGCTGATGCACTTTACACGCCACGTACCTCTGCTCTTTTAAATCGAAAGCCTAAAAACATATATATAAATTAATAATAATATTGATATAAATATTTATTTGTAGGAATATTGAGGGTCAGTCAAAGATGGAAAAAAACACTATTCAAATGCCAACGTTTCGATATATTTTATATCATCATCAGGGCTATGAATAAGCAGGCTTGGGGAGAAGACATGTACACTGGATGGAGTCTTACATTGCAATGTGAAATGAAGGCATGTACACTGGATGGAGACTTGCATTGCAATGTGAAATGAAGGCATGTACACTGGATGGAGTCTTGCATTGCAATGTGAAATGAAGGCATGTACACTGGATGGAGACTTGCATTGCAATGTGAAATGAAGGCATGTACACTGGATGGAGTCTTGCATTGCAATGTAAGACTCCATCCAGTGTACATGTCTTCTCCCCAACCCTGCTTATTCATAGCCCTGATGATGATATAAAATATATCGAAACGTTGGCATTTGAAAAGTGTTTTTTTCCATCTTTGACTGACCCTCAATATTCCTGCAATTAGAATATACAGTCGCTATTCAACATCTACATTGAAGTGAGGTACACAATCGACTAAATATTTATATAAAAAAGTGTGTACACAGAAACTGTGATTAAGTTAGCGGAGTCCCATGATGTTACTTTGTTGTTTCTTCACGTCACATTGGCTAGATGCGGAGACAATAAATGTAAAACTCAGCATTTCTAATAGAAGTTGTTCTTTTAGAGGTTAAGTGATACTAATCTGAACGGCATATCTCGGCTTCTAACAGAAATAGACAAAAGGTTCATCTATTTCTGACATCCAAAACGCATTCATGGGAGCATGTTTGATGGAAATATCATTATATAATGGTAGCTTCTGTAAGTATGCAGACTCATTCAATGAGAGAGCGCATGAAAAAGAAATCTGACTCCTCTCGGTTCCAGGACATAGAGAAGTGGAGCGAAATGAAGAAGCCGGACTGGCTCGTGCAGCTTAGTAAATCTGATCTATCAATAGGGATCCATAGCCCTGGAGGAATTCGCATTGCGAAAAGAAAACTCATCTTGGCGCAAACAACCAAGTTGTCAACCGCCAAAATAGTATAACAAAAGAAGAACAGCTCTTCTTGACCAACCCCGGAGGACATTGAGAAAAGTGATCGGGTATCTAACAGAACACTCGGTAAGAAAACATCTTTTTATAATGGTTGTTGTTCCAGATCCATTCAACAGAAGATGTGAAGAGATGGAGGAAACCACGCTACACATCCTGGGCGAATGTGAACGTTAATCACATCTCCGACGCGTTCCTCATCCCAGATGAGTTGAGAAAGCAGAGCTTCGAAAGGTCCTGCGCTTCATTAAAGAGGTAAAAGAAAAGGTATATAAATAGAAGCGAGGGGCTGTTATATGATAACATGGGTACAAAACCCACCCCTGCAATCATTCAAAACCTTAAGTGTTATTAATGAAGTGAGCGCATAAGCTGATTTCTTATAGTGATTACAATATAGTGAGTACAATCAGAGCCAAATATATATAACATAACTACCTACAGCTTATACACTTACCGGACATCTAACACTAACTATTTTCTCTATAAATATATCAATAAACGCTTCAACAGCGAACATGAGACAAAATCAAAACAACCAACACTCTAGTAAATAATAAACTATTACTTTAATCTATTGACGTGAAAACGTCTATTGGTTCGTTAAGCACAGTGATAGCCGGTCAAACTTTCTTGTGTTACAAAATACCGTCAGATTTCAATCGCTAATAACTACGAGACTAATAATGCGATAACAACGTTTGAGGTCACAATGGATAGCACAGTTAAGCACAGTGATAGCCGGTCAAACTTTCTTGTGTTACAAAATACCGTCAGATTTCAATCGCTAATAACTACGAGACTAATAATGCGATAACAACGTTTGAGGTCACAATGGATAGCACAGTTAAGCACAGTGATAGCCGGTCAAACTTTCTTGTGTTACAAAATACCGTCAGATTTCAATCGCTAATAACTACGAGACTAATAATGCGATAACAACGTTTGAGGTCACAATGGATAGAACATGTCTGTACGTGTTTGTTGTGCAGTGTTTGTTTTGCCTGTGACGTTATCGGGCTAGTGTGGGCGTCGGCGGATGATTGTTGCGAATTAGCGTTGTATAAAATTAGAAATTTGTGTAGCGTGATAACGCGTTTAGACAGGACGTTGATTCGGGTGTCATTGTAAATATTCGCCGAAATATATGTAAAAATTTGTATTAAATTGAAAATCGCAAAAAAATTAAAGATGTCGTCTCATATGAATCGTAAATATGCGCGGAATTATAGAAAACGCAAATCAGAGAAAAGCATCAAAAGGAATTTAAAAAACCTAAAAAGTCTAGTGCCGAGCAAATGCAAGAGCTACGGCAGCATCGAAAAGAAAATTAAAAATGATTTTATCCCGACGTTCTCACGGAAAATCTACGGCGTGGACCTTGACTTTTTTTCATCAGCTATATTTTTCTCCCATTAATTTTTTTGGTTTTTACAACCAAGCAAACATAGATACTTCGGAAAGAACTCCCATCATCGGTAACAAAAACATTTTTTTATACATTCGATAAATTACAGCATTTGATGTCCGTCATTTATTCAATATGCCAATAACATCTTATAGAAACAAAAGACATTGTCTTCCAACTGTTTTATTTGCGGCCAGGACAGGTTTTCAACGCAACTGAATCGTCATCAGTGGCATTTTCCGCCCGTACAGTGTAGAGTCTAAAGGACTACTACTTTAGACTATACTGAATAGTAGTACTTTAGTCTCTACACTGTACGTGTGGGATGTGCCACTGACGATGACGCTGTCGATTCTGATGTCTGGAAAGACAACGGTTTCTATTTCTATGAGAAATTTCGTCAAATGTTGCTATCACATACGAATAACATGTTAATTATAATTGTTCAAACCATTTTTAATTTTTATATAACAGAAATCACAATTTATAATATATCGTAAATTTATTTGCTAAATCCACAATGGACAATCTACTGTCCCCTAGACATAGCGTACACATTAAGTCTATAA
The DNA here is from genome assembly GCA_963662175.1 of Aradus depressus. Classification (NCBI taxonomy): domain Eukaryota; kingdom Metazoa; phylum Arthropoda; class Insecta; order Hemiptera; family Aradidae; genus Aradus; species Aradus depressus. Next base: position 20,186,600 of record OY759222.1, on the reverse strand, counting down.
TGAAATTGTGCAGGATGTTCTTCAAATTACCTTATGTACCTCGGAGAAGCCGCCCTTGCCGAGGAGCATCAACAAGAGGTACCTGTCGTTGAGGACCGGGTGGTTGTTGAACCTCGACTGGTCCTCGTTGTGGATCCTCTTCAGCTCCCGGATATGAAGATTTCGTTCCCGTTCTAATTTCTCCATCTCCAGTTGAAGATCCGCGTCCTCTTTTTTCAGGGCAGACTGACGAAGTTTTAAAATTTCATCCGCTTCGTAATATTCCTAAAAACAGAAATAAGGCAACGTATAAGTTAAATTATACAAAGAACCATCTAATAAGCATTCAGAGCTATCGTACATTGGGATTCAATTTTGCACAATAAATATAAGACTAGGATTTAAATGCACAGTAAAAAAAAACAGCTTACAGAGTAAGAAAAGTTAATTACACAGTACAAAATGATAAATGCACAGTAAAATGCAACACTGTAAATAAAATTTTAACCCAATAACTAAAAATGTATTGCCTCAGAACACTCGGTAAAAAAATTGAATGCCCTGTTTAAGTAAGGAGATGAGAAGCAGCCAATGAGGATCCTAGATACAAGTAAGGAGATGAGAAGCAGCCAATGAGGATCCTAGATACAAGTAAGGAGTCGAGAAGCAGCTGAGGATCCTAGATACAAGTAACGAGTCGAGAAGCAACCAATGAGGAACCTAGATACAAGTAAGGAGACAAGAAGCAGCCAATGAGGATCCTAGATGCAAGTAAGGAGACGAGAAGCAGCCAATGAGGATCCTAGAAACAAGTAAGGAGTCGAGAAGCAGCTGAGGATCCTAGATACAAGTAACGAGTCGAGAAGCAACCAATGAGGAACCTAGATACAAGTAAGGAGACGAGAAGCAGCCAATGAGGAGCCTAGATACAAGTAAGGAGTCGAGAAGCAGCCAATGGAGGATCCTCTCCTACCCGCCAATGGAAGAAACCTCATTATCTCCCCCTCAACTATTGAAAATAGGAGTTATGGTATAGTACACTACATTCTAGGAGCGAGTGGTACATACCTGAACGGACATGGTTGGTACTGGGTCAGGTTTGAGGAAGCCATCAGTGCCGTTGTGAAGGCCGCCTCCGGCACCACCAGCCCCCGCTCCACCACCCGCACTGTTGGCGCCTGCCCCTGAGCCTGCTCTTTTCCGCCCCGTTTCCGAGTTGGTAGGTCTTCTCTTCGTCAACAGTTTCTTTTGTTTGTCTATCTCTTCCCGTTCGTTAGAGATCTCTTCCTGCCGCCTGCTCATAAGGACAAAAATGGAGTTAGTCATCATACAACCAAAACAAAAACAAAAAACATATGAAATTGTAGGAATAATTTTATCAAAGAAATTTAACACCTAGTAAATATGGGATAAACTTCAGATCTATATTCTTTATAAACATTCGTATTATCACAGAGAAATCCAAACAAGAAAATACAACTTATTCGTTTCATTTATCATTATATGTTTTATACAAACATAGCTTCGCCTCTTGCAGCATTGTCTTGGTGTTGTTTTACACAACCTAGTGACTATATAGATAATAGTGTTAGAAACCTAACTATACTGTTGTAATATCTCACAAATATAGTGAAAATATTGACTTGAGTCACTGGCTATCCCTTTGAATCTCCTCAATACATTTCAACAAAAACAAAAAATAGCAACATTCGCTGCTAAGTATAAACCAGACAATTTGTGTGAATGTTTGAAATTTAGTAGTTAGTTTACAGTGATGTAGTTTTACAAAAGGGATTCAACAAAAAATGCTTCAACAATTTTGATTACGTTTCTATTTACTGTATGAAAGGAGATCAGTTCAGAAAATATAAGCCATACGTCCTCAACGTGTTCCCTCGTCCCTAAATTGATTTATAAAGCAGAAAATAGAAAAAAATAATCATCTTATGAAAATGTATTTTATTTTAAATTAAATTGAAGGAACAACAAATTATAGTGTATAAATGCTATGAGTCACACAACCTTTTTTCTAACCTTGTACTCAAGTGGTAAAAAAAAATACCTTTTTTTATCATTCTGTCTCTATTTTTTAATTTCACAAATATTCATAAATAAAAGAATTAATTTCAAAAAGTTGTCATCTTAAGAATAATTGTTTACAGGTGTCTGTAGAATGGAATGGGCCTTCTCAGAATAGCGTTTCTACAACTGAAAATATAATATAACAAGAAGTCTTTATGAAAAAGGGAAGCATGGTACAATCAGCGATCGAGGAGGCTATTTCCAGAACTATTTTCTCTCTACTTTCTGTGATTGACTTTGATTATTTAAAAAAAACCTATTGATCTAGCCTAAAAGATAGTTTAATTTATAAATTCATATATATATGATATATTGTAGAAACTCATAATAATTAAATAAAACAAACTTCTTGAAATATACCGATGGTGTAATACCGAAAACCTGTAGTCTATGTATATGTCGCAGGATAATTATTGAATCACCCTTTTTGTAATAAACCTAGTATTTTATTGAAAAAAAAAAAAAACAAGTCTATATCAATTAGGCTGATAAAGTTGCGAAAGCATTTCAGCCTTATTGTAATTTGATATGCCCATTACAAAAAAGTTGAACTTAACTTAGCCGTTTTGTAAAAAGTCTAGCCAGTAGTTATTGTAAAACCTCAGGCTACCACAGCAGGCCGCAGCGTTACTAGTACTAGTACAGAATAAGTAATGTTTCCAAAGATATGTAGGTACCTACATAACCTATTTACCATTATTGTTTGTATATTTTGTACGCAAAAAAAATAATGTAGGTACTGAATTTATGTTTATTAAATCTTTCGATTAAGACTTACATATTTTTGTATATTTTGTATTTTATGTTCATGAAAATATTTCTTTTTTGAGACTTTTTTTAATAATGTACACTTTATGTTCATTTTCATACCTCTAAGTTATTTTGTTTAATGTGGTTTACATTTAGGAAGATTCAGGCGTTTTACATACATATTAGGCATTGTGTAAAAAGGCCAATGAAGTTCAGTCTATTTGTAGAATTACCTGTTGATTACAAAAATGCTGAAATGCTTTCACCTTTCTGCAAAAAGGCTGATTCTAGAATTATCTTGCGACATATACAATTTTTATGGAATATACAATATTTCAAAAATAATTATATTTTATTTATTTCTAAATGTTTAGTTGAGGTTGCGAACTACCTACCTGGACAACTCCTGGAAGGCGTATCCATCCGTCCAGTTCTCCTGGAAGGTGGCCCCTACCCTCTGCGTCACAAACTGACCCAACCTCAGCCTGTTCTGCATACACCTTTGTCGCGCCTCTTTTTTTTCTATATTGGATTTTTCTTTTAGAAGTTTTTTCACTACGTCTATACACTTGTTCGTGTGCGCCTTATGTTGATCCATTGCTTTCGCTTGGGCAGCCAATTGATGCCTTAGCTCTTCGTTAGTCTGTAAATAATAAAACTTTTATTTAGAAAAAAAAAAATATATATATATATATATATAGTATACCAAAGCTAGAAATGAGTTAATCATCTATTATTACACAGATACTCTATAGTAAAGGAGGGCGCCGGTAGCTCAGTGGTATGCGTGCTTGTCTTCTGAGCTCAAGATCATGGGTTCGAAACCCGACCGAGGCCGTTGGTTTATTTTATCTGGAAGGTAAAATAAACTTAAGCACGCCGTCCTTCGGATGGGACGTTAAGCGATGGTCCGAAGCCTGTACGATGTCAGGTACTCGTTAAAGACCCCTGCCCTAGGTGAATAAAAATTTAGGACTCCCACAGTAGAGCCGGGCTCATGTCCACCAGAGTGACGAATGAGCGCTTTGGTAGTAGGCGATGAGCTCGTAGTTAAAGCCCGGGCATGAGTCATAAAACCTAACCTAACCCTCTATAGTAAAGTCTATCAGCTAAACACCGGCTATGTACTTCCTCAATATTAATCAATGAATTACTTTTTCGCTCTAATCCCTCCAAAGCCAACAGTTTGGTCTAAAACTCGATATTTCACTTACATCGTCGCTTTTCAATCGTCATATTAAATTTTGTGTCGATACATTCATTACATCGGCAGTTATTAGGGTATTTGAGTCAAGCCCCTCTTCCCTTCGACCGATTTCGCGGAAAATTAATTTGTGCCATCCTTATGGGGTTTTGAATTAAAAAATAAAATTTCATATCGATAAATTCATTACATCGGCAGTCATTGGTTTTTTTTTAGCTATACCCCCTTGTGATCCTCCTCAGTTGATTCCGCTGAAAATTATTAAATGTCGATGTGTTAAGCCTTCCCCTAATTCTCTCCTCTCTTTGCCTGATTTGGCAGAAAATCAATAGGTATTGTCTCTAGAGGGGTCTGGATTCATAAATAAAATTTCGTGTCGATATATTCATTCTATCTGAAGTTGTGTTCACAGATATGTAAACCGAATTTTTTTTTTTTTAATTTTTTGAATCAGTAGGTCAGTAAACATGAAATTCCGTTAAAACTCCGCATCGAATTTCTGACCGATTACTTCGTATAGTTGGAGAAGTAAAAAAATAGTATACCAAAGCTATGAACTGTGTTAATCATCTATTATTGCACAGCTGCACTATAGTAAAGTCCATCAGTGAAAGATTAAAAAACGTTACAAGTTAAAAATCCAACAACACCAGATTAACGACTACTCAACCTAGTCCAATTTATAACTTCCTTTAAATCTGTGTTTATTTCATTTATTAATATAATTATTTAATATATAATATTAGTACTTACCCTATTTAACTCGTCTATTTTATTATTCCGAATTTCTAAGTCTGAAGATGCCTGCGTCTCAAACTCTTGTATTCTTTGACAGGTAAGTTCAGTCTAAAAAAACAACAAATCAAAAGTAATGAATGAGAAGCTAGAAAATATAACATGGAATTAATGACTGAATAAAATACCTTAAAATAATGTTACTTTTGTAAATAATTTGAGATTATGTATTTACCATCGATACAAATGCAAATTATCGAAAGTGGATATCACAACTTCTCAGAAAACCAAAAAAAACATTTTTCATGTTCAATGTAAAATCATAGCGTAAAACAACATAAAAAAAAAATGTTTACACCATGATATTTATGTCCTTTTGAAGGCTATCAAATAGTTTTATCAAATAATTATTTTTAATTAACGAAAAAACAAATTCTATATATTCTAATTATATTGCGACACAAGTAATACTATATAATGAATATAACTTTAGTGAATTATGAATACAAGTGCAAAAATGTGGAAGTGACATAATGGCAAATTTGCAGTGCATAGAAACAATTTTCAAACGGATAGTCGCCAGATCAAAATAGGTAACATGCCACATTCGTTACTTTACAATGTCTCAATTAGAAGGGCACTAGAATAATAATGACTGTAAACTCAAGAAAAATGTATTCCATCTCTAAACATATGACGATATGAGAAAAATGTACATATTCGAAACTTTGCCATGTGTTTAACAGACTTCTCTAGTGAATACAGATTCGACGATTTGCCACAATACGCGTATCTCTCTCTAATCAACCGAAAGGTACCGAAAATTAAAAACTGCTTTTTTTTATTTGTTTTTTCCACATTAGAAAGTATGCATTTTCATGTATTTTTCGTAGTATACAAAATCACTATAGAAAGCATGTCTTTTATAATACTAAAAGTAATGAAGACCAAATGTAAATATATGATTTGAGGTTTACATTTAATATCAATTAGGTAAGGATTGATCAACAGTGTAGGAAGGAGAGATGAGGCTTGTGGTCGAATAAAACAAACTTGTAGAATTTCTGCCAAACTTTCGACACTGATTGTATCTTCTTCAGGGACTGTATTGACATTTATACATTATTATTGAGGTTATATAAGCTAGTATTACGTAAAGATATAACAATAAAACTAAATGTGACTAAACAACAAACCTACATCTTGAGGGAATATAACTTTAAAATTATTTACACTAAAACGAAATAAACACAATTATAACTAAATAAAACATATATTTTATAATAATAATTTATGGTTTCCAGATTTACTTTGTGAAGCTCCATTCTAGGAATAGATAATTAAAATACACAATTTCTTTGTCAAACTTCACTATATATTCTCAAATACTCAACTAGTTTCGCCGTGTTAAGGCATTATCAAGAGTCACTTATAAACTGACAGAATTGGTTGACAGGGTAGAAGGTACAGTTATGGAGGGGGGTTTTTAGGTAATGACGGGGAATCCCTTGTTTTTGTTACTCTAAACATTCCAATAAACAGATATTTACAAGATAATAATAAATATAAAATAAAAAAGAAAATATATATATATATATATAAAATCTAATAAAGCGAATCAAACAGTAAAGTATTGGTATTTATATAGGTATGACTCATGAATTATATAAATGTAAAATATAATTTAAAGTGAATAAAAACAAATAAATAGAATTTAAAGGCAAATTAAAACATCAAATGAAAATTATAGTATTCTCTGAATGTCAGTTGGCAAAGCATTTCTACAATCATCAGACTCTTAGCTACTTGATATTTAAATTAAGAAGGGGGGAATGGTTCAGTTCTATTTGTTCATTTAGCATTACAATATCCTTATTTTTGTTCAGTTTATTTATTTCTACCGCTTCCAGTAAATTCAAAAGTGGACCTTTTTGGCAGATATGTATTATAGTTGGTTTGTGTTGTGTGTCTATGGTATGTCCCGTTTCTGTGAGATGTTGGTGAAATGAGGAAGTGTTGGAGTTTGTATTTCTTGTGTGTTCCCTGTATCTAAACTTAAAGGATCTCCCTGTCTGTCCCGCGTATTTGGCATTAAATTCTGGGCATTCCAATTGATACACTCCACATTTATCCATTAAATCTATTTTTTCTTTTGAATTAAATAATATTCTACCCAGATTGGGGTTGGATTGGAAGGTTGGATTTAAGTTAAGCTTACTTAATTTCTTTTTTGTTATTTGGGATAATATACCAGGTGTAAGGGATTGAGTAATAATTACATTTTACTGTATAAGAAAAATGTAATTATTACTCTATAATCATAAGTAATTCTTGATAATGCCTTAACACGGCGAAACTAGTTGAGTATTTGAGAATATATAGTGAAGTTTGACAAAGAAATTGTGTATTTTAATTATCTATTTCTATTTTATAAATTACTAGCAGTAATACCCGGCGTTGCCCGGGGAACTTTGACTTTTCTTCCAATATCTCCTATTCATACGGAATAAGGCTTATAGTCCTTCAACTGTAGTAACGCTAGCTTTGGAGCTAAAACTAATTTATTCAAAAAGATTTCTCATTAATCGTTGCATCGTTGGTTTTCGAGTTACAAAGATTGCGTGAGTGGATGCTGGGATGGACCAGGGGTTGATTTAAAAATAGAACTTAACCTTCCGGTAGATAAAACTTATCTATTCAAAAAGATTCCTCATTAATCATTGCAGTGGTTTTTGAGTTACAAAGATTGCGTGGGTGGATGCTGGGATGGACCAGATATTGAGGTACTAATACGCCTATAACCTTCCACAGACGGTCTGTGTTTATTTCGTTGTGTAAATAATTTTAAAGTTATATTCGCTCATGATGTAGGTTTGTTGTTTAGTTTTTGTGCTATGCCTTTACTTAATTCTAGCATATGTATGTGTATGTCAGTACAGGCCATGAAGAAAGCACTCCTAGCTTCTCATGTAGTTTGTGGTCGATAACAACAAACTTGTAATAGCAATTCTACAAGTTTCCGTTTACATTTAATTTAAAAAGTTGAATTGCAGTTTCAAAACTATATTTAAGATAAAAAAAAAGTTTAAAACTCTCACAGTGCAAAAACGACAAAATAAATGGGCTGGAGTGAATTTTTTTTATTTTTTCTTTAAAAGGGTGAATGACTCACAGCCTCAGGTAGGAAAAGACATGTCTATAACTAGACCTTTTGAAGGTTTCATTCAATTTATGAAATCTTGTATTCAAGATGGCCAAAATGACTGAATCGTTAAATATTCAAGTAAATCCTCATCCCTCCATCCAAAACTGACAAAAACTCACCAGGAGAGCTAAAACTTTGCACGATTTGCTACATATAACAATTGACTTAAATTTTAACAAGGACCAATTATATAATCTGGCTGATTCTATGTCAAATGAACAAATTTCATTGTTTCAATTTCAATGAACAAAACAAATATGGTAAATACATTTTTTAATATATTTTTTTTTGTTTATTCGGCATATTTAATCGGTAGAATAAGCAAAATAATAAATGGCAAAATGGATAAGTAAATACAATTTAAAAAAAAATGAAAATGTATATAAAATTGTGGAGTATGTATACCCAAATAAGTGATATATTCATTGTCTTGTATATAATCACATTGTATTAAAGAAAATGAGGATTTTCTGTTTAGCAACTCAATTAAAACATTTTAAAACTCCATTAAAACCTTTAAAAGGTAAAGCAAAATTTCTGTTCAATTGTCTTGCCAAGATACAAGAAGAAGAACTGACCTGAACGAGTTTGGACTGCATGGTGGGTGGATGCATCTTGGGAGGATGCATTAGGGTGGTGCAAGAGAAGTCAGGAGCTTGGCCAGGACCCAGGAGAGTAGCCTGCGGGGAGGGAGCGAACTGGAACATTACACAATAAATCTGTACAGTGCACTAGTTACAATAAGGAACATCTAACTAGTCATTAGCTTAAGAACGTATATCTATATCTAATCTTCTCAAGAAACCCAGAAAGCAACTCCCTAGATACAACGGACCAACTGTCCCCATCTCTCAATAAGACAATTTTCAACTCTCCAATGTGTCCCGACTGTCAGCTGATTAACATTATCAGTCTATACTGACTCACAGAGTCGACAGTCTTTTCAATATTGAAAGAAACCGAGGTTTTGTAGTGTAAATAAAAAACTTAGTATTTGGCCAACGTTTCGTAAACTATTCATTTCCTTCTTCAGGGGCTTATAATGACTCGAGCGGTATAGTGTATCTAAGTGAAGGTGATATGTGTTTGTGTCCGTCACCGCACACATCAAGTCATTAGAAGGCCCTGATGAAGAAAATAAATAGTTTCCGAAACGTTGGCCAAACAGTTATTTTATCTACACGACAGAACCTCGATTTCTTTTTCTCAGTCTAGTTTTAATAGAAAAATAATAATATCAAATAATATTATCCAGTGTAAGTTAATTTTTTCTTGGAACTTAAAATAATAAATACTTTCGTATGGTGTTCCAGAATTGTTATTCAATAATAATTAAAGAGACATTTTCACCAAAAAAGTTAACTTCAGTCCTTTCGTAAAGCTGCCCTTCTTTATTTAAAAGTTATTTTAGGTCTAAGGAAACAGTCAAATTACATAAAACAAGGTAACTTCTGAATGAGAATGGTCCAAAATATATGCCATTAGATTTGAAGGAATCTGTAAGGGGCCGTTCACAAACTACGTCACGCAATTTTGAGGTGTTTTTAACCCCTTCTCTCCCCCTTGTCACAATTGGTCACATTTAATTGAACCCCCCCTAAACGTGACGTCATTTTTTCATGACCCCCCCCCCCCCTCCCCCCATTTTCATATTATAAGTATACACAAACAAAAATTGTTGTAACTCAAGTTACATTCAACGTATTTTGAACGATTTTTTAGCTAACCTCAATTTGTTTATTCCTTAAAAAATTATGTACACCTATTGTTGCTGTAAAAATCACAAAACATTTAATATGGTACAAACTATTCATATATGCAATGGAAATAAAGCAACTTTCGTAGCAGTTAGGTTCACATACCTTCCACGTTCAAACAATCGTTTTCTTTCTTTAACTTGATTGTTGGAGTACAACGAAACAAGGAAAGTTGAGAACGAAATCGCATGCGCGCGCAGTAATTTATAGGTTACCTTCTGTCGGTATAAAAAATTATTGTTCTGTTGACGCACATCGAAATATAATGTATGTAGAATACGTATGTTGAATATATATGTACAATATTTTATACATAAAATGTATTTTATTTAAATATGTTATTTTACTTTAATAACATGAATTTATTAAAATACTAACGTTAAAAAAAGTTGCATGAAATTAATTTTTAGAAAATTGTCTACGCCCTTATTTTAAAGTGTAATAATAAACGTGACGTCATTTTTTTGTTTAGTCCCCCCCTCCCCACCGTCACAATCATCACATAAGTTATAACCCCCCCCCCCCCCCCTTCCCCCCCGGCGTGTGACGTTTTGTGAACAGTCCCGTAAAGCGATCACAAAATGTATATATATTAATAATTAAAATGTTTTATCCAAGTTGACTAAGATACTATGAATGGAAAGATGAAACATAAGTAAGGTTATCCCCAAATTATTTACGTTCCGCTCTTCCCATTTTAGTCAACTTCCATAAATCATTGTAATTATAATTAATTCATATTCCCCCCTTTTTGATATTACTTTTAGCACAGTTTTTGATGCACTTGCAATCACTTTACATTTTTTTTTCAGATATCTTCAGTCTAATGACAGAACTTTCGGAGGCACTTCTCATTCATAAGTTACCATGTTACAAACACCTAACTTTTATGGACTTGAAAAATAAAATAAAACTTGTTTATTTAATATATTGTCTAATTTCACTAACTATATATACATGGGAGTACTTTCGGTATTTCTACCATTCCTCAGCCAAAAGCATAAGAGATAAGACTTATCTCTTATGCTTTTGGCTGAGGATGGTAGAAATACCGAAAGTACTCCCATGTATATATAGTTAGTGAAATTAGACAATATATTAAATAAACAAGTTTTATTTTATTTTTCAAGTCCATTTGAATTATTTCACAATATCTCTGCAATAATGTCAGTTTTCACCTAACTTTTAACTAAAGTAGGACATCATTTGAGGTAAATTGTGTTATTTAAGTTTTTCATAACTTCATTGTAACAAGTTGCGTCCAATCGTTCACTTAATTGAATAAAATTTCTGGAAGAACGAATGCGTTTTTTCTTTGACTCAACTCAAGATGTGTTCTTCTCTCCCATCATCTCCATTATCCAGTACATTTCATTATTTTATAATCTCTATTATTAATAAGGAATATAATTAACCTAGAGTATAAACCTATAATCCCATGGTCTCTCGGTTTCGGGGACGCTGACACTTAAGGATGAACTAGTAACCTCCTAAACGGGGCAGTTGGTAGTCACAACTGACAATTAGCATAGTGTTCCTATTTAGTTGTATATGTAAACTCTAATATATATATTTACTTCAGATAATTTTGCATGTAAGTAAATTTGGACTACATTTCACACAAACATCACACTGTACTCGACTGATCAGATAATATCCGTGTCATCCTCACAGTTTACTATCAGACACAAACATCCACTCTAATCATTATAAGGTAATCATTCTCATTAATCTTTTGTTCATAGATTTGTAATATTCGTCATTCGTATACAATTTATATTTATATATATATTATATTTTTTGCTATTGTATTGTCTATAATGCATAAACCAATTTATTTATTTATTTATTTAGGCCTTGAAGAAGGAAATAAATAGTTTTCGAAACGACCAAAGTCTTCTTCTTCACACGACAGAACCTCGACCACACACAAGAACTTAAGAACGTCCCGAAATGTCAAAAGACACTTCTGGAGGAATAATAAACAATATTCATCAACATTTATTATTATTATATTTTTTTTGTATTTATTTATTTTAAGCCACAACTACGCAAAAAATGCACAATGCAGCGGCTGACATATACTATACAAAAATAATAAAAATAAATATGACATGAAAGGCTTGAGAGGCTGTTTTCATTTGATGTTCGAAGTCTTGGCTGTACCATATATTTGTAAGCCATAGGTTCAGAGAGGTCGGAGAAGATAGGTATAAAAATTCAGTTTTTGTCGATTAGATAATTTAGAACGCCTATTCAAAATACTGTACAATAGTCCAAGTCGCCGGTCTAGTGTGAGTCGTGTCGTCCGAGTGTGAGGGTTCCAAGTCAACCTTCTATCAAGGGTTAATCCTAAATATTTTACGGAAGAGGTATGAGGTAATGGCTGGTTTTCAAGGAATACTGGGGGGGCAGTCACCACGGCGGAGAGTGAATGTTACGTGTTGACATTTTGTGGTGTTAAATTTTAATTTTCCAAGATTTACTCCAAACTTCAATTTTGTTGAGGTGTTGCTGTAGTATGAGTGAAGTGGTGTGAGGATCTGTGTGAGGCTAGAATGGCGGTGTCATCTGCGTAAGTGGCTGTTAATGTGAAAGGGTCGGTGGGTAAAATTAAATTAAAAATTGTATCTACTGTATTCATTAGTATTATTATTTTTGTATTATATGTTTTCTAGCATTTATTAATTAATATATTTTTTTTTTTGTCTTTTATCCATAAAGATGCAACTGTTGCTAGGGTGCAACAACCAGCATCTATGTTGGTAGGTATGGATACGTTGGCGTGAATGGCATGCTATATTAATTAATATAATTTTATTTTTTACTAATATTGTTATTAGTAATCATATGTGTGGCCGACCCCAAGGGTTAATAGCTGTTTATATATCTAATTTATAAGCTATCTTGCATTTTTTTTTATTATTCCCAGGATCTACAATACGAAAGGAACATACAAATTTTCTGATTTATATACCACGTGGAAGTACCTCAGAATGAGATCAGTGAGTGTGCAGATGACTTTTCCCTTTTATATATGTATAGATTACAGATTAACATAATGGGAGGGAGCCATGGTGGCCGTGCGGACTAGAGCGTAGGGCTTTGGTCGCATGGTCTCACCATGGTTTGCGGGTTCGAATCCCGTCCGGGAGTGAGTTTTATTTCATAGATAGAACTCCCTCCCGGGGCCATGGATGTCGTAAATAACTAGTAAATTACACAGTGACATGGCTAATATGCATTGTACATAAGGCCAAAAAAAAAAAAAAAAAAAAAAAAAAAAAAAAAAACATAATGGGAAAAATTTTCCCCGCAGATGGAAGCGGACAGGACCGTGAGCCGTAGCAACTAGTGAAGATTGGGTACCTTCTGTTTCACCTCCCCGGACCACGTGACCTGTCCACCGACCTGCCCCACTCCATTTGACTTACGATAGGTATAGTTACCATAGGGAAGGGAGGGGCTTGGCCAGGAGAGGGACTCTTGGCTCCGGTATGCCTGATGGGACTGGTCCCTGGCGGATGTTTACTGAAGTAGTCTATCTTCTTCTCCACCGTGCCCATGATCCCCCCCCTCCCCCCCTTCCCACCACCTCCCCCATCCTCCGTTTTCCTCTTTCTCTTCCTCTCTGTCGTCACCCGAGGACCCCCTCCACCTTTCTCCGGCGTCATGTTCTCCGCCTCCTTATCACTGTGCGATGAGCCTGAAACATACAATACTCATTAATATCATTGAGAAAAAAAAAAAAAATATATACAGGGTGATTCCCTCGTAACTTAAAAAAAAAATGTCGATGAAACTAGACCAAAAATGGAGTAGAATACCGCCAACCGCACCTTTCTATTTCAATCCGTTGCCGAAATATGATTTTTTAAAGTTTTTTTTCGGGAAAACCACGTTTTTTGTCATCAAGTCCCACATTTTTCCCCTTTAAATCAACCTTTCTCAATTTTTGACCACATTTTCAGAATTAACGTTAAATTTCCTATTAGACTAGCGTACTTTCAACTTTGAAAATTACCAACTTAGAACCGAAATAACAGCTAAAACGTTAACATTTTACAAGAATTAAAATTCCGGGAAATACTTCCAAGTCAACAACTTTTCCGCTCAAAGACCGCTTCAACCTTCCCGGGGGCTAGAAAACTTGCAAATTTAATCAGCTTTCTATTTGTATGGTAAACTTTGCGATTTCATGGAGAAATTTAAGAGTTCCTGACATCGTACAGGCTCGGGACCATCGCTTAACGTCCCATCCGAAGGACGGAATGCTTAAGTTTATTATTAAAATTTCAATTTGTGACTAAATTTTTCTGAACAGGAGAAAGGGACAGATCGGAATATAAACTGGTTGAACTTCCATTTAGTATTTGTTAAGTCGTGGCTGAAGATTGTAGCAATACCCAAAGTACTCCCTTATTATATATATTCTGTGAAATAGACAATAGTTTTTAAAAAACATACATTTTTCCCCATTTTTTAGAAATGATTCAGTTCGTAACATCTTAGAAGCAATTATGACTAAGTTTTGGGTAGAATAAACGCAAGCAGGTTTCTCTTGAAAAGCTTGAGCTCATAAGCAACGTAGAAGAAAATCTGATTTACTTTGCTTCCCGCGGCGACATATGTTATAACCAATCTCCCTCCCTGTGAGAGTGCAAATCACGTAATTAATAAAATAAATAAAATTGAGATCGAAAAATTATTAAATTGAAAATTATTTAAATCGCGACTTTAATTAAACAATGCCTGAATAGCTGAAAGCACTCCCACGGGAAGAACGGTTACAAGATCCTAACGGTTAGTTGACATCAGTAATTAACAATAATTAATTACTGTTGTCAACCAGAAGAAGCATGAGTGGGGGGGAATGAAATGAATCAAACCTATAACTTTAACATATTTATTTTAATGAGAACATATTTACAAAACAACAATTGAATATATATATATAATTTGGCCGTGTGTCTGAAGGACTGAATTATGACTTAATTACGAGGTACCTCGATACGATATCCATGGCGAATGACGGCGTGATCACCCTTTCTGGACTTCCCGTAGAAATCGTCTATTCAAATAGTCCCTGAAGATCTGCGTAGTTTCGAGGGCACACCAGAAGTTACACCCCCACTGACTTTGCACCGTCCAAAATCAAAGTGTGTCTCTACGACTAATTCACATATTCAAACTAAACTTTACTTATAGAAAAGATACGTGGTGATCCACCAAGACATGAGCAAAGAAAGTTAATTTCACATATTCTAACTGATATTACTTATAGAAAAGATACGTGGTGATCACCCAAGACATGAACGAAGAAAGTTAATTTCACATATTCTAACTGATATTACTTATAGAAAAGATACGTGGTGATCACCCAAGACATGAACGAAGAATGTTAATTCACATATTTAAACTCAACTGTACAATATAAAAAGAACGTGGTGACCAGCCAAGACATGAACAAAGAAAGTACTTTCACATACTGAAACTAGGCTTTACAAAGAGAGGAACGTGGTGATCCACCAAGATATGAACGAAGAATGAGTAAAACGGGGAGTGGCTTCCGATATCCGACCGTGGTAGGGGACAGTTCTCCAGGCTTGATTGGTCGTCGGACTCCGCCCATTTTATTTCCAGCCAATCGCATATTACCAATTAACATCTGCCTCTAGTTGTGTGAAAACCTGGAGTAAGAAAAAAAACCTTTACTGCTTATTCCTTATACACCGGATGTAGACAATTATCTTGGCTTCCTTTCCATTGTGTCTCTATTATTCTTTATTTTCCGCTCCCAGCGATCGCGATTCTCTCGCAGGCATCATTGGTTCCGAGCATGCTCTTCCAAATGCAATCCTCTTTAATTTGATACCCCACAACCCATACTTTGCTCCTAGCGATCGCGATCCTCTCATAGACATCGCCAGTTCTGAGCATTATCTATAGGGTAGACATGCTACAATATCCCCCGTTCCCGTTAAAATAAAATATGTCGGCTAAATGACCATTGGAAGTCACATATTTTATTAGTTTCACTTAACACTTGCTCGTTCACTGAGCATATACACTTAACCAAATACTCAGGTATCGACCTCATTATCATGCGTGACCAAAACATGATTTTAAATTTCCTTTCGAATCGGCATGGCTTGCCTATGCATGCGTGACCAAAGCATGATTTTACTTTACGCTGTACTTCTTGGAGTTAACCCTCTCCATTGGCAAATAACGATGATTCTATTTCTAGCATACATTCACTGACTAGTTAAAACATCCAAAAAGGCCCCACGCCTCGACAATGTTTCAACTGAATTCCCATATACCTAATCCGCTTCAACAAAAATTTGGGTTGACCAAACCCTAACCATATGCCTCCTTAGGCCTTCGACAGGTATTTACCTTCTGCCGGAACGACGACGAAATATAAAATAGAAAAATAAGCCCACTCAAATCCCATCTCAGTTTCATAAATATATGTAAATTCCGGCATCCGCATTAATCAAGTAGCGAAACCCTTTCTTCAGTTCAACAGTCAGTTCATGGCATAAAAAAATAATTAAACAAACTCCCGCCCCTTTAAATGGATTCTACAAGCATCAATGGAGTGGCCCCTTCTCCGTGTGTACGATAATTAAATATTCAATTCTGGGTATCCCCTCCAGTTTAGAATATATCTCCCCCTTTAGTCATGTATGCTTCGGCACCTTGCCCTAGGATTTCTTAAATAAAATAACAAAATTGACATTTGACCTACCGTGGTCGACACTGCATCATAATAAGTAAGGTCCATACCTGGATATATGTGACAAATATATTTACAAGGCTATCATTGGGTTAACATAGTGGTCAATTAAACAAATATGTGTCAATGTGACATTATCAATGGCACATAGGTCGGATACTAATGCAAATATTACTCAAAAATACAAAACAAAACAGACAAATACAATTGAAAGTACATTTACCATACGTGACTACCTACAAATGTGTGTGCCATCGCCTCGCTGTCAGCCTAGTCATATCTGCTTTACTAATCAAACTCAAATACGTAGGAAATTCCTATGGATGGCCAGTCCATACCTCTTCTGCCCCTCCTACAATTACGTTAAATTAAAATGACACCATAACCTAAATTAACTTATCCCAAACTATCAATATAAAAGAAAAATACTTACTAATACTATTAAAAAAAAATATCCTATTACTAAATATAAACAAATTATCCTAACTTATTATCTAGAATTAAAAAAAAAACTAAACCTAACTTATTATCTAAAATTACTATTTACAACCTGGCGATTCACTTCGGAATCTTTGAGCTCGACTAAGGGGGGTATGCTCGATGTTAAGCCCCAGGGGAGTGCCAGAATGTCCCCGTCTGCCTTATCCTATTTACAAAAAAAAATAACTAAATAATAAATCCCGTGTCCCCAATAAATGTGTATGTGTGATTCTTTGTGTGTTGTTGTATAATGAGGTGTTGGCCGTTAGTGTAAAATAATAAATAATTCCCAAATAATAAAAATAGTGTCTGTTTTATGTATGTGTGACTTTGTCTAACTGTTCCTGGGATAGCTGGGGATGGACACCCATAGAGACGTCACAAATCTCTTCCCTGACTCTAGGGCCGCGATCTCGTCTGCAATAATCGCCCCCCTAACTCGGCTGAAGTAAGATCGTTAATCTCAAAGAGAGCCCTAGCGCTTCTCTAGCCTGCTTGTAAATTTATCCGCTAATATACGGCTTGTGTGCTGTCATATAAAATACTCCTCCCTCCGCTACGTCGCTGCCGAGATGTCCTAAAATAAAAATTTGAGGACTTTCCTTGTCTAAAATCTGGTAAGGTCCTTCCCAGAATAGTAAGAATTTAAATACAAAATGGTTGGGCAAATCCAAAACGCTATTACGTAACGCCACCTCACCACGTTCGTAATTTTTCACGTAGACATCTTGGAAGGTGACATTGCTAGGCTGTTCGCGAGCAAAAGTCTGGTTCGTAGGCCAATTCCTATGTCCTTCGGGTACGGTAAATGTCATTCGGTCATCTTGTTTTGGGGTTGAGATCTGAGTTTGACCCGAAACAGTATCTATTCTCTTCGAGATATCGGCGAATCTCTTCTCACAATCGGTACTAATAATATTTTGGTTCGAATTTATTTCTTCGACCTCCTTATCTAGATGCTGTGTTTCTGACACGATCCCACCTGTAACTTCATGATAACTGACACCTACCATGTCCCTAACTTTAGAAACATGTTTGTCATATCTCCCTTCTGAATTGTCCTGCCTAGATTCAGATTGTACGGTACCCATATTACGTTTAATGGATTCGATATTATTTGCCATTGCCGAAATTTGTTCCTTTATCTCCGAAGTCTGCTGTCCTATCTGTTCCTGCATGGCCTTTCCCTGTTGTCCTAGTCCCGAAATCTGTTCCTGCATGTCCGCTTTTAAATCCTTTCCCAAGTTTCCCATCTGTTCCTGCATGGCCTTAAACATCGCCTCTAGGTCAAATTTAGGATTTTCTACCGGGGACTCCGGGGGCGTACGGATAGTTTTCCTAGACCGTGTCTGTATCGGCTCTAAGTCCGACTTCCCTTTCCCTTCCATTCTGATAAGAAATATATATCAAAACAATTAAATGAATTATACGGGAGGTCTGGTGCTAACCTAATTTCTATGGTGACCTGTCAGATGGCATCACAATACAACAATAATTATAATATGTAAAATAAATGCCTACTAAATCTACATAAAAAAAAAATCAAAAACAAAAAAATAAAATTATTTCAATAAATGATGTCATTCATTGTCCCTACCCTCACCCATCCTTCTTCAGTTTTGATTCTAAATACCGACTTTAAGTGAAAATATAACATTGTGGCCTAATAGGCTGGAATCTACGTTAAAAAGCAAAAAAAAAATTTTTTTTTTTTTTAAAAAATTAATTAATTGATAAGGGACCGATTAGTGGGGTTCATTAATTATACTAATTGGCATAATTAATAAACAAATCAAGTCCCTGTTCGGGCGCCAATTATAACCAATCTCCCTCCCTGTGAGAGTGCAAATCACGTAATTAATAAAATAAATAAAATTGAGATCGAAAAATTATTAAATTGAAAATTATTTAAATCGCGACTTTAATTAAACAATGCCTGAATAGCTGAAAGCACTCCCACGGGAAGAACGGTTACAAGATCCTAACGGTTAGTTGACATCAGTAATTAACAATAATTAATTACTGTTGTCAACCAGAAGAAGCATGAGTGGGGGGGAATGAAATGAATCAAACCTATAACTTTAACATATTTATTTTAATGAGAACATATTTACAAAACAACAATTGAATATATATATAATTTGGCCGTGTGTCTGAAGGACTGAATTATGACTTAATTACGAGGTACCTCGATACGATATCCATGGCGAATGACGGCGTGATCACCCTTTCTGGACTTCCCGTAGAAATCGTCTATTCAAATAGTCCCTGAAGATCTGCGTAGTTTCGAGGGCACACCAGAAGTTACACCCCCACTGACTTTGCACCGTCCAAAATCAAAGTGTGTCTCTACGACTAATTCACATATTCAAACTAAACTTTACTTATAGAAAAGATACGTGGTGATCCACCAAGACATGAGCAAAGAAAGTTAATTTCACATATTCTAACTGATATTACTTATAGAAAAGATACGTGGTGATCACCCAAGACATGAACGAAGAAAGTTAATTTCACATATTCTAACTGATATTACTTATAGAAAAGATACGTGGTGATCACCCAAGACATGAACGAAGAATGTTAATTCACATATTTAAACTCAACTGTACAATATAAAAAGAACGTGGTGACCAGCCAAGACATGAACAAAGAAAGTACTTTCACATACTGAAACTAGGCTTTACAAAGAGAGGAACGTGGTGATCCACCAAGATATGAACGAAGAATGAGTAAAACGGGGAGTGGCTTCCGATATCCGACCGTGGTAGGGGACAGTTCTCCAGGCTTGATTGGTCGTCGGACTCCGCCCATTTTATTTCCAGCCAATCGCATATTACCAATTAACATCTGCCTCTAGTTGTGTGAAAACCTGGAGTAAGAAAAAAAACCTTTACTGCTTATTCCTTATACACCGGATGTAGACAATTATCTTGGCTTCCTTTCCATTGTGTCTCTATTATTCTTTATTTTCCGCTCCCAGCGATCGCGATTCTCTCGCAGGCATCATTGGTTCCGAGCATGCTCTTCCAAATGCAATCCTCTTTAATTTGATACCCCACAACCCATACTTTGCTCCTAGCGATCGCGATCCTCTCATAGACATCGCCAGTTCTGAGCATTATCTATAGGGTAGACATGCTACAATGTATATTTTTAGAATTGCTATTGTTATTTTGTTTTCTTTCTGTTTTCTATATTTCGCACTTTGTGACCTGACGATTGCACGTAAGAACGTCCCAAAATGTCGTCATGAAGAGGACACTTCCGGAAAAGTTATCAAAAATTATTATCTTAATTTAAACTAAATTAAATTTCGTTACATTTACTTCTTATTGTATAATTTATTTATCTATTGTATTTATTATATTATGATTTTTCTATTCATATTTTATTAATATAAAATAAATATATTTGGGAGACGATAAGGCCAGTTAAGTGTTGATCTATCATCGACCTTTATCAATCAAAGTTACAACTCGCCTCAAATGAAGGACATCATTCCACCAATATAGATTTTTTTAAAAAATTTCTTCCTAATCTACAATTTAGAAAAAAGCTAATGCAAATTATCAGATTTATAGGCCATGTGGAAATACAGCAAAGTTCTATCAATGAGTATGTAGATGACTTTTGCCCTTAATATATATACGTATATGTAGATAGATAAGCAGCCCCGAAATTTGAAAAAAAAAATGGAGTAATAGACCTACTAATACTAATGATGTGGGAGTCGCCGGTAGCTAAGTGGTATGCGGCTTGCTTACAGAGCTCAAGATCGCGGGTTCGAAACCCGGCCGAGGCCCTTAGGTTTTAGATCTGAGGTGAAAAAACCTTGAGCATGCCATCCTTCGGATGAGACGTTAAGCGATGTTACCGAGCCTGTCCAATGTCAGATAGGTACTCGTTACCTAGGTGAATAAACATAGGTAGGGAAAATTTAAGACTCCCACCACAGTAGACTCAGGCTCATGTCCACCAGAGCGCTCTTTGGTAGTAGGCGATATGAGCTAGTAGTTAAGCTCGTGCTTGAGTCAAAATAATTATTAATGATGTGACTATATTATTATATTAGTTTATTAACTAATAATTGTTAGTTATTACTAATAATTTATGTAGTGTAACCATTTAAAATGCAACATGAATTCAACAGATGACGAATTAAACGAAAGTATAAAACCTTGACAAGTGATACTGTTCAAATTGACCTTTACATATTAACTAATCGATAAGAATGTTGAATAAATTACCAACAATTCCACCCAACCTGTTGAATAAATTGAGAAAAACTTTCCGTTCAATAGAACCTTAATTTCAATTTATTTATTGACCCTTAAGAAATACATCTTTTAGGCATGGGGTCCGGCCTAATATTTAGATTCTTGAACATTGAAAAAATCGTTGGTGAATCACCAGCTATGTACTTCCCCACCAAGAATTACCTACATTTTCGCTCTCTATTCAAAGTCAATCGCCGGTATGGGCTAAAAGTCAATATTTTAGTTACATATTTCCGAATCCTGATACTAAATTCTGTGTCGATACATTCATTACATCGGCAATTAGGGTATTTAAGTCTCTGGTCCCCCCCTTTAACCGTATCGCTTATAATCAATAGATGATATCCTTATCAGGTTTAAATTTATATACAAAATTTCATGTCGATAGTTTCATTACATCTGCAGTTATTGGGATTTTTTGTGTTGAGTCCCCCTCTGATTCCCCATTCCCCTTTGGCTGATTCCGCTGAAAATTGATAGGTGTCGCTATTATATGACTTTGTTTTTACATATGAAATTTCGTGTCGATACATTCATTCAATCGGGAGTTATCGTGTTGATAGACACACAGACAGACAGAAATTTTCATTTTTGGAATCAGGCAATCGGAAAATATGAACTTCCGTTGAAAACTCCGCATCGAATTTTTGACCGATTACTTCGTACATGAGGAAGTAAAAGAAGAAAATATACAAAATCATAGAATAATAAAAGAAAATAATAATAATAAAATACAAGGAAAATTAATATAGCTCCTATAAACAAGTAAATATAATTCTTCTAATAAAATTGTGGTGTATTAATTGTCGTTACAGAGGCTCTATTCTTAGAGTTCCAGAGGGTAAAATTACATAGGAATTTGTAATAACGAGTTGTCTGTCTCTGCACTACCCACCCGTTTGAATGATCAACTACTCCATCATCAGGGGCGTAGCCAGAGCAAAGAAACAAGATAAAAATTAAATAAACTAAAAAAATTGATTTTATTAAAAATGGATTTCTTGCAAGTTACCACCAATAGGATCTTTAAATTTCCCGTGCATATGAATATGTAATATTCTTTTGAGGGCGCTGGTAACTCAGTGGTATGCGTACTTGCTTACTGAGCTCAAGATCGCGAGTTCGAAACCCAAAAGAGGTCTTTAGTTTAATTTATTTGAGAGGTAAATAGGAATACAAATTTAGGGTAGGCAAAATTTAGGACTCCCATAGTAGAGTCGGGCTCACGTCTCAGAGTGACGAACGAGCTCTCTGGTAGTAGGCGATATGACTTTGTAGTTAAAGCCCGGCCATGAGACATAATGACTAATTATAATATTAAATTAATAATAGCAGGTTACCCGCTGTTGTCGGGTAAATATATAGTATTCTTATTGTTCAGTTTGGACTATGTTTAAACTGGACTTATAAGGATGGCACATTTGAAATTTCATGAAAATCTGATCAACCGTTAAAGAGATAGCACTAATTTTATGTATCTCACTCTCTCTCCCCCACGTAAGAAAATATGGAGATATGCTGTTAACCAACATTTCATATCTACAGAGATATCAAAAAGATATTTTCACGTAATCGGTAATTGACGGGTAATACATGCGATGGACTTTTACAATTTGTTTATATATGAAGTGTTGTTACCAGTGCTAAGGTTGGAGTCTTGACTATGAGCCTGCTGCTGCTGGGGTTGACCAACGATAAGACCACTCTGAGGAGCCATTTGGATCTGAGAACCAGCTGACATCTGAAACATTAAATACATCACTTAGTTATCATCACAATTTCATGTTTTCCGATCACTTGAATATAAAAATGATTGAACAAACAAATTGCTGTTTGTATGTGTGTCTGTGAACACGACAACTACAGATAGAATGAGAGGAGGAGGGATTAGGGGGAGGCTTAACACAAAAACTCTAATAACTGACGTTGTAATGAATGTATTGGCTCAAAATTTCATATATAAATTCTAAACCTCTTTCCGCGATATCGGTCAAAGGGGGAGATCTGAGAAGGGGGCTCGACTCAAAATACCTAATAACTGCCCATGTATGAGGATTCAGAAGTCTGTATGTAAGTCAACAATTGATTTTTAGCCCAAACAGTAAATTGGTTTAGAGGGAGAGCGACAAGTTAATTTGATTGTGGAAGTACATTGCGGGCGATTCACCTACGAATTTTTTACAATAAAATAAACGAGAAAATACCCTAGAGAAAAAAAATAATAGGTCAAGTGCAAACTATACAATTAGTGTTCCGTGCCATCAGCCTCCCAGTTATAAGGAAATAAACAATTACATTGAGCACGCCGTCCTTTGGATGGGACATTAAGCAATGGTCCCGAGTTTGAACGATGTCAGGTATTCCCTGCCCTAGGTGAATAAAAATTCAGGACTCCCACAGTAGAGTCGGGCTCATGTCCACCAGAGTGACGAAAGAGCGCTCTGGTAGTAGGCGATATGAATTTGTAGTTAAAGCCCGAGTATGAGTCACAAATAACTAACTATAACAATTGATCGCGATAGAATGTTTCAATCCTGATAATTTTGGCTCAATCTACACCTAATTCTCAATGATATGGATAAGGGTGGGAGACTGCAATTTTTAAGCGTTTTCCCCGAAAAATGTTTAAAAAACACATCATATATATTGTTGAATTTGTGCTCCAATAAGCTTTTATTTGACACCCTACATGAAGCCCTTGAAAAAATGTTTTTTTTTTTTTCATTTCCCAATTTACCCCCTGAAATTATCCCCCAGAATCAAAATTCAACTTTTTATACTTCACGTATATAATTGGGCCACAACACTCTATCTCTATGCTAAATTTCTAATTTTTACGTCGAATAGTTTCAGAGAAAATCGCCTGTGACAGACAGACGGTCGGACACCGAAGTGATTCCATAAGTGTTTCGTTTTGATAATTTTGGCATGATTTTTTTTTTTTTGGGGGGGGGGGGGGATTAGGGATCGGAAAACTTAACATTGAATTTCTGCCCGCTTACTAACATTCCGTACACTGCGTATAGTTAGGGAATCAAAAAACAAAACAAAAAACATCTCTAGTTATAGCACCGCTAACAACTAACTTGGAAACAGTACAAACAGATTATGCATTGAAGAGAAATGTACCTTAAAATGTAAACTGAAATATTTTATTTCAAATGATTTGTAAT
This sequence comes from Aradus depressus, assembly GCA_963662175.1. Lineage (NCBI taxonomy): Eukaryota > Metazoa > Arthropoda > Insecta > Hemiptera > Aradidae > Aradus > Aradus depressus. The sequence goes on along the minus strand of OY759222.1, from coordinate 20,162,210 downwards.
TTACATTCAAATGAAAATCTAATGATGTCCTTGGAAAGTTGAATGTGCGGTACCCTGGCAGAAATCATACCAAAGGCAGCGGAATACTGTATCCCTATGAATGTGTAACATAAGAACGTGCCAAGAGAAGAGCGCTGATCTAAGGAGATCTAGCAGAACATGACCTTCGAAAATTGGATGATAAGAAGAAATTATCTGTGTGTAGAAGAACTGTAGTGCTCCTTTCGACTTGAACATGAGTCGATTAGGAAGCCAGATCGGCGGCCAGCTGTGCCACCGGATCGATCCGCCCCTGTTACCATAGAGAAGGACCAGGTAAGACACAGACCCTCCTCATTCTATCGATTCACACCAGGGGGGAGGGGGGAAGTTAATTTTAACACCAGCCCAAACACTCCGTCCCTTCTCTTCCTCTATTTACAAACAACTCGACACAAACTGAACATGGTCAAACATGGAAAGGAGCTTTAATTCTCATATTGCAATTATTAATTATTAGGTTACAAATTGTTAAAATAACAAGGTTCTATTTTGGCGAAATTAAGATGAAATATGGCCCTCAATATGCCAGTAGCCAAGGATCAGCGCTCTCCTTGGGAGGGTAGAAGCATATAACACCCCAAGCCGCGAAGAGGCTAAGGAAGGTCCACCTGGAAAGAGTCAACCTGGATACTACAAAGAAACAGACAGACAAGGTATAAAGGGATCTGCTTCTGGCGGAGGAGAAACACGGGAGAGCTGGTGACACAGGGAGGGAGGGGTTGATTAGGTCATAAAGCGAAATCTTATAAAATGAACTTAAGCCTCAAAGTAAAGTGGTCTCAAGTTTCGTCTGATTTCGGCCAAAATCTAATTAGTTCCAAGTATGCACATGTGACTTCTTCATCCCAAATGTCAAGTTCATAGCTATAATAGTTTTTGAGTTAAAGAGCTCACAAAGTTTCAATAACATGGACACACACTGACATCAACACATCAAGGGACCTTGGAACGTACATATTTGTTGAAAAATCCCAAGATTACAATTTATACTATGGTTATTAGAAAGTAAAAAAAAAAAATAGTCAACAGAAGCTCAACAAGAGAAAATCATATAATTATTTTTGTAACTAAAAAGAATTGTACATAAATATGTAGTACACACACACATCATCGCGAAAATAGTCAAAACCTATTCAAAGGAAACGTGAAGATCCATTAAAACGTAGATTTCGGATTTTCGCACGATTACAATTCTTCCTTATACATAGATATAAGAATGTAACAAAATCATAAATACTAAAAAATACATGAGTATACTATAGTTGTGGCTGTATATTATACAATATACAGCCACAACTATAGTCAATCAATACATTTAAAGATTCATGTTATCCATAATATTATTATGGATAACATGAATCTTTAAATGTATTGATTGACATAAGGTCAAATCTGATCAGGAAATTCTTGGTTGTTGTACAAGTGGAGGCTAATTTAAATGAAGGCTAGGTAGGAGATTAAGGTATAATAGGTCGGAAACCTGAGAAACACGTTAAGAAACTCTCGGCATGCAACTGTCAAATACCAATATTGGACAATATATTATGAAAAAAAAAAAAATGTTTACATAGTATATTCACACACTATCGATATGAGTAAGGTATCGATATCTACATCTTCCAAAGTATGTATTCCGGGCGGCGGGGTGGGATTTCACCGCAAATTTCAGAAGTAGTTAAAATGTTTTAAATATTATTTTTTTTCTAAGGAATTTTCTCTTTTTTTTTTTTTTTTCTTTCTAAAATCCGTTTGGGCTAAAAAGTTGACTTTCATACGAAATAAGTGGGGAGTAAATTCTGGAAAAGTACCAAGGTTACGTTCCCTCCTTTCTGAATACTATACACTGTAGTGATGTTCTGTTATTTGCGTAACATGTTCCTAGCTACTGAGAATATTTGCCCCTAGCTGTAACAGATTTTCAGGAACGTATTGAGTCACGATTTAGCTCCAAGTATCTTATTTTTTCCTAACCTTGTTACTGTCTGGGCGAGTTCCAATATTCACTATTAAGTTCATCGGTTACACTAGAACCGGATAGATAAATATGGAAGTGAGAAAAGAGAGAGGAGGCAGGCATTATATATCATTATTTTATGTATTGTTTACGTATTAAGCAATATCTTCTCCAGTCCCTTAAACTAGCGGCGCATGCGTCATAAGCTTGTTAGGTATTTTGTAAAAAGCTTTTTTATGCGTATGTGTGAATTTCCTGATCCAAAATAATAGGTATTTGTAACAGATATTTTTTTGGAATAGTAACAACTTGTTCCCTTTCCAGTAAAGGAGCAGTTTTCGACATGCCTACTACACAGAAAGTAAACGAACAAATACTAGTATGTTTGAAGATGTTGAGGGGAGGGGAGTGGGGAGAAGAAGGAAGAGAAGACTGAGAGGGGGATACACATAGTGACCTAGAAAGGAGGGGAAATCGATAGGACGGGTGGGTGGCCCGTGAGAGTCATAGCTACAGGCACCCTGCAGCTCTCTGCTGTCTGTCTGTCTGTCCGCTGTACACACAACACACTACTTTACTACAGTAACCATAGCTTTCAGCCACAGTATCCATGGCAATGTGTACTTTCAGAGCGAATCGCCCCTTCAAAATAACTATTACTTCGTAAAGCGGAAGTTATGGAATCTATCAAAAATTCAACGGAAGTTCATGTTTTCCGACCTCTAGATTTCAAATATCAAAAAAACATCTGTCTGAGAACACGACTAAAGAATGTATCTACACAAAATTTTATATGTGAATCGAGAACACTCTAACGACGACACCCAATTTTTTTAGCCGCAGCGACCAAAGGGAAGGGGGGGGGGGATTAATGAAGAGACTAAACATAAAAACTCTTAATAGCTGCCAATAGAATGAATGTATCGACACGAAATATTATATGTGTGACCATAAGGACAACACCTATCGATATTTATCCAAATTGGTCAAGGGGAAGGGGATTAGGGAAGAGGCTCAAGTCAAAAACTCTTAATAACTGCCAATAGAATGAATGTATCGACACGAAATATTATATGTGTGACCATAAGGACAACACCTATCGATTTTTATCCAAATTGGTCGAAGGGGAGGAGAGGATTAGGGGAGAAAGAAGAGTCTCAACTCAAAAACTCTTAATAACTGCCGTTGTAATGCATGTATCGACACGAAATTTCACACGTGAATTCAAATCCCCATAAGGAATACACTTGATAATTTTCAGTGGAATCGACAGAAGAGAAGGGCGGGATCAGAGGGGGGCTCAATTCAAAAACCCTAATTACTGTCGATGTAGCTCCCCCCACCCCAGATGAATAATCCTAGCCAGGTAGAATTTAGGACTCCCACAGAGTGGAGTGTGACCAAAGAGAGCTCTCGTAGTCGTACTTAAGCCCGGGCATGACTCACAATAACTAACTATTATCCAAGAAAATAATTTAATCATAATGAAACTATATAATTAATTATACAAAACTAAGTGTTATAATAATATGTGTAAAAATAACCATTTTTTAGGCACAGTCAATCCAGCTATTTATACCAAATTCAAATTCGTGAGATTAAGTTCAATTTGATAGTTTATGCTTATTTTTAAAAAAAACGTGATTTTTTAATGAGAAAAACTTGCTGGAACTACCCTCATACAACTGTTTTGGCCACTGGGCTACCAACCTACAGTCAAGTGTGTTATCTCTTTAAATGTGATCAGCTAGGCTCATAGAGATAGACTGCCAGACAGGAAGGAAACTGTAACAGGTCATCGACCTATATAAAAATATGTCATGTGCCCATAACAGGACTTGCTTATACCAACACTTTTTTTACATATCACTATCACTCCCCCATACAAATAAAAAAAATATATTTTTCAATTGAGGGCGCCGCTATCTCAGTGGTATGCGTGCTTGCTTACTGAACTCGGGATGGAAACCCGACCGAGGCCCTTAGTTTATTTTACATGGAAGATAACAAAAAATTAAGCACGCCGTCCTTCGGATGGCTAAGCGACGATCCCGAGCCTGTACGAGGTCAGGTACTCGTTAAAGACCCCTAAACCCTAGGGTCAATAAAAATTTATGGTAGGCAAAATTTAGGACTCATAGTCGGTTCATGTTCACCATAGTGACGAAAGAGCGCTAGGGTAGTATGCGATATGACCTTGTAGTTAAAGCCTGGGCATGTGTCATAATAACTATTTTAAAATTTGCTGCAATGTGTTACAATTTAACCAATACTTTGAAATCCATTTATTTGTGTCACAAAGTTCTAATCCCGCACATACATTGACATCATTGCGAAAATGGTCAAAACATGTTCACAAGACCTTAAAAACTCGATCTCAGATTTTTATACGATTAAAATACATTTTATACTATAGCAAAAAATAGCTAACAATATTAAATCGATATCAACTTCGATTCTGATCGGCCATTATGTTTGGAGCTGTGTAAAGTACCTGATTGGAGATAGGTCGATAACAGCGCTGTCTGTTCTGTTTCAACTAAACTAATACAGAAAAGTACGCATGTCACCAATCTACAGCTGTTAAGTTCACATCATCAACTGGTCATACACCGAACATTGGCTCAATACAATATGCACGAGAATGTCGTTTACGATTATTCTTATAGCTCAATTTGAAAATCAAACATTTGATACATGACAATCAACATCCAACATTAGTCCCCTATCAAACACAGTTGAATACTACAATATGGAAATTCGTAGATTTCTACTACCTCAGCTATACGAAGTATGATCGCTTAAAAATTCGAACGGAATTTTCAATGGAATTTCATGATATGAAAAGAAATGTCTGACTATCTATGAACACGATAACTTCCAATAGAATGAATGTATTGACACGAAAATGCATATGTGTGAGCAAAACCCAATAAGGATAACACCTATAGGTTTTCAGCTAAATCGGCCAAAGGGAAGGGGGGATTAGAGGAGAGGCTTAACTCAAAAACTTTAATAACTGTCGTTGTAATGAATGTATCGACAAAATATTTTATATGTGAATTCAAAACACCCAAAGGACAATTATTATTAGCGGAATCGGCAGAAGAGAAAGAGGGGGGATCAGAGGGGACTTAAAAACTTCAATAACTGGCGATGTAATGAATGTATCGACATGAAATTTCATATTTGAAGTCAAAACCCAATAAGTCAAGCGCTGAAGGTAAAAATTGGTTAAGGGGCAATTCAAAAACCCTAATAACTGCCGATATAATGAACTTCTCGACACTAAATAGAGAATGAGGATTTAGAAGCCCCTATGTAAGTCAACTGTTGAATATCAGCGCGAACGGTCGACTGGTTTTGGAGGGGTCATTACAATGACAGTTATTTAAAGTTTTTGTGTTATGCCATCCCCATAAATTTTTGAAATATTGTCTATTCCACATAGAATTAATACATAAACATGGTCAGATTTAATTATAAATTAATAAAAGTTTGCGGAGTGCGAATCATACTTTCGTCCTGGGGAAGTACTTTTTGAAAACCATTAATAAATCCATATAATATTATTTCGTAAGGTATAAATTACAGTTCCATCCGACAGTGGACCAATACTCAACGGACATTACGGAACAGCCAATTGTCTTTGTAAGTGTTCAATTTCGCAAAGATCAGTGAACCTTTTCTTTCAGGTCAAAGAACCTCCTGAGAAAATATATATTTTAACTACCAGGTGCATACATCTAGATGGAAATATAACTAACTACATGCTAACTGGATTGTGTTATGTTTATATCACGTAAATGTGTTATGAGGGCACAAAAGGCAAGCACGCGACTTGTCTCAAGATCGTGGTTAGAAAATCCCGAGACCTTTATGTTTCCGAAAAATAGACCTTAACCTTCCGGTAGATAAAACTTATCTATTCAAAAAGATTCCTCATTAATCATTGCAGTGGTTTTTGAGTTACAAAGATTGCGTGGGTGGATGCTGGGATGGACCATATATTGAGGTACTAATACGCCTATAACCTTCCACAGACGATGACGAACAAATTTTAAAAAAAATTAATCAAATCCATCAAGCCGTTCGTGAGCTATATCGGTACAACGCACAGACATTTTCAGCTTTATATATATGATTACCCCAGCTATACAAAATATGGGGGAAAATATGTAATCGGTCAAAAATTCGATGCGGAGTTTTCAACGGAATTTCATGTTTTCCAACCTGATTCCAAATATGAAAAAAAAAAAAAATGTCTTCGTCTGTGAACAAGATAACTCCCGATGGAATGAATATATCGATATGAAATTTTATATATGAATCCAGAACCCTCTAATGACGACACCTATTATTTTCGAGCCAAATCGACCAAAAAGAAGGGGGGATTAGGGTAGAGTCTTAACTGAAAAACTGATGTAAAATTTCATGTGGATACATTTATTCTATCGGCAGTTATTAAGAGATTTTGAGTTAAGCCCCTTCCATTTGGCCGATTTGGCTGAAAATAAATAGATGTCGTCGTTAGGTGGTTCTGGATTCACATATAAAATTTCGTGTTGATATATTCATTCTATCGGGAGTTATCGTGTTCAGAGTTTTTTTTTTTTTTTCAATATTTGTATTCTGGATGTCGGAAAACATGTAATTCCGCTGAAAACTCCGCATTGGATTTTTGATCGATTATATAACTTTCCCTATGCTTCGTATATCAGAGGAAATAAAAATAAAAATAAATAAAATATATCTTTTGACATTTAATTCCATTTGATATCTAAAGACAAGATTAGTATATAGTTCCGACTTTTTAAACTAGAAAGCGTTACGCACTACGAATTACATTTGTTTTTTCGGATATAGAGATTGATACATTTTATACGATACAATTCGCATTGCGCGTATAAAACATACAAATAGAATACTAAATAAAAAACAATATTTACTATGAAAAATAATTTGAAATAGAAAAAAATCAACATATAACAAAATTATTACCTCGGTGGTTTTGGCACAAAACTGAACTTGACGATACCAGCGTTGATTCTAATATAGGATTATAAAAATTAAATATATTTCGTCATAAAAATTTAATTCTGTTTGTTTAGCATCATAGCTGTTTTTAGTACCCCAGGGAAACGAAATATAGGGGAAGTTATGTAATCGGTCAAATATTCGATGTAGAGTTTTTAACGGAATTTCCGACCTCTAGATTCCAAATATAAAGGTAGAATAAAAGTATCGAAACGAAATTTTATATGTGAATCCAGAATCTTCTAACGACGACACCAAATGTTTTTTAGACAAATTGGCCAAAGGGGAGGGGGGATTAGGGGACATTCTTGATTCAAAAAACTCCAATAACAGCTGATGTAATGAATGTATCAACATGAAATTTCATACTTGGCGTCAAAACCCAATGAGGACATAACCTGACAAATTTCAGCGATATCAGCCGAAAGGAAAGGAGGTTTAGAGCATGGGGCTCAAATTAACTGAATTTACCAGCACAACATTGGTGAAGGAGCGAAAAATTATTTGATTAAGTCGTTTTGGGGAAGTACAACGCTGGTGATTCCCCGACGATTTTTTCCTTCACAGAATGGCTGGGCTAACTCAATTTTCATCAATATATTCTTTAAAATAAAACAATTAACATATACTGGTATTTTGCAGTCAAATAGCATAATAAGTTATTTGAGGGAATGTCTGTTTATTTCACGATACGCCGGCTATATATTGAAATGAATTGAAAATTACCATTATTGAAACTTCGCACAAAGTTAAAAGACTAAATTTTAAAACCGAGCATAAATCGAATGAGCAAAAATAATTGGTAAATAGAAAATATTAATTATATAGTGTCCTAAATTTTGCCCATCCTAAATTTTTATCTTAGGGTAGTGATCTGTAACGAGTACCTAACATCCTACAGGCTCCGGACCATCGCTTAACGTCACAACCGAATGACCAAAGTTTTATCACCTCCCACATAAAAAACTTAAGGGTCCCAGACGTATTTCGTACTCGCGATCTTGAGTTTGGTAAGCAAGCACTCTACCCTAAGCTATCTGAACTTATTAGATTAGTAAGTGCAGGTATCAGCAAAGCACAACATGCCAGTCCGTCGCAATAATTCTACTGTTAAAATTTTCGCGCTGAAATAAAAAAAAAAAGGTTATTTGTAATTATAAGGCAAGAAAGTTGAATCTAGAAGATTATTTTTCTCACAATTGTTGATTTTTTTCTTCTGGTTTTGGTGCCCCCCCCCCCCCCCCCCCCCCCCCTAAAGTTTGAGTAGATTTTTACCGCAGAAAATATTATAACGTATGCAATTTCCAGTGGTAGATAATCGGACGAGTGAAAAATTTGTAGATATGTTTAACAAATTAAAAAAAACTGATTCTCTTTGGAGAGACCATTTTGAAATAAAATTGGCGTTTTTTTTTTCAGACAAATTGAATTTTCTAAAAAAGTCATGATAGCAGCTGAAGGGAGATGTAAAGAGTGTCGGAGCCACGCCTTCACACAACCATCTCAAGGACTCAAACCACTCAAGTCAAGTCCCACTCAACCATTTACCACAAAATTCTAAGTACATAGCGCTTAGACATTAGCCTCGGAGTTGGAGTAGTATTGTATAAAGTACATTAATGGAAGTATTTATTAAGTCGTATATCAAATATACATCAAATCTTGTTCTTTTCAGCTTCACCCACGATAAAGGAGCGCAAGACCCGTTCAGTTGTTAGTTCCTTCCGTCATTGCTTTTCTAATCGACCTGGGCTTACTTTCCAAGCGTCCGAGCAAGACTTGAGTCTGTTTGGGTAAAACCGGACCACTGGACGTCCCAGGTTCTATCGGGTCACGGAGATTTCAACTCCAAACTCTTCTTTTTCAAGTAGAAGGACAGCCCGAACTGCTCGTGCGGCGGCGGCGAGACTGCAGAACACGAAGTTCTCGAATGTCCGTTGTACGACGACGAGCCTAGGGTGGAGTAGATACGACGAAAAGGATTGGACAGAATACCGAGTAGCCCCAAAAAGACAGATAGGCTACTGCCCTGACTACTACTCACTGAACTAGGGACCCCTTCAATGTGTGTTCTATTCCCCCCTTTACCCTAAGTAGTCCCAAACAGACTACTCTTTCTACTCTAGTGTCTTCACCGTGCTCCGCCTCCCGCACTGTTGTCTCCTCTTCTTCACTAAGACCCTCCACCATTTCCTGCCCAGACTACTGATGAGCCAGGTGAACGCACCCCCCCAAGGGCACTCATCACCTTCTTCTCCTCTCCTTACAAGGAAACTGTACGCCCACTTTTTTTCTAAGTCCACCCTCCACATTCTCTGCCGGCCTGTGGACTGGATTACTAACCTGCACATTTGGTATCAAATACAATCAACGAAGTTTAACTGGCCTCGGTGTAAAGACCGAGAAGAGAACGCCGCCAGGAGGTCGCCAACCAATAACATAAACACCCGTACAACAAATCGCAACACGTTTTGGACTAATCTCAAGTAAAAAAGTTGTCAGTGAATCACCTAATATGTACTTCCCCAGCAATAATTAATCTTCGCTCTCCCTCCAAAACCAATAGACAGTTTGAGCTAAAACCCAATATTTGACTTACATAATGCCTTCTGCATCATACTAATTGTGAATCATACTAAACCTTCATTACATCGGCAGTTATTAGGATATTTGAGTCGAGCCCTCCTTCTCTGGTCCCTCTTCCCCTTGACCAGTTTCGCGGAAAATTAATAGGTGCCAATCTTATAGGGGTTTGAATTTAAATATAAAATGTCACGTCAACACATTTATTATACCGGCAGATTCTGCTGAAAAACAATAGGTGATGTCCTCACGAATTTACATTTTGAATTTACATTTGAAATTTCGTGTCAATATACACTCATTACAACGGTAGTTCTTATAGTTTTTGAGTTAGGCTTCTTCCCTAAACCCTCGTTCCCTTTGGCCGATTTGGCTGAAAATCAATAGGTGTCGTCCTTAGAGGGCTCTGGATACACATATAAAATTTCTCGTCGAAACATTCATCCTATCGGGAAATTCCGATGAAAACTCCGCATCGAATTTCTGATCGATTGTTAAATAACTTCCCCTATACTTCGTGTAGCTGGGGAAGTAAAAATTGTCATTAATTTTTGATAGATTCCATAACTTAGCCTATACTTCGTATAGCGGGGAAAGTAATAGATATTTTGAAGGGGCAATTCGCTTGGAAAGTTAGGGACACATTGCCATGGATACTGTGGCTGTAAGCTGTGGTTACTATAGTAAGGTAGTGTGTTGTGGTGAGTACAGTGGACAGACAGACAGCGGGCTGCAGGGTGCCTGTGGCTATGACTCCCTTAAAGAGTTCTGAATACACATATAAAATTGATGTTCGATACATTCGTCCTATCGGGAGTTAAGGTACAGAAACATAAATGTTGATTAGCCACTGTAGATTCTAATTGTAGGAATATTGAAGGTCAGTCAAAGATGGAAGAAAACACTATTCAAACGCCAACATTTCGATATATGTTATATCATTACAGGGCCTAAAAACATGGGGGGAAATCAATCATGTTTGTAGGCCCTGTAATGATATAAAATAAATCGAAATGTTGGCGTTTGAATAGTGTTTTCTTCCATCTTTGACTGACCCTCAATATTCGTACAGAAACATGCAATTCAGTTGAGCTTCGCATCAAATTTTTGATCAGTTACGTAACTCCCCTTATACTTTGTATAGCTGGGCAAGTAAAAACTAACAACGATCAAAGTTGAAGATTATCAAGAAGATTATAAAGCCTTAGCTGTGCCAATATTCTTTCTGCTGTAGGAAATAGTATTTTTATTGTTTCACGCGTTAGGCGACGTTAGTTCCCGCTTTCGGCATGCCTAACGTGAGTGCGCCAAAACGGGAGATGGGCTTCTATAATCCTAGGTTCACTACCTACTGTAATGGACACTCAAATGAATAGTCGAAGAGGAATAAGTAAATATTGGTAGCAGTTGAGTGTAGTTGGTTATTGTGACTCATGCCCGGGCTTTAATCATATCGCCTCATTCATCGCTCTCAGCCCATACTACTGTGAGATTTTGCCTAGGGGTGTTTAACGAGTACATGACATGGCACAATCTCCAGACCATCGCTTAACGTTTTTCATCTCCCAAATAAATAAAACAATGGGCCTCGGGTTTCGAACCTGCTATGAATGAGAGAGAGAGAGAGATGTGAAGCTATGACAAGTGAGCACTCCTTCAGCCCCGGTGTTATATTCAATCAAAAAGTGCAATTAGGTTAAGGATGTCACAAAGAGGTCACCAAGCTATTATTAACTACAATAGCACTAGTGCAGTTATAGCACCACTAATGTGGCACCACAACCTTTTAGCTAAACACAGCCGGTTCAAGATAGTTATTATGACTCATGCCCGGGATTTAACTACGAGGTCATATCGCCTACTACCAGAGCGCTCTTTCGTCACTCTGATGGACATGAGCCCGACTGTGGGAGTCCTAAATTTTGCCTACCCTAAATTTTTTTTCACTTAGGGCAGGGGTCTTGAACGAGTACCTGACATCGTTCAGGCTCGGGACCATCTACAGGACGGCGTGCTTAAGTTTATATTACCTTCCAGATAAAATAAATTAAGGGCCTCGGCCGGGTTTTCGTACCCACGATCTTGAGCTCGGAAGGCAAACACGCATACCACTGAGCTACCGGCAACCCTGTTCAAGATAAAAAAAATAAAATAAAAAAAATAATTGAAAGGGGGCCTTGTGGGCTAAAGCGTGGAACCACCACGGACACGGGTTCGATTTGTTTTTTCGTAGATAAAACTTCTCATAAACACAAAACGAACTAAACAGCTTATTTTAATAAAAATAAACCAAAAACTCATTAAGAAACTTGATTATGAAAGGAACAAAACTAATCTGTGATGAATCACCGACAATGTACTTCCCCAGATCGAATTAATCAATTATCTTTACCTCCATCAAAACCAGTCGGCCGTTTCCACTAATATTTAACAGTTGACTAACATAGTGGCTTCTGAATCCTCATAATAAATTTTGTTTCTATAAATTCAGTACATCGGCAGTTATTAGGATTCTGGGGATTCACATATAAAATTTCATGTCGATACATCGCGAGTTATCGTGTTCACAGACAGACAGCAATTTTTATTTTTTATTTTGAATCGTAGACTTCGGAAAACATGTAATTTCGCTGGAAACTCCGCATCCAATTTTTGACAGATTACATAACTTACTCTATACATCGTACAGCTAGGGAAGTAAATTCTGTGGCGCATCACCGGCAATGTACTTCCCCAACACGAATCAATTATGTTTTTAAACTAAAAATAATAGTAGAACTATAGGAGCTTCTGAATCATCATACTAAATTTTGTGTCAATTCATTACATGGGCAATTTGAGTCGAGCCCCCTTCCCTTCGACCGATTTCGTCCTTATGAGGTTTTTTAATATAAGTATAAAATTTCATGTCAATACATTCATTACATCGGATTAGCCTCCACTGCTGGACAGTGATTGGCGGGGCGAGACAGGGGGGATCACTCGAGCCACCGCGGTCTCCCCTGCCCCCATTAAGTTGGAGGGATGGGGGTGACAGAAGACTGGGGGCGTCTCGAGGGATCTCGAGTTGAAGGGCTTTCATGTTCATTTTATTTTATCTTTATTATTATTCAAATTGCAGAGACCATTATTATTTAATTATATATAGTATTCTGGGAGGGCGCCGGTAGCTCAGTGGTATGCGTGCTTGACTTCTGAGCTCAAGGTCGTGGGTTCGTAGCCCGACCGAGGCCCTTAGTTTATTTTATCTGGGAGGTAAAATAAACTTAAGCACGCCGTCCTTCGGATGGGACGTTAAGCGATGGTCCCGAGCCTGTACGATGTCAGGTACTCGTTAAAGAACCTATAGTATTCTGGTATAAAGGTTTTGTTAACTTAAATGAAGAATACGGGTTAGTTTTTGATTTCAAACAAAATAGTACGGATATATGGAATAGTTTTTTTATTGAACTCCGTAATAAAATTGCATTGACTGATTTGGAAAGAGCAGAAATCAAGGCTAGAACTTCTAGTTTTAATATCACATATAATTTGGCTAATTATGATTTAATAAATGAAGCTGCATATTTTAATGATAATTTAATGATTGAAGATGTTAGCTGGATATTTAAAATAAGAACGGAGTTATTAAATTTGAATTATAAAAGCCACAACCAAGAGGATCAACAAATATGTTCATTGTGTGCTACGGATGAAGTAGAATCAGTTTTTCATTTTATGTGCAGTTATCCGGCCTTGCGGAAATATAGGATTATATATTTTAGTCATGATTATTTGTCAAAATGTGAATTGTTGCGGTATTTGAATGGTGAAAGCTGGTCTGTTGTTCTCAAGTATTGTAAGGCCTGGTCATTTAGACTTAAATTTACTAATTAATCTAAAGTAGAAAATTATGAGTAGAGTATTTCAATAATATTATTTTTTGTATTTAAAATGTAAAGGCAGGCATTATTTTTATATTTATTTATTTACTTTCTTATTTTTTTAAATTATGTTACTTGAATCTTTTGTTATATATAGAAAATAAAGTAAAAATTATAGCCTTTGAACTTCTCCCGATGGTATGTACCAGGGGTATCTGTCAAAATGTTATCCATAATTTTGAATTGTATTTGTATTTTTGGCAAAGTAATAAAGACAGTTTATTATTATTATTTATATTTTTTTTTTTATTTTTTTTTGTTTTACCTATTATTTTGTACATTATCATATGCTTTCGTTGTATATATTTTTAAATTTTTTATTTAACGTATAATGTCGTTCACCAAATTTACTTATAGTTTATACTGATTGTAAATATTGAAAATATAAATAAATAAAAAAAAATAACATCGGAAGTTAATGAAGTTTTTGAGTTGAGCCTTCTAGAAATAAGGGAAGTCGGGGACTCAATTCAAAAATCCTACTACCTCTCGATATAATGAATGTAATCGACACAAAATTCTTTAAGAGGATTCAGAAATCCATACGTAATTAAATTATTGGTTTTGTCCGAATACAGTAGAACCTCTATAAGTGGAACATCAAGGGAGACGCCAAAAAATTCGAGTTATAGAGTTTTCGACTTATGGAGGATTTCGACAGGCGGATTTTGATTCGACTTGTAGAGGATTTCGGCAGGCGGATTTTGATTCGACTTGTAGAGGTTAAGATTCATTCTAACTAATTTTGAGTTAGAGAGGTGAAATAAATAAAAATTCAAGTTACAGAGGTAACAAACATATTTATATTTATTATATATGAACATTATTTCAAAACATCCTTAAAATAAAAAATACGTAGTATATGTTGGTATTAAAAAAAGTCAGTAATTTTTTTTTACTTTAGATAATTGGTAATCCTATTTATTGTATACTCCTAAATTGTTTTCTAAGAAACAATGGTGTACATTGTCGGCAAATTCTTAAAGTAGATAACTTATTTTTCTTCGAGCTATAGAGGTAATAAGTTTCAAATAATCGAGTTGTAGAGGTTGTAAAATAAAACATTGCTATGTTCGAGATACAGAGGTCCAATTTATTTTTTCGAGTTATAGAGGGAAAATATGTACCAAAATGGCTTGTAGGGACTCACTGATTATTTTGACTAATAGAGGGTTGAGATTTCGAGTAATGGAGGTTTTGGGGCTTGAAGGGAAAGGAACCAAACTTTTTTTCTAGTTTTGGAGGTTTTGACTTATCGAGGTTCGACTTAAAGAGGTTCAACTGTAGTAGTTTAGTTTGGGAGGGAGAGCGCAAACTTAGTTCATTGATTCGTGCTGGGGAAGTACAATCACATTTTGTTTTTATTACTTTAATCAGGGGATCGGAAAACATTTTTTGACCGATAACACAACTTCCCCTATACTTCGTGTAACTGGAAAAGTATCAAGGAGAAAAAAGAAAATAACTCTTTAATAGACTCTTATGTTGATATGATTAATGCGGTAGTTTGGCTTATCGGGGGGTATAATTGTGTACACTGATTGTGAGGAGAGAAGCGAGGTTGCCAAATCTACACAAAGGGTAACTGGTGGCCTCTCAGTTACCATAGCAACAAGACAAGAGCCGACAGCTACCCACCCACTCTCCCAACGGATGTCAACTTGAACCAAGGTCCATCTCATCTGATAGCACTCAGCCAACACCAGCCCCGCCCCAGCGGCCATAGCTGCTGCTCCGTCAGTCCAACCCCAGTAGCAAGGGTTTGTACTGCTCCAGACAAGGGAAGAAAACCATATTGGAACTTTAGAACAACAGAGAATAGTGTTCAGTACGAGCGATCATCACTTTAGCTCAACAGAGGGGAGCCTGAAGCACGCTGTCTTTCGGAGGGGCAGTAAAGCGATCCTCAGCTACACGTTTTAAAGACACGTACTCTAGGAAAACATGACCTTGTCTATTTGACAAGGGGCATGTAACAAAAAAAAAAAAGACGTGAATCTCGAGAAATGTACTTCCCCAGAACTAATTAATTAATCAATTAACTTTTCGCTCTCCCTCCGAAACCAGTAGACCGTTTGCGCTTATATTCAACAGTTGAAGTTATTAGGATGAATTGAGTCCCCTCCCCTTGAGCCGATATCGCTGCAGTTTCACAGGTTATGGCCCTCATTGGGTTTTGACTATAAATATGAAATTTCATGTCGATACATTCACTAAATCGGCAGTTATTGGGGTTTTGAGTTGAGCCCCCCTCTGATTCCGCTAAACATTGATATGTCGTCCTTATGTAGTTTTTGATTTCACATACGTAATTTTGTGACAGTACTTCCATTAAAACGGCAGTTTTTAGAGTTTTGGAGTTAAGCCTCTCCTCTTTGGTCGATTTGGCTGAAAAACGATAGGTGTTGCCGATAGAAGGTTTTGAATTCACATATAAAATTTCGCGTCGATACATTCATTCTTTTGGGAGTTAGTTTGGAATATAGAACCTGTTGGCCCAGAAAGATATTTTGAAAACCTTTGGATTAGATTTAATATTATGAAAAAAAATTTTAAGAAAAATATATATATGGCAACTCTTCAGAAATCCAAATGAAAATTTTGTTAATTGAAATTTTTTTTAAAAATTACGTGCACATTCTTCAGAATTGCACGTCATGAACTTTTGATATTTTGTTAGGGCCCTTTTCGGAAATTACTGTAGAAATCAAAATTTAGTAAAAGAAAAGAGATCAAATTTCTACAGGAAATGTGGTAATTTATTGTTTATTATTATTATTATTAACCACAGTCCATATCACATATATTTTTTTAATGGTTACAAAGAAAAACCAAATGATTTTTCTTCTTAAAAAACTATCAGTCAAACAAAACTTTTTTTAAAAACCATATTCACCGCGCGTCAGAAATATTATTGAAAAACGAATGAGTAGGAAACCTCAAGATGGTGACTCACTTATATAACTGTGAAGATGAGTCGCTGGTTTGTTCATGGTGGGAAAATGATACCCAACTCCTGTTGCGAACATTGGGTTTCAATTAAACATTTATATTCGTATATTTAAACAAAAATACAAATAATTGTATATGAAACGTGCTGTTGAAGCGCAACCTCGCGATGTTGAGGGAAGTCGAGGTTCCTGTCGTCTGAGCAAATAAAATAACAACTTTGCCAACTTCTTCTTCAGGGTCTAACAGAATATAACAAATTTGGTGATAGTCTGTTATGAACAATATAAAAATATATATATATATATATATATATATATATATATATATATATGGCGGCCGGGAGCTCAGTGGTATGCGTGCTTGCCTTCAGAGCTCAAGATCGTGGGTTCGAAATCCGGCCGAGGCCCTTAATTTACTTTATCTGGGAGGTAAAATAACTTAAGTACGTCTTCCTTCGGATGGGACATTAAGCTATGGTCCCGAGCCTGTACGATGTCAGGTACTCGTTAAAGACTCTTATTCTAGGTGAATACAAATTTAGGGTAGTTAAAATCTAGGATTCCTACAGTAGAGTCGGGCTCATGTCTACCAGAGTGAATATTGTGTCGAGGGTATTTAAATTTTTTAATTATTCTTAGTTGTTTTTTTAAAGTTTAAAAACATTAATACTAGAGCTACAAGCTCCCCGAAATATTAAAGCATATTTGGTTATATAACGAATATAGAATTATTTTTGGGTTTAGGGGGTAGGAAAACCTCAATTTCCGGAGTAAAACTCAGCATGGAATTTCTGACAGATTAATATAATTCCCCTATATTTCGTATAAAAAAAAATTATAGAAAAATTGTAATTGAAAAAATCAATAATGACGAAAGGGCTGTTTTGAAAAACCAATATAGATTTTAGCACAAAATAAACTTACATTTTTTTTTTTTTTTTTTTTCAAAAAAGTTGTTATTTTTGCTGATAGACAAAGCGTATTTATACAGAAATGATATGAAGTGAATGTTAGGTTCAACTGTGAACGTTATGTGCCAAGTTGGGAAGTGATTGGAAACTTAATTGTTCAATTTTAGAGTTGAAATATACGAATTGTGTAGCTTCTCGGCTCTATCTGCTTTACTAGAATGAAATTGTTGTTATTTATGAGTTGCATTTTGTAGCTTCGGCTCTATCTGCTTTACTAGAATGAAATTGTTGTTATTTATGAGTTGCATTTTGTAGCTTCGGCTCTATCTGCTTTACTAGAATGAAATTGTTGTTATTTATGAGTTGCATTTTGTAGCTTCGGCTCTATCTGCTTTACTAGAATGAAATTGTTGTTATTTATGAGTTGCATTTCCTATCTTACCTAATGTATAAATTCTTTTGACGTATCCTATCTATTACCATGTATTGGTTGTATTGGTTTAACGGAAATAAATTTATTATTATTATTATTATTATTATTAAAAAGAAGGGGGGATTAGGGGGATTCTCTAGAATATCAACTTAAATGGTGATATTCATCAATTATATTTTTCCAAATTTGATAACAATTTAATTATATTAAGTGGTGTAGTCAAAGTAGACGAGGGGTGGTTAATCCTCCAAATGAACACCATTTCCATGAGGCGCCACTATAGTGTCCCACGTCACTCCCCACTTAAGGCGGCGTCACAGGTCAGCCAAAAAAACTTCCAATAACGTTAGTCATCGGGCCGAACAGGGATCAGGAATGGAACTACTATGAATGACGTGGCACAGTTTATTTTTATACTCCTAACATATTTCATCTGATCTCTCAGCATGAATTCGGGTGTTTTCCAGATATTTTTTTAAAAATGGTCGCCAAAAAAAGTTACATTCTAGCGCCCAAAGATAAGATTGAAACACGCACTAACAAAAACATATTGCACCGAACAGAAGGAAGAACGAACTAAACTGAATGGCTCGTCCAGACGGGCAAAGTGCAAAGTATCGTTTTGTAACGATAACAATTGTTTGAAGAGTTTTGTTTTGGTCAACATCAATGCTTCACATCAATTGTCACTTAATGTCGCCTCTTCGGAAAATTTTTTTTGAATCCCTCACACATAACCGAAAAGATCCAATATTTGTTACTTTTTAATCATTTCCCTGAACTCCTCCCTCCCCAGCTGTGCCTCACTGACAATGAGTTCCATGAAACCAAGAGCCTGCAGTCCGCTTACGGGAGGTAGATTTTTCGCACGGGACCATTTAAGGATGTCCGTTAAGAGAAGGTCCGTTATCGAGAGGTAAACTAAGTAAGGGTCTGCTGCCGGGACCATAGAAATTTGTCCGTTAATAGAGTTATCCGCTATCTAGAGGTGTCTGTTAGAAGAGGTTTCACTGTAATATAAGTATAAGTAAAAAAAAAAAAAAAGACCTGTCCAATTAATTGGAAGTGGAACAGGCAGAGTTTTGGATGGGGTATGGAGTCCGAGTTGGAAGCCTGTACCTGGAGACACAATTGAAGAGGCACTGTTGCCAGACTGATGAGGTGGGTGAGAGGTAACTGGCCGGAGCCAGGGTGTTGTTCTGGTCACCTCCAGCCTACTGAGGTCTTCCTCCACATATCCAGCTCCAGAGGGCTCAGTGGTATGCGTGCTTGAGCACGCCGCCCTTCGGATGGCACTTTAAATGATGGGAACTCCCGAGCCTGTACCATGTCAGGTACTCGTTAAGGACCCTACTCATGGATAGATATATATCTCCTTCCTACAATCAGAAACACCACCTTCATCATACTGCACATCCGAGTCATTATAAGGCCCTGAAGAAAAAAAATAAACAATTTTTCTGAAACAGCCAAATACTGAGTTTTTTATTTACACGACAGAACCTCGACTTCCATCATCATTGAAAATGATAATGTAATGACTAAGCGCTCCTTACCTCCGCATCACGTCAGGTATGATTGATAATATAAGATACATTAAATTATTGATGATTATTATTAACGAAGTTATAACTAAACATGTATCAGTAATGTGCTCTATCAGCAAATTTATGTAAATAGCTTTTTCATTTGTAAAATTCACAAAAACTAAAACTACACTCGTACAGTCTACATTTTGTTTATTGATGTGTAAACACCTTAAACTCTCGGTAGGGGCTATGTCAGACCATAAGTCTCGTTGATGTGCATGCGTCGTAAGTGTGTGTGCGTGTGTCGGACACTACTACACACTTCTTTATCCGTGATGTCAGCTATTTTTGAGCATTTCTACGTTCATTCAAAAAGGTAAATAATATATAATAAAACCAATAACAATAAAACAACTCTAAAAAACATGATTAGAAATAACATTGTATTTTTACAACATTATTGATCATATTTACGGTTGTAATGAATAAGGTTGAGATGCATCGACAGCTTAAATTTGTCACAATAAATGAAATTTGTGGTAAAAGAAAATAATATAGCAATCTAAAAAAAATATAATATACAATATTTCAATATTGTTATTAATATATAATAATAATAACGGCTGAAAATATTGATCAATAAATAATATATTTGTTGTCATATTGTCACAAAAAATAATATAAGGTTTTTAGCAATTTCAGAAGATACCGAACAGCTTATTTCATTTTTAAATGACAAACTAAATCTACAAATGAATACGAATCGAAGCATTTCAACAACAAATTCAAAAACAACCATCAACTCTGTATTCTCGCGGTATTTAAAACACTACAATCACAGTTGTATATATCTTATTTTAGCTATCACAAACCTATAATAATTTCATGTATAAAAGAAATTGAAGAACTATATACTATTTTTCTTATTGTATCATTATAAAACAAATTTTAATAAAAATCAGTGCACATCAAATTTTTGAAACTAAAGATGTTTACACATCAATTCTCGTGAGTACCGCGTCACTCACACATGATTGAAAAAAAAAGCCATCATTATCTTTATGTCGCATTTTGGCAATGTCTATCTGAGTCGTTATTGGAAAAGGCCCTGAACTCACAAATCAGTCTACAGAACTAACAGCTGACCTGAGGTCTCCCAGGTAAACAGTCGATCAGTAGAACGACGAAGCATAGGAGACAATACAAGTTGAAGAGGCAGTGTTGCCACTCCACAGGCTAGAAAGGAAGCCACCTGCTCGTTCTGGAGGCAATAGACTGACGTGAGACGTTCAACCAGAAAGTCAATCAAGTCGACTGACAATGAGATTGAAAGGGAGTTTTAAACAAAAAATACAGAAAAACTTTACAAAACTAAACTCCCGGAGTTCTAAACGTTCCATTCATCCCAGTAGAACGACGAAGGATAGGAGACAATACAGTGTTGCCACAGCGCAGAGGAAGACGAGGTGTAATTAGAACAGAGATCTGCCCACTCGTCCGTTTTGGTTTTTTCGGTCCAACTGATACCAGATACCAAAGATAGCCTTTCGTGGTCAGAGGCGAAGTCTCTGCAGGAAGTTTTTTTGTTTTTTTTTATACATATATTTATACCTGCATATGTCTCAATTCAATTGGCTTCGTACATCAACATACCGACAATTTATTTATATTATTTTTTTTGCACTAAGTTATTTTCTAGTATTTATTCATTAATTTAATATTTATTAATAATATTATTATGCAATAATACCGAATTATTAAAACGAGTATTTTATTACAAAAAAAAAAAAAAATAGCCAATGAAAATTTTCTAATGAATAGCAAGATGATGCGCATGCGCGAAGTAGAATATCTCGAGCTGCATAGAGACGAGAGTATATTCAGGGATCTTCGTCATTTTGTCAAAGACCTTTTGCGCCAGGCGTGACGTCGACCCATGGTACATAGGTCGTCGAGTGATAGTTGCAGCCTTGTGTACATCTTGTGATGGAGATAAACGTAAGGGGGTTTCGTTTAGACGGTTGAGCAAGATCCAGAGGGGGCCGTATCCGGTACAAGGGGAGGGGGGGGGGGGGGGCAGGTGAAGCAACAGGGATGCCAACTAAACAACAAAAGGAGGGTGACATGGGGACTACACCACTTCAGGGCTCAGGGCTACCAACATAAAACAAGATTTGTGACCAGGTCATTAAACACACTCTCCCCTCTCCTCCATTTAAACAACCCACTCTTTAAACTGTTTAAAACCATTTTGTAGCGAAAGGCATTACTATATGTTTAGGTAGTTTAGAGGTAGCGTGCTAGCCTACAGAACTCAAGATCGCGGGTTCGAAACCTGGTCGAGGCCCTTAGGTTAATTATATATGGAAAGTGAAAGAACCTTGAGTACGCCGTCCTTCGGAACATCGGATACTCGTTAAAGACCCCGAACATACTTGAATAAACCTAAGTTGGCGAAAATAAGGACTCTCACAGTTGAGTCGGGGTCATGCCCTGCCGAAAGAGCGCTCTGGTGGTAGGCTAACTAACTCTAGAACCCTCATACACACACAAGGGATGGATTTATCGACGCAATTTGTAGATTCAGAAGTCAATAATTAAGATATCTACGGATTTTCAGTCATATCATGAGCAAAAACTCAATTGATAGGCAATAATTCGAGCTGGGAAAGTACACTATCATTCATCATGACGACTGTTTTTACTTCCCCAGATAATTTCTAGAAATGTTTTCCCTGAATCAAAGAATAAAAAATAAAAAAATGTTTGTGATAATAACATCCGATAGGATGAAAGTATCGACACGATTTTTTTTTTTTAATGTGTATTTCGAACCCCATACAGAGTATATCTATTGATTTTGAGAGGAAGGCTGAAGGATATGAGGGAGATCAGACGAGGTGGAATCGATTGAAAAACTCAACTACTGAATGAATGTATCGATATGTAAGACAACTATTAGTTATTAGCCCAAAGGGTCAATTGGTTTTGGAGGGCCAACGAAAGCACAATCGCTTAATTTGCCATGGGGAAGGAGAATGCCGGTGATTCAACGACTTTTTATATATTTTTTAAATATTTCATGAAGTGATAGTTAATTGTCATTTTGCTGACAAAGTTATCAAACACTTAACATTATCAAAACCTTATCAACATCCTGCTCCAACACACAAATATACAATACATAGCTGTCCTTTTTTTTTTTTTAAGTTATAATATATTCTAACAATTATTATAGTATTTCATGGTATAATTAAATTATTGATTAAGAGAACTTATTTTCTACAAGGGAGAAACACAAAAATGTACAAGGAAATCGAGGTTCTGTCGTGTAATAGAAAATTCAAAATTTGATCAACGTTTCGAAAACTATCCATTATCTTCTTCAGAAGCCTACAGAATATAACCAAACAAATTAGACATTATGGACAATGATGTAAACAGATAATTTATGGGTAATTCCATGCCAACTCAGCATCGGCGTCCACCCGACCATCTCAAAATTTTGAAATAAGTTGATCAGGGTCTTCCTTAGTCAAAAACAAAACAATTTACCACATTGCAGATTTTTTTATAAGGAATTTCATTTTTTATTAATGAATATTCAAAATCGGTAATTTTCGAGAGTATTTCAAGTCACTCTAAGCTATTTTTTTAAATATTTTGACGATTTGTGAGAAGGAAAAAATGTCAAAATAAACTTTTCTTATAGGAAATTTCCTGGAGAATCGATTTTTGAGGTAGTTAATCAAAAATTTTTGTCCCATTCATCAAAAATTCCGTATTTTCGAAAAAAATCACTTTTTTTTCGATTACAAATAACTCAAAATGGGTATATCCAAAAAAATGTTTTTTTATATCAAATCGAAAGGTTTTAAACTGAACTTTAAGAATATTCTATGCTCATTTGTACTTTGGGCTTATAATTATGGGTTTTTGGCAATTTTATTTTGAAAGTTAAATTTTAGCTATGATGTAAATGTAAACAGATACTTTATAAAGTATTATAAATAATAATTACTATCTAATTTCTGTTTATATCATTGTCCATAATGTCTAATTTGTTTGGTTTAATTCTGTAGGGCCGGAAGAAGAAAATAAATAGTTTTCGAAACGTTGACCAAATTTTGAAATTTCTTTTACACGACAAAAACCTCGATTTCCTTCTATATTGAAAAGATACTGTCGACTCTATTAATCATTACAAAAATATATGTACATTTCACAAAATGATAGAAGCGGAAATAGGAAAAATAAACAAGACGGTGAATCACCGGCAATGTAGTTTTAGAGCACGAATTAATTTTCGCCCTCCCTCATGGGCAAACAGTCTATATTGACTTACACAGGAGCTAAATCCTCATATTAAATTCCGTGTCATCGGCAGTCATTCAGGTATCTGAGTTGGCCCTCATTCCTCTGAAAAATAATAGCTGTCGTCATAATAGAGTTTTGGATACACACATAAAATTTCGTGTCCATACATTCATGGGGATGTTCACAGAAACACATTTTTTTTTTTGTAATTTTTGGTATCAAAAGGTTGGAAAACATGAAATTCCTTTCAAAT
Organism: Aradus depressus; assembly: GCA_963662175.1. Classification (NCBI taxonomy): domain Eukaryota; kingdom Metazoa; phylum Arthropoda; class Insecta; order Hemiptera; family Aradidae; genus Aradus; species Aradus depressus. The sequence continues at coordinate 20,138,277 of OY759222.1, read as the reverse complement.
TTCTGAGTTCAAAATTTCATCTCATTAGTTTAAATAATAAATACAATAAAAAAACAGTTTACCGTACAGGCAATTGGTCTACATTTTAACTGTAAATAGTACAGGGAGCTGTAACGGTTTTGGAAGTATGAGAAAAATCCGTTAAGAGTTTCGGTTCGTAAAGACGGAAAGAGAACCTGGTATAATTAACCGTTATTCCATTGGATTAACTTATTAGTGACAAAACATTCTAGTTATGGCCGGGCTTTAACCATGAAGTCATATCGCCTACTGGTTTTTGAGGGAGAGCGAAAACTTAATTGATTAATTTGTGGTGGGTAAGTACATTGCTGGTGATTCACCGACACTTTTTTTATTTTCCTTTATACCAACTAAGATTGTATAGCCCTACCCAAAAATGATTTAATTCCACCCTGCCCCCCTCAGATTTTCAAAATTTTGAGACAAGTAAAGAAATTAAGAATTAAATGAAACATAGCAGGCCTCGGATATATCGTGAACTCAGGTAGTTACATTGATCGCCTAATCACAATGGCAGAATCGTAAATTAGTCATGATCAGATTGTCAGCCTCGATGACCATTCAACCTGTAACAGGTAGTGTTGTAAACCAGTTATTATTTGACACAAGGTCTGTTAAAATTTATGGAATTTTTAAAAAAAAAATATTTAAATTAAAAGTATTTTATACAGTACTATTCGATAGCTGATTTAATAAATTTTAAATAATTACAGGATGATTGTGTAGTTGTCCAATCTGCCAATAGGAGAATAGAAGAGTTCTGAGCATTCCATCCATGGCAGGGAGAGGTGGAATCTCCCTATTTCAGAGAGAGCACATGACACAGCACAACACCAAGCTACCCATAGAGCACAACACACACACACACACACAGAGAGTGACGAGATGACGATCGTACACCACACCTGACACCACCACAGACGGAGGGGAGTAACACACTCCCCGACACCGGGTCGCAGACTGAACAGCTGACTCCACGCCAGACAGCCCCCACCCCCACTCCCCGGCCTAGTTCCCCCACTCCTCCGACTACTCTACTCTCTCCCCACTCCTCCTCCCCTCGTGGCCTGGTACAGTTATGAATGGAGTGTACACCTCAGTGCTTGGCCTGGCTTCACTTCACTCACACCGCTACCTTCCCCTCCATCCCCTCTAATTATAGTCTCATCCCCACCACCTACACTCTAGACCTCCCGATAACAGCTACCGTTCTATCTCTCTCACTCTCCTTTATTATTCTATTTTAACACCTCACATTTTTTTTTTTTTGCGTAACATTGAGTATGATAACAACTTTTTTTTTTTTTAATGTGATATTCTCTGCGACTATCTGCCATTTAACTGTCCCCTCCGAAGGACAGCATGCTCAAAGTTTTTTTACCTCCTAGACAAAAAACCTATGGGTTTAAAACAGCACCAATACACTATCGGTTTTATGTTACGTAAATAACATAATTTTAAGTATTTATTGATTTGAAGAAGCGCCCGACTGCCGAGGACTTTTATATGAGATAAAAAATCTTTAGCACGCCGTCCTTCGGATGAGAAGATAAGCCGTAGTCCTGAGCTTTACGAGGTCACGTACTCGTTACAAAACCCTAGGCAACTAAACCTGGATAGGCAAAATCAAGAATTCCCAAAGTAGAGCCACCAATAATTGAGGGCAATGAGCCTCCTCTCTGTCTGGAAGGACAAATAAATCCTTGACTTGACTACTTATATGAATTAAACAGTACAAAAATAATAATGAATACCAATTAGATTTGTTTTAATTGTATTCTAAGTTTTAGAGATTTTAGAGTATATTTTTAGGGCGGGAGGGTAAAGAAGGCTTACTTTTTCCCACAGTGTCTTCCAGAGGTGTCTTTAATTTCGATAATGTTTATTAAAGAGGACAACTCCACGTCCCTTCTTCATGAAGAAGAGATCTAGAAGTGTCCCGAAAAGTTGAAGACACCTCTGGGAAAAAATGCCGGGAAAAGTAACCAACAAACAATAAACGGTAGTATGTAACTACGAGGTCATATCGCCTACTACCAGAGCGCTGTTTCGTCACGCTGCTTAAAAACCTCGGCTGGGGTTCGAAACCGCGATCCTGAGTTCAATAGGCTAGTTTGTGTATACATTGTAAAATAGACAATACTTTAAAAAAATAAGAGGGCGCCGGTAGCTCAGTGGTATGCGTGCTTGACTTCTGAGGTCAAGAACGTGGGTTCGTAACCCGACCGAGGCCCTTAGTTTATTTTATCTGGGAGGTAAAATAAACTTAAGCACGCCGTCCTTCGGATGGGACATTAAGCGATGGTCCCGAGCCTGTACGATGTCAGATACTCGTTAAAGACCCCTACCCTAGGTGAATAAAAAAAAAAATTAGGGTAGGCAAAATTTAGGACTCCCACAGTAGAGTCGGGCTCATGGTAGTAGGCGATATGACCTCGTAGTTAAAGCCCGGGCATGAGTCATAAACCCTAACCCTTAAAAAAATATATATTTTATTTATTTGAATTAATGTTTTTAAGGAAATTTCTTATGCTGGAGGTTCCTTGCGAGATGCCCTATTCAACTCCTGAAACCCTGCTTAGCCCCTATTGGTCTGGCGACACTGTAAGTGCAGCGAAGTATAGAGCCTTCATAGTACAAAACACACTCCCCTCATTCCCAAGAACGTAAGGCTTGCTGCTTCTCTTCTTGTATAGGTTGGTTTGTTAAGGGGGCATGCGCCGTCCAATGAGAGGGGGGAACTTGAGGGTGTTTGTAATCCCAGCTCCCCTCTCTGCATTTCAAAACTTAAAGCATAATATGGCCAACATACGGTCCTTAATAATGAGCCATATAGGTTCCCATTTACATGTTTCATAAAGCAACAACTTAAGAATCTACTCACGAGAAAGGCAGCTCTAGACATCCAGATCAATATCATCTGATTTCAGATTGTGGTCTTATTTTTCGTCCAAAATCACATCTTCATTTCAAATCCATAACTACAAGCGTTTGTGTGTGAGAGGGCTCATTTCAGAGGACTTCGAACGGGAAAATCCGTTGAAAAATAGATCTCTGATTTTCGCAAGATTACAATACTTCATTATTAAAAAAAAAAAGTTTGGCTTTTAAAACTATTACAAACCTCAAAGAAAAGGTACCTACCAATAGATTTTGTCAAAAATGTTATTTTTGTAAGGTTTCGAGTGTGTTTGAGAGCAGGCTGCAAGGGTCGGATTGGAAAATTACCACACTTGAGATCCTTTGGAGGTAGGAGAAGGGAGGAGGTGGCCAGGTGAAGGGCTGGCAAGGACAGAGAGGAAGGGAACAATACAGCAACCATATGGGCCTTGTTACAAGAAACAAAACACATCCAAATAACACAGTATTAGTAGTACCTACTGCATTGTAGCCCAGAAAATAAAACATTTCTGAATTATCTCAACTTTGGGGGATGTATGGTGTAAGGTCTCTCACTAGTTCACTTGTAGACCGTAACAAAACGACGAACGCATAAACCCTGGAGATTTAATCGTGTACTGGTGTCCTTGAAAAGAAGCTCTCTGGTCAAAGAGTACATTAATCTAATCTCAGAGAAGCTTTCATGTCGAATAATACCTTGATATGGTCAAAGAGAAGCTCTCATGTCAAATACTACCTTCATTTGATAACAGAAAAGATGTTGAATAGTACATTGATTTGATCACAGAGAAGCTCTGATAATGAATAGTACATTAATTTGTTCACAGGGAAGCTCTCATGTCGAATTGTACATTGATTTGATCACCGAAAAGCTCAGATGTTACACAGTACATTGATTTGATCATAGAGATTTGAATTCTTTACAACATTTATTACAAATAGAATTAGATAATCAATCCAAGTTTTTGCAATAAAATTGAGTGCAGCGAAAAATGTTGTCCACCATCATATTTTATTCTAGTTTCTCCAATCCAGAATACACGTTCTACTTCCCCAGCTATACTTCGTATAAAGAAATTCTATCCAGAACCGCATAATGACGACACACTTCAGCCAAAGAGAGAAGTGAGGAATCAGAGGGTGGAGGGTTCAAATGAAAAACCCTAATAAATTCCGATGTAATGGAAGTATACATCTCTGTGTAATCAACCACATCATTTACCCAATTTTTTTTATATTTTTTACTTCACAGCTTAACGATGTATAAGGGAAGTTATATAATCGGTAAAAAATTCGATGCGGAGTTTTCAACAGAATTTCATGTTTTCCTCCGACCTTCTGATTCCAAAAATGAAATAATAGAAAATATCTGTATGTATATGTGAACACAATAGAATGAATATTGACACGACATTTTTTTCGAGTATCTCTCTAAAAGGACGACACCTAATGTTTCTCAGTCAAATCGGCCAAAGAGAAAGAGGGGGAGGCAACACAAAAACTTTAATAACTCCCGTTGTTATAGAGTGTATTCGAAATTTCATAAGTAAATTCAAAATCATATATGGACGTTTTACCTACCAATTTTCAGCGGAATCATCCTGGGGGGGGGGGAATCAAAAGATGGCTCAACTCATAAATCCCAATAGCTGCCGATGTAACGGATATATCGACACAAAAATCAACGGTCGATTGGGCTTTGGAGTTTGGAGGGAGAGAGTAATTGATTAATTTTGCTGGGGATATACATAGACATTGATTCACCGAGAACTTTTTTTGTTTGTGTGAAAGGTATCACTTATCCGGTTAAAAGGCATTTAAGTGACTTCTTCATTAGGTGATTTATAAATTCAGGTTATATCAGATCAAATTTTTGACTTTTTATACATTTCATAATTTTCAAATTGAAATTTAAAAAGTTAGAAAAGATCTGGTTGTTCCTTATCATCTTACATTTTTCGGAAATATTTTTTGATTTAGGTTGTAAGGTTATGTTTGTTGTTTGTGAGAAAAAAAAAAAAAAAAAAAAAAAAAATGGAAGGGCAGATGTGTATATGGAGAGAGATCCAGGTTCTTTTTCTCTAAAAGGGAACAAAAATAAAGGGAAGAAGAAAAAGACGAAGAAAAAAAAAAAAAAAAAAAACAATATGGAGGACTGGTCTGGTTTATTTGTCCATAGGTAGAAGAGAAGAGAGGTGGAGTGATGGAGGGCGAGTACAGTGTTGTCAGATCTCTGTAAGGACGCCAGAGGTCCCCCCCCCATTCCATGCTAACAGGACTTGTCTCTGTCTGTACCGAGAGACAGGGACAGAGGGTTATATTTAAACATGGGTGAGGAGAGATGTCCGGCAGCCATCTTGTTATACATCACAACACTACCAACTCAGGATCAATGGTCGACCCAACCCAAAAATGGGAACTTATACATAATATCAATTGTACTACGTTATAGATTATAAGGATAGCAAGATATAGAATTACAGAGAAATGATGAAGATTATGATTTGCTGATTTTTTTGAGCCAATGAGAAAGACTGTTAGGTTAGGTTAGGTTTTATGATTCATGCCCGGGCTTTAACTACGAGGTCATATCGCCTAATACCAGAGCGCTCTTTCGTCACTCTGGTGGACTTGAGCCCGACTTTACTGTGGGAGTCTTAAATTTCGCCTACCCTAAATTTTTTCATAAGTTTTTTCATAAGTTGAGTCAACTCATCGATTAGTTGACGGGCTTCTTCAAGGGTCTTAGCTCCCCCCAGGACATCATCAACAAATATTTGATTGAAAAGGAAGTAAGGAACCACACTGCGTTCTTCACTTCAGTGGGGGCTATCACTGAAGACTTCGCGCTGAGGAAGCCCTCGGAATTGGAACACAACACTCTATGGAGAGCGTATGTATCTATTGCAATCGTATTGGTAACAGTCTAGGTTAATTATATAGAATATATATATATATATATATATATATATATATATATTATATTTATACTTTTTTATATATTCATTTATAATTGATTAATCTCTCTATATATATTATTTTTCATATATTGGTATAGTTACATTGTTTTGTTTCTTTTCTATATCTCGCACTTTGGGACCTGATGATGGGACGTAAGAACGTCCCGAAACATCGTTGGGATAAAGTGATATGACCTTGTAGTTTAACCCAGTCATAATAACTAACTTCTGTTTTTCCATGTATTATACTAAAGATTGAGTACAAGATTATGGACACTGCTATTGTATACTATATTGTATAACCCCAACCCCTGTGGATGGGTTATTAATTGCCAAAAAATTTAGATAACTTCTGGCTTAACACAAAAACCCTAATAACTTCCGATGTAATGAATTTATCCAACCAACATTTAGTATGAGGATTTAGATGCCCCTATGTTAGTCAACTGTTATTAGCGCAAACAGTAGACTGGTTTTGTAAGGAAATCAAAGTGTTAATTGATTAATTCGTTCTGGGGAAGTAGATTGCCGGTCATATCGCTTAATACCAGAGCGCTCTTTCGTCAATCTGGTGGACATGAGCCCGACTCTACTGTGGGAGTCCTAAATTTTGCCTACCCTTGATTTTTAATCACCTAGGGTGGGGGTCATTAACGAGTACCTGACATCGTGCAGGCTCGGGACCATCGTTTAACGTCCCATCCGAAGGACGGCGTGCTTAAGTTTATTTTACCTCCCAGATAAAATAAACTAAGGGCCTCGGTCGGGTTTCGAACCCACCATCTCGAGCTCAGAAGGCAAGCACGCATACCACTGAGCTACCGGCGCCCTCTCCCTAACTGTTGTGTGCCTCCTAATCAATGATACTTTAAAAAAAATAGTCCTGGGAACGAATTAAACAATTAACTTTACTCTCTACTTCCGAAACCAATTGTTTGCGCTAATATTCAATGGTTGACTTACATAGGGGCTCATAAATCCTCAAACTAAATTTTGTTTCGATAGGTTCATTACTTCGGCAGTTATTATGGTTTTTGAGTTGTGCCCACCCCTCTTCCCTTCTGTTGATTCCTCTAACAATTAATCAGTGTCGTCCTTATGGGGTTTTTGAATTCACATACGAAATTTTGTATCGATACATTCATTACAACGGTAGTTAGTCGATATTTTTGGTGAAGACTCTCCTCTAATCCCCCCTTCCCTTTGACTGAAACTCATTAGGTCCTTAGAGTGTTCTGGATACACATATAAAATTTCATGTCGATACATTCATTATATCGGGAGTTACCGTGTTCAAAGATAGATTTTTTTTTTTTTTTAATTTTGGAGTCAGCAGATTGGAAAACATGAAATTCCGTTAAAAACTCAGAATTTCTGACCGATTACATGGAGGAAATTACTGTAGAAATCAAAATTTAGTAGAAGACCAGCTATAATTTCTACAGGAAATGTGGTAATTTTATTATTTGTTTATTATAAATTTTAGTAATTCAATTATTATTTATATATTTATTTTTATTTAACATTTTTTTAAAAATTATCAGTCGATTTTTTTATTCTATCAGCAATAATCAATCGTGTTCACAGACACACAACAAAACATGAAATTCCGGAATAAATTGAACATAGAATTTTTGACTAATTACAATACATCCCCCCCCCCCCATTCACGTTTAGCTGGGAAAGTTAAAAATAAAAAAAAAACATATATATTTGGTATTTCAGTATTACTCACGGAATGTGAAGAAAGATCTATAGTACAATATTGAAGACTCACCTGTAACAAAAAAATAAAAAATGAATGCTTTCTGATTTGAATATAAAATAATCACAAAAATAAATACATATACATAACACAAAATAATAAGTATTTGCGTCATTTAACAAACATTCAAACATGACCTTCAAGTTTCAAAACATAATATAACAGAAAACATTGGTTTCTTCTCATCCGAAGGCTGAACAAATAGAAAAAAAGGTCACGACACTGATTAATTGTTAGAGGAATCAACAGAAGGGAAGAGGGGTGGGCACAACTCAAAAACCATAATAACTGCCGAAGTAATGAACCTATCGAAACAAAATTTAGTTTGAGGATTTATGAGCCCCTATGTAAGTCAACCATTGAATATTAGCGCAAACAATTGGTTTCGGAGGTAGAGAGTAAAGTTAATTGTTTAATTCGTTCCCAGGACTATTTTTTTAAAAGTATCATTGATTAGGAGGCACACAACAGTTAGGGAGAGGGCGCCGGTAGCTCAGTGGTATGCGTGCTTGCCTTCTGAGCTCGAGATGGTGGGTTCGAAACCCGACCGAGGCCCTTAGTTTATTTTATCTGGGAGGTAAAATAAACTTAAGCACGCCGTCCTTCGGATGGGACGTTAAACGATGGTCCCGAGCCTGCACGATGTCAGGTACTCGTTAATGACCCCCACCCTAGGTGATTAAAAATCAAGGGTAGGCAAAATTTAGGACTCCCACAGTAGAGTCGGGCTCATGTCCACCAGATTGACGAAAGAGCGCTCTGGTATTAGGCGATATGACCGGCAATCTACTTCCCCAGAACGAATTAATCAATTAACACTTTGATTTCCTTACAAAACCAGTCTACTGTTTGCGCTAATAACAGTTGACTAACATAGGGGCATCTAAATCCTCATACTAAATGTTGGTTGGATAAATTCATTACATCGGATGTTATTAGGGTTTTTGTGTTAAGCCAGAAGTTATCTAAATTTTTTGGCAATTAATAACCCATCCACAGGGGTTGGGGTTATACAATATAGTATACAATAGCAGTGTCCATAATCTTGTACTCAATTTTTAGTATAATACATGGAAAAACAGAAGTTAGTTATTATGACTGGGTTAAACTACAAGGTCATATCACTTTATCCCAACGATGTTTCGGGACGTTCTTACGTCCCATCATCAGGTCCCAATGTGCGAGATATAGAAAAGAAACAAAACAATGTAACTATAACAATAAATGAAAAATAATATATATAGAGAGATTAATCAATTATAAATGAATATATAAAAAAGTATAAATATTATATACATATATTCTATATAATTAACCTAGACTGTATCTATAGCAATACGATTGATTCTTGGTCTTTTCCCAGTAATGGGATTGGGATGATGTCCCAACTAGTCAGTTTAAGGCAGGTACAGGATTTTCGAATCGAATTTTGCGATAGAAGCCAAGCTAAGTACTTCGAAACCTTACTCTTTTTTCAAGGATTTACTCTGTATAGTATATTTTGAGAAGTGAATATAGAGACTTAAATACGTTGAAGAAATGCAGGTAGGTGGCAGCCCAGGGGACCTTGGAGAAGATGCAGCTGCTTCCGTTTTATCCTCCCCCGAGACAGCACGACAACCACAACCATTGACACGCCCTAATAATTCAAACCATACAACCTACTCAAACAACATTTGTTGTTGAAATTAAAAAAACAACTTAAAAGACAACAACTTAAAAAATATGCATTATTTGATCTGAAACCAAAGAAAGTCCTCTTTTTTAAGTATATTGCCTATACGGGTGGGATTACCATATTTTAGGAAAATTTCAGAACATATTATGTTCTGAAATTTTCCTAAAATATGGTAATCCCACCCATTTCTTAGTCCCTGTATTGTTTATTGTGTCTAATTTTGAAATTTCTTTTAAATGTATTCTGTTTATGACTTTACGTTTTATCTTATCAATAATGTGTCTATTGTACCCGTTTTTTTTTTTTTTCAAAGAAAATATTACTCAACTCACTTAAACAACTGGAAATAAACAGAGCACTACAAAAAAGAAATTGTGTGAACGATCAGACCAATCTCTAATCTCTATTCACCCCTTTTATCGCCAATAATATAATCCTCCATCTGTGTATATGTACTTACTTTCTCAAAAAACGGTGTATTTTATTCTTATTCATAAATGTATTTATTATTGTCATCTTTGATTTATTTCATATATGCATAGATATTTGTATTTTAATCAGCATACTATTTCAGAAATTTGAAGATTTCAATTTGAGACGACATTTTATTTTTAATGTTTTTCATATTTTAAGACCTAACTACACAGGAGCGACAGGAAAGAACCGCGTGGGAGCGGAAAAAGAGACAGTTCGGATTTTTGGTTGAACTTCCATTTAGTATTTGTTAAGTCGTGGTTGAAGATGGTAGCAATACGAAAGATAGAACCAAACAGAAGACCCTAATTAAACATTTTGATTAGAAAATAAAAAAAATATTATTTTCTGCTACGATTGAATCTTTTAACAGAATTCCATGCACAAAGAATTTAACAATTGTGATTTAGACACCTGTGTATGGATTTAATTAAAATGTTTATAGCCATATAATAACTGCATATAATCTCTAATTAAAAAGAGAATTAAAATGGTTATGTCACAATGCTGTAACCATCTATGGTCGATCTTTATGAGAATATGAGGGGGGTTGGTTGAGGTTTTATTATTGAGCGTAGCTCAATCTTTAGACGACTCGTGTGTTTCGTTTGTGCCCCTCCTGCATTAAAACTGTTTATCTGATCCTGATCAATTTTTGCATATTGATGGATGTCAGTCACGTGAAGGTTGTTAAAAAATAATTTCGAAAAGCGGACGTACCACGGAGGAATAATCACCGAAAATATGTTCATCCATAGACTTCAATGCGAAACGTTCAAATTCTTCTCAATCGACAATGGCATGAAGCGCGCGCATGAAATTGAGGTCATAGGTCGAGGTCAAGAGTAAGATTTGTTTAAAAAAATAATATATAATATAATAATAAAAAAATAATCAGAGGAAATAATTATATAAAATGGAAGTAGCATCGAGGAATAATCACTGAAAAAAACAATGAAACTGAGACCATTGTTGGAAGACCATATTTTTTCGTAAATAAAGTATATTCCTTGACGATAACTACGTTTTGTCGCATGGAGGGAGCTCGCGGCGTAAGCTAAGCGAGTGACCGCTAATGAATTTAAAGTTCAAGGTATAGGCAATTTGAGTCACGGCTCCGGTCAATATTTGCAATTAGCAGAATGCATTGCATACCTAGTTTAAATGACCTGTTTTTCTTCGTGATTTTATTACTTCCCCAGCTCTACGAAATATAGGGAATCGATCAAAAATTCGAAATTGAGTTTTCATCGGAATATCAAATTTTCCTAACTTGTATATCATGCCCTGGGCCTTCAACTACGAAGTCATATAGGCTAATACAGAGCCCTCTTTCACCGCTCTGGTGGACATGAGCCCGACTCGTCTCTGGGAGTCTTAAATTTTGCCTACCTAGGTTTAGTTACATAGAATAGGGATCATTAACGAGTATCGCTTAACGTCCCATCTGAAGGACGGCGTGCTGTAGCTTGTGTTACCTCTCAGATAGAAGAAAAAAACCCAAAGGCTCCGCCAGATTTTGAACCCGCGATCTTGAGCTCAATAGGCAAGCACGCTACCTCTGAGCTATCAGCATCCACAAAACAAAATAGAGATAGCTAATTTGAAATTGATATTTATTTACACCTGACTATTTTTCCACCATTGTTGTGATATCCAGCTGTAAGTGAAGATCCCCAGGGTTAGGCAGCGGGGCTCTAGGAGGGGGGAGGTATATCGACCCGGGTGGTGGGAAAAGAGGGATTTGTGTGGGGGGGGGGGGGGGGGGGGGGCTCCCGGTCAATCCGCCGTTGGTTGGAGGGTCACGTGACACCGGTGGCGGAGGATGGGGGGGAGGAGGGGGCTCAGAGGGAATTTGGTGGGTTCCGGTTGGTAACACCGCCACCACACTGCCAGGGTAAGTTCCAGTACTCACCGATCAGCTCCACGAGTTGAACTAACAAAAGGGCTATGCTGTTATTCTCCCAAGACACTATTCAATCTCCTACAGGGCGAGTTCCAGTATTACCCCACATATAAAAAAAGTGCTCTAACATTCGAAATCGAGTTACATGTTATTGTTCCCTACACGCTGTGAAGCATCTCCAAATTATTGAAAATAAATGGAATTAATTACATTGTTATTATATTAAATGGAATTAATTATTATTATTTTACATTTTACCAACGCAGAGGGCAGAAAAATTAGATTAGTTGAAAATAATAAGCGAAATAGTAAGTTCAGCCAACGGTCAATTGAGTTTGAAGGGAGAGTGAATACTTATTTGATTAATTCGGGGGGAAATATTTTATAAGGATTTCAGAAATATATACACTTGTTTGTTTTTTGCAAGATTATTCGACTCCCATTTGACCAATTTTCGCCCAAAGTTTTGCCAAACTAGCCCCCTTACAAGAGTAGAGAGTACCCCGTAACAAAAGAGCCTGCCCGTTTTGCTCCTGTATTGATCTCACCTCCTCCCGGATAAGCCAGATACACTACCATCCACCAGATACACTACCACCCACTCCGTCCACAGTCCACAATTAGCCCAAACCATCCCATCCCTTCCTACCCCCTCTTAACCACTTCATTTAGCTTATCCCATTCCACAATATTTCATTTATATCAACAATTGTATAGTAATTTTTTTTATGGTTTAGACAGAGACGATGACGCCCAAGTACACCGATGATAATAATAATAATATTTATTTCCGTTAAACCATAAAATGGTAATTAAATATCAAACTATTTTGTACATCAAAATAGCTTATAAAAAATATAAAACAACTGACAACAAATAAATATGAGATAGAAAATAATATTTGAATAAATAATTATGGAAGATATTTCCTACTTTACGAATAATTCATAAAAAGCTTATTTTTTTTGGCCTTATGTACGATGCATATTAACCATGTCTCTTATACAGGTGTTATCTAATTATTTACGACATCCATGGCCCCGGGAGGGAGTTTTATCTACGAAATAAAACTCACTCCCGGACGGGATTCGATCCAGCAAACCATGGTGACGCCATGTGACCAATGCCCTATGCTCTAGCCCTCATGGCCAACATGGCCCCAAACTTACAAAAAATCCCATAAAAAGCCTTTATAGAGCCCTAAATTTGTATTAAATCGTTATGATAATAATAATATTTATCCCTATTAAACCATAAAAGGGTAATTCGATTCATCTTACAATTTTATACATCAACAGATGTTAAACCTTAGAATATAATAGACACAAATAATAATAATAATGAATATATATACAATATATTATTTTTCTTCAAATTATATATAATTCATATTCATATTTCTTAAGATAAGTCTTCTTTCAAGACGATATTTTGGGGTGAAAAGCCAGTTCCTCGGGTCACAAAGAGCGAAATATATATATAACTACTAAATTGAATGAATGATAATTCTATATAAACTTATAGAATTTTTTGAGGATCGTTGCCAAGATAATAAAAATGAAAGCGAATTATGAATTAAAGGTATTATTTATATGATAGTTATTTTATTTTTGGACTTCGAGAAAAATATGTCCACATACGCATAAAGGGTTTCGTATAATTTTTAAACCATTTTACTGTATGTATTGCTTTGAAGAAGTGAAGAAGGGCATTTCGTTAAGAGATTTGTTAACCTTTACAATGATCAATTCGTATGAAATAGAACATGGAAGGGGCAGGTCTTCGAAAACATGTATACAGTTTGTGCAACCCAAAATTGTAATAGAGCCAAATTCCCAGAACAGATTAACACAGATACACTTATATGCTCTTCTAAAGGTCTAAAATATCAATTTCATTTAAAACTGCACCGGTAGCTCAGTGGTATGCGTGCTTGCTTACTGAGCACAAGGCCGCGAGTTCGAAACCTGGCCTTGGTCCTTAATTTTATCTCCCAGATAAAATAAACTTAAGCACGCCGTCCTTTGGATTGGACGTTAAGCGATGGTCCTGAGCCTGTACAATGTCAGGTACTCGTTAGAGACTCCTACTCTAGATGAACAGAAATTTAGGAGGGTGTGCAAAATTTATGACTCCCACAGTAGAATCGGGCTCATGTCCACCAGAGGGACAAAAGAGTGCTCTGGAATGATCTTGTAGTTAAAGCCCGGGCATGAGACATAATAACCAACTAAAAGAATTTCTCTGAATTGAATGAAATATTATATATATATTTTTTTTTTTTTAATCCTATAAGATAATTCAAAATATTAATCTTAAGATGCAGCGCTACACATATTTTTCCCCCACAGAACTCCTAAAATGTTGTAATCATTAAACATTTTTCGAGTGGGCTACTAACGCTACGGTAGTCCATCTTCTGGAGTAATTTCATTAGCACTGAGGTATTAGTGTAAAAGTTATGAGTATTAAATGGTATATAGAATCAGGGCATGGTCTAATTTCACTTTCGCATAGAAATCAAGAAGAAAAGTTATCCGGAAACCGAGCTGTCTGGTCGTAAAAAAACTTCATGGAAACTTGAATAATGGGTTTAATGTGTTTACAAAAACAGTTAGTGAACAGTTTTCAAAACAATTTTCCTCAACATGGAGTCAAGGTTTGATATGCATTTAGAAAGAAAAAAAGAAATGCGAAGTTGACTGCAGTTTATATTCTAATTTTGGTTTGAGTGTTGAGCTAACCTTGATTTGAGATGGTGGAAAGGGGGGGAGATGACGTTGTTTTACAAATAAAATAAAGAATGTGTAAAGAGACATTTATTGGGTGGGAGGGAGTGCGGCGCCTGACCGGCCACAGTGCATGGACCCCGGGTATTGCGGGTTTAGTATCAGCTCCTTGCACAGTCCTTCAACTAACTGAAGAGGTAGTTTGTTATTGTGATTCATGCCCGGGCTTTAACCACGACAGGGTGGTCTCTTTTTCTCAACACCAAATGTTCTTGATTTTTCCCGGTTTTCCAGGTAATACTTGAGTTTTATCCCTGACTTTACGTTATATCATGAAACTATTTATAAAATAAAAAAAAAAGTTGTTTGTTTTATATTATGTAAATAAAATAATAGATTCTAGATATTTGCATGCATTTCGAAATCTCAGAAAAACACTATAAATATTAATATATGGATTTATCTCATTGATCAAGAAGTAATATTACAGAAGTGGAATTTGTGGTAAGTATAATGAAAGAAAAAAAAATTTCATTTATTGTATCTTAATTTTAATGACGAAACTAGAAAATAAATTGTAATTATTTATATTTGCAAGTAATACTTCAAGGGAATACTCATAAATTTTACTTAAGCGAATTTTTTACTTGCTCTTTTAATTCTTCGATTTCATGCCTTGTATTTCTAATATTTTTTGTTTTTCAGTATTTCGTTTTTTTTTTTTTTTCATCTGTAGCATTACGTTCTTCTATTTTCAATCTTGAATTTGTTTCATGTTTTAGTTTTTATAAATATGCAATAATATTTATTGCAACAAATAGATTTGCATATTTCAGCAGGTCATCGATCTGAGTATTTAAAACTAAATCATTAAAATCTGTTTCTAACTCAATAACTTCGGAATAGGTCGAGAATTTAAACGCAATTTGACTAAGCCAGAATGGGATTTTCATGAGAATATAATTTGAATATTATGGATGAAAATTTTTCCTGATTTCAATGCAAATTCAGAGCATTTCCCTGACTTTCCCCTGACTTCCCGGTTTTCCAGAAAGTGGCACTTCCCTGCACGAGGTCATTATAAACGAACTAGCAGAGCGCTCTTTTGTCGCTCTGGTGGACTAGAGCCCGACTCTACTGTGGCAATAAATTTTGCCTGCCTAGCTAGAATCTTTAAGGAGTATCGTACAGGCTCAGAAGCATCGCAAGCTACCTTATTATTATACACCAAATATTAATGAGGGCGTCAGTAGCTCAGAAGTAGCGAGCTTGCCCACTGAACTTCATCACTCGAGTTCGCCAAGGCCTTTCGGTTTCTTGAGCACGCCGTCCTTTGGATGGGACCTTAAACGATGGTCCCGAACCTGTGTGATGTCAGGTACTCGTTAAACACCCCTAACCTACATGCATAAACCTACATAGGCAACATTTAAGGCTCCGACAATAGAGTCGGGCTCATGTCGATCGGAGTGACAAAAGTGCGCTCAGGTTGTAGGTGATATGACCTCGTATTTAATGCCCGGGCATGAGTCACAATAACTAACTAACCTAATAATATTTCCATTTGAAGACGTCAAATCTGCCAACCTTCATCATAGAGATAGAAAGCTGAAACTTCCCCCCGGAAGGAAAAATATATATAATTCAAGAATATACTTGAAAAACTTGTTTTTTATATATATATATATTTATTATTAATAAACTTTTGAGTGAACTATATATTTATGATTTGGATCGTTTTCATTGAAATATAATCGGATTTCAAAACAAGACACGTTTTGTTAAGGTTTTTTTCGCTGTTGCTTTTAAAGGGCGCTTTACTGAGAGACGGTGAAGGGAGGGGAGAGATGAGATTTGCAGATGGTGCCACCATCTAACAGAGTTGATGTGAAATAAAGCTGGTTAGTGTGACCAGTGACCGCTACGGGGTGCTCTAGTCTAGATACTCTCGTACCTCTGATATCAGAGATATGTAGATGATATCATCATGATATTACAATTTCGTGTGTTATTTATTATTATTTAAAACAATAATAATAATTGTTATTATATAAATAAATTTTTTAAAAACAGGAAATAAACTGTTCGATGTTCCTCTAATGACATTTTCAATACGAATTAAAAAAAAAAAAAAAAATTAGATCAAATGTGTTGATGAGAGTTGAAACATAACATATTTCTTCAGTTGAGGATCTCATTTTAAAAAATGAATCTAATTTTTGAAAAAGTGAATCACCATACGAATTAATCAATTAACATTTCACTTCTCCATCGAAACCAGACGATCGTTGCGCTAATATTCAATTATTGACTTACAAAGGGGCTCCTAAATCCTCATACTAAATTTTGTATCGATACATTCATTACATCGGCAATTATTAGGGTCTTGAGCAATTTTGAAAATTGAACCCCCTGCCTGATCCCCCTTTCCCTTCTGCAGAGTTCCGCTGAAAATTGTTGTGTTGTTCTATGTCCTAATGGAGTTCTTGCCTCACATATGGAATTTCGTGCCGATGTATCCATTTTATCGGCAGTTATTAGAGTTTTTTTAGAGGGTTCTGGATTCACATATAAAATTTCTTGTCGGTATATCCGAATAAGGAAGTTAAAAATCCCCCCTACCGTCTTAAAATTAATAGCGGACTTAACCAGCAGTTTCATAAATGAATAAATTTTCATTTTAATTCATAAAATATGTTCTCGTATTAACTCTGAATCCTTGATCTCTCTGTCATTTCATCACTCGAAATTTTGTTAAAATTCATGTAGTAACTTTCCTAAAACTTTCGATTTTATTTTTCGAATAGTTGAATGGCACAAATTACTCTCCTAAAATAAATAAATAATAAAGTCACATTCAGAATTACGCTCCTGGTTTCTCTAGTATGCGCGGAAAGTGCCTTCTGTGCATATCTGGACGATATGTGGAGAGAACGAACCGCCTGTCCAAGTGAACTGTATTGGATAGATAGGTTGGTGAAAGGGCGGGGTCATCACGCTCTCTCTCTCTCTCTTAACTCGCGGCCATGTTTATTTAGGGGGAGCCTCCGATAGAGTGCACTAACTATCCACCTCTACAGTGTCACTATCACCACAACCAGTAACCAGTGTCCCCCAACTCAACACTAGTCACATTACGGATGGGGGAATCCTGTACAAACAGGCATTTCAAAATAGCTACATTAGGGATAATCGTTGGGTTACAGTAACCTTATGAAGTATAGGGGAAGTTATGTAATCGGTCAACAATTTGATGAGGCGTTTTCAACAGAATTTCATGTTTTGTGACCTAGATTTCCTCCTTCAGATTCCAAATATGAAAGAAACGTGCGTGTGCCTGTGGATAACTCCCAATAGAATGAATATATTACCATTACTTCAGCACCCTCCAATGACGACACCCCTTGATTTTCAGCCAAATCGGTCAAAATTAAGGGAATTAGGGGAAAGGTTTAACTCAAAAAGTCCACTAACTGCCGTTGTAATGAATGTATCGACACAAAATTTCATATATAAATTCAAAATCCCATAAAGACACTTTCAGCGGAATTGACAGAAGGGAAGGGGGTGGGGTTCAGGGGAGGGGGCTCAATTCAAAAACCCTAACTGCCGATATAATGGCATTGTAGGTGCCCCTATGTAAGTCAACTGTTATTAGCGGAAAAGGTCGACTGGTTTTGGAAGAGGAGCGAAAAGTTAATTGATTAATTCGTTCTCGGGAAATAATTGACGACTCTTTAACTTTCTGAATCAGTTGAAAAATCAAGTTCTCAAAATCAAGTGAAAATAGTAGAATCAATCAATCATGAGTATCCATATTACAACGACACTTATTGATTTGCAGTCAATTCGGCTAAAAGGGAGGGGAAGTCTTAACATAAAAACTCTAATAACTTCCATTGATTACTACAAGCCTATTTATTATAATTTTAGAAGACAATTTCACTATAAAATGATTTTGAAATTGAGTACCGAAGCATTGTCGTTTCTTTATTATTAATGCTTGACTCAATACAGAAGACTTATTGTTGTATTTATATTTCTAAATTTTACTTTTTAAATAAGATGAAATATATACTTTTATTAATTTTTTGGTTTCTTCTACTAGAAACATTTTTCATTTATCTATTTCTTTTCAAGTATATTAAAGCTATTTTTTGTTGTAACAAACATTTAGTTATCGACAATTATTTAGTCGGTTGCCGTCATCTCTAGACTTGCCATTCTACAATCCAGGTCACCCTATAACAAGGAATATTCCTATCCATTTACACTCTGCCACTATTTTCAGGGATTGTTTTGTACACTGGGGTGATTAAAAAAACAATGGAAACAAATCTTATATTCCATTTTTTTTTTTTGCACATCAAGACAGTTAGAAGATAAAAAGTTAAATAACTCAAGAATTTCATTACAGAAACCAATTTGAAATTAATAATCCATGATACCAGTAGTTAAATGTCATTAAATAGAAAATTAATAATTATTGGCAAATAAATAATACGATAGAAAGTATCAAAGAAAAATAACGTTATTTATGAACATTGAATAAACTTATCAATTTATCAAATGAGCTTCAACTGGGATGGATAAATTTAAATGGGCCAAGGTTGATGGAAGGGGGAGCACTGTTACTAGGCGCCTTTCATAGCTATTATTACAAAGGCAGTTATAAACAGAGAGGGGAGGCTCCATAGGTGAGTGGTTAGCGAGAAGCCAGGCTTCCAATTCTCAAACATTGACAGTAATATAAGTTGGGCCGGACAGAATACTTGACAGGCGGTGAAGTAAAAAAGAGAAACCTTTACAACAAAAATTAAGCATGCCCTCCTTCGGATGGGACGCGAGGCTTCGGGCCTGTGCGACTCCGAGTACACGCTAAAAACCCTCATTACCTCTTTTTGAAAAAAGTTTAACTCATAAAGGGATAATTTTTTTTGAATGCCTTTCCCAAGTCAATAGATACAATAAAAAAAATTTAAACTTCAACTAAAAATGTTTATAACAGAGGAAACCCTTTTACTCGGAAAAGGAATTTTTTTCCCATTGTTCAAATTGAACCAAATAACCACAATAAAAAACCTTGTTTCTTATCCAAACACATTATTTGATATAAAACTTTCCGTTTTATTTTTCGGCTAGAGTTCCTCCACAAATATCCTCCCTTAAAGGACTGTCGAATCTACGTTATGTTTAATTATTATTTTTCATTACTTGTTACTTGTTCACTAATATATTTTATTTCTCTAGGGCATATTCTTTTGGTATTTTAAATATTTATTTTTCATTTTATTTTTAAAAATTGTTATTATTATTTATTAAATTTGTATCATTTTTTCTATTCATTTCTTATTCTTATTATTTTATGTAAATTTATTTATAATTGTTTCTTTATTCATTTATATTTGTTAGTTATCTTATGACGTATAATGTATTGGTTTAACGGAAAAAAATTATTATTACATATTACTCTCTGTAACTAAACCTGGTTAGGCAAGGTTAATGATTCCCATTGCATATCAATATTCAGCCAAATGGTAGAGGGGGGGATCAGAGGATGGAGTCCAACACAAAAACCCTAATAACTCGCTATGTGACGAATGTATCAACACGAAATTTAGTATGAGGATTAAGAAGAGCCATTGATTTTAAAATTTAAGGTGATTAATTCACCAACTTTTATTCATAATAAAAACAGTTTTGAAAATGATTCTGAAACATGGAAATAAAGTATGGTTCTCCATATCGATATCTGGAAAATCACATCGCTCCTCAACTTTCCAGCTACGAGGGCCATCCTTAGCAAGCCAATTCCTTAATTCAATATATTTTTATTGAACAAATTAAAGAAAAAAATAAATAACGGATATCGATTTGAGAATCGATTCGGGAATTCACAATCATTTAAAACAGATGATGTGTCATGGTGGAGTGTAGATTAGTTGTTGTTGAGTTGCGGAGGATGACCACTGGGCTGGTTGGCCTGTTGTCTGTGTGTATGTATGTGTGATGTGTGCCAAGATCTGGCAACAAGGCTCACATACACACACTAACACACACCCATAAGAATTCCACCTCTCTTCACGTCTCCTCTGTTCGCTCGACGACGACCTGTCAACTTATCTCCACCTAGTTCAGGTCCAACAACACACTTCAGCAAATATTCCAGTCACCGAGTCCTCCGGGAATTTCATGTACACTCACTAAGAACAATAAGTTGTCGGTGAATCACCGGCACTGTACTTCTCCAGTATGAATTAATTATCTCCCTCTGGAACCAATTTACCGATTGAATTGAAAATAATTAATAGGGGGTCTTTTTACTCAGAGACTTCTAATCCATCATACTAAATTTCGTATTGATATATTCGTTACGTTATGGGGTTTTGGATTTACATATAAAATTTCGAAAAAAGTGGTATTTTTTAGTCCTTTTTGGAGCCAAAAAAAATTTTGTAAGGAGTGCGGGGTGCGAGAATACCTCATGAGCAACAAAGTCAGTGCGCACTGAGCTAAGTTGGGGATAAATGAGCTTCTCTGTTGAGTGACTAATTCTGACGGCGTCTTTACCTCATAGTCGTGTTACATTACCGATATCAAACGAGGAGTTAGGTTTTATGACTCATGCTCGGGCTTTAACTAAGAGATCACATCGCCTACTATCAAAGCGCTCGTTCCTCACTCTGGTGGACACGAGCCCGACTCTACTGTGGGAGTTCTGAATTTTGCCTACCCTAAATTTTTATTCACCTAGGGCAGGGGTCTTTAACGAGTTTTTGACATCGTACAGGCTCGGGACCATCGCTTAACGTCCCATCCGAAGGATGGCGTGCTTAAGTTTATTTTACCTCCCAGATAAAATAAACTATGAGCCTCGGTCGGATTTCGAACCCACGTTCTTGAGCTCATTAAGTAATAAGGGAGTCGTAAAAGTATTTAATATTTCCAAAATTATTCCGGATTTTCCAAATGTGATTATATTATAATTACACGACTATTGTAAGTATATATTGCCAAAAAAAAATAATTGTAAAAATAATAATTTTTTTTACTCTACTTTGTACCCATTGTATTTATTGTTTTGAACATATTTTCTTTAATATCATATATTCATTGTTTTTCAAAGATATATATATATACATTTTGTACAAAGACACTTGTTCCATCAAATTTACTCATTCTTTCGGGAAGTGTAGCAGAAGGAAGGGTACGAACTAGAGCATTAATGTGAGTACTGAAGGAGGAAAATCATTTTTTTGTAACTGAATTTAGCTAATTCTGTAACAAATGGGATATTGAGATCAGTGTGGAAGGGTTTTGTAGAAGATGTAATAAGGAGCATTGGTATTGTATGAAGGATTTTGGATTGTAAGGATTGGAAGCTTTGGCAGAATGATGCAAGTCATATATGCTTGAGTATTGCGTTATATATTAGTCGTTTAACAGTTTGTATCGTCTTTTCAGTCTGGTGTAAGGATTCAAGTATGAGACACTAGATAGCGAACTTCGTTTTCTGAAGGGATGGGATTGCTGTTCAGGAAGTCGGAAGGGATATTTTCGTTCCTACTCCTTCTTTCCCAATGAACACACAAAGTTTTTGTTCAACATTTTTTTTTAAATGAACATATTTCTGTTCTGACAATCCTTGTCTGGGAACATTATACGGTTGGATTCGAGTGATCTCCAAGATGGGCTGCATATAGTTGGGGACTGTTTGGTCACTACTCTACTCTCCTTTGCTTTGGTCTCTGTGACGCCGCGGCTGGCTCCTCACCCGGTTCTGGTTCCCCTACAAACGCATTGCAGTATAAAGACCCCCTCCCCCCCTTATTTTCCCAACCTATATCGATCAGTCTCTCTCTCTCTCTCTCTTGGTCTGTCTCACCGCCCCTCTCCCGTCTCCTCGTCCTCTGTACTATGCACATCGCCGCCACCAGTCCGCCCGTCACTTCATTGTATACCCCTCTAGTGCTCCACCCCCTCAACCTACAACAGCTACCCTGGCCTCAGCCATCCTCCCCTATATTACTTATCACTATCAAAGTCGAGGGCGCCGGTAGCTCAGTGGTATGCGTGCTTGACTTCTGAGCTCAAGGTCGTGGGTTCGTAGCCCGACCGAGGCCCTTAGTTTATTTTATCTGGGAGGTAAAATAAACTTAAGCACGCCGTCCTTCGGATGGGATGTTAAGCGATGGTCCCGAGCCTGTACGATGTCAGGTACTCGTTAAAGACCCCTACCCTAGATGAATAAAAATTTAGGGTAGGCAAAATTTAGGACTCGCACAGTAGAGTCGGGCTCATGTCCACCAGATTGACGAAAGAGCGCTCTGGTAGTAGGCGATATGACCTCGTAGTTAAAGCCCGGGCATGAGTCATAAAACCTAACCTAACTATCAAAGTCAAGGTGGTGTATGTAGTCAATAAAGGAACAGAAACTTACTTCCCTAACTAATTAATTAGTAATAAATACCCACTCTACCTCTAAACTCTCCTTCTCCGTTGTCCGATTGAACTGAAAATTAATAGGTGCATTACTTGAGGACTTGTGAATCATATCCCCTACTACCAGAGCTCTGGTGGACATGAGCCCGACTCTACTATGGGAGTCCTAAATTTTGCCAACCCAGGTTTAATTCTTAGGGTGAGGAGTATCTTCAGGAAGTACCCAACATTTTATATTTTTCGATATTTTACCTAACAAATGAAAAGATTTCCTTCAGATTTTCCATGCGTCGTACTTATAATTTTCTAGAAACATGAAATCAAGTTAAAAGCTCAATAGACAATTTTTGATCGATACCACGTAAAGCTCTCCTAATGTCGTACATTTTCTTGAACATTCCAGTTACTAATGTACACATAATTGACAATTCAAAGGCACACATCAAATCAGCAAGGAAACCTTGTGTTAAACTTTTAATTATTATTATTATTATTTTTTTAGAGTAGGCCTATTGTGTGCCCTGTGTGTGTTGGTCCCTACAGCAGCCCTGTATCTTTAATAAAGTCCAGGATTCTTCTGCAGGTTCATTCCATTATCTGCTTCGGTTTCTTTTATGGCAGATCCGAAGCAGTGAAAACGTCTGCTTTCTAGTTCCCCGCAACGGCTTAAAATATGAACCGGAGTCTCATTTTCTTCGCCACATTTCCTGCACAGAGGGCTTCTAGCGATGCCATGTAGATGTTTGTTCATATGACAGTGTCCTGTAATCAGCCCTGTCATAGGTCTTAGATCCATTAACTTTTAATTAAAGACTGCCTATTGAAAAAAAAAAAAAAATAATAAAATAAAAAAAATTAAATTCCATATAGGCAGAAATTAATTGAAATTCAACAGTGCGTTAAGTTAACGTACCTATAAGTATGACGTAACGTCAATAAAATACTGTTTAAATCTAAACAGTCTAAAAAGTGAACCAACAGAGAGGTCCGTTAACACAGTGGCGTTATTAGTTGGACGTTGAATGGGCCGTAAAACGAGAAAGTGTTTCTATTAAATTTAATGGTATTTCAGGCAATTAGACAATTAATAGAATATAATTAATGAGTTAGCAAATGATCTATGTTTGGCTGTTGCAACAGTCTATCGCAACTCATAATGCAATGTGAATTTTGAAAAAGTTGAAAATTGCAATTGAGAAATGGTTGAATATATAATGACTGATAATAAGAAATCAGGTTGGATTAATAGAACTGTTACTGATTGATAAAGTCTATGAGGCAAATGATAGTTCGACTTCTCACGTGGGTATTATTCTTTTATTATTATTTTTTTAAAAATTGATTTATAGGTTAGGTTAGGTTTTATGACTCATGCCCGGGCTTTAACTACGAGGTCATATCGCCAACTACCAGAGCGCTCTTTCGTCACTCTGGTGGACATGAGCCCGACTCTACTGTGGGAGTCCTAAATTTTGCCTACCCTAAATTTTTATTCATCTAGGGTAGGGGTCTTTAACGAGTACCTGACATCGTACAGGCTCGGGACCATCGCTTAACGTCCCATCCGAAGGACGGCGTGCTTAAGTTTATTTTACCTCCCAGATAAAATAAACGAAGGGCCTCGGTCGGGCTACGAACCCACAACCTTGAGCTCAGAAGTCAAGCACGCATACCACTGAGCTACCGGCGCCCTCTAATTGATTTATATATATATATATACAGTTCATTTCTTTTTTTTTTTCATATAGTTTCGACTAGATTATTATACTAATCATTCATATGACCTACTAGCAGAGCGCTCTATCGTCGCTCTGGTGGACTCAAGGCTACCCACCCAAGTTTAATTCTAAGATGAGAAGGATCAACGAGTACCTCAGATTAAATATATTATTTTAGTTTTCTTCCAACTTGTAATCCCTGTTAAGAGGGCGCCGGTAGCTCAGTGGTATGCGTGCTTGACTTCTGAGCTCAAGGTCGTGGGTTCGTAGCCCGACCGAGGCCCTTAGTTTATTTTATCTGGGAGGTAAAATAAACTTAAGCACGCCGTCCTTCGGATGGGACGTTAAGCGATGGTCCCGAGCCTGTACGATGTCAGGTACTCGTTAAAGACCCCTAGACCCCTACCCTAGATGAATAAAAATTTAGGGTAGGCAAAATTTAGGACTCCCACAGTAGAGTCGGGCTCATGTCCACCAGAGTGACGAAAGAGCGCTCTGGTAGTAGGCGATATTACCTCATAGTTAAAGCCCGGGCATGAGTCATAAAACCTAACCTAATCCCTGTTAATATAAAGATGGCTGATGTAGTGAGAAGTGATTATTTCACAGGTTGTCAAATAAAATGTAGTCTGACCTCTCACAGATTTTTATTAGTAGTGGTAGCTAGCCGGCTTTCGAGGTTTCCTTCATCATCTCACGTACTCCGTTCTCCCAGTTGTGACTCAGATGGTGGACAGCAATAACTCGTCTGTCCCCCTCCATGATATTTTAAATTGTTAACGTTTTAGATTGTTTTATTTATTTATTTTTATTATAAACTTATTTAGTTCTATTCAAAAAAAATTTTATCAGGTATGGTTAATTCAAAAACTTGTTTTTAATTTTTTGTTTTTGCCTTTATATTATATTAAGGATGATTTCTTTTGTAGACTGCCTGATGAGGGAAACCTCGAAAGCCGGCTAGGTACCACTACTAATAAGAATCTGTGAGAAGTCAGACTATATTTTATTTGACAACCTGTGATGTAATCCCTGTTACAAATTGAAATGAGCAAAACTCTGAATGGAATTAATTATTGGTGAGAAAAATCATCGTTCGTGGTTCGAGGAATACAAAAAAAGAAAGAAAAAAAAAAGTAGAGAGCTGCCATATTGAGTTTCGCAAGATAGCAGCACCGATCAATGTGTGATGTTGAGTGTGTATGTATGAGACATGAGGGGGGCAAGGTTACATAATAAAAACCTACGCAGAAAAACACATGTTACGGCACTGTTGCAAACTTGATACAAGAAGAGCTCCTAAACATAACATCCATAGGCGTCAGAGGATTTTTTTTTTTTTTTTTTTGGGGGGGGGAGGGAGGGAGTTTAAAGAATACAATTATTTTAAGTATATAAGTGAAAATACGGAGACGTGGTGGCCGTGCGGGCTAGAGAGTAGGGCTTTGGTCGCATGATCTCACCTTGGTTTGCGGGTTCGAATCCCGTTCGGGAGTGAGTTTTATTTCGTAGATAAAACTCCCTCCAGGGGCCATAGATGTCGTAAATAACTAGATAACACCATTATAAGAGTCATGGCTAATATGCATTGTAAATAAGGCAAAAAAAAAAAAAAAAAATCAGGTAAGAGTTAATCAATTAAGTTTTCGCTCTTCATCCAAAATTAATCGTATATTGTGTGTCGATATGTTCATTATATCGACAGTTATTAAGGTTTTTGAGTTGAGCCCCCCTCTGATCTCTCATCCCCCTTCCCTTAGGTCGTATCCACGGAAAATAAATAGGTGTCATCCTTACAAAGTTCTGAGTCCACATATAAAATGTTCATTTTAACGGGACTTGTTCACAGACACACATACACGTCGGAAAATTTCTAGTAAAAATTCAATATTGAATTACATAACTTGCCCTATACTTCGTAAAAACTGGTTTTCAACCCCCTTGGAAACATCTATTCAGAGGAGCTTATAATATTATACAAGAGCTGTTACCACAATACAATGCAAATGTGGGCAAACATTTTTCTATATTTTTGTTCTAAACATAATCATTTTCTCTATATTAGAGAGAAAAAAAGTAGAAGACTTTGTGACTGCAAACCGGTTTTCTACCAGTTTGTGCCACCCCTAAATAGGGGAGGTTATATAGGCCAGAAGTTCGACGCTGATATTCACCGAAACCCGGCCCAGGCCCTGATCTGGAAGGTGGAAATACCCTGAGCTCGCCATCCTTCGTCCTATACCATGTCAGGTATTCGTTAGAAGTGATTATTTCACAGGTTGTCAAATAAAATATAGTCTGACCTCTTCCAGATTTTTATTGGTAGTAATAGCTAGCCGGCTTTCGAAGTTTCCCTCATCACCAGGCAGTCTACAAAAGAAACCATCATGATTAAAAAAAAAAAAAAAAAAAAAAAAATTTATTTTTTTTTATCAGGATGGTTTCTTTTGTAGACTGCCTGATGATGAGGGAAACCTCGAAAGCCGGCTAGCTATTACTACCAATAAAAATCTGTGAGAGGTCAGACTATCTTATATTTGACATCCTGTGAAATTATCACTTCTCACTACATCAGCCATCTTCATATTATTAGTATGAGAATTCATAAGCCCTTATGTAAGTTACCATTTGATTTTTTAGCCCCGTCGATTGATTTTGGAAGAACAAAAACGTTTTTTTTTTTTCTTCATTGACCTTATGTACGATGCTTATTAGCCATGTCTCTATAATGGTCTTATACTCGTATTTAGTTATTTACAACATCCAGCGCCTGTTTTCAGGTACATTTCTTAAATACATATTAAAAAGTGTCCGTGAATCATCGGCAATGGACCACCAGAACGAATTAATCAACAAGTCGACCATTCGCGCTAATATTCAATAGTTAACTTACAAAGCGTCTCCTAAATTCTCATACTAAATTTTGTCTATCGGCACACACAACTACACACTTCTTTATCTGGGACATCAGCTGTTTTTTGAGCATTTCTACGTTCATGGAATAAAAAAGTGTAATATATTTATACTTTTTATGTTCTACTTCTACGTGGTACTTTTAATGTTGTAATCATCGAAGAAAGTGTAATATATTTTGACTGCATTATCGCATCATGAATTTAACTAAAATATCAATATTACTAACTACAAAATGATCTTTCGGTAAGAAACTTTTAAGATGCTTCGATAGCTAAAATTTGTGATAAAATAAAATAATATAGCAGAGCTAATCTAAAAAAATATAATTATTTTAGCCATCACAAACCTATAATTGCATGTATAAAGGAAATCGAAGAACAATAAATTTGAAAGTTTAATTCTTCACACAACTTTTCTTATTGTAACATTATAAAATAAATTTTAATCAAAATCAGTGCACGACAGCATATTTTTGAAACTAAACCAGATGTTTACACATCAATTCTCGTGAGAACCGCGTCACTCAAGTTATTGGCAATTATTAGGGTTTTTGAATTGAGCCCCCTCCCCATTGGCTGATATCGCTGAAAATTGACAGTCTACATTGGGTTTTGACTTCAAGTATGAAATTGCAAGTCGATATATCCCTTCAATGGGCAATTATTAAAGTTTTTGTGTTAAGCCTCATCCCTAATCTCCATTGGTCGATTCGGCTGCAAATTAATAGGTGTCGTTAGAGGTATTTGGATTCGCATATAAAATGTGTTGATACATTCATTCTATCTGAAGTTATCGTCTTCATAGACAAACAGAATGTTATGAAATTCTGTTCATAACTTCGCATCGACGTTTTGACAGATTATCGTAGAATTACAGTAGGCGATGGAAAATGATGCCTTAGGAGAAGAATGTCCTTTGAAAGGGCCGATAGACGTCTACTTGTTCCCAGCGCTCCAATTAACAAGTGTAGACAAGATGGCGTTGGCAAGTGAAGAAAGTGGTGGATGGTGGATATAGGTGGGAGTAGACATGAGATACTTGACCATTGAATGTTGACTGGTTAGGAGGGAGGTATCGTCGGGAGAGTGGTCTGGATAACGGCTGTGCGGAGTGCGCGGTGCCGTCCTGCGGAGTGGGAGTGGATGGAATACAGGGCAGAGGCCACTGGCCTCACCTGACCTTGCCACAGACACCACTTTCCTACCTAACTAACCATCCCATCATCCACATCCATACCATTCCACTCCACGCTACGCTACCATCCAGCATCCATCACCACTCACCATACCATATTAGGGATCCATATCCACATCAATACTATCAATATCGATATTTTTGAATATATATTTTTTTTTTCTTGCGTTTTAACTGTCATTTAAAACAACCACACCCTCCTATTACGCCCAGAACGCATTAATCGATTATATTTTCGCTCCCCTTCCAAAACCAATCGACCGTCTGCGCTAATATTCAATAGTTGACTTACACATGGGCTCCTAAATCCTTGATACTAAATTTTGTGTCGATAAATTCATTATATCGGCAGTTATGAAGGTTTTAGAATTAAGCCCCTTCCCGTTCAGCCGATATCGCTGAAAATCGACAGATTATGTCCTCATTGGGTTTTGACTTTAAACATAAAATTTCATGTCGATACATTCATTCTATCGGCGGTTATTGGAGTATTTTTTTTTTTTCATACACTTTCAGCATATTTAAAAAACTATTTTGATATTTAAAAACAAACAATAACGTAACAATACTCATGTGAGCTCACTGAGTACAGTAGATCTGGGTTCCAAACCATATATTATTAAAAGACAGTTTCCTTATAAAATCAAATGTTTTCTATTGTAACTAGTTAGTTTTTATGACTCATGCCCGGGCTTTAACTACAAAGTCATATCGCCAACTACCAGAGCACTCTTTCGTCACTGGTGGACATGGACTCTACGATGGGAGCCCTAAATTTTTATTCACCTAGGGCAGGGGTCTTCAACGAGTACCTGACATCATACAGGTTCGGGACCATCGCTTAACGTTCTATCCGAAGGACGGCGTGCTTAAGTTTATTTTACCTCCCAGATAAAAGGGGCCTCGGCCGGGTTTCTATTGTAGCAAATATTTATTTAAAATATTCGTTGCTAGGTTGTTATTAAGTTTCTATTTAAATCTTCTCTCTCTCTCTCTCTCTATGCTATATTTATTTATTTATATTCATATTATGTGCATATAAATGACTATATCGTGCTAGGAATGTGTGGTAACAAGTGATAACCAAGTTATGTTCCAACTGGACTGATGAAACAGTAGAGTAACAATCTACAATCTGCGGATTGGAGTGAGAGACATAAAGGAAGACGAGAACTCTCCCATAGGACATAAAACTGGTCAAAGTTAAAAGATATATGTAAATTTACTAACCATCCTTCCTTCTCGATTGATGTTGCACTTTTTAATAACATTTCGCAAGGAGTTTTACGACAATCAACCGATTACCAAAGACAAATCTTCCCACTATTGTGACTGATAGATGATCACGTTGTCTGTTAGTTGAAACTTGAAGATACAATCTAATTACAATTTCTTAAAGAAGAGACAGTGATTTGAAGTCATAAACTCAACGAACTTACTCATAAATTCGTGAAGAAATGTTTTGCCACATTTTTACTACTTTTTTACTTTCAGTACAAAGAATTGTAATCCTGCAAAAATCTCAGATTCGAGTTTTCAACGGAATTTCATATTATTTGCGACGTGAGCGTATGTTTGTGTGCGTATGTGAACTTGGAGGGGCACACTTCAAAATAAATTATTAAATAGACAACTTGTTTTTTTAAATAATTTTATTTCATATAATATATGAAAAAACAAAACATCAAAAGTGGGCTTTATAATAGAATACACAGTATATAATATTATTATATAATTGCATTGAAATATATATATATAATAATTTTATTTATTGAAAATAATTGCATTAAGTATAAATAACACTTGGCAAGAATTTTCACACATTAATTAAGTTCAAAAACACTTACTGTAGATAATCAAAAAAACAATCAAGTACAATGGCCCTAGCTTCAACAATTTTTATTTCAATCAACAACTTTTATAGAATAGTATCAAAAAAAGTATTACCAATTGACGAAAAATACTTTTGTAAAACTATAAGGAGCAGTGATCCAGCCTCTGCTGTGGGTTGTTTGGTCTTGGGTACTGGTTTAGAAGTTTCTTGGAGGCGTCTCAAGAGGTGATTCCTTAAATTGGAGGTGTTGCAACTAGTTTTGAATAAAACTTTGCACAAAGTAAGTACATTTAGCACTTTTCCCATCATCAAAGTAAAAGTTCTAAAATAACTTTCTTCAATCGACTATCGTACATCCCTCGTGTCCACTAAAGTGACGAAAGAGCGCTCTGGTAGTAGGCGATATGACCTCGTATCGCAATTAAAAGCCATGAGTCACAATAACTAACTCTTATGACCGATCACGAAACTGCCTACGCTAAACATCCCCCAGCATTCCTCGACGCATTACATGATTTATGGAGCCCCCAACAAAAGCCTTAATACAATTACATCTCCAAGCAACAAAACTTCAATCGATACAAGAAGGTAATCGATACACTAGGTATGGATCCTTTTAATAAATACTATTTGTGATGAATGCTCTCGACACTTAAAGGTATAGATCGAACCTCCAGCAGTACACTCTGATCCGGATGAAGTTTGATTTTTTTGTTGTTTATGTTGAGAAGATAGCTACAGAAGGACAAATCCCCTTGTGACCCTGATGTTTTCCGAACTGACTATGTGGTTGTGTGGACCATGCCCCCTGGCCGCCAGGACACATCCCCTTGTGATCCTGATGTTTTCCGAACTGACCATGTGTGTGTGTGTGCCATGCCCCCTGGCCGCCAGGACACATCCCCTTGTGATTCTGATGTTTTCCGAACTGACCATGTGTGTGTGTGCCATGCCCCCTGGCCGCCAGGACACATCCCCCTGTGATCCTGATGTTTTCCGAAATGACCATGTGTGTGTGTGTGGGCCATGCCCCCTGGCCGCCATCTTGGATGGACACAACCTCCACCTCACCTCTCCTCTTCTCTTTGTCTCCATATAACTTTCTATTGTTTCATAACAATCAACCCACCAACGACCTGGAGGGGGGAGCGAATTGTCAAGTCTGTTCAGTTCAGGGTGGCCTCACCCACACTACACAAAACGACCACAGCTAGAGCCTCCTAGGGCTAGTGTGTACACCACATGATCTTATGCCTTCCCTGTCAGCTCTACTGTACAAGGTTTTTACCTCCTAGATAGAAAAAGCAAGTTCGACCGGAGTTGGAACCCGAGATCTTGAGCCATGTAGCAAGCAGCAACCTCTGAGCGGCTGGATATTCTGATTAAAATGAACGTTCCAAGTACACTCCCTCCTTATCTGTGTCATGCCGTGCATTGAGTCTTATATTAGACGTCCTCCATATGTTTCTTATCTCTCTGATAAGGAACTAAGTTACATACTACATTTTATCTATCTTGTATGTCGGTTTTCTACTGAAGAATCCATTATTTATTTTCAAAATAACTATATTATCTCCCCTTGTGCCAGAAGGTTCCTACTTCCTACTGTAAGGAACTCACCCACAGGAACACGATTAATTCCCCATAGAATGAAGAGAAGAGAAAGAGGGAGAGCGAGAACTTAATTGATTAATTCGTGCTTGGAATGTATATTGCTGATGATTCACCGACGACTTTTTTCACTTATTCTTTGGATATCATAACAATTTCTGCAACGATTTTTGGACAACTCAGTTCTTGCAGAACATTTTTATCAACTTCTAAGTGAGGAACGCGGACATATTGTGGAAACTTGTAATAAATAAATAAAACAAACTTATTTTTGAAATATTGTCTATTCCACTAAAGATATATATATATGAACTTGACCATAACTAGACCTGACGAAACCGGTAGTTATATATATATATATCTTTAGTGGAATAGACAATATTTCAAGAACACTTTTATCACAAAATGTTTAATGAAAAAAAAAAATCTGATCAAAAAATACAGGCAAATCAGCTGAACAATAACTAAAGGTAGGTTTACATTGGAGGAAGCTTATGTAATTATATTTTGCGGAAAAATAATATATGTCACCTTATATAGTACTGATACTTCGCATTTTTTGCAGAGATATTGTGGAACAATAAAAGAAAAAAAATCATCCCCAAAATGAAATAAGTATTATTAAGCGCCATGGCTGGCGTGTTATGAGATCACCTCCCCAAATAAGTATTATATAGCGCTATGGCTAGCGTATTATGAGAACACCTGCCCAAATAAGTATTATATAGCGCCATGGCTGGCGTGTTATGAGATCACCTCCCCAAATAAGTATTATATATCGCCATGGCTGGTGTGTTATGAGATCACCTCCCCAAATAAGTATTATATAGCGCTATGGCTAGCGTATTATGAGAACACCTGCCCAAATAAGTATTATATAGCGCCATGGCTGGCGTGTTATGAGATCACCTCCTCAAATAAGTATTATATATCGCCATGGCTGGTGTGTTATGAGATCACCTCCCCAAATAAGTATTATATAGCGCCATGGCTGGTGTGTTATGAGATCACCTCCCCAAATAAGTATTATATAGCGCTATGGCTAGCGTATTATGAGAACACCTGCCCAAATAAGTATTATATAGCGCCATGGCTGGCGTGTTATGAGATCACCTCCCCAAATAAGTATTATATATCGCCATGGCTGGTGTGTTATGAGATCACCTCCCCAAATAAGTATTATATAGCGCTATGGCTAGCGTATTATGAGAACACCTGCCCAAATAAGTATTATATAGCGCCATGGCTGGCGTGTTATGAGATCACCTCCTCAAATAAGTATTATATATCGCCATGGCTGGTGTGTTATGAGATCACCTCCCCAAATAAGTATTATATAGCGCCATGGCTGGTGTGTTATGAGATCACCACTATCATGTAAGTCGGGACAGTCTCCCTGGACTGAGCTAGGTGGACGCCTCTTGAGGGAGGGTCATGGAACCCTCCTACCTAGGCTAGCCTCGATGGAGGGTGTAGGAAGATTGTGTTCGGCAATACTCTCCATCCATGACTAGCCTCTCTGCCCACCCCCCCCTCCCTCTCGGTGTCAAATCTGGGCCTCTATCTGGCTGGGGCCATCTTCACGGCGAATTTCAACATCCACGCTCGGCTCCTTACAGAGGGCAGAAAATGTAGACCAGGGTTGGGCAAACATTTTAGCACACGTCATCACCGGCAATGAACTTCCCCAGCACGAATTAATCAATTAAGTTTTTGCACTTCCACCAAAACCAATCGACCGTTTGGGCACAAAAAAATCATGAATACTCATAATAAATTGTATGTTGATAATAGTGATGTCAAAGTTATTAAAAAATAAATAAAACAAACTTAACTTATTTTTTGAAATGTTGCCTATTCCACTAAAGATATTTATAAAAATAAAACTACCGGTTTCGTCCTCACGCCATCGTCAGGTCGAGTTATGAACTAAATAACTAGAAAAAAAATAAAAAATTAGTTTGTTTTATTATATAGATTACAAATTCCACAATATGTCCGCGTTTCTCAACTTAGAAAGTTATTAGAGTTTTTGAGTCGAGCCCCACTTCTCTGATCCCCCTTTCCCTTCAGCTGATTGGGCTGAAAATGAATAAATTATAAAGAAAACACGAATGTTTTTTATATTGTCTATTTGACAAGATATATAAAATATATGAGAGTATTTTCGGTATTGCTACCATCTTCAGCCACGACTTAACAAATACTTAATGGAAGTTCAACTATTTTACAATCTCACCGGTAGGTTGGTACCCTTACTCAGCCCCCCTTGGGGTTTTTTCTATCCCTACTGTACCGTTAATTCTCCAAATATGTGAAACATGAAAAACGAAACTCCGTCCCAAATCGAAATCCCAATAACAAAACTACGAAACAGTATGGTATACATCATATGTGCATTTTAATCAACCCACACCATCCCAGAGCCTCCACCACTAAGACCATTTAAAGAATACATATTATGTATGCATACATGAAATAAATCAAAGACTAATAAATATACAAATGAAAGTCAAAAATATAAAATAAAATACATAGGTTCTTGAGAAAGTAAGTACGTATACACAGAGACTGGAGGATTATATTATTGTAAAAATAGTTGAACTTCCATTTAGTATTTGTTAAGACGTGGCTGAAGATGGTAGCAATATCTTTATATCTTTATTATTATTATTGTTATTATTTTTAATTGTTTTTAGGTGCACATTGCACTGAACATCACCCATCCATATCTGTGGAGAGAGCTCGAGATCTAGGAAGTGCTTAAGTGTGGCTATGGTCGTCTAACGTGTGGCGATCGGTGGTCGCCCCAGCTAGTCACACCGTTTTTTTCTGCTCTCGCTAGAAGCCGATAAACCGGCTGAACACTGGGAAGCCGGTCTCCGTCATTAGCTGGCGCAGATCCAGTCCCAGGTATGATCCGGTCCCGCGAATCAATCCCGCCCTGGCCTGGTCTACATGTTCTGCAGTCTCGATGCATCCACATGAACAGTTTGGGTTGTTCTTCCTCGTTAATATTGCGTCCGAAAGTACTCTCATATATGTTATATATCTTGTGAAATATAAAATATAAAATACATTCGTGTTTTCTTTATAATTTATTGTTTCACAATCTCTCTGCAAAAATGTTAAATATCATGAAAATGAATAGGTGTTCCTATGGTATATTGAATTTAAATATAAAATTTCGTTTCGATACATTCATTTTAATTAAAGTTTTTGATTGTTCCTCCCCCTAACTCACCCCTTCCTTTAGGTTGATTTTGCTGAAAATCAAAAGTTGTGGATTGTGGGCACATATATAAAATGTCGTGTGAATGCATTCATTCTATCGGGAGTTATAGTGTTCACAGACACTCGCACAGACATTTTTTTTTTCATTTTTAGAATCAGATGGTCGGAAAAAAATGTCGGTGAAAATAACATCAAGTATAGCTGGGAAAGGTATTATTTATTATATTAATTTATGTTTATGTTTCTGTCTGTCTAACGGGAATTCCAGAAGAACGACACCTATTAATTTTCAGACAAATCGTCCTAAGAGAAGGGGGGGGAGGGGGATGGAGCGGCTTAACATAAAACCCAATAACTGCCAATGTTATGAATGTATCGACACGAAATTTGATATGTAAATCCACCCTGTAGGGACAATTCATATTAACTCTCATCCGAATCTACCAAAGAGAGTGAAGGGGTCAGAGGAAAGGGCCTAACTCAAAAACCCTAATAACTGTCGATGTAATGAATGTATCAACAAGAAATATACTATAATGATTCATAAGTCACTGAGTAAGACAATTAATGCGCTTGGGGAGTATACTTAAATTCTAGTCTTCAAGTAGGGCAAGTATAGAGGTGACAATATGGCTGAATAGGAGGACTGTGTTGAGTTGATGTGGTGTGTTCGAGATGAGATAGGATCCGACCAAGATAGCCGGAGAAGAGACAGACCGCACCGCACCCTGCTGAAGGTGATACAAAATGGCCGGTCACCGACCATCAGGTCAATGATCTCTCTCTCTCTCTCTCTCTTTTCATCCATCTATCTCTCGCTATTTCATCCCCCCCCCCCCCCCCCCTATCCTTCTCTCGCTCCAATCCCATGGAAAAGTGAAAACAATGGCCCATTCTGAACCCTCCCCACTCTGCGTCCGTTCAACAACCCGACTCCAATTGGGGACCAACCGAGGCTATAAGTATATTAGATAGATATTGCGATTCATGCCCGGGCTAGGATATACCTATGGTTCAGGGGATAAGTTGTTAAGTCGTAAAATGGCCAAAATGAGTTAAGTGTACTGTGATGATCTCCCAAGCCATCTGCGCACTGTGAAGAAGTTGGGAGCTCAGAACTCTAATACTATCGGACTTATAAAGATGATGGGTTTCTTGGTACCTCGAAAAATTGTGTATGATTCTCGGTTAAATCAACTTAATCAACTTCTTGAAGAATCATTCATGAGATAACTGCATTTAACCATTTATTCGTAAGTCGTAAAATGGCCAAAATGAGTTAAGTGTACTGTGATGATCTCCCAAGCCATCTGCGCACTGTGAAGAAGTTGGGAGCTCAGAACTCTAATACTATCGGACTTATAAAGATGATGGGTTTCTTGGTACCTCGAAAAATTGTGTATGATTCTCGGTTAAATCAACTTCTTTGAAGAATCATTCATGAGATAACTGCATTTAACCATTTATTCACTACGGCAGACTATTCCAAGGGAAGAGGGTGTTTTCGATTAAATCAAATTGCCGAACATTAGAGAGGCATCATTCACAAATATTCTAAAAAGTATGGTTAATAATTAGGTAAGTGTGTATAAAAATTAGGTAAAGGTGGTCAATAATTAGGTAAATGATGGGGAATGATTAAGTAACTCAGGGAAAATCCAAGAAAGGATTAACAATATTCATTTTCATTCACTCCTATAGATTTAGAAGGTATATCATTAATAATGATGCAAACATAATTTATTTATTCCAAAAACTGGATTTAAACGAGTAATGCAAAAGTAAAAAAGTGCTGCCCTGAAAAGTTACGAATTTAGACTTACCAAGTTATTGCCTGAGACCACAGATATAAAGGCTCGGCATCGCTCAAAGTCCGATTAGGAGAGAGAGGGACTGCTTGAACTAAGCAACACGAAGTAGAATAATAGTTTACATCAATGGCCTAGAGATCTACGGGAAATCATCTGCAATATACTTCCCCAGTTTGAATTCTTCTTCTATGCCCTCCTACGCAGGACTTCTTAATCCTCTTAAGAATACTTGGCCTACACAATACTGCGTTTCTGAACTTGTTCTAACTCATGTCCAAATGGCTGTTTGGATTTTTATGAAATATAATACGCATATAATATAGATTGAAACATAGGCTACGGCGCGATTTATTTTGAAGGGGAAGAGGAGGTGGAAAAATGTACTTTGCGAGATAATGTGTGGACCAAATATGTGTTAAATGAAATTTCCGCTTTTGATCAGGGTGTATCCTACATTTAGGGTGTGGAATGGGGGTACGAGGCCAATTTATTGAAACATTTAGTAGCACATCATTTTTTTTTTTAAAGATCAAGTATTATCCAAAACAATAGTAGTTTTGAATTTAAAAATGGTAAGATGAACAACTAGAAGTGGAAGAAAAAGTCCCAAAAATATTTTCCCATCATTGCCGCTGGGGTGAAGTAACATCCCTTTGTGGTTATCCATGATAGGGTTGTATTTTTGGAATCAAAGGGTCAGAAAACACAAAATTTCTGACTAATTACGTAACTTCCCCTATACCTTGTATAGCTGGGGAGGTTCCTACCTTCATTGAAACTACAAGAGAGGTTCTTGAGAACCAGCTAATCCATTGAGTATCCTACTTGTGAAGGGTGATCTGAAGTGGACGAATCTTGAGAAAAGTCCTCTTGGTAAGTTCTAATACTCTCCTCATCCATGTAAGCCAACACACTTGATTACCAAAAAGACGGATTACCTGAATTATTCATAGGATACCGATTAAAAATACACCCTTTTACGGCCCTTCGTCTGTCTACCCCTATTTTTTTGTTTAAGTCAACAATTATGTTTTTACTGTTCGGGGTTATCATTAGAAAATATATGATAAATCCAAATATACGAAGTATAGGGGAAGTTATGTAATCGGTCAAAAATTCGATGTCGTGTTTTCAATGGAATTACATGTTTTTCGATTTCCAGATTCCAAAAATATAAAAAGAAAATCTTCTGTCTGTACGATTCACCGACAACTTTTGTAACATAATTATTCACGGTAGAATTGCCAAAACTGCAAACTAGTAAAAGGTGGCAACCTCTAGAAAGCCCCTACTTACTACGTAGAAAAGATGGAATGTTCAAAAAAATACTAATCAAATAAGTTTACGCTCTTCCTCTAAAATTAATAAACCAACGAGGACGCAAAATCAATAGGTGTTTTATTCAAGGACTGAATATGAATCATCATACTCAATTTCAAGTCGATACATTCATAACAACGGCAGTTATTGAAGGTTTCTATTCCCCTTCTCTTCTTTGGCCGATTCGGCTGTAGATGTCGTCCTTTTGGGGTTTCTGAGAAAGCAACTGAAATTTCGTGTTGATCTATTCATTCTATTGGGAATTACAGTGTTCACTGATATACATGAATACATAGAGCAAATTTAACTTCGTCAAGATACAGACAAAGAGGAAATTTAACTTCGTCAAGATACAGACATAGAGGAAATTTAACTTCGTCAAGATACATAGAGGAAATTTAACTTCGTCAAGATACAGACATAGAGGAAATTTAACTTCGTCAAGATACAGAGATAGAGAAAATTTAACTACGTCAAGTATTGGGGAAGTTATGTAATCGGTCAAAAGTTTGTGTTCACCGGAATTTTATGTTTGTCACTTTGACCCATCAAAAACTGCCGATTTAAAGAATGTAGCGACACATTTTGTGTGAGGATTTCCTATGTAAAGTCAGCTACTGACTTTTAGCCCAGTCGATTGATTTGGAGGGAGAGTGAAGACTTGATTCGAGCTGAGGAAGTGCATTTCTGGTGGTTCACCAACAAATTTTTATTTATTTTTTGAATCAGAATTTCTTCGTAATCATAACTTCCCCCACACATCGTATACTTTGTTTAAAGCCCCGGTCCTGGTTAGGTTCGTGCAGGAAGATGTTGGAAACGCCAGACTTGTGTCAGTTCTGTCCTAGGATGATACAAAAGATCTAATTTTAGCTATGGGTCGCCAGCTCACCTGCCTAGCAGGCTTCCTTTCAAAAAACCGGTTTTCAATCTTCACACTTGATTCACCATTATCGGCGACTAGTCTCCCCCCACTCTAAACCTCTTATTATTTCCCCAGCTAAAAGGCCAGTTATAGTTAGTTATTTTGATAACTACGAGGTCATATCGCCAACTACCAGAGCGCTCTTTCGTCACTCTGGTGGACATGAGCCCTACTCTACTGTGGGAGTCCTAAATTTTTATTCACCTAGGGCAGGGGTCTTTAGCGAGTACCTGATATCGTACAGGCACGGGACCATCGCTTTACGTACCATCCGAAGGACGGCGTGCTCAAGTTTATTTTACCTCTCAGATAAAAAAATTAAGGGCTTTGGGCGGGTATCGAACCCATGATCTTGAGCTCAGAAGGCAAGCACGCATACCACAGAGCTACCGGTGTTATATAATCGGTCAGAAATTCGCTCGAAGCATATTCAATAATATTCAATAATAGACTTACATAATGGCTCCTAAATCCTCATACAAAATTTTGTGCCTCCCCCTAATCTCATCTTCTTTTCGTTCAATTTGGTTGAAAATCAATAGATGTCACCGTTAGAGAGGTCTGGATGACATATAAAATTTCGTGTCGATACATTCATGTTATTATGTTCACACATACATTCAGGGACATATTTTTTTGTTTATAATTGAGGGGGTTAGAAGCAAAGGGATGTAAGTGACAAAAATGTCATTTCGAGATAATTACCTTCAAAGTTATAGTAACATCGTAAATTCAGGTATTACCCAGGTATTTTCCACTAGATAGCATTACTGGTACTAACAATCGTTCTGATCATTAGCCAGTTGTCAGGGTACGTGTCAAGTAAGATGTTAACACACATATCTCAATTTCAGCCGAATTGTTACTTACATCCCTTTGCTTCTAACTCCCTCATTTGACCTCGTAGTTAAAGCCCGCATGAGTCATAAAACCTAACCTACCTATTAATTTTCTCAATTTAAAAATCCCAATAAATGCGGATGCATAATAAATGAATGTATCGACACAAAATTAAGTAAGAGGTTTGATAAGCCCCTATTTAAGACAAATATTAATTTTCAAGCCAAATGGAAGAAAAGCAGACTTAAAATTAATTAATTAGTGCTCGTAATTCGGTTTTTTTTTTTTTTTTTTTTTTTTTTTTTTCATTTTTCATTTTGAAATCAGGGTTTCGAAAAACCCAAAATTTTGGTTAAAGATCAACGTAGAATTTCTAACTAATTACATAACTTCCCCTATATTTCGGGAATAGAGCTGAATAAGTTTTAAAAAATATATATACCTATTACAACGAAAAACCCAAAAAAAATTGTTATGAAATTACCCTGGCTTGAAAACAACAATTTATATAGTTTTAAAAATGTAAAAATATATACTTATCTAAATAGTAAAAAAAAAATAAAAATAAAAAAAATTTGAAGATATGAAAATAGCTTATCAAACCCTCTTCACCATTAAAAAAGCAATATTTTTTTAAATATATAAGGTAAATAATCAGTATACAAATTCCACATATATAAAACGTAATGGAAAAAAACTGAGTATTTGGTATCAATAACAAATTCAATATAACTGGGTTATACATACGTAGTTTTTTAAGTATCGCTATTGTTTTCTGTTTTTTCTTATTTAAAAAAAAAAAAAAAAATTGAAGAATCCCACAATATACTTTTTTTTAAAAATATTGTAACATAATGTACGTATGCAGTTTTATATATTACCTCAGTGTATCCAGAACCCCATAAGGACAATATCTAACTGATTTCAGTCAAATCGGCCAACTAGGAGGGGTATTGGAGGGGGGGGGGGGGGGGTGTTAACAGGAAAACTCTAATAACTGTTGATGTAATGAATGTATCATCGACACACAAATTAATATAACGTTTCAAAAGTATCTTTGTAAGTCAACTATAGATTTCTAACTCAAACGCTCGATTGGATTTAAATAAAGAG
Organism: Aradus depressus; assembly: GCA_963662175.1. Lineage (NCBI taxonomy): Eukaryota > Metazoa > Arthropoda > Insecta > Hemiptera > Aradidae > Aradus > Aradus depressus. The sequence continues at coordinate 20,096,885 of OY759222.1, read as the reverse complement.
CGAAAAATTATATGTTTAATTCGTAATGGGGAAGTACATTGCCAGCGATGCACCGAAGACTTCTATTAAACATTTTTGTCTCTTTCTTTTTAAAATAGGGTAATGTATATAGTTTTAGGCAGTTATTATGACTCACGCCCGGACTTTAACTACAAGGTCATATCGCCTACTAACAGAGCCCTTTTTCGTCACTCTGGTGGACATGAACCCGACTCTACTATGGGAGTCCTAAATTTTGTTAACCCAAAATTTATATATATGTCTACCCGAGGTGAGGTAGGGAGAAGTCTTTATCGAGTAACTGACATTGTACAGGCTCGGGATCATCTTAACGTCCCATCTGAAGGACAGAGTGCTCATGTTTTTTTTTACCGCCCAGATAAAAAAAACTAGGCGTGCAATGCATTCTGCTGTTTGCAAAAACTGAGCTGAGCCAGTCTAAATTTATTGAATCATACTGTTAATGTGGTCGGTTAATAATAACATACAAGTAGTGCATTTGTAATGGGGCATATGAACCAGTTTGTGATCACTGGATGGAACCGTAGGGTTTTCAAGTTTGCGCACTTTTACTGGAACCTTTTCTCGGTGTTTTTAACGTGAACATCTGTTCGACCAAACGACACAATTTCTAAATCACCAATGATAGTTTTCTTATGTTTGAAGTCAGTTGACATAGGCGTTATGGTGAACAGCTGTTTTTGCACAAAATTCTTTTTACTATGTGTTCTTTGTATGTTGAACAATATTTTTATCGAAAAAAAAGTCGAAGTTTGTACGTTAGAACACTGAAAAAAACGTCTCAAAAAAAGTGGTGTCCGATGGTAAACCGAAAAGAGATTCTATTTTGCGCGAGAATTTTGTCTATCAACTGATTTCAATGGGGATTTCGTTTTTCGGTGATTATTCCTCCGTGGTATGTTCGATTTCAGATTTTTTTAGTAGTAAACCATCGTCACCGTGTCTACTACCATCGTGGCAAATTTCAATGTGATCGGTAAAGGGGTTTAGGAGGAGTACGAGTACAACGAAATACATGAGTCGCCTAAGAAAGAGCTTCATAAACGCAGCCCAATTAAGGGACTCGACTGGGTTTTGAACCCATGATCTTGAGCTCAGTAACCAAACACATGCCACTGAGCTACCGGCGCCCTCTATATCGTTTGATATTTGTTACAGGATTCAATGATAGTACGTCACCATTCTATATTTATTTACCACTTAACACAAAGAATGGAACTATTATTGTAGTTATTATCACATAACTAGCAACAGATAATTCGGAAAGATGATAAGAAAATTATACAAACAAAAATAATCAAATGTAGAAGGAATTCGAGGTTCTGTCGTGTAAATGAAAATTCAATATTTGGCCAACGTATCGGAAACTATTTATTTCGTTCTTCAGGGCCTACAAAATACAACAAACAAATTAGTCATTATGGACAATGATATAACTAGATACTTAACAATAATGTTAAAAAGAGATGGAAACAATTTTTATAAATAAATGAAAGAGAAAAAATAAATAAATAATAAAAACTAAATAAAAATTTTGAAAGTACTAATAAAATAACCTATATATAACAATATACCTATATACATCTAAATAAATAATAATTATATATATATATATATATATATATAGTTATACCTTACATCAACAGTTATTAATATATTTGAGTTAGGCCCGCCTACTCTAATCCCCCCACTTTGGTCGTTTTGTCTGAAAATCGATAGGTTTTTAATGGGGTAACATTGTCGATACATTCACCATTTCCGTAGTTAATGGGGTTTTTGAGTTGAGGCCCCCTCCCCATTGGTCGATTTGACTTATGAGGTACTAGATACGTATATACACTTTAGTATCGATATATTCATTCTATCTGGAGTTATCGTGCTCAGGAAATTTTTTTTCTCTTCATTTTTGGGATCAGGGGATCGGAAAAGATGAAATTCGTGGGAAAACTACATCGAATTTCTTACCGATGACGTAGCTTCCTCTGCACTTCGAATAACTTCTAATATGGAAGGAGCTTGTAGTAGCGTGCTCTACTGAGCTCAATATCGCGGGTTCAAAACCATAGGCACGCCGTCATTCGGATGGGACGTTAAGGGATGGTTCCGACCCTTTACGATGTTACATATTCGTTTAAGACCTGCGTTGGCAAAATATAGGACTCCAACCATAGGGGTTCATATCCACAGCAACAAAATAACGCTCTGGTAGTAGGCGTTATGACCTCGTTTTTACACTATGGGCATGAGTCACTACTAACTACAACTTTGCGTCGTCTGTCCTTCTCGTCTGAAAGGACTCTCACAGTAGTTTTATAAGAAAAAAAAAAACATCTCAATAATTGAATGGAATGAAACTAAAGACCACTTCTAGTAGGCGTGTAGATGGCGCAACGGTCGCCACTACAGAATTGTTCCCTGCCTGAGATGGGTGGCAGTGTTGCCAGATTTTGGAGGTTGACGAGGGGCATGAAGGAAGGACAGAACAGATTAAAGTTTGGAAGTGACTCATCATCAACTATTCTATATTCCATCCAAATAGGATCTGGCAACACTGGACACAACCATACCTTCGGGGTTCAACCTATTAAAAATTACCAACTGAATTCACTTTTATACATTTTGTCTTAAATCACATACTGTACAACACACACCCGTTAATATCTACACGAGTCAGATTGCATCTCGTTTGAAGTTCTGTTGCACATTTTTGGGACTGCAGTGTTTCCCTCGTAAGTATGTGGAAAATTAAAAAAAAAAAAAAAAAAGGCGTCGGTGAATCACCAGCAAGGTACTTCTACAGAACGATTCAACTAATTAAACGATCTTAAACGATTCCAACGCCAATCGACCGTTTAGGCTAAAAATCGATAGTTGACTTACATATGGGCTGTGAATCCTCATAGTAAATTTTGTGTCGATACATTCATTACATCGGCAGTTATTGGGTTTTTGAGCCGAGCCCCCTCTAATCCCCTCCTTCCATTCGGCTGATTTCGCTAAAAATTAATAGGTGGCGTCCTTATAGGTTTCTGGATACACATATAAAATATCGTGTCGATACATTCATTATATCATGTTCAGGAATTTTTTTAATTTATTTTTGGAATAAGAAAAACGTGAAATTCTGGTGTAAACTCAACAACGAATTTATATCCCATTTCATAACTTCTCCTATACATCGTATAGCTGGAGAATTCAATATACTCCTAAATTCAATCTTATCTTTTTGACAGAACGTAAGGCATGCGTTAACAACAAAAATTGTATGAAGGTTGAGATCCTCCGTCCAAGAGCGAAGCCTGGCTAAGCGCAACTATCAAGATCAATAATAATTATTGTTTTCGTAAGCATTAAATTTCTCTCTTTTTTTCTTATCACATTTACAAAATTGTTATCTTTTTTCAATTAAAAAATGTTTTAATAACATAATTTAGATACACTTCATATATGAGGAGTTTGGAGCCAGAGCGGACCAACTGGTTGAAACTGAACAGGTAGAAAATGGCAATTGAAAATTGAGTACATTTTGTTTATCTCCATAAATGGGCCCCAAATATTTATTTATATTTGAAATTTTAGAATAGTATTGGATGAGTGATCCCTTTTTGTGTTCTATAAAGTTTTTGAAGGCCGTATGATCCATTGTGACTTTGAAAATATATGCACAAAATACTTGTGGACTAAACTTAAAGTGCTGCTATCTATCACTGAAGTGAAGAAACTAAGTGATCCACACTGGTTTTGAAAAAGGGAACCTATGCCAACATCAGGATGGTAATAACTCATTTTCCGAAAAATTGTGGGATGGTCCGCTCTGGCTCCAAACTCCTCATATGTCCATTTTGTAGTAATTTGTTAGAAAACTATAACTTTATAAAATACATGATTATAGGTAATTAAAGAAATATATAAATTGATAGCATTGTTTATGTATATTTTATGTGCTTCCAGGGCGCCGGTAGCTCAGAAATAGCGTGCTAGCCTACTCAGCTCAAGATCGTGGATTAGAAACCCGGCTGAGCCTCTTAGTGTACTTTATCTGGGAAGTAACAAAAAAAAAAAAATGAGCAAGCCGTCTTTATGATCATTTTCCGAAAAATTGTGGGATGGTCCGCTCTGGCTCCAAACTCCTCATATGTCCATTTTGTAGTAATTTGTTAGAAAACTATAACTTTATAAAATATATGATTATAGGTAATTAAAGAAATATATAAATTGATAGCATTGTTTATGTATATTTTATGTGCTTCCAAGGCGCCGGTAGCTCAGAAATAGCGTGCTAGCCTACTGAGCTCAAGATCGTGGATTAGAAACCCGGCTGAGCCTCTTAGTGTACTTTATCTGGGAAGTAACAAAAAAAAAAAATGAGCAAGCCGTCTTTATGATCCCGAGCCTGGGCGATGGTCAGGTACTCGTTAAAGAACCCGAATAAACCTAGGTAGGCAAAATTTAGGATTCCCATTGTAAAGTGAGCCTCATGTCCACCAGAGTGACGAAAGACCTCGTATGTGCTCTTGAGAATGGAGCAAACCGAAAGGAATCACCCTAAATTTTGTGTAGAAAAGGACTTTTTTGTTTTCTCTCCCTAATAACAAACTAGAAATAACAAAATATTGAGACTCACCCGAGCGCCTAAGAAACGAGCTTCTAGAAGCTCCTGTTTTCTTGGGTCAAGGGCCGCTTGGAAGTGATGTTCCATCTTCAGATCTGCAGCTGTCAACAGACAATATCGTATAGAGTACACATCGTAAATCGTTAAGTAATAAAAGTTCAGACCACAAACTGAAGGGCTCTGAAGAACACAATAATTCAAGTGAAAAATAACAAAAAAAGTTGTTGGTAAATCACCGGCAATGTACTTTCCCAGAACGAATTAATCAGTTAATATTTCGCTTCCCCTCCAGAACCACGCGACCGTTTGCGTAAATATTCAACACTTCACTTACATAGGGACATTCATTACATCTCTTCCCTTCAGCCGATATCGATAATGTTTGACAGGTAGTGTCCTCATTGCGTTTTGACTTTAAATATGAAATTTCATGTCGATACATTCATTACAACGGCAGTTATTAAGAGTTTTTGAATTGAGTCTCCTTTTCTGTGCCCCCTTCCTCCTACTGATTGAACTAAAAATCAATAACTGATTTACATAACGAGCTTCCAAATACTCACACTAATTGTTGTATCGATACAAAACCCTACGACTCAACTTTATACAACAGCGATATCAGCTGAAGAAAGGGAAGAAGGGTTCTGGGGAGGCTCAATTCAAAAACCCTAATAACTGCCAATGTAATAAAATCGACACAATATTAATGAAGATTTAGGAGCCCTTACGGAAGTCGACTATTACAATATTAGCGCAAACAATCGACTGGTTTTTGAGGGGGGAGCGAAAAGTTAATAGATTAATTCGTTAATTAATTCGTCATGGCTCATGCTTGGTCATCAACTAATTATTGTTTATTTTTGGACAAAGTTATATCAAAAGTATTATCAAAGGGTACTTAGTGAAACAGATAAGTTCATATTAAATACATACAGGTACATAACCTATAGGTTTTTAAAATGACGTAATAAGTCGAAACCTTGACCAAAAATATGAACTATAATAAGTGGTGACCTAATTAGGGTGTGGTTATGTGTCCTTATCAATAAAACACATGTCTTATGAACTTCAGAATTTATAAATATAATATATTTTTTTCAATTGAGTAGGTGATTTCCAAAACCAGCCATTTGTCCGTAAACAACTTTTGGGATAATCACCAAAAACTGATAAAAATTAACCGTTTTAAGTTGAAGTTCCGATTTTTTTTTTTCATGGATGGATAATAATTTTATCTCTCATCATGCAAACGTTGTCAAATATTTTGTGGCTAAAAAATTTGCTATTTTTTATTTAAGTTTTCTAATAGCTACTTTTGGCACTCAAGATGAGAAATGGCTGGTTTTGGAAATCACCTACTCAATTGTGATTTATTATATCAGTACAACACCTATTGATTTTTAGTCAAATCAACCAAAGGAGAGGGGGTCAAAAAATATAAACTTTAACAACTGCCGATGTAATGAATGTTTGAGGATTGTAAAGTCCCTGCGTAACTCAACTTGATTTTTAACCAAAACGGTCGATTAGTTTCAAAAGAGCGGAAAACTTAACTGATAAATTCGTATTGGGGAAGTACATTTCCGGAGATTCATCAACTACTTTTTTTTTCTTTACTTTCTTAGACCTATAGTATAAGGAAGTAAAGTATTGTAATAGATTTTCATGTATCAAGGTCCCTTCAGAACTTTTTGACCATTTTCGCGATGAAGACGACGGTCTGCGCATAATCTCTGTGACCGATTTGGCTGAAAAATAATAGGTGTCGTCCTCATAGGGTTCTGAATTCATATATGAAATTTCGTGTCGATACATTCATTTTATCGGGAGTTATCGTGTTTACAGACACATAACATTTTTTTTTTTCATATTTGTATTTCTGGAGTCGGAAAAACATAAAATTGCGGTGAGCACTCCACATCAAATTTCTGAGAGAATCCGTAAAATTTCCTGTACTTTGTACAGCTGGGGAAGTAGAATATAATAATAATAATTCTTTATTGGATAGGAAGATACATGGATCTTATTGTAAGAGATAGGAGTCTTATATACAATAGTGACCTTATATATGACATAATGTAAAATAAATAAAAAACAAAGTAAATAATTGAGAACATAAAAAGCAGACTCAGGAGAAGAAAATGAAGATCTTTCATGCGTATAAATAATAGAAATAGATAATAGAAATGGAAATGGGGGGCCATACGTTAATACGCGCTATGGTTGAGGATAACATACAAAATAAATGACTAACTTGGGACTAATAAAATAAAAAGGAAAATAAATAACATACTTGAACATCAACATAAGTAAAAACAATAATAATGACTAAAGTAGAATAAATAAAAAGGTAAAAGGTAAAAAGTAGAATATATATGCATGGCAACTTGCAATAAACAAATTTTATGTAAGTATGCTTTGCTTGCATATATATATATATATATTTTCTATTATATGTTGAATGGACAGCTGATATTATTGTGAAGAGATCGTACGGTAACCACCCAGCTTTCAACTGGTCGCTCGCCATTTTTAGCATTCAATGTGGACGGATGCAGGGGAGATTTGAACCCTAGTTCTTTGGGTTCGAAGACAAGACGATTCATATAACAGACCCAAAATTTAAGGGCGCCACTAGCTCAGAGCTCAAAATCGCATGTTCGAAACCCTTCAGAGGCCCTTAGATGTTTTATCTGCACGCCGTTCTTCGGATGATACGTAAAGTCATGGTCCTGATCCTGTACAATGTCAGGTACTTGTTACATATCCCTAACCTAGATGAATAAACCTGTAGTTAGAGCCCGGGCTTGAATCGTAATAACAGAACCAAAATATATATTTTTATAAATATATATAAAAGAGCATACATTACAGGAAGTGATGACCATACGAAGTATTACTTTTGAAGTAACAAGCAGCGAGTAACATGATAAAACTTGCCATATTTGTCAAGGAAAAATATATGATAAACCTAGTGGTAATTTTTCAGATAATATATTTAGCATCAACGAAGGAGCTGTTATATCAGGCGCATAATACGAGTCCAAGGCCAAACCAAACTACATACAACACACAACTCAACAGTCGAATATCGACTTATTCATCATACTATCGACTCTTCCAATACATCGATAACATTAGCAATACCGTTCGGCAATGCGAGTGTTGTTTATGTATTTATTTAAAAATGTCTGACATAGCCTATTCTTGTTTTAGCTGATTCATTTGTTTTTTTTGTTTTTTGTCAAATATCTTTTATTTTTTCCAACTCCACAAGAGAAATAAATGATACTAGTTTAGATCAAATATCTTTATATCTATGGTACTAAGAGTAAAATAAACTTAAGCACGCCGTCCTTCGGATGGGACGTTAAGCGATGGTCCCGAGCCTCTACGATGTCAGGTACTCGTTAAAGACCCCTGCCCTAGGTGAATAAAAATTTAGGGTAGGCAAAATTTAGGACTCCCACAGTAGAGTCGGGCTCATGTCCACCAGAGTGACGAAAGAGCGCTCTGGTAGTAGGCGATATGACCCCGGACAAAAAACCTAACCTAACCTCTATGGTACTAACTTAGGTCAAATAGGACTCCATCTATCAAAATTTATATCTATGGTACTAACTGGTACTATCTTTTAAATTTTTTACCATTCCAACTACACAAGAAAAAGAATGGTACTAACTTTGGTCAAAATTCACTTTTTGCCTTTTTATATATATATATATATTTTCACTTCTTAAAGGTCCCTGGAATGTCAAAAAAAAAATACCCAATTACCACGTTCTGGTTTAACCGAAATAATAATAATTATTATTATACTATTCGGCTTTAGTTATTCAAACGACTTCACTCTCCCGAATACCAGGGCGATGGACCCGACTGTTATTTAGAATAATCAATCAGTCCAAAATGTACAGAAAAATTATGCGAATTTCATTTATTTATTTTTTTTATACACTTAATTTATGCAAAAGCTATTTGATCTATTAAAAAATTATTCCAAACTAATAAGATCTCCTTGTAATTTTATATTATTACCATTTTATATTTTTATTCAATTTAAAAATTAATTTATCGTCATTTCATAATATTCTCATTTCTTGAAGTCACCAGAAGACAAAAAACATGTTTTTGCAAAAAGTCTGTTGCCAGTCTGACGATACTCGTCAAACGGCTAAAAGGATCGTAACCAAATTTTGGTAGGATGTTATGATGGTACATAAATAGGAAGAGGCCAATAATGTTTCAAGAAAATCGGTGGAAGCGCAAAAAAATTTTTTTATTTGTATTTATTTTATTAATCATAATTTCCACAACGGTTTATTCTCTACTAACTTTAATAGATAATTTAGTTTTAGAAAAGGTATTTTCCTAAACCTTTACCCATTTCGTGGATATTTCGAAAAAAAAATAATAATAATAATAATAATTTTAGAAAAATTGTGGAATAAGTTGCAAATAATACTTGTGAAATAATACGAAACACATGAACGTATACTTGCTTTTCTCATTCAAGATGAATACAATTGAAGAAAAAAAAAATACGTATAATTTTTTTTGTCTCCCATGGAGTGAATTTCCAAAATGGTCCAAAAGAGGATGATTAAGAGGATAAAAAATTAGGGAATATCACTCTTATTAAGTAATTTCAAGTGGTTAGTTTTATGAAAAAGAAAAATTTCTTTGTCAAAAAATAAAAAGATTACTGAGACCACTGATATAAATTTTAATTAAACAAATTTGACAAAAAATAAAGGTCAAGAGAGAAAAAAAAAAATCTAAAACAGGAGTGATTAAATAAATAAAAGTACATGAATTCAGTTTTTCAAAAAACATTTATTCGATAATCAAATTGTCTGACACCAAATCTGATACTTCTATTTTTGTGATAATTTTTATGAACTAAAAGTTTACAATGGGCACCCGCAAGTTAACAAATGTCATAATATTATTATTGTAATTATTCTTCAAAGCGCAGGAGAAAATGTTAATGTAAACTGTTACTTTCAAGGCAAAATTTTGAATAATTATTTCCAAAAAATTGCGTGAAAATAGATTTTTCGGTAGTGGAACGCTTTTCACACATACACAGGAAAGCTTACGAGATCCAACACTGAATTGAACCTAACATTCTATTTGGTGCAACAAGTCACTAAATTGTGACTAGTTTTGAGATTAAAACAAAATTTCATGTTTTTCGACCCCAGATTCCAAAAATAAAAACGTGTGAACACGATAACTGCTGATAGAATGAATACATAGATACAAAATAGTGTACATTTGTCTTCAGAACTCATAACAACGCCATGAGGAGAGGAGGAGAGGAACAACTAAAGCCCTAATGAATGTTTCGATATGACACATAGTATGTAAATTCAAAACACCTATTAATTTTCCGCGAAATCGGTCAAAGAGAAGGGGCGGAATCAGAGAAGGATTCGATTCAAAAACCCTAATGAATGAATGTATCGACACGAAATTTTATATGTGTGACGAAAAGCCGATAAGGATAACACCTATCGATTTTCAGTCAAATGGGACAAAGGGAAGGGGGGGTTCAGAGGAGACTTCACTCAAAAACTTTAATTTTCAAAAATTTCATATATGGATTTAAAACCCCCAAAAAAACGACAAATCAAATTTCAACAAAATCGGTAGAAAGGAAGATGGGGATCAGAGGGCTCAATGAGGACATAACCTGTCCAATTTCAGCGATATCGACCGAAGGGAAAGAGGGTTCAGGGAAGGGGCTCATTTCAAAAACCTTAATAACTGCCAATCTATTCCATTTATCGGTTCAAAATTTAGTATAAGGATTTCAATTTAGGAGCCCCTATGTAAAACAACTATTGAGTATTAGCGCAAACGGTTAGCTGTTTTTGGAGGGGGATGGGACGGGGAAAAGTTAATTGATTAATTCGTTTTGGGGAAGTACATGGCTATTGATTCACTGACGACTGGATTGAGAAGCAGCTGTCCCAACAAAGAGAGAGACTGTGAACTACAACTAGTGAGTTGCTAGGCCAGGCTAGCTGAGGGGGCTGACTATCATTATGTAAATATCAACTATTTATAGACAAGGTGAGAGAGACTGAGGGAAATATGTGGACGATAGCAAGAAAGCAACATCAACCACAACCAGCCCACACCTCCTTCCATAAAAATATCGAGGAGTAGATATTAATTACAAAGCGAACAAAGCAAAATGAAACGCGTCCAGAGAGACTGCGGGAAATATGTAGACGATATGTTGATGTTGCTTTCTTGCTATCGTCTACATATTTACATACCTTTTGATTTTCAGCCAAATCAATCAAATGGATAGGGGGAGGCTTAACACAAAGACTGTAATAACTGCCGTCAAAATGAACGTATTGACACGGAATTTCATATGTGTGATCAGAACTCCATAAGAACAACACCCATAAATATTAAGTCAAATCGACCAAAGAGAAGGGGGTTTAGGGCAGAGGCATAACACAAAAATATAATTAATAACTGCCGTTGTAATAAATTTATCGACATGGGGAGCGATCAGTTAATTACTGATATTTAACATTTTTTGCAGATATTGTAAAACACATAAAAAGTAAAAAAGAAAAAACGTATGTTTTAAAAAAAATTATATAATGTGGGAGAGGGCGCCGGTAGCTCAGTGGTATGCGTGCTTGCCTTCTGAGCTCAAGAACGTGGGTTCGAAACCGGGCCGAGGCCCTTACGTTTATTTTATCTGGGAGGTAAAATAAACTTAAGCACGCCGTCCTTCGAATGGAACGTTAAGCGATGGTCCCGAGCCTGTACGATGTCAAGTACTCATTAAAGACCCTTGCCCTAGGTGAATAAAAATTTAGGGTAGGCAAAATTTAGGACTCCCACAGTAGAGTCGGGCTCATGTCCACCAGAGTGACGAAAGAGCGCTCTGGTAGTAGGCGATATGACCTCGTAGTTAAAGCCCGGGCTTGAGTCATAAAACCTAACCTAACCTAATTTTATAGGATATTGTGAAACACATAATAAAAAGTAAAAAAATAAAAAAAGTATGTTTTAAAAAAATATTGTCTACTTCACAAAATATAATATATTTATATTTACATTATGTAAATTCAAATGTCATCATTATGACAATATTTTTTTAAATTATTATTTATTGTAGCAATATCGAAAGTACCCTCCCATATTATATATTATATAATATGGGAGGTACTTTCGGTATTGCTACAATCATACTCGGTAGTATTTGTTAAGTCGTGGCTGAAGATGGCAACAATACTGAAAATACTCTCATATTATATATCTCGGGTGTTTGGGCAAAATCTCGCAAAAGTCAGCAAATCTGAATTTTAGGAGAGGAATTTCTGAAGGTTTGAAAAATTCCTGCAAATCAGGTAAAACTCATTTATGTTACTTGAAATATTATTTCAATAAAATTATTAAATATATATTTTAAACAAAGTAAAATATTCCAACAATCAGTTCCATGTGGTAAAAATATTTAAATGCACTTGTCCTTTGTATCACAATACGATGTTGAGGCAATTAAGGTATATTTATTTTAAAACAATAATTCTTTATTTCATAAGACGTTTCGACATACTGTCATTTTCAATTCTTAAATATAGAATGATCATAATTTACTCATTCAATCATATTCTACCGCTACATAGTCGTCAAATTTTATACTATTTCACATTTTGTCCAAAATTCACCCTTACATTTTTCAAAAACCAATAATATTGGTTTTTTGACAAATGTAAGGGTGAATTTTGGACAAAATGTGAAATAGTATAAAATTTGACAACTATCTAGTGGTAGAATATGATTGGATGAGTAAATTATGATCATTCTGTATTTAAGAATTGAAAATGACAGTATGTCGAAACGTCTTATATTTAAGAATTGAAAATGACGGTATGTCGAAACGTCTTATGAAATAAAGAATTATTGTTTTTCTTTACTTTTTTGAAAAGTTAAATTATTAATTCGTTGTGGGGAAGTACATTGCCGTTGATTCACCCGTCTTTTTTATTTTTTCCTCCTGACAGAGGATATTATTAGCAGGTAGAAGAAGGGCTCAGGGAGGCCTGTCTAAAAGTGAAGCTAGGAGGGGGGTACGATCAATGTAAGACGGTGTGTGGCTCGGTTCCCAACCTGGTGACGACACAAGATGGAGGAGGGTCAGCTCAACCCCAACCCCAGTAGTCAGCTCAAACAACTATATACTATCTATTTACAATACCTTACACCCCCGTCACATCAGAAAAACAAGATTTACACTATTCCTCTACTCATGAAAATTAGGTCAATTTCTTCTTTTCGAAACTTCTTGTTTTGTTATTATTAACTTTATTCTATTTTTAACCAAACTTTTTTATTTTTTTATAAATGATAAAAACAGGTTGAACTGGAAAAAAATATCACCTCCATATTCAACGAAGTTTCTCGTTACGAGACCAGAATACCTCGACTTGGCGAATGAACTATAGAGAAATATTTCTTGTTAACTTTATTGTTACGTTTTAATTAACATTAATATAAATGAACTAACAATAACAATAAACCAAATAGTAAAGAACTAATACAATTAATATAATAGTTCATTGATGAATTTTAAATCAGGATAAAACAGTCGTTGTACCTCCCCAGAATGAATTAATCAATTAAATGTTCGCCTTTCCTTCAAATCCTGAGCCAAAACTCAATATTTGACTTACATAGTGGCGTCTGAATCATCATAATATAAATTTTGTGTAAATACATTCATTACAGCTATTAGGGTTTTTAACTTGAGCCCCCCTCTGATTTAGCTGAAAATTATTAGATGATGTCCTTATGTACAATTTCATGTCGATACATATAAATGTTATTTGAAGCATGTCTTTAAGTAACCTCTCAGAATTCCTAAAGACCATAATGGCTATATTTTTACTATATATGTATTTCATTTTGAGGGCGCGGTAGCTCAGTGGTATGCGTGCTTGGCTTCTGATCTCAAGATCGTGGGTTCGAAACCTGACCTAGGCCCTTAGTTTCTTTAATCTAGGAGGTAAACGAAAGTTAAGCACACCGACCTTCGTGAATAAAAATTTAGGGTAGGCAAAATTTAGGACTCCCACAGTAGAGTCGGGCTAATGTCCACCAGAGTGACAAAAGAGCGCTCTGGTAGTAGGCGATATGACCTCGTAGTTAAAGCCTGGGCATGAGTCATAAAACCTAACCTGTATTTGATTTTTCATTAATTATTTTTGGTCCTACTGATCACCGGCAATGTACTTCGAAGGAATTAATCAATAAACTTTCCGCTACCCCTCCAAAATCAACCGTTTGCCCAAATTTTCAATAGTTGACTTCATAGGGTCTCCTAAATCCTCATACTAAATTTTGTGTCGATAAATTGATTACATTGGCAGTTACTAGTGTTTTTGAATTGAGCCCCCTCCCCTGAACCCCCCCTTCAGCCAATTTTGACTAAAATCATTAGGTGTCGTCCTTAGGCGGTTCTGGAAACACATATCAAATTTCATTTTAATACATTCATTCTTTCGGGAGTGTTGACAGAGGAACAGGAGCTGGGAAAATAGGAAATTCCGTGGAAAACAACATAGGATTTTTTCCCGATTAGATAATTTCCCCTATGGGAAAGTGAAAATAGAGAAAGAAAGGATTTCATGTTTGTAAACTGCAATTGGGTGTCGCATTCACTCTGTAATGTATTCACAATACAAAAGTGTTTTGTTGAGTGTATTACGGTTGTTAAGGCTGTTTGAGTGGTGATGTTACAGACATTGATCCTACTCTTGGTAAGGTTTGCGTGCACCCCCGCCACCAAGCAAGACTAGACTTTAACTAAATATCCCCTTTATTTACTACACGTTCCTATTATAGACTATACAGTTTAGTCTCAACTTAATAAATAATGCGCATGCTCACATTGACGCGACTCCTTCCAACTCTTAGTCACATTCTCACCTCTATTCTTTATTATGGGGTCTCGGAGGACAATATCAGTGAATAGCCTAATTTCCCTTCGCCGTCCTTCGCATGGGACGTTAAGCCATGGCCCCGAGCCTGTGCCATGTTAAGTACTCGTTAGAAATCTCAAAATAACTTATTATAAAACTTGAGTAGGCAAAATTTAAAACTCCCACATAAGTGTCAGGCTCATGTCTACCAGAGCGACAAAAGAGCGCACTCGTATAAGGCGATATAACCTCGTAGTAGCCCGTGCATGAGTCATAATAACTATTTCTATTTATTGATTTTTTAATATAGTAAATAAATATAGGCAATTAGCATAACTATTTTTTACGTACAATATTACAAAGTGTAAGTCGAAAGGATATAAATAAAGTATTATTGAAAATAAATAAACCTAAATGCATATATTTACCATATTAAACATATTAATAATAAGTAAGGTATTATTAAATTCACATTTAATTATCTCTATTTACTTTTTATTTCTAGATATTTTAAAATTTCATGCTATAATATAATTTGAACATTTACTTTAAAAGAGGGCGCCGGTAGCTCAGTGGTAAGCGTGCTTGACTTCTGAGCTCAAGGTCGTGGGTTCGTAACCCGACCGAGGCCCTTAGTTTATTTTATCTGGGAGGTAAAATAAACTTAAGCACGCCGTCCTTCGGATGGGACGTTAAGCGATGGTCCCGAGCCTGTACGATGTCAGGTACTCGTTAAAGACCCCTACCCTAGATTAATAAAAATTTAGGGTAGGCAAAATTTAGGACTCCCACAGTAGAGTCGGGCTCATGTCCACCAGAGTGACGAAAGAGCGCTCCGGTAGTAGGCGATATGACCTCGTAGTTAAAGCCCGGGCATGAGTCATAAAACCTAACCTAACTTTACTTTAAAATATTTCCTACAGAAATATATTCTACATACTTTGGGTGGCTATAACTTGGTCTCATATTGGTTCTATTTAAAATTCGAGGGCACGATAACAGTAAATTTAATAAGGAACATTTTTTTTAATAACAAATATTGCGATAGGTCTAACTGTTTTTGTGTAAATCAAGCATATATCCAAAAATGCATATTATTGCATTTTTCGACATGTAGCTCGCAAACCCGGCATTTAACGAAAAATTGCATTTTATATAATATGTGCTTTTAAATTTTGTCTACAACTTTTATTTGAAGAAATATTTGATTTTATCATAATTATAAGCGGTATTATCTTGGATAAATGTACTTGAGGCTCCGAAGTAAGATGGTCTAATTTATTTCCCCAGCTAAACGAAGTATAGGGGAAGTTATGCATTCGGTTAAAAATTCGATCGTTAGTTTTTAACGGAATTTCATATTCTCCGACCTCTAGATTCAAAATATGAAGAGGAAAAACTTGAAAGAGCCCGGGCGTGAGTTAAAATAACTAACTTATTTATAAAATTCAAAAAAAAAAAAAAATCTAATAACTACCAGTGAATGAATCGAAACAAAATTTAACATGAGTCCTATTGATTTTCTGTCAAACTGGGTGAAGAGACAACGTCTAGAGGGAGAGTGAAAACTTAAATGATTACAAATAATTCAGGCTGGGGAAGTACATTGCCAGTGATGACTTTTCAAGATGAAAAGCAAGGAGAGGGATTATGGGGAACGGGGAGGGGCTTAATACAATAGTATCAACAAAATATATGTGAATACAAAACCTGGGTGTAGAAATATCGATATCTAATAGTATCGATAGATTGATTGATCGATATTACTATCGAAATTCTGCTACATGAATTTATAACAAGAAAAGCAATCGCCACTGTCGGGAAATGAGTTCGGTTTCCGTACGGTTGGCTATTCTGTCAGTAACCACGAAAAGAGGTTTCTTCCTAATCAGTATTATCAGTTCCTTTAACCTACTTTGTTAACTAAGTGGATTTTATTTTGTATTATTCTTAGTTCGATTTTAGTTCGTTTTCTTTTTAAATTTATTACTAGTGTGTGGTGTGAAACGGAAAAATCATTTGGATGGGTGGGAGGCCGCTAATTTTAAATCACAATTTCGAATTCGAGAGGACAATCGATATTAAAAATAACTATAGATAATATTAGAATAAAATCCTACCGATTAATCGATAGTACGATCGATAGTACGACCACTATCGCATGGACTCACCATGGTTTGCGGGATCGATTCCCGGCCGGAGATGAGTTTTATTTCGTAGATACGAGTAGAACTCTCTCCCGGGGCCATGGATGTCGTAAATAACTAGATAACACAGTGACTTGGCTGTGAATATGCATCGAATATAAGAAAAAAAAAAAAAAAAAAAAAAATGACAACCTCATTGGGACGGCACATATCACATCAGACAAAACGGCCAAAGAGGAAATGGGGGGAGAAGAGGAGGAGGCCTAACTCAAAAACCCAAGGTAACTGTCGATGTAACGAATCTAATAATATGAAATTTCGTATAAGAATTCCCTGAGTAAAACATCCAAACAAATCGGTAAATGGTGTTTCGATTTCGAGGAAATTAAATCTTAAACAGACATTTTCCCAAAAATGTTTAAAAAAATCACTTAATGATTATTGTAGAATATTACCCACGGAAGGATGGATAATGGGTTAATTGCAAGATGGCCTTCACAGCTCACTGGTTACGAGATGCTAATATATTGTAATATATACAATACACTTCATACAATACATAATTAACACTAGTATCTTAATAAACTATAATATTTCGCACCAACAAAAAACTGATTCGACGAAATTCATCATATATTTGTTTAGGAGGTAACTCTTCTTTATTTTTTTGTAAAATGTTGGCTCATCCTAGCTCAAGTTTTGGCTGAGACTGTAAGAGCTGAGACACAAATTGTTTCATTTCTTTTGCTATTTTGAATGCGAAAATTTTGAATTCTATCAGACTATACACTTATATACACTTTGTCCGCAATGAAAATTGTGATTACCCAAAAACAGATAACATTTTGCCAAAAAAATCTTGATTTTGGTTCCAAATGTTCAACAATAACATTTTATCTTTTATTTTTCTACAATAGCTTCATGTGTCCAAAGCTTTTTAAACATAAAAATAATTTTAAAAAATAATGATTGAGAAACACCATAATTTATTCAATACAATTTTTCATTAAATTTCTTTCAAAACACCGTGGGTTGAAAGGTAGTTTCTACAAAGCTCAAGATCGCGGGTTCGAAACCCGCCTGAGGCCCTTATGTGGGAGGTGAAAAAACATTGAACACGCCGTTCTTCGGATGGGACGTTAAGCGATGGTCCCGATGTCAGGTACTCCTGAAAGATTCCTACCCTATGTGAATAAGGCAAAATTTAGGACTACCATAGTAGAGTCGGGCTCATTTCCACCACTGTGACGAAAGAGCGCTCTGGTAGTAGGCGATATGACCTCGTAGTTCGATTCGGGCATGAATCAAAATAACAAACTACTAAAACTAAAAACACCATTTGTCACCATTTTTATCCTGCGAGATTTTTGAATTATATCAAACTAGTATCACCAGAGTCATGAAAGAGAGCTCTGCTAGTAGGCGGTAAACTTCGTAGTTAAAGCCCGGGCGTGAGTCATAATAACTAGTATCATTACCCGCAACGAAAATTGTAATTACCCGAAAATTTATATTCGATACGATTGTATACCGTTTCGTTCAAGACACATGGGCAATGATTATGAATTACTGTTCGATTTTGGTTAAGAACATCCACAATTTCATACAAAGCAGTCGAGCTTCAGATGATTTCCAACTATCCTCCAGTAAAAAAGATTTTTGTATGCTAACTTATAAGTCCGGATAACCTGAGGATCATTAAGCACTTTGAGGACTTATCTAGCAGCTTCACTAAAGAAACAAAATATGAAAACAGAAGCTATGACGAATTTCCAGAACGAGACAATATCAACTAAGAGTGAGTGAAGGATATGACAAAGATATTTTGTAGGAGACATTTGGAAGAGACAACAGACAGTGGAGATCATCACATTTCACCTTGGGATCAAAGCTGTAGCCAATCCAAGGTGATTTTGTACCCAGTTCACGTCACAGGTCAACAACAAATCACTACCAACAACCAAAGAAACCATGGAAATATCTTAAACAAATTCCCATTGGAAAATTAATAGAATGCACTAACAAGTCAACAAATCACTCCTAGCACTCTGGGGCGTACCTAGGAAATTTAAAAAAAAATTGTCCTCTTTGTAAATAATAGAACTATTTATTTTTACTTGCATGGGATAATTTATTGACATAAAACATTTTCCCACTAGAGGTCGTGCGGATCCTGGTGAACCTTGGGCAGAGAAAGCAGTCCTAAAACAATGTGACAACAACATTTTCCCAACAATTCACAGGTTATTGAAAATTGGAGCTACACTTTCAGTTTCTGTAGCAACAAGTGAACGGTCTTTCTCAACCCTTAGACGTATGAAAAGCTTTATCAGAAATAGTACTAGTCAAGACAGATTGAATGGATTAGCTCTGATGTTAATAAACAGAGATATTCATCTAGACCCTGAAACAGTTTTAAACAAGCTTGCTAGAAGACTTCAATTAATTTTGTAATGATTCTAAAACAATTAACTATGTACACACACACACACATATATATGTTATGTTATTGAAATAAAATCCTGGGCACGCCCCTGCTAGCACTGACCAAAAGTTAATCGAACAAAAAGATTATTTCGATCATGAGTAGATAAAACTTTAATTTTACATATACAAATTTTTATGTTTCAGAATAATAATTATATATTAATTATCAAAATTCTGGGGGTATTGAGGGTCAGTCAATGATGAAAACACTATTCAAATGCCAACGTTTCGATATATTTCACATCATCATCAGGGCTATGAATATAGATGGTTGAGGAGAAGGCATGAAGACTGTGAAGTCTTACGTTCAACTCCTTCCAACTTCAGTTGAACGTAAGACTTCACAGTCTTCATGCCTTCTCCTCAACCATATATATTCATAGCCCTGATGATGATATGAAATATATCGAAACGTTGGCATTTGAATAGTGTTTTCATCATTGACTGACCCTCAATACGCCCAGAATTTTGAATTCTACAGTCGCTAGCAAACATCTACATTAATTATCAATAGGTTAGGTTTTATGACTCATGCCCGGGCTACTACGAGGTCATATCGCCTACTACCAGAGCGCTCTTTCGTCACTCAGGTGGACATGAGCCCGACTTTACTATGGGAGTCCTAAATTTTACCTAACTTAAATTTTTATTCACCTAGATTAGGGGTCTTTAACGAGTACCTGACATCGTATAGGGTTGGGACCATCGCCTAACGTCCCATCCGAAGGATGGCGTGCTTAAGTTTATGTTATCTCCCAGATAAAATAAACTAAGGGCCTGGGTCGGGTTTCGAACCCACGTTCTTGAGCTAAGAAGGCAACCACGCATACCACTCAGCTACCGGCGCTTTAATTATCAATATAAAATAGATTATTTATTAATATATCAATTACTCGATATTTTAAGACGTTTTCCAGTGTTCCATGATTAATACTTATTTTTTAAGTAACAACGAGAAAGTTGTTTATTTGAAGGAATCTCGAAAACTATTAAATCGATTTTGTCAATTCTTCCACTGTTAGGAACCTTATTTCAACCAACCAAGGACGCATATGACTTAGCTACGCGCGCCCTCCTAACCAGCTAGATAACGTTACTAGATAACTTGCTTAATGTTACTCCGAGCGATGCCGGGTAACCTGCTAGATTAAATATAAAGAACATACAATACATTTATTTATATTATATATTAAATTATTGATATATATATAATTATTATATATTAAATTATTAATTAATTATTTTATTATATATTTATTATATATATATTATATGAATTAATATTTATTTATTAGAAGTAGATTGAAGAGAGGAGAAACTAGGAATGAAGAACACATCTACACGACACGACCTTGGAAAAATATTGTTTGATAATTGAATATTTCCTGAGACGGGGGGAAGGGCGTCCACTCCTCATATAAATCACCTCATCACATACTTCATAAATTTAAATATAAAATGTGAAAGCTATTTTTCTCATTTTTCCATATTAATTGTTTTAGAAAAATTTGTCGGTGAATCACCGGCAATTTACTTCCCCAGCAAGAAATAATTAACAAAACGAGTCTACCTTTTGGGCTAAAATTTAATAATAATACTTAACATTTTTTGCAGAAATATTGTGAAACAATAAAAATGAAGAAAAATAACGTCTATTTCACAAGGATAAATGATTTCGGAAATGTGAAGTTCCATGATAAAATGTACATTCCTTTGAAGTATAATATATTATAGTTATTATATTATTGTGACTCCTGTCGGGGCTTTTAACTTGGAGGTAATAGATATCGCCTACTACCAGAGCGCTTTTTCGTCACTCTGGTGAGTCCATATTCTGGGAGATCTAAATTTTTATTCACCTAGGATAGGGGTCTTTAACGAGTACCTGGCACCGTACAGGCTCAGGACCATCGCTTGAGGTCCCAACCGAAGGACGGCGTGCTTCAGGTTTTTTCACCACCCAGTTAAAAAAAAAACTTAAAGGCTCCTCGATTGGGTTTCGAACTAGCAATCTTGAGCTCAGTAAGCAAGCACGCTTACTGAGCTACCGGCGCCCATACATGGGAGTATTTTCGGTAACGCAACCATCTTCAGCCACGACTTCACAAATATGTACTGATAATAAGTCGTGGCTGAGGATGGTAGCAATACCGAAAGTAATCCCATATTATATATATATTTTTAAAAATACAATACATTTTCTAAAATTGATAGCTGACTTACATAGGGGGCTTCTAAATCCTCATACATAAATTGGTCGATAAGTTTATTACGACAGTTATTAGAGAAAATCAATAGGTGATCAATATAAAATTTCGTATCGATACATTTATTCTGTCGGGAGATATTGTGATCACAGACAGAAACACATAAATTTTTTTTTGGAATCAGAGGTTTTCGGAAAACATGGAATTCCGATGAAAAATGAACATCGAATTTCTGAGCGATTGTATAACTTCCCCTATACTATGTATAGCTGGGGAAATACAATTTTTGACAACAAATATTAGTGTAAGAATGGTATGGACGAAATTTCTACTGATATTTTTTTAACGTCTTTCATCAATAAACAGACGTCTTAAAATCAGCACGGTCACCGGGGGATCACCGGCAATGAGGTACAATCTTATGACCTACAATATTATGGTTTAACGGAAATAAATATTATTATTATTATTATTAATAGAACATTTTGTATCGATATATTCATTCTATGGGGGAGTTACCGTATTAACAGACATTGGATTTCGGGGGCTTGATCTGTTATTTTTATTTAAATAAACCAAAAAACCAACAAATATAATAGCCGGTATAGTCCGAGTCTGGTGGAACTATTTTGGTCTGTTTGGGGGATTGGCTTGAGTTGAGGTGTTGGTGAGCCCTGCTCGTCCCCACCCCTAAAACCCTCCTCTCACGCTCTCTCTCTCTCTCCTCGGGGGGGTGGAATCAATAATTTGATTGGATGGAAAGGTCACAACGCTTTCTCCACTTCCACTCCACCCTTAACTCTACCAGACCAAACCGACAGAAGCTATGTTTGTAGCTGAGTCGGTGTACTTCAGCCACCAGGCAGCGCTGCCTCACCAGTCATGTTTATTATACTGAGAAGAGAAGAATTTCGAATAATAGATCAATGTTTCTCAATTTTTGAAAAAAAAAAGTGTAACTCATAAAGGAATCAACTGATTTAATGCCCTTACCTTCTTCTTGAACGCAAGATACAATAAAAAAAAATGTTTTAATCAATTAAACACGTTAGGCGAAACCCTCTTTTGGGAGACAGAATTTTTTTCTTATTCTATAAGAATTTATAATAATCAAATAAAACTCTGTTTACATTAGGGTGGTCGTTAATAATGCAAGGTTCAAATTTTAACGCTCTCACCCAAAAATCAAAAATAAATATAACCATCAAATAAAACTCTGTTTACATTAGGGTGGTCGTTAATAATGCAAGGTTCAAATTTTAACGCTCTCACCCAAAAATCAAAAATAAATATAACCATCAAATAAAACTCTGTTTACATTAGGGTGGTCGTTAATAATGCAAGGTTCAAATTTTAACGCTCTCACCCAAAAATCTCGATCGACATGATAAAAAAATACGATTGGCATTATTCCGGGCCCATAATAAATGATTTAACCCGTGCCGGCAGAGGAATCAAATTTTCCATGTATTTTAAATGACGTTTAGTGATGTTTCGGGTATTTGTTCTATAACTATGAAACTGTCTATCGTAAATCTCTGAAAATTTGTACACTACTATTTTTGAAGTTGCTGAACACGAATATTTCATCAAAAGTTAAGTATGACAAGTTAAATTAGTCGAAATTCGTTATGGAAATTGACATATATTTCAGGTTTTTTGAATATGTAGTTAAAAGGAATTGTATCATTCTTTTGACAGTATTAAATGTTTTATTTCATTTTAACTTTTCAAAATTCGTATACAAATCTGCTGACAATAACTGTTATGTGCGTAACTTTCGAATGGAGAGCGTTCTTCATGAAAATATCGCGTAATCATCGAAAAGCGGTTGAATTTCAAATTTACAATTTTCACTCGCATTTTATTATTTAGCATATAATCGACATTTTGAGCTGCAAAATAGAATTCAAATTGAAAAGAAAAAAAAAATTATATGAATTAGATTTTTTATTCCTCAAAAAAATCGAAAAATATTTTTCGCAAATTCGGAAGCCAATTTTGACAGCTTTGACTTGACCAATATAATTTTTGATGAAATATTCGTGTTCAGCAACTTCAAAAATGAGGAGTTTGGAGCCAGAGCGGACCAACTGGTTGAAACTGAACAGGTAGAAAATGGCAATTGAAAATTGAGTACATTTTGTTTATCTCCATAAATGGGCCCCAAATATTTATTTATATTTGAAATTTTAGAATAGTATTGGATGAGTGATCCCTTTTTGTGTTCTATAAAGTTTTTGAAGGCCGTATGATCCATTGTGACTTTGAAAATATATGCACAAAATACTTGTGGACTAAACTTAAAGTGCTGCTATCTATCACTGAAGTGAAGAAACTAAGTGATCCACACTGGTTTTGAAAAAGGGAACCTACGCCAACATCAGGATGGTAATAACTCATTTTCCGAAAAATTGTGAGTTGGTCCGCTCTGGCTCCAAACTCCTCAAATAGTAGTGTACAAATTTTCAGAGATTTACGATAGACAGTTTCATAGTTATAGAACAAAAACCCGAAACATCACTAAACGCCATTTAAAATACACGGAAAATTTGATTCCTCTGCCGGCACGGATTAAATCATTTATTATGGCCCGGAATAATGCCAATCGTATTTTTTGATCATGTTGATCGAGATTTTTGGGTGAGAGCGTTAAAATTTGAACCTTGCATTATTAACGACCACCCTAGTTTACATATATAAAAGCATCAGTTCATTCTACAGAGCATTCATTTTTATGTCGTCCTTATGTGGTTTAGAATTTTCATATGAAATTTAGTGTCGATACGATACAATGGCAGTTATTAAACTCTTTGAGTTAAGCCACTCCTCTAAATCCCCCCTATGGCCGATGTGACTGAAAATCGATAGCTACTGTCCTTTTAGGATTCAGGTCACACATATAAAAGTTTATGTCGATACATTCATTCTTATGTCGATACATTCATTCTATCAGCAGTTATTAGAGTTTTTCTGTGTTGTCTCCCCCTAATCCGCTTCTTCCCTTTTTTTCGATTTTGCTGAAAATCAGTAGGTGTCGTTATCAGACGGTTGTGTATTCACATATAAAATTTCGTGTCGATACATTCATTCTATTATCGTGTTCACAGGTACACAGAAACTCATATCTTGTATCTGGAGGTTGGAAAACATGAAATTCCGTTGAAAACTCCGCATCGAATTTTGGACCGATTATATATTTTCCCCCTATAGTTTGTATAGGTGGGGGAAGTAAAAAAAAAAAAAAGTACGGTTATTGTGAGGTGTTGTGAGATACTTTCTAAGCGGATTTCAAAAGGTGTCTGATGGGAGACTATGGTCGTGCTAAGGTAAGGTATGGTAGCCTTGATTGAGTGAAGAGTACAGTCGATGACCTGTATGTAGGACGGTAAGGAGCTAAGAGCCGATCTCTCCACAGTTCAACTAACCTATCCATCCATCCAGCCATCTTACTATTACTATTACCATTGCGTCACTCGGGAAATGGCTTCACTACTTTTCTCCTATTTTCTTTTGTTAAAACTTTTTTTTTTTTACTTAAAGCTATACGAAGTATAGGGGAGGTTATGCAATCATTCAAAAAATCGATGCGGAGTTTTCAATGGAATTTTATGTTTTGGGACCCCTAGATTCCAAATATGATAAAAAAATTTTCTGGGGACACGATAACTCCCATTTGAATGAATGTATCAACACGAAATTGTATATGTGAATCCAGAACCCTGTAACGACACCTATTGATTTTAAGCCAAATTGACCAAAGGGATGGCGGGGATTAAGGGTAAGGCTTAAGATAAATACTGTAATAATTGTCTGTAGAATGAATGTATCGTCACGAAATCTTATATGTGTTACCAAAACCCCATAAGGACAAAACCTATCAATTTACGTTTTAGACACAGATTACAGATCCCATGTATATCTGATGGTAATCTGTTATCATACTTCGTACTTTAGGAATAATTCGTAAAAGTACTTTATAGATCCCTAAACTTGCATTAAATCATCATGTTAATAATTATATTATTTCGGTTAAATCTTAACGTGGTAATTAGATTCGTCATACAATTGTGTACATCAAAATATGTTAAATGGTATAATATAAACAGGTAATGAATAATAAGTATGAAAAAAATAAAATAAATCAATAAATAAATAAAAGACAAAACATGAAAAAAAAAATCCTATAAAATCGTAGAATATAATAAAATCATACGAAATGTATACTGTTACACGGTAATTAATATGAGAATTCAGAAATCCCCCAGTTTTTAAAGGGAGAACGTTGGTTAGTTAATATGAGCCATGTCCGGGCTTTAACTACAAGGTCATGTTGCCTACTACCAAAGAATATGAAATTCCGTTAAAAACTAACGATCGAATTTTTAACCGAATGCATAACTTCCCCTATACTTCGTTTAGCTGGGAAATAAATTAGACCATCTTATTTCGGGGCCTCAAGTACATTTATCCAAGATAATACCGCTTATATTTATCATAAAATCAAATATTTCTTCAAATGCAATTTTTCGTTAAACGCCGGGTTTGCGAGATACATGCCGAAAAGTGCAATAATATGCATTTTTAGATGTATGCTTGATTTACCCAAAAACGGTTAGACCATATAATCAATAAAAATGTTCCTTATTAAATTTACTGTTATCATGCCCTCGAATTTTAAATAGAACCAATATGATACCAAGTTATAGCCACCCAAAGTACCTACAATATATTTCTGTAGAAAATATTTCAAAGTAAATGTTAAAATTATATTATAGCAACGAATTTTAAAATATCTAAAAATAATAATAAAAATAAATAGAGATAGTTATTATGACTCATGCCCGGGCTACAACGAGGTCATATCGCCTACTACCAGAGCGCTCTTTCGTCACTCTGGTGGACATGAGCCCGACTCTACTGTGGGAGTCCTAAATTTTGCCTACCCTCAATTTTTATTCACCAATGGTAGGGGACTTTAACGAGTACCTGACATCGTACAGACTCGGAACCATAGCTTAACGTCCCATCTGAAGGACCTCTTTTACCTTCCAGATAAAATAAACTAAGGGCCTAATTTTGAACGCCATTTTTAACCCAAACAAATCATTGATCTAGGAAACAAGATGTTGAACAGGAGCTATATCTCAATAAAGTGCATCGGGCAGATGCAGATTGTGCGATAAATCCAAATATTCTATATGACCCAACCCTGGATGCAATATTCATTAGAGACCATTAATCCCATATTTATCATTTAAGGCTCTCTGGCACTTTAATGGCACTATGTCGCATGCTACAAATTATCAACATATAGAGAAAAAACAAATAAATTGTCGGTGAATCAGCGGCTATGAACTTCCCCAGCACAAATTAACCAATAACGCTTTCGCTCTCCCTCCTCAATCGACCGTTTGAAAAAAATTCAATATTGTAGCTCAGAGGTAACTTGCTAGCTTATTCATGGCAAGATCGCGGGTTCAAAACCCGGCCGAGGCCCTTAGGTTTTTCATCTAGCAGGTGAAAAAACCTTGAGCACGCCGTCCTTCGGATGGGATGTTAAGCGAGGTGCCGAGTGTGCGATGTCAGATCCTCGTTAAAGATAAACACCTAAAATAATTTAGGACTCCAACTGTACAGTCGAGCTTATGTCCACCAGAATGACATAATAGGCGATATGACCTTATAGTTAAAGCCCAGACATAAGTCTCAATAACTAACTCACTTGATAGTTTTTTTGCCATTAGAATGAATGAACATTCTTTAAACTCTTCTCTCAAATTAATTTCACACTAACATTACTAACTAGGTTTAAGACAAGAAAAGGAATCAATAATCAACAACCCTAATAACTGCCGAAGTGAAGTTATGTAATGAAAGTATCGAGATAAAATAATATATTTAAATTAAAAATCTCATAAGAATGATATCTCATAATTTTCAGCGAAATCGACCAAGAGGAAGGTGGATCAACTCAAAACCCTAATAACCGCCTATATCGTCACAAAATTTAGTATGAGGATTCAGATGATGTTCAACTTTTCATTTTTAGCCAAAACAGTAGATTGGTGTCAGAGGGAGAGCTATCTACTGCAGGAGAAAAATATTATTGTCTGACGCTAAATATTTCGAAAAATATGCGATGATACTGAAGAACCGCATATTAACTATTTCTTTCCTTTTCTACTATTTATTTTTTAAATAATACTTCATAACTTATAGTAGTTATCTAAATACCTTTTTTATTATACCTAAAAATAATGGAAGTTAATTAAATCTATTCAAAATTATAATTAGGTTTAACTGATAGTGGCCTGTGAATCCTCATACTAAATTTTTATTTTTTATTTATTTATTTTTTAATCAGGACCCGGGAAACATGAAATTCCGTTGAATACTCGGCATCGAATTTCTGACCGATTACATAACTTTCCCTATATTTTGTATTGGAATGTTAACATGCTAAATAGTTGAACTAATACGAACGTATATTTTCATATTTGTATTTCAATTAATTCCTCTCTACACAGTGGAGGTCAAATAAACCCACATATTTTATTTCAAAGGCCGAAGTTCAGACAAAAAATATGAGTCTATTCTTAGTGATACATCACACAGCGGTTTTTAATTCGCTTTTTGCCGTTAGGAGCAGTCGTTTTTCAAGGTTTTTTGCCGCAGGAACCTTTAGTCGCGCCCACTTGGGTTCGATTTGAAGGTTGGTTGTATATGAAATCATCCTGTTAAACAATGTCAACTAACCATTTTAGGCAATGTTGATGTCGGTGAATCATCGGATATGTACATCCCCAGCAAGAATTAATCAATTACGTTTTCGCTTATCCTCCAAAGTCAATCGACCGTTTGGGATAAAACGTTTGCTTATACAGTGGCTTCTCCTCGTAATAAATTTTGAGTTGAGCCCCCCTCTCCTCTTGGGCTGATTCCGCTGAAAATTAATAAGTGTCGTCTTTATAGGTCTTTTTAATTTACATATGAAATTTCGTGTCAATACATTCACAACAACGGCAGTTATTAAAGTTTTTGTGTTATGGCTCTCTCCTAATTCCCCCCTCCCTTTTGGTCGATTTGGTTGAAAATTATTAGGTGTTGTCCTTAGTCGGTTCTGGATACACATATAAAATTGCGTAATGATAGATTCATAATGTCGGGAGTTATAATGTTCACAAACACACACACATATAATATATATTATACAGATAATTTTTTTTTTTTTCAGTTTTGGAATCAAGAATGTGGAAAACATGAAATCCCATGGAAAACCTATACTTAGTCGAATCATTTCTCACAACCAAATTTTTCGAGCCTCGGATGTTCCGATGTCTGGCTGGAATTTACGCTTATGTTTTAAAATATCCGGAAAAATTCACGACTAGAAAAAATACTTTTGGCAAAAAAAGAAATGAAAAAAAATTAATTTATTTATATATTTACAACGGCATAACATTTGCCATTAGCAATAGCGAGAAATAGTGCAATGTCAGGTGCGTGACTATACTGATGAGGTACGTGACCGAAGAGGAGTCCAGGCTAGTCCTGGAGCAGGTCCCTCTGCCATATCCGCTTGAGGCGTCGTGGTGGATTTGTGGGGAGAGTGTTAGTAGATAATTCTTGTATAAGTGGACTGGCGTAATGATGGAGTTTATCTGATAACAGAAAGTACAAATGGGATGTTGAGGTCATTATGTAATGTGAGGTTGGAAACGTAAAATGGCGCATTGGCGTAGTATAATGGGATTGTATTGACTGAAGACGTTGTATATTTGATTTTTTGGCTGATCCCCATATCTCGATGCCGTAAGTCCATATGGGTTTGAGTATTGTGTTGTTGTACATGTGAAGTTTGTTTTCCAGTGATAATGTCGATCGTCGTCCGATGATTGATTACAGTAGTCCAAATCGTCTTTTGAGTTATGTGCGTTTCAGTCTGATATAAGATGTCCAATAAAAAAAAAAAAAATTCCTGTGGGGTTTATATAATACATTAGAAGTAATATTATTGCTTCTATTAAATGGAATCTGTTCTGTTAATTAATATTCTTTGAGTTAAGTATTTCCTTTATTTTGAAATTGCATCGGGACAAAAGAAATTATAGCCATTGACCTGCGAAAATGCGCCTGGTAATATAAGTAATGAAATGTGAAAAAATGAAAAGTAAATGAACAAATAATAACTTTTTTAAAGATAAAGAACAAAAATGTTTTTTTTGTCTTTTATTTATAAAGATGCAACTGTTGCTAGGGTGCAACAACCAGCATCTATGATGGTATTGATATGTTGGTGTGAATGGCATGTGAGAGGAAGGCCACCCAGTGGTAGGTCCTCGGGACGATAATTTATATTAATTATTAGGACAAGAACAGAAAAAATAAATAAATAAAATAAATAAGTAAATAAAGAAATAAATAAAAAGGAATTGAAAGACAATTTTGATGGATGAGTAAGAGAGATGATAAAAGTAGAGGGGGAAAAAAAAAAATTAAGAACTAATATGATTTAGGGTGGCAGTAAGTTCGTTTGATGTAGGATGTTTTTGCTGAACCGTGTATCTGTCATCCGTATGTCCATAATGGTCTCAGTAAGTGTAAATAAAAAATGAAAAATTAAACCATGTGTAGTTAGTAAAATGAATGGGCTAAAACAGTTGACTTACATAGACATCGAATGCTCATACTAAATCGCCAATCGATATATTCATTACATCGGTAATTATTATCGATTTAATCGTATTCACAAACACACGAGGTCATTCATTTCCTTTTTCATTTTTGGAAACAGAGGGTCGAAATTGACATGAAATTTCAGTGAAAACATCCAATTTCTGACCGATTACACAACTTCCCCTACTTTTTCGTATAATAAGGGAAGCAAAAATGATCAAATTAACATAAGTACAAATAACGCCAATTTCCCGCAAAAATTAATTTAAAAAAAAAATCAAATGAGCCTTGAACACCACGGGGCCATCTTATAAAACATTGCACTGAATATAATGAAATATAATAAGTCCATATATGTATTTTTAAATGTATGAATATAGATACACTTTTAACACTATAAATATATAGTTATAGGACCATATTTTTCTCTTGGAGCGTATAAGTAGGTGAGGCAATATACATTTAAGAAGGAGAAAAACAAAAAACAAAAATATACTGATAATTACAAGTGTTGGTAAGGCAAACAACGAAAGATAAAGAAATATCTCTCAGCTGACCAGTAATCATATTCAAGAAAGGAGTGATAACGTTGTTATCTCTAGTAGGAACCATCAAAATATCTCGTACCTCCTGCCTGCCTTATCAGCTAGAATACTTTCTTGTCGAGTAGTGTCATTTTGTTTCATCTACAGAAGTAATAACGTTTATATATACGTAGAGGTTCAGGAGACTGCCTCTTCCTTGTCTCTTGTCGTCAGAAGTGACTCCAACAGACACTTGGGCTACCAAGAGAGACAAGCTCAACCTGTGGAGTCAAGAAGACTTGCCTATCCCTATGAATAGGGTTTTCAAGAGGGACCACGGTTCAGGAGCCTTCGAATACGGCCTCTTCTGTCTGGTGCCCGTCAGAAGTGACCCGAACAGACACTTGGGCTACCAAGAGAGACAAGCTCAACCTGTGGAGTCAAGAAGACTTGCCTATCCCTATGAATAGGATTTTCAAGAGGGACCACGGTTCAGGAGCCTTCGAATACGGCCTCTTCTGTCTGGTGCACGTCAGAAGTGACCCCAACAGACACTTGGGTTACCAAGAGAGACAAGCTCAACCTGCGGAGTCAAGAAGACTTGTCTATCCCCATGAATAGGCTTTTCAAGAGGGACCACGGTTCAGGAGCCTTCGAATACGGCCTCTTCTGTCTGGTGCCCGTCAGAAGTGACCCGAACAGACACTTGGGCTACCAAGAGAGACAAGCTCAACCTGCGGAGTCAAGAAGACTTGTCTATCCCCATGAATAGGCTTTTTCAAGAGAGACCACGGTTCAGGAGCCCTCGGATACTGCCTCTTCCGTCTGGTGCACTTTAGAAGTGACCCGAACAGACACTTGGGCTACCAAGAGACACAAGCTCAACTAGCGGAGTCAAGAAGACTTGTCTTATCCACTAGAATAGGCTTTTCAGAGGGACCACGGTTCAGGAGCCTTCGGATACTGCCTCTTCCGCCTGGTGCACTTTAGAAGTGACCCCAACAGACACTTGGGTTACCAAGAGAGACAACCTCAACCTGTTCAAGTCAAGAGTAGAACATGTTTGGTTACGTTTCTTCCGACATTTCACCAAGAGTTGTCTTTTATTTTTTGACAAAAGTATAGTTTAGTGTAGTCGTTATTGGGTTTACATATGATATTTTCTGTCGATACATTCATTACAACGCCAGTTAATTTTAATTTTTGATTTATGCCTCTACCCTAATCCCCCTCTCCTTCAGCCGATTTGGTTATGGGGTTGTGGTCACACATATAAAATTTCGTGTCGATTCATTCTATTGGCAGTTATTAGAGTTTTTATGTTGAGCCTTCCCCCTAATCACCTCCTTCCCTTTGATCGATTTGGCTGAAAAACAGTAAGTGTGGTCATTAGTGGATTCTGGATTCACATATACAATTTCGTGTCGATACATTCATTCTATCGGGAGTTATCTTCACTGATTCTTATAATTTTATTTTTTCTCGAATTTATCGCAGATTACGTAACTTCCCCTATACTTCGTATCACATTCTCATGATGTCAACATTTGATATCATCTCCAACCCCCTGGGAGAAATATCTGACTATGCCCTTGCGAAAGCATCATGTTAAAGTCTGGCTTCCGCTGTCACGTTAGTTTTTCAAGAACTACTCAATGAGAAGACCGTTAGCTGATGATTTAGGTTCGTTTTTGTACCTGAGGGTCTCCTTCGACAAAAACCAAACCACTTAATTCTTCACAGAAGTAATACTTGTTCACTCAATTTTAGAAAATTTATCACTTTTGTATATAATTAGCGTATATTTCAAATACGTGTTGAAGAAAATGAACAAATCATATTGACATTTTGTTCGTAACGTCCTCTCATGAGTTGAGCGAGTTATGTAATCGCTCAGATATTTTATGTTAGTCATTTTGACTCATGCCTACCATCGCCTACTACCTCTTTCTCTTCATGGACATGAGCCCGACTTAACAGTGGGAGTAAGAAATTTTGCATACCTAGTTTTATTCTAAAAATCAAAGGACCTTGACCGGGTATCGAACCTTGAGCTCAGTAAGCAAGCATGCATACCACTGAGCTACCAGCGCCCTCAGCAAATCAATGTTATTTTCACCGAATTGTTTTACCGCTCCTTGTTTTAAAAAATGAAATAAAATAATAATATCAATGCCGGTGTGTGTGTGTGTGTATGAATACCATAACTCCCGATCCCTGAATATATCGACACGAAATTATATATGTGTATCCAGAACTCCATAAAGAAGACACCTGTCCAGTTTCAGCCAAATCGGCCGAAAATAAGAAGAATGAGAGGAGAAGGTTCAAATCAAAAACAATATTTTATTTTTTTTTAATTACAAAGACATATTTACAACTGTATAAAAAATATAAACAACAAGCGAATGTGCTAAGGTAGAAAAAATGGCAATGTCAAAATGTCAAGAGGAGAAATCACCCAGTTAACACTGCCTAGGCACTGAATCACACTCATTTATGACTAATCACAGAATGTCTCTAGGCCATTAACTCTCAAGGCGTCGTTCAGGTATGGCAGAAGGAGGGGACGGACTCGAGGATTTTAGGCTTCTCACACACC
The DNA here is from genome assembly GCA_963662175.1 of Aradus depressus. NCBI lineage: Eukaryota > Metazoa > Arthropoda > Insecta > Hemiptera > Aradidae > Aradus > Aradus depressus. The sequence goes on along the minus strand of OY759222.1, from coordinate 20,063,647 downwards.
AAAGCCGAGCCAAGCCGGGCCGGGCGAAGCGATGCGAAGCCAAACCGAGCGGAATCTGCCTGCTTTCGCACCGAAGCCGATTCGCTCTCAGTATGTTTTCTAGCCTTGTAGTGAGAACTGGGCTGAAACACCGAACTAGACTAAATGACGGAAGAAACCGCTTGGCAGAAAACGCTCGAATTGGCGGTAGGTAGTACTGCTCAAAACCGCTCGGCCTTGGTTTGAATACTCCCATGTAAACCCTGCGTATTTAGCGCTCAAGCGTTTTCCGCCCGGCTCGGCCCGGCTTTGGTGTGAAACCCCACTAAATGTGGGTACTAAAGGAAGAAAATAATTTCTTCTACCTGGATCTAACTAATTCGATGATAAAGGGAATATTGAAATCAGTGTGAAGGGTTTTATTCGAGACGTAATAAGAAGCATTGGCTATTGTACAAAGGATTTTGGATTGTAAGGATTGAATGCGCTGAAGACTGGAAGCATTAGCAGAACCCCATAGTTCAAGTTCATGTCCATATAGACTTGAGTATTGCGTTATATATTAGTAGTTTAGTTCTCACAGTTAATTTTGATGTTTTGTCCAGTAATGTTAGTAACAGTTTGTATTGTCTGTTCATTTCCAGTCTTTTCAATCTGGTGTGAGGATTCCCCGTCATTCATTAGTGAAATATGAGGTCTAAGTAGCGAACATCGTTTTTTGAAAGAATGGGATTGTTGTTAAGGAAGACGGGAGGGGGGCAAGTATATTTTCGCCAAACAATGGATTGCTTGTGAATGGAGAACGAAAACTTAATTGATTGATCCGTACTTGGTAGTACACTTTGCCGGTAATTCGCCGACTGAGATTTCCCCCGACTCCTGTGACACCCTGAATCTCTATAGTGGGTGCCAGCTGACTTGTATGAGCTACAGATGCCGGCACTATATATAGATCCTATTTTGGAATGTGTTAAACTGAATAGACTTGACACACCATTCCCTCCTTAGAACATTGTCTTCTATCGTCTAGCCTTCTAACCTATAAATATAAATTTCACTTCCCTCAACCACACTAAAACCTCGTTATAACGCTCCTCTAGGAGAGAAGTGGGTTTATATTCGGAAAAATACAAAAATCCAATAGCAATAGAAATTTTAGGATATTACTTGGAAGATTTAGATATGAGTTATGTCCTGGAAGTGTCTGCAGGCTCTGTACCTTAGACGAAAAGGACGACCTCATACACTTTTTGTTCCATTGTCCCTCTTTGTGTATCCCCAGGCAAACATTTCTCCACAATTATCTCACTAATAGACCAGAATATTATTCAGAAACATTTGTGCATATTTTAAATAATTTAGAAGTTAGAAAAATTAACAATTTATATTTATTTTTTACTGTTGTCTTGAAAATAAAGAATAATATAATTTAATTTGTTGCATGTAAGATGGATATATCTGGTTTTATATAATTTTTGAATTGTTCCTTTATCCTGGTTGCTTGCACTATTCATATTTAAAGAGCATGTCCATTTTTACTATTTCAATATTAATAAAAATAAAGAAAACGTATGTTTTTTAAAAAATATTGTCTATTTCACAAATAATATATAATATGGGAGTACTTTCGATATTGCTACCATCTTCAGCCATGACTTAACAAATACTAAATTGAAGTTCAACTAGGTAGTTTACAATCCAACCGGTAGGTAGGTATCCTTTTTCAGCCCCTACGGGGTTTTCCTATCCTTTCTGTACAGTTAATATTTGAAATATGGAAAAAATAAAAAATGACATTTCGTCCCAAATTGGGATCTTAAAAATAAAAAATTTGAAATAGTATGTGTTAATTAAATGCATATATGACGTGAATTAAAGATAACAATTGTTAATATATGAATAAAAATAAAATAAAAAGTTTTATAAAATAAAATATACAGTTTTTTGAGAGAGTAAGTACGTATACACAGAGACTGGAGGATTATATTATTGGCGATAAAAGGGGTGAGTATTTGAGATTGGTCTGATCGTTCATACAATTTCCTTTTTGTAGCGTTCTGTTTATTTCTAGTTGTTCCAGTGAGTTGAGTAATGTACCTTTGTCACAAAAATGTAGGTATTGTATGCCTGTATTTATATCGAAATGGTGTTTGTTTTCGTTGTGTTGTGCAAAAGTTGATTTTACTGAGTTATATGATGCGTATTTTATTTTATTTTATATACTTAACTATAAGAATATTTATTTTGTAAAAAAAAAAAAAAAAAAAAAAAAAAAAAAAAAAAAAAAAAAAAAAAAAAAAAAAAAAAAAAACACTCATTGTGTATCCCTAGACAAACATTTCAAATATATACCTATAGTCCTGCCATAAATACTGTTACAAAAGTTGGACTTTGATTTAATCCTTCGGTATTGTTTACATAGGCCTCACCTATATCAGATTGTTTACTTTGGACATCAGGCTAATAATCCCAATTAATTTGTATTTTTCTTTCGCTCAGTTAACATGGAGTGGGGTAACAGTTAGTTCATTGCCGATGATTCGACGAGCAATTTTTTGTCAGATAACTCTCTGATGGAGTCGAGTACCTCAACTAGTAGCGACGATAGATAACTCTCTGATGGACTCGAGTACCTCAACTAGGAGCGACGATAGATAACTCTCTGATGGACTCGAGTACCTCAACTAGGAGCGACGACAGATAACTCTCTGATGGACTCGAGTACCTCAACTAGGAGCGACGATAGATAACTCTCTGATGGACTCGAGTACCTCAACTAGGAGCGACGATAGATAACTCTCTGATGGACTCGACTACCTCAACTAGGAGCGACGACAGATAACTCTCTGATGGACTCGAGTACCTCAACTAGGAGCGACGATAGATAACTCTCTGATGGACTCGAGTACCTCAACTAGGAGCGACGATAGATAACTCTCTGATGGACTCGAGTACCTCAACTAGGAGCGACGATAGATAACTCTCTGATGGACTCGAGTACCTCAACTAGGAGCGACGATAGATAACTCTCTGATGGACTCGAGTACCTCAACTAGGAGCGACGACAGATAACTCTCTGATGGACTCGAGTACCTCAACTAGTAGCGACGATAGATAACTCTCTGATGGACTCGAGTACCTCAACTAGGAGCGACGATAGATAACTCTCTGATGGACTCGAGTACCTCAACTAGGAGCGACGATAGATAACTCTCTGATGGACTCGAGTACCTCAACTAGGAGCGACGACAGATAACTCTCTGATGGACTCGGAGTACCTCAACTAGTAGCGACGATAGATAACTCTCTGATGGACTCGAGTACCTCAACTAGGAGCGACGACAGATAACTCTCTGATGGACTCGAGTACCTCAACTAGTAGCGACGATAGATAACTCTCTGATGGACTCGAGTACCTCAACTAGGAGAGACGACAGATAACTCTCTGATGGACTCGAGTACCTCAACTAGTAGCGACGACAGATAACCCCCTGATGGTACCTCAACTAGGAGCGACGATAGATAACTCTCTGATGGACTCGAGTACCTCAACTAGGAGCGACGATAGATAACTCTCTGATGGACTCGAGTACCTCAACTAGGAGCGACGACAGATAACTCTCTGATGGACTCGAGTACCTCAACTAGTAGCGACGATAGATAACTCTCTGATGGACTCGAGTACCTCAACTAGGAGCGACGATAGATAACTCTCTGATGGACTCGAGTACCTCAACTAGGAGCGACGATAGATAACTCTCTGATGGACTCGAGTACCTCAACTAGGAGCGACGACAGATAACTCTCTGATGGACTCGAGTACCTCAACTAGTAGCGACGATAGATAACTCTCTGATGGACTCGAGTACCTCAACTAGGAGCGACGATAGATAACTCTCTGATGGACTCGAGTACCTCAACTAGGAGCGACGATAGATAACTCTCTGATGGACTCGAGTACCTCAACTAGGAGCGACGATAGATAACTCTCTGATGGACTCGAGTACCTCAACTAGGAGCGACGATAGATAACTCTCTGATGGACTCGAGTACCTCAACTAGGAGCGACGATAGATAACTCTCTGATGGACTCGAGTACCTCAACTAGGAGCGACGATAGATAACTCTCTGATGGACTCGAGTACCTCAACTAGGAGCGACGACAGATAACTCTCTGATGGACTCGAGTACCTCAACTAGTAGCGACGATAGATAACTCTCTGATGGACTCGAGTACCTCAACTAGGAGCGACGATAGATAACTCTCTGATGGACTCGAGTACCTCAACTAGGAGCGACGATAGATAACTCTCTGATGGACTCGAGTACCTCAACTAGGAGCGACGATAGATAACTCTCTGATGGACTCGAGTACCTCAACTAGGAGCGACGATAGATAACTCTCTGATGGACTCGAGTACCTCAACTAGGAGCGACGATAGATAACTCTCTGATGGACTCGAGTACCTCAACTAGGAGCGACGACAGATAACTCTCTGATGGACTCGAGTACCTCAACTAGTAGCGACGACAGATAACTCTCTGATGGACTCGAGTACCTCAACTAGGAGCGACGACAGATAACTCTCTGATGGACTCGAGTACCTCAACTAGTAGCGACGACAGATAACTCTCTGATGGACTCGAGTACCTCAACTAGGAGCGACGACAGATAACTCTCTGATGGACTCGAGTACCTCAACTAGTAGCGACGACAGATAACTCTCTGATGGACTCGAGTACCTCAACTAGTAGCGACGACAGATAACTCTCTGATGGACTCGAGTACCTCAACTAGTAGCGACGACAGATAACTCTCTGATGGACTCGAGTACCTCAACTAGGAGCGACGATAGATAACTCTCTGATGGACTCGAGTACCTCAACTAGGAGCGACGATAGATAACTCTCTGATGGACTCGAGTACCTCAACTAGGAGCGACGACAGATAACTCTCTGATGGACTCGAGTACCTCAACTAGTAGCGACGATAGATAACTCTCTGATGGACTCGAGTACCTCAACTAGGAGCGACGATAGATAACTCTCTGATGGACTCGAGTACCTCAACTAGGAGCGACGATAGATAACTCTCTGATGGACTCGAGTACCTCAACTAGGAGCGACGATAGATAACTCTCTGATGGACTCGAGTACCTCAACTAGGAGCGACGATAGATAACTCTCTGATGGACTCGAGTACCTCAACTAGGAGCGACGATAGATAACTCTCTGATGGACTCGAGTACCTCAACTAGGAGCGACGATAGATAACTCTCTGATGGACTCGAGTACCTCAACTAGGAGCGACGATAGATAACTCTCTGATGGACTCGAGTACCTCAACTAGGAGCGACGACAGATAACTCTCTGATGGACTCGAGTACCTCAACTAGTAGCGACGATAGATAACTCTCTGATGGACTCGAGTACCTCAACTAGGAGCGACGATAGATAACTCTCTGATGGACTCGAGTACCTCAACTAGGAGCGACGATAGATAACTCTCTGATGGACTCGAGTACCTCAACTAGGAGCGACGACAGATAACTCTCTGATGGACTCGAGTACCTCAACTAGTAGCGACGATAGATAACTCTCTGATGGACTCGAGTACCTCAACTAGGAGCGACGATAGATAACTCTCTGATGGACTCGAGTACCTCAACTAGGAGCGACGACAGATAACTCTCTGATGGACTCGAGTACCTCAACTAGTAGCGACGACAGATAACCCCCTGATGGTACCTCAACTAGGAGCGACGATAGATAACTCTCTGATGGACTCGAGTACCTCAACTAGGAGCGACGATAGATAACTCTCTGATGGACTCGAGTACCTCAACTAGTAGCGACGACAGATAACCCCCTGATGGTACCTCAACTAGGAGCGACGACAGATAACTCTCTGATGGACTCGAGTACCTCAACTAGGAGCGATGACAGATAACTCTCTGATGGAGTCGAGTACCTCAACTAGTAGCGACGACAGATAACTCTCTGATGGAGTCGAGTACCTCAACTAGGAGCGACGACAGATAACTCTCTGATGGAGTCGAGTACCTCAACTAGTAGCGACGACAGATAACCCCCTGATGGTACCTCAACTAGGAGCGACGATAGATAACTCTCTGATGGACTCGAGTACCTCAACTAGGAGCGACGACAGATAACTCCCTGATGGTACCTCAACTAGGAGCGACGACAGATACCATGTCGTGTCTAGCACCTAGTGTTCATTTTACTTGACAAAGGATACGATTAGAAAACTCTTTAAAGAGCTCGTCCTTGGATGGAGTCTTGTTTACAGATGGAGCTATTATTGTGTACACAGTTCCTAATGAATGTACGTACTGTGTACAACGTCAATACTGTCAAAATAATAAATTAAACAAAGTTAGAGCACGCTAACTATTCTAAATTACGATCACGTTACACAAAAAATTCAAATTTTATTTTTCAAATACGTAAATATATTATTCAGGGACTTTTTTTTTTTCCTTTTTTGATTCAGCGGCATTGGGAAACATTATTTAAGGTCGAAAAATCAACAATTTTTTTCCCTACAGTTAGAAAAGTGAAAGAAAAACAGGTTTATTAGAGCTGAAACTCTATATTTGACTTGAATAGTGGCATCTGAATCGCCATACTAAATGTATCGATACATTCAGTTTTTAGGGTATTTATGTCGAGCCCCTCTTCTCTGGTTCCTCCTTCCCTTCAAGCGATTTCGAGGAAATAATTAATATTCTATAATAATTCGTCAGTTATCGGGATTTTTGAGTTGAGCCTCCCACTGATCCCCCCTCCCCTTTGGCTGATTTTGGTTACACATATAAAATTATGCATCGATACATTCATGCTATTTTATTATATAACTTGCCCTATACATCTTATAGCTGGGTCAGTATCAAAATATATTTTTAGTTAGTAATCGTAGCTTAACTTCAAAGGTCATATCGCCTACTACCAGTGACGAAAGACCTTAAGATGGAGGATCTTAACCTGATAGGAGTACCTGACATCGTGAAGGCCTCGGAACCATCACTTATGGGCGGCATGCTCAAGTTTTTTCCACTTGGCAGATAAAAAAGTAAGGGCCTCGGCCAGGTTTCTAACTCGCGATCTATAGCACAGTAAGCAAGCACGTTGCCACTGAGCTGCCTCCCCCCCCCCCCCCCCTTAGTCTACGCCACAGTTGAGGGAGGAGGGACTATGAGAACTATACTATAATGTGCGGAGTTGTGAGGTTGGGTTGGAAGAAAGAACGGCTTCTATTGTACTAACCATCCGGGTTTCTACAGGTTGTCGCCCTACTCTAAACATCCACGTCCATACCTCTAGATGGGTAGTAGCATGGAATCTAGTCATTGCACTCTCAGGAGGATTCGAACTTCAGCTCTTCACATTTGTAGAACCCCCTCCCACCACGCTCTGTTAGTCACGATCTAAACGGCATCCCATTTGAGGGAGCAAAAACGTGTCAACCTTTTTTTACTTGTCTAATGCATGGTAAAAGGTAAAGTATCGTTCAAAAATTATAAATAAAACCTGGTTAAAAATGGCTCATATCACTAAAAAAAAGGCTGTTGCCTCCTATTTCTGTATATGCAATATGCCTTTAGGAGCAGATATTGATGAGCCCTTACGCCTAGGCGTGGAAGAAAAGATACGCGGACAGTTCAGACCGGAGCGTTGCAAGGACATTGCCCAGGATTGGATAGTGAGAAAATGGCAACAACGAACGACACGCATACTTTCCGGATGTCCGGGTATGCCTCGACTCGACGTGGGTACAGCCTGCGACTGGATGCCCCAGATATTATCAGGTCATGGAGATTTTAACTCCAAATTCCTAAATCCACATACTAAAATTCGTGTCGATAAGTTTATTTCATGGGGAGTTATCGTGTTCACACACACACACACATAAAGACAGAAGTTTTTTCTCTTCATATTTGGAATCTAGAGGTCGGAGAGTATAAAATTCCGTTAAAAATTAACGATCGAATTTTTAACCAAATCCATAACTTCCCCTATACTTCGTTTAGCTGGGGAAATAAGTTAGACCATCTTACTTCGGGGCCTCAAGTACATTTATCCAAGATAATACCGCTTATATTTACCATAAAATAAAATATTTCTTCAAATAAAAGTTGTAGACAAAATTAAAAAGCACATATTATATTATATGCATTTTTAGATGTATGCTTGATTTTGACAAAAACGGTTAGACCTATCGAAAAATTTGTTTTCAACAAAAATGTTCCTTATTAAATTTACTGTAATATTTTTTCGGACCAGCCTTTGTTTTAACGAATTATCTATATCTACAAGATCTATTTGAGATAAAAACAAATCTAGATCACGTCGTCCTTCGGATGGGATGCCGATGGACCCGAGCCTATGTCAGGTACTTTTTAAAGACCCCTACCACCCGTATAAACCTGGGTAGACAAAATGTAGAACTCAAGTTGAGTCAGGCACATGTCCATCAAAGCGACGAAAGAGCGCTCTGGTAAAAGACCTCGTAGGTAAAGCCCGGGCATGAGCCACAAAACTAACTAATATAAATTGCCTAATATAAATTAAAAGGGAACATATTTATCGTAGGGAAAAACCATTTGAGAAAATATCAATAAACTTGTTTATACTCGATTTTCTGATTAACTTTTCATCGTAAAATAAGTAAGTCTCCGACGAATTATAGTGAAGAAAATGGGATATTTTATATTTTTATAAAAATATTTAGATCTTCCAGTTCTGGGTCTGTGAAGTTTTGACCCCGAAATACTTGAAGCATTTATCCGTAAACTTCGTCCAAACAACCGAAAGTCTGTTTTACTGGAGTTTTCCTACAGTTGACTTCGTTTTATTTTGTTTAGTTCGTTGGTCCTGGTGACTCTACTATGGGAGTCCTAAATTTTGCCTACCCTACATTTTTATTCATATAGGGTCTTTAACGAGTACCTGACATCGTTCAGGCTGGGCGAACGTTTGACGTCCCATCCGAAGGACGCCGTGCTTAAGTTTATTTAACCTCTCAGATAAAATAAACTAAGGGCCTCGGCCGGGTTTCAAACCCACGATCTTGAACTTAGAAGGCAAGCATGCATACCACTGAGCTACCGGTGCCCTCTAAATAGAGATATAAATGAGCCGTAGATATCGGATTAGAATCCAATATGGAGGTTGTTTAGAGTTGAGGGGAGCAGGGAGGGAAGGTATGACAACAAGAGAGGGAGGCCGGTTGAGCAGCTTGGAGAAGGAAGGCAAGTCGCCCCGTTATCAGCTGACTGTTCAAGGCCTCACACAGCCACAGCCCCAGGCCCAGGCCCAGGCAGGCTATCGATTAGACAAAATGGCCACTCCATTCTTTGAAGGAGATAGCTCCGTATATACATGTATGTGGCATTGAAAAAAGTGGCTAGATATTACAACTCATGTGCACGCAAACACTAATCGATTCATTCAGTATCCTCATCGATATAGTTCACCTTAAAATGTAGCCATTTGAACAGAGGATGTTCAGATAAGGATGACAACCTGTAGATACATTTAAGAAGAAAAAAAATATCAGTGAATCCCTGGCAATGTACTTCCCCAGTATAGATAAAGGTTACTGGGTGGTAGCATGGTGGATATATTCCCTTCTATTATGGGATAGGTTGTGGTTTGTTTATTATATAAATACTCAGTGACAATAGAGTACAGTTACTACAAGATAAAGGTTACTGGGTGGTAGCATTGGATATATTATATTCCCTTCTATTATGGGATAGGTTGTGGTCTGTTTATTATATAAATACTCAGTGACAATGAGTACAGTTACTACAAGATAAAGGTTACTGGGTGGTAGCATTGGATATATTCCCTTCTATTATGGGATAGGTTGTGGTCTGTTTATTATATAAATACTCAGTGACAATGAGTACAGTTACTACAAGATAAAGGTTACTGGGTGGTAGCATTGGATATATTCCCTTCTATTATGGGATAGGTTGTGGTCTGTTTATTATATAAATACTCAGTGACAATGAGTACAGTTCCATAAACCCATAATGACGACATTTAATAATTTTCGGCGGAATCAGTAGAAGAGAAGGGGGATCAGACTGGGAGCGCAACTCAAAAACTCTAATAAGTGCCGATGTAATGAATGTATCGACATGTAAAATCAGAAACCAATGAGGGGACGTAACCTGTCAAATTTCAGCAATATCGACCAAAGGGAAGAGGGAGCTCATTTCAAAAACCCGAATAACTGCCAATGTAATGAATTGATCGACACAAACTTTAGTACGAGGATTTACGAGCACCTATTTAAGTCAACAGTTGAATATTAGCGCAAACGATGAACTGGTAATGAAGGAGAGAAAAGTAATTGATTAATTATATCTGGGGAAGTATGTTGCCGGTGATTCACCGACTTTCTTTTAAGAAGGTAACCCTCCTGAGAAGGTTATATTACGTTCAGTGAGCTCTCCATGGTTATAACACGGCTTATTCTTGTAGGCTATATATAACATCCATTCGTGTTAAAAGTCTCAGTAGTGTATTTTATTTACAGCCCAATCACGCAAATTGTTTTGTTACAAAATAAGAAATAATGTATTTTCTAATTTCTTTTTGAATATATAATATATTTTCAAGAGAGCGGTTCAATATCAAGTGGTAATATAACCTTCCCTTATGATCGATGAAAGTATACTCACAGCCTTGCGAGGAACAATTACTCTTAGCTAACCAATTGAATGACAATCGATATGAATATATCGATATGTAATGTAAAGTCGATTGCTGGCAACAGTTTGTGAGTATAAGGGGAGACAATAGACTTCCTGTTATGAAAAAAGGATCGTACAGCGTTTATTGAAACCAATTTTATGATAGTTCTATGGAAAAATTAACAATGGGATATATCGATATAAAAACGATAGTATGTAAATCGATTATGTGCGAGTGGATAGTACGAGGAGTGTTTTTTTTTTTGTTTTTTTTTTTGTCTACATTACCTGCCCTGTTAGTCAACGGCCGACCTCGAAACACAACCTCAATCACCATTCTCTCCGAAAGGCAGCTATGAGGAGGAGGAGAGAAGGAGGCGGGTTTCCATCGACGACGCCGCGTTATCTTCTGATTGTTGCTGTTGTTGTTGTTGTAGATGTTGGATGACAACACGACACAAGACACACCAAGGAGGGGAACACTAACTGACGATACAAGGGGGGCACTGACTGGACTGACTGCGTAATAAAGGGCACACCAGAGAGGAGGACGGTAGGTGCTGGCTTTCCCCCCACCATCACCTCCCCTCCTCTCCTCTCCTCTATCCCTCACTCTCTTTCACTCTATCTCTCTCACTTGTTCACTCTCTCTCTCACACTTCCACCCCCCCTCCCCCTAGCCTTTTCCCCATCACACGGTGGAACAGAGCAGTGTTGTCGGATTGAGGGAAATTTCCCGGTGGCAGGGACACAAACCAACCAAACTCGCCCCTCATCATTCCCGCCCTGAGAAGCTCCGGTAGCCTACTGAAACCCGACTTTCGGATGGGACGTTAAGCGATGGTCCCGAGCCTGTATCTGTCTGTGAACTTATATAACTAGAAACACCAATTTATTTTCCGCGAAAACGCTCACCTCAAAAACAATTTTGATTTTTAGCTCGATCGATTTTTGGAAAGAGTGAAAACTTAGTTTATTAATTCACACATTGCCGACTTTTACTTCCCCAGCTATTCGAAGTATAGGGAAAGTTATGTAATAAGTAAAGTTTTAAAAGAAATTTCATATTTTCCGAGCTCTAGATTCCAAAAATGTGCCTGTGAACTTGATAACTCTCGATAGAATGAATGAATCGACAAGAAATATTATATGTGAATCCAGAACACTCAAGTGACTACACGTTTTCAGCCTAATTGGCCAAAGGGAAGGGAGGTGTTTAGGGGGAGGGCACAACACAAAAACTCTAATAACTATCGATAGAATGAATGTATCGGTACAAAATTTAGTATGAGGATTTACGAGCCCCTATGTAAGTCAATTTTTTTTTTTTACTTTTCCGAGGGCTGATTTGTGTCACCGTGGCCTTGTGACATCATATCGCCTACTACCAGAGCGCTCTTTCGTGCCCGACTCTACTATAGGAGTCCTAAATTTGCCAACCCAGGTTTAATTCTTAGAGTGAGGAGTATCTTCAAAGAGTACCTAACATTTTATATTTTTCGATATTTTATCTGACAGATGAAAGCTTTTCCTTCATCTTTTCCGCTTATAATTTTCTAGAAACATGAAATCAAGTTAAAAGCTCAATAGACAATTTTTGATCGATACCACGTAAAGCTCTCCTAATGTACATTTTCTTGAACATTCCAGTTACTAATGTACACATTGACAATTTAAAGGCACAAATCAAATCATTTTTTTTTTCCCGAGGGCTGATTGGTGTCACCGCGGCCAGAGTAGGCCTATTGTGTGCCCTGTGTGTATTGGTCCCTACAGCAGCCCTGTATCTTTGATTTAGTCCAGGATTCTTCTGCAGGTTCCTTCCATTAGCTGCTTGTTTTCTGTTATGGCAGACCCGAAGCAGTGGAAACGTCTGCTTTCTAGTGCCCCGCAACGGCTTAGAATATGAACCGGAGTCTCATTTTCCTCGCCACATTTCCTGCACAGAGGGCTTCTAGCGATGCCCATATTGTATAGGTGTTTGTTCATATGACAGTGTCCTGTAATCAGCCCTGTCATAGCTCTTAGATCCATTCTGCTCATATTCAGGAGTTCTCAATATCAAGTCAATAATTGAATATAAGCGCAAACGGTCGACTGGTTTTGGAGGAGCGAAAAATTAATTGATTAATTCGTTCTGGGGACGTACATTGCCGGTGATTCACTTACGACTTTTTTTTCTTCAAGCCACCGGAACTGACGTTGCGGAAGATTTTGACACTGACGCCTCCTCTCATTGCAAGAAAGCTGCACTAAACTTTATATAGCTTGGGTGATATCTGGATCGAAGGGTCTAAGGAACGCCATGTAAACGGTTTATGGCCCTCGTATACCCTTCAAATTATCTACATAAACTGGTGTTGTTTCGTAGCAGCTTTTATCGTTTCACCTAATTTGATAACATTTTGAGGGAATGTTCCGGATAACCGGGGGGTCAAGAAAAAAAATTGTATTGGCATATCCTAATGGTGAACTGAACTAGGCGTCTGATAGCAGGATTCAGTCAATTACGTACTTCATTGAGGAGGGGATACGTTTAGCGTTCATCTTCAATAATTCTGTAGAATCACCAGCAATGTACTTCCACAGGACAAATGTAAAACAAATCGATCATATTAAAGGAAGGCCAAGATGGCGGGCAACCAATGGAAAAGTTCCAATAATTTGTAATCCTAATGATAAATACATATATCAAACACACTGGAAAATGTCTACATACTTCGAACGGTGAGCGATGTGTACACCTAGGGACCTAAGCATTCAATACTCCGATCCCTTCCCTAGATGCACTAATGAGAGTCTTAAATGCCTAGCAAGTTTAAGTTACTAAGGGCCTAATCCTTGGCTATTCAACAAGTACAAGATACAAGTACATACCCGGCCGAGGCCCTTAGTTTATTTTATTTGCGAGATAAAATAACCTTAAGCACGTCGTCCTTCGGATGGGACGTTAAGCGATGGTCCCGAGTCTGTACGATGTGAGGTATTCGTTAAAGAACCCTGCCCTACTTTGATAAAAATTTAGGGTAGGCAAAATTTAGGACTCCCACAGTACAGACGGGCTCATGTCCACCAGAGAGACGAAAGAGCGGTCTGGTAGTAGGCGATGTGACCTCGGGGCAGCCATTTAAAGTTTTGCTACTCCCAGATAAAAAAATTTGCCGGTGAATCACCGGCAGTACACTTCCCCAGCATCAATTTATCAATTACGTTTTCTTTCTCGCTCCAAAACAAATCGACCATTATTCCGCACATCAGCAGTTATTAGGGTCTTTAAGCTTAAGCCCATCCCCTGATCACCCCCTTCTCTTTCGTCGATTTTCCGAGAAGTTAATAGCTTCTTATGGGGTTTTGAATTTAAATACAATTTCATGTCGATACATTCATTACATCTGCAGTTATTACAGTCATTGAGTCCACACACAGACAGGAATGATTTTTTAACCCCCAACACAAAAGGAGGGGTGTTATAAGTTTGAAGTCTTTGTCTGTATGTGTCTGTCTGTGGCATCGTATCTCCAAGACGTCTTTCTTTTTTCGTTTCAAAAACTGGTATTTGCGAGATGGCTCTTAGCCATGTTTGGTGATAATCGGGTAAGCCCTTTCTAAGTTCTTCAGGTTTCATCAGAGCCTGTGTAGGGATCTCTGCCTCTATTACAGCTAGAGACTTGGAGTTTGAACTCTAATGTTTATAAGACCAAGCAAGCTCCTTCTTATGTTTATTTTTTGTTTCGGGGTTTTTTAAAATTTTTAATTTAATATTTTTCACTAATTATATATAAAATTCAGAAAAAAAAAGTCAACATCAAATTTCCCATTACAAAATTCCATGGGCCTGGAACGCCTGAACGTAAGAAAGCATGAGTCTGGAGGTCTATGTAAACTCCTGGTTGTCCTTGACTCCCTCATCACATACTAGCATACTAGTACCAGCACAATGTAATGGTAAGTAAGTAATGGAAATTCTGTTTGCTTCCAAACAAAAAATACAAGAAAGAAATACTTTATCATTTGTATCAGCAGCTATTTTGAATTTTAAATTTTACAGAAATATATTCTGTTGAGGGCAATGACATCATTGAGCCCCCCCCCCCCCCCCCCCCCCCCGCCACCATCTTGCATGTTTTCCAATGACACTTATTGTTTTCCCAGTGGCCAGATAGCGAACTTATGATCAGTTACCAAAAATGCAACGAAGGGAACAGATTCAAATTAAAATTACCAATTTTAGTGTATCCGTTTCTTAAGCTTCTCTGGGATGTTAACTATGTTGATAATGGCGGAGAAAATCAACAATTTCATATACCCCATCTCAAAATCAATATGGTGGGAATATCTTGTTTAATGGAGCTTCGATCAATTTGAGTAAAGTATACGTAAGATATATTGTGACCCAAAGAGAAGTGTCCCGAAATAGACAAAGTTGAAGACACCTCTGGAAGAAATACCGGAAACAATCATGACGCCTAAAGAAACAGACATTTTAGTTAGTTATTATGGACTCCTACCCAGGCTTCAACTACGAAGTTATATCGCCTTCTACCAGAGAGCTCTTTCGTTACTCTGATAGACATGAGCCCGAGTAAATTTTGCCTAACCAGGTCTATTGATTGTGATGAAAAACCTAAGAGCCTTGGCCGGGTTTCGAACCCGCGATCTTGAGGCCAGCTACCTCAAGCTTAGACGTTTTATTAAATATTTTATTTCTTTAGATTTTTTTTTTGTATTATAAAAAATGCATAGGATATCCCTTACGTACATATACATATTTATATCGAAATGGTGTTTGTTTTCGTTGATGTGTTGTGCGAAAGTTAATTTTACTGAGTTATATGTTGTGTCAATGTTTAAGTCTATTTCTGATGTGTTTTTTTATCCAGTTTTTTAATTGTTTTCCAGTTTGACCTAGATAGACTAAATTGAGAAGGAAGAATGCCCAGCCAAGGTTAAAAATAAAATTAATTTAGAAAGCAGAAAATAAGATAAGATAAAAAATAAATAAATGCATAATAAAAATATATTAATGTGTAAATGAGACAAAAATCAATATTATTGATTATGAACGAATAATTTAGAAAATATGATAAAAAAATATAATAAAACTAGAGAATGACAAAGACAAGAAAGAGATAGAAAAAAAAAAAGGGGGGGGGGGAAGTAATTTGAATGATTAGATAATTAAGGTTGACGAATTAGGGAATACGGGGGAGAGATCAAAGAGGAGTGGATTGTTTGGTGAAGAGGAATTGGAATAGTGAGGACTTGAAGGAAGCCACGGAAGGAGAGTGGCGGATTGGGGGAGGCAGGGAGTTCCAAAGAGAGGAGGCCTGGACAAGGAATGAATTGTGGAAGGCTGAGGAGCGATGGGAGGGGATGAAGAGGTCTGAAGGACGGGATCTAGTGTGCCTCTGGTGAACCGAGGACTGGAATTGAAACATTTGGTAGAGGTAGTAGGGTTCTTTGCATTGTGGGTACTATAACAAGAATTTGTCCAAATATCCTCATACAAAGTGAAGCACAAAGTTCCTATGTCCTTCAGGACCGAACTTCACAAGTCAAACACGATAAAAGTCTTCCCATAAACACCGCCAGAAAACACTTTCTTACAAATGTGACCAAAGATGATAGCATTAGTTTGGAGGAAGAGCCTACCTCTAGTACGGGACCAAACTTGACCAAATCTCCTGCAGTCAAGCACGCATACCACTGAACTACCGGCGCTCTCACCAAAAACAAACAGGTTAGGTTAGGTTTTATGACTCATGCCCGGGCTTTAACTACGAGGTCATATCGCCTACTACCAGAGCGCTCTTTCGTCACTCTGGTGGACATGAGTCCGACTCTACTGTGGGAGTCCTAAATTTTGCCTATCCTAAATTTTTATTTACCTAGGGTAGGGGGTCTTTAACGAGTACCTGACATCGTACAGGCTCGGGACCATCGCTTAACGTCCCATCCGAAGGATGGCGTGCTTAAGTTTATTTTACCTCCCAGATAAAATAAACTAAGGGCCTCGGTCGGGTTACGAACCCACGATCTTGAGCTCAGAAGACAAGCACGCATACCAAAACCACTGAGCTACCGGCGCCCTAATTTTTTATTGGTGGTTCACAATATCTGTGCAGAAAATGTTATCATTATGCCAATATACTAAAAGGGATTAATTGTAGGTAGGATCAAGGTTTGGATTGGACGATGGAACCCAGTCTCCGGTGGGAGTGGTAGTCTCTCTACACTTCCTCTCACAGAACATTGATTTTTCATTATTGTCTCCCATTAACCACACAGCATCAGTCTCCAACCTCTCCCCTCCACTTCTCCTCATTAACCACACCCACACTAAACACCCTCATCTAAACACCATTGTACCACTGTATCTGAAACATATTTCATAACATACTTTTAATTCTTGAGCACTTGGCAATTTGATGTTAAGCTACTCTCTTCACTTCGACACAAATAAATATGTTGATGTAATTTCGCACAATATACACAAACATTTTCTGTCAGAAACAGATCATATCAAAGTAATCACCTGTAAAACTTCTAAGCTAAGGGCTCCCAGTAGGCTTGTATCCAATCACTCTTACCACTCACCCAGTCTATCCGACTCATCTTCAGAGGTGTATGATTCACGATATCTTCTTGTGAACGTTTGACCTCGATATTCTCATGATGTAATCTTCAATAGCGTTTCTTCTTCCTATCTAAATAAATGTATAAATGAAAAACAAAAGTTACGAAATCCTTTTGAAGAAATTCAAGAGGGGGGGTCTATTCCATCACTTTTTTAACCTTCATCAAAACTGTTTTACACTTAAAATGTGTCCTTATACGATACCGAGAGAGCCATAAAAGTATGATAATAATAATATTTATTTCTGTTAAACATAACATGGTAATTGGAGACGACATAGTTTTTTAAATCAACAAAGCTTATAAGTTAAATCAACTGATATTAAATCTCAGAATATAAACAACTTAAAGGTGAATAATAATTATAATAATTATATATCCAAAACCATAGTTCTTTTACACCAATCTATTTATAGGAAGATTAGCCCTGACGGATTGATTGAATTTGAAGGGAGAGCACAAACGTGATACACTGACGACTTTATTTATTATATTAATATATATAAATATATATAAATATATATATATATAAATATAGTTATTAAGGTATTTGGATCGAGCCTCCTTCTCTGATCCCCCGCTTCCCTTCCATCCATCTCGCGAAAAATTAATAAGTGTCATCCTTATGGGGTTTTGAAATCAAATATACAATTTCATGTCGATATATTTATTACATTGGTAGTTATTGGGACGTGTTAGTTGACCCCATCTCTGAGCCCCCTTCCCCCTCAGTTGATTCCGCTGAAAATTAATAGATGTCGTCCTTATAGAGCTTTGAATTTATATATGAAATTTTGCGTCAATACATTCATTACAACGACAGTTATTAGAGTGTTTATACCCCCATTCCATTTGGTCAATTTGGCTGGAAGTCAATAGGTGTCGTTCTCGATACCTTCATTTTATCGGGTGTTCACAAATGCACATGTGGGCGCCGGTAGCTTAGTGGTATGCGTGCTTGTCTTCTGAGCTCAAGATCGTGGGTTCCTAACTCGACCGAGGCCCTTAGATTATTTTATCTGGCAGGTAAAATAAACTTAAGCACGCCGTCCTTTGGATGGGACGTTAAGCGATGGTCCCGAGCCTGTACGATGTCAGGTACTCGTTAAAGACGCCCTACCCTAGGTGAATAAAAATTTAGGGTAAGCAAAATTTAGGACTCCCACAGTAGAGTCGGGCTCATGTCCAACAGAGTGACGAATGAGCGCTCTGGTAGTAGGCGATATGACCTCGTAGTTAAAGCCCGGGCATGAGTCATAAAACCTAACCTAACCGCATCGAATATCTGACCGGTAACATAACTTCCCCTACATTTCATATCGCTTGAGTAAATAAAAACAATAAATAAATGGATACAAAATTCCCAAAATTAATAATAATAAATGAAATAGATACCATTTTTTTTCTTTTTACTTCACCTACGATACGATATTTAGCGCATGCAAAACACTTTTATATTTTGCTTCTTCATTTTTAAAATAACATTTTAATTAAACAATTACTTGGAAAATTGATCTTGGAACATGGAAGTTGTGTATGGTGATATATTTTTCATGTGCCCAATGAATGTAAACACTTTACGTAAAATGTGACTGATTGTGAGTGTGAAAGTTAGCTGGATTATGTACTTTCAAGAGCTTTCAAGAAAGCGTGACATCTTATTTACTTATTATATGTTTCTAAATAGAAAATCGTAAATACACAAGAAACTGAATAAATTAACTGTAATTTCAAGAAAACGAGCTTTGAGTAATTAATGTTGAAAGAGATTGATGTGATTATGACATTTAAATCCATGAAAAATAATTAATAAAATATTTATATATTTATATACGAACTATAGAAAACTTTTTTTATTTACAACTATATGAAAAATATATACAAGCAAATGCGCTAAGGTAGAAAAAAAATGTCAATGTCAATTTCAAGAGAAGAGAATTCACCCAGTGGTGACACACAACTGTCACTGCCTGATCTGAGAAGGTCTCTAGGCCAATGGCGCTTAAGGCGTCGTTCACAGGAACTGTGGCAGAAGGGAGAGTACGAACTAGAGCAGGAGTGGCCAACCCAAATGATCTTGCGGGCCACTTTGGAAATGCATTATAATCTCGCGGGCCGCATATAAAATTATATGGCTCAAAATCACTAAGGTGGAAAATTTACTTCGCCAACAAATCAATTACTGAAATCGTAACATTATTGAGTAAATGATCATAATGAAATACTAAAATTAATTCATTTTAACTGTATTCATGATACAATATACTTCAAAAATAAATTGAATTTTAAATTATTTTAATACATATATACGGAAAGTCATTTCGGGAACGCATCCTGAAGAACGATCTTGAATAACTATCTTCATGAAATCATATCAAAAATATATATCCCCATATTAGATATGGACCCACTACAAATTATTTTAATACATATATACGGAAAGTCATTTCGGGAACGCGTCCTGAAGAACGATCTTGAATCATATATACGGAAAGTCATTTCGGGAACGCGTCCTGAAGAACGATCTTGAATAACTATCTTCATGAAATCATATCAAAAATATATATCCCCATATTAGATATGGACCCACTACAAAAAATGTTTGGAGTGAAAATTTAAAACAAAATTAATTATTATTATTATTTTTATTATTATTCATACATATAAACATAGATAATATAATAATGAAATGATCGAATAATATTTAATTTATTTAAGTAGTGAGATATTTGTTTCTAAACTCTTTCACTTAGCTTTTGCAAGCCCATCTCAATGCGTGTATTTGCACATGTTTTGTGCAAAAACATATTTTGTAAAATTGTGATGAATCTCGAGGGCCGTAAAATTATTCAAGGCGGGCCGCGGGTTGGCCACTCCTGAACTAGAGAATTAATGTGGGGACTAGAAGAAAATCATTTTTAGTACCTAGATTTAGCTAATTCGATGACAGAAGAAATATTGAAATCAGTGTGGAGGGTTTTGGACAGGACCTCACACAGAAACCCCAATAATTGTAATGAATGTATCGGCATGAAATTTAGTATGATGCTCCCGATTATTATTTTTGTTATTATTCCTATGTAGGAAATCGATCGCATTTAATAGTAATATTAGCTCTAAACCTTACATTAAAAAAAAATATTCCTTTCTTTTATTTTTTACCTAAATCGAACCCTGGCATGATTTTTTTTATTTTCTTGAATTATTTTGAATTTTTTAAAAATAAAATGGTGCAATTTTCCCGAAGGGATAACTTTAGTTTCCAAACTCACTGAGAATGTCCTCATCCCTATCCCACAGGATACGGTTGGTTTTATTGATCACAATGTTGGTGTGGAGGCAAGTGAATCCAGGGTTGTGGAGCCTACAGAACACGGCAACCCCTGGACATATGCAATATACAAACCACAAAATAATCTAAGGGGTCTTCTCTTCTTTAATATAAAAATATTAATATTTATTTCCGTTATACGTTATAGTATATGTAAAAAAAATGTATACATAAAGATTGTTTGTAATATATAAAAAAAAAATATATATATATATAACAGCTATTGAATTATAGAGACGGACAGAGGAGCCGGTAGCTTAGTGGTATGTGGAAGGTAAAATAAACTTAAGCACGCCGTCCTTCGGATGGGAAGTTGAGCGATGGTCCCGCGCTTGTCCAATGTCAGGTACTCCCTAAAGATCCCCTACCCTAAGTGAATAAAAATTTAGGGTAGGCAAAATTCAGGACTCCCATAGTAGAGTTGGGCTCATGTCCACCCGAGTGACGAAGCGAGCGCTCTGGTAGTAGGCGATATGACGTTAAAGCGAACTTAAAGCCCGGGCCTGAGTCATAATAACTAACTATAGTCGGACGCACACGTGATTAGTCATAACAATTACAGTAAAACTTAAAAAATAAAGTCGTCGGTGAATGAAGGAATTAATAAATTACGTTTTTGCCCCGAGTTGAGCCCTCTCCCCTAAATCTCCTCTTCCCTTCGTCCGTCATCGCTGAAATTTGACAGGTTATGTCCTCATTGAATTTTGACTTCAAATATGAAATTTCATGTCGATACATTCATTACATCGGCAGTTATTGGGATTTGTGAGAGTTATGTTAGTAGGTGATATGACCTCGTAGTTAAAGCCCAGGCATAAGTCACAATAACTCGATCACTGTTTCGTAAGTGGCTTTTTGATGTCTGGACGATACTGAATAAATCTGGACGATATTGAACAAGTCAGTTTTCGTCCTGAGAGTCCAAAATGTAATAGGGTTTTGTTTTTCTGAATGGTTTAGAGAAAAACGATTAACTCGCAATAGACAATCTGTCAATAACACGAAGGATAACTGCAATAAGACGATATATTTTTTTTTCCTTCTAGATAGATGTCACCCGTTGAGGACGGGTCCACGTGCAATCCTTTCATAATCTTATCAAGGGAAACCGGGCTATTTCAATAGCTGGAGAGGATGATAGCTCGCCGGGAAAACGGGGAGTGAAGATGGCGGCCACTGACGTCATGTCAAACAAGACACCTGATTGGTCCTCCAGATGCGGAGAGATAAGGCATTAGGAAAACCGATCCAGGGAGGGATTCATCCCGATCACTTGATACAGTCCGCAGTTTACAGCAAATTTCACTATGTTTCATGACAACCAATCCAAAATTCTCCGCAAACATACACCTCCAACAGGACTTGCCAATCACAATTCCTAGTCTTCTTACTTCTATAAACCAATTAATGGACAGCTATGTGTGATTGAGCTCAGCAATGAGTACTTCAGGAGTAACAACACTATTAAAGTTGATATATTCTGTGATTCGTTATTCACTTATAACTAATAATAACTTATGTAACGATGAGATCCTATTTGATAAGCAGCGAGTTTAACAATAACGACCACATTATTATTATTATTGTGAGATACCATTTTAGCTTAATATAATTATATATACTAATATAATATATAAACGCAGGGGCAGTTGTGTCATGAACTTTATCCAACTGGGCTTTGATCTCTTTCGGTTTTAAGCCTTTTAAATATAAATGTTTTATCACCACTCGAAACTAACTTTTTTCAATTTTTTTAAATAAACAAAAGTTCTCTGCTACAATCGACGATAAAAATAAAACCACATGATCGATATAGCTAAAAATTTAACAGCTGTCTAGTGAGTAATGATGCTTCCGAAAAACAAACAATTTTCAGTGACCCGCGTGCCATTTTCTTGGATTTTCTAAGGACTTATTGAACGACCCTCGTAATACAAAATGAATGGAAACAAAATAAATCAACTATGTACAAAACAATAAATGAAATATGTACAGATAAATACTAATAAAATAAAAAAATAAAAACATGTAAAAAATAAAATTAAAAAAAGAATATACATATATAATAATAGTAAAAGATAAAAATAAATAGAAAATAAAATAAATAAATATTCAAGAATAGGTTTCAGCACGAGATATCTTGATACACCCCCGGTTTTCTCCCAGTCCCATCCCCCCAACTTAATGGAGGCAGGAGAGGCCGCGGGGGCTCTCATCCTGCTCCATAGCAGTGGAAGTAGACCAAGGAGATAAAAGCTGAAAGCGCGAATACATGAGAAGAGGAGACGGTCACCAAAACCCGTCCCCATTGGCCGTCTTATACTAGCAGGTGTCTTGGGCAGCAACTCCGTCTTCGGGGAGGGGAATATCTGGATGAGAGCGGGAGGATTAAGAGTCGAGCATTGGGATTGCCATGGGAGGAAAAGTTTGAGTGGATTTGATGAGGTTAATAACTATGGCTTAGCACAACCATAATTCTATTAATATAGGTCTTATTATTGTCTTTGGTCAGTTTGTTTTCAATAGAAAGTTTGCATTGTCTGCTGAGCAGCCGATAGAGCAGACAAAACCGAGGGGGTAATGTAAATTGTATGAAAAAGTTCAAAATTAAGTTAATATATTTTTCACTTCATTTTCCCATCTGTAGGAGGTATAGTGGAAGTTGGTTGGAAATTCGATGTTGAGTTTTACTTCATTGGATGATGCTCTGCCAGGGTTGGACAAGAGATCTCCGTCTGAGAGCTGTACCCTGCTGGCTGGTCTGGCCATTTGATCTGTTATATTATTGATCCCCGGGTCCCAACACTCCCAGCCCACACTTCTAATTGCTTCTCTCCTTCACTCCACTCCACTTTATCCACTTCAATTCACTTCCTACGTCTCTTCTTTATTCATTTCTTACTTTTTTTTTACATAGTATTATAATCGAGCGAATATACGAGACGGAATTTCACGTGCGTGTGATTGGAACTTTATGAGCGCTCGTAACTCTGGAGCTATTGCAGCGATAAACTTGAAATTTGATACCGTTTATATTTATGACAACCAAAAATTTCGTTAAAATAAAAACTGAAGAGAATACTACAAGACATCATTTTATATGCATTACTACTGTCGTTATTGGTGGCTGACTATTAATTAACTGCAAAAAAACAGAAAGTCAGTAAATCACCTGCAATGTACTTCCCCAACGTGAATTCATCCAGATTATGTTCTCCCTCTGAAAATCACGATCAGTTGAAAATAAAGACCCCGAAGTGAATAAAAATGTAGGGTAGGCAACATTTAGGACTCCCTATAGTAGAGTCGGGCTCATGTCCACCGGAGCGACGAGAAAGGCGATACGACCTCGAAGTTGAAGCCAGGGTATGAGTCACAATAAATACAAATTTTTTTAAAATAATTTTCTTAATGCTTATATCGCAGGCTGGGAAGAATACTGGTATAAGTCCGAAAAATCTGTTTTTGAGTTATACATATCACTAGGTAGAGCTCGTCTTGCTCTACGTAGGGGTTGTAGCGTTATAAAGATAGCACAAGGAGTGACCGCTAGAGAGCAGAAAGTCTACTTCGAGGCGGGAGAACAGCGGTTCAAAATCAGTTTTTTTTAAACTAGATTGACTTGGCAAATGTCGGAGGCATAGTTTTTTAATGCATCATTACCGAGTGCAATTTGAAACAATAATTGGTGCGCCCGCAATAGGTGAGTGTAGAGTTGAAAAATCTTTAAACTCGATTTTCTCAAAACCTATTTTTCGGTCATATACCAGTATTCTTCCCAGCGTGCGATATGTAGAGCTGAGGCGAAGAGTACAAGTAAGCGTTATTCAAAATTTAGTTAAAATGGTTATTAACATATAAAAATGGGAGCCATAGTGGCCGTGCGGGCTAGAGCGTAGAGGTTTGGTCGCATGGTCTCACCTTGGTTTGCGTGTTCGAATCCCGTCCGGGAGTGAGTTTTATTTCGTAGATAGAACTCCCTCCCGGGGCCATGGATGTCGTAAATAACTAGGTATAACACCATTATAAGAGTCATGGCTAATATGCATCGTACATAAGGCCAAAAAAATACAAAAAAAACATTCAAAAATACATAATGTCGAAGGATTGAGTTAATACTAATAATAACAATAAGAATAACCCATATTAACTCATTATTATTAAGGCCTTTAGTAATTAGGGTTTTTCAGTTGAGCCCCACTTCTCATCAGGCCCATTTTTCTGAAAATAGATGTTCTTATGCTTTTGTGTATGCACATATACAATTTAGTGTCAATATATTCATTATATCGATAGTTATCGTGTCTACAAACACCATAAAATTCTGTTGAAAACTTGACATTGAATTTCTAACCAATATTATAACTTCTCGTATACATACTTTGGTACAGTTGAAGAAGTAATATATATTTCCAAAAATACAATTTTAAACAAGATGTGAGGTATTTAAGAAGAAGATGAGAGGAGAGGTAAAGTTGAGAGAGCAGACAGGGCGATTATCTTGAAGATAAAAACCTGTTCGAGGCATAACTCTGGAGGGATACCGTTAAAGGACCCGGCCGAGCGGCTATCTCAGCCTTCGCCATCCTCTACACAGGTCATAGATAGTTTCAGGGCTCTTACAATCAATGATTACCACGGAAACATGCAACTGAAAAACGAAAAACCGAAAATAGGTCTTAAATTAGGTTAGTTAGTAATTGTGTTTCATGCCTGGGTTTTAACTTCGAAGTCATATCGCCTACTACCAGAGCGCACTTTCGTCTAAATTATTATTCAACTAGGGAAAAGGGTCTTCAAAAAGTAGATAGATAGATAAACTTTTATTGCACAAATTACAACCTCTATGGCAATGAGTGGGATTTTTTTTTCTTTTACAAAATAAATAATGAAAGGATAAAAGAAACAATTCAAAAATTATATACAAGATATGACATGAACATGAATAAATACAAAAAAAAAATAATGATAATAAAAAATGTATTTATAAGCAGGGCGCCGGTAGCTCAGTGGTATGCGTGCTTGACTTCTGAGCTCAAGTTCGTGGGTTCGTAACCCGACCGAGGCCCTTAGTTTATTTTATCTGGGAGGTAAAATAAACTTAAGCACGCCGTCCTTCGGATGGGACGTTAAGCGATGGTCCCGAGCCTGTACGATGTCAGGTACTCGTTAAAGACCCCTACCCTAGATGAATAAAAATTTAGGGTAGGCAAAATTTAGGACTCCCACAGCAGAGTCGGGCTCATGTCCACCAGAGTGACGAAAGAGCACTCTGGTAGTAGGCGATATGACCTCGTAGTTAAAGCCCGGGCATGAGTCATAAAACCTAACCTAACCTGTATTTATAATATCTTACATGCAACAAATTAAATTAAATTATTCTTTATTTTCAAGACAACAGTAAAAAATAAAAATAAATTGTTAATTTATCTAACTTCTAAATCATTTAAAATATGCACAAATGTTTCTGAGTAATATTCTGTAGAGAAATTATTGCCTGGAGGCACACAAAGACGGACAATGGAACAAAAAGTGTATGAGATCGTCCTTCTCATCTAAAGAACAGAGCCTGCAGACACTTTCAGGACAAAACTCATACCTAAGGCCTCCAAGTAATATTCTAAAATTTCTATTGCTATTGTGGAGACGAATTTGAGCTAAAAGTCGGAATTTTTCAATATGGCAGTTTAATGAAAGATAGCTTTCCTGAGACCCTAATGCACTAACCAATCGGTAGAGGTTAGAAGGTTCGAATTTAATATTGTATTGTTTATACCAAAGGTCTTAAAAAAGTATCTAACATCGTAGACGAGATCGAGGTTTATTCACCTCCAAGATAAAAAAAAGGCCTCGGCCGGGTTACGAACCCGCGATCTTGAGCTCAGCATGCATACCACTGAGCTACCGGTAAAAGTCGGTAAATTGGTTTCAAAGGAACACCGAAACCTTAGTCGATTTAATTTGCTGAAGAAGTACATGAACCTTGATCCACTGACAATTTTTTTTTTTTTAAGAATGTTGACGCACCTAATTTTAGGTTTAAATATATTGAGAAAAATTCATTATATTTTTACTTTGAAATAATTTTATTACATTCGCAGCAATTACTTTCAACAAATAAATTAAATTTTCATTATTTTCAAATACGTGATTTCTACTGTTTTAGTAAATAATGTTAAAAGGCTCCCTTTTAAATTTCTATTTTAACAAAATAAAGGACAATCCGACATTTATATACGCAAAATTAGTAGATTGTAGTGGAATAATTAAATAATTAAGGGAATGAAAGAGCTTCATTAACTTTAAATAACAATTAAAGCTCATTGAAATCCAAATAATGCTTTGTGCTACGAATTTTAAATATTTTGCTAGGCTATTCTTCTCTTTGTTTTCTGAAATTAATTAAACTTAGTACAATATGAGATTTTCTTTATTACTTCCACAGCTATACGAAATTTAGACGAAGTAATGTAATCGGTCAAAAATTCGATGCGGTGTTTTCAACGGAATTTTATCGTATGAATGTCTGTGAATAACTCCCGATAGAATGAACATATCGAGGCGAAATTTTATATGTGAATCCAGAACCCTCTAACGATGACATATTGTTTTTCAGCCAAATAGACCAGAAGGAAGGGGGGAGTCTCAACTCAAATACTCTAATAACTGCCGTTGTAACGAATGTATCAACACGAAATTTCATATGTGCATACGAAATATCATAAGGACGACACTTATTAATTTTCAGGAGAATCGGCAGAAAGAAAGGGGAGATCAGAGGAGGGCTCAACTCAAAAACCCAAATAACTCCCGATAAAATGAATGTATCGATATGAAAAACCCTAAGAGGACATAATCTGTCTAATTTCAGCGATTTCGGCTGAAGGGGAGGGGGATCAATTCAAAAATCCTAATAACTGCCGATGTAATGAATGTATCTATACAAAATATCGATGGTGGAATGCCAATACCGTCTATCTGCCTTTTTTTTTTCAAAATATTTTTTTTTTTTTTCATTATTGAAAGGGAATTTTTTTTTACCTTCTCTAAAAATGTGGCAACACTGAGTTTGGTGGAAGGTTGTAAAACTGTTGCCTTCCAATACCAACTATCCAAACTTGTTTATATTTTGAATGTAATGAAAATACAGATAGACGGTATTGGCTTTCCACCATTGATATAGTATCCAGCCCCTAAGTAAGCTGAATAATAGCGCAAACCGTCGACTGGTTTTGGAGGGGTAGCAAAAAGTTAATTAATTAATTCGTTATAGGGAAGTACATTGCCGGTGATTCACCGACGACTTTTTAAGTAATGTAATATAATTCGTACATTAGATTACCATTTGTCGAATTCCAATTTTCTTCTAAATAAATGAAACTTTTATTCCATTCTAAATAAATACGAACGTTTGTCTGTTGTACATCATGTTGGAGAAAGGTTAGTTTTCACATTTTAGAAAGTTTTCAGAAAGCTTTTATAGTTTACAAATATTTGTATTAAAATAAAACTGTTAATAATAATTATTATTATAATCCGTTAAGCCATATATGTACAAAATAATAGCTTTCATCATGATAATGTATGAATTAGATATAGGTTAGGTTAGGTTTTATGACTCATGCCCGGGCTTAAACTACGAGGTCATATCGCCTACTAATAGAGCGCTCTTTCGTCACTCTGGTGGACATGAGCCCGACTCTACTGTGAGAGTCCTAAATTTTGCCTACCCTAAATTTTTATTCATCTAGGATAGGGGTCTTTAACGAGTACCTGACATCGTACAGGCTCGGGACCATCGCTTAAAGTCCCATCCGAAGGACGGCGTGCTTAAGTTATTATTATTAAGTGTATTTATTTTACTTCCTCGGCTATACGAAGTATATAGGAAGTTATGAAATCGGTCAAAAATTTTCAACGAAGTTTACAAACGAAATTTCATGTTCTTCTAAATATTAAAATTTTAAAAAATGTCAGTCTATGAACACGATAACTCCCAATACAATGAATGTATCGACACGAAATTTTATATGTGAATCCAGAAGTCTTTAATGGCCCTATCGATTTTCAGCCGAATTGCCCAATAAGATGAGGGGGGATCGGGGGGAGGCTTAACGCAAAAACTCTAACTGCCGATAGAATTAATGTATCGACAGGAAGCTTTATATGTGAATTCAAAACTCCAAAAGGACGACACTTATTAATTTTCAGTGGAATCGGCAGAAGGGAAATGTGGGGATCAGAGGGGAGATGGATCAGCTAAAAAAATCAATATCTGCCGATGCAATGAATTTATCGAAACAAAATTTAGTATGATTCAGAAGCTATTATGTAAGTCAACTGGTTTTGGAGACGGAGCGAAAAGTCAATTGATTAATACGTTCTGGAGTAGTTTATTGCCGGGGAATCATGACGACTTTTTGCTCGTATATGTTCTATATAGGTCCTTGTGCAGGGGCAGACATACCAGAAAATAAAATTTAGAATTCAAGAACAATTACTAAAGTCCCGTAGAGAATCCATAAACCTTAATTACCAACCGTGGCGAAACAATTATATCCTTTGTGTAACCTTGATACGGACGGAAACATGATCCACTTTTTGGGTGAATGACCCAAGAATTTAGCACTAAATTCTTGAACAAGAAAATTAATATTAGCAATCAATGTACACAATGATGAATTTAATTTTAAGTGAACATTTTGGTAATGTGACAAAAACCTTTCCGCTCAAGAAAATACAGATAATGTAATTATCAGTTGAACAATAATTTTTATTTTATAAATAGATATTTACAACTGTATAAAAAATAAATACAACGAGCAAATGTGCTAAGAGGTAATGTCAAGAGGGGAGAAATCACCCAGTGGTGACACTCCCTTGTGATTGAGTTACTGTCATTTGTAACTAATCACTGTCACTGCTGCTGCTAAGAAAGCCTCTAGGCCATTGACGCTTTTTATACTTTGATTTAGCGACTTCGGTGGCAAAAGGTACGTTAAGGTCAGTGTGAAGAGTTTTGTTGGAGACGTAATAAGGAGCATTGGCTATTTTACGAAGGATTTTGGATTGAAAAGATTGGATGCGCTGGAGATAGGAAGCCTTGGCAGACCTCCAGAGGTCAAGTCCGTAAGTGTTTTTATGTTAAGCCCCCCGTTTCTTTGGCTGAAAATCAATAGGTGTCATCCTTATGAGATTTTGGATACACGTATAAAATTTCATGTCGGTACATTCATTCTATCGAATGTTATCGTGCATATTATCGTGCTCACTGAAAGTTTTTTTTTTTTTTTTTTAATCATTTCGGAATTTGGAGGATAAGGAAACATGAAATTCCGTTGAAAACTCAGATTCGAACTTTTGACCATTTACATAATTTCCCATATACTTTGTTTTACTGGAAAAGTAAAATACATTATTATAAAAGAGATGTAATGTATTGTGTTAGTTTCAGTGAGAGGCCTCCCCAGTTGTTGTAGAATCAGATGAGGTTGGTTGTCCACAGAAGGGCAGGTTGGATCAATAACAGACTATGTAATCATCTCCAGCCATTCAGACAGAGAGCATTGGCACAAATTTGTGAGGGGGAGGGGGGGGGGGGGGGGGAGGGGCAAAATTAACTAGCCTACGCCCTCCCACTTGGTACAATTTTTGCTTTTTTAATATAATAATTAATCTATTATCTATTTTACAAAAACTTTCTTTATTAAACAACCGATTTATTTTACTTCATAACAAAAAACAACTGACTAGTCCTATATATATGTCATATTGTAGTTAGTTTTTGTGACTCATGCCCGGGCTTTAACCACATATCACCTACTACCAGAGCGCTGTTTGGTGGAGATGAGCCCGAACCTACTGTTGGGTTTTAGTTACCTGGGGCGGCCTGATATCGTACATGCTCGAAATCATCCGCTCGAAATCGTCCCATCCGAAAATTGTAATGCAAAATTTAGTACTGCCACAGTAGAGCTCTGGTAGTAGGCAATATGACCTCGTTAAAAGCCCGGGCATGAGTCAAAATAATTAAATAAACATAAATACATTCGAAGGCGGCCGGTAGCTCAGAAGTAGCCTACTGAGCTCAAAATCGTGGGTTTGAAACCCGATCTTAAGGAAGGGAAAAAAAACTTGAGCACGCTGTCCTTCTGATGGGACGTTAGGCGATGGACTTGAGTCAGTGCGATGTACTTCTTAACAAGCTCATTTCCACCAAAGTGAAGAAAGAGCACTCTGGTAGTAGGTGATATGACCTCATAGTTAAAGCCACACCCTGAGACACAATAATTAACTAAAATTGGCCACTGTAGCGGCTGCACCTTTGTAGTCGAACACTAGCTGCCAAGGCTTCATTTTTCGACTTACCTATTTTTTTCAAAATGCAAATAAAACAAAAAATAGTAAATAGTTGGTTGTTAAGATTCGTTGTTAACGGTTCGGTAACTTAAGTATGGTTGAAACATCATTCCTCTAATGAAACAGGTTTGAGGATCAAAACTAAACCACTTAACAGTCAAAAATACCACCTGTAAATACATTAGCCAAGTCTTCATTTCTCATCGAAGAATTTCGCGATACGCTCACAGGTTTGAACGCCTATACGGCATCCATGTCGATTAAAATATTAAAATTCGTTCATAACTTTGTTTTTTTCGGTCCCACAAAAAATTATATTTTTTTCGAATACTACTTACATGTCAATATATCATTTTCGTCTTCAAGATAAAAATGTATGGCTAAAAATTCACCCTGTGGCTATTGAACATTTTTTTTATAAATTCCGTTACATTATTTGATTTAGAGGCCATTTTTTCATCATTTCTAGGGACTCAACTGAAATATTTTATAGTTAAGTTATTGTGACGAGTACTTGACTACGTACAGGTTCGAGACCATCGCTTAATGTTCCATCGGAGGGACATAAGGGCCTTGGCCGGGTATTGAACCCGCGATCTTGAGCTCAGTAAGCTATCTCTGAGCTACCGACGCCCTATGTTTCGTTGTTGTTCGTCCAGCTAAAGCAAAAAGAATTTAAATTTTATTCGTAATCGCTGGTAATTTCCAAGATATCAGATATGAGGCGCTGCGAAGTAAGCCATATAATTAGGGATCTATCGATACAAGTAAATACAAGTAAAGTATCGATACTTTTATCCGATACCGAGTACTTTTGGTATCGATACTTTTCTTTCGATACCAAGTGGGTATCGAATAGATATTACTTGTATCGATTCAAAGTACTTGTTTTAAATTTCAACAATTAAAAAAAATTATATAAATTTTTCAATTCGTCAAAATCGTTCACCGTTTAATTTCTTACAATTTTCTTTTATTTGTTGTTGCAGTAAAATACTGAACTCAAATTTCGGTCCACGGACAAATAATACTCGTATTTATCGATGGTGATAACCTCATGAGATGTGAACACGCAGTCTGCATGATGCGTCCTTATTTCTCACCTTATTTACATTAAATGGTTTATCTTTTATGAAAGTATACGTTTGTTTAATTTTGAAGAGAACCGTGAACATGATTACGATTTCATTATTTTATTTTATTTTTACATTCCATTTTGTCAATTACACATTATAATGCCTCGTCCTACGGCGGAATTGTGGATTTATTACATTAAGAACGTTTCGATCTGAGCGACTTGCAAAAAGTGTTTTAAAATAGTGAAATATTGTCGAAATACGAATAGTCTCCAGTAGTTTTTTATCCTTAGTAAAAATAAATTGTATGTTTATTTTATAAGTTTTTTTTATTACATTCATTATGTTTTTAATAATATAATTTTATCTTATTCGATTTGATTTATTTGTTTCTTATGCCCACTACAATATCTCATTTTTATATATCTTTCAAATTGTATTGTGTTTTTTTATTATTATTATTATATAAGTATATATATATTATACATGGTTTAAAATTAATTATAACGAAGTACTCGATGCAATACGATTTTTATTTAAATTTATAAAGATTTATAAATTTTTTAAAATTAATTATAACGAACTACTCGATTCAATCGATACGAGTAGGTATCGATACTTGAGTAGTATCGAAAGTTTTATTCGATACTACTCATGAGTAAAAGTATCGTTACTTTGTAGTATCGATAGAACCCTACATATGAGGTCCCACTGAAGGTAACACAGAGCTAGCCAGCAACAAGGAACAGGCAGAGCTGACAATTGAGGTAGGTTAGAGAGTGGGGCCATCATTACCCTTAAGTTTGTGGCCGGTCATACATGCGTTCAGTTGACTGCCTCATATAAAGAGGAGCAGGAGAGGTGGCTCCATTTGGCTAGATAGAGCGGGGAGAGGTTTGTTGGTTACGGTAGGTAGGTAAGGCAGCAGACGAGTCACAGACGGCAATGGGAGGTGCCTTCAGTCGAGCCAGCTGATCCCCGCCGGCGGGAGTACAACAGACATGCGCACGGCTCAAGTGGGCCTCAGGGTGGGGGAAACGACCTTCCCGTCCATTCACACCGCGCCTCACCACCACTCGGTGGTTGGGCCCCCGAGGAGAACCATCTCTGCGTCGAATCACAGTTCTCTCTCCATTTCGTCGCTTACCATACTCTCGTTACTGGTTGATTTCTTCTCATTATTTACGAAATATCGACTGATCTGGTTTTCCAACAGGCTACACATCATATGCCCCCCCCCCCCCCCCCCCCCAAATTTTCAATAACAATATTTTATTGAACATATTCAGAAAATGACAGTTCGTTGGACGCATTAAAAAATTACTTCAGACATGTTTTACGTCACAACAGTGGTACTCGGAGATGTAAGATGCATATTAGCAATGTCACTGTGTTATCTAGTTACTCACTCCCGGACGGGATTCGAACCCGCAAACCCTGATACCAAAGCCCTACGCTCTAGTCCGCACGCCCATCATGCCCCCCCCCCCCCCCCCTCCCCCGTTTGGGCTAAAAATCATTAAATTACATAGTGGCTTCAAAATCCTCATAATAAATCCCATAATCCCAATTTTTGAAATTGGGTTGGAAAACTTGAAATTCCGTTGAAAACTAAACATCGAATTTCTGATAGATCGCGTAACTCCCTCTGGACTTATCCCACTGTGGAAGTAAAAAGGATAAGTGATTTCCCCAAGGTTTTGTAATCGGTCAAAAAGTTGATGTTGACTTTTCACCAGATTTTCATGTTTTTCAATCCCCTTTTATCGAGTAAGACTCTTTATTTTCAGCCAAATCGGTCAGAGGGTGAAAAGGAGTTAGGGGAGCGCAAGATATGATCCGCGGTGGATAAGTGTATTGCCAGGTAATTCACTGAAAATTGTGAGGATGTCTATAGCAAGCAAAGCGAAATGTCGACTCGGAAGATGAATCCGAACCTAGACCTCTTTGTTTGGTGGGCAGCGATGGAGTCAACAAATTGTTTCTAATATACAGTAAACTAATTATCAATTAAATTGAATAAATTAATGTATTCAAAATAAATTAATGTATTCAAAATTGTTTAAAATGAAGAAAAAAAATCTCTGCAAAATATTATCAGAAACATTAAAAAGATAAATAATACCATTATGTAATTAGAAACCCCTTGATTGGGTAATACAAATCCCAAAATTTTAAAGATTCCAATGTGTGAGGTGTGCAACCTATGGGAGATCCCCGGAACTATTTCTTAGAGACTTGTAAGAAAATACAACAGAGTGCAGCATCTACAATGTCTCACAATTAGGATATGGAGGGGGGGGGGGGGGGGGTAGGGGGGGGTAAAAAATACCCACGGAGGGAGGAATCAATAATCTTATCGTATGTACACAGAAAAGTTTATATAGAAATAGAACAGCTGTCTAGGTTATAAATATAGAGTAGTATATTTATTAAGGTTTCTTAGGTTAAAGACCGAAAAAAAAGTGAAACCCTTATAACGGGCTTGAACGTGTCAGTCCTCTGAGAACTTAGCCTTAACGCCAAGTTAGAATATGAATATAAACCCTTCAGATTGAGATATTAAATTAAAAAAAGTCCTCGGATATGACTTCCCCGGCTCGAATTGTCCAATTACATTTTCGATCTCTGTTGATACATTCATTAGATCATTTATTGAGATTTGAGCGTAAGTTGAAACCTCTCCCCTTCAGCTGATTGCGCTAAAAATGGTGTCGTCCTCAGATGATTCTGGATATACATATATCACACCTCAGATAAAAAGCCTAAGGTAACCCACAAAGTCGGGGCGAAGCGCGCTCTGGTTTTAGACGATAGTTGGTTATTGTGACATGCCCGGGCTTTAACTACGTGAATGAATAAAACAAACTTATTTTTGAAATATTGTCTATTCCACTAAAGATATATATATATATATACAACTACCGGTTTCGGCTTTATACCATCGTCAGGTCTAGTTGTGAACTAGTTGTGAGTTAGTTCACAACTAGACCTGACGATGGTATAAAGCCGAAACCGGTAGTTGTATATATATATATATATCTTTAGTGGAATAGACAATATTTCAAAAATAAGTTTGTTTTATTCATTTATTACAAGTTTCCACAATATGTCCGCGTTCCTCAACTTAGAAGTTTTTAACTACGTGGTCATGTCGCCCGCTAACAGAGCTCTTTCTCGGTGGACATGAGCCCGACTCTAATGTGGGAATCATAAATGTAGCCTATCCTAAATTTGTATTCACCTACATATCTTTAACGACATCGTACAGGCTCGAGACCATCGCTTAACGTCCCACTTACAGAACGGCGTGCTCAAGGTCGTTTTCACTACTCAGATAAAAAAAACCAGCTCTCAGTAGGCTAGCACCTCTGAGCGACCGGCGCCCTCTGGTACTAGATTTTCATTATATTGTCTCAAAGTGTAACTTTTAATAACGAGTACATGAAGGCCTGGTACTCTTGAGTGTAATTTGGGAAATATTGAAACCTTTAGACTGCATTTTTTTTTTTTTTTTTACAAACGTAATGAATTTTGGAAATGTCCGTCTAGAGTTAGCCATTTCTAGTAGTCAATTAGACAGACTGGAACGCCACTGTACTCTCCCCCACTTGTGTGAGGCAACACAATGCCTGTTGTAATAGTTCACTGAACCTGGGGGACCAGGACTCAACCTTCCATCCACAACAACGAACTCAATCACTATCATTCCTCAGATTCAAAAGAATTTTAAAATTTTGAATGGCAATTTGTTACTGATGAAACATAAAAAACGTTACTATACAATTTTTTTTTATTGTTATTTATTTTTATTTTCTATAATTCTTATATTGTGACCTTAGAAAGAGACGCAAGAAAGTCCTGAAATATCGTCATCAAAAATACACTTCAAAATTTCAATTAATATTAAAAATTGTATTTAATAATATTATTAATTGTATACTCATTTATTTTCTTAATAACGACAGCGTTGAAGCGATGTACAACTTAACAAAACACGTTAAAAAAGTCAAAACTGAAACCATTTGTCAGAATTATTTCTTGAGTATAAAACACATCTATACAATCTATACAAAGAGAAAAAAGTATAAATATATAAAGAGAAAAAGTTTGTTCGTGTATTTGAGGTTAGGTTAGGTTAGGTTTTATGACTCATGTCCGGGCTTTAACTACGAGGTCATATCGCCTACTACCAGAGCGCTCTTTCGTCACTCTAGTGGACATGAGCCCGACTCTACT
This sequence comes from Aradus depressus, assembly GCA_963662175.1. NCBI lineage: Eukaryota > Metazoa > Arthropoda > Insecta > Hemiptera > Aradidae > Aradus > Aradus depressus. Next base: position 20,027,300 of record OY759222.1, on the reverse strand, counting down.
GTGGGAGTCCTAAATTTTGCCTACTCTAAGTTCTTATTCACCTAGGGCAGGGGTCTTTAACGAGTACTGACATCGTACAGGCTCGGGACCATCGCTTAACGTCCCATCCGAAGGACAGCATGCTTAAGTTAATTTTACCTCCCAGATAAAATAAACTAAGGTCGTCGATCTTGAGCTCAGAAGGCAAGCACGCATACCACTGAGCTACCGGCGCCCTCGTGTATTTGAGGTAATCTCGAAAACGACAACCGATTAAGATAATTCTTATACCGTTGGGAAGCTTATTTCTTTCCGGTAGACAAAGGCTATATATCTTTACGTTTCATCATAAAGGAGCTAAGCAGTGATGGTAAAAGTGAAGAAAGTCGGAGGAGAAATGGCAGTTCGGGCGCCATTTATTGCATACGCTGCCTAAACAGTTGAAGATATATCAAAATGATGTATGAAAGAATTGTTGGCAATAAAACATTATATAAAAAAATGGGACAGCATATACCACCTATCTATAACAATAAGAATTATTATATATATATATAAGAATTAGGGTAACTTAATGGTTTTCAACGAGGGATGTTTTACGAACCTCATAGGGGTGGGTTGTGTGGCTTCAACAAAAATTATTATTAATGAATTGAAAACATGACAAGAGGACTTTCTCATCGAAAAGCAAACTAGCAAAACTTTCACTAAACTCACTCTTCATTGTTCGTAAAGCTTACATCATCGATGTTTGTGTAACGACATTTCAAAAAGATGTGTGCAATTCGGGACCACTTCTAGTAGTGGACTGTGTTGGAAGTACCCACTCTGTTTGATTTCAATATAATTAAAAATAAATATATATGATGTGGCTATAATAGGATATACCAACCACACTTTTACAGATCACTCACTCTCTCTCAAAATAATTTCATAATGGCATTAGGGGGTATTTGAAAGTACCGTGTTGGCGACAGCGGTTTATCTTTGTTTCATTGTACGGCGTAATTCTGAGAGAAGGGAGGGGGAGATGTTATTCTTGCTGTGTCGTACAATTTAAACATTACATTGTAAAATATCCTATAGAAATTTATTTTCCATTTTTAGGGGTGCTTTAACTTTAATCGAATTGGTGGTTCACCCTCAAATCTGTGGACACATTAAAGATTGGGAATTTAATAAAGAACATTTTTGGTACTGACCAATTTTTCGATAGGACTAACAGTTTTCTGTTAAATCTAGGAAACATCTAAAAATATAAGTTCCAGGACGGTTTTTGGCATGTATCTCGCAAACTGGGCGACCTGCGAAAAATCGTATTGGTGGTTCACCCCGAAATCTGTGGACACAATAAAGATTCGGAATTTAATAAAGAACATTTTTGGTACTAACTAATTTTTCGATAGGACTAACAGTTTTCTGCTAAATCTAGGAAACGTATAAAAATATAAGTTCCAGGACGGTTTTTGGCATGTATCTCGCAAACTGGGCGACCTGCGAAAAATCGTATTGGTGGTTCACCCCGAAATCTGTGGACACAATAAAGATTCGGAATTTAATAAAGAACATTTTTGGTACTAACTAATTTTTCGATAGGACTAACAGTTTTCTGCTAAATCTAGGAAACGTATAAAAATATAAGTTCCAGGACGGTTTTTGGCATGTATCTCGCAAACTGGGCGACCTGCGAAAAATCGTATTCCATATAAAATGCGCCTTTCAGTTTTCTCTACAATTTTTACTAGAATAGTTTTTTGATTACGTCATAAAATATAAGAGGTTTTTGTAAAATGTACTTCTGTACTACGAAGAAAAAATCTAGCCAATCAGATCTGAGTTAGCACATGGGACTTCTTCATTCTAAATTTCAAGTTCATAGCAATTGTTTCTGCGTTGGACATCATACGTATTTAGGGGACCTTGAACAAATGTGAAAATCCGTGAAAACTCGATCTCAGATTTTCGCACTGTGAAAATTTTTGCTAGATCTTTTCAAAGTGATAACAGAACCGCTGTTGAATCAATATGTGAAATATTCTTAAATTGTTATTTATTTCTTCATACTTTATTAAACTGTTTAATTACGTATACGATCCTCAAGGCTGTACACACAATTATTTGTGCATATTCCTTTCGTAAGCAATTTTCAGTAGAACAATGACATACAATATTTGTACAGTTTGAAGATGTGATAAAAATCATTATCTTCCTACGTAAGAACACTGTTATGTACAGAAATTTAAGCAAAAAAAAAAAAAAAATGACAACAAAATTTGAAGCGATCTGTCTTAGAACATATTATGCAATTTATATCTGTTCTTTTTTTTAATTTTAAAAAATTATAATATTTTTAAAAATATTGAAGCCGACGGGACCGTTCCAATGCCCTTTCAACCAACCTAAGGGTCAAAGTTCGTATATTTTTGGATATAGAGTTAAAAGGGAAAGAAATGTATTTTAACCTCCCCGAAATGTACGAAGTATAGGGGAAGTTATGTAATCGGTCAAACGTTCCCAATATATATATATTTTTTTATTTACAAATAGATATTTACAACTGTATAAAATGAGGGGAGAAATCAAACAGTGGTGACACTCCCTAGTCACTGATTTCCTCTCATTTGTAACTAATCACTGTCAATGTTGTTGCTAAAAAGGTCTCTAGGCCATTGACACTTGAGCTGTCGTTGGGGAAGTATGGCAGAATGGAGGGCAGACTAGAGGATTATTGTGGGAACTAAGAGAGGAAAATAATTGTTTATACCTGGATTTGGCGACTTTGGTGGCAAAAGGTACGTTAAGGTCAGTATAAAAGTTTTGTTGGAGACGTAATTAGGAGCATTGGCTATTTTACGAACGATTTTTGATTGAAAGGATGGGATGCGCTGGAGATTGGAAGCCTTGGCAGAATCCCAGAGTTCAATTCCGTAAGTCCATATAGGTATGTAAGTCGTTTTGTTTTCAAAGTTAATTTGGATCTTTTGTCTAGTAGTCTAAGTAAAAGTTTATAACGTCTGTTCATTTCTTATCTTTTCAGTCTCGTGGAGGATTCCAAGTTAGTCGTTTGTCGAGTATGAAGCCTAGATAGTGGACTTCGTTTTTTAAAGGGATGGGATTGTTGTTAAAGAGGGCAGGTATATTTTCGACGAAGGGTGAAGACGATGTGAACTGATGATTCCAAAAATGAAAAAAAAAAGTCTGTCTCTGTGTGTGTGTGTCTGTGAATACGATAACTCCCGATAGAATGAATGTGTCAAAACCCCATAAGGACGATACATTACTTGTCAATGGAATCAGCAGAAGGGGAGATGAGGATCAGAAGGGACCTCAACTCAAAACCCCCATAATGGCCGATGTAATGGATATATCGACATGAAATTTCATATTTAACGTCAAAACCCAATGAGGACATAACCTGTACAATTTCAGCGATATCGGCTGAAGGAAAGGGGGGGTTCAATTAAAAAACCCTAATAACTGCGGATTTAATGAATTTATATACTCAAAATGTATTATGTGGATACATACCAGAACCCCATAACCTTTTCACCCAGATCGGCTAAATGAAGGGGTGGGGGAGGAACTTAACACAAAAACCCCAATAACTCCTGAAGTAATTCTGTACCTTGGAAGAAAAAGGGTCTATCTCCACTTTTTTCGATTTTGAATTATGTCCATCAAGCAACTCTAAACTGTCATATCTATAAGTTATAGAAGGGCCAATGTCCTTCATCAACCTTATTCAAAGATAAAAATCATATAAGAGGCCAATCTCCAAAATGATTTAGAAGTAAAATGGCCATATGTCAGTAGTTTTCTATCCTAATGTTCTATGTCCTAATTTTCTTTAGCAGTAAAACGACCTATGTCCGGACATAGGCCCTTTTTTTGAATCTAGTAGACCCGAGAGTGGCCGAAGTCACCCGATCCTGATGCAAATTATAACCTGCCCCTCTTATAATGTGAGGGCCAATGTCCATTAAATTTATTAAATTTGGAAAACTATGCAAAAAATAACCAACGTAGTTATTTATTACTGCAATGTAATCATATTGACGGTATTTATTAATAGAATAACTGTGTGTGAGTGGGAATACTGCTATACGAAAAATAAAGTCAACATATTTCTTCATTCCTGAAAAAAAACATAAAATGGAGATTGGCCCTTTTTCTTCCAAGGCACAGAATTAATGTTGGCCCTTTTTCTTCCAAGGTACAGAATTAATGTAACACATTTTAGTATGAATCTCTCTTTATGTACATCAACTATTTTTAGCCCAAACAGTTGATTGATTCGTGCTGAAGAATTATATTGCTGGTAATTAAATTATTTTTCCGTGTTTCTCACTAAAAATTCGTTTAGAAATCACTTATAAAACACAACCAAACTTCGTATTCGAGCGCAATTTTCCCAACATGGCGTTCGGTGGTCGTTCACCATGAATGTGCTAACATTCACACCAAATATCAGTATATCGAGGAGAGAATTAGTGGAAGAAGAGAAACCGAGAATCGACAACCCAATGAGGACGATACTAATCAATGTACAGCCAAATCGGCCAAAGAGAAGCCTCAAAAGTCCTTAAGTTGAGGAGGTGAGATTCAAAAACAGGTTTCTCACATTTTTTTTTTAGAAAATGATCTTGATATGGCGTTTTTTTCATCTCATTGAGAGCTATCGGTATGTGTAACTGTAATGATTCAAAAATAGTTTTCTCTCATCGTAAAACTACTTAAAAAAAATGGGTTTGGTTCAAAAGTAGGCTTCTCCAACAACAGCTGTGCATCAAAGGCAGGATGTGTCTCATGTTTGGTGAAAACTGGGAGACGAATGTTGAAGAATCTAGTCTGTTTTCACTTGCACGTTTTTGTTTATTTCCTATTCCATATCAGTCGACTAACTGAATTGTCTATCTGCTGCTCATAAAAAATAATTTAAAGGACAAATGAAAATTTTTATATGCAGTGTTTGGATCATAACCAGGTTTCTCCTAAACATTTCTCTGTTTATTTAAAAAAATACTAAAAACATTTTTGAAACCTATTGGCACTGGAAAGACAATACCAAAGTACACCTCTGAAAAAAAAATTAAGATCACAACCTGAAAGAAATAAAGCAAAAACGTTTTTTCTGATTTCCTAAATTTTTGTCTTGAGTGAGAAACCTGATTTTGAATCCCACCTCCTCAGTTAGACATATAAAGATTTTCACCCAAATCGGTAAATTGGGTTGAAAGGGAGATGGAATTAAGACACTAACTAGGATGGAAGCCTCAAAATTCGATCTCCATTTTCTCAGAGAACTCGCTGTGAAGGCAGTACACTGGGTTCGTCTCTCCCCGGCCACACCCTCTGCCCTCTCACATTGATTTGTTCCAAGGATCCCTGGCTACAGATACACCATCTTCCTTCCTTCGCTGGGGTCACTCTCAACAACTAATATCATTACATTCCCTCTTTTCACAAGATCTTCTGTCTCGGAGAATATATAAATAAATATAAAAATTAAAAATAAAATATAAAAATCGTCATTGTCTATAACGAATTAATCAATTAACTTTTCGCTCCCTCTCCAAAACCAGTTGACTTACATAGGGGCTCCTAAATCCTCATAATATTGGGTTGATAAATTAATTACATCGGCAGTTATTAGGGTTTTTGAATTGAGCCCCCCCCCCCCCCCCCCCCTGAACCCGCCTTCACTCAGCCGATATCGCTGAAATTTGATAGCTTATGTCCTCAAAGGGTTTTGACTTTAAATATGAATTTTCATTCATATATTCTATCGGGAGTTATCGTGTTCACAAACCTTTTTTTCATATGGAATCTAGGGGTTGGAAAACATAAAATTCCGTTGAAAATTCCGCATTGAATTGTTGACCGATTACATAACTTCCCTTATACTTCGTATAGTTAGGAAAGTAAAAAGAATGTATGAGAAAGCGTGCTTGCTCACTGAGCTCAAGATCGTGAGTTCAAAACCCGGCTATGGCCCTTAGGTTTTTTTTATCTGGAAAGTAAAAAACCTTGAGCGCGCCGTCCTTCAGAGTGTTAAACGCTAAAAATTTGACAATTCTTGGTAAGCTCCTATGGCTCTGTTGCTATGTGCTCCAGCTACTCTTTTTTTCCACCCAAAAAAAGTTGAGATGGTGAGGGGAGGTCTGATAGATGACACAAACGACTGGCAAGTATCGAGCGGAACTCACCCCCACCCCCCCTTACTTCAACCATCTTGGTCTACATCTTCAACACATCACAGCCACAAACACAAAATTAAATACATAAAGGCCCCAGCAGTAATAAGTAACCCATCGTTGAAATGTATATAAGCTCCAAAATATGTTAACATTGAGTATCATCAGTAAATATAACGAAAGTAAACAGTAAACAATGAGAAGGTTGTAAGTAAAGTGTGGGGTAGATGGCTGATCAGGTGAGCACCGCCCTACAACTCCTTGCCCCTACCCCACCATCTCGCTATCTCTCGACTCCTTCGCTACTAGAAAATATTATTTATCACCGTTATTTCTAAATTTAGTGAAGACATAGATAAAATTACGAGATCATATCGCCAACTACCAGAGCGTTCTTCTTGGGAGTTAGAGGTCTATGATCAAAGTCGAAATACAGTCGTCGGTGAAAGAACGTTCTGGATTGACATAGAAAATTTCGTGTCGATAAATTCATTCTTTCAGTTTGATTAAATCGTTCTTTCTTTCTTTCCAATAGAAACAGGATATTAAGAATAACTTATTGTTTCTTTCCTGTATAAATAAGAAAACAAGAACTCCTTATTTTTTTTCTGATGGACATGAGACCGACTCAACATTGAGACTATTAAATTTTGCTACCATGGTTATTCATCTAGGGTAGGGAAGGATCTTCCAACGAGTACCTGACATAGTAGTAACGTCCGATCGGAAGGCCAAGTTTCGAACCCGCGATCGCAAGCACGCTACATCTGAGCTCCTGGCGCCCTCAGCAAAAAAAGTTTAAAATTAAATTATTTTTCCTATTAATTCAGTAATTTTTTCAGGTAGGATCAATACAAAAAACATGAAAAAACATTTTCTCTCTCAAATTTTTTTGTAACTCCCACCCCCTAAACCCATTTCAATTCAATATTTGGAAATCATATACTCTAAATGTTATTCTTGAATATACAGATTCACAATATGGTAGAAATATATCCAACCATTTCCTCATGGCAGAGACGAAAGCTAAAATCCACTCGTATGATATTTGTTTAACCTAAAACAGACAAAACTCAAATTGTTTTCCATCCACTAACAATATATATTTGAAATTTCGAGGGCGCCGGTAGCTCAGTGGTAAGCGTGCTTGACTTCTGAGCTCAAGGTCGTGGGTTCGTAGCCCGACCGAGGCCCTTAGTTTATTTTATCTGGGAGGTAAAATAAACTTAAGCACGCCGTCCTTCGGATGGGACGTTAAGCGATGGTCCCGAGCCTGTACGATGTCAGGTACTCGTTAAAGACCCCTACCCTAGATGAATAAAAATTTAGGGTAGGCAAAATTTAGGACTCCCACAGTAGAGTCGGGCTCATGTCCACCAGAGTGACGAAAGAGCGCTCTGGTAGTAGGCGATATGACCTCGTAGTTAAAGCCCGGGCATGAGTCATAAAACCTAACCTAACCTATTTGAAATTTCAAGTATAATATACGTGAATTGGCATCATAAAAAAATTTTAAAGGTTCTGCGTAAAGAATATTATGATAAATATAAAAAATAAATTGTATATAATAAAGATCAGTAAATAAATTACAGGTAATTAACATTCCTGTACATAAAAGTTTTATTTAAAAACAAATTTAATTATTGAAATTGTAATGAATTATTGAAAATGTTATTTTTATTGATTGTAACATTTTTAGATACTGATAATAGAGAAAAATAAAAATTGAGAAAAAAAGGCCCATTCTGAACTTATGTGAATGATAGTTATTTTGATTCATGCTCGGGCTACAACTATGAGGTCATATCGCCTACTACCAGAGCGCTCATTTGGTGGACATGAGCCCGACCCTACTGTGGGAGTTCTAAACGTTGCCTGTCTAGGTTTATTCACCTCTTTAACGAGTAGCTGACATCGCACAAGCTCGGGACCATCACTTAACGTCCCATCCGAAGGACTGGGTTCTCAATGTTTTTTGGTCTCGGCCAGTCTTCGAACCCGCGATCATAAGCTCAATAAGCAAGCACGCTATCTCCGGCGCCCTGGATGGTAGGATTAGCGATGTGGCGCCCGATCAAAAAATGTGTCCCTATGGAGGAGGAGGGAGGATCCAACAAACGTTGAGAGATGTGTCACAAGGGGACTATCTAGAACGATCAGTTACCCTAACGGGATCAGCCCTATCCCACACAACTTAATATTCCAACATACTTTTCTTATATTAACGATTTATACATAAGAATAGAGGGCGCCGAGCTTGTCTACTTAGCTCATGATCCTGGGCTTTTTCTGTCTGGGAGGTAAAAAAAACACTACAGAACGGAGTTGTTCGGATGTGACGTTAAGCGATGGTACTCGGTTTGTACGATGTCAGCTTCATGTCAAAGACCCCTACCCTATGGGAATAAACCTGGGTCGACAAAATTTAAGACTCCTAGAGAAGAATCGGGCTCATGTCTACCAGAGCGACGAAAGGCCGCTCTGGTAGTAGGCGATATGACCTCGTAGTTAAAGCTTGGTCATGAGTCACAATAACTAACTATATAAAAATGTTTCATAAATGATTACCCGTACATGTGCCACTGATGAAGATGGAGTTGCGTTAGAAATCGAAATCAGCTGACAGGAAGAGAAGGGAGCGTCAACTCAAAAACCCTAATAACGCCGATGTAATTAATTTATGTATTTATTATCGACACAAAATGTATCATGAGGATTCAGAAGCCCTTATGTAAGTCTAAACTATTGATTATTAGTGCAAAATGTCGACTGGTTTTAAAGGGTGAGCGAAAAATTAATTGATTAAATTAGTTCTGAGGAAGTACATTGCCGGTGATTCACTTTCAGTGCTTTTATCTTGCATGTGTGTTAGAATGGGGTTGATAAGGATATATGTAAAATTTCTTGAAAATACTAACAATCGTTGAAAAACTAGCAGTAATTTTAATTAGCAATCATGACTCATGCCCAGGCTTTAATTGCGAGGTCATATCGCCTATTACCAGATCACTCTTGTGGACATGAGCCCCTATCCCATCACAAGGATGGCGAGCTTACTTTTTTTTTACCTTCCAGATAAAATCAACTAAGGACCTCGGCCGGGTTTCGAACTCGCCATCTTGAAATCAGTAAGCAAGCACGCATACCACTGAACTGTCGGCGCCCTCAAGCAGTAATTTTATGTTTAATGTAACACATATAACATAAATGTATAAAAAACAGCTCACCACGCGTCCATAAGAGATAAATAGAAGACCATTTACCTGAAACCAGAAAAAAAAAATTGATTACTCATTAATACAAAAAGGTGACGGTGAATCACCAGCAACGTACTTACCCAGCCTTATATGATTCAATTGGGCTTATAAGGATGTATATGAAATATCATCAAAATCGATTCAGTAGTTTTTGCGCTAATAATATAGAGATATTTTTTATATAACATTTTATAGCCAACAACTCCTACATATATAATTTTGATACTTAACATTTTTGCAGAGATATTCTGAAACATTTAATAAAAAATATAAAGAAAAACGTATGTTTTTTTAAAAATATTGTTTATTTCAGAAAATATGAAAAATAAATAGAAGTACTTTCGGTATTGCTACCACGACTTAACAAATACTCAGTGGCTGAAGATGGTAGCAATACCGAAAATATTCCCATATGTTTTATATATCCTATGAAATAGACAATATTTTTTTTAATAACACGTTTTTCTATATATTTTCCATTTTTTCTATATATTTTCCATACATAATTTTGATATACCTTCAACTGTTCAGGCAGCGTAGGCAATAAATTTCGCCAGGATGGCCGTTTCTCCTCCGACTTGCTTCACTTTTTCCATCAGTACTTAGCTCCCTTTTGATAAAACGTGAAGATGTACAGCCTTTGAACACCGGAAAGAAATAAGCTTCCCAACGGAGTAAGAACTATCTAAAATGACTTTTGGAACGATTGCAATATTTTTTCGTACTACTTTGATTCATAGGTACTCTTGTTTTTCGTTGTACATTGCTTCAACTTTGTCGTCAATAGCGACGGGTAATTTTATAAGTTGCCACTTTTTTATAAAGAGCCTTAGGCAGAAATATATGAAGTATGGAATCTAGCTGGTTAATTCCAGGGTCCGATAGAAACGGGGACAAATGATGAACTGTTTCCCCTATATTTAGATGGTTGTCGCCCTGCCAGTCAGAACATTGTGGCTATATCTACTGCGGACCCATCGAAAGTTTACACTGTATCTATTTATAAGGGGGCAACATATTTTCAGTCGCTACTCGCTTGCTCCCACCCAGAATAGAACGTCTTAGAGAGAATTTTGAGCGTATCAACAGCCTGCAGCACAGGGGTAACGTGTTGTGACCCCCTCTATCCTTTAGCTGTTCGATGCTCATTAAAGAGTCGGCCTCATTCCCAATTAGAGTAGCGAAAAGCCCTCTGGTAGTAGGCGATCTCATAGCTGAAGCCCGGGCATCAGTCACAAATATAAACAAGCAACAACATTAGAGATTGTTGTTCTCAATTGTTGACTGGACCATTGTGAATCTCTCTCGCAGGAGGGTATTATTTTTAATAATTTCGTATGTATGTTATATTCCTTAAAAAACTCAACATGTTAACTAAAAGTCAATAGTGAACTTACACAGGGGCTTATGAATCATGATACTCAATTTTGCCTTGATAACTTTCCCTTCGACCGATCAAGCTGAACATAAGTCCCATTCATTCCATCGGAGGTTATCGTATTCACAGACAGTCTCACATTTTTGAAATCAAGGGGTCGAAAAATATGAAACTTCGTTGAAAATCGAACATTGAATTTCTGACCGATTACATTAATTTCCCCCCTACAAAGGCCAATTTTGGGAATTTACAAGAAATTTATACTTTTTTTAAAATTAAAAATTAAGTAGGCAGCTTAAAATAGTTCTCCTTTTTGAAAACTCCCAAATGTGACATTTCTGAAGAAAAAAAATGGCCATAATGTTGTAAAACTCTAATAGGGAAGGGATAAGAGCATTAGATGCTCAGATCCCTAGGTGTACACACCAGCCCTTCCAATATATCTGGTAGACTGTCTAAAAGGCATTACGACCATTACAACATCATATCTCTTAGGCTAAATTGCTATGTTAAGAAAAAAAAAAAAGAATTAAAGATAAATTTAATAGTGGCTTTTAGATAATACGTTTTTATAAAGTAAAATGTCATAAGTCTAAAAATATTCATTAAACGGCAACAGTGCCAAAGGTTGATACCGAGTGTATAATTTGTGATCCCCAGTAACTAGAAGTAGAAACAAAAACAATATATTTAAAGAAAAAACTGCTATGATTGGAAAAACAAAGTTACAAAAAGAAAAGAAGTCGTCGGTGTATCACCGGCAATGTACTTCCCCAGAACGAATTAATCAATTAACTACACACTCCCCCTTAAAAACCAGTCCTTTTGCGCTAATATTCAACAGTTGACTTACATAGGGACTCCTAAATTCTCATACTATATTTTGTGCCGATAAATTCACTATATCAGAAGTTATAAGGGTTTTTGAATTGAGCCACCCTCTGATCCCCCCCCCCCCCCCCCCCACTCATTTGGTCGATTTGGCTGAAAATGTCATTGTTGCAGGGTTTTGTGTACACACATAAAATTCTTTGTCGACACATTCATTCTATTGGGAGTTATTGTGTTTTTAAAGAATTTTTACTTTTCATATTTGAAATCTGTAGGAAAACATGAAATTCCGTTGAAAACACCGATTACATTATTTCCCCTATACTTCGTGTAACTGTGGAAGTAACAAGAAATTTCGAAAGCTCAAGATGTAAACTATCCCACTGTGGTCATCTTTAATTCCATAATACACATAAATAAGTGGGCCTGGAGAAAGTAATGAAGATACAAAAAATCATGTATTAACTCGCATTGTGGGCATTTTTAATTCCATAATACAAGTAAATAAGTATACTGTGATGTACACTACGGAACATTTTTTTAATGAATATTTTTAATGAAAAGAGGTAATTTTTTTTATTATAATCTAATATCATATATATATTAGATATATATCAAGGTGTTTGAGAAACAAAACAAGAAAACATATAAAAAAACAGCTGTGAAATAGTGTTAAATGTAATGGAGTCGTGAGCTAGCTCTTAAACGGTGCAATGTGGTTTGATATGTTTTAAATAAAAATGAAGTTGAATAATTAGATGAAAGTTGACTGGGGTGGAATTAAAGTGTGAAGAGTTGACGGGGTCTGGTTTTTGTGGTAGAGGCGTCGAGAAGGTACAATTAATAATATATATTTTTCAAAATGCCCAATTAAAAAAAAAAAGAAATAGTTTTTTTAAGTATTAATTTAATGTTTTTGTGCCATTGTAAATTTTTGTTTTGTTTGTTCAAATGTTAAGTTTTTTTTAAATTTAAATATGTAAATATAGATAATAACCCAATTATTTGTCCTCTTCAAATTCTATTCTATTCATCTTCCCTGTTGGCCCAGTAGTAGTATCATTTGAAAAACCTTTGGATTAGAAATTAATATTATTTAAAATTATTAAAAATTGGTATCTCTTTGTGAATCCAAGTGTAAAGTTTGTTTAATTGAATTTTTTTTTCGTTGTATACGTGTACTTTCTTAAAAATTGCACGTCTTAAATTATTGATAATATTTTTTTAGGGCAATTTTCGGCAAACTACTGTAGAAATCAAAATTTAAATAAACAAAAGAGATCAAATTTCTACAGGAAATGTGGTAGCAAACAAGTTTTTTATCACATTTTTGGCATATCCCTTGTGTGGACGATTTTCGCCACAAAGCCCCATCATATTTTGGCAAAACCTTGATGGGAGAATTTTTTTATATTAATTAAAGTAGGGAAACAGGTTGAAAAAGATGAAAAGGATAGAATAGAGACAAATAAGGGTTACATTTAATTTTGAGAAATAATATTTTTTTTTTGCCAACTTCAAAAGAAGGTTACTATTTTATATAACATTGTTTTTGTTTAGTAATTATATATTTAGTAAAGTAAGAAAATGCCAATTACCAGAGGACAAGCGAGAAGATTAGAGGAGGAAAGTAGAGAGGAAGGGTCAAGTTCGGAGGAAAGATCCGATATGGAGTTATCGGAAGATAGAGAAAGGGAGACTCCAGCCGCAATGGAGTCCATGCAGGGTACAGGTGAGGAGTCGCAAGGGGAGGGGGTAAATAAAGATAAAGAAAAAGAGGGCATTGCTGCTCCTGATATGGAATGGCTCCGTGTTGTGTTGACAAAGTTAACTGGGGATATGGGAAATTTAAGGGGGGATATGGGAAATTTAAGGGGGGATATGGGAAATTTAAGGGGGGATATTGGAAATATCAATCAAAAAATAGAAGAACAGGGTAGAGATTTAAGGAGGAATATGAAAGAGCAAGGAATAGAATTAAGGGGGGATTTGGAAAATATAAATCAGAGAATAGAAGAACAGGGAAAAGAATTAAAGGGAGAGATGGGAAATTTAAGAGGTAACATTAAAAATTTAGAAGTTAAATTAAATAAAAAGGTGGACAATTTGATGAACCAATTAGAGAAAATTCAAATAGAAAATGAAAGAGTTGAAAGTAGGATAAATAAAGCAGGAGAAAACTTAGAAAAGCACTTTATTCAAAAAATTAACAAGTTGGATGAAGGGAATTCTGAAGTAGAAAAAGAGGTTCTTATTATTGACAGTCAGTCACAAGTTGATGAGGTAGAAGGAACAGAGAATAACAGTGGGGAGGAACAGACCCAAATTTTAGAGAAAGAGGTGGAGGAAGAGAGTCAAAATGTAGAAAAATTAGTATTAAGTGAAATTCAAGAAAATAGGATGAATGTTGATGTGGATGGACAGAGTGAAAGGAACATTTGGATGTTATTAGACAAAACAAACGAACAGACTGAGGACAACAAACAAAAGACAAATTTTAATTTTAAAGAAAATATAGTTAAAACTTACAGACAAACTGGAAATAGAAAGGAGGTTAATAAAATACATAAGAACAATTTTAAAAAAGGAGTAAAAGCATTCAAACAGGTATTAAGGACAAAATTAACACTGAACAAATATTTAGAGAAGGGGGAGGGGATTTTTAAAGACATAATTCGCCGGGGCATCCGGAAAAAGATAAAATTAAATTTGGGCTTTGCAATATAATTGCATTAGCCACTTTTTATAGTGAACCTATTTTTTTTTGCAACTCGGATGAGTTTGAGGAAATGACTGACAGACTAACATGACAGAATTAGGATTAATTTAAAATATGATGAAGTGACCATGGACTAATATAATAGTATGGATGATAAATTTATTTTTTGGATGAGAGAATTTTGGTATATGAAGAGTATGGATGAATTTTGGTATAGTTCTGCGTTTAAATTAATTAGGATTTAAATTAATTAGGATTTACATTTTTTTAGGATTAGATTAGATATTAGGATCAGTATAAAAATTAATCTAAGATTATATTTAGGGATTAGTCATCCAAATTTAACATATACAAATTATTTATTTGAGGCTTACATGTTAATAATGATATTATTGAAAATTAAAACATATACATACAACTGATTTTTTTTAACGAACATAATATGGAAGAAGATAGATTTTTTTTACTATATTTTTTATTACAAAATGTTAGAAAGAAAATCAGCAGGCTGAGAGATGCCTAGATCTCTTTGGAGACATGACGAACTTCCTGAGGCCGAGTCAAGGGGACAGATTTTCTGTTTCGGAACTGTTCAGCTAGGATACCGGACGTGACTAAATCATAATAATATTATAAATAAGAAAGACGAACGAAACTGTATAGAAGCCTTGGAAGGATAATATATTATATAAATTGTATGTATGCATAGGTTATTAAGTTTTTGTTATTATAAATTCTATTATTTAGACAATTTCATTTATTATTTGAGTAACATGTTTTTTCTACGTAAATTTGTTTAATAGAGAGAGTAGATGAGAATGGGAAGAGTTGTAGGAGCACATTATATAACTTTAGGAATAGGAACAAACGAAGGGTAATATTAATTAGAGAAGTTTGAAATTAAATTGCTGATGACATTCTTTTAGACGTCGGGATTATATAGATTTGTTTTGGGAGAAATTATTTTTTTAATCCTAGTAAGAGCTAGTGATTAATTGGAGATTTATATTTTTTTTTGATCTGCGAGAGATGATTTTTTTGTGTCGACTAGAAAGAACTAGCGATATATATATAGGAGATTTATGATGTAGTGTTGGTTGCCTACCTGAGATAGGAGGAACCGTATTTTTGCTACGTCAACGATGAAGTTATTATTATTAGGGAGTTATTAGTAGAGAAGGAAGTTGAAGTAAAAATATATGTGAGATACATTTTTTTTTTAGTTAGGAAGTATGAAGGACGTCTCAAAGAATTTAATACCTCAAAAGACAAGTATTATATATATTAAATAAATTAAATTTGTATTCCTTATTACCCGGCGTGAGGCCTAATTTTGATTGTTAAGTAATATTTTGGAAGTGTGATGAAGTAAAACCGAAGGATTTATTTAATTTTTATTTCAAGTAAATTTTTTTTTATATAAAATCTTTTTATATAATTATTTTGAATACATACAAATGTTAAATTGATGGTAAAGGCGGAAAGTAAAATTAATTGGCAATTTCTTAAATCTATATGCAACTTGATTATTTCCAAACTTGATTTCATGACTATGACTGATCCTGTAAATATGTAAACATTTAGTATTATATTTTTTTATGTTCAATTAGTTCAAATTTTTATAAATTTAAGTTAACATTTTCTTTAGGTTAAGGATTAATTGTAAATTTTTAGATTAATATTTGTTTTTGTTTATTAGAAATTAGGTACGTATATATATAAGTTTAATAATTGTAAATAGTTATAAAAAAAATAAAAATGGGCATATATGTATAAAAAGAGCGTCGAATTGGGCATATAAAAAATAAAAATAAATCAGTGAGTGTAAGTGAGAGAGAGACTTCGATACATCGTTGAGCAATGAGTTGAAGACATCAAGGAGCCAGCCAACATGTGCGTTTGAGGAGGAAGCTAATCTACCTGTGTATTGGAGGAAGACGTTAATCCATCTGTGTATTGAAGGAGGAAGCCTATGTGGATTCGAGGAAGAAGCTAATCAACCTGTGTATTGGAAGAAATTAAATCTGAAAGAACTTATAAAAAAAAAAAAATTTTGTGAACAAACATTTTTTTTTAAAAAGAAGGAAAAGGCAAATGTGATGTACACTACGGAACATTTTTTTAATGAATATTTTTAATGAAAAGAGGTAATTTTTTTTATTATAATCTAATATCATATATATATTAGATATATATCAAGGTGTTTGAGAAACAAAACAAGAAAACATATAAAAAAACAGCTGTGAAATAGTGTTAAATGTAATGGAGTCGTGAGCTAGCTCTTAAACGGTGCAATGTGGTTTGATATGTTTTAAATAAAAATGAAGTTGAACAATTAGATGAAAGTTGACTGGGGTGGAATTAAAGTGTGAAGAGTTGACGGGGTCTGGTTTTTGTGGTAGAGGCGTCGAGAAGGTACAATTAATAATATATATTTTTCAAAATGCCCAATTAAAAAAAAAAAGAAATAGTTTTTTTAAGTATTAATTTAATGTTTTTGTGCCATTGTAAATTTTTGTTTTGTTTGTTCAAATGTTAAGTTTTTTTTAAATTTAAATATGTAAATATAGATAATAACCCAATTATTTGTCCTCTTCAAATTCTATTCTATTCATCTTCCCTGTTGGCCCAGTAGTAGTATCATTTGAAAAACCTTTGGATTAGAAATTAATATTATTTAAAATTATTAAAAATTGGTATCTCTTTGTGAATCCAAGTGTAAAGTTTGTTTAATTGAATTTTTTTTTCGTTGTATACGTGTACTTTCTTAAAAATTGCACGTCTTAAATTATTGATAATATTTTTTTAGGGCAATTTTCGGCAAACTACTGTAGAAATCAAAATTTAAATAAACAAAAGAGATCAAATTTCTACAGGAAATGTGGTAGCAAACAAGTTTTTTATCACAATACATGGCAAAGTAATCAAATTGTAAAAAAAATATGTATAAATATATGATGCCGATTACAGAACTTTTTTATACCAATCACGCTTAAGGATGACTTATCGATCCTATCTCAAATTTGAGGACTTATTAGCAATTGGAAATTTTATAAGGAACATTTTTGGTAAGATTCAATTTTTCGATAGGAATAACCATTTTCGGAGAAATCAAGTAAACGTCTAAAAATATGTGTTCAAAACTACATTTTCGGCATGTATCTTGAAAACCTATACATTTCAGTTTTCTCGACAACTATTACTTGAAACGATTTTTGATTAGGTCATAAAAGTAAGCGGTATCTTGTTAAATATACTTAGGCCCCGGAGTTAAGTGGTCTCAACTTTCGTCTGATTTCGGCCAAAATCGAAGTTAGCACAATTGACTCCCTTCATTCCAAATTTCAAGCTCGTTTTTGCGGTAGAGCGCTGACAAAAAGCATTCAGGGGACCTTGAAACCACGATCTCAATTTTTCGCACGATTACAATACTTTCTTATATCCATAGTATAAGTAAAAAAAAAAAGCCCATCAACCCCGAGTTCGAATAAAACATTTTTTGGTTGATAACTCTGTGTACCAAGTAAACAAATGTCACCCGATACCTCTTCAACAGCTGAACCAATAAACATAACATTTTCATTGAACAAGAATCTTACCTCAACTTCCTGAAGTCTGTCCTGTCCCCCTGACTCCCAATGAGTTACTTCGACCGATAGCAGCCAACATTCACTGGGAATGGCAAAGCATGTGGGACGAAGTGGATATGAACAAGTTAAGAATGTTGAAGCGGAGTGTACAACCCTGGAAGAGTTCATCGAGGGACATCAGAAGAGAGGAGGTGGTGTTGGGAAGGCTCCGGATGGGCCACACCAGACTTACCCATGGCTACATCATGTCTAGAGAGGAGCCCCCGCAGTGTGCCGCCTGCGGCTACACCCTCACTGTCAGACATATAATAGAGGAGTGCCGTGCCTATGAGCATCTCATGGTCAAGTACAATATCCCACGCAATCTGTCGGAGGCTCTCGGGGACGACAAGTCTGTTATAGATCAATTAATTCTCTTTCTGAAAGAATCCGGACTGTACCATAACATATAGTATTGTTTATTTATCTATTTGTTATATATAGCTATATATATGTCTGTTATATTTTATAGCTACATTTGAAGGGCGATGATAACCCTGCAGTTTTTTGCCCTTAAAAATAAAATCATATCATATCAACTTTCAACTATGTACTTAATTTTGGCTCTGTTCAAAAAAAATAAAAGCCCGGTTAAATTTTTAAATAAAAAAATTCTTCAAGAAGACAAAATTCTGGTTTCACCTTGGGTGAAATTTAAATTACGACTAAATACAGTTTTGAATATTTTTCAAGTAATTTTGAATGAATAACTGCAAAATTACAACAAAAATAAATAAAGATAATTATATTATCTTTTTTTTTTTACTTATCACCTTTGATAACATGTCGAATATGTTGATCAAAAGAAGATATAACAGAAGTATATACAATTCAAAAACCTCAATAACTGCCGATGTAATCAATGTATTGACGCAAAATTTAGTAGTCATTTAGTAGGTATTCCGAAGCCTCTACGTAAGTCAATTAATGATTTTTTAGCCCAAACTGTCGATTGGTTTTGTCAAGAGAACGAAAACGTCCGGTGATTAACCGACGACCTTTTTTCTACAAAAGCACCACGCACTCATCATTTTTTTAAAGAACCTGAAAAAAATTTAAGAAATACAACAAAAAAATTTAGTAAAATAAGGAAGTAATGATATAGGACAGTTTAAATGCTTTATTAATATAATTTTTTATTAATTATTAACTAAATTATTTTATTACTATTTATATGTATTTATGTATTTCTATTTTATTATTTTTTTATATTTTTTATGTTTAGCAGATTGTGGACCTGAGAAAGGGACGTAAGAACGTCCCGAAAAAGACACTTCTGAAAGAATTATAAAAAATATTTATCATAATTTAAATGTACATAAAAGCTGTATCTACTCTATTTATTTATTTATACTTTATTTTTTACTAGTATTGCTATTACTAATCACAAGGGTGTCCGGGTTAGTAACTGTTTATATGTCCTATTATAATGATTTAACAGAAATAACTATAATTAACCATACTACAACATGGCAACTTGAAATGTTAAATTTACCAGGAAGAGTGTTGGAAGAGTTTAGTATCATCAGAAGATAGAGACTAAAAAAAAATGATCCACCCACTCGAAATTAAAAATAAAATTGACGAAAAATAAATGCAACGTTGTTAATGGTCCACGAGCGCGGAAACCTTTTGATAGGCGCGCCCAGCGAATTCTCCCGTCATTTTAGGTTCTCTCCCTGCACTAAATCTTCCGTTTTTGGCATGAATGCTAGCAAATTCATTCACTCCATCCATGAGACATGAACATCGGGCGCCATCTTGGAAAAATTGCGTCCGATAACCATATATGGTTTTCCTTGATTTTCTCAATTGACGACTTAGATGTAAGCACGAATCTTATAATTTTGGCGCCATGGCGAAGAATATAGAAAATAATTTTTGAAAAAATCAAAATAAACCGGCAAAGTACTTTCCCAGAACAAATTAATAAATTAACTTTTCACTCCTTCCTCTAAAAAGTCGTTTGCGCTAAAAATCAATAATGTACTTACATAGGGACTAATGAATCCTGATACTCAATTTTGCCTCGATAAATTCATTTCATCGGCAGTTATTAGGGTTTTTGAGTTGAGCCCTTATGATCCTTCCTTTCCCTTCGACCGATCCAGCTGAACATAAGTGCCGATGTATTCATTCTATCGGATTACATTAATTTCCCCTACAAAAGCCAAACGGACGAAATTTATAAACTTTTTTTTTATTGAAAATTATGTAGGCAGCTTAAATGAGTGTAAAATTTCACTTAAGTCACCGTTCTCCTCTTTTGAAACCTCCCATAAGATACACAGCGTCCACTTTGAGAAGCGTTAAATCATCAATAAGTACATAAGTAAACAGAATTAAAAACTATTAATCCCAAACTGAAGGAGGATTATAAAAGAACAGAGGTAGGAAGCAAGGTTGTGTTCGTAAAGGTCTTCCCTTGCTTTACTAAAAATAAACCAACCCAAAGATAGACTTGGAGATATTTCTGATATCTGACCAGAAACCGAACATCAGAACGTCAGGGCACTTCACGTGCAATATATACCACTACAAACAGGTAAAATATCATATTAAAGACAAAAAATGTGAAATAGGGGTATGTAAATCTGTCCCTTATTTTCTCTCTCTCTTCCCTTTGGTTGATATGGCTGAAAATCAATAGGTGGCGTCGTTAGAGGGTTCTAGATTCGCATATAAAATTCATTCTTTCGGGAGTTAGGGGTCATTCATAAATTACGTAAGGCATTTAGAGGGGGGGGGGGGGGGGGGGGATAAGCTCAATATTACTATAGGGGAGGGGGATAAAGAATTTGATCTTATGTAAGTTTTTGAATTTAAAATCTACTACTTTCGCGCTAAGAAATGGCGCTATTGGATAGCGCCATCTGTACTTAGTTCTCAAATTCAGTATTGAATCCTACAGAAATCTTATGGTCTCAGTACTTCTAGACATTTTTTTATTCTATTGTTTCGCTGACTAGGGATTTCCCTATTGCATGAATTTTGAAAAATAATTGTCATTTTAGTATCATTTATTTATTATACCTGATATGTCTGGATATTTACATCCACTATTATTTAAAGCTTGGGTACAAGCAGCTCAAACTGTCATTCATTCTATCAATACGATCATTTCTTACGAAAATTTCTTATCAAGGGGTAGGGGGGGTAGTTCAAATCTTATGATATCTTACACTGGGGGGGGGGGGGTCAAATTAGCTTTAAAAAAGCCTTACGTAATTTATAAATTGCCCCTTATCGCATTCACAGGAAACACACGAAATTTTTTATGATATTTGGAATCTAGAGGTCGAAAAATATGAAATTTCGTTGAAAACATCCCATCGAATTTTTAACCGATTACATAACTTCCCCTATATACTTCGTTTAACTGAGGAAGTAAACAATCAGGCGATGTATGTAATCTGTCAGAAATTCGATGTTGTGTTTACACCCGAATTACATGGTTTTCGACATACTGAATACAAAAAAAGGGGGGGGGGGGGGGGGGGGGAGAAGACGGCGAATCATCAGCAATGTAATTCCCCAGTACGAATTATTCAATTAAGTGTTTGCTCTCCCTCGAAAATCAATCGACCGTTTGAAGTAAAAATCAAAATTTGACTTACAAAGGGGCAATTATTAGAGCTTTTATTTTAAGAGCTAATCGCCCTTCTCTCTGGCTGATTTGGATGAAAATCATCATATCTTTTCCATAAAAGGTTCTGGATACACAAAATTTCATATCGATACAATCTTTCTATCGGGAGTTATCGTGTTCACAGACAGAGAGAGATTTTCCATTTTTGGAATAGAGGTCGGAAATCATGAAATTCCGGTGTAAATTCAACAATAATCCTATATCTGAAGAAGTAAAATTCCTGTGCCGTGTGTCTGTCTATGAACTGGATATGGGTAACTACCAATAAGTTGAATATATCAAAACGACATTTTACATGTGTATCCAGATATCCATGTGGACTACTATCTATTTTCAGCTGAATCAAAAACTCTGATAACTGCCGATATACCGGCTCAAAATTATATACCTATTGAATTTTAGCCAAACCGGTGGATCGGTTTTATGTGGAGAGTGAAAACTGACTCATTGACTATTTTTTTTTTAAACTGATCAGTGAGAGCTTCAAATCTATATTGCCTTCAATAATTAAGGGTAGAAGTAATTTTGACAAAACGTTAATCAAAATTTATACGTCAATGTACTTATTTCACTGTAAGTTATTTCCATCACGATTACAGCAAAAAAAAAAAAAAAAAAAAAGATAAGATTATTGATTTTGTGGGATTTCCTCCATGGCTAAAGAATATGTTCCAGATTTAGCTTTCCATCAATCAAAAACATCTCACCGAGGAAAATTCCCTACAGAAATATTAACGGAAAAATAAGTGCAGAACCTGCGAGCTAAAAGGTCCAGGAGAAGAAGACAAATTAACTATGAATTGGAGACGTAATTGTCTGCAATGTCCGACTAATTGGATGTTTTGAGCCATATAATATGATCTGAGACATATAACTAGGATAATTCTACTTCACCAGCTATACAAAGTACACAAGTTATGTTATCGGTCAAAAATTCGATATTGTATTTCCTTAGATTGAGTTTGCCATATTTTCTTTTGGACTGACCGTGTCATTAGGCGTGTACTATTGGAAAATAGTGAATAGAGTTACTCATATTAGTGTAGATTTTTTATTAAGTCATAACTAGACTCAGAAGAAATGAAGTTTAAGACAATACTTTACAAAATATATTTTTTTTTTTTTTGTATTTTATTTATAAAGATAAAACTGTTGCTAGGGTGCAACAACCAGCATCTATGATGGTAAGTATTGATATGTTGGCGTGAAGGGCATGTGAGAGGAAGGCCACCCAGTGGTAGGTCCTCGGGACGAAAATGTATCTTAATTATTAGGACAAGACAGAAAAAATAAATAAGTAAATAAATAAAAAAGAATTGAAAGACAATTTTGATGGATGGGTAAGAGAGATGATAAAAGTAAAGGAAAATGAGGTAAAAAAAAAAAAAAAAGGTTTTGTGCTAAGTGTTGTGAAGATAAAGTACGTATTTCTGGGTTTGTATGTGTGTAAAGTTTTCTAAAAAGCCGTATGTAAGTAGTTTGAATTGTGTCGGGTACTGTGTGTATCATAAGATCGTTATGAAGGGTTCTGTTGTTTATATATGGGGGGCACTGTGTTATCAGTCTCAGGGTTTTTGACCGAAATGCCTGAATTCGTTTGATGTTGGATGTTTTTGCTGAACCGTATATCTGTGATCCGCATGTCCATAATGATCTAAATAAGTACAGTTCCGTTTTTTGTGTCCTGTCTAATTTTGATCGTCTATTTAGAAGTGCGTTGAGTAAAAAATAAATTAAAATAATTATTAAATCCTGACATCCGGATGTGTACATGTTGACCTGAGGATGCAGGAGGCTACAAACTGCTGCATCTCAGTCAGAGTGGAAGGGGGCATGCTATTTGAAGACGAGACATAGAAAGATGGTTGGTTCATTGACACCTTGACCTAAATTATTCTAATTGCATTTTTCTAAAATATTTTCTCTCCATGCCTATTTAGTAGCCTCATCTTTCCTCTCTCTTCAATAAGAACACTGAGCCAACTAACGGTTACATTCAACCATACTAGTTAAACTAGTATTTTTTTTTACAGTTCCATATGTCGAAGGCGGTAAAATTTAACTCTTTTAACGAGAATTAAATGTCTTTTACATTTCCCATCTTTGTATCTAGCCAATAAAGGGCGCCGGTAGCTCAGTAGAGTGCGTGCTTGCTTACTGATATCAAGATCGCGGGTTCAATATCCGACCGTAGCCCTTACGTTTATTGTATCTGGAAGGTAAAAAAAAAAACCTAAGCCCTGTCAGGTACTCGTTAAAGTCCCAGTTAAAGCCCGGGCATCAGACATAATTAACTCAAGGAGGAAAAAATAAAAGAAAATAGTCGTTGATGAATCGACCACAATGTGCTTCCCCAGTATACCCTTTTCTAGGCTAAAAAATCGTAATCACCACAAAGTTTATTATTCACCACAAATTAATCAATTACGTTTTCGCTCTCCCGCTAAAGCCAATCAACCTTTTATGCTAAAACTCAATATTTGACTTATATAATGGCATCTGAATCCTCATACGAAATTCCGTGTCAATACATTCATTACATCGGCAGTTATTGCGATTTTTGAGTTCATCCCCTCTCTAAACACCTTCCCTTCGATTGATTCTTCTGAATTTCTTCTGAAAATTAATAGGTATTGCCCTTATAGGGTTTTGAGTATACATACGAAATTTCGTGTCAATACAATCATTACAATGGCAGTCATTAGAGTTTTTGTGTTGACCGATTTGCCTGAAAATCAATACGTATCGTCCTTCAAGAGTTCTGGATACACATATAATATGTGTCGATATTTCAATTCCATCGGGAGTTATCAAGTTCACAGACAGACAAGAATTTTTTTCTTTATTTTTGGAATTAGGGGGTTTAGAAAAAATGCAATTCCGGTGAAAACTCAACTTCGAATTTCAAGCGAAATACATAACTGTCCCTACTTTGATACAAAATAGAATATATTTCCTGACAGAATGAACGTATCGACACCAAATTTTATATGCGAATTTAGAAGTCCGTAAATAATATCTACGTCGCGATATCCACTCTTCTTATTTTTCTTCTGAAGTAAATTATGTTCGGAAAAGAAAGCTAGCTTTTCCCGAAATTGAGAGTCTTCACTGGGATTTTCGGTAGATTTTCGATACTGCCCTCAACTGGAGCAATGGTGGCTTCCTTTGCCACTGAGGGTGGGGGTGGTGTTACCGTTGAACAGGCCCCAGATACACTTGTTCACCACCTCCGACAAACATTGGAATCGATAAGGGCGGCCTTGGGAGGGGGGTACAACTCCTGTCCCACCAATAGGATCCCCTCTTTAGAATAACACACCCTTCATTCTCTCACAATAATCCTTAACCCACTCTCTGTAGCGCTCACCCTACACCACCGTTGTCAATCAAAGCGAGCAATACCAAGTGTAAAGGAAATATAGAAATATAATGTCAAGAAATTAAATATTTTCACCAGTTCATGTTTTCGGACCCCCTAATGATTCAAAATGAAAAAAAAAAAAAATGTTGTGTGTCCTGAGAACAGGACAACTCCTGTTAGAAAGGACATAACGACGACTTAATGAATTTCAACCATATCAGTCAAATGGAAGGGGTAGCAATACAAAATGTTGGAATTTTCAATAGACTCGGCTTAAGAGAGTTGTACTAAAAAAACTTAATAACTGCCCATGTTATGACATATCGACATGAAATTTTACATGTGAATATAAAACCCAATAAGGACAACACTGGTCAAATTTCAATGAAATCGACCAGAAAGAAGGAGAGATCAGAAAACGGGTCTCAAATCAAAACCCTAATATGAAATTTAGTGAGAGGGCGCCGGTAGCTCAGTGGTATGCGTGCTTGTCTTTTGAGCTCAAGAACGTGGGTTCGTAACCCGACCGAGGCCCTTAATTTATTTTATCTGGGAGGTAAAATAAACTTAAACACGCCCTCCTTCGGATGGGACATTAAGCGATGGTCCCGAGGCTGTACGATGGCAGGTACTCGTTAAAGACCCCTAGCCTAGGTGAATAAAAATTTAGGGTAGGCAAAATTAAAGACTCCCACAGTAGAGTCGGGCCCATGTCCATCAGAGTGACGAAAAAGCGCTCTGGTAGTAGGCAATATGACCTCGTAGTTAAAGCATGAGTCATAAAACCTAACCTAACCTGAAATTTGATGTGAGGATTCAGAAGACCCTGAGACACCTATGATTATTTCACCTAGTATACGGAAAGTTATGTAATTGGTCAGAAATTCGATGTTGAGGTTTCATCGGAATTTCATGTTGGTCCACCCCGAATTTAAAAAATGGAAAAACATTTTCCGTTCCGTGAATATAATACTCCCAATGGAATAAATTTATCGACAAGTAATTTTACATGTGTTTCCAGAACCCTATAAGGTCACCCATTGTTTTTCAGTCAAAGCGATCAAAGTTTTGGAGAAGATTAGGGGGGAAGGCCTAATAGAAATACCTTCAATAACTGACAGTGTATTATTAATAATAATAATAATAATAATAATAATAAATTTATTTCCGTTAATCCAATACATGGTAATAGGATACGTCAAAAGAATTTATACATTAAGAAGCTTATAAACTAGATTTATAACTACTTGAGTCTAACACATCTATGATTAGTAGTAATAACAAAACTAAAAAAAAAAGTCTCATCTTATGAAATTAATAAAAACTGAACAAATAAATATTTAAAAATATATGAGTACATAAACAAAATAATACAAGATACGTTTATAATAAGTAGACACATTTTTCAATTTAATAAAATATAAGATACTATAAGATAACTATAAAAAAAAAAAAAAAAAGCTTCATCACAAAATTTCATAAGTGAATCAAAAATCTGGAGGACGACACATGATTTTTTTTTTTTACTATAAATTGAATTTCCTTAATCTCTCATCTTTTATTCTTGACAACCAGAGTCAATCTGCGCACTGAATATTTCTATACTTTTGTCGTATGCTACTGTAGCCAGGGATAACTTCAAACTATAGTCAGCATCAAAAAAAAAGGGGTAATTCGTACATATAGGTGATAATTTTTGAACGCGTGCGTTAAGAGGATTGGTTTAACACAGATCCTATATGTAAATCCGGATGGATCTTCGGGATTGATCCCTCCCTCGTGGTGGATGGTGAAAATGGCGATGATACACGCCCAGTCCCGGGAGGAGGTCGGTGAACCAAGCCTACCCAAGTGTCCCACACTGCCACCCACCAGATGGCGCTGGGGTCGTCTCATCTAAATAGGATCATGGGGGGGCGCCATGACGCCTCTTTCACGGCTACTTACTTATTTTACTTTAATTAATTCTTTACTTCCCCGATTATGCTACCTGATTATAGGGGAAGTTACGTGTTTGGTTAACAATTTTCAATTTCATGATAATTTCATGTTAAGTTAACCTCTCTAAGAAAAAAAAAAAACACTCTTCCTCTAAAAACCGATCGACTCCTTGGAATAAAAATCAATAGTTGACTTAATCATCTTATAAAATTTCGTGTCGATACATCCATTATATCAGCAGTTATTAGGCTTTGTGACTTGATCTCCCCCGAATTTGTGTTAAGCCCTCCTAATCCCCCCTTCTCTTTGGTCGATTCGGCTGAAAAATAATAGGTGTCTTCCTTATTGAGTTCTAGATTCATATACTGAATGTCGTTTCGATAGATTCATTATATCGGGAGTTATCGTGTTTACAGAAAAAAAAAAAGGAAATTCTGACATTTTATTGTTGACTATCGAATTTCAACCGATAACATTACTTTACCTATATTTCATATAGCTGGGACGTAAAAAAAAAGTCGTCGGTAGATCACCGGCAACTTATTTCCCCTCACGAATTAATCAATCAATTTTTCACTGAAAATAATGAAAAATTAATAGTTGACAGACAGGGACTTCTGAATCCTCTTAGTGAATTGAGAGCGAATTTTTGAGTTGTACCCTCCCCTTCTTTCTCGTCAATAATCAATAGGTGTCGTCCTCATCGATATCCATATAAAATTTCATGTCGATACATTAATTCTATTAGGAGTTATCGTGTTTACAGATACACACATTTTTGGGATCAGGGGTTGGAAAAACATGAAATTCCGAAAACTCTACATAGAATTTCTGTCTGATTACATAACTTCTCTAATACTTCGTACATCTAGGGAAGTAAAAATAAATAGTTATACATTTGTGAACCCCCCCCCCCCCCCCCCTTCGCCCCCACAAACAAACGGCTTTCCTAATTAATATGTAGGGGGATTTTCCGTTCGAAACAATTTGTCACCTTGACATCGAGACGAACACAAGGAAAAAGAGGAACATATGATTCAATAAAAAATAAATACAACAAAAAAAAAAAGTCGTCGGTGAATCACTGGTAATGTACTTCCCCATAATTAATCAATCAACTTTTCGCTCCCCCTCCAAAACCAGTCAACCGTTTGCGCTAATATTCAGTTGACTTACATAGGCGCTCCTAAATCCTTATACTAAATTTTGTATCGTAAAAATACTCAAGTTCCGCACATTAACGTGAAGACTCCCTAAACAGGCCCTCTACGGTAGGCCAGGCGTGCCAGGAGAAGAGGAAGACCGAGACTCCGTTGGCTGGACGACGTCGAGGCGGACCTCCGAGTGTTGGGCATCAGAGGATGGAGAGAGAAGGTTTTGGATCGAGACGAATAGAGGAGGATTGTGACGGAGACTCGGGTTCTTTCAGGACCGTAGCGCCGCAGGAAGAAGAAGAAAAAATTTCATTGCATCGACAGTTATTAGAGTTTTTAAATTGAACCCCCTAAACCCCCATTCCTTAGGCTGATATCGCAGAAATTTGACAGGTTACGTACTCATTGGGGTTTGCCTTCAAATATGAAATTTCATGTTGATATATTCATTCTACCGAGAGTTATCATGTTCATAGACACACATACAGACAGAAGGTTTTTTTTTCATATTTGGAATCTGGAAGTCGGAAAACATGAAATTCCGTTGAAAACTCCGCGTCGAATTTTTGATCGATTACATAACTTCCCTTATACTTCGTACAGCTAGGGAAGTAAAAGTCGTGGAGGGTACTTCCCCAGCACGATTACGTGTATTACGGTTTCGGGGTTAAACCACCCTAATCCCCCCTCCCTTCCACTCGGCTGATTTCGCTGAAAAATATTAGTTGTCGTCCTTTTGAGATTTTGAATTTAAATATGGTATTTCATATCAATATGTTTATTAGATCGGCAGTTAGTAAAATCAATAGGTTTCGTCCGAAGTTATTGGGTCAAAAACACTCGCAGACATTTTTTTTTTTTTTCATTCTTGAATCAGGAGGTTGGAAAATTCCGTGGAAAACTCCCGCAAATTTCTGTCAGACTTCGCCTATACTTCGTTTAGCTGGGGAAGTAAAAACAACATTTACAGGAAGTCATAACTTTTTCTATACTGCAGAAGTAAAGTGAAGAAAGGTCATCACTCCCCAGGCTCCGTCCTAAAAGTCACCAAAAATGTCAAGTGAGTGATACTTCATCACCCTAATCTGAGGCACCCTCAAAAAAATGGAAGAAAAATGCCATTGAGAGGGTGTACAAAATGAGGACTAGGCATGATTCGAACATATATATCAGCTAGTTCATATCATATTAAAGGATAGTTACTTCCTCAGCTATACGAAGTATAGGGGAAGTTATCTAATCAATCAAAAATTCGATGCGGAGTTTTCAACGGAATTTCACGTTTTCCTATTTTTCGACCTCCAGTTTCCAAATATGAAAAAAAAAACTCTGTGTGTCTGTGAACATGGTAACTCCTGATAGAATGAATTTCTCGACACAAAAATGTATATGTGAATCCAGAACCCTTTAACGACACCTATTGATTTTCAGCTAAATTTAACAAAGGGAAAGGGGGAATTAGGGAAAAGGGCTTAACACAAAAACTCTAATAACTGCCAATATAATGAATTTATCGACAAAAGATTTAGTATGAGGATTAAGGAGCCCATATGTAAGTCAACTATTGAATATTGGAGTGAAAAGTTAATTATTTCATTCTGGGGAAGTACATTGACGGAGATTCACTGACGACCTTTTTCACTATTATTCAGTTTTGTCCTTGTTTCCAATGTTCCCAATAAAGTTTTAGTCTCCCTTCGATCGAGGAAAAATTATTCCGTTTGGAACGTCTGGAGCTTGATTAAGAGGACATTTCAGTTTTATGAAGATGACTGCATCTCCAAGAGCGTCTGCGAGTGAAAGCCATCGCTACCCTCCAGGCTCCATACGTGAAGGGCCGCAACGTGGTATTTACGAGGCACGCCCTGGCCACCCGATGACAGTCCACAGATGAGAATGTTAGTGTTGAGAGTGGAATAGGAACGAACTCGTTTGCGACTCAAAAAATAGTAATTTCGAACAATCCCAAGAGGATCTGTTGCTTTAACCCTCACCGCAGCAACTTCCTCTCTTACTGACCGCGTCGTTGGATACTACATTGCACAAACATCCGCGTTTTCTCAGCTTCGGGTCACTGTTTCCATGTCCACCGCTTCCTTGACACCCCCTACTGTGCTGACGTGATAGATGGGCCTGACATTCTAAAGCACAACGCCAAGGATGAAGTAAACTTTGGAGATTTTAAAGAGACTCTTTCTATGGTACTTATTAATTAGCTCGACCACACCTCAATTTACATTGTTGTAAGCGACGATGGGCTCTAGACAGATTATCAATATTTACTGGCATCTATATCTGAAACAAAATAAAATTCGAACATATATAAATGACAAGGGGTGGGTATGCGGGCGTGCCGCCCGCGGAACATATAATCTGCCCTTCACGTCGTACCAATCAGAATAGTCAGTCAGGTTAATAAAAAATAAACCGCATTTGCAATGCGTATATGATGAATGATTTGCAAATGCGGTTTATTTTTTATTAACCTGACTAACTATTCGGATTGGTACGACGTGAAGGGCAGATTATATGTTCCGCGGGCGGCACGCCAGCATACCCACCCCTTGTGATTTATACATGTTCGAATTTTATTTTGTTTCAGATATAGATGTCAGTAAATATTGATAATCTGTCTAGAGCCCATCATCGCTTACAACAATGGAAATTGAGGTGTGGTCGAGCTAATTAATAAGTACCCTTTCTATTGGTAGTCTGACTCCACTCTCAGTCTCATCCATGGACCCAATTGCAGAAATATCGCCGTCCTGTACAATTAAGAAGTTGGAAGAAAAACCAAAAACTTAAGCCAAGAAACAAATAACTTCTATGTAGAACTAACTGCAATGTCCATAGGTTAGTATATGAATCAGTTACCTGGTACAGTCCAACAACATGCGGTACCTCGGATGTTAGTTAGATAGAAGACTTATGTGGAACTAACAGTTATGCGGCCAATACGGACAAACCACCAAACATACCATTGCAAACTTATAAAATGCCCCAACCGTTTAACACAACGCTTATCCTCATAGTCCCATCCTAACAATCCTTCTACACCGTCTACGCAGACGTTGGCCTCGAGACATTCTGTTAACTATAAAACTATCTAAGAAAGTGTCAACACTGGTTGGCATCTACCATCAAATATGTACTTATTATCTTGTTCGCTGCTCCTTTCTGCTTATTACATATTTATATATAAATAGAGAGGGGGGAGATATTATACCCAAGTGTCTGTACGTCCCTAACAACAAGAAAATATGGCTGTCCCCCTAGCAACAAACTTTGCAATGGTCGAGTCGTTCCTAACACCGCCAAACATTTTTAGTAGATGGCTGCCTTTTCAATTTATTTATCGAATAATTTAACAAATAAACTATTTTTAACCTCCGTCGCAAAAGGAGGGGTGTTATAAGTTTGAAGACTTAGTCTGTGTGTGTGTCTGTCTGTGACATCGTAGCTCCAAAACGGCTGAACCGATTTCAAAGTTTTTTTTTTTTGTTTCAAACGCTGGTATTTGCAAGATGGTTCTTAGCCATGTTTGGTGGCATTCGGGTAGGCCGTTTCCAATATCTTCAGGTTTCATCAGAGCCTATTAGGGATCTCGGTCTCTAGTACAGATGGAGACTTGGAGTTTGAGCTCAAATGTTTATAAGGCCAAGCCCTTCCCCCCCATCTCCGAAAAAAAGCCGACCCCAAGGTTTCAGTAAAAAAAAAATTTCTGTTATTTTTTATTTTTAACTTAATTTTTTTAGTGAATTTATTTCACAAATTAAATGAGGAAAGAAAGGTTAATATTATATTATAAATACCAGAATGTTATTTATCAGTGATACTTATAATTTTTTGCAGAGATATTGTGAAATGGCGAGGATTACCATATTCTGGAAAAATTTCAGAAGAGATACGCAATATATTTCAAAAAGAGAACTTTCGGGAGAGGACACTACTCCGGGAGTTCGAAATTATTCTTACACTGGTTTATTCACCCATCCGAAGGACGGCGAGCTCACGATCTTGAGCTCAGTACGCTAGGATAAAATCTGAGCTACCGGCGCGCTCAAAAAGTTGATATATTTTCACAACCACTGTGGTCCGATCGGCATCAAAATCAATACTTTTCAAAATAGATGCATATTTACAGAAATTATTGCAAACGAAAAGAAATGCTAGACAGACACACGCAAACCTGCCATGCAGAACCATGTTTTGAGAGGAAATACAATCAGAATCTGACCTTATCTCGAACACGATTTTTCTATTCTATCGCCATACTTGCATTAGTTCCTTCGGAACATATAAAAACGATATCTAACTTTGCTTTCTTGTCTTCATCGTTTAACTTTCCACCTTCCCCACAAATTTCTTATTAACTATTAATAATTTTATTAGAGTGTGAAAGGAAAATTGTATACGTTCTTTCTATCATAGATTGCAAAATAAAAATGTAGTCTCACAAATTTTATAATTTTGTACTGGCTGGATTTCGAGGTTGTACTTATCATCAGTCAGTCTACAACAAACCCATCATTTAGTAAAAAAATAATTATAAGACATAAAATTCAAATTTCTAAAATATGTACATAATATATTGTATATTGAATTAAATATATTAATAAATATTTAACGCATAAATACAATATTTTATATATAGATAAGTTATATTCACCTTTTCTGCCAATTTACTTAAAATTAAGGCTGAGGTCAGCTTAAGATAAGCTGCCCTCCCAGGGACTCACTTCCCACAGATTCATTCTATCCTCAGTGCTCGTACCGATCAGATCGTTTCTGTTCATAATACCTTTGTTTTACTTTTTATAATTAAGAATAAATTATAATTAGAGCAATTAGTGTATTTTGTAATCTAAATGATAAAGTTCTTTTTAAAAACGGACTTTGTGGTGGTTGAACTTTAACTTGTATTTTAGCAATTAGAATTGTATACCTCTTGTACTTTCTTTTGTGATTCAAAGTTGTTTTATTGTAAACTGCCCGATAATGAGTGCAACCACGAAAGCCGGCTAGCGTCAAATAAAATCTGTAAGGAGTTGAACTACATTTATATTTTGCAACCTGTGAAATAATCACTACACACTACATCAGCCATTTTGACATTTCTTCTTATCATTTAATTTTTATTTCCCCATCAATAAGAGGATGTTATATAATACATACATCCGAAATTCGTTTCGAGTGTTTACCGAAATTTCTGACCAACTACATAACTCCACCTATATTCGTAAAGCTGTGTATAAAACAGTTATTTCATGTTTCTCAGTTACTATATAGATCCTACGTGAAAAAATTACTGTATCAATATGGAAGATAATTTTATTTTAAACATTTTTTAGCTAACATTATAAAGAGCGAGAGATAGAAAGATGGGGAGAAAAGAGTGTGATGGTAAAATGGAGGGGCGCCCTCGCTCACCTGATCAGTCCAACCTCCTCGTTACCTCATTCTGCCCAACGCACACAATTGTCTCCGTTATATTTACTGGTGATATATACAATCAATAGAGGGCGCCGGCAGCTCAGTGGTAGGCGTGCTTGTCTTCTGAGCTCAAGATCGTGGGTTCGAAACCCGACCGAGGCCCTTAGTTTATTTTATCTGGGAGGTAAAATAAACTTAAGCATTCTCTCCTTCGGATGGGACGTTAAACGATGGTCCCGAGCATGTACGATGTCAGGTACTCGTTAAAGACCGCTACTCTAGGTGAATAAAAATTTAGGGTAGGCAAAATTTAGGACTCCCACAGTAGAGTCAGGCGCATGTCCACCAGAGTGACGAAAGAGCGCTCTGGTAGTAGGCGATATGATCACGTAGTTAAAGCCCGGGCATGAGTCATCAAACCTAACCTAACCTATACATTCAATACATTTTTGATTAAATTGAATACCTGAATATAGAAACAAAGACAAACAAACAGTCCCAACGTACAAAGTAGGTCGGTGCAAACAAACTGCATGCGAAGCTGTACAAACATTTTTAAAATACCAATAATGACAGTAAAGATATTTACGTTTTATACATAGACTAGTATTTATTCAGGTATTTGATGTAGTATATTTATTTTTAAAAAAACTTTCACATTTTATGACCTAAATTGGAGAAATAGGTAATTGTGACTCATACAAGGTCTTTAACCACGAGGTCATATCTCCTACTACCAGCTCTTTCGCCACCCTGATGGACATCACCCAACTCTACTATGGGAGTTCTAAACTTTGGGATCTTTCAGGATTATCTGACATTGTACAGTCTCAGGAACATCTTTTAACGTTCCATCCGAAGGACGGCATGCTCAAGGTATTTTTATATTAGTCGTAACTAAAAATAAATAAAGTTACTAAAAATAATATTTTTATGAATGACCAAGTTTATTTTAAATCCCCTTTCTTCATACTTTAGAACCAGTTCCTGTTTCCACATATATATGTATATAATTAGTACTTATTCCATGTATCTTACTCAAAATATATTATAACTGTTAATTTTCTTTATTTTTTTAGATGTTTAATTTATCTCTTTATTGTTGAGTATTTAGTAATATTAGAAAACAGGACAATCCTCGCATTATTATTAATATTCATATGTTACGAGTATTAGTAATACTTTTGTTAAATGTACAAACATTATCAAATATAAATTAATAGTTAGTTATCATGCCAGGGCTTTAGCGAGGTCATATCACCTACTAACAGAGCGCTCCTTTGTCGCTTTAATTCACATGAGTCCGAATCTACTATGGTAGTCCTAAATTTTGTCTACCCTAAATTCTCATTCGCCTAGGGGTTTTTAACGAGTACCTGACATCGTACATGCTCGGAACTATCGTTTAACGGCCCATCCAAAGGACAGCGTGCTCAGGGTTTTTTAACCTCTCAGATAAAGGAGGCTCGTCCGTTGTTTTAAACCCGCCATCTTGTGCTCAATAAGCAAGCACGCTAGCCCTGAGCTACCGGCGCCCTCTGTAAATTAATCTTATTACAAATTTAACTTTAGCTTTACTATCATTATCAAAGAGGAAGAAAAATATTTCAGACAAAAAAATTCCTAACTGTACAGCCGTACAGATGAAAGATCGCACTCAGCAAACTGACAGTTTATATTAAGATATGACATTATATGAGTCTTATCTCTTATGCTTTTGGCTGAGGATGGTAGAAATACCGAAAGTACTCCCATGTATATATAGTTAGTGAAATTAGACAATATATTAAATAAACAAGTTTTATTTTATTTTTCAAGTCCATTTGAATTATTTCACAATATCTCTGCAATAATGTCAGTTTTCATTGACAGTTTATAACTAATCCTAATGATGGTGTAATGCGAAAACAGTTTATGTATATATTTTTGTGGGATAGATAAGTTGGTGATTAATAGGAATATTGAGTTAGGTAATTAATGGTTTCCAGATTTACTTTGTGAAGTTCCATTCTAGGAATAGATAATTAAAATACACAATTTCTTTGTCAAACTTCACTATATTCTTAAATACTCAACTAGTTTCGCCGTGTTAAGGCATTCCATCAAGAGTCACTTACAAACTGACAGAAATAGGAGCTTTTTATCAAAAGTGAACATTTCCATTTTGTAATATTTTTCAGGAACTAAAAAAAACGAATAGCTTTGAACCTCATGCATTTTTTTATACGCTTTTCTCCCTAAAATGTTAAACACAACGCCACTTATATTATAGGTATAAAAAAAATGAGTTATCTTTTTTGTCATCCAGGTTATTCCATGGTTTCAATTGGAGATGTGCTGTTTTGATAAAAAAATATGGAGATGTTAAGTTTTGAAAAAAAAAACTTTAAAATTTAATTTATTTTATTAGTGTGATTTTCATTAATAAAATACGATTAGTACTAATGATCGACTAGTATGATTGAATATGATCATAATAATAATGATAATAATAAAGGTTTCTGATTTTGCACACGAAGACAAAAAACCTAAAAACTTAATTTGAATTACAATAAAATTTTGATTTTTAATTGTTCAGAACGAAACGACTAGTGCTAATAATGGACTAGTATGATTGACTTAGAGGATTAAGTAAAACAAAACAAAAAAACGTTTGCTGTCATTTTTACACCTGGAGTTGTCCGCAGTCACAACTCGCGAGTTCCACGTCATCTTCATGTTGTTCAGCATGCTGGGTTATATTAATGGCTTGCATGAACCACTTGAGCTCGGCCTGCTCGTGCCAGTTATCCCCAAAGTGTATTCTTAAAAGGTGGGCAACGTCACAAGCCTTTTCTTTTGTTATAGTATTATTCAAGGCGATTTCAGGAAGAATAAGTTTTTCCTGGTTTCCTCCTCGATCCACGATTTAGTTCGGAGACACATTTGTCCATTTTAAACAGTTTTTATTCACGACAGAACAAGTTTGAACAAGCAAATTCAACAAGTTGTAATCGGAACCGCTCAGGAAACGTCGCCGCAACGAGTGGCGGAAAGGTGCGGACCTGCACGAGCGGCACCTGTCGGTAGGGAAGGGGATCATACATGTGGTGATCATTCGCAAACCATCATCCGAATGCCGTCTAGTGAGGAAACGGCATAAGTAATGGATGTGGGCTGTCAAGCTATCAGGCCATGAGGAGTAGAGTTTTGAAAAAAAAAAAACTACATTTAATGAAATATGGCTTTGGAAATGTACAGTTTTGAAGGAAATTCGACACATTTTATTAGGGATGGAAATGTTCGGTCTTAAAAAAAAAGCCGGTTTTCAGATTAATTTTTCATAAGGAAATAATTACTTTTGACAAAAAAGGAGCATATAGCGTGGTGTAGAAGTATATGAAGAAAAATAAACAGCAATAAAACGCATTTCGAAAAAAAGTGGAAATGTTCACTTTTGATATAAAGCTCCTCAGTTGACGAGGTAGAAGGTACATTTATGGAGGGGGGTAGGTAGTGACGGAGTATCTTTTGTATATACATTCTAATAAACAGATATTTACAAGATGATAATAAATATAATAAGAAAAAATCTAATAAAGTGAAGGTAACAGTAAAAGTGTTGGTAATTATATAGGTAGAACTCGCCTTAATGGCGGCTTTACACGACGCTAGTAACTCGTACGAGTCACTGGGGCGAGTGTTTCACAGGGATAGTGACGTCTACACGCTAAAATTGGTTTTTAACGTGTAGACGCCACTCGGTTTAGCGGCAATTTCCAGTAGTCGAGTTTTTTTTCTTATTTTCTTGCAAAGATGAGCACTATGCAAAAAGTGTTTAAAAACGTGTATTAAAGTGTTGTGATAAGAATTGATGGAAATAATAGAATCGGAAGAAAACGTGCCAACAAGAATATGGGTTTTTTTCCTCAGCAACCCCAAAATCAGATATATTCATGACTTTTACAATTCTTAATAAAGCTGATTCACGGGCCGATTTGTTCTTATAATTATTCAGGCTCGTATTCCAAAAACATTCTTCGTCTCTATACAGTTCCACAAATTTTAAAGTGGTATCTTCACCAGACTTAGCCATTTTAAAAAACTTCACGCAACGATCAACTATGACAAAACATGTGGTACGCACTATCAACGACTTCAGTAGCACTAAACTAACCACTCGTACGTGTTATTCGAATCGTGTAATCGGTCTCCAACGGTGCTAGTACGTCATACAGTCGAATATTGTGTGGGGGAACCAACTCGTTCCAGTAAATAGGATTGCTTTCTATTCACTCGACTGGCATGGACACTCGCAGCGAGTACTCTACTGGAATACAGAACACCAATTTACACAAGGAGAGTACTAAAAGTGAGTACTCGGTTTTAGTGACTCATACGAGTTACTAGCGTCGTGTAAAGCCGCCTTGACACACCGAAACTAGTCGAGTATTTAATAATATAGTGGCGTTTGACGAACAAATTGTATATTTTAATTATCTATTCATTGAGTTAGGTGTTTATCGTGAAATTGAGAGAAACGCCATTAGTCGTTAGTAACACAGATCCTTGTAATGTTTTATGTATGCAAGATGCAAGCAAAGCTGTGATGCTGAGGAGTATATTGTGTACATACACTGGCTTCAGCAGCAACAGAAGAAGGATCAGAAAGGCACATTGCAAAACAGTTATGGAGAAATGGGCATAACTGGAAGGAAACTCATCTTGGAGCGAACAACTGGATTGTCGACAGTCAAGAGAGTTGATTAGAGGATCGGACAACAAAAGAAGAACAACTCTTTTTGACCAAGAAAACATATATAATAAATCTTGTCCCTGATCCATTCTGCAGACGATGTGAAGTAATGGAGGAAACCACGCTACACATCATATGAATGTGAAGGTTATACACACCTCCGATGAGGCCCAGAATTGAGGAAGCAGAGAGCAGATCCAAGTTCTAGTGAGGGGCTGTTATATGGGCCTTCAACCGTTGGATAACATGGGTACAAAACCTACCCGAGTATCAGCCTTCTAACACAAACAAGTGAAGGAAACATCCAAAGAATGCAGATCCTCTTGCACTCTGTCCCTGAAGATTTGCAGGATTTCTGTTGACCAATTATTTTTGCAATCTGCAAAGATACACATCTATCTATGTCATACAACTTTCAAGTACTTTGGCAATATGTTAATGCATTTATCTCATTGGTGAAAATTGCACTCAAACATTTTTTCAAGTATGTTTAATCAATCCCTCTTATTCCAATCACTTCAAAAATATAGATATTTTCTTTAGTAATAGGTTAACAGATCTTTAAGAAAACAAACGTTTATTTGAGTACTAAACATTTTTCTTTCTCTCCTCTTTCTCAAGAACAAATATAGGCAAAGGATTTGAGGTGCGGTCAGATAGAAAAATTCAAGTACAACGATTATAAAACAAATATTTCATGTTTTGTGGCTGATTTATTGGTGTATAGCACAAATGTCTTAAAAATATTCTTTAATGTCATTCAAGAAATGAAAATGTTGTCTAATTATAAAAGTTGTAACCTAATTCTCATGAAAATACACGACCATAATGTTTTCCAAATTAACTATTCAAAAGTAAAAAAGTTGTAGGTACATGACTTTTCGAATCCTTCCAACCATCTTTACCACTGAAAATTCTCAATGTTTGCTCAAGTGTTATTGCTTTGAAAATTAACAAATTGCGAAAAAAATAAACACTAATGTTGGAAGAATGCGTTGCGAGTATATGGAAGATTTTCGTTACATCTGTGATGTGTTTATTGGAGA
Source organism: Aradus depressus (assembly GCA_963662175.1). Lineage (NCBI taxonomy): Eukaryota > Metazoa > Arthropoda > Insecta > Hemiptera > Aradidae > Aradus > Aradus depressus. The sequence continues at coordinate 19,987,991 of OY759222.1, read as the reverse complement.
GGCGTTAAAACTTCCTATTTTGCTCTTTTGCTCTCCGTCATCTTATTCAAACTTTTGTGCTCATTTTTGGTAAAAGTTCGCTGAGTCTTGAACAATTTAGGTTATATAATTGTTATCACAAGAAAACATTGAATATTTATCAAATCAAAATTATAGTTTCCATTGATTCATCTTAGTAATCAAGATTGGTTTTAAGGCAAACTTTTAAAATCATCTACCAAAATTAAAATGAAATATTGTCTTATTTTCAAATGCCCCTATGTTGGGTAAATAAAACGTCAACTCACTTAAATGAGACAGTTCTATTGAAAACAGTGGCATGGAGAAGCAGAAGGTTATTATATATAATAAGCATGGCAACAAAATTTTGCCAAAATTAACCTGACATGAAGTGCAGTGGTCACTAGCGAAGTTTTTACGGTAACTAACCGGTATTTAACAGGTTTCCAACCTATTCTACAAATTGCTTGATTTTTTAAGAGTGTAAATTCGGCAGAAGAATGTAGAAGTATATTTCAAAGAGAATTAAGGGTCAATCCAAAAAAATTATAAAATTACAACCATTATTTCATGGGCAACGTTGCAATGTATAATTTTTTTAAGTTATATTTAAAATGAATAAAAAAATGTACACACCTCCCCTAGATCTCCATCTTCCTTCAGTCATCCCGCCAGGTCTGAGTGGCGATACCCCATCGGATGCGTCCTAAATGAACAAACAAGAAATTAAACTTAGAAAACCATGAAAAAACTATAAGTGCAAGGGTAGAACCCTCTGACAATGAATGTACATTCGGACATTTTCTTTTTATCCTACGACAGTAAACAAATTCTATTTTTTTTTTTTTTAATTTGTAATTCAAAACGAAAAAAACCTCACAGAATAATATCCATCAGAATCAAAGAAATATACTGTAAAAACGCTAATAACTCCATTAACACTCTCATAATTCCCTTGCTCTAAAAATATCTCTGTCTATCAAAAATCATGTTTCATTCATCAAAACCGTTAAGACTTCTAACTTTTAAATACTTATATTTATAAACTTTATGCTACAGTAAAAACCATGAAACAGTAAATAAAAAGGGCATAGTCATCTTTAATAAATAATTGGGCAAAAAATATACGCTAAAAGCCAAACTGTATAATATATTTCTCTCTTTTTCTTTTACCAATCATCATTAACATTTTTAATAAAATAAAAAAAAACATGAAAGAAAAATTGTATTTAAAAAGTTTATAATAAATTAATAGAAAAAAGAAAAAGAAAACCCAGATGAATTATTATACGGAACTAAAGAAAAGCATTGATAAAAAACAAAAGATTTCAATTTATCACAATGTAAAATGGAGGATCACAAATATTTACCTTTGATGTTTACACACATATAACTATCCAACAAAATTTGAGAACGAAATATTTCACGACGAATATAATAGATAAAAAATATATTTATACAGTTTAACGATAGCATTGAAGAATACAGTTAACATTTTCAAACGGAACACTGGTTGTTACTTAAGTGCATCCAACTCTCCTTTACACAAATAGAACAGTCTCCTAATTAACGAAATTGGCAAGCTATAAAAAATGTTTCAAAAGCCGATCAGAAAGTAAATTAAAATAAATAACATACCTTCGTCCAAAATCCTGAGATTCTTCTAATGTTGGCGGTTTGTTTTCACACACACGGCACACGACACATTAACAAATTTTATTTAATCACATTCATAAAAACTAATTAGATATCCACTAGAGAAAGAGAAAAACCTCATCTATAAGATGGCGGCCTCCCGCCTGTTGGTGATAGAGACCTTTCCGTTCCTTGCATGGTCACTTTAAACTAGACTTAGTATTTTTTTATTGAAATTATGTCCCGTTTTGGGGATCATTTGAACTTAATAGTCTCAGCGTTCTCAAACTTTCCCAATCAGAAGAGAAATTATATATTATTTAAATTCAACTATGTTCGTTTTCTTATTAGCTAGTCATAAAACCGATCCAAATTGTTTTGCACAGGTGACATACTGACGTCATGTCATGACATCTTCGGCTAATATCGGCCGATCCCGTAGTTAATCCCCAAAAGATTTGTCTATCAAGCAATATTTCATTCAAACTGGTAGTGCTATAGCCCAGTGAAAGTTCTACTCATAAAAAGATATTTCAAAAGGATAATTACAACATCAACACAGACAGAATCACTTCATCATGCTAACTGAACATAAAAATTCACCAAAACAACTTCACCACAATGAAACACAATGTTAACACGGAGGTAAGAAAATGCATTCAATAAAACCTTCCCCTTCCCCTACCTCTTTGGTTTTATTCACTGATAGGGAGTGCTATTGTGCTGCACTCTCTCCGAGACACTACAAACCAGGCATAACAACATAAGAAAATTAATTACCTAAAACAATGAATTATTAAACTAATTTTACTAAACCAAATACATATTAAATCGAGTGTGAAATAATAACTGTATTTTCGCGTTTTATACTAAAAAAATTTCGAAAATATTTCTAGTGAGAGAGAATAAAATTGTTTGAATGATTCTTTTATTTAAGCCAAGTCATATAATTTAATTTATTATTTAAAATTCCTGTACCCATCTTTTTCCTTTTAAACCAACATTAAACATTATCTACAACTATTCATAAAAATATGTATATATATTTAGTCTCATGAGGGATTTATTAAATTTTATATTCCAAACTAAGCATATTTATACCTACCTACTTGTATAACAAAGCAAGAGTTATGCGACATAAAATAATCAAATGTTGTTTGTTTGACCTTGACTGTTTTTCTGACCTTCATTTTAAACAATTACTTAAAAATAGGACTCTTTTTTTTTGAGAGAGAAAATATTTTAAATTAATTGTATTTTAGGCCTTCAGATAACTGTTATTTAAATCTTTTTATTTTCGTGGCAGCAGTTTTGAATTGCTTTACCTATCAAGACGAGGTCTTACCCCCAAAATGTTTGAAACATATTTACTTATTTTGTACATCAAAAGACTAGTCTAGTTTTTTCTAACTTGGACAACTCATATCAGACTGAAACGCACAGACCTCAAAAGACGATTTGGACGACTGAAATCAATCATCGGACGACGATCGACATTATCGCTTGAAAACAAAATTCACATTTACAACACAATACTAAAACCCATCTGGACTTACGGCATCGAGATATGGGGATCAGCCAAAAAATCAAACATACAACGCCTTCAGTCATTACAATCCATCATACTACGCCACATTGCCAATGCCCCATTTTACGTTTCCAACCTCACATTACATAATGACCTCAACATCCCATTTGTACCTTCTGTTATCAAGACACAATATCAAAATTTTCACGACAAACTCCATCATCACGCCAATCCACTTATTCTGCAATTATCCACGAATACTCTCCCCACAAATCCGCCAAGACGTCTAAAGCGGACATGGCAGAGGGACCTGCTCCAGGACTAGCCTGGACTCTTCGGTCACGTACCTCAGCAGTACAGCGACACACTTGCCACAGCACATCATCACAATCACTAGTGACAAATGTTGTCGTGAATATGTAAATAAAAAATAAAAAAAAATTTTTTCTTTTGGTTTATTTATTTCAAACGCCTGACATGGAATCCTCATACTAGACTTAAAAGACAAAGAGTTAATCGACGATACAAACTCTTACTACGACTTTTAGAGAACAGATCGAAACGTACATTTAGTAATAAAAGACTCATTTACAACCAATTACTAATAAGTGCGTATGGAGCTGAACTCTGGGGATCTACTAAATTCTGATTGAATTCCAAACCCTACAATCCCGTATCCGCTGTAAAATCGCAAACGCTCCATTCTACGTTTCTATTGCTATCCTTCACAATGACCTGTAGATTCCCTTTGTAAGGGATGTAATTAAATCCTACAGAAAATTCCATTCTACCCTTTCCTTTCACCCTAATCCTTTAGTCCGCAGACTTGCGACAAGAACCCTTCCTAATGTTCATGTTCGGAGCCTGAGGTGGCAATGGCCTCGAGACCTACTAGTTGATTGAAGACTTAATAATCTACACACTTTTAGCTTGTTATACATTGTTATTTTATAAAAAAAAAAAAAAAAAAAAGTTTTTTACTGATGATTTTCATTGGTAGAATTGTCATCTAAGGTGTGTGTTGGACGAAGTAAGAAAATCGAATACTTAGTGGGTTAGGGAGTACTTTTTAATTTTATTATTATTTTTTACCTCCCCAACCATCAAAATTCAATAAGATTCTAAACATGAAAAAAAAAAAAAATCTGTCTGTGAACATGATAACTTCCGATAGAATGAATTTATCACGAAATTTTATATGTGTACAATCCCCAGAGGCTTAAAACTTTTTTTTGGCCTAAATGGTCAATTGGTTTTCGAGGGAGAACATTATTTAATGCTGGTGAAGTACATCGCACGTGATTAACCGATTTTTTTTTTTTTTCTTTAGAAAATAAAATTCAATATAATTTCTATAAACATTAATGAAATTATTCATACCGTATGTCAGTTTTCTTCTAAAGATTGAATAGAATCTCAATGTATTTTGATACGAGGTGTATCAATATGTATCTTATCATCTTTTCTATTATTTAACTGTTTTATCTAAACTGATTTGGACATATTCTTCAGGGTGATTCACATACTTTGAGAATAATCTAAATAAACGGAGTAAGTTTATGAACCCTACGAAAATATTTGTTCATCATTTAGTAAACTGCGAACTTGCTTTCAATATATATATATTTTGATATACACATGAAAATTTAATTAGATTTAAGTTAGAAAAATGTAATTATTGTTAATTTACTTTTTGGGTTGTGCAGGGAGATTCTCTCCCCAGCGCCATATAATAATAACAAGATCTCTGGCGAGAACATCTCTAATATTACACATATATTTAAAATGGCAAGCGTTTTTTTTCTACGCGTAACTCCTCCTAAATTAGACCGATTTTGATGATCTAGGTGTGAATTATGTTAGTTATTGTGACTTATGCCCAGGCTTTAACTACAAGGTCATATCTCGAGCGCACTCTCGTCATTCTGGTGGACTTTAGCCCGACTCAACTCCAGGAGTCCGAAATTTTGTCTACCTAGTTTTATTTACCATAGCTTAACGCCGCATCCGAAGGTAGGGTTTCGAAGTCGCGATCTTGATCTTAGTAGGCTAACACGATACCTCTGAGCTTCCGGAACGAGGAAGATGCACTATTACAGATACGACATTAAACTCATCTCCCAAAAAAAAGTTTTCACTCTCCCTCAAAAAACAATTGACCGTTTGAGCTAAAAATCAATTGTTGACTTACATATGGGGCTCTGAATTCTCATACTAAAATTGTTTTTGTTTTTTAACTTTAATTTTTCTATTTACAACTATAATGTAGTTGTAAATACAAAAATTAAAGTATTGTAGTATATATATAATATATAATAAGCAAATGTGATACATAATAAATAAATGTCTTGGATGTTGAAAGAGAATGGTGTCGTGTATGTAATGGTCGAGGGGTATATTGAGTATAGGGGAAGTTATATAATTGATCTGAAATAGATTTTCCAACCAAATCGGTTCAACGAAAGGGCAAATAAGGGGCAGGGAGGCTAAACACAAAAACCCCAATAACTGCCGAAATAATGAATGTATTGACAAGAAATTTTAATTGTTAATCAAAAACCCAATAGGGATGATATCTAACAACTGTCATCCGAATCGAAGGGGAGTAGGATAAAAGAAGAGAAAGTCTAATAACTGTCAACGTAATAAATGTATTAACAAGAAGTCTCTGAGTAAAAAATCTATTAAATCTCAGCCAAATCGGCTGGTTGAAGGGAGAGTGACAACTTAGTTGATTAATTCACGCTGGGGAAGTCCATCGCCAGTGATTCACCGACAACTTTTTAATTGTTGAAATCAAATTCAGCCTACCTAAGAGCACCGAAAAACCTAATTTGTAAATAATAACTGTAAAATGAATGAAGACCTCATCAATCTAATAGGCCCTCTACACTATGGGCCAGGCTTTGGCCCAATCCTGCTGGGCCACTGTGTAGAGAGGGGTTGGCTTGTGTTGGTCATGTTGGGCCAGGATGTTGGTGAAGGTTGGCGTTCGGAGAGGTTTTTCAACACATCAAAGCAGGCCAACATGCGTGAACCAAGTGTACAGTAGACAAATGACGCATCTACACACTTGTCCAACATTGGTTGTTTGTTTCTTGTCAGTAGTGTTTTGTATATTCCTTTTATCCTGTTAAATACTATACTATTTTATTTTAGGTTAGGTTTTATGACTCATGCCCGGGCTTTAACTACGAGGTCATATCGCCTACTACCAGAGCGCTCTTTCGTCACTCTGGTGGACATGAGCCCGACTCTACTGTGGGAGTCCTAAATTTTGCCTACCCTAAATTTTTATTCACCTAGAGTAGCGGTCTTTAACGAGTACCTGACATCGTACAGGCTCGGGACCATCGCTTAACGTCCCATCCGAAGGACGGCGTGCTTAAGTTTATTTTACCTCCCAGATAAAATAAACTAAGGGCCTCGGTCGGGCTACGAACCCACGACCTTGAGCTCAGAAGTCAAGCACGCATACCACTGAGCTACCGGCGCCCTCATATTTTATTTTATATTATTATTATAAACTACAAATACAAAATGTCTACATGGACAAATGAGGAAAGTTTTAAATTTTTAGAACTGTACCAAAATGAACCTGCAATTTGGAATCCGAAAAACCCTTTTCACAAAAATAAAAATATGGTCCACCATCTTCTTTGTTTCCATTTCTTTTCAACCATGTTTTTGTCAATAATATGTAAGTAACAATTATATGCAGCAGCGATTTTCTCGATATCCATCACGGAAATAGGGTTCAAGCAACTGAGTGCTGGTCCAAGGTTTGGCCATGATACTGGGCCAATGGGTGGTCCAGTATGTGGAGCCAAGGTTCAGGCCAGCGCCGCCATTACGCCAATATTGGTGGCCAATGCATTGGCCTACCTTGGCCCATAGTGTAGAGGGGGCATAAGGATTCACTGGAGAACAAAAACAATTTCATATTTGTGATTTTTATTCAAATTTATAATTTGACATTCTACGATCACATTTCAATAAAACTATCACAACATTTTAAATTAAAATATACATTATAAATCTATATTGATAGTATAAATTATATACATCAATCACTCTGCCTAAGTACTTATTTAGGAACGTAAACATACATGAGGCAAGCAAAATACATACATAATATAATAAACAAATATATTTAACAATTCCACAAGTAATTTTAGAGTAATTCTTCTATTGCACAATCAGAAATAACTATTGAATAATTTTCAGGCATAAAAATTAAAAAAAAAATTATTTTATATTTAAAAAAATAAAATATACATACGTAATAAATTTCTGCAATGCAACTTTCAATGCACATTTTACTACTAATATCGGTGAGTCATTATCGATAGTAAATAAATAAAACAAACTTATTTTTTGAAATATTGTCTATTCCACTAAAGATATTTATAAAAAATAAAACTACCGGTTTCGGCCTCACACCATCGTCAGGTCTAGTTATGAACTAAGTGGTCTAGTTATGAACTAACTTAGGTCTAGTTATGAACTAACAGGTCTAAGTTAGTTCATAACTAGACCTGTTAGTTCATAACTAGACCTGACGATGGTGTGAGGCCGAAACCGGTAGTTTTATTTTTATAAATATCTTTAGTGGAACAGACAATATTTCAAAAAATAAGTTTGTTTTATTTATTTATTACAAATTCTACAATATGTCCGCGTTCCTCAACTTAGAAATTATTATCGATAATAGTTTTTTAATATTTATATTTGCATGGTGGACTTTTTAATGTCGGAAACAGTGATTTCAAGATTGATTTCAGTCTTTTTCTAGCGCGCTCTTAGCTATCGGTAATGGATATCGATCAGTGTTGATGTTGACATTCCTTTTTCTGATTTGATCGCTATATGTGAAGATTATTTATCGAGATAGTTGTTCATATCATGCCAAGTATCGGAAAAAAATTAAATTTTGTTTGTCCGTCACTCCTTTCAGTGAAGTACAGGTTCTCCTGTCGCATATACAAAATCAGAATATCATTTCCGGATAATTAATAATGGATAACAGGATTCTGGACACAGCGGGAAATCAAGATTGAAACCATCCGACATTAACTGGTCCAGTGTGCTTATATCGATAATGACAAGCTATTGTCGATGATAGCTACCTTGTGGACACTAACTGAGAGCAAGCGAGATAAATACAGATATCTGGGATGAAACCATCCGACATTAACTGGTCCAGTGTGCTTATATCGAGAATGACAAACTATTGTCGATAATAGCTACCTTGTGGACATTAACTATGACGGAAAACAGGGATGAAACCATCCGACATTAACTTGTCCAGTGTGCTTATATCGAGAATGACAAACTATTGTCGATAATAGCTACCTTGTGGACATTAACTGTGACGGAAATCAGGGATGAAACCATCCGACATTAACTTGCCCAGTGTGCTTATATCGAGAATGACATACCTTGTCGACATTAGCAGTAACACACATTACTTTCAAACAATTGACTATAATTCATACTATAGTATACGAATATACACAAACCTACAACTTCAAAATTCTAGAACATACAATTAATTTACAAAACAAAAATATATATACACATTACAATCATAATATGATATTATGCTTTCCTACAATCATAATACGATATTATGCTTTCCTACCTAGCCTAGTTCATAATTCAAAAAATTGAATTTAAAATTTTATAATTTTTCATAATCATTTTATTTTATGAGATAAGAAATAGAGGAGTTATATACAATCTAGCTTTTCATTTAAAAAAAAAATCTAATGAGACTGCACCATAATTACATAAAAATTTGTATTGTCAAAAATTGACTTTTTATTTTCCTTTTCAAATTCTTAAAATAATAAGTGAATTTAAATGAGCTGGAAATACTTTTCAAGGAAAATTCTTTTGAGCAAAATCCATTTTTATTTTTTTTTACAAAATGAAGCAGTTGACTTTACTCACTTGGTTCTCTCCCTTGATTAAAAAAAAATATGTTTTTCAAAATAGGAAAATTGATATTTCCTCCAATTTTTTTCATCGTAATTAAATTTAAGCAATTACGATTAAAACATTTCTCACTAAATATCCCTTACAGAACACTACATATGAGGAGTTTGGAGCCAGAGCGGACCAACCCACAATTTTTACCATACTGATGTTGGCATAGGTTCCCTTTTTCAAAACCAGTGTGGATCACTTAGTTTCTTCACTTCAGTGATAGATAGCAGCACTTTAAGTTTAGTCCACAAATATTTTGTGCATATATTTTCAAAGTCACAATGGATCATACGGCCTTCAAAAACTTTATAAAACACAAAAAGGGATCACTCATCCAATACTATTCTAAAATTTCAAATATAAATAAATATTTGGGGTCCATTTATGGAGATAAACAAAATGTACTCAATTTTCAATTGCCATTTTCTACCTGTTCAGTTTCAACCAGTTGGTCCGCTCTGGCTCCAAACTCCTCATATATAAATATATGTTTATGTAAATAAAAATGTTGAAAATCTAAAACAGGAAAATGTATATTTCCTCCAATTTTCTCGTCTTAATTAAATTTAGGCATTTGCAAATAAATCTTTCCTCACTAAATATCCCCTAAAGAGCACAACATAAAAAAATGCATATTAAAATAAAATTTGAAAGATTTAATTAGGATATTAAATATCGATAATTAAAAGGAAACATTAAAGTGATTGTGTATATTCAGTTTTCATCGTTACTTTTATGTTTTCAAAAATCAACATCTTGGGCTCCACAAAAACTTGGTGGACAGGATGAAATTTCGACGAACCCACACACACAAACTCCGAACTAGGCCTCACTTATAAACATTTGTTAAACGATGGAGGTACTATGATGGATCCAATCACATTTAGAAATACAAACTATTTTAAATAGCTAATTCTGCTCAATTATAAATAATTTTCTTATATTATAGTACAAACAAGACGGCAGTTAATATTTAGATGCGCAAAAAATGAGACAATAAATCCCACCTCCCCCCATTTTTTTTTTTATTCCAGAATAAATTATGTAAAGAAAACATGTTTATAAAATAATGCAAATTTTATAATAAAAAAAATTTCAACTAAGGGGAATGACTTGGTTTCGAAGTTAGTTTCGGTCCAGTAATAACAAACTATACACAAACGAATAATAATATCATTACCATGTTGAAGAGTATTATTACAAAACCATTATCTGAATACAAGTAATTATGTAATTAAATAAACTAACTTATATTTATACAACAAAAAAATATAAATTCTAAAAAATCTAAAAAATATATATATATAAGACATTAAAGTAAAACAGGGTGTTTTAAAAAAAGACTGAATTATCAAAATATTAAACAATTTCTTAAAAGTATTAACATGAGATTCATTTTTCACACATTTTATCTTCTTTGTGGTCTGTTTGTCTGCAAAATAAATTAAATAAGCATGAAAATTAAAATGACAATACTTTCTTTAAATATTTACTGTAGTGATTAGACAGAGAGTGTTGGGTTTTAAAAAGTGAAGTTGGCTGGACATATCACAGCCTTACTAGAAGACTGACAAAACTCAAAAATACAATTTCAATCATCAATATCGTTACATTCCAAAATGTGTATTGGTTTATCTCTCAAGGATCGTCACAAGTCAGTTTCATATATTTACCAGGAGATAGCGTTAGTGATTATATTCATTTGGTGTGGGGATACAAGTTTCTGTCCTAGAAGGCTGTCACAGTCACTAGTCTCCGAAGCCAGGAAACTAAAGGGCTGTACGAAAAGAAAAGTACTATAAAGAAATTTTATAAAAGAGTTTTGATTAGGTCATAAATACAAGAGGTAACTTAATATACTTACTTACCGACTCAAAAGTAAAGTGGTCTTAAGTTTTGTCCGATGTTGACCAAAATCTAATTATTTCTAATTTAGAAAATGTGACATCATCTCAAGTTTCAAGTTCATTTCTACAATGGTGTTTGAGTTAGATATATTGGGAAGGCTGGTGTTTATTTCTAGGGACCTAAGCATCCAATGCTCTTATACCTTCCCTGTTAGCTCTACTGAGGGAGTCCAAAATTTTGCCTACCCAGGTTGAGTTACTTAAGGTAGGAGGAGAGGGGGTCTTTAATAAGTACTTGACATCGCGAAAGAGTTACGGGAGCACCGAAGATGATTAGCGGTAGAGACAAATTCAACTGTTATTATGCATAGCGGGCCCGTACCCTCTACCAGGGGGGTCACTTCGATTTGGACGAGTGTGGAAGTGATCAACAAAGACGATGGAGTTTGTGAAAATGAAAATCGCGCAAAAAAGAAAGAAATAGGAGATCGTAACGTTTTCATGTAAACCCCTGCGGCTCGGACGTGACTGTTTCTCATTTTTGGGATCTGGAGGTCGGAAAACAGGAAATTTTTTTAAATGCATCGAATTTCTGACCGATTACATAACGGGTAAGTAAAAACAATTATGAGAATATATATTTTTTTCGACAAAACTTACATTAGCGGTGTATAGCAGTTGCATGTTGAAGCTTTAAGCACATTTAAATAAGAGATTTGTTGAGGAGCAGTGGCAGTAGGGGCTATGTCTAAATGAGCCAGGCAGCCTCCTCAATGGTGGCCTCTATGGACTGTTCTATCTCCAGTTCTGCTGAGGGTGTGTTCCTGCTGTTGGTCTCTTCCTCGCCTGCCCCACCACCTCCCGGAGGCACTGTGGTCAGGTTGCTCCACCAGTTGGAGAAGGCTCCCTTCGCCTGGGATATTGCACCTCCTGTAGGGAGAAGAATACAAGATTAGTAAACCAATAGGCGAGCTAGTTCAGGAATTGGATTATGTTCCGCAACGTTCACCTACCATTCATATCAAACAAATTCAGTGTTAAATCGTCTGTCAAGATTGTTTCAAGATATATATTGCGGGGCGATCACACGTCTCTTCTTCAGGTTGGTTCACTCGGACGTGGACAAACCTCCCATCTTCGGAAAAGACACTACAGGAAGAATTGCTAGGAATTCATCCCAGAGAAGCCTAAGAAACACACGTCTGACAAGGGTAAGAGATGTTGGGTGGATGATCCGATTTAAATTTAATTGATCCCTTGCGACTGTGGAGTAGGGCAGACCATACAACTTTACAGACATTTCTGGTCATTACTCGACTTTTGGTTCACAGCGGGAGAAATGAAAAAACAGCTACGGTGCCGATGTGTGGATGCGTGATAGCTTTAAAGCAAAATAACATATTTACAGAAAGCTATAGAAAATCAAAAATTTCTCTACATTGTCCATATTGATAGGTTTTGAATTTTCATGAAAAAAAAAACAGAACTTTCCATCCATCTAAGAATATTATGTAACAGGCAATCAAACTGAAAAAATGCTGAATAACAAACAATTGTGTATTTCCTTGAGTAGTGGGTCTTTAACGAGTACCTGACACCGTACAGGCTCGGGACCATCGCTTAACGTCCCAAATGAAGGACGGCGTGCTTAAGTTGTTTCTACCTCCCAGATAAAATAAACTAAGGTCCTCGGCCGGGTTTCGAACCGATAACCTGTTGTGTCTAAGGTATATTCATATATGTATATATATATATGTCTAATTTTTAGACTTTAGATATATATGAATTTCCTAAAATGTATCGTTCAATCTAGGATAAGCCCAAAATGTTAACTACATTCAGACAAGAGGAAAAATAGACTATTACCGACTTCTCTTCATAGAAATTATTTTGATTCACACGACAACATTTAATAGTCGATAATAGTCCTGCGAAAGTTATCATTGGTGAAAATTTCCTTTAAACATAATTTCTGACGCAGGATGATGATAAAGGGAGCTACAGCACCGCTTGAGGATAGTTCAATTCGTGTAGGTTTGATCGGTAAGTCTATCGATATTCTACAAAAGATATTTGTGAAATTTCCCAAGCACTATACTTAATAATATATAATAATCAGTACATACCAACAGCCCTTCCAGTAGTTGCGACAGCTCTGCCAGTGGACACCATTGCCTGGTTCAGCTTCCTGCCACCCTCCGTCGTCTGCATTGTACTGAACAAGCAACAATAATAACAAATAATATATTAATAGATCACCCAAGATATATTATATTAATATTTTACATAAACAATACTTTCAGCACTACCGAACATATCGATATATAATCAGATACTCCTGCCTCATTTAACATCCAGCTAGACCCTGAGATGTGTCTATTTCATTAACCCCTTCTCTACATAAACTAGCTGTGGGATAAATAACATTGTTGGACTGATACCTCTACGGAATGACCTCGACATAAAAAATCAAACATGAAACACTAAAGAGAGTGGTATGAGTAGTGCATGCGTACAAGTCAACTACGATTTTAGGACGGTGTCGATGCATCAGCTGTTGTGTTTGTATACGGTTTATGCGTTGAAATAATAAGTTTAGTTTAATTCTGAGTTAGTTCAACGGAACGTGCTCGACAATTCCGTGCAAGACAAAAGCAAATAGAGCAACAAGAAAGTCCACATAAAGGTAATTTTTAAAAACTACGCTCCATTTATATTTTTAAACTATTAAAATTAATTCAAATTATTGATTTCTTATTGATTAAACTTTAATTATTGATTAAAATTTTCTATTCAAAATTAATTTAATCCAATTTACACATGTAGACTTGAAGGTAAACGTCGAAGTATTAGGTCAGGTTCTGGAAGACCCAGGGGGACAAAAAACGACCAAAACAACAGTTCATCGTTGTCGAGAATATCGACAACTTATTGGGTTGTACTTGTAATAAAAATCAAATAAAAAATGTATATATATTTATTAATTTGTTTATTTAATTCGCATGGTTAATGAAGACAAAAGAAGTTTCACTTCAACCGTGCGCTTATGTGGGTGAGGCATACCTGATTTTTTTTTTTTGTATTGATATTTATGTGACATTGGATGCATTTTTTAAAACTTATAGATGAAACGGACAAAGCAGAGCAAGTGTGAGATAATGCAAGGTACCAATAATCTTGCATTCTCCACTCTTTTTTCCAAATGTTGAATTTTTTATGACTTAAATATATGTAAATTCTGTTTTTATGAATATATTAATTATTATTCACTGCTATTGCTGTGTTTTGTTCAATGTCTCTCCCACTGAGCTCAAAGAACAGTTTTTCAATCTCTATTGTGTCAAAATTTAATATTTTTTTCAATATGAACCTACTGTGCGACGTGGCCCAACCATCCCCCATATCGGGGAATTCACTATGTCTGATTTCTGATTTATCCTATTTCCTTAATAGCTTTAAATGTTTTCCTCAATACACTTAAACAGATCAGAAGGGTTGAAATGAATTATATTCCTGGTCCAGAACTGGGGTGGGGGACAATTAGAAACAAGATAGACAGTATACTGACTGAGCTAGACGGAGCTTCATGTCGGAGACGACAGAGAGCTGTCCTGCGAAGGGGTGTCCAGGGTTGAGTTCAAGCACGTTGTGAGAGGCAGGACTGGCCATCCACTCCTTGTAACTGGCCGAGCTCTGGAGAGCCACCATGTACCACTTGTTGAACTGTTCCAGCTCCTTACTGCCCTCTGTCATCAAATAAACAACAAATACTATAAGTTACCACCATTTGGTGTGTGTGCGAAAACTAAATTATTACGTTTTGACAAGAGAAACTAATTGTTATTTGATACGCGTGAAATGATGTTAACAAAAAGATAGCAAGAGAACATTTAAAAAAAGTTGTGGATGAACCACCCACTATGTACTTCCCCAGTACGAATTAATCAATTACATTTTCGCTCTCCCTCCAAAGCCAATCGATCGTTTGGGCTATAACTCAATATTTGACTTACGTAGTGGCTGCTGAATCATTATAAATTTTGTGTCGATACATTCATCGACAGTTAATAGGGTTACTTGAATCGAGTCCTCCTTATTTGGTCCATCCCTCCTCTTCGACCGAAAATTAATAGGTGCCATACTTATGAGGTTGAGCCCCCTTCCCCTTCGGCTGATTCCACTGAAAATTAATAGGTGTTGTTCTTATAGAGCTTTGAATATACATATGAAATTCCGAGTCAATATATATTTATTACAACGGCAGTTATTGGAATTTTTGAGAGAAGCCTCCCCCATTCGTTGACCGATTAGCCTGAAACACAATAGGTTTCGTACTTAGAGGGTTCTGGATACACACATAAAATTAAGTATCTATATATTCATTCTATCGTTAGGTATCTTGTCCACAGACACACACGCCCAATATGAAATTCAGTTGAAAACTCCGCATCAAATTTCTGACAGATTACATAACTTCCCATATACTTTATATAACTGCGAAAGTAATTAAAAAATAAGTTTTTTCTTATCTTTAAAATAACGAAATGAATAACAATAAAAATAAAATTGAAATTACAAAAAAATAATATAATGATGAACTTGTAAGTCCAACCCCTTTCTTACCTACCTGATGCACATATAAAAACGATTCGCACTCTGCAAACTTTTTCTGACTTTATAGTTTAAAAACAACATGTGTGTAAAGCGGTACTCATGAGAATTGATGTGTAAACATCTGCTTTAGTGTCAAAAATTTGCTGTCGTGCACTGATTTTTAATAAAATTCGTTTTATAATGTTACAATAAGAAAAGTTGAAACTATAAAGTCATAAAATCTCCTGAAATGGGTAAAATCATTATATTATTTGTTTTGACAGTAAGACAACAAACATATTATTTATTGATCGATATTTTCAGGGCGAAACCGGTAGTTATATATATATTTATATCTTTAGTGGAATAGACAATATTTCAAAAAATAAGTTATTAGTTTATTTATTTACAATATTATATAACATATAATAATATATTGAAATATTATATATTATACTTTTTTTAGATTTACACTGCTATATTGTTTTCTTTAACACAAATTTTATTTATTGTTACAAATTAAGCTATCGAAGCAACTTAACCTAAAAGTTTCTTACCGAAAGATCATTTTATAGTTAGTAACATTGATATTTTAGTTAAATTCACTACAACGGTAAATATGATCAAAGAAATGCTCAAAAACAGCTGACATCACAGATAAAGTGTGTAGTGTGTGCCCTGCGCGCGCAACCGTCCGACACACACACGAAGCATGCACATCAACGAGACTTATGCTCTGACGGTCTGACATAGCCCCTACCGAGAGCTAAGATGTTTACACATCATTAAAAAATCAAACAGTGATGGATGAACTTGAAAGTCCAACCCCTTCCTTCTCTACCTGATGCACATATAAAAACGATTCGCACTCTGCAAACTTTTTCTTTGTATATAGCTAAATATTCTGATTATTTTTGCAATTTAATGCCAAAAGCTGTGATTTATGTATACATGTAACCCTGGTTACTACCTGGGAGAAGGGAAGTACGAAGCAGTGAGAGTGTGTACGCATGGAACTGAGCTCGGACCCACTCGTCGCCACCCTCCCAGCCAACACCGTCCAGGTACACATCCCCCTTCATCTCGGTCACATGACGGACCAGGTACTCTCCAAACCTGAGGTCTTCTGTTGAGAGGTTGCCGGCCCGCCGCAGCTCTGGCTCATTGCACTCTATCAGTCCGCTCTCCAACTGTAACCATCAGATGAACAATTATTAGCTACATAAAAGGTTTTAATCAGGCATTATGATGGAGGATACACACCCGAAAAGGAACTTTTTTTTCGCATCAAGATATGAAAATCACAGGATTTTATCCTCTATAAATTCATAATCAGATAAATAAAATTTTTTTTTTCGGTGATTCACTAGTGCGGCAGCAAAATAGCGGTGACGGGCTGGGGCGACCACCGATCGCCACACGTTGTTCACCCCCGGACCACCATAACCTCACTTTACGCACAGATCCCAAGCTCCCTCTTCAGACACGACGGGTGATGTTGCACATCAAGGTGCACCCAACACAATAAAAAGCAATAATAAAGGTGATTCACCAGTAATGTACTTCCCCAACACAAATGATCAACAAAGTTGTCCCTCTTCGCCTAACACCAGTGTTTTGCGTAGAAATCAATAGTTGACACAGAGACTTCTGAATCCTCACATCGAAATTCGTTTCAATACATTCATAACATCGGCAGTTATTGGAGTTTTTGCAGTTTCCAATTTATTGTTTCTGTGTTAAGCCCCCATCCCCCTTCCCTTTAACCGATTTGGCTGAAAATCAATAGGTGTCATCCTTATGGACTTCTGGATACACATATAAAATTTCGTATCGATACATTTATTGAATCTATCAGGAGTGTTCACAGAGTGGGAAGTCGAACATCAAATTTCTGACCTTTTTATAGCTGAGGAAGTAAAAATGAAGAATGAACTTGAAAGAAATAAAACTTGTTTATTTATGATATTGTCTAATTTCACCAACTATATTTACATGGGAGTACTTTCGACCATCCTCAGCCAAAAGCATAAGGATGGTAGAAATACCGAAAGTACTCCCATGTAAATATAGTTGGTGAAATTAGACAATATCATAAATAAACAAGTTTTATTTCTTTCAAGTTCATTTGAATTATTTCACAATATCTCTGCAATAATGCCAGTTTTAATTAAAAATGAAGAAATATAAATAATGATATTACTAACCTCAACAATAACATCAGCTAAATTCTTTTTTTGTTTAAATAAAACGTTGGTAGCACCGACTATATACCCACGGATGTTGGGATCCGTCAGAACATCCAGATACGGAAGTGATAAATAGGGTAAGCAGAGATAACCCTGGAAAACAGAATAATAAGCTTAAGATAACATAAACTGACAGAAGGTATACTTATAAGGAAAAAAAATGTATATTATAAATTCTAAATGTAAATGTCACCGACTAAAAAGGTGGCCAGACTGGAGAAACTCCTCCCAGTATTACAGTGGTGCATTTTGTAAGCGAAAAAGTTTAGGTTTTCGTTGAGTTATAATAAAGTTTTCGTAGCCATATGGGCGATTCGATGTATCGATGCGAGGTACTTTACTAGCCAACATTTCTCTTTTGTTGCCTACCAAAATTGAAAAGTGCTATATTTGAAAAGATATTTACTGACTGCGTCACTACTGAACCGTTTATATATATAATATATCATAATGCGCAGCAAAGCCAGTGCGCACCCAAGCTTAGTAGTGGAGGGGATGGCCGATTTTTCCGTAGTGTGGCACTGGCTCTAGCTCTGATGACGTCTTTACTAAGGATGTCGATTTAAAGTACCGATACCTCACGAGGTAATAAGCTATTCTAGGAAGTGTTGTGAAAATTCTTTCTGAAATGTTGTTAACAATTTTAGAATAATAAGTGAGTAGGTAAAATAATTGAATATTGTCAAAATTATTCCTGGTTTGTTACTATGATTATATTGTACTTATTTCACAATCGTGTTGCTAAAACAATTAATTGCAACAATTACAACATTGGTTATTTTCTTTTAAGGGATCAGGAGATCGGAAAATATGAAATTCCGTTGAAAACTTCGCAACGAATATCTGACCGATTACATAACTTCCCCTGTACTTCGTAGAGCTGGGGAAGTAATAAAGCATATGCATCTCATATAACTTACATTATTGAATAAAGGGAGGGGAAGGCCGCAGTTGTGAGCATCTATCTGGGCTATGGCTGCCAGGGTGCTCTGTATGTTAGCATCCCCTATCAGATCGAGACTGGAGGGGTCCCGGGACAGTCCTGTCCTCGTCCCTTCCTCACCCACCGGATTCCCGTTCAACTCCGGTAGTGGCCCTACTTCCGTCCCCACCTCATCATCCTCCATCTCTTCATTCTCATGCTCCTCGATCGCCCCCTCCTCTCTGCTCCCGTTCATCCTCTCCTCCGCTATCTTGTTGTCCAGGGTTTCGTTCACCTCCACGGCCTGGGGTTCCTCCGCCCGGCTTGGACTCTCGGTAAAATGAGGCACTGGTGACATGGGTCTAGAAGCTCTGTACAAACACACAGACAAATAAGACATTTCAATAATGTAAGGAAGTTAAAATAAAGAAATATCGTTAACGCTGCAATATCTCTAAAGCTAATTCAAACATGCCCAGCCTCTTCCTAAGATACGCTCTCGAGAGAGCAGCCGGACGCTCTACTGCTACAGCCGGACGCTCTACTGCTACAACAGGACGCTCTACTGCTACAACAGGACGCTCTACTAATACAACCCTACGGCCGGACGCTCTACTGCTACAACCGGACGCTCTACTGCTGCAGTCGGACGCTTTACTGCTGCAGTCGGACGCTCTACTGATACGACCGGACGCTCTACTGCTACAACAGGACGCTCTACTAATACAACCCTACGGCCGGACGCTCTACTGCTGCAGTCGGACGCTCTACTGCTGCAGTCGGACGCTCTACTGATACAACCGGACGCTCTACTGCTACAACCGGACGCTCTACTGCTACAACCGGACGCTCTACTAATACAACCCTACGGCCGGACGCTCTACTGCTACAACAGGACGCTCTACTAATACAACCCTACGGCCGGACGCTCTACTGCTACAACCGGACGCTCTACTGCTGCAGTCGGACGCTCTACTGCTACAACCGGACGCTCTACTGCTACAACCGGACGCTCTACTGCTACAACCGGACGCTCTACTAATACAACCCTACGGCCGGACGCTCTACTGCTACAACAGGACGCTCTACTAATACAACCCTACGGCCGGACGCTCTACTGATACAACCGGACGCTCTACTGCTACAGCCGGACGCTCTACTGCTACAACCGGACGCTCTACTGCTACAACCGGACGCTCTACTGCTACAACCGGACGCTCTACTAATACAACCCTACGGCCGGACGCTCTACTGCTACAACAGGACGCTCTACTAATACAACCCTACGGCCGGACGCTCTACTGCTACAACCGGACGCTCTACTGCTGCAGTCGGACGCTTTACTGCTGCAGTCGGACGCTCTACTGATACGACCGGACGCTCTACTGCTACAACAGGACGCTCTATTAATACAACCCTACGGCCGGACGCTCTACTGCTGCAGTCGGACGCTCTACTGCTGCAGTCGGACGCTCTACTGATACAACCGGACGCTCTACTGCTACAGCCGGACGCTCTACTGCTACAACCGGACGCTCTACTGCTACAACCGGACGCTCTACTGCTACAACCGGACGCTCTACTGCTACAACCGGACGCTCTACTAATACAACCCTACGGCCGGACGCTCTACTGCTACAACCGGACGCTCTACTGCTGCAACCGGACGTTCTACTGCTACAACCGGACGCTCTACTAATACAACCCTACGGCCGGACGCTCTACTGATACAACCGGACGCTCTACTGCTACAACAGGACGCTCTACTAATACAACCGGACGCTCTACTGCTACAACCGGACGCTCTACTGCTACAACAGGACGCTCTACTAATACAACCCTACGGCCGGACGCTCTACTGCTACAACCGGACGCTCTACTGATACAACCGGACGCTCTACTGCTACAACAGGACGCTCTACTAATACAACCCTACGGCCGGACGCTCTACTGCTACAACCGGACGCTCTACTGCTGCAGTCGGACGCTCTACTGATACAACCGGACGCTCTACTGCTACATTTTCCTTTATTCAGAGCCCATTGCAAGTAAACCAGTTGCCACTATCCAGTTATACCATTTACGTATGTCCCCCCTCTCCCCCCCACTTGATTTCTTTAGCTATTCCTTCAGCTTTATAAGATATTTATAAAATGTAAAAAAAAATACCGACAATAAGACTGTATTTCATCAGAAACTAATATTTTAGTCGTATGTTTCATTGTATGCTTTAAGAATATTGATTTCTTTCAAAAAGTAACCTTTAGTTTTTTTCATAAGCTTAGAAAGCTCCTTTATACATTAAGCCCTTCATTATTATACCGCATTACTTCAAATTTAAGGCGCACATTTTTTTTTACATATTTAGGATCGAAGAATTAGCAAGCCTCTTAAATTCGAGGTACATATTTGTTTTGTCGCTAATATTCAATAGTTGACTCACACTAAAATTTTTGAATTGAGTCCCTTCCCCTGAATCCTCACTTCATCGCAGAAATTTGACAGATTATGTTCTCATTGGGTTTTGACACATATGAAATTTCTTGTCGATATATTCATTACATCAGCAGTTATTGGGAATTTTGAGTTGATATATCCTTCCGTTCTGCCGATTCTGCTGAAAATTAATAAGTATCGCCCTTATGGGGTATTGAATGCACATATGAAATTTACGTGTCTATACATTCATTACAACGGCCATTATTAGAGTTTTTGAATTAAGCCTCTCCCGCAATCCCCCCTCCCCTTTCACTGATTTGGCTACAAATCGGTAGGTGTTGTCCATACGGGGTTTTGTTCACACATATAAAATTTCGTTTCGATGCATTCATTATATCGAGAGTTATCGTGTCCACAGACATATAGACAGTTTAACATTTGGAATCTAGGTCATAAAAAAAAATCCGTTGAAAACTCCGCATCGTTTGACCGATTACATAACTTCCCCTATACTTCGTAGAAAAGCGTTCCCTACAGGACAAATTGTTCCAAATATGACTGGCATAGTGTGAGCCCAATAGGCTTTTAGGACTGATTTGTGTTTCTCTTCTATAAGTAATTAAGTAAGGTTACCTTATACAGGCGGACTGATGAAGTCCCTTCTCTATCATGCGAGGATGAAGAGACAGCAGAGAGAGAATGGTGGAGCAGAGCGGCTGGACAGGAGACTGGAAGAAGAGGATCTTCCTCTCCAAGAGAAGCAGTTTGTACAAGAGGAGAACCTTATGGCGCAGACTTAGGATCAGCTCTCTGGCGGATAATCCTGAAACAATATATCTCAATTAAACATAATAACAAGAAAGTGTCTACCCTGTGATTTTTATACATCACATACACACATTAAATTATTAATATTAAAAAATTAATTATATTTATTTTTCTATAAAAAGCAACTGAATTAGTAAATAAATAATAATAATGCATTTTCTTTTAAAACAAAATTAGAAAACAAAACACTGCCATCAGCTGTTTTTTAGTGTGTGTAGAGACGAGTCGAGGTCTGGGTTGAGTTGAGACGGTCTGAGTTGTGTTTAGGCTTAAGATGTGATGAACTAAATAGGTGTGAAATAACAATAAAATTGATCCGCAAAGAAAGTACTGTTGTTTATTTAAATGTACAAAATATATATGCCCAAAAATATATAACTTAAATTTAAAAATGGCCAAAATATAAAGCAAAAAAAAAAGATTGAATTAGTTTTTACGATTTTTCTTTTGATTTTTGTTTCAATGTTCAGTTTTTAATTTTATAATGTAGATGTAAGAAAATAAACCAATTATTTGTTCTCGTAAATTCTATTCTATTCATTTTCCACGTTGACCTAGTAAGATAATTTGAAAAACCTTTGGATTAGATATTATTTAAAATGATTAAAAATGGCATCTCTTTAGAAATCCAAATGAAAAGTTTGTTAATTGAAGTTTTTTAAAATATACGTATACTTTCTTAAAAATTGCACGTCTTGAAATTTTGATCTCTTTTTATGGCCTTTTTCGGAAATTACTGTAGAAATCAAAATTAAATAGAAGACAAGTTATTAAATTTCTACAGGAAATGTGGTAAATTATTGTTTATTTATTTCATATTTTTATATTTATTTAATTATTTTAAAAACATTAACAATTTCTTTTTATCATAACCCATTGCTTATATTTACATTACAACCAGGTTTTCAAAAATACGGTTATGATACCAAATCTATAGAGGTACAACAATTTTTGACAACTCTAAAGTTGTCACTTCCACCGCAATCGAGGTAAAAGCAGTGAGGGCATAATTACATTTTACTTAAGATTTCAGGAATATTTTAAAGAAATTACTCTTTATTTTTCTTTTTTTCAGGATCGGTACACTGACCGCTCAGCGGTACAATAACAACAGCGACTGCCAGTGAGACAGTATCTTAAGGACCACTGATGGAGTGGCCCCCCTCATGTGGGAGCTCCTAAGAATACGTTAAGAACGAGAACTAGACAACGGATGGTGCTCAGAGAGCTTGAACAGGCCTTGCGGGAAGTATGGGAAGGTGTGTCTCAACAAGACATGCCTCGGTCCTGTCAGACTGTCTAAACGCGTAAAATAAACAGCAATTTTTTTTTACTTTTTCCATTTAAAGTTTTAATTTTTGCAATAAATTTGTGTTTTGTATAATCGAAAGAATTTATAAACAATTCTTTATAAATGTCCTTATCATGATGAAGTAATTAAAATATGGAGAAGTGACTACTTAATTTCTTTCAAGTAAAAGGCTAATTCGTCATTAGACCGAATAATTTACTTCGTGAATATGTCTTTGAAGTTTCCTGTTTAAAAAAGGAAGGATGGACTTCTGACAATTTAACACTCTCCAGGCCTTTACATGTGCAGTATTTAATTATGTGAAAATACTAAATGTAAACAAATAACAAACCAGAACACTTGCAGATAACAGAATACGGAATAAAGGAAACAGGCAATGAATGTATACTTCAAGAGATAACAGCCGATTACAGTATCATATGTCACAACAAATAAAAACCAATTTATTGTTTAAAACTCGTTTAAAGCTAAACCTAGTTTACCTGAAACCTCACGAAAAATACTTTTTTCTTTAATCATATGGGGGCATGGACGAGGATTTAAAATATATGTGATATGGCCACAACATTACTTTCCAAAACCAACAACGTTTTCTTTGTTTCATTGCACACAATGATTCTGAGAATGACGTCCATTTACCCAGTATTGCCAGTATGAAAAAAATTCAAGAGGCGGTGTAAAGAGAAATATTAAAATTCGTAGCTATGTGCTACAATTTAAATATTACTTTGAATTATTTCATAAGAGGATTTATTTAACAATTTTCACTCTATAGCTTAGGTTAGGTTTTGTGACTCATGCCCGGGCTTTAACTACGAGGTCATATAGCCTACTACCAGAGCGCTCTTTCGTCACTCTGGTGGACATGAGCCCGTCTCTACTGTGGGAGTTCTAAATTTTGCCTACCCTAAATTTTTATTCACCTAGGATAGGGGTCTTTAACGAGTAGCTGACATCGTGCTTAACGTCCCGTCCGAGTCTACCAAGTCTTGAAATTGGATGGTAAAAACCCCGCATTGCACTGATGTGAAGTCTTTACGGACACTTTGATTGGAAGAACTAATCTGCTAACCTATCTTATTTTAATAACTGTTGCTGATTGTGCAAGCGTTTTGTCACTTAAATCAGTTTTTGAGTTATCTAATATACGATATAATATTACCTAAGAGTATACAATTTTACTTAGTTATTATGACTCATACCCGGGCTTTAACTACAAGGTCATATCGCCTACTACCAGAGCGCTCTTTCGTCACTCTGGACTTGAGCCCGACTCTACTGTGGGAGTCCTAAATTTTGCCTACCCTAAATTTTTATTCACCTAGGGCAGGGGTCTTTAACGAGTACCTGACATCGTACAGGCTCGGACCATCGCTTAACGTCCCATCCGAAGGACGGCGTGCTTTAAGTTTATTTTACCGCCCAGATTAAATAAACTAAGGGCCTCAGTCGGGTTTCGAACCCACGTTCCTGAGTTCAGAAGGCAAGCACCACTGAGCTACCGGCGCCCTTTCTCTATAGCTTTGATATGCAGGTCCTATCTCAACTCTGAGAGTATACTGATGACTGGAAAGTTAATGCGGAACAATTTTGGTAAGAGCCAATTTTTAGATAGGTTTTAATTGTTTTTGTGTAAATAAAACTTAAAAAATAAAAATGTGCCTTTCAGTTTTCTCTAAAACTTTTATTCGGAAAGGTTTTTGATTAGGTCATAAATATAAATGATATCTTGTATAATGTGCTAAGGCCCCGAAGTAAAGTGGACTTAATTTTCTTCAATTTCTCAAATTCATTCCATTGGCACAATCCTTTCTGAGTGAAATTCCGTTGAAACCTCGATCTCGGATTACAGTACTTCCTTATACTAAAGAAATGAGAAAATTAAAGCATTACTAACCAACAAAAAGTTGTGGAGCATTATGCAAATCTTCAATCTGTTCTAAACAGCCGTTTAAATGATGATAAGTATCTTCCAGTAATGAAACTTTAGTGAAATCTCCTTCATCGAAGTAAGCATGAGTTATCAATTCCATTTTGACTTGAATATGACCATAGAGAGGAACACTGCTTAGAACACAAACTGCTTTTTGTACGGTGCCTCTCGTTATATCCGAAGTGCGATTCTTCAATTTCTGAAAATACATTACACAGCAACTTTTAGAATAAAATAAATTATAAAAATATTCGGGTGATCCAAAAAAAAATTTACAAGACCCTGTAAAACCTCCCAGAAGAGGGAAAACAACCCGTTCCGCAGTTATTTAAAATAATTTTAAATTTAAATCAAATGTCAGTCAAGATAAAAAATAGGTCATATGACCAATACAGGACTTTCTTATACTAACGACGCTACAGACCACTCTCTCTCCTCTTCCCCCTTCTCAAAGTCATTTCATACTGAGATTATTGAGTATATGAATGTAATGAGTTGGCGTCACCGATATTTTCTTATTTTATTATACAGTATAATTCTGAGAGTATATGACTTTCTTATACTCTAACGCCAGTATGAAACGATATTGAGAAAGGGAAGGGGAGGGGGGTAGAGAGTGATCTGTGAGCGTGGTTGGTATAAGAAAGTCCAGTATTGGCCCCATCGAATTTTTTTCCATTTTTACTTCATTTTATACTTTTTTGTAAAAACTACTAATAATAAGTTAGTTATTATGAATCATGCCCGGGCTTTAACTACAAGGTCATATTGCCTACTACCAGAGCGCTCTTTTGTCACTGGTGGACATAAACCCGACTCTACTGTGGGAGTCCTAAATTTTGCCTACCCTGAATTTTTATTCATCTAGGGTAGGGGTCTTTAACGAGTATCTAATATCGTACAGGCTCGGACCATCGCTTAACGTCCCATCCGAAGGACGACATGCTTAAGTTTATTTTACCTTACAGATAAAATAAACTAAGAGCCTCAGTCGGGTTTCGAACCAATAATAAAAAAAATATTTTATAATTCGTTGCTATGCGACACAATTTAAACATTATTCTGAAATAAATAATCCTCGTGGGTTCGTAACCCGACCGAGGCCTTTAGTTTATTTTATCTGGGAGGTAAAATAAACTTAAGCACGCCGTCCTTCGGATGGGACGTTAAGCGATGGTCCCGAGCCTGTACAATGTCAGGTACTCGATAAAGACCCCTACCCTAGGTGAATAAAAATTTAGGGTAGGCAAAATTTAGGACTCCCACAGTAGAGTCGGGCTCATGTCCACCAGAGTGACGAAAGAGCACTCTGGTAGTAGACGATATGACCCCATAGTTAAAGCCCGGGCATGAGTCATAAAACCTAACCTAACCTGAAATATCTCCTATGGACATTTATTTTGTATTGTTTGAGGCGCTATATCTTATGTCGTATTGATCCTATCTCAAATCTGAAGACTTATTAGCGATTGGGAATTTAATAAGGAACATTATTGAAAAGAACCAATTTTTTGATGGGACTTTAAAAAACCATCTTCTGGTAAATTTTGTCTTTATTATATTTATATTTCATTTTTTTTCAATGTTACTAATATAGATTTAAACTGATTTAAATAACACAAAAAATAGTTTTATTGGACTGTATAAAACTAATGCCAATTCAAGATAAAAAATAAATTAATATATTAAAAAATATATAAAAAAATAAATTAATATATTAAAAAATATAATACACTAACTATAATCGATAATATAAGTTCCTCAAAAAAGCCAACTTCTCGGGTTTCACTACATAGATACATTTATAAATTATAACAAATACATATTTTTTTATGACCAACTGGTTAGTTTTAAGCTACAATGTGGCATGGATTTATATAATTCCATTAGAAAATCTTATCTCTTATAATTCTAAATGTGCTTCCCCCCCTCAAAAAAAAAAAAGTACTATAAACAAACAAACCTCCACGGGTATCTGCCGAAAACAGGAAATACCAAAAACCGTCTCACTGGGATGTTTAAGGCCAGGAAGATGAAAGAAGACAGTGTCTTTATCGTAGTTGTGCGATCCATCAGGTAAGGCAAGAGTTGGCAGATATTTCCATCCCAGAGGACATTCATTACTGTCAACACTAGCTCCGGGGATCAGGGGCGGGTAAGAAAACTCAACCTGTCAAATAAATCAATAGCATCTCATTGAAATTATAAATCAATAGGAAATTTATTGCACGGGAATTTGGTCACAAGTGATCGATTCAGTTTTCACCATTTCTATAAAGCCTCCTTCATTTTGCTATCGTCAATATTGTGGGAACACTAATAAAGCAAAGAACTTGTTTAACATTTATAAAGGTCTAATTCCACAAAAATGTTTAACATTTATAAAGGTCTAATTCCACAAAAATGTTTAACATTTATAAAGGTCTAATTCCACAAAAATGTTTAACATTTATAAAGGTCTAATTCCACAAAAATGTTTAACATTTATAAAGGTCTAATTCCACAAAAATGTTTAACATTTATAAAGGTCTAATTCCACAAAAATGTTTAACATTTATAAAGGTCTAATTCCACAAAAATGTTAAACATTTATAAAGGTCTAACTCCCCAAAAATGTAAACATATAGTGTTTGGGTTTGTGCCATTGTCAGAACGAAGTTCAGCAGTAACATTTACGTTTGAAAGGTTGGCAAATTTATACAATTCTGAGACTACCTGAAGTATGACTCCCCTTCCCTATAAAAAGCCCCATACAAGAGAAAAACAAACTGAAAACTGCATGAAAATATTTGGGTTTAAAAACTACAAAAAATAAAACTAAAGAAATGGTATTCACAATAAAATATATAGATAGTATATAATATATACGTATTATAATAAAAAAATGTAATATTGGCAATATGAAAAAATATCGAAATAAGAAAAAAATAATACATAATATTGAAAAAAAAATTGTATTAACTGAAAAATCTATGAAATGAATAATAACACTTATTGATTAACCTAGTGGCGTTATAGAGGTATTCGAGAATATAACTGTTAAACAAGACATTATTATTTGATTTTATTCACCAGGTATCTCACTTAAGGACTTCCTTAACCTAATATATAATTTTATGTCGATTCCATCATGTGTATAATAACCAATGATCCTTATTATCTCCAACAAAACTCTTCACACTGACCGTAACGTACCTTTTGTCATCGAAGTTACTAAATCCAAATATAAAAAATGATTTTTCTCTCTTAGTTCCTACTGTAATCCTCTAGTCCGTGCCCTCCATTCTGCCATACTTCCCCAACGACGATTTAAGTGCCAATGGCCTAGAGACCTTTTTAGCAGCAGCAGAGATACTGATTAGTTAGTGAGAGTAGGTCAATGACTATGGAGTCTCACCACTTGGTGATTTCTCCCCTTTTGACATTGCCATTATCTCTCTCTCTTAACAAATTTGCTTGTTGCATTTATTTTTTTTTACAAAAAAAAAGGAATCATTCATTTAATTAACTATTATTTAAGTTTTCGAATGAACGTACTAAGTCCAATTACGAAAAATCATTCGATATATTCATTCTATCGGAAGTCATAATGTACGCAAGCGTTTGGTTTTGTCATTTTTGGATTCATGAGAGGGAGCAGAAAACGCGGAATTTCCGCGTGAAAACTCGACATAGATTTTTGAGTTTTCATAACATTCTCTATACTATTTAGAGCAGGGGTGTAAATGTGAGATTAATGTTGGAAAGGTTAACCAAAATGTGTTAATACAGATAAATGTCTTTCAAGAATTTGCACTTTTTTATCAAAACGAGCAACGATTTTAATTTTTTTTTTTTCTCGGAAATCTAGATTTTACATCAATTAATACATTTTCCTATAAAATGATAATTATAATCAATAAAAGAACAGAAAATTATAAAAACTGCAGTAATCACGGTTGCAAATGTTGTAGATGCATAGTTTGCAAACACTTTTAGGACAGAGCATTCTTCCTACACTTTCTGTCGCCACTACAACAAACTAAAACATTAAAGATGATGCATGTTTAGCCGACAAACACATTGGTTTATTTACACTATACACTGCATAATTTAAGAGTCCATAAACGACAGTCTTGATTGGCTTCTTAATGCCTCTAAAATAATTGCTTATTTGTAATATATTACGGGTTAAACTTGATAAATACTTAAATGCATTGATAAGATATTCAATATTCCTCCAAACGATTACTAGAAAACATAGAAATTCTATAAGGGAGCGATCCCTAGAGGGTGAATTGTTTGAAATATCAATGACTTTTAATAGTGTAATGAAAAATAAAAGTTCAATAGACTTTCAGAACTAAAATAAATTCAAAACAATAAGGTTACAATTCTTATCAGTTTACCTGACATCCCTTTTTGTGATGAAATCCAACAACGATGACATGTAATACTGGGCCAGAATTTGAAATTTTGGTGTCTTCCCCCATCCTGCGGAGTAGAAAAAACAAAATCACTTCACATTTGGAACAAAAAATGCAATCTCCATAGAGGATTGATTAAACTTGAAGAACTGTTGACATTACACCATTTAACTGAAGCGCACTCTACATTGAGGTTACATTTCAAAGAATGGGCCAGTTCCAGTTAATCACCAGGATCAAGAAGAATCGTTTTGTCTCGTAACATGTCAATTGCAGGTCAGGGCTTTATTAAAAAACATATTTTTGTTAATAAACAGTACATTAGTATATGATTTTATTTTTTTCGAATAAATAAACCACACTAATTTATGACAGAATCTTTAGACATCACAGTTCAAATTTCCCTCTCTTTGTTGAATAGAAATCTATAAGAACTCGTCTATTTCTTCAACAGTCTCTTTTTGTGTTAGTTAATTTAAAAATAATTATTTACAAAATTGTCTTAATCAATTATTTCGATGAGATGTCATTATTAGAATGAAAATGGACGCACATTTATGGGTTACTACGTAGCGGTACAGAATGGTACTATATGATTCGAAACCTATGCCTCGATGTGTGCTGGCGTCTGTTCCTGTGCTTCAGCTATTCGAGAGATCCGTTTAAAAGCTACGATTTTTTACCTCGGAAATATCAGAATTTGTTTTCAATTTACTTTTTTTTGACTAAGGGTTGTCCAGAAATTACTCGGATAAATCTGAAATAGTTTTTCATTTACTCTTTTGGTAGGCTTCGATGACGCATGACTCAAACCGATGTAGCAACCTTGGGGTCATAAGCGTTATTCAGAAATTATACAGAAATTCCAGCAATCTAAAGTAGGTGTACCAACAATGAGGTCTTAAGGATTTATCAAAAATTCGACGGATAAGTTCAACTTAGATTATTTAATACTTCCACGATTTTTTCAGCTCGACAATATCAGATATGTTTTTTATTTACTTTTGTCGTCGGCTATAATTACATATGGTTCAAGTCAATGTACCAACATTGAGGTCTTAAATGTTTTTGAGAACTTATACGTTAATTCGAGCAATAATGTCGACTTAGATCATATATTCCTTCCACGTTTATTTTAATTCGGGAAAATCAAAAAGTGTGTATCATCCAACTCTTGTAGTTGACATTCATGATATGTATATGGTTGAAGCCGATGTTCCAACATTGGGGTCATAAGTGTTTTTCAGAAACAATATGGGTAAATTCGTGCCAAAAGATCGACCTAGATCATATATTCTTTCCAAGGGTTTTTAACTCAAAAATATCGGAAATTGTTTTTCATTTACTCTTGTGGCCAGCTTTAATTGCATATGCATGAACCCGATGTACAAACATTAGGGTATTAACTGTTTTTCAAAAACTATACGGGAATTCCAGCAAAATGTCGACTTAGAGCTTACAATACTTCGCTGTTCTTTGGGCACGGAGAAATCAGAAATTTTTTTTCATCTACTCTTGTCGTCGGCTTCCATGAGACCAGGTTCAAGTAGATGTGCCAACATTTGGATATTAAGTGTTTTTCAGAAATTATACGGAAATTCGAGAAATAAGGTTGCTCTACACCTTATATTCCTTCCACAATATATGGTTCAAGCCGATGTGCCAATCAACATTGGGGTATTAGGGATTTTTGAGGACTTATACGGAAATTCGAGCAATAATGTCGACCTAGTTCTTATAATCCTTTGTTGATCGTTCCGGCACGGAGAACTCAGAAAATGTTTTTCATCTCCTCTTATGGTCGGTTACCATGAGACCTGGTTCATGCCGATGTACCAACATTTGGGTATTAAGTGTTTTTCAGAAAATATACGAAAACTCGTGCAATAAGTTCGACCTAGATCACATAATCTTTCCACGATTATTTTTGTTCGGAAAAATTCAGAAATTATTTTTCATTTATTCTTGCGGTCAGCTACCATGTGAATATATTATATTCCTTCCACTATTTTTACCGCTCGCAAATATTAGAAATTCTTTTTGATCCACTCTTGTGGTGGAAATGAATGTATTTTATGGTTTTAAGGAACTGAACATTCGAGCAAACGACCTGTAGATGTTAAAGTGCTTTTCATTCTCTCTTGTGGTCGACTTCCATCAGAAAATATAAAAATATACCTATGGTGTTTACTAGGTTGAACTAGTAGATGTTATATTACTTCCATGATTATTGTTTCTCGGAAAAATCTGAAAATATATTTTTGACCATGTTTGATTATGTTCAGCGGGAGAAAAACTTACTACCAACTCAAATGTCAAAACTGTGCATATTAATACACTCGCAGTAATACTCTAAATAGATTTTTCTCCTAATCTCCCATTCAAATCCTATTCAATACTTGGAAAGTACATTCATGATGTTATAATTGTTAATTATTCAAATGGAATAAGGATTATAGTCCTTCAAAGGAAGACACCACAGCTAGTATGTGCCTTTAAACGGCGGAAACACCAGCTAGTAAATACTTAGCATCGCTGGACATCCTAGCCAGTACGTACTTAAGAACGCTCGTGACCACAGCTAGTATCGGACTAAGCAACGGCGTACAACCCCAGCTAGTGCTTAAAACCGCTGGGCACAACAGCTATTACGTTCTTAGGAATGCTTCGCACCACAGCTAGTTCGTGTTCAGGAACGCTGGGCCACACAGCTACTCGTAGTATATGAATTGCAACGGCGGGCAGCCCAGCTAGTAAGTTCTTAGGACCACTAGGAACCACAGCTAGTTCCTACTTAAGAACGCCGGTCACCTTAGATAGTATGCGCCTTGCAACTCCGAATTTCATATTTAAAATTAACATCAATTCAAAGATCCCAATAGCTGCCGATGTAATGAATGTATCGAAATCAAATTTCGTATTTAAAACTAAAATCCACTTAGGACATAACCAGTCAAATTTCAGCGATATCGGCTGAGGGGAGGGGGGAGTTCCAGGGGAGGGGCTCAGTTCAAAAATCCACAACCCCCCTCCCGTTCACAATTTTGTGACGTCACACACCTTTTTTTCCTATTTGGCCTTCAAGAATACTACATATGAAATTTCATGACATTCCGTCCATTAATTAATGAGTTAGCACTATTTTAATGCTTAGCCCCCCCTTACAACCCCCCCTCTCGTTCGAAATGTTGGGACGCCACATAGCCTATTATTCAATCGGTCTTGAAAGGATGCTACATGTGAAGTTTCATGAATATCCGTCCAGCCGTTTGGGCGTGATGCTGGAACAAACATGCAAACAAACCCCGTTTCAGTATAGAAGTATAGAAGCAGGTGAAAGAGAATGGGTAGATGAGCGAATCTGAATTTAAAAATCCCAATAACTGCCGATGTAATGAATGTATCAACATCAAATTTCGTATTTAAAATTAACATCCGCGGAGGACATAACCAGTCAAATTTCAGCGATATCGGCCGAGGGGAGGGGGGAGTTCCGGGGTGGGGGCTCAATTCAAAAATCCCAATAACTGCCGATGTAATGAATGTATCGACATCAAATTTCGAATTTAAAACTAAAATCCACTTAGGACATAACCAGTAAAATTTCAGCGATATCGGCTGAGGGGAGGGGAGAGTTCCTGGGAGGGAGCTCAATTCGAAAATCCCAATAACCACCGATGTAATGAATGTTTCGACATCGAATTTCGTATTTAAAACTAAAATCCACTTAGGACATAACCAGTCAAATTTCAGCGATATCGGCCGAGGGGAGGGGGGAGTTCCGGGGTGGGGGCTCAATTCAAGCATCCACAACCCCCCTCCCGTTCACAATTTTGTGACGTCACACACTTTTTTTTTCTATTTGGCCTTCAAGAATACTACATATGAAATTTCATGACAATCCGACCATTAATTAATGAGTTAGCACTATTTTTATTCTTAGCCCCCACTTACAACCGCCCCTCCCGTTAGAAAAAGTGGGACGCCACATAGCCTATTATTTAATCGGTCTTGAAAGGATGCTACATGTGAAGTTTCATGAATATCCGACCAGCCGTTTGGGCGTGATGCTGGAAAAAACATACAAACAAACCCCGTTTCAGTATAGAAGTATAGAAGCCGGTGGAAGAGAATAGGTAGATGAGCGAATCTGAATTTAAAAATCCCAATAACTGCCGATGTAATGAATGTATCAACATCAAATTTCGTATTTAAAATTAACATCCGCGGAGGACATAACCAGTCAAATTTCAGCGATATCGGCCGAGGGGAGGGGGGAGTTCCGTGTGGGGGCTCAAATCAAAAATCTTAATAACTGCCTATGTAATGAATGTATCGACATCAAATTTCGTACTTAAAACTAAAATCCACTTAGGACATAACCAGTCAAATTTCAGCGATATCGGCCGAGGGGAGGGGGGAGTTCCGGGGAGGGGGCTCAGTTATAAAAACACCCAACTCCCCTTCCCGTTCACAATTTTGTGACGCCACACATTTTTTTTTTCTATTTGGCCTTCAAGAATACTACATATGAAATTTCATGACAATCCGACCATTAATTAATGAGTTAGCACTATTTTTATTCTTAGCCCCCCCTTACAACCGCCCCTCCCGTTCGAAATTGTGGGACGCCACATAGCCTATTATTTAATCGGTCTTGAAAGGATGCTACATGTGAAGTTTCATGAATATCCGACCAGCCGTTTGGGCGTGATGCTGGAAAAAACATACAAACAAACCCCGTTTCAGTATAGAAGTATAGAAGCCGGTGGAAGAGAATGGGTAGATGAGCGAATCTGAATTTAAAAATCCCAATAACTGCCGATGTAATGAATGTATCAACATCAAATTTCGTATTTAAAATTAACATCCGCGAAGGACATAACCAGTCAAATTTCAGCGATATCGGCCGAGGGGAGGGGGGTGTTCCGGGGTGGGGGCTCAATTCAAAAATCTTAATAACTGCCCATGTAATGAATGTATCGACATCAAATTTCGTATTTAAAACTTAAATCCACTTAGGACATAACCAGTCAAATTTCAGCGATATCGGCTGAGGAGAAGGGGGAGTTCCGGGGTGGGGGCTCAATTCAAAAATCCCAATAACTGCCGATGTAATGAATGTATCGACATCAAATTTCGAATTTAAAACTAAAATCCACTTAGGACATAACCAGTAAAATTTCAGCGATATCGGCTGAGGAGAAGGGGGAGTTCCGGGGTGGGGGCTCAATTCAAAAATCCCAATAACTGCCCATGTAATGAATATATCGACATCAAATTTCGTATTTAAAACTAAAATCCACTTAGGACATAACCAGTCAAAGTTCAGCGATATCGACCGAGGGGAGGGGGGAGTTCCGGGGTGGGGGCTCAATTCAAGCATCCACAACCCCCCTCCCGTTCACAATTTTGTGACGTCACACACTTTTTTTTCCTATTTGGCCTTCAAGAATACTACATATGAAATTTCATGACATTCCGACCATTAATTAATGAGTAAGCACTATTTTTATGCTTAGCCCCCCCCCTACAACTCCCCCTCCCGTTCGAAATTTTGGGACGCCACATAGCCTATTATTCAATCGGTCTTGAAAGGATACTATATGTGAAGTTTCATGAATATCCGTCCAGCCGTTTGGGCGTGATGCTGGAACAAACATACAAACAAACCCCGTTTCAGTATAGAAGTATAGAAGCCGGTGGGAGAGATTGGTTAGATGAGCGAATCTGAATTTAAAAATCCCAATAACTGCCAATGTAATGAATGTATCAACATCATATTTCGTATCTAAAATTAACATCCGCGGAGGACATAACCAGTCAAATTTCAGCGATATCGGTCGAGGGGAGGGGGGTGTTCCGCGGTGGGGGCTCAATTCAAAAATCTTAATAACTGCCCATGTAATGAATGTATCGACATAAAATTTCGTATTTAAAACTTAAATCCACTTAGGACATAACCAGTCAAATTTCAGCGATATCGGCTGAGGAGAAGGGGGAGTTCCGCGGTGGGGGCTCAATTCAAAAATCCCAATAACTGCCGATGTAATGAATGTATCGACATCAAATTTCGAATTTAAAACTAAAATCCACTTAGGACATAACCAGTAAAATTTCAGCGATATCGGCTGAGGGGAGGGGAGAGTTCCTGGGAGGGGCTCAGTTATAAAAACACCCAACTCCCCTTCCCGTTCACAATTTTGTGACGCCACATAGCCTATTATTCAATCGGTCTTGAAAGGATGCTACAAGTGAAGTTTCATGAATATCCGTCCAGCCGTTTGGGCGTGATGCTGGAACAAACATACAAACAAACCCCGTTTCAGTATAGAAGATTGGGTAGATGAGCGAATCTGAATTTAAAAATCCCAATAACTCCCGATGTAATGAATGTATCAACATCAAATTTCGTATTTAAAATTAACATCCGCGGAGGAAATAACCAGTCAAATTTCAGCGATATCGGCCGAGGGGAGGGGGGAGATCCGGGGTGGGGGCTCAATTCAAAAATCCCAATAACTGCCGATGTAATGAATGTATCGACATCAAATTTCGTATTTAATACTAAAATCTCCGTAGGATATAACCAGTCAAATTTCAGCGATATCGGCTGGGGGAGGGGGGAGTTCCGGGGAGGGTGCTCAGTTCAAAAATCCCAATAACTGCCGATGTAATGAATGTATCGACATAAACTTTCGAATTATAAACTAAAATCCACTTAGGAGATAACCAGTCAAATTACAGCGATATCGGCCGAGGGGAGGGGGGAGTTCCGGGGTGGGGGCTCAATTCAAGCATCCACAACCCCCCTCCCGTTCACAATTTTGTGACGTCACACACTTTTGTTTCCTATTTGGCCTTCAAGAATACTACATATGAAATTTCATGATAATCCGACCATTAATTAATGAGTTAGCACTATTTTTATTCTTAGCCCCCCCTTACAACCGCCCCTCCCGTTCGAAATTGTCGGACGCCACATAGCCTATTTTTTAATCGGTCTTGAAAGGATGCTACATGTGAAGTTTCATGAATATCCGTCCAGCCGTTTGGGCGTGATGCTGGAACAAACATACAAACAAACCCCGTTTCAGTATAGAAGTATAGAAGCCGGTGGAAGAGAATGGGTAGATGAGCGAATCTGAATTTAAAAATCCCAATAACTGCCGATGTAATGAATGTATCAACATCAAATTTCGTATTTAAAATTAACATCCGCGGAGGACATAACCAGTCAAATTTCAGCGATATCGGCCGAGGAGAGGGGGGAGTTCCGGGGTGGGGGCTCAATTCAAAAATCCCAATAACTGCCGATGTAATGAATGTTTCGACATCAAATTTCGTATTTAAAACTTAAATCCACTTAGGACATAACCAGTCAAAGTTCAGCGATATCGGCCGAGGAGAGGGGGGAGTTCCGGGGTGGGGGCTCAATTCCAAAATCCCAATAACTGCCGATGTAATGAATGTTTCGACATCAAATTTCGTATTTAAAACTTAAATCCACTTAGGACATAACCAGTCAAAGTTCAGCGATATCGGCCGAGGGGAGGGAGGAGTTCCGGGGTGGGGGCTCAATTCAAGCATCCACAACCCCCCTCCCGTTCACAATTTTGTGACGTCACACACTTTTTTTCCTATTTGGCCTTCAAGAATACTACATATGAAATTTCATGACATTCCGACCATTAATTAATGAGTTAGCACTATTTTCATTTTTAGCCCCCCCTTACAACCCCCCTCTCGTCCGGAATTTTGGGACGCCACATAGCCTATTATTCAATCGGTCTTGAAAGGATGCTACATGTGAAGTTTCATGAATATCCGTCAAGCCGTTTGGGCGTGATGCTGGAACAAACATACAAACAAACCCCGTTTCAGTATAGAAGTATAGAAGCCGGTGGA
Source organism: Aradus depressus (assembly GCA_963662175.1). NCBI lineage: Eukaryota > Metazoa > Arthropoda > Insecta > Hemiptera > Aradidae > Aradus > Aradus depressus. The sequence goes on along the minus strand of OY759222.1, from coordinate 19,950,400 downwards.
AGAGAATGGGTAGATGAGCGAATCTGAATTTAAAAATCCCAATAACTCCCGATGTAATGAATGTATCAACATCAAATTTCGTATTTAAAATTAACATCCGCGGAGGACATAACCAGTCAAATTTCAGCGATATCGGCCAAGGGGAGGGGGGAGTTCCGGGGTGGGGGCTCAATTCAAAAATCCCAATAACTGCCGATGTAATGAATGTATCGACATCAAATTTCGAATTTAAAACTAAAATCCACTTAGGACATAACCAGTAAAATTTCAGCGATATCGGCTGAGGGGAGGGGAGAGTTCCTGGGAGGGAGCTCAATTCGAAAATCCCAATAACCACCGATGTAATGAATGTATCGACATCAAATTACGAATTTAAAAATAAAATCCACTTAGGAGCAAACCAGTCAAATTTCAACGATATCGGCTGAGGGGAGGGGGGAGTTCCGCAGTGGGGGCTCAGTTCAAAAATCCACAACCCCCCTCCCGTTCACAATTTTGTGACGTCACACACTTTTTTTTCCTATTTGGCCTTCAAGAATACTACATATGAAATTTCATGACATTCCGACTATTAATTAATGAGTTAGCACTATTTTTATGCTTAGCCCCCCCTTACAACCGCCCCTCCCGTTCGGAATTTTGGGACGCCACATAGCCTATTATTCAATCGGTCTTGAAAGGATGTTACATGTGAAGTTTCATGAATATCCGTCCAGCCGTTTGGGCGTGATGCTGGAACAAACATACAAACAAACCCCGTTTCAGTATAGAAGATTGGGTAGATGAGCGAATCTGAATTTAAAAATCCCAATAACTCCCGATGTAATGAATGTATCAACATCAAATTTCGTATTTAAAATTAACATCCGCGGAGGACATAACCAGTCAAATTTCAGCGATATCGGCCGAGGGGAGGGGGGAGTTCCGGGGTGGGGGCTCAATTCAAAAATCCCAATAACTGCCGATGTAATGAATGTATCGACATCAAATTTCGTATTTAATACTAAAATCTACGTAGGACATAACCAGTCAAATTTCAGCGATATCGGCTGAGGGGAGGGGGGAGTTCCGGGGAGGGTGCTCAGTTCAAAAATCCCAATAACTGCCGATGTAATGAATGTATCGACATCAAATTTTGAATTATAAACTAAAATCCACTTAGGAGCAAACCAGTCAAATTTCAGCGATATCGGCCGAGGGGAGGGGGGAGTTCCGAGGTGGGGGCTCAATTCAAAAATCCCAATAACTGCCGATGTAATGAATGTATCGACATCAAATTTCGTATTTCATACTAAAATCCACGTAGGACATAACCAGTCAAATTTCAGCGATATCGGCTGAAGGGAGGGGGGAGTTCCGGAGTGGGGGCTCAGTTCAAAAATCCACAACCCCCCTCCCGTTCACATATTTGTGACGTCACACACTTTTTTTCCTATTTGGCCTTCAAGAATACTACATATGAAATTTCATGACATTCCGACCATTAATTAATGAGTTAGCACTATTTTTATGCTTAGCCCCCCCTTACAACCCCCCCTCCGGTCGGAATTTTGGGACGCCACATAGCCTATTATTCAATCGGACTTGAAAGGATGCTACATGTGAAGTTTCATGAATATCCGTCCAGCCGTTTGGGCGTGATGCTGGAACAAACATACAAACAAACCCCGTTTCAGTATAGAAGTATAGAAGCCGGTGGAAGAGATTGGGTAGATGAGCGATTCTGAATTTAGAAATCCCAATAACTGCCGATGTAATGAATGTATCAACATCAAATTTCGTATTTAAAATTAACATCCGCGGAGGACATAACCAGTCAAATTTCAGCGATATCGGCCGAGGAGAGGGGGGAGTTCCGGGGTGGGGGCTCAATTCAAAAATCCCAATAACTGCCGATGTAATGAATGTTTCGACATCAAATTTCGTATTTAAAACTTAAATCCACTTAGGACATAACCAGTCAAAGTTCAGCGATATCGGCCGAGGAGAGGGGGGAGTTCCGGGGTGGGGGCTCAATTCCAAAATCCCAATAACTGCCGATGTAATGAATGTTTCGACATCAAATTTCGTATTTAAAACTTAAATCCACTTAGGACATAACCAGTCAAAGTTCAGCGATATCGGCCGAGGGGAGGGAGGAGTTCCGGGGTGGGGGCTCAATTCAAGCATCCACAACCCCCCTCCCGTTCACAATTTTGTGACGTCACACACTTTTTTTCCTATTTGGCCTTCAAGAATACTACATATGAAATTTCATGACATTCCGACCATTAATTAATGAGTTAGCACTATTTTCATTTTTAGCCCCCCCTTACAACCCCCCTCTCGTCCGGAATTTTGGGACGCCACATAGCCTATTATTCAATCGGTCTTGAAAGGATGCTACATGTGAAGTTTCATGAATATCCGTCAAGCCGTTTGGGCGTGATGCTGGAACAAACATACAAACAAACCCCGTTTCAGTATAGAAGTATAGAAGCCGGTGGAAGAGAATGGGTAGATGAGCGAATCTGAATTTAAAAATCCCAATAACTCCCGATGTAATGAATGTATCAACATCAAATTTCGTATTTAAAATTAACATCCGCGGAGGACATAACCAGTCAAATTTCAGCGATATCGGCCAAGGGGAGGGGGGAGTTCCGGGGTGGGGGCTCAATTCAAAAATCCCAATAACTGCCGATGTAATGAATGTATCGACATCAAATTTCGAATTTAAAACTAAAATCCACTTAGGACATAACCAGTAAAATTTCAGCGATATCGGCTGAGGGGAGGGGAGAGTTCCTGGGAGGGAGCTCAATTCGAAAATCCCAATAACCACCGATGTAATGAATGTATCGACATCAAATTACGAATTTAAAAATAAAATCCACTTAGGAGCAAACCAGTCAAATTTCAACGATATCGGCTGAGGGGAGGGGGGAGTTCCGCAGTGGGGGCTCAGTTCAAAAATCCACAACCCCCCTCCCGTTCACAATTTTGTGACGTCACACACTTTTTTTTCCTATTTGGCCTTCAAGAATACTACATATGAAATTTCATGACATTCCGACTATTAATTAATGAGTTAGCACTATTTTTATGCTTAGCCCCCCCTTACAACCGCCCCTCCCGTTCGGAATTTTGGGACGCCACATAGCCTATTATTCAATCGGTCTTGAAAGGATGTTACATGTGAAGTTTCATGAATATCCGTCCAGCCGTTTGGGCGTGATGCTGGAACAAACATACAAACAAACCCCGTTTCAGTATAGAAGATTGGGTAGATGAGCGAATCTGAATTTAAAAATCCCAATAACTCCCGATGTAATGAATGTATCAACATCAAATTTCGTATTTAAAATTAACATCCGCGGAGGACATAACCAGTCAAATTTCAGCGATATCGGCCGAGGGGAGGGGGGAGTTCCGGGGTGGGGGCTCAATTCAAAAATCCCAATAACTGCCGATGTAATGAATGTATCGACATCAAATTTCGTATTTAATACTAAAATCTACGTAGGACATAACCAGTCAAATTTCAGCGATATCGGCTGAGGGGAGGGGGGAGTTCCGGGGAGGGTGCTCAGTTCAAAAATCCCAATAACTGCCGATGTAATGAATGTATCGACATCAAATTTCGAATTATAAACTAAAATCCACTTAGGAGCAAACCAGTCAAATTTCAGCGATATCGGCCGAGGGGAGGGGGGAGTTCCGAGGTGGGGGCTCAATTCAAAAATCCCAATAACTGCCGATGTAATGAATGTATCGACATCAAATTTCGTATTTCATACTAAAATCCACGTAGGACATAACCAGTCAAATTTCAGCGATATCGGCTGAAGGGAGGGGGGAGTTCCGGAGTGGGGGCTCAGTTCAAAAATCCACAACCCCCCTCCCGTTCACATATTTGTGACGTCACACACTTTTTTTCCTATTTGGCCTTCAAGAATACTACATATGAAATTTAATGACATTCCGACCATTAATTAATGAGTTAGCACTATTTTTATGCTTAGCCCCCCCTTACAACCCCCCCTCCGGTCGGAATTTTGGGACGCCACATAGCCTATTATTCAATCGGACTTGAAAGGATGCTACATGTGAAGTTTCATGAATATCCGTCCAGCCGTTTGGGCGTGATGCTGGAACAAACATACAAACAAACCCCGTTTCAGTATAGAAGTATAGAAGCCGGTGGAAGAGATTGGGTAGATGAGCGATTCTGAATTTAGAAATCCCAATAACTGCCGATGTAATGAATGTATCAACATCAAATTTCGTATTTAAAATTAACATCCGCGGAGGACATAACTAGTCAAATTTCAGCGATATCGGTCGAGGGTGGGGGGGAGTTCTGGGGTGGGGGCTTAATTCAAAAATCCCAATAACTGCCAATGTAATGAATGTATCGACATCAAATTTCGAATTTAAAACTAAAATCCACTTAGCAGATAACCAGTCAAATTTCAGAGATATCGGCTGAGGGGAGGGGGGGAGTTCCGGAGTGGGGGCTCAATTCCAAAATCCCAATAACTGCCGATGTAATGAATGTTTCGACATCAAATTTCGTATTTAAAACTTAAATCCACTTAGGACATAACCAGTCAAAGTTCAGCGATATCGGCCGAGGGGAGGGAGGAGTTCCGGGGTGGGGGCTCAATTCAAGCATCCACAACCCCCCTCCCGTTCACAATTTTGTGACGTCACACACTTTTTTTCCTATTTGGCCTTCAAGAATACTACATATGAAATTTCATGACATTCCGACCATTAATTAATGAGTTAGCACTATTTTCATTTTTAGCCCCCCCTTACAACCCCCCTCTCGTCCGGAATTTTGGGACGCCACATAGCCTATTATTCAATCGGTCTTGAAAGGATGCTACATGTGAAGTTTCATGAATATCCGTCAAGCCGTTTGGGCGTGATGCTGGAACAAACATACAAACAAACCCCGTTTCAGTATAGAAGTATAGAAGCCGGTGGAAGAGAATGGGTAGATGAGCGAATCTGAATTTAAAAATCCCAATAACTCCCGATGTAATGAATGTATCAACATCAAATTTCGTATTTAAAATTAACATCCGCGGAGGACATAACCAGTCAAATTTCAGCGATATCGGCCAAGGGGAGGGGGGAGTTCCGGGGTGGGGGCTCAATTCAAAAATCCCAATAACTGCCGATGTAATGAATGTATCGACATCAAATTTCGAATTTAAAACTAAAATCCACTTAGGACATAACCAGTAAAATTTCAGCGATATCGGCTGAGGGGAGGGGAGAGTTCCTGGGAGGGAGCTCAATTCGAAAATCCCAATAACCACCGATGTAATGAATGTATCGACATCAAATTACGAATTTAAAAATAAAATCCACTTAGGAGCAAACCAGTCAAATTTCAACGATATCGGCTGAGGGGAGGGGGGAGTTCCGCAGTGGGGGCTCAGTTCAAAAATCCACAACCCCCCTCCCGTTCACAATTTTGTGACGTCACACACTTTTTTTTCCTATTTGGCCTTCAAGAATACTACATATGAAATTTCATGACATTCCGACTATTAATTAATGAGTTAGCACTATTTTTATGCTTAGCCCCCCCTTACAACCGCCCCTCCCGTTCGGAATTTTGGGACGCCACATAGCCTATTATTCAATCGGTCTTGAAAGGATGTTACATGTGAAGTTTCATGAATATCCGTCCAGCCGTTTGGGCGTGATGCTGGAACAAACATACAAACAAACCCCGTTTCAGTATAGAAGATTGGGTAGATGAGCGAATCTGAATTTAAAAATCCCAATAACTCCCGATGTAATGAATGTATCAACATCAAATTTCGTATTTAAAATTAACATCCGCGGAGGACATAACCAGTCAAATTTCAGCGATATCGGCCGAGGGGAGGGGGGAGTTCCGGGGTGGGGGCTCAATTCAAAAATCCCAATAACTGCCGATGTAATGAATGTATCGACATCAAATTTCGTATTTAATACTAAAATCTACGTAGGACATAACCAGTCAAATTTCAGCGATATCGGCTGAGGGGAGGGGGGAGTTCCGGGGAGGGTGCTCAGTTCAAAAATCCCAATAACTGCCGATGTAATGAATGTATCGACATCAAATTTCGAATTATAAACTAAAATCCACTTAGGAGCAAACCAGTCAAATTTCAGCGATATCGGCCGAGGGGAGGGGGGAGTTCCGAGGTGGGGGCTCAATTCAAAAATCCCAATAACTGCCGATGTAATGAATGTATCGACATCAAATTTCGTATTTCATACTAAAATCCACGTAGGACATAACCAGTCAAATTTCAGCGATATCGGCTGAAGGGAGGGGGGAGTTCCGGAGTGGGGGCTCAGTTCAAAAATCCACAACCCCCCTCCCGTTCACATATTTGTGACGTCACACACTTTTTTTCCTATTTGGCCTTCAAGAATACTACATATGAAATTTCATGACATTCCGACCATTAATTAATGAGTTAGCACTATTTTTATGCTTAGCCCCCCCTTACAACCCCCCCTCCGGTCGGAATTTTGGGACGCCACATAGCCTATTATTCAATCGGACTTGAAAGGATGCTACATGTGAAGTTTCATGAATATCCGTCCAGCCGTTTGGGCGTGATGCTGGAACAAACATACAAACAAACCCCGTTTCAGTATAGAAGTATGGAAGCCGGTGGAAGAGATTGGGTAGATGAGCGATTCTGAATTTAGAAATCCCAATAACTGCCGATGTAATGAATGTATCAACATCAAATTTCGTATTTAAAATTAACATCCGCGGAGGACATAACCAGTCAAATTTCAGCGATATCGGCCGAGGAGAGGGGGGAGTTCCGGGGTGGGGGCTCAATTCAAAAATCCCAATAACTGCCGATGTAATGAATGTTTCGACATCAAATTTCGTATTTAAAACTTAAATCCACTTAGGACATAACCAGTCAAAGTTCAGCGATATCGGCCGAGGAGAGGGGGGAGTTCCGGGGTGGGGGCTCAATTCCAAAATCCCAATAACTGCCGATGTAATGAATGTTTCGACATCAAATTTCGTATTTAAAACTTAAATCCACTTAGGACATAACCAGTCAAAGTTCAGCGATATCGGCCGAGGGGAGGGAGGAGTTCCGGGGTGGGGGCTCAATTCAAGCATCCACAACCCCCCTCCCGTTCACAATTTTGTGACGTCACACACTTTTTTTCCTATTTGGCCTTCAAGAATACTACATATGAAATTTCATGACATTCCGACCATTAATTAATGAGTTAGCACTATTTTCATTTTTAGCCCCCCCTTACAACCCCCCTCTCGTCCGGAATTTTGGGACGCCACATAGCCTATTATTCAATCGGTCTTGAAAGGATGCTACATGTGAAGTTTCATGAATATCCGTCAAGCCGTTTGGGCGTGATGCTGGAACAAACATACAAACAAACCCCGTTTCAGTATAGAAGTATAGAAGCCGGTGGAAGAGAATGGGTAGATGAGCGAATCTGAATTTAAAAATCCCAATAACTCCCGATGTAATGAATGTATCAACATCAAATTTCGTATTTAAAATTAACATCCGCGGAGGACATAACCAGTCAAATTTCAGCGATATCGGCCAAGGGGAGGGGGGAGTTCCGGGGTGGGGGCTCAATTCAAAAATCCCAATAACTGCCGATGTAATGAATGTATCGACATCAAATTTCGAATTTAAAACTAAAATCCACTTAGGACATAACCAGTAAAATTTCAGCGATATCGGCTGAGGGGAGGGGAGAGTTCCTGGGAGGGAGCTCAATTCGAAAATCCCAATAACCACCGATGTAATGAATGTATCGACATCAAATTACGAATTTAAAAATAAAATCCACTTAGGAGCAAACCAGTCAAATTTCAACGATATCGGCTGAGGGGAGGGGGGAGTTCCGCAGTGGGGGCTCAGTTCAAAAATCCACAACCCCCCTCCCGTTCACAATTTTGTGACGTCACACACTTTTTTTTCCTATTTGGCCTTCAAGAATACTACATATGAAATTTCATGACATTCCGACTATTAATTAATGAGTTAGCACTATTTTTATGCTTAGCCCCCCCTTACAACCGCCCCTCCCGTTCGGAATTTTGGGACGCCACATAGCCTATTATTCAATCGGTCTTGAAAGGATGTTACATGTGAAGTTTCATGAATATCCGTCCAGCCGTTTGGGCGTGATGCTGGAACAAACATACAAACAAACCCCGTTTCAGTATAGAAGATTGGGTAGATGAGCGAATCTGAATTTAAAAATCCCAATAACTCCCGATGTAATGAATGTATCAACATCAAATTTCGTATTTAAAATTAACATCCGCGGAGGACATAACCAGTCAAATTTCAGCGATATCGGCCGAGGGGAGGGGGGAGTTCCGGGGTGGGGGCTCAATTCAAAAATCCCAATAACTGCCGATGTAATGAATGTATCGACATCAAATTTCGTATTTAATACTAAAATCTACGTAGGACATAACCAGTCAAATTTCAGCGATATCGGCTGAGGGGAGGGGGGAGTTCCGGGGAGGGTGCTCAGTTCAAAAATCCCAATAACTGCCGATGTAATGAATGTATCGACATCAAATTTCGAATTATAAACTAAAATCCACTTAGGAGCAAACCAGTCAAATTTCAGCGATATCGGCCGAGGGGAGGGGGGAGTTCCGAGGTGGGGGCTCAATTCAAAAATCCCAATAACTGCCGATGTAATGAATGTATCGACATCAAATTTCGTATTTCATACTAAAATCCACGTAGGACATAACCAGTCAAATTTCAGCGATATCGGCTGAAGGGAGGGGGGAGTTCCGGAGTGGGGGCTCAGTTCAAAAATCCACAACCCCCCTCCCGTTCACATATTTGTGACGTCACACACTTTTTTTCCTATTTGGCCTTCAAGAATACTACATATGAAATTTCATGACATTCCGACCATTAATTAATGAGTTAGCACTATTTTTATGCTTAGCCCCCCCTTACAACCCCCCCTCCGGTCGGAATTTTGGGACGCCACATAGCCTATTATTCAATCGGACTTGAAAGGATGCTACATGTGAAGTTTCATGAATATCCGTCCAGCCGTTTGGGCGTGATGCTGGAACAAACATACAAACAAACCCCGTTTCAGTATAGAAGTATAGAAGCCGGTGGAAGAGATTGGGTAGATGAGCGATTCTGAATTTAGAAATCCCAATAACTGCCGATGTAATGAATGTATCAACATCAAATTTCGTATTTAAAATTAACATCCGCGGAGGACATAACTAGTCAAATTTCAGCGATATCGGTCGAGGGTGGGGGGGAGTTCTGGGGTGGGGGCTTAATTCAAAAATCCCAATAACTGCCAATGTAATGAATGTATCGACATCAAATTTCGAATTTAAAACTAAAATCCACTTAGCAGATAACCAGTCAAATTTCAGAGATATCGGCTGAGGGGAGGGGGGGAGTTCCGGAGTGGGGGCTCAATTCAAAAATCCCAATAACTGCCGATGTAATGAATGTATCGACATAAAAGTTCGAATTTAAAACTAAAATCCACTTTGGAGATAACCAGTCAAATTACAGCGATATCGGCCGAGGGGAGGGGGGAGTTCCGGGGTGGGGGCTCAATTCAAGCATCCACAACCCCCCTCCCGTTCACAATTTTGTGACGTCACACACTTTTGTTTGCTATTTGGCCTTCAAGAATACTACATATGAAATTTCATTATAATCCGACCATTAATTAATGAGTTAGCACTATTTTTATTCTTAGCCCCCCCTTACAACCGTCCCTCCCGTTCGAAATTGTGGGACGCCACATAGCCTATTTTTTGATCGGTCTTGAAAGGATGCTACATGTGAAGTTTCATGAATATTCGTCCAGCCGTTTGGGCGTGATGCTGGAACAAACATACAAACAAACCCCGTTTCAGTATAGAAGTATAGAAGCAGGTGAAAGAGAAGGGGTAGATGAGCGAATCTGAATTTAAAAATCCCAATAACTGCCGATGTAATGAATGTATCAACATCAAATTTCGTATTTAAAATTAACATCCGCGGAGGACATAACCAGTCAAATTTCAGCGATATCGGTCGAGGGGAGGGGGGAGTTCTGGGGTGGGGGCTCAATTCAAAAATCCCAATAACTGCCGATGTAATGAATGTATCGACATAAAATTTCGAATTTAAAACTAAAATCCACTTAGCAGATAACCAGTCAAATTTCAGCGATATCGGCTGAGGGGAGGGGGGGAGTTCCGGGGTGGGGGCTCAATTCAAAAATCCCAATAACTGCCGATGTAATGAATGTATCGACATCAAATTTCGAATTTAAAACTAAAATCCACTTAGGACATAACCAGTAAAATTTCAGCGATATCGACCGAAGGGAGGGGGGAGTTCCGGGGTGGGGGCTCAATTCAAGCATCCACAACCCCCATCCCGGTCACAATTTTGTGACGTCACACACTTTTTTTTTCTATTTGGCCTTCAAGAATACTACATATGAAATTTCATGACAATCCGACCATTAATTAATGAGTTAGCACTATTTTTATTCTTAGCCCCCCCTTACAACCGCCCCTCCCGTTCGAAATTGTGGGACGCCACATAGCCTATTTTTTAATCGGCCCTGAAAGGATGCTAGATGTGAAGTTTCATGAATATCCGTCCAGCCGTTTGGGCGTGATGCTGGAACAAACATACAAACAAACCCCTTTTCAGTACCTATAGAAGTATAGAAGCCGGTGGAAGAGAATGGGTAGATGAGCGAATCTGAATTTAAAAATCCCAATAACTGCCGATGTAATGAATGTATAAACATCAAATTTCGTATTTAAAATTAACATTCGCGGAGGACATAACCAGTCAAATTTCAACGATATCGGCCGAGGGGAGGGGGGAGTTCCGGGCTGGGGGCTCAATTCAAAAATCCCAATAACTGCCGATGTAATGAATGTATCGACATCAAATTTCGTATTTAATACTAAAATCCACGTAGGACATAACCAGTCAAATTTCAGCGATATCGGCTGAGGGGAGGGGGGAGTTCCGGGGAGGGTGCTCAGTTCAAAAATCCACAACCCCCCTCCCGTTCACAATTTTGTGACGTCACACACTTTTGTTTCCTATTTGGCCTTCAAGAATACTACATATGAAATTTCATGACAATCCGACCATTAATTATGGAGTTAGCACTATTTTTATTCTTAGCCCCCCCTTACAACCGCCCCTCCCGTTCGAAATTGTGGGACGCCACATAGCCTATTATTTAATCGGTCTTGAAAGGATGCTACATGTGAAGTTTGATGAATATCCGTCCAGCCGTTTGGGCGTGATGCTGGAACAAACATACAAACAAACCCCGTTTCAGTATAGAAGTATAGAAGCAGGTGAAAGAGAATGGGTAGATGAGCGAATCTGAATTTAAAAATCCCAATAACTGCCGATGTAATGAATGTATCAACATCATATTTCGTATTTAAAATTAACATCCGCGGAGGACATAATCAGTCAAATTTCAGCGATATCGGCCGAGGAGAGGGGGGAGTTCCGGGGTGGGGGCTCAATTCAAAAATCCCAATAACTGCCGATGTAATGAATGTATCGACATCAAATTTCGTATTTAATACTAAAATCTACGTAGGACATAACCAGTCAAATTTCAGCGATATCGGCTGAGGGGAGGGGGGAGTTCCGGGGAGGGTGCTCAGTTCAAAAATCCACAACCCCCCTCCCGTTCACAATTTTGTGACGCCACACACTTTTTTTTCTATTTGGCCTTCAAGAATACTACATATGAAATTTCATGACAATCCGACCATTAAATAATGAGTTAGCACTATTTTTATTCTTAGCCCCCCCTTACAACCGCCCCTCCCGTTCGAAATTGTGGGACGCCACATAGCCTATTATTTAATCGGTCTTGAAAGGATGCTACATGTGAAGTTTCATGAATATCCGTCCAGCCGTTTGGGCGTGATGCTGGAACAAACATACAAACAAACCCCGTTTCAGTATAATGAAAGGTTTTTATTAAATATATATATTGACTTGTTGCCTTTCACAATAAATTAAAAAAAATGAATACAATTTTGAATAATAAAAGAAATTTAAGTTAATTAAATCTATAATTTCAAAAATAAAATAATCTACCGTATGGTTGAGTGAAGCTCTTAAAAAATGAAAAACATATGTTATAAATAACTCTGTAAAATTTTCAAACTACGTTACTTGCACCAATCCAAAAATCCAAAAGTCTCCCGGTGTAATTCTGAAAATTAAGATTATTAAATATTATGTCCCGATAACGATTGGCGCTTATCTCAAAGGTGTTGATTCGCAAGGCCTATGAGTTTTGAAATGTGAATTTCATTGAGAGAGATTTTGGGGAATTAAAAAGAAATTAAAACATGGTTATGAATTTACAAAAATTGGAAAAATTTATTTATAATTTGGTGATCAGCCATTTAAAAAAAAATATAAAGGTTACTCACGTTCATGACGCCATTGAACTAAATTAAAAATTAACATTATTTACATACAAATATTAAACAAAAAAATTTACATCCTCCATCAGTTCGCCTCTTTTCAATGTTACTTTACATTCTATTCCACTTTCCACCACTTTTTCAAGAGTTATAACTTTTAAATTAGACACCTCGGAACACAGGTTTGTCCTATACAAAGACTGGAGGACAACTGCCTTACACCTTCGAAATGGTAGCTTGATATTGTCTTTCCGTCGCTGTTTTGTTTTCTTGAACTTGATAATTTTCAACTTTACAAAGTTTTTTTGCGTCTTCTTCCTTCGTTTCTTTTTCTTCTTTCTTATTAAATATTCTTTTAATTTTCTGCGGTTTTGATTTTCAATTGGACTCCTACTTTTTTCAAAAACAGTATTCAAACTTCGGTGAAATACACTTTCGGATCATTCTACAGCCTTGGATTGGATCCGTCCTCTATGATTGGATCATTTTTGGAACAGGCTTCCTTTTCAAAATTTTGAGCTGGCTTTTCTTTCTGATGTGGGCAGTTTTTCTCTTCTTTTTCTTCTTTAATCTTTTCTTAATAATTAACTGTCTTTTCCTAAATTCGGTTTAAAATAAATGTATAGTGGCTTCTAAATCCGTTGCCTTGGCAACGGGCTTGTTTATATTACATTGCCTTCTTCTATTTTTTCTGGAACGAAAATTGTGTTTCTAGAATCACAATTTTTGTTCCAAAGGTTCCCTCTTCATCTGTTTTATCCTGGTCCTTTTTCTGCCTTCATCCACTCCTGTCGTCCTCCAATTGGTCGTCGTGAACCGGCACTTTTGGGTGTCTCTACGCTCACAAACCACCTCAACAAAAATTCATCTCGCACCTGTCACTTCACTTCATTCCCCACTGTCATTCAAAAAAAAAAATTTTTTTTTTTTTTTTTTTTACATCCACAAAAAAAATATCCTTACAACTAATTATACTGTGCTCAGTCCTTTACAATTCGGACGAGCGGAAGACAAATAAAATTGTCTTTTAAATTTCATATATAAAAAAAATATTGAACATATTATTACCTAACTGCAAATTTTACTGTAATTAATATCCTTTGGACATTTGTCCCAAAACAAACCAAATTTATATTTAATTATAATATTGCCGCTTCACCACTTAATATCTTTGCTTACTTTCCATCTTTCTTTCTATCTTAATCTCAAAAAAAATTTATATTCTACTTCAAATCATAAATAAAAAAAATAATAATTGGGTTGCTTTTCTAAATTCAGTTCCTCATTCCTCATCATCATTTTCTAAATATTTCTTCACATATCTTTGGTTCAAATAAAATTCAACTTCCTATGTCAACTTCTCAAGTTACAAAATTCCCCCCTACAAAGTATAAATATTCCTTATCCCATTATTTCGATGTTACCTAGGCCTTCGCCCATTCCCTAACTCCTCCTATAGCTCAAAAAAAAAACAACTTCAACTTCCTAATCTCAAAAAAAAAATCCCTAATAACTCCTTATATCATCGTAGATTATAATTCTCATATATCGTCGCAGAAAATGTGGATCCTCCCTTCCTTGGGTAGGCTATCTCACAAAAAATATAAATATCTAGCTATCTATTCTCTAATAGCTCTTACTTCCTCAATAACTTCCTCAAAATCTAAGTTTTCAGTAACGTCTTGTAAGTCTCTAAGAAAAAATTATCCTTATGTATTCTTATTATTTTATTATTAATTATATTATATCCCCTTTTATCTCAAACAAACATAGCTAGATGAAACTATTTATAAAATTCTTAATTCTTCCCGCGAATAATCATCATCTTTTCATTCTCTACCCTTAAAAAAAAAAATCGTCGACTCCGTATATATTACTTTGCCATCATATCCACCTATCTTTCTTTTCCTACGGTCTTACATTTTTCATTAAATCCTAATTCAATTGTTACATATTTAGTTCAAAACACAAAAAAAAATTTTATAATATAATTATTTTAAAGTAAACAAATTCCTACATACTATCGCGATCATCCACTCTTAATCCTTTTATACTAGCATACATTCCTCTAAACCTAAATTAACACATCTACACTATATACAAATAAAATCATAAAAAAATGCAAAATAATACAAAAACCCCTCCTGTGTATTGTGTAAGTTGAGTAATGTAAAATGATTTCGTTTCTTAATGTTGTGTTGTCTGTACGGTGTAACATAAATGTATCAAATAAATCATAAATCCCCGAAATAATGTATGTTTTATGTGTATTAGCTTTGTCTAAATGTTTCTGAGATGGCTAGGTTCGATTCCCATAGGATCAGCTAAAAATCCTTCTCTGACCCCCAGTTGGACCGTTCCTTCCAGATACTGACCCCCAATGCCAAAGAGAGGAGGCAATCTGCACTCCCTCTCTCCGACACCAAGCGACAGCTCCGTCGGGAACCAGTCCTGTGACTCGACATACAGGAAGCGCGTCAAGCTTCGGAGAGACCGGGCTAGTTCTCTGTCTACTGTTTCAGGCTGAGCAAAGTGCAGACGCCAAATCCTGCAAGAGACCTAATTGTCTCCGCTTGCTTATTGGCAGGGGATCAATCAGTCTCCGCTTGCTTATTGCAAAAAAAAACTACTAAAAAAAAAAACGACTAATCTACTTCATTTATTCTTCTTACATTCTCGATTTAATTACTACATATAATATTAAATTCAAAAAAAAATTCTAATAAAAAATCCTATATATATCTTTAATTACATGAAAATCGGATATCCCTATTCAAAAGTACGGTTACCGGTCACTAAATGAACGGTTCACTTTACGAACCAGGTCGATCACCTTCTGTACTAGTTCGGTCTCGTTCATCATAAACTAACTAGTTCGGTCATGTTTATAACCTCTCCATGGGATGTTACCTTCTCTCTACCCCTTTGTTTACAAACACCATTTCGAAATAAAATTAACATCATGATTACATTCTATTAACCTAATACAAGCCCTTACATTAACATATTATAAATTCAACAACAACACAAGTATGTATTCCAAATAAACTTCATTCATACAATATTCATTTATTCTTTTATCAATTGCAAATATCATTTATCCGTAGTTTCTGTATGTTTTCTGTCTAAAGTTTTTGTTTGTCTGTCCGTCAGTCTATAACTCATTCGAGTTTCAAAAATGGTTCCTTACTTTAAGTTCGGCTGATACAATTATCATTGCAGAGCCTTAAACTAATTGCATATATTTTTTTCCTAATACCTCGCCGTATAATGTCTTCAAATATCTTCCCCCCTACACTAAATAAAATTTTGCGTAGTCTGTCTGTCAGTTCTGCGTCATTTTTTTCATTTCCCCTTATTTCATAAATTTTCACTTCAGTTCTTCTGTATTGTATTCTAAAAATGTCTTCCACCTGGTAACTAGTCTCATGTAAATTCTTTCTTAAATAATTTTTCCATTCATGCACAACAGTCATACTATCATATTTTCTTAATTCTACCTTAGTTTGCACTAACTGATAATTCATTATAATTTCTCCCTTGGAAAGAAATTTTCTTACTGATTTTACTCTACTTTGGAAATTCCTTTTAACTGTTAAATCTGTCCTTTCACTTTCTAAGCTATTTCTAGAACTAATTTCCGAGACTATTTTGACTTCCTCTACTAAATTTTCTAAGTTTGTTTCTTTTTCTACTTCTACAGTTTGAACCTTTCTCTCTTTGCTCTTATCTTCAATATTTTCTACATTTTTTTGATCTTCTATATTCTCTATACTATTATCACATCTTTCGTTTACATTCAGATTCCTTTCGGAATTGCCTATGCTCCTACTTGAATTTTCCCTCACATTTTCTATGTCTTTTCTACTTTCGTTAATCATCCTACTTAATATTTGATTCTGTTCGTCAATCTTACTACTTAAATTTGTCTCTATGTTTCTTAATTTTGTGTTCATGTCTGTTTTTTGTTCGTCCATCTTGCTACTTAAATTTGCTAATAGCTGGGTCATTAATTCCATGAATCTATCCATCTTGTCTGATTGCTCTTTAGTGAGCTTCATCTTAAATAATAACTTTAATATCTCGAATTCAAACAAAAAAAATTATCAATATGACTGTAAAAAAAATGTTGGTTCAATATTTTTTATATGTATATAAACAAAAATTCATGTAGTATATTCCCCTCTCTCCAAACGGAACTCAAATCTCCTCATGGCCTTGTTTTTCTGATTTTACTTATAATGCAACTTTAGGCTTATTTAATCGTTATTAAAGAAAATGTTTCGTTGACTCTATGCGAGTTATTTATTGATCAAAGAATGCAAAATAAAAAAAACAAGAAATTATCCTCACAAGGAGATGCCATAATGAAAGGTTTTTATTAAATATATATATTGACTTGTTGCCTTTCACAATAAATTAAAAAAAATGAATACAATTTTGAATAATAAAAAAAATTTAAGTTAATTAAATCTATAATTTCAAAAATAAAATAATCTACCGTATGGTTGAGTGAAGCTCTTAAAAAATGAAAAACATATGTTATAAATAACTCTGTAAAATTTTCAAACTACGTTACTTGCACCAATCCAAAAGTCTCCCGGTGTAATTCTGAAAATTAAGATTATTAAATATTATGTCCCGATAACGATTGGCGCTTATCTCAAAGGTGTTGATTCGCAAGGCCTATGAGTTTTGAAATGTGAATTTCATTGAGAGAGATTTTGGGGAATTAAAAAGAAATTAAAACATGGTTATGAATTTACAAAAATTGGAAAAATTTATTTATAATTTGGTGATCAGCCATTTAAAAAAAAATATAAAGGTTACTCACGTTCATGACGCCATTGAACTAAATTAAAAATTAACATTATTTACATACAAATATTAAACAAAAAAATTTACATCCTCCATCAGTTCGCCTCTTTTCAATGTTACTTTACATTCTATTCCACTTTCCACCACTTTTTCAAGAGTTATAACTTTTAAATTAGACACCTCGGAACACAGGTTTGTCCTATACAAAGACTGGAGGACAACTGCCTTACACCTTCGAAATGGTAGCTTGATATTGTCTTTCCGTCGCTGTTTTGTTTTCTTGAACTTGATAATTTTCAACTTTACAAAGTTTTTTTGCGTCTTCTTCCTTCGTTTCTTTTTCTTCTTTCTTATTAAATATTCTTTTAATTTTCTGCGGTTTTGATTTTCAATTGGACTCCTACTTTTTTCAAAAACAGTATTCAAACTTCGGTGAAATACACTTTCGGATCATTCTACAGCCTTGGATTGGATCCGTCCTCTATGATTGGATCATTTTTGGAACAGGCTTCCTTTTCAAAATTTTGAGCTGGCTTTTCTTTCTGATGTGGGCAGTTTTTCTCTTCTTTTTCTTCTTTAATCTTTTCTTAATAATTAACTGTCTTTTCCTAAATTCGGTTTAAAATAAATGTATAGTGGCTTCTAAATCCGTTGCCTTGGCAACGGGCTTGTTTATATTACAATAGAAGTATAGAAGCCGGTGGAAGAGAAAGGGTAGATGAGCGAATCTGAATTTAAAAATCCCAATAACTGCCGATGTAATGAATGTATCAACATCAAATTTCGTATTTAAAACTTAAATCCACTTAGGACATAACCAGTCAAATTTCAGCGATATCGGCTGAGGGGAAGGGGGAGTTTGGGGTGGGGGCTCAATTTAAAAATCCCAATAACTGCCGATGTGATGAATGTATCGACATCAAATTTCGTATTTAGAACTAAAATCCACTTAGGACATAACCAGTCAAATTTCAGCGATATCGGCTGAGGAGAGGGGAGAGTTCCGAGGTGGGGACTCAAATCAAAAATCCCAATAACTGCCGATGTAATGAATGTATCGACATAAAATTTCGTATTTAAAACTAAAATCCACTTAGAACATAACCAGTCAAATTTCAGCGATATCGGCCGAGGGGAGGAGGGAGTTCCGGGGTGGGGGCTCAATTCAAGCATCCACAACCCTTCTCCCGTTCACAATTTTGTGACGCCACACACTTTTTTTTCTATTTGGCCTTCAAGAATACTACATATGAAATTTCATGACAATCCGACCATTAATAAATGAGCTACCGGTATCATTATATTTAGGGCTACCTCCACAACCCCCCTCCTGATCAAAATGTTGTGACGCCACCCACCCTATTTTTCAATTTAGCCTTTAAGAACACTACATGTGAATTTCCATGACAATCCGACCATTAGTTAATTATCTACCCGTATCTTTATATTTAGGCCCCCTCCCAAGTGTGCCTTGCAACGGCGGAGCCCACTGCTAGTATGTAGTTAGGACCACTGGGCATCACAGCTAGTGTGTGCCTTACAGCGGCGGACTCCGCAGCCAGTATGTAGTGATGCCCCCCTTACAACCCCCCCTCCCGTTCAAAATTTTGGGACGCCACATAGCCTATTATTCAATCGAGCTCAAAAGAATGCTACATGTGAAGTTTCATGAAGATTCGTCCAGCCGTTTGGGCGTGATGCTGGAACAAACAAACACACAAACCCCGTTTCAGCTTTATTAATATTGATATGAATTTTCCTTTATTGGTGCAGATATCAGTTAAACATATCGATACT
This sequence comes from Aradus depressus, assembly GCA_963662175.1. Classification (NCBI taxonomy): domain Eukaryota; kingdom Metazoa; phylum Arthropoda; class Insecta; order Hemiptera; family Aradidae; genus Aradus; species Aradus depressus. Next base: position 19,931,301 of record OY759222.1, on the reverse strand, counting down.
TCGCTGTATCGTTATTCTATATGTTTATACCGGGCTATTTAGAATGCAAATTGGAATATGATTGTATTTTGTGGCTTTAATGGTTTTAAACAACTGAAAGTTTTCTATGCAGAAGATAAATATGACCATTCATATTCGATTAAAGAGTTGATCTTAGCCGAATCTTTGAACTTGGAATGTGATATATCATTATCCTGGAGCAGTTTATTATTATTAAAAGGTTCGTATGTTCCTTTTTAATTTAAAAAATGTGTTTTCTTGTTTTCTAAGTTCAAATGTGTAAATTTTAGATGGAAATATCATCTTATCTGGTTTTGTAAATGGAAGAACCTCTGAACTTGTTACCATTGATAAGCCTTTCACAGATTCAATTGTTCAGGTTCGTATAATTTACTTGTTTCGTTTTACTTCATTCGTTATTTATTGATTACTGGCCCCAAGAATCAAAAACTTTATTATTAATCAGATATTTTAATATTTTGTACCACAATACTATTTTCAATACATGACAATGTTGAACTAGTGAATATAGAATACGAGGAAATATAGTTTTAAATTCATGCGAGTTTACATGCCTAATAACAATTTAACATTTCAGACATCGTGTGGGAGGCAATGTGCTTTTTTTGTGACGGAAAATGGACAATGTTGGCAATATAATTTGGAAAGTGGCTTATGGAAAAACATTAGTAATTTTTTAATACATGAAAGCGAGCCAGGGACAGAAACAAAGACTAAAATAATAAAATTGTGTCATGGTGAAACATTAACTGTTGCGCTTTCAAATTCTGGTATAGTATATGTTATTTTCTTATTATTTTTAAATGTACTATTATATACATATTTATTTGTATTTGTATTCTGTTTTGCAGGTGTAGCTTATTGCTTACCTAATGTTTTGAGAACACCTGGTGTATTTATCAAAGATGTAGACTGTGGCAAAGAACACGGCATTCTGCTTTCAGATAAGGGCGCTGTTTATACCTGGGGCGGTGGAAGGTAATACAGAAGTTGTTATTATATAAATATATATATATATATATATTTTAATATATACAATATATATTTTAAGAGCAAGGAGGGGACAGGCTTGTGGTCGATAAAAACAAACTTGTAGAATTACTTCCAAACAAATTTCGGCACTGACTGGGCTTTCTTCAAGGCATGTATTGATAGTTTGGAGGCAGTGCCGAAAGTTTGGAAGTAATTCTACAAGTTGGTTTTTATCGACCACAAGCCTGTCCCCTCCTTGCTCTTAAAATATTAAGTCTGATGGTTTATAATAATTTTAATGTCAGTCTCCTTCTTTACATAATATACCATCATGTTATTTATTAAACAGCGTGATATTATGTTCTAGTCGTGGACAACTGGGTCATGGGGACTTGGAGAGCTGCGACAGTCCTCAGCTTGTAGAGGCATTGGCAGGACTAACAGTGGTGAAGATCAGCGCTGGAGGATGGCACTCGGCCGTAGTCACAGACCAAGGGGACGTCTACACCTGGGGTTGGAACAAGCAGGGACAGTTGGCTCTCCCCACTCTAACAGGTATGGGGAATTGTTGGTAAACAATAGTGATAAAAATATCATACATCATAGATATGTGATATTACATCATAGATATGTGATATCAGCAGAGTCGATGAGGCAACGAATAATATTTATCAAAAAACAAGGTGCAAGGAATATTTTTAAAAAAACTTCAGATCCTGCCTTTGCCTGTACTGTTTATATTTGAAAGTGGTTATTAGAAAAAATAAAAAATATTTTCCCTCAACAATACTAGTGATGATTATGAGTCTAGGAAGAAAGCTTTCTAAGAACTAAACATTGCACTCTTTTTGAAACAAAGTATAACTAAAATAGTTAATTTTTTTTAATGTTCTTCCCCATTGAAATGAGAAACGTTTTGTGAACGAAGACTGTATTTGGCATATTGAAACGAGAACAATTCTGAATAGACATGAAAGTGTATCATGAAATTAAAACATCTCACCCATTTCTTAAAAGCAATAGTTGTAATAAAAACATTTAATTGTCAACTAAAAATGTTTATTTTAGAGGTAGCCCTCTATTGAGAAACGGACATTTTTTCTAATTGTTCAAAAAAATTAAAATTCCATGATATACAAGTTCATGGCTTATTTATTGTTCGATTTTTTTGGGTGCATATTGGAGATTGAAAAGAGACTTCTCAGCGGAATCAGCCGAAGGGGAGGGGATCAGATGAGCGCTCAACACAAAAATCCCAATAACTGCCGATTGGGTATAGTGTTCCAAGCGCCGCAGACGATCTGGTCGAGGTAATGGTAGGAGCCTCATCAGATCTGGACACTTTACATCCTTTAGTCCCAGTTGGCCCCACTTGTTGTAGCCGCAGCCAACTATCTCTCCTGTGTCTGTCAAGTTGATGAACTAGGTTGGTCCTCACAACACAGGAGAGATAGTTGGCTGCGGCTACAACAAGTGGGGCCAACTGGGACTAAAGGATGTAAAGTGTCCAGATCTGATGAGGCTCCTACCATTACCTCGGTACAACATTTAGTATGAGGATTCAGAGGCCACTATGTAAGTCAAATATTGAGTTTTAGGCGAAACGGTCGATAGGCTTTGGAGGGAGGGCAAAATTTAATTGATTAATCGTGTTGGGGAAGTACATAGCCGTTGATTTGTTGACGACCTTTTTTGTCTTGTATGTTCATATGTTTCATTGATCATACTTCTTTGCATATTTTTCTTATTTGAATTAATTGTTCTTTACATATATTCTTTTCAGATGGTAAGAATGGTGTTGCGGTATCCGCTGTGCCGCAGCCTGTTGACCTTCCCCTGCCGATAGATGGCACCACTGTTGTGGATGTATCTTGTGGTGCCAGCCATACCGTTGTCAAACTTAGTAAGTACAAAACATTGTTTTTATGTTAGTGTAGTTAATTTAAGTCAATATATAACTCAGCTTTTTAAAACTGAGATTTTGACGTTTGATGTTTTTTTCTGATTGACAGAGACAGGAGAGATAGTTGGCTGCGGCTACAACAAGTGGGGCCAACTGGGACTAAAGGATGTGAAGTGTGTGGATCAGATGAGGCTCCTCCCATTACCTCGACTAGAACTGGCTGTCCTCAGGATCGTCTGCGGCGCTTGGAACACCCTCCTCATTTGTGAGGACCAACCTAGTTCATCAACTTGACAGACACAGGAGAGATAGTTGGCTGCGGCTACAACAAGTGGGGCCAACTGGGACTAAAGGATGTAAAGTGTCCAGATCTGATGAGGCTCCTACCATTACCTCGACCAGATCGTCTGCGGCGCTTGGAACACTATCCTCATTTGTCAGGACCAACCTAGTTCATCAACTTGACAGACACAGGAGAGATAGTTGGCTGCGGCTACAACAAGTGGGGCCAACTGGGACTAAATGTAAAGTGTGTGGATCTGATGAGGCTCCTCCCATTACCTCAACTAGAACTGGCCGTCTGCGGCGCTTGGAACACCCTCCTCATTTGTCGGGACCAACCTAGTTCATCAACTTGATCTCTTTGTCAAAGTGCCAGGCGGTTATCTTTTTTTATTTGCAATCAGGGCCGACCATAGAGGGACACGTTTGCTTAGGGCGGCAAAATCTGGGGGTGGCACTGCGTTAGACATTTATCCTTTTGTAAAAGAATTCGTTTGTTCGGACAAGATCGACAGTTTTCACCCGTTACCGATGGGAACAAGGCTGAACTGTCGAATATATAACTTTCCTTACACTACGTTGAGCTGAAGAACTAAAAACGTATTACTTTGAACTTGAATTTCCCGCCTGGTACTTCTTTTTATTTGATTGTAATTAAAAAAAATATATATATATATATATAACTTCTATTTGAAAAATGTTTTATTGTAGATTGCTTGGGCTGATCAACCCTAAAATTGTATCAACTCATTGTATGTGTAATAAAAATAAATCTGTGAAAAAGTTTTTGTACTTAACCAACGTTTTCTAAATACGAGAGGTGATCAAAAGGCTCTAGGACTTTTTGGATTGCTCGCCAACGGAGCGTCGGAGAGCGGTACGATTGGCAGCATTAGTTGTTGTGACTCTTCCTGAGCTCAGCTGTTTTTGTAGATTCTCTACATCCTACTTTGTTGTGAAGTAACAGACGTTTTTGTGAAACAAGTTTTGTGTGGAAGTTGGGTAAAACTTTTACAGAAAACTTTCAGACGTTAGAAGAGACTGGAGATGAATGTCTGATTCAATCACGGTGTCATGAATGGTACGAATTTCTTCCACGAGGTGAGACAATTAATGGTTTTCGTCATCTTGAAACCCTGAGACATTTGCGCGAGGCTGTGAGGAGGAAAAGACCTGAGCTGTGGCGAAGTGAGGAACGGGTGCTGCACCATGACAACGTGCCTGGTCATTCTGCGTTGCTCATTCGTGATTATTGTACAAAAATCCCCCAGCCCCCGTACACACTAGACCCGCCCCCTGCGAACTTTTTCCTGTTTCCGAAACTCGAAAGAGACCCTTGAAAGGTCAGAGATTTCATTCAACTCACGAAATTAAAGAAAAATCGCTCGAGGAGCTGAACAGCATTGGAGAAGATGAGTTCTCAGAGTCTTTCCAGGAATGGAAACGGCGGTGGGAAAAATGTATAGCTTCCCAAGTGGAGTAAGTTGAAGTGGACAATGTCCAAACGCTTGTAAATGTTTATAAAATCAGTCCTGGAACTTTTGATCACCCCTCGTATCGCGTGGCACATCCATCCGGACAGACACAATTTTTTCTTTTTTCATTGTGTCTTATATTAAGCATTTGTTTAAAAAAAAGAAAAAGTAAGATTTTCAATCTGCAAAACAATTTATTAGGAACAGAGTAACATTCAAGTAATAAACACCAGTTGATAGTATTTTGCTGAGATTAGATAATGAATCATTTTAAGTTCAGTTAACAACTTAAAAGATTATATTTTCATGTCCAAAAGAATTCTTTAAAGAAGATTGGCGAAAGATAGATTTGATTTGGTTTAATTCAGAAAAAGCCATATATATTGTGACAAAATATCTTTTCGGTGCTGCATCATTCCTTCTGATGTTACGATGATGTACCTCTGGATCGATGTTCAATTTGGAGGATAGATTAAAAATACGTTCTAATATTGACTGTTGACTATTTTCTAGTCCGCTTAATTATTGCTTTAAATAATAATTATATTCATAAAAGTCTGAAATACACTACCGGACAAAACTAAAGGATCACTTCAATTTGTGCTATTTTAATAGGTTTGTGAGAATGGAAAAGGACCTGGAAGATATTATTTGTGGTATTGATGAAGGAAATTAAAAATTAACAGGAAAAGTAAAATTCTTTATTTTTTTTTGATTTATGAAAATGTTAAAAAAGAAAAATTTGATAAAAACATCAAATTTCGAAAAAAATTTAGTAACAGGTGTTCCCTCCCCTATCTTGAATGACAGCAGCTATTCTTCTGGGCATTTCCCTGATTAAATTCTCAATTCTTCCGGTATGTTTTCTTATTACCTCCGTAGAGGCGTTTAAATTTATGCCTCCCCACAACATCACAGAACCTCCGCCAAAACTGATTTGGGGTGGAAAATTACAGAGGAAACCTCCCGCCCGGCCTACTCCACGTCCATCTGGAGACCTTAGACAGCATCTGAGAATAATACTCGGGCCCAATCATCCCCCAGGAGAATTTCAACCTCTGGACACGGAGTTCTCTGGTGAGCAGGGGTCCACTGGCTGGCGGATGAGATATCAATCCGTAATTGAGTCTTCTCTTGACTGTACGTTCAGAAAGTCTGAAGTTTCTAAGAGGTGACGCAAGTTATTTGACACAAATATTTACTTTCACTTATTCCCAAATAAACAGATTCCAAAAAAAAAAAATTAGAGGAACGAAAGGCGCTTGTAAAAACTGCAATGAAATATATCCAATGATCCACACTGGAATAAAGAAAATATTTCTTTAATCCATAATGGTAAATAAACATTAAAGAAAGATAGAGGATTATAGCAAACATACGCGTGAGGTAAATAAACACAACAAATCCATTACAATTGCAAAAATTGAAGTGGTCCTTTAATTTTGTCCGGGAGTGTACATTAATTTAAAAAAAACTTTTCTGCATCAATAATTGAGTTGAATTATGTTTTATTGAGTCCACTTCTTGCTTTTCCCTTTTTTTCTAGTTTGTTTGGAACTATTTTACCCGAGTGAAATATTGGAAAATTTCGAAAAACTGGTTTGCAGGACACCCTCTCCATGTACTTCTTCATTCCTCTATATTAAAAATGTAATTATAGTAAGATAACAAAACATGTTAATTATTAAAAAGGTCTGTACTTAAACCTGATACTATTTCTCACCATTTCATAATCACATTTTTCATTTCGGCGCAAAAAGCATGAGTTTGCCCCTCTTGGGGACTGTTGTAAATAAAAAAAATATTTTTTTTTGATCAAAAATTATTGGGTTACGCTGAAACTTGTGTCAAATAACATCGATGATTGCAATTAATTGTGATTCCACATTAGTTAGAATTTTTTCAAAAAAGGAATTATGTATGCCACATGGTTTTTCGTTCGAGCAAAAACAAAGCGAGCTATCAAACAAAAATCAAATGAGTAAATACTTTTATTATTTACTTTTAATATTTATATATTATTATTTATAGAAGAATTTATACATAAAAGGGGGATAAAATAAATAAAAAGAACAATAATGAAAATTGTTAAATTGATATATTTATGTGCTGTGAATATTTATTATATAGTTTCTCATTTCAGTTTCCACATTTGTTCAAAACAAAATTCTAAGAGATAATAGAAAAAGTGTTGATCAAAGATGGAGATATTGTGAAGCAAGTCCCAGAAGAGGTGAGGCTGTAGGGAGGTCCGGAACTGCACCTGCTGAACCTGCTATGTCCAAATGAGTATACTTGAGGTGTTGTTTTTCATCTGCGTCCAATCCGTGCTGCGAAAATCATTCAAGTAATACAAACATATATATAAACAATGTGATAATTTTACTGGCCGGTATCCCGGAAGACAAAGAAAGTCCTCTTCTCAGACGCCTAGTATGCGAAATCATATGTTTATCGGGAAAGTAGTTTTTTATATTTATTTATTGCTTTTGTTTTTACATACTTTTGAACAATTGAGTGGCGGCGAAAAAGGAATATTTTTGATAAATAAACTCAACAAGATCATGACGTAAAATTATAGAAGCTATTACAGTAAATATGTATGTCCTTGTTGGTCGACGGTTAAGGATCAGCATCTATTTATGAAGACAAGATCTGGTCGAAAAAAGCACCTTTTACACAAAAGTAGTCGAATTCAGAGCTTGTAGAAGAAAATTGTAGTTGAAGATTCTATATTGTAACGGTATGAAATTAGGAATTAGGGGTAACTAATTAATTTTAAATATAAAAAAAATAAAACAAATATGATTTAATTTTGAATTGAGAAGGAATCGGCATGAGGGGAGAGGAGAGAACTGGTCTAGCTCCAGGTGTTCACGTCTGTCTGTCCCGAAAGATGTTTTTTCCCCATTTGTCCAGAAAAAATGTCCCCGTTCAGCCGTCGACTCACCCTCAGCCCAGAAGACACCAAATAAAATAAATGATCCTAGAATATCAGGTCAAGTGATGTGTGAATCACCATAGTATCATGTGAATTTGAAGACACCACATACGCACGTGATCCAGAAATAGAAAAGAAGAAGAAGAAATTGACAGTCAATTATACATTAGACAGACAGGAGGTCGTTTTAGGGAAATAATTAAAGAACACACGGCCGAAATAAAGAACCGAGGAAACCGTTCTACATTCGCGACCCACATAATTGACAATAGCCACACTTTCGACCCATCTACAGGCATCAAATATCTCCATTATTGCTCAAAAAGCAGGCTACTTAATAGCTTAGAACAATTAGAAATAAATAAAGCTAACAAAAGGAACATTTGTATGAATGACCAAATTTATTTCAACTATTCCCCTTTGTTAACACCCTGATCCAGTTCTGTTTCCACATATATGTTTGTATTATCTGTTATTAATATTTGGTTCCACATATATATTTAATGTTATCTAAATCTTAACATTATTATTAATTTTATTTCTATTTTTATTATTTATTTGTATTTGTACTTATTTATTTGTTGTTTTGCCACGATTAGTCTAGTAATATTGTTTTATGTAAATTTAGAACTAGGTTTTGTTAAGAAATATTTCATGAGTTAGCTAACGGTACAGCCGGGGGACTCCCAAGTTTTAATGGCACCCTTTCACCCGAGATGTATTAGAAGGGTCGCTCTCTGCAAACTGACTTAGTTCATAACTAGACCTGACGATGGTATAAAGCCGAAACTGGTAGTTGTATATGTATATATCTTTAGTGGAATGTTTCTATTGTCACTATCAATTTTCAAAGTAGCCTACGTGGAGCGCCATTTGTAGAGGTTGTATGTTCGCAGGGTCCTATGGTGATTCACGCATCACTGGGCCTGAGGTTCTGTGATCTTCATTTATTTTCTTTAATGTCTTCTGGGATCAGGCTGATTCGACGGCTGAAGGGAGACATACTTCTGGACAAACGGGGATAAAACAGCTTTCGGGACAGACACACGTGAACCACCAGGCTAGACCAACTATCTCCCCTCCCCCCAAGCCGAAACCTCCTCAATTAAAAAAAATAATAAGTTTTATTATTTTTTTTGACGTGAAAACGTCTATTTGCTCGTTAAGCACAGTGATAGCCGGTCAAACTTTCTTGTGTTACAAAATATCGTCAGGTTTCAATCGATAATAACTAAGAGACTAATATTGCGATAACAATGGTTGAGGTCACAGTGGATAGAGCATGTCTGTACGTGTTTGTTGTGCAGTGTTTATTTTGCCTGTGACGTTATCGGGCTAGTGTGGGCGCCGGCGGATGATTGTTGCGAATTAGCGTTGTGTAAAATTAGAAATTAGTGTAGCGTGATAACGCGTTTTATTTAGATAGGACGTTGATTCGGGTGTCATTGTAAAGAGCTTGAGGAGCACTACTAGGACTCCGAGTGAAGCAATAAAAATATTCGCCGAAATATATGTAAAAATCGGTATTAAATTGAAAATTGCAAAAAAAAAAAAGATGTCGTCTCATATGAAACGTAAATATGCGCGGAATTATAGAAAACGCAAATCAGAGGAAAGCTGGCATCAAAAGGAATTTAAAAAACCTAAAAAGTCTAGTGCCGAGCAAATGCAAGAGCTACGGCAGCAAGAAAATGAAAAATGATTTTATCCTGACGTTTTCACGGAAAATCTACGGCGTGGAACTTGACTAAGCCTTGTTTTTTTATATTTAAAATTAATTAGGTAACCCTAATTTCAGACCGTTACAATATAGATAGCCGCTAAAAACGAAAAAATGTATACTCTAATTATATTTGCTTTCCAATTTGATGATTACACGTAAGTCCCTAATGTTCAGTGCTTAAACAACTTAAAGAAAGTGTTACTTATTCATTAGTTCTGAAAAATAAGAAACAACACTTATTGACAACTTTTATAAGTTGAGTAATGTGAACATTTAGAATAAATAAATAAAACAAACTTAGTTTTTTTAAATATTGTCTATTCCATAAGAAATGGATAACATAACATTGAGTTTATGAGGATACATAACATCTGACGATGGTGTAAGTTTATGGAATTTCTTGTGGAATAGAAAATATTAAAACAAAACAAGTTTGTTCTATTTAACACATATTGTCCAAATTAAAAAAAATAAAATAAATGCAGAGTTCTGGCCTTATGCCATTGTTCGCAAAAGGTTCGTAAGTGAACATACATTGCATTTTTTGTAATTTAAACAATATATACAATACTTCAGAGTACTTCTCTTTGATTCTATAGAGCCAACTCAAAAAAAACTTAAATACCATTTTAAAAAAAACATTGAAAATATAAATAAATTTGAAAAAAATGAAGGAAAAATCAAAAAAATATTATATAATCGTGCCCATCACTGGATATAAAGACAGAATAGAAGATAATATAGTTGAAAAGGATAGAATTGTTTAAAAGAACACTAAGTAATAATGTTTATTTTAATTTTTTTGTTATTATATTAACATTATTAATTTTTTTTTTTAAATGCGACAAGGTACAAGTAATTATTGTCTAACAATGATTGACAAACAAACAGATATATTGGATACTTTGCTTTTGTTTAGTGTGCTCCAAGCGCTCCACTTGGAATGAAGTGTCGAGCAAGGGCCAGTATAGGAGCCCCCGTTGTAAGTTCGGGGTATGAGAAGATCCCAGAAGAACCCGCGATGTCTAAATGAGTATACCGTAGAGGCTCATGAGACTCCACGCCGTGCTGTAGCAAAAAGTAACAACCCTCAACTTTTTTTTTGTGTTAACTTAAAGAAAAAAATACGTGCAATATCTTGTGGTGTTAGAAAAAAAAAAACAACAGTTACCCAGTTCTCGACAAAATTTATTTTCTTCCCAAGTGCATTTACAGGCAGAAACAACACTATGTAACTAAATTATCTTAATAAAACTTTCTGCTTTTCAACTATTAATTCTCAAAATAAATAAATAAGTTAATGTGACTCATGCCCGAGCTTTGACTAAGAGGTAATATCGCCTACTACCGGAGCGCTCTTTCGTCTCTCTGGTAGACATGAGCCCGACACTACTGTGAGAGATCTAGGTTTTCTCCAAGTTTATTCACCTAGGATAGGGGAACCTGACACAGTACAGGCTCGGGACCATCGCTTAACGTCTCATCGGAAGGACGGCGTGCTCAAGGTTTTTTCACCTCAAAGTTAAAAAATCTAAAACTGGGTACTCACTTGAGAATTCGCCTCGAATGAGCATACGTTCGCCGCTCAAACTGTGTGTACTGAGTGAGCATTCGGATCCGAATGCGCTCAACCCAAACCGAGACAAGTCGGTACATCAAAGCGAGCACGCGTTCTGTTGGTGCTCAGTGTGGACAGGGTATTTTGACTAAACTCCGAACCTATTCTTTTCATTCTCCCTTCTCTCTCATCTCAGTTTCAAAAATGGGGTGGTCGCAGGACCAAGTCTTAACTCTTTTGGGGAATTTTCATCTTAGTAAATTTTCTGAAAGTTTCGTCCGTTACAAAACTTATTGTATTTAAAAATCTCCGCGTTGCTCCTTTCCAAATAAATTTTTTTCTGCCACCATCGCCTTCTCCTTTTTCTCTCTTTAAGGTGTTAAATAAAATAATACTAAAGCTAGCAATAGCTAGTTTGTTCCGTATCATGACGGTGGCGGACGAAGACTGGACTGTTGGTCCGAATGGGTAGCTCAGCGCTCATACGGGACGTCGTTGTTCGGAACGTTCGCCTCCCCACCCTGAACCTCATGCTCATTCAGGGCAGAATGCTCAAGTGAGTACCCAGCTTTAGAGCCTCATCCCTAAAAATAAGTTAGTACCCCATATTCCTCCATTCCTTTTGGCCCATTCGGCTGAAAATCAATACATATGAAATATGTACAAGCCGATATATTCTATCTGGTGTTATCGTTTCCACAGATATATTGTGAATATTGTTCTACTGAAAGCTATATTTGTTTTCAAAAAAGCATGTGGTTATCGCCTGGCGACAAAGTTGGCAATCTTTCTCTATAGGCGATATCGCGTTACTTCCATGTGAGGATTTATGCCCAATTCAGGTAAACAGACTAATTATACCGATATTATCGCTAATTATATATAGCTGTCTATTGCTCCGATGTGAGATTCGCCAAAGAGTTTACATTCTGAGAAATGTAAGAAAAGTAATTGCAAAATAAATATTAACCACTTTGCCTTTCAAAAGGGCTTAACTAAAAAACTCTAATAACTGCCAATGTAATGAATGTAACGACACGAAATTTCATAAGAGGAATGAGAATCCCTGAGTAAAACCCCTTTAGATTTTTAGCCAAATCAGATTCTAGGGGGAGAGCAAAACTTACATAATTAATTCGGTCTATATACACTGTCGATGATTTACTGAAGGCCTTTAGCCTATGAGTCCTACAACATAAAAATTAATATTTCTCATAAAAAAAAATTATATGCCTTTTGATCTCCTTAAAACCGTTTCTGAAATGAAAATAGAAAAATGTCGCCCTGAATTGGCTGTATCCAAACATCAACCCTTACAAAATGTGCTGGGACTACTTTTAAGGAAATATTAAATACAATACTATTTAACAATTATTTTATAATGTCCATCAATTTTGACAGTAAATATTTTCATCCTAAGATCAACAAATATTTAGGAAAATCTACCCCTATTTCTGCCAGGGGGGATTTTCAAAATGTATTCCATTTTCTTACATTATTTTCACTCCAATTAGTTTTTTTTTAGATTAAAAAAATATATCATCTACATTTCAAAAATTAAATTTATTATTTATTGATATTAGTAGAATTTTGTTAAAAACTGTACCAAGAATTCTTTATTTTCGAACCGTTTTAACTTCACCGAAACTTCATAAACATTTTCGAAAACATGAGGAAGAATTTGGGGACACAGAAACCAACAGATGAGAAAGTGACATATTTTTGTTAAGGAAAGGAGTGAAAAAACAGAAAAAAAAGGCTCACAATCCGAAAACAACAGAAAGACATTCACAAAGCATGCAACAAAACATTAAAAACAATTAAAGTAATAGTAATATAGAAAAAATAAATAATTACTGCCTGAAGTATGAAAATATGAAGGAAAAATTACGTAATTCTAATGTAATAAAGTTATAGTAATGTAGAAAAAATAAATAATTACTGCCTGAAGTATGAAAATATGAAGAAAAAATTACGTAATTCTAATGTAATAAAGTTATAGAAATAATGAAAAAATAAATAATTACTGCCTGAAGTATGAAAATATGAAGGAAAAATTACGTAATTCTAATGTAATAAAGTTATAGAAATAATGAAAAAATAAATAATTACTGCCTGAAGTATGAAAATATGAAGGAAAAATTACGTAATTCTAATGAAATAAAGTTATAGAAATAATGAAAAAATAAATAATTACTGCCTGAAGTATGAAAATATGAAGGAAAAATTACGTAATTCTAATGTAATAAAGTTATAGAAATAATGAAAAAATAAATAATTACTGCCTGAAGTATGAAAATATGAAGGAAAAATTACGTAATTCTAATGTAATAAAGTTATAGAAATAATGAAAAAATAAATAATTACTGCCTGAAGTATGAAAATATGAAGAAAAAATTACGTAATTCTAATGTAATAAAGTTATAGAAATAATGAAAAAATAAATAATTACTGCCTGAAGTATGAAAATATGAAGGAAAAATTACGTAATTCTAATGAAATAAAGTTACAGAAATAATGAAAAAATAAATAATTATTGCCTGAAGTATGAAAATATGAAGAAAAAATACGAAATTCTTATGTTCATATTTAATATGTCTATAATGTGAAGATGGCTGATGCAGTGAGAAGTGATTATTTCACAGGTTGCAAAATAAAAAAAAGATAGTTGTGACAGATGGGGAACAAGAATAACATATCTGTCCCCATTCATGAAATTTTAAATTGTTACTTTTTTTGAATAGTTTTATAAATATATATATATATATATATATATTTTAATGGATAATTTCATCTTATTTATTTACAGCAAGCATAAAATAATAAAGTCTGTGAGATCAGACTACATTTTTATTTTGCAGCTTCTGTAATTTGTCTATAGTTTATTATTTTTGTAACTAATGCCCGGGTTTCAACTATAAGGTCATACATATTGTCTACTTGCAGAGAACGTCCTCACTGTGGTGGACATGAGCCCAACTCAAATGTGGGAGACACAAATTTTGCCTACCGAGATTTAGTTAGGGTATTGAGGGAGGGGGGTGAAAAAACCTTGAGCTCGTCGTCCTTCGGATAGAACGTTAAGCGATGGCCCCGAGCCAGTACAATACTCGTTAAAGACCCCCTACCCTAGGTCATTAAACCTGGGAAAGCAAACTGCCACTGTAGAGTCGGGCTCATGACCTGATAGTTAAAGCCCGAGCATGAGTCACTATAACTAACTTATCTGATATTAAAACAAAGTACTACCTTATCGAGTCCGGCCGCTAGGATGAGGAAGGCCGCAGGTCCCTGGTGACCGCGCTTGCTCTGTGCTGAGGGCAGGTTCAATGCTTGCACTATATCTTCACCCTCCACTTTACCTGTAACATTTATTTGTTTAAATAGCTACATTAGAATTCTAGTTCCCCAGCCATACTAAGTAAATTCGAAGTTGAGTTTTCACAGTATTTCTAATGCTTTCACTTTCAATTTAAGCTATTTTCACACTTAAAATGGTCTTATAATAAAATGATCTTAGTTACTTTCAAATAAAAAAAAATTCACGTGGCCATAACTCCATCAATATTGAAAAAAATTAGACATGACAAATGTCTTGAAATAAGTAGCACGGGAAAGTCAGAATATGTTCTTCAGCTCCTCTTATGGTAGTTTTTCATTACATTACACAACATTAGGAGTGTTTTTCAAAAACATATAAGGGAATGCGTGCCACAAGATCGACCTAGATCGGATATTCTATCCACAAGAAAAAACACAATGAGGAGATAACCTCTTATGGTAGCCTTTTATTACATATTCGTAGTATATGTAAACAATTTTTATGGAACAGACAATATTTCCTAACTACGTTTATTTTATTAATTTATTGTTATTTTGCTTGTGAATATATATATATAAAAATATAATACAATATTATATTTTTATATATATATATATATATTTTTATATATATATATATATATATATATATATATATAAATATAATACAATAAGTCAACTTGCCTTTGTGAGTTTCAAAGTCTTCCCGTCGAATCATGCTCACCTCAAACATGTCACCAATATCATCACCTGACGATTGCAATAGCTGAGAGAAATTTTCTTTTCTCGCTGGAGCATTATCCATAGTGATCTGCGACAAAATGTAACAACAATTTTATTAAGACATACATTTAAATATTATACCATGAAGATTCTCAAAGTAATATCCTAGACTTTCGATTAAACGGGGAATTATGAAGGAAAAAAAAATGCGAATATTTATTGTAGTGTACGAAATATATGAGGTGGATGACTTGGCCTTCTTAGGAAACAGCCCAGAAGAAGTTAGAAGTAAGGCGGACAAATTATTTAAGCACAGCGGTAGAGTAAGGCTTTAAGTTGCCAACAAGAGCGACTATCTCATAGTTGGAAGGATAACCACCTGGAGCAGGAGTTAAATGTGGGCTCTTTTGCAAGAGTTGAAAACTTCAGATACCTCGGGATCCACAGTATCTAGCATCAACTGGATGTTGGAGGTGGACAGACTTCTGCAGGTCCAAATATCGTATTTCTCTGTCATGAAGCTACTACGGACTCTTTCGAGGAACCTGCAGCACAAGATCTACAGCTCCATGATAATGCCAGTCCTGATCTATGGGTGTGAGATCTGGACACTGACCTCAAATCAGTAGGAGCGTTTCGAAACGTTTGAAAATACAGTGCTGAGGAAAATAGCAGGTCCGGTCAAGGATAGAGAAAACCAGAAGTGGAGGATCAGAAGAAACAGGGAACTGAGGGACATCTTCTGGCAATACCCGACATGAAATGACGGCATCTGCGGTGGGCTGGGCATGTGACAAGAAAAAGAAATAGATCGTAGACAGCCATAGGACGCATCATGGATGCTCAGGACCAAGGAGCCAGATCATGAGGAAGACCACGACTGAGATGGACTGACTTGGTGAAGAAGACACCATGTAATGAACTGGCGACCGGTGGAGGAGGCTTGTATGGCGGTTAAGGATCTTCAGGGTCCATTGCCAACGGAGTAAGAGTAGGTATGAAATATAAGGCCGTCTGCACACGGAGCTACTAAAAAATAACTAAAATAGTCTGTGATTCAAATCACTAAACGGTTATTGACTCATTAGTGACGCGGTTTCGCACACGAGGCTACTCTCTAGAGATCGATATCACTAGTTTCTTCTGTGCAACCATGGAAGCCGGACCCTCATCATTGTATATCGTGGATAGCTAAAAATTACAAAAGGGTGAATTCCTTTTTAGGAATATCCTATAAGGACGAACCCAGAATCTTCTTCGCCTTATATTTTATCTGTATTGATGATAATACACTATAGTGGCTTCATCACTGAAATATATATATAAATACATATATCTATACACCTTTTTTATTGTACCCTTGCAAAATGAAAAAATAAAAAAATACATACCTGTCAGATTGACTGTTCTTCCAACTTTACTCCATGCCCTTTCAGTTTCGTCTTTCTTCGAATATCCGGGAAGCTTAAAATTATATAACAGGACGCTTTTCCACTTCCGCCACGAATAAAGAAACTGAGTCACTTGGTGACTGGACAGCCGAGTCACCAGTCATTACCAAACGGTGTGTAACCAGTAGCGCCGTCCCTTTCGATTACAGAAGAAGTGACTCAAAGTAAACTGGCTAGTAATTGACTAGTTTCTGTTGAGTAGCTCCGTGTGCAGACAGCCTTAGTTTTAAACTTAAAATTATAAATTCAAACTTCCCAAATGTAATGGTAAAAACGAACATTAAAAGTCTAATTTTTTCTTATGTTTTTGTTTTTATTAATGAGGCTATGATTGTATGCATTGTTGTGAGATCTATGAATGGCGAGGAAAGAAAAAAAAAACTATAGAATATACTCACGGTATATCCGGGCCCAACAGTCCTCGCCGCATGTCCTGTCAGAGTGGCCACCGTGAAAAGGTGAGGGTTGACACACTTCTCCGCAAGCTCCTTCATCTGATGGAAAACAAACTGTGTTAAAAGCATACAACCATTTTGACGAAAATCACAGTGACACAGATAGGGAACAAGGGTAACATATCTGTTTCCCTCCTTGAAATTGTTGAATACTTCTATATATTGTCTATTTATTGCAGAATGTTGTCTTATTTATTGCCTTACTTTTAAAAATTGGCAATTTTAATTATATTAGCAAATTTATTTTGCAACCTATGAAAACAAACGTAGCATTTCACAGGAAGGGAATGATTGATTCCAGTAAGAGTATGGTTCTATCTATTAAGAGGGTGCCGGTAGCTCAGAAATAGCGTGCTATAGTCAACTGAGCTCCGGCCGAGGCCCTTATTTATTTGAGCACGCCGTCCATCGGATGGGACGTTAAGTATTAGTTAAAAAGCCTATCTTAGGTAACATAAACCTGAGTATGAAAAATTTAGGACTCCCACAGTAGAGCTAACAGTGAAGAGATAACAGAATTGGATGCTTAGGTCCCTAGGTGTACACACCAGCCCTAATAACAAAGAACAAATATATATATATATATATATATAGGAGAAGCAGAGATGAATAGGATACAAGAACTAGCGTCCTACTCACATAACAGAGTACATCGGCCATGATCATGCGGCCCTCTGCGTCAGTGTTGCCCACCCGGACCCTCCGTCCTGACCTGGCGGTGATCACTTCATCTGATACATAGGAGTTCTCACCGACACTGTTCCGGACCATGGAAAGGGCTCCTACCACCTTCAGGTTGGCGGGCTTCAGTGCGCTCACCAACTGCAAACACAAAACAAGATGACCAATAGGGTTAATGTTAATAGGAGCGCATGGTTATAAAATATACGAGTTTAGTTTATAAAGATTAAATTAAATTTATTTTTTAACACAAGAGCAAAGATTGAATTATACGATAATCAATTTTCCCCCGTAAAAAAAAAAATGTATGATAAAATTAACTATACTATACCTTCATGAATCCAGCGACGGCAGCGGCGCCGCACTTGTCCCTCGACATACCCGCCATGATGCCTCCCGCCTTGATGTCAGCGCCACCTGTATCGTAGGTGACCCCCTTACCGACCAGTAGAAGAGTCTCCTTCACTTCGCCGCTCCCCTCATAGGTCAGGTAGATGATACGGCCCTTATGCCTGTCGATTACTACAACACCATAAAACAATTAAGAATTTATTTTACAATATTTAAGGTATTTTTAATTTCTTAATAATGGGTGCAGAGTTCATGAGATGAAAAGTTCGTTTCTGAGATAGTTCAATAAAAACGAAACGGGTGGGTTGCGTGTACCTAGTGATCTAAGCATTCAATGCTCTTCTCCGTTCCCTGGAAGCGCTGGGCTTTCTCCTTATCTTGTCGTCTAGTCTTATCTGAATCTGAGGATATATTCATGAAGGACCTAGTCTACAAATTGTCTAAAATCGTCCTCTACGTGGAATCTCGTTCAAGCATATCCCAAGCATATTTCGTAGGACGGCTCGTCTTCTCTACATCTATCATGGGTGGGACTGTTCTTGAGTCCTATAATACCTAGATGTCTGTTAATGATGTCCTGTGAGGATTTCTATCCAGGAACATCTTACATTACGAAAAAGCGACCGATATATTCGGAAAGGACTGAAAAAGCCCATCCTCTCCACTACCTGAAGTTCGAACTTTCACTCAATAGACACAGCTAGTTCATAAATATGGTTTTTATTTCTAAGGTTCAACATAAGTTTCTCTCTGAAACATTTCCCTTTTTCTGCATTGTTTAAACAAATCTTACATGTTACGTTTTAACGGAAATAAATATTATTATTTTACCCAAAATGAGAGAGTGACAAGATGTCTGCAGACAGAGGTGGAAAGGAGGAGTCACTCATATGAAATAGGAGTGGGGACAGATAGTAAAACTGAAGCTGCCTAGCTTCGACAGTACACCGACCCGGAATTTATCTTGATATGGTTTCAGACTTTCTTACTTTTGAGTCTATGATGCTTTTTATTATTCGTATAATTCCCTGTGCGTGAAACATGCATACTAACCTACTGTTTGGTTTATCAACTTAAAATCCATAATAACTATTATTTGAGTGTGTTTCATCTATTGATTGATACCTATATAATATATATAATTTGTTTTTATGTTTAATACTATGTAGTATTAAACATAAAAACAAATTAATCCTACATACATATAATGAAGTTTTTTTTAAAAACTCTTCTTAACGGACACCCTTTTGCAACGTCCAATATTCTTGTTCCGTGACTGTCCGTTGCAGATGGATTTAACTGTATTAGAAAACTGGCTCAAATAGCAATAAAAGCAACTATTTACGTTTTCAAAAAACTGAGTGACTGTCCATCTCTGAATTACTCAAGCCCAAGGATATTCCATGCAATAGCATTGGTCAGATTTTACAATGTTCTAGAACCTAATAAATTGTTGAGCAAATGAGAAAACTCAAAAAATCTACAAACAATGAACAAGTAAGTTACAAATGTAAAACTTATCCCGAGCCATTCTAGCTCAACAATGAGTACATAAAATGACATAATGACAAACATAAATAATTCAGTTGGTAAAAATACTCATCATACTACATCTAAGTTAAAGTACCTGAAGCAGCTCTGTTGACAGCGGCGAAGAGCGGGTAGTCCCTTACAAGTATGCCCTCGTCTGAAACGACCTCCATCTTGATGGCCGAGTCTCCTGCAAAAATCTTCTTCACATACTTCTCCACATTGGCCGGAGTCATCCTCTCTGGGTCTGAGCCTCCGATGTCCCGAGCCACCAGTCTTCAAATCAAAAACAAATATTACTCTGATAATATATAGTAAATAGTGAGAGCGCCGGTAGTTCAGTGGTATGCGTGCTTGTCTTCTGAGCTCAAGATCGTGGGTTCGAAACCCGACCGAGGCCCTTAGTTTATTTTATCCTACTACTCTAGGTGAATAAAAATTTAGGTTAGGCAAAATTTAGGACTCCCACAGTAGAGTCGGGCTCATGTCCACCAGAGTGACGAAAGAGCGCTCTGGTAGTAGGCGATATGACCTTTAGAGGACTTTCTTATACCAACCACGCTTACAGATCACTTTCTCCACCTCCTCCTTCTCATAATCATTTCAAACTGGCATTATCAGGTATATGAAAGTAATGAGTTTGCGTCATTTTTCGTTTCATTGTACAGCGTAATTCTGAGAGTGACTTTCTCATACCCGCTAACTCTCTCTTCCCTGAAACTATATATACTTACAGTCACGCGTATTTCGCCTTTGCGTAAGGTCTCAGTCAGATGAAATAGTAAATAAAAATGCCATCTCCCGCATTATAGTTAGCATTTTTTCAAACAACCTCGTATTTCGAACGTCGAACTCTCTACTTCAAATATAAATAATAACAAACAATAATATTAACCTGGCGATTTCAAGCTGTTTGGCGAGGTTAACAATTTCATTCAGATTCTCCCTTTTGCTTGAATAGACTCCAACACTGTTGACTTTAGGAAATTTGTTAGGAACATCCTCTCGGTACTGTAGATTCTAAAATTTAAATAAAAAATCTTTTAGATACACAAAACACAAACAAAAAAACATAAGATAAATAAACAAAAAAATATCTTCCCTGGATTGAGAATATTCCCTGATATTAACCTTCCTCCACTCGCGCCCCGTTTTTTAACTTGGTCACTCGCGCGTTTGATTTCTTCAAACATTTAATAATTTATCATTTTGCTAATTTTTTTTTTTACTAAAACCTATTCAGGATATTACTTCTATTATCTGACATATAAAAAAAAGTAAAACTTAGTAATTCAAAATGTATGTTATTTTTTTAGTTAGGAGGTAATCCACTAATGGTGTGCTTGAATACCAATTGTCGCACGTTAGGTTTCTGTTTCCTCTTTGGTGTATTTTATTATTATATTGTATTTTAACTAATAAATATAACATGGTGAAGAATTAATAATACATTGAAATGTATCAAAATAAAAGATAAAAGGTACTTATATTTTATAAAGCTAATACTCGTGTGTTTGATTATTTCCAACATATGCGACTTATCCACTTTGAAGTTCAATTACGCACTGAGGAAAGAAAATAGGAAAAACCCACCCCCAACTTATAGTCAAGGGAAGTCTAAATATAGAATAGAAGGGGTTGAACAGGTCAACAAATCGCCTCCCTTTTCCTGAAAAGGAAAAATTTGAACACGTTTGAAAAACGGTGCGAGTGGAGGAAGGTTAAGACATAATTTTCTTAAGTGATCTAAAATGTACTTAAAAGTACTACTAAACCTTGTCCTTCGGATGGGACGTTAAGCGATGGTCCCGAGCCTGTGTGATGTCAGGTACTTATAAAAAACCCTACGTTAGGTAACTAAACTTGGCTTGGGCAGGCAAAATTTATGTATCCCATGTTATGTTAAAGTAGGACTCCCCCCCCCCCCCCCCCCCCCCCCCCCCCTCATGGACTTCCCTAGGGGACAAGGTGTCACAGCCTTAGGTTATTTCGGATTGTACAAACTATCAACGATAAGATTTTGATCTTAATTTTTTTCTAAAATTAATTTCTTCTTGTTGAGTCATTATCAAAAAAATATTGAATTCTTTACAAGGGCCTGATAAACATTTATACAAAATTTGTTATTTTGAAACCGGATGCGGCAGATATACAAAATTGGATCGAAGAGTGTCAAAGTAATAAAAAACTTAAATACTAATACTTACAACATAAAGTCCTTCAAGTACTCCCAGCAGAGTGACGAGCTGGGTCTTTTTGAACCAAGGATGAGAGACAAGAACCACCAGGGGAGCCTTCAGTCCTGCCTTCACAGCTCTGACAAGAAAAAGGGCATGTAAGTACAACCGACTTGGATACATTACACAATAAATAAACACTATATCAAATACAGTAAGTAAATCAACGACAATAGATGTACATTATTATGAACTTGAATGAAATAAAACTTGTTTATTTATGTTATTGTCTAATTTCACAAATATATATACCGGGAGTACTTTCGGTATTTCTACCATCCTCAGCCAAAAGTATAAGAGATAAGACTGAGTTCATTCAAGTTCATTTGAATTATTTCACTTTGATGAATTTTGACTCCTATTTCTCGAAAAAAGGTACATATACTTATTTTGTATAGTTTGTGGAAACTTAACACTCCAAGCGACAAGAATCCGAAGAACTAACTCGAAATCTTGGTTAAGATTCCTATATTTATAAATTTTTCTTAAACGGCTCTTTTCTTCATCAATCTTCTTTAATTAAATGTTGGATCTTTCCTGAAAAATTTCAAAAGATTCCTGCTTATAGTTCTTCTGCTGATGAGTTCTATAAAAATTCTTTTTGTCTCATTAAATATTTTGTTTTATTTCTAAACGTTGTTTTTATTCTGCTGAATTTCTATTTTCTCTTCTTGATCCTTAAGTTTCTTCCTTCTTTACTTTGACTTCTTCTTCTAAATTAGGTTCATTAGAAAGAATAAAACGTTGCTTAGACCTTTGTTTACATAACACTATCTGCTAAATAAAACTCACTCCCGGACTCTATCTCTGCAATAATATCAGTTTTCAGTAACATTATTACTTCCTCAACTATCGAAGAATATGTCTATAAACACGCTCTCATAAACATATCAAGACTCCATTGAAATAAAGTTGATGGTGAATCAACGAAAGTGTACTTCCCCGGCGCGAATTAATTAAATACGTTTTCGCTCTCCCTCTGAAATCAATTTACAGATTTGGTTAAAAATCAATAGGTGTCTTACTCAGTCCTGAATTATCATACTAAATTTTTAGTAGATATTTTCGTTATATCGACAGTTACTAAGTTTTTTTTAAATTGGTCCCCTCCTCCTCTTTGGCTGAAACATGATAGGTATCGCCATTATCAGGTTTTGGCTCTTATATAAAATGTCGTTTCTGCGGTTTTGGAGATAAATATAAAATTTCATGTCTCGATATATTCATTCTGTCGAAAGTTATAGTGTTCACAAACAGACAGGACTTTTTTATGACTATGATAGTCGCATATTGTTCGACCGGTCCCAGAACCTCAATAGCCCTGGCCTTCACCCCGTCACTCTAATAAGTTGCGCCCATTTATTAAATATAAGTAACGTAAACTAACATTTAAAAAAAATATTTTCGACCGAGGGAGTGCATATTGGTGATGATTCAACGACTAACGTTTATTTTTTTGAATGAAACCCTTAAGACGAGATAACGACAGAGATCCAGTCTAAATTGTCCAAATCAGGAGGAAAATTCTTTTAAAAATTAACTCACGAATAATATATATATATATAACCTCGACCAGGTTATACTTATCCAAGGAGCAACCGTTGTCGGTACTCCTTGAAGATCCTCCCTACCCTAGGAGCATACTTATGGGTAGGCAACATTTAAGATCCCACAGTAGAGTGCTCATGTCCACCAGTGCGACGAAAGAACGCTCTGTTATTAGGCGATGTGGCCTTGTAGTTACAAGCCCGGGCATGAGTCACAATAACAAACACAATGGAATGCAATTAGACGCACACTATAGGGGTGTCTGCCCTCATAGATAAAAACATTGTTAGTCACGACCCACTTTTCTAGAGTATAGTCCTTACTTAAAATTCTTTCATGATTAAATCCCATCAGACAAATTATTCAGTTCGATCATGAACAAAATAACCATGATATAAAATAATTTTTCATAAACAAAAAAAATTGATGGTGAATCACTGGCTATGTACAACTCCAGCACGAAAAAATAAGTTTTCGCTCTCCCTCCAAATCAATAGACAGTTTGGGCTGAAACTCAATATTTGATTTAAATAGTTGATTTTGAATCCTCATGCTAAATTTTGTGTCATTCTCTCCCCTAATACCACCTTCCCATTGGCCGGAGATCAATAGGTGTCGTCATTAGAGGGTTCTGGATACACAAATAAAATTTTGTGTCGATACATTCATTATATAGGCAGTTAATGTGTTCATACATATAATTTTTTATTTCATTTTCATTTTTGGAATAAAGAGATCAGAAAACATTATATTCCGTTGAATATTTGTTAAGTGTCTTTCATTTTTATTTTCATGGCAGAGTTGCTCCACCTTTTACCTTTGTCCAAACTACCTTTTGAATAATATTTTCATTACCATTATCATTACATTTTATTTTTCATGGTTTATTTTTTTATATATTATAATTTGTTTATAACTATTTTTATTGCTACTATTTATCTTGTTTATTTTTTCTTTTCTATATTTCGCACATTGTGACCTGAGGAAGGGACGTAAGAACGTCCCGAAATACCGTCGTGAAAAACACTTCTTGAAGAATTAGAGATGTTTTCGCCAGAGATCTTGTGGAAGTTCATTGTGAATAATACTGAATAAAAGGTCATAAGTCTGTATCCTTTACACTTGAGAATGCTCTAACGAGCGAAATATATTGTGTTATTCATATAAATAAAGTGGCATTTTTTGACTCGTTCTAAGTTTTTTATTCAGTAGTATTCACTTCTTGAAGAATTATAAAAAAATATTGATTATACTTTAAATAAAATAAAAGAAACTATCTACTGTATTTATTAGTATTATTAATTTATGGTATTCATTCATTTAATTTTTTTATTAGTATTTTCATTACTAATTTAAGTGTCTCTGACCCTAAGAGTTAGTAACTGTTTATGTATCTAATTTGTCTTAATGTATACATTTTTATGACGTATCCTATGTTGCATGATAATAATATTAATGTTTATTTCATATGTGATAATAAGATGTGGGACACGATTTCTCATAGAAACAAAAGACAATGTCTTCCCATTGTATTATTTACGACCAGAACCGGTTTTCAATGAAAAAGCGTCATCATCAGTATTTCATTAGCCTCTTCACTGTACGGGGCATGTGCCATTGATGATAACGCTGTTGCGTTGAAAAACGGTTCTGGTCGCAAATAAAACAGTGGGGAAACGGCTTTAGTTTCTATGAAAAATCTCGTCCCACATCTTACTATCACATATGAAATAAATATTATTATCATGCCATTTCAGTGTAGCGGTGGAACAGACGTGAGGAAGCAACAGTGATAAAGGAAGGAGTGGGGACCTAAGAAGGGGAGGTGTGCAGCCCTCCAAATTGAGATAATTTGCCAAAATAACAAACCTGGCGATGCCCTTTCTGGCAGCGTCTGCAAAACTTCTCACATCGTGATAGTCTTTACTCAGATTCCCAGTTGGAGCGTAGATTAATCTTTTGGCATTAAGATTAACTTTATATATCCCAATCTCTTCTTCGATATTAGAGTCAAGCTTAAAAATATAAAAATTATTAATTAAAAATAAATCTATTAAAATAAACATCTATAGAACAGAGGATATTATCCCTTCAAGACTTAAAAAAAAAAAAAAAAAAAATACATTGCGCAGAAGTGTATAAATTCAAAATTGATGCAGATTCCATTTGTGTAAAATATCATTTCTATCACAGTTAGAAACGACCAAAAAGGATACATAAAAAATGAGGGCGCCGGTAGCTCAGTGGTATGCGTGCTTGCCATCTGAGCTCAACATCGTGGGTTCGAAACCCGACCGAGGCCCTTAGTTTATTTTATCTGGGTCCTTGGGATGGGACGTTAAGTGATGGTCCCGAGCCTGTATGATGTCAGATACTCGTTAAAGACCCCTGCCCTAGGTGAATTAAAATTTAGGACTTCCACAGTAGAGTCGGACTCATGTCCACCAGAGTGACGAAAGAGCGCTCTGGTAGTAGGCGATATGACCTCGTAGTTATAGCCCGGGCATGAGTCATAAAGCCTAAACCTACATAAAACATTGAAACTCATTTAGTTCTATTTTTTATTGAATATTTGATGTAACGTACTTTCCCTGGCTGTTGGGAAAAATTATAACTATTATTTCGTTATCATAAAATATGAAATAATGAAGAATATAATTGTTATCTTTCATATTGTCAAGAGAGTGATAAGTACACAAGGGAATGTTTAGAAAGCTTATCTTGAAGAAAGACGAATTGTCTCTACGTACAGTCCAAACAAAACAACTGATAATACGTTACGAAATATCCAAATCTATCAATTTCATTAAAATAAATATCATTGAGAGGCTGTCTTAACCACTCAAAAAACCAAACAAACTTGTTAACATTTCCTGAAGAGTATTTTTAACATAACAATCCATGACTCGAGGGAAATTCCATATTTATTTAATAAATAAATAATTGCCACATATTTCAAAATGTACACAATGTTGGAATTCAGAACCACCTAAAAAAACTGGCTAACTTAAGTTGAATTGTGATATTGTTTTAACTATTTCTCTACGAGAATCGCAGACGTATCGAGAAAACTTACAATGAATAAAACTAACTTCGTTTTTTTTTTTTTAATATTGTCTATTTCATAAGAAATGTATACTAACACTGATTGTTTCGGCATAACACCAACTTCACGTTTAGTTGTAAAGTAAGGGTCTAAGTAAATAGTTAACAACCTCCAACGTCACGTAGGGCGCCGGTAGCTCAGTGGTATGCATGCTTGTCTTCTGAGCTCAATATCGTGAGTTCGAAACCCGACCGAGGTCCTTAGTTTATTTTATCTGGGAGATAAAATAAACTAAAGCACACCGTCCTTCGGATGGGACGTTAAGAGATGGTCCCGAGCCTACAAATAAAAATTTAGTGTAGGTAAAATAAGAGTCGGACTCATGTCCACCAGAGTGATGAAAAGAGCGCTCTGGTAGTAGCCGATATGACCTCGTAGTTAAAGCCCGGGCATGAGTCATAAAATCTAACCTAACCTCGTCACGTTTAGTTGTAAACTAAGCGTCTAAGTAAATAGTTAACAACCTAACGATGATGTGATGTCAAAACCGGTAGTATGTGTGGAAGACAATAAAGTAAAAAAAAGGTTCACCGGCTATGTAATTCCCCAACACAAATTAATCAATTACGTTTTCGCTCTTCCTCCAAAGTCAATATACCAAATAAAACTCAATATTTGATTTACTTAAATCGGCAGTTATAAAGTTATTTCAGTCGATACAAAATTTCATGTGGATACATTCATTACATCGGCTAATATTGGGATTTTGAGTTGAGACCACCTCTACTTCGGCTGATTCCACTGAAAATAAATAGGTGTCTATCAATGAAAATTGTCCTTATAGGGGATTTGAATTTACATATGAAATTTCGTGTCAATACATTCATTACAACGGCAGTTATTAGAGTTTTTGTGTTAAGCCTCCCCCTAATCATCCCTTCTCTTTGGCCGATTAGTCTGAAAAACAACAGGTGTCGCCCTTAGAGAGTTCTGAATACAGATATAAAATTTTATGTCGATACATTTATTCTATAGAGAATATTATACGTTCACAAACACACACAGACAGACATTTCTTTCTTAATTTGTGGAATCAGAAGGTTTTAAAACATGAATCTCCGTTGAAAGCTCTTCCTCAGCCTTTTTGACTCGTCTATTGGCTCGTTAAGCACAGTGATAGCCGGTCGAACTTTCTTGTGTTACAAAATACCGTCAGATTTCAATCGAAAACTACGAGACTAATATTGCGCTAACAATGGATAGAGCATGTCTGTGCGTGTTTGTTGTGCAGTATTTGTTTTGCCGGGTTAGTGTGGGCGCCGGCGGATGATTTTTGCGAATTAGCGTTGTGTAAAATTAGAAATTAGTGTAGCGTGATAAGGCGTTTAGATAGGACGTTGATTCGGGTGTCATTGTAAAGAGCTTACTACTAGGACTCAAAGTGAAACAATAAAAATATTCGCCGAAATATATGTAAAAATCGGTATTAAATTGAAACTTGCAAAAAAATTAAAGATGTCTCATATGAATAGTAAATATGCGCGGAATTATAGAAAACGCAAATCAGAGGAAAGCTCGCATTAAAAGGAATTTAAAAAACCTAAGAAGTCTAGTGTCGAGCAAATGTAAGAGCTACGGCAGCATCGAAAAGAAAATGAAAAATGATTTTATCCCGACGTTTTCACGGAAAATCTACGACGTGGACCTTAATGTTTTTTTGTTACTGATTTCGGTGAAAACTAATATGAATTTCTAACCGACTACATAACTTCCTCTATTCATCGTGTAGCTAAGCAACTAATAGACTACATGGTTGCCAGAAAGCAGATGACAAAATCCTATTCGCCCGAAAAGCAATCCTCTCTGTTAATTGCATGGAGTCTCTAGAATACTTCATTTCTCATTGACTTGGTCTAAAGCAAAACGCAATATGTCAACAAACGCAAAATTAATATTTCGCTCGGTCACTTAACAGAAAGGCTTTCTCTCATTGTTGTATTGACTCTTCAAATTGCTACATTATCATAGTTTTGAGTACAGTTTCTGATTATATTTTCTGAGGAAGCTTAATTCTTTATATACAAGTATATATATTATATACTTTTTTTTGGAAATGTATATACTCAACATAATGACTTAAAATTGTACAATGATGAGTCTATTGGCAACCCAGTTGGGATGTTTTAGGGCCAAGCCAATGTACCTGCCTCTCACCTAACCAACCGGTTTCAAGAGAGAAAATAAAACTAAGTACGTTAATCTAGATTTCTCCAGGATTAGCGCCTTTCTAACGTCTATAAAAACCTATACAGGACTACAAATACACATTTTTTCATTTCTTGTGAAAATGTATATATAATATATACCCTCATTTTCAATATATTCGTTATTATTTAATATGAAGATGTTTGATATAGTGAGAAGTGATTATTTCACAGGTTGAAAAATAAAAACGTAGTCTGACCTCTCACAGATTTGATTATCGTGCCGACTAGACTTTCGAGGATGCCCACATCAGGCTGTCTCATAAAACATTTTATAATACATAATTTAAAAATTAAAAAAAAAAAAATTGAATGTCTGCCTGTGACTGAGTTGTTACACAGAAGAGGAACTGGAATAATGTCTCTGCCCTTATCAATGAAAATTTAAATTATTAATTTCTGAATTCTCTATATAGTTTTACATTATTCATTCATTTTAATTTTTATATTAGACTGATTGTTGATGAGGGCAACCTCGAAAGCAGGCTAGCATATATAATAATAAAATATACGGGAGGTCAGACTATACTCAGCAAGTTACTTTATGGTCAGAAATTCGATACGGTTTTCAACGGAATTTTATGTTTTCCGAGCTCTGATTACAAAAATAAAATTCTATCGACACGAATTTTTATTTATAAATTCGAAGCCCTATAAGGACACTTATTAATTATCAGCGGAATCAGCCAAAGAGAGAAGGGGGCTTAACTTAAAAAAAAAAACAATCATTGCCAATGTAATGAATGTATCGACCCAAAATTTAGTATGATTCAGAAGTCCCTACGTAAATCACCTATAGATTTTTATACGAAACTGTCGACTGGTTTTGGTGGGAGACCGAAAACTTAATTAATTCATGCCGGGAAATTATGCTGCCCGTGATTCACGAATTTTTTTTTATTTCGCAATCTATCGAGTATTATTTCGAAACCTATCGAGTATTATTTTGCAATCTATCGAGTATTATTTCGCAATCTATCGAGTATTATTTTGTGGCAATATAAACCAAAATGTGTCCTCTTTCATTTTCTGTCATCAAAGTTACGGATAAAATACTTAAACTAAGCAAAAAAAATTGTTGGTGAATCACTTCCCCATAACGAGTTAATCAATTAAGTTCTGGCTCTCCCTCCAGAACCAATCGACCGTTTGGGCTAAAAATCAGTAGTTGACTTAAAATAAATACAATACATTCATTATATCGGCAGCTATTACAGGTATTGTGGTAAACCCCTCTCTAATCCCCCTTCCCTCCGACCGATTTCGCGGAAAATTAATAGGTGCCAACTGAAATTTGAAAGTTACGCATCGAATTTCTGACCGACTACATCGCTTCCCCTATACATCGTACAGCTGGAGAAGTAAAGATAGGGATCTGTACTATAGTATAACGTTAGTGTTAATAATAGGGACCTATACTATAGTATTCCGTTAGTGTTAATAATAGGGACCTGTGCTATAGTATTCCGTTAGTGTTAATAATAGGGATCTGTACTATAGTATTCCGTTAGTGTTAATAATAGGGATCTTTACTATAGTATTTCGTTAGTGTTAGTAATAGGGACCTGTACTACAGTATTCCGTTAGTGAAATCCACCATCCTAATAGTGAAACCGCTCAAGTTCTCCAGTTTTGTGAAATAGCTAGTCATATATAATATGACACACATTAATATAAACCACAATCACATTGTGGTTTATATAAATATTGATGTTAAAATAATAATGGAGACACTGTAAATTGAAAATGGTGGCCAGTACTACACTACACCCAACTGTTGAAAACAGTTCATTGTGACATAACATTACTGAAACTTTAAAAAAAAATTTAAATAAACAGAAACTGTGCATTAAAAAAACAAGATAATAAAAGTGTAATAACTCAAAATACAATTTAAATAAACCTGATTGTATGAAACAGAATAGGCACATAAAACTGATAAAAGCAACATTTATAGATAAGAAACTTACACTTGCAGCTTCTGCTAGAACATTTCTAAGTTTTTCTGGAATGTCTTCATGTGTATGACTGTGAGCAACCAATAATATTCCATCGTAGCCAGGAGCATCAAGACTATCTACAGCGGCCAAATCATAACCCAATCTAAACATAATATTCAAAAAAATATATAAATAAAATCAAAGCTTTTAATTTATACTCAATGTTTTTCATCTTTGTTTTCAATATATTTTTTTTTAAACAAAAAAATCATTTAAATTCAATAGATACGTATCTAACAATAGTATAAGGAAAATAAAAAAAAAGAAAAAAAAAGCATACAATATAATTGAAATGTTTTGTTGAATACTAGTGATATTAAGATAGGTATTTGTTAATAAATAAATGAACTTACGACATAATGTTAATCCTTACAAAAAAAACTTATCAGTAAGAAATGGCTAATGGAGACGACGACGAGAGAAAGGCTTCCTTTTGAATAAGATACACCCACTCTACAATCAAAACGTGTACTACCCCCACCATAACCTCCCATTTTTTTCCATGAGTTTTTCATAATTTTTATTTTATTTTTTTAAAGATAACTACCTCATTAATTTATCAAAACTCTCCTTAAAGATTTCAAAATGAAGTACACTTATTGAAAATGATAATTAAAAAAAGAAAAATAAGTGGATAAAATATCTTGATTACATTCAAAAGAATGTATGAACCTGCATTATTCCCGACTATAATCATAATGTTTTATTAATTTAATTTAAATAACAAGAAAAAGTAACATTCTTGGCATTACTTTAGTTAACTTTTACATTTTTTTTTTTTTTTGAGGGGGGCGGGGTCGTGGCAAATAGAAATTGTCACTAAATCATTGGAATTTCTTGGTACTCATTGTTTATAATTTATTCTATGTATCCTTACTTGACAAGATGTTTGTGAGTTTGCAACAGGCATTTTATATAAAATAAATGAAATTAGACGACCACAACAAAGTTTGTTCTACACAAATTGTGCAAATATAACCGAAATTATAGCAAATTTAGAAGATTATGGAGCATTAGAGCTCGTTTTGTGACATATCGGGTCGGAAGAAAGAACAGGCATCTTAGTTCAATGGGTATAATATGCCTGCCAATATCAAAGTACCCTGATTCGAGCCCAGCGTCAGTATGTTCAGTTAATTAATCGAATAATATGCTTTCTACTGTCTAAAACAGTTTTTCGTAGGCAAAATTTAGAACTCCCACAGTTCATGTCCACCAGAGTGACGAAAGAGCGCTCTGGTAGTAGGCGATATGACGTCATAGTTAAAGCCCGGGCATGAGTCATAAAACCTAACCTAACCTAAGAAAGGAAAATAAATTCGGAAATATAAAGAGGACTTTGGTAGCTCACAGGTCAGCGTGTTTGCCTTCTGAGGTCACAATCGCGGTTTCGTAACCCGGCCGAGGTCCTTTGCTTTTTTATCCAGAAGGTGAAAAAACCTCGAGCACGCCGTCCTTCGGATGGGACGTTAAGCAATGGTCCCGAGTCTGTGCAATGTAGGTAAAATTTAAGATTCCCACAGTAGAATCAGGCTCATGTCCACCAGAGCGACGAAAGAGCGCTCTGGTAGTAAACCATATGACCTTGTAGTTAAATATAACATAATAACAAACTACAATATGATAACAGAGTCAGAAATATTAGCATTAACTTCAGTTCCCTTGTTTACTGGGAGCAGGAGTACAGGTGTTTAGTTGACTTCTATGACTCAATGGCTGTTCTTATTTAAACAGTTTCTTTAAATGCATTTGAAAAGAGTTGTCAGTGAGTCACCGGAAATGTGCTCAAATGTATCCCAGAACAAATTGAATACAAATTTAAACCAATATACTATTTGGGCTAAAAATGGCTTCTGAATCCTCATACTAAATATAGTGTCGATACATTTTTTACATCGGCAATTATTGTTTTTTTTTATCTGAACCCGTCCTCTGCCCCCCCCCCCCCCCTCCTTCCGTTTTGGCCGATTCCATAGAATATTCATAGGTGCCATCCTTATGAAGTTTTGAATTTACATATAAACGTTTGGGCCAATATATTGATTCATTAAAACTGCAGTTATTAGCGTTCTTATGCTCTCCCTCTAATCCTCTATTTCCTTTGGTCGATTTAGCTGAAAATCAATCGAATACTCATATAAAATTTCGTGTCGAATCATTCATTCTGTCGGGAGTTATTGTCAATAAACTTACAATTGTAAATTAATGATTAACTCTTCCTAATGTACATCTGATTAGATTTAATTCAATATCAGATGAAAATAATGATGATTCCAGTGTCGAGGCGACAGAGAGAAGATGTAGGAGGCTGGTGCCCGACGAACACTGATGTTGGAGATCCTGGAGGGAAGCAAAGGATGAACAAGACCCAGGAAGAGACGAAGGCAAATCACCCTGGCTGCGGAGTTGGACAGTGGTCTATAGGGGAAGTAATGGTGTGGGGATGTATGTTTTATTCCAGATTGGACCATAAGGGTAAGGCGACACACGATCAAGACTTAAGTAGAGCACATTCAAAGTAAAATATAAAACAAAGTACAAATAATGTTATATTTATTTTATCAATATAATAAAGTGTTAGGTAGTGTGAGGAGATTTTTAAATAAAATAATAAATTTATATGTATACATATGTATATATAAATTATAGTTGGATATATACTCCTATGTACAAACATATCAAAGTATAATTTTTTTATTTCTCCAAGTCATATTGAGGTAATCTTTTCAGTGTTTCATGCCAAAATTATCAAAACGGAACACTTATGGAATCACTATGGTGTCCTTCCGACGTCTGTCACAGGCGATTTTCTCTGAAACTATTCGACGTAAAAATTTGAAATTTACCACAGAGACAGAGTGTGGTAGCCTTATTATAGACCTGAAGTATAAAAGTTGAATTTTGATTCTGGGCGTTCGTTTCAGGTGGTAAATTGGGAAATTAAAAAGAAAAAAACTTTTTTCAAGAGCATCATGTAGGGAGTCAAATAAAAGCTTGTTGAAGCACGAATTCAACAATATATATGATGTATTTTTTTATGCATTTTTAAAAATAATTTCGGCAAAAACACTCAAACATTGCTGTCCCCCACCCTCATAACCACAGAAAAATCTGAAAAAAATCATGAACATTGAGAATTAGGTGTAGATTGAGCCAAAATGATCAAGATTGAAAAATTCTGGCGCGATCAATTGTTATAAACAATTTGATTGTTTATTTCCTCATAACTGCTGAACCATTGGTTATAGAGAAAACGTTTTTCGAAAAAAAAAAATATTTCTCACGATGTAAGGAATAACTTTTGTCCTTACACATTTAATTTAAGTGGGGGGCTGATGGCACGGAACTCTAATTGAGTAAGTATAGTTTGCACTTGACCGATTTTTTTCTTTATGCAAGCCTTTATAATAAGCTATTATATGTCCAAGGCAAAAAAATGTCTATTTGGTTCTTGCAAAATTGACTTAAAAATGAAAATGAATATGGCATGACATGTCTATGAATAAACACAACAAGTAGCGCATTGATCTGATATTTTATCAGTCGGTAACAATAGGTCATAGTGGAAGGGACAACAGTTACGGCGCCGTATACCGGCCTGTGTTAAAATGTAAGTTTTTTAATATTTTATTTCGTATTTGTTTTCTTTATAACTAAGTATATTTTTATGTTATAGTTAATTTTTTTTCATGAACTACTAATTTATAATTAAATAATAATAATTAGCTGTTAATTAATTAATTGAAAAAAATTATTAATTTTTTAGTTTTTTCCTTGTACCTACGATTAATTTATAATAAAAATAAACTATTTATAATTAATTATATTGTTCTTCATTTGTACTTTAAAACATTTCTTTCTGATTTCTTTTTCATCATTCTTATAAACTTTATTTGGAAATATGTAGTACCTTATTTTGTTTTTTACTAATTCCAAAAATAAGGTCACTTGTTGCAGTTGTGCCGCAGGAAATGAGGAAAGTTTTTGATTATTATTAAAATTAATAATGCAAAGGTATAATTTTTTTAAATTTTTTCTTGATTCAATTTTGTTTTTCAATATAAAGATGTTTTTCTTTACTTCAATATATGTAATTCTTAAACATTGTTTAAAAGATTCAATTTTTGTTACGTTTTTTAAACAATTTTGTAATTTTTTTTTTTTCAATAAAGTTTTAAAAAACATTGTTATGCATTCAGTACGCCTAATAATAACTTTTTGGAGTTGTATGGAGTGCAAAACTGCTGAAAAACTGAATAGATAAGCATGCGGTACTGAGTGCCGCGCGAGTGTACTAATGTAACAATGAAAGGCGAGTGTACTAGAGGGTTAAATTTCGCCCTGAGAAGCTACAGGTAAGTGACCTTTATCAAGACAGTTATCCACTACGTCATCTTGGTAGCCGGTTGTGTGTAAGCAACAGTCTTGATCAAATTTTATAATGAAAAAAATTAAAAATGAACAATTA
Source organism: Aradus depressus (assembly GCA_963662175.1). NCBI lineage: Eukaryota > Metazoa > Arthropoda > Insecta > Hemiptera > Aradidae > Aradus > Aradus depressus. The sequence goes on along the minus strand of OY759222.1, from coordinate 19,896,351 downwards.
AAATAAATTGCCAATATAGTTTAAATATTTTCTCTTAAATCTCATCTATGACGTAAGAATTTTAAGCCTATATGGATTTATTATTATATATATTTTTACATACACCAAGAATAATTACACTAAATAATATTATTTAATAAAAACAGAATAGTACAGTAATACTCACAGTGTTTGATTTTTAGTATTCTCCTGTATTGAAGGATTTACACAAAATAAGAGCAGTAAAGTTGCAATCCAAGCATTGGCCATGGTCAACAAGAATACTGACCCTGAAAGTCACTCTTTTCAGATTCGCTTCTCACTGCTATTGATACTCACTGAAACAAATCACAGTTGTTATTTCCACAACTGAAATATATATGAAACTTTTTCCCCTTCGTTATCGTTTGACCTTTGGGACTAATATTGATTGATTTTAATCAATAATAGTCTCTTTTTTTCTTAAAAAAATAATGGTTTGAACATTTTTTTCTTTGTGACAGATATAACAACTAAAAATCACAGTGATACGAAGTATTAATGATATAACTTGTAATTTGTTCCTTTAATAAAACAGAATAATTTGTTTAGAAATTTACATAAAACAGTGAATAAATAATATGTTACATAGTTAAATATTGAAAAAAAAAAAAAATCATTGCCTGAGCTGATATAACACTTGTTGATGTAAGGAATCAATAGCAATCTGAAGGTCAAAAGGAGACGTTACTCCCACAGCGAATAAAATCTCAAACAAGTTTTGGAGAGAGAAAAAAAAAAAAAAAGAATGTAAATTTAATACATTTTTTTTTTTTTTTCTTTTCTAAACCATAAGTAAAGATGACAATTGTGGATAATAGGCCAAACTAAAATAATAAATGGCAATCTATACAATAATGAGTAAATACAGAAAAATAAATAAATAACAATTTCACTGTAAAGTCGTGAAGAATATGTACAAAATAATAAATAATTCAAACAACGAGTAGAATATATGAGGAGTTTGGAGCCAGAGCGGACCAACTGGTTGAAACTGAACAGGAAGAAAATGGCAATTGAAAATTGAGTACATTTTGTTTATCTCCATAAATGGGCCCCAAATATTTATTTATATTTGAAATTTTAGAATAGTATTGGATGAGTGATCCCTTTTTGTGTTCTATACAGTTTTTGAAGGCCGTATGATCCATTGTGACTGAAAATTTATGCACAAAATATTTGTGGACTAAACTTAAAGTGCTGCTATCTATCACTGAAGTGAAGAAACTAAGTGATCTACACTGGTTTAGAAAAAGGGAACCTATGCCAACATCAGGATGGTAATAACTCATTTTCCGAAAAATTGTGTGTTGGTCCGCTCTGGCTCCAAACTCCTCATATAATTGTATATACCATTGGGTAATAATAGAAAAATAATAAAATGATAATAAATATGTCTTTGTAAAGTCATGAAGAAAATGTACTAGTTGATAATTGATAATAAGTAATAGTTAGTTACTCATGCCTACGAGGTCATATCGCCTACTACCAGAGTGCTTTTTTGTCGCTCTGGTAGACATGAGCCTATCTAAGTCTTTTCACCTAGGGTAGGGATTTTTAAAGAGTCCACAAAGGCTTGAGACCATCGCTTAACTTCCTATCCGAAGGACGAAGTGCTAAAAGATTTTTTACCTCCCAAAATAAAATAAACTAAGGGCGTCGGCCGGGTTTCGAACCCACGACCTTGAGCTCAGTAAACAAGCACGCTACTCTCGAGCTACCGGCGCCCTACAACGGTGAGTGGGTACTAACTCAATTAATTGTCTTATCGACCAATGCCAGATCTCCAGATCCAGTTATGATACTTCTCCAAAACTGAATTTTAACGGTATAAGAACCCTCATTGTTATCTCCATTCTCTTTCGGGATTATTCAAGTCGCGAATATTATGCTAGTAAACAAATAATCACTTATTACCAATTCGCGAATGCTGAAAGATTACTCTCATCTAGCAACTAGATGTAATTTATAAGTAAAAATATGTGGACACATTGTGGAAATTTATGATAAATAAACAAAACAAACTTAATATGAAGATGGCCCACTCAAGTTTAATTACCTAAGATGAGAAGGATCAACGAGTACCTCAGATTAAATATATTATTTTAGTTTTCTTCCAACTTGTAATCCCTGTTAAAATGAAGGTGGTTGATGTTGTGAGAAGTGATTATTTCACAGGTTGTCAAATAAAATATAGTATGACCTCTCACAGATTTTTATTACAAGTATCTAGCCGGCTTTCGAGGTTTCCCTCATCATCAGGCAGTCTGATAAAAAATTAAAAAACTAAATAATTTTATAATAAAATAAATAAATGAAACAATGTAAAAACGTTAACAATTTAAAATATCATGGATATTTCGTACTGGCAGCCAGTTGTGACTCAGATGGTGGACAGGAATAACTTGTCCCCACCCATGATATTTTCAATTGTTAACGTTTTTACATTGTTTTATTTATTTATTTTATTATGAAACTAGCAGTAATACCCGGCGTTGCCCGGGGAACTTTGAATTTTCTCCTAATATCTCTCGTTCGAATCCTATTCAATTTTTCAACAGTAAATTCATGATGTTATAATTTTGAATTATTCATACGGAATAAGGCTTATAGTCCTTCAACGGCAGACATCCCAGCTAGTAAGTTTTTAAGACCCCTGGGCACCATACGCGCCATTCAACGGCGGAAACCACAGTTAGTGAATACTTAGCGTCACTGGACGTTCTAGCCAGTGCGTATTTAAGAACGCTTGTGCCCACAGCTAGTATGTGCTTTGCAACGGCGGACCCCACAGCTAGTACGTAGTTAGAAACGCTGGGCACCACAGCTAGTATGTACCTTGCAACGGCGGGCCCCAAAGCTAGTATGTAGTTAGGAACGCTGGGCACCACAGCTAGTACGGAGTTACTACTACTACATATGAAATTTCATGAGAATCCGATTACTTTTGATGAGTCAGTATTATTTTTATGCTTAGCCGAAATCTTATTTCGAAATCTAGCCAAGTCAATTAGGTCAGATGTTTCAATCGAGAAGATAAAAATAAATTTGAGCACGTCGTCCTTCGGATTGGACTTTAAGCTATGATCGAGGGCCTTTTCGTATGTCAGGTACTCGATAATGAGTCGTATGTTATGTATCTAAACCTGGGTAGCTGAAATTTCACTTAGGTTAAAAAAACCTTGAGCACGTCGTCCTTCGGATGGGACTTTCCCGATATATCTGAATCAGTCTATCAGTTTTAACTAATATTAAGCCTATAAACCGAAAAAGCGAGAAATTTGAAGAATGGGATTTAGCCCGACTTTTTTCGAAAAACATTTTTATTTCGATATTTGTGTAGGATTCAGATATCCCGGTTGTTCATCAGTTTTAGCAAATATTAAATCTAAAAACCGTTTAGAAGCAAGAAATTTGAAGAATGAGGTTTACCGAGCTCAGGATCGCCATTTAGAAATCTAGCCAAGTCACTTAGGTCATATGTTTTAATCGGGAAGATAAAAATAATTTGAGCACGTCGTCCTTCGGATTGGAGTTTAAGCTATGATCCAGGGCCTTTTCGTATGTCGGGTACTCGATAATGAGTCGTATGTTATGTATCTAAACCCGGGTAGTTGACATTTCATTTCGGTTAAAAATTACTTGAGCACGTCGTCCTTCGGATTGGACTTTAAGCTATGATCGAGGGCCTTTTCGTATGTCGGGTACTCGATAATGAGTCGTATGTTATGTATCTAAACCTGGGTAGGTGACATTTCATTTCGGTTAAAAATTACTTGAGCACGTCGTCCTTCGGATTGGACTTTCTCGATACATCTGAATCTTTCTTTGGTTGACCATCTTCGTTTCTGGATGCTGCCTATCTACCAACATAGCTGTATTAATTTGTTTTTCAGAAAATATGTCAAAACGGTACCTCAAAGCCCACTTATATTCCACATTTCTTCCTTGATAATTTTAGTTGGAACCAAACGGTAACTTATTTTACCATACATATGGAGTCTATCGAGCTCAGGATCGCCACTTAGAAATCTACCTAAGGCATTTAGGTCAGATATTTTAATCGGGAAGATAAAAATAAATTTGAGCACGTCGTCCTTCGGATTGGACTTTAGGCTATGATCGAGGGCCTTTTTGTATGTCAGGTGCTCGATAATGAGTCCTATGTTATGTAACTAAACCTAAGTAGCTAAAATTTCACTTAGGTTCAAAAAACCTTGAGCACGTCATCCTTCGGATGGGACTTTCCCGATATATCTAAATCTGTCTATCAGTTTTAACAAATATTTAATCTATAAACCGTTAAAAAGCAGGAAGTTTGAAGAATGGTATTTAGCCCGACTTTTTTCGAAAAACATTTTCATTTCGATTTTTGTGTAGGATTCAGATATCCCTGTTGTTCATCAGTTTTAACAAATATTAAATCTAAAAACCGTTTAAAAGCTAGACATTTGAAGAATGGAGTCCACCGAGCTCAGGATCGCCATTTAGAAATCTAGCCAAGTCACTTAGCTCAGATGTTTTAATCGGAAAGATAAAAATAAATTTGAGCACGTCGTCATTCGGATTGGGCTTTAAGCTATGATCGTGGGTCTTTTCGTATGTCAGGTACTCGATAATGAGTCGTATGTTATGTATCTAAACCTGGGTAGTTGAAATTTCATTTACGTTAAAAATAACTTGAGCACGTCGTCCTTCGGATTGGACTTCAAGCTATGATCGAGGGCCTTTTTGTATGTCAGGTACTGGATAATGAGTCGTATGTTATGTATCTAAACCTGGGTAGATGAAATTTCACTTAGGTTAAAAATAACCTTGAGCACGTCGTCTTTCGGATGGGACATTCCCGATATATCTGAATCTGTCTATCAGTTTTAACAAATATTAAATCTATAAACCCTTAAAAAGCAGGAAATTTGAAGAATGATATTTAGCCCGACTTTTTTCGAAAAACATTTTTATTTCAATTTTGTGTAGGATTCAGATATCCCGGTTGTTCATCAGTTTTAACACACCGCGACCTCAATATCCCTACGTTAGAAGAGTTCATAAAAACTAAATTTTTAAAGTATAAAGGACGCCTGGCAGAAACGACAGGAGCAGTCACCTCCAACCTGGGGAGACCGACGGAGCACCCACGAATCAAGCCTAGACTTCTTCAAGATATCATCCCATAAACATTATTCAGTCATATATTTCTCAGATCTGTATCTATCATTCCCTCATTCATATATTTTGCAGTCATGTTTCTATCAGTTTCCCAATTCTTATAAACAGAAATATTGTACTAAATAAGGGTTAAAACACCCATAAACTATAGTGACTTATTTCCATGTTATAACCACCATGTAGAACATGTAATTGTTGATCTGGTGAAATAAAACAAAAAATTGAAAAAAAAACAAAAAAAAAACAAATATTAAATCTAAAAACCGTTTAAAATCGAGAAATTTCAAGAATGGAGTTTACCGAGTTCAGGATCACCATTTAGAAATCTAGCCAAGTCAATTAGGTCAGATGTTTTAATCGGGAAGATAAAAATAAATTTGAGCACGTCGTCCATCGGATTGGACTTTAAGCTACGATCGAGGGCCTTTTCGTATGTCAGGTACTCGATAATGAGTCGTATGTTATGTATCTAAACCTGGGTACGTGACATTTCATTTATGTTAAAAATTACTTGAGCACGTCGTCCTTCGGGTGGGACTTTCCCGATACATCTGAATCTTTCTTGGGACAGGGTCTCTTCGGCTGGCTCACTAGTCGGGGTGAGTTCGACTGATCTGGGTCACCTGTATTGTTCAGTCGTGCTTTGAGGTTATCCGTGAGTCCATTTTTCGTGTTGACCGGTTTTTCGGTCGAGTTGATGTTGGGTTTCATTCTCACCCGTAACTTGGGTGAAAAGTAAGTAATTTTGCTCACTTTTATGGGTATAAATAACTTTTCAAATAATAAAAAGGTAAATTATCTTGAGACAATTTGTTTACGTGTTTAAACAAACAAAAGTTCACAAAAACGTTAAATAAAACATTGAATTAGCAAATTTGCTAGCATCCTTAAACGTTTTGCTCAACATAGGGTACGTGACATCACCCAACCCAACTCATAGGGTACGTGACATCACCCAACCCAACTCATAGGGTACGTGACATCACCCAACACTCCTGCCAACTTCCTACTACCATCTCCAAAGCCCACTTATATTCCACATTTCTTTCTTGATAATTTTAGTTGACACCAAACGGTAACTTATTTTATCATACATATGGAGTCTATCGAGCTCAGGATCGCCACTTAGAAATCTAGCCAAGGCACTTAGGTCAGATATTTTAATCGGGAAGATAAAAATAACTTGAGCACGTCGTCCTTCGGATTAGACTTTAGGCTATGATCGAGGGCCTTTTTGTATGTCAGGTACTCGATAATGAGTCGTATGTTATGTATCTAAACCTGGGTAGTTGAAATTTCATTTACCGTAAAAATAACGAGCACGTTGTCCTTCGGATTGGTCTTCAAGCTATGATCGAGGGCCTTTTTGTATGTCAGGTACTCGATAATGAGTCGTATGTTATATATCTAAACCTGGGTAGCTGAAATTTCACTTAGGTTAAAAATAACCTTGAGCACGTCGTCTTTTGGATGGGACTTTCCCGATATATCTGAATCTGTCTATCAGTTTTAACAAATATTAAACCTATAAACCGTTAAAAAGCGAGAAATTTTAAGAATGGTATTTAGTCCGACTTTTTTCGAAAAACATTTGTAATTCAATTTTTGTGTAGGATTCAGATAACCCCGTTGTTCATCAGTTTTAACAAATATTAAATCTAAAAACCGTTTAAAAGCAAGAAATTTGAAGAATGAGGTTTACCGAGCTCAGGATCGCCATTTCGAAATCTAGCCAAGTCAATTAGGTCAGATGTTTTAATCGGGAAGATAAAAATAAATTTGAGCACGTCGTCCTTCGGATTGGACTTCAAGCTATGATCGAGGGCCTTTTCTTATGTCAGATACTCGATAATGAGTCGTATGTTACGTATCTAAGCCTGGGTAGTTGAAATTTCATTTACGTTAAAAATAACTTGAGCACGTCGTCCTTCGGATTGGACTTCAAGCTATGATCGAGGGCCTTTTTGTATGTCAGGTACTGGATAATGAGTCGTATGTTATGTATCTAACTAAACCTGGGTAGCTGAAATTTCACTTAGGTTAAAAATAAATTTGAGCACGTCGTCCTTCGGATGGGACTTCCCCGATATATCTGAATCTGTCTATCAGTTTTAACAAATATTAAATCTAAAAACTGTTTAAAAGCGAGAAATTTGATGAATGGGATTTCGCCCGACTTTTTCGAAAAACATTTTTATTTCGATTTTTTTGTAGGATTCAGATAATTCGGTTGTTCATCAGTTTTAACAAATATTAAAACTAAAAACCGTTTAAAATCGAGAAATTTGAAGAATGGAGTTTACCGAGCTCAGGATCGCCATTTAGAAATCTAGCCAAGTCACTTAGGTCAGATGTTTTAATCGGGAAAATAAAAATAACTTTGAGCACGTCGTCCTTCGGATGGGACTTTCCCGATACATCTGAATCTTTCTTTGGTTGACCATCTTTGTTTCTGGATGCTGCCTATCTACCAACATAGCTGTATTAATTTGTTTTTCAGAAAATATGTCAAAACGGTACCTCAAAGCCCACTTATATTCCACACTAGCAGTAATACCCGGCGTTGCCCGGGGAATTTTGAATTTTCTCCCAATATCTCCTATAAGTCTATTCAATCCTTCGACACCACATTCATGATGTTATAATTTTCGATTATTCATACGGAATAAGGCTTATAGTCCTTCAACTATAGTAACGCTAGTAAGTTTTTAAGACCCCTGGGCACCACAGCTAGTATGCGCCTTTCAACGGCGGAAACCCCAGCTAGTGAATACTTGGCATCGCTGGGCACCATAGCTAGTAAGAAGTTAGGAACGCTGGGCATTACAGCTAGTATGTGCCTTGCGACGGCGGACCCCACATTTAGTACGTAGTTAGGAACGCGGGGCACCACAGCTAGTATGTGCCTTGCGACGGCGGACCCCACATTTAGTACGTAGTTAGGAACGCTGGGCACCACGGCTAGTATGTTCCTTGCGACGGCGGACCCTACAGCTATTACGTAGTTAGGAACGCTGGGCACCACAGCTAGTAAGTGTCTTGTAACGGCGGACCCCACAGCTAGTGTTAGGAACGCTGGGCATCTCAGTTAGTATGTGCCTTGCGACGGCGGACCCCACAGCTAGGACGATATTAAGAACGCTGGGCACCACAGCTAGTAAATGCCTTGCAACAGCGGACCCCACAGCGAATACATAGTTACTACATGTGAAATTCATGACAATCCGATTACCCTTTAATCAGTCAGCATTTTTTTATGCTTTGCCCCCCCCCCCCCCTGTTCATTTTTTGATGATGTCACATAGTGTATTTTTCTATTTGGCCATCAAGGATACTACATAAGAAATTCCATGACAATCCGATCATCCGTAAATGATCTATCACTATCTTCAAATTTACGCCTACCCCACATCCCCCCTCCCGTTCAAAACTTTGAGACGCCGCACACCTTTTTTTCCTTTTTGGCTTTCAAAAATACTACATGTGAAATTTCATGACAATTCGACCATTAGTTAATGAGTTAGCACTATTTATATACTTAGGCCCCCCTTACAACCCCCCCTCCCGATCAAAATTTTGGGACGCCATATAGCCTATTATTCAATCGGGCTCAAAAGAATGCTACATGGGAAGTTTCATAAAAATCTGTCCAGCCGTTTCGGCGTGATGCTGGAACAAACATATAAACAAACAAACAAACAAACCCCGTTTCAGCTTTATTAATATAGATTATTTAGTTTTTAATTTTTTATTAGATTGCCTGATGATGAGGGAAACCTCGAAAGCTGGCTAGCTACTTGTAATAAAAATTTGTAAGAGGTCATACTATATTTTATTTGACAACCTGTGAAATGAAACAAACTTAGTTTTTTGAAATATTTATTATTTATTCAAAAATGTATACATAAGTCTTAGCTGTTAAATATATATTTCTTATGGAATAGAGAATATTCCAAAAAATTAAGTTTGTAATTTGTTGACTTTAAGACAAAAGGAAAAAGTCGTCGGTAAATCACCGACAATGTACTGCCCTGTTATTTTGTTGCTTTATTGTCTAGCAAGTATTACCTCGAATGGCGGCATCATACGTACCGAAGATTCTAAGAAATTCGTTTTGTTTGTTGTGATTACCTTGCACGGAGAGTTGATCCCACAGTATCCCAAAATATGAATAAAATACATAAGAAAATACAATTAAAATACTGGAGCAGCAAAAAACGAATGAAGATAACAGACTATACGCAATAAGAGTTGATATTTGTATCAATATTAATGTTTGTTGTTTGTAAATTTTATACTTTATTAGTAAATACATATTATAATAGTAAAATACTATTAAATGTAATGTAATATGTATTGATTTTTCTTCTCTTCATTTAACGACAACTCTCAATAACGCTATAAAATGCGCAGTCCCTTAAGTGTCGCTATATAGAGTTTACACTGTATTTCTATATAGAGGGCGCCGGTAGCTCAGTGGTATGCGTGCTTGACTTCTGAGCTCAAGGTTGTGGGTTCGTAACCCGACCGAGGTCCTTAGTTTATTTTATCTGGGAGGTAAAATAAACTTAAGCACGCCGTCCTTCGGATGGGACGTTAAGCGATGGTCCCGAGCCTGTACGATGTCAGGTACTCTTTAAAGACCCCTACCCTAGGTGAATAAAAATTTAGGGTAGGCAAAATTTAAGACTCCCACAGTAGAGTCGGGCTCATGTCCACCAGAGTGACGAAAGAGCGCTCTGGTAGTAGGCGATATGACCTCGTTGTTAAAGCCCGGGCATGAGTCATAAACCTTAACCCCCCCTGTATTACTGTCTGTATGAATGTGTGAACACGGTAACTCCCGATCGAAATTTTATACGTGAAGTGGGACTCAGTAACGACAACACCTATTGATTATTTTCAGTCAAAGCGGGTATAGGGAAGAGGATTAGGGAGCATGCTTAACAAAAGAACTCTAATAATTGCTGATAGAATGAATGTTGGACACGAAATTTCATATGTGAATTCAAAACCCCATAAAGACGACACTTATTAATTTTCAGCGGAATGTAATGAATGCATCGATATGAAATTTCATATTTGAAGTCAAAACTCAATGAAGACACAACCTAACCTGTCAAAAAGCGATATCGGCTGAAGGGAATGGGAGTTCTGGGGGCTCGATTCAAAAAACCCAACAATTTCAGATGTATGAGGATTTAGAAGCCCCTAAGTAAGTCAACTATTGAATGTTAGCATAAATGGTCGACTGGTTTTGGAAGGGAAGCTTTTTTTAAGTTCATTTTTGGAATAGATAATTAAAATACACAATTTCTTTGTCAAACTTCACTATATATTCTCAAATACTCAACTAGTTTCGCCGTGTTAAGGCATTATCAAGAGTCACTTATAAACTGACAGAAATGGTTGACAGGGTAGAAGGTACAGTTACGGAGGTTTTTTTTTAGGTAGTGACGGGGAATCCCTTGTTTGTGTTACTCTATACATTCCAATAAACATATATTTACAAGATAATAATAAATATAAAAAGAAAAAAGAAAATATATAACAGTAAAGTGTTGGTATTTATATAGGTTAGGTTAGGTTAGGTTTTATGACTCATGCCCGGGCTTTAACTACGAGGTCATATCGCCTACTACCAGAGCGCTCTTTCGTCACTCTGGTGGACATGAGCCCGACTGTACTGTGGGAGTCCTAAATTTTGCCTACCCTAAATTTTTATTCACCTAGGGAAGGGGTCTTTAACGAGTACCTGACATTGTACAGGCTCGGGACCATCGCTTAACGTCCCATCCGAAGGACGGCGTGCTTAAGTTTATTTTACCTCCCAGATAAAATAAACTAAGGACCTCGGTCGGTTTACGAACCCACGTTCTTTAGCTCAGAAGTCAAGCACGCATACCACTGAGCTACCGGCGCCCTCTGTATTTATATAGGTATGACTCATGAATTATATAGATGTAAAATATAATTTAAAGTGAATAAAAACAAATAAATATAATTTAAAGGCAAATTAAAACATCAAATGAAAATTATAGTATTCTCTAAATGTGAGTTGGCAAAACATTTCTACAATCATCAGACTCTTAGGTACCTGATATTTAAATTAAGAAGGGAGGAATGGTTCAGTTCTATTTGTTCATTTAGCATTACAATATCGTTATTTTTGTTCAGTTTATTTATTTCTACCGCTTCCAGTAAATTCCAAAGTGGGCCTTTTTGGCAGATATGTATTATAGTTGTGTGTCTATGGTATGTCCTGTTTCTGTAAGATGTTGGTGAAATGAGGAAGTGTTGGAGTTTGTATTTCTTGTATGTTCCCTGTATCTAATCTTAAAGGATCTCCCTGTCTGTCCCGCGTATTTGGCATTACACTCTGGGCATTACAAAAAAAAAAAAAAAAACAATATTTCATTTTTGGAATTTGGTGGTCGGAAAACATGAAATTTTGGCAAAAATTTTACATCGAATTTCAGACAGATTATATAACTTCCCCTATACGTCGTATTGCTGGGAAAATAGTATTAAAACGGAGAAAAGTATTCCAAGAGACCTACGTAGGTGGGCTGATCCGGACCCCCCCTAGATTACGTTACGTAAAAGCTGTACATACATCTGAAGCCATACATAGCACTCGGTTGTCTTCATCTATCACAGCAGTACAAATCAGGCTTCCAAACTTCTATCATTTCATATTATTTCTCTATTATAATGTATTATGTAATTTATCTATGTTAGTAACTTTGATACATTTTAATACAGTAAAATATTTATTATAACCACTATTTATTAAATTTACAATATTTATTTCCAATTTTTAGACAGTGTGGGAGCAATTGTCAGCAGTCTGCTTGGTTCAGACGGGATGCCTTGCAGAATCGGACTGCTCAAGAAGCCTGTTGTTGCAGCTTTGCTAGACTTGCACTCCGGCCAGGATTGCAATGTTGTCAACTTTTTCGCTTTGCAACAGTTAGCAGCACTGCAGAGCGCTCTTCAGGCTGCCAATAATGATCTGATCCGCGATCAAATTGAACTAGGTAAATAACCATTTTAATTTTCTCATTCTATTATTTTTTTTTTTTTCAAACAATATTTCAGTTAATTTTGAAGTGAAGAAATGAAGGAGGGAAAATAACGTTTTACATCTCCAGCTATATAAAGTATAGGGAAAGTTATGTAATCAGTCAAATACTACATACGGAGTTTTTGACGAAATTATGTTTTTCAACTTCCAAATATGTATGAAAAAAAAACCAAAAAAACTATCCGACCATCCATGAGTTAGAACAATTTTTATGCTTATTCCCCCCATAACCCCCTTTCAAAATTTTCAGACGCCATATAGCCTCTGTCTCTAAAGCATGCTACATTGCCACCAGAACAAATTAGATCGGATAAATCTTTTTCAAGAATTCCTAAAATCCTATTTTTGAGTAGTATTTTTGCTTAAACGAAAAAACCGCTGGATCGAGTTTGATAAAATTTCTTTGAGATCATATTTACGTTGATACGTTTCGATTGGCACCAAAGCGGAGTTGATATCATTTTTCATTCCCGAGATATCGTGCAGGAACAATTGACCACACACTAACACAGATAGAAGGTTGAAGCTTGATACATGTCTCATTCCGCTGACAATGCATATCAAAATTTCAGACAGTTCAGTTCATTGTGTATATGTGTTGCATATTTTTCCAGACGTTCACTTGATTAATGTAAGGACGCCATGTTCTATGAAAAAAAAAATTTCTTTGTGAAATTTGACTAATAATTTCTATCCATTTTGAAGTAGAGAACAACGTGCAGTTATAATAATGTCTTTAAGATTAGTTTTCCTAATTAAAAAAATATATAAATATAAATCAACAGGTGTTAAATAATTACTAAAAAGTAAGAAAATAAACCAATACTATTTAAAAAATATATATTTATTTTCAAACAAATACTTTATATTTCAATTATAGTACACTGAAATGTAAAAAATTAATCTTTTTCTTTCCTCAGGCGATCGGTATTGAGTGGAAATATGAATAATACAGGAATATCGACGAAACAATGAATAATATAAAGTCCGACATAATATAAGCATTTTATGTTGTAAAGACAGGTTATAGACAAGATGTTCAATGCAACATAAAATGCTACAACTTATAATATGTCAGAATTTATTTATTTAATGTCTATTATTCATATTCCTACCCAACACTTATCGCCTACCGACAAAAAAATATTATTTTCTACTTTTGACTGTACTATAATTGAAATATAAGTATATTATTGAAAAGTATTATTTTTAAATATTATTTTCTACTTTTGACTGTACTAAAATTGAAGGATAAGGTACCTATATTATTAAAAAGTATTATTTAAATTATTATTTTCTACTTTTGACTGTACTATAATTGAAATATAAGTATATTATTGAAAAGTATTATTTTTAAATATTATTTTCTACTTTTGACTGTACTATAATTGAAATATAAGTATATTATTGAAAAGTATTATTTTTAAATATTATTTTCTACTTTTGACTGTACTAAAATTGAAGGATAAGGTACCTATATTATTAAAAAGTATTATTTAAATTATTATTTTCTACTTTTGACTGTACTATAATTGAAATATAAGTATATTATTGAAAAGTATTATTTTTAAATATTATTTTCTACTTTTGACTGTACTAAAATTGAAGGATAAGGTACCTATATTATTAAAAAGTATTATTTAAATTATTATTTTCTACTTTTGACTGTACTATAATTGAAATATAAGTATATTATTGAAAAGTATTATTTTTAAATATTATTTTCTACTTTTGACTGTACTATAATTGAAATATAAGTATATTATTGAAAAGTATTATTTTTAAATATTATTTTCTACTTTTGACTGTACTAAAATTGAAGGATAAGGTACCTATATTATTAAAAAGTATTATTTAAATTATTATTTTCTACTTTTGACTGTACTATAATTGAAATATAAGTATATTATTGAAAAGTATTATTTTTAAATATTATTTTCTACTTTTGACTGTACTAAAATTGAAGGATAAGGTACCTATATTATTAAAAAGTATTATTTAAATTATTATTTTCTACTTTTGACTGTACTATAATTGAAATATAAGTATATTATTGAAAAGTATTATTTTTAAATATTATTTTCTACTTTTGACTGTACTAAAATTGAAGGATAAGGTACCTATATTATTAAAAAGTATTATTTAAATTATTATTTTCTACTTTTGAGTGTACTATAATTGAAATATAAGGTATATTATTGAGAAGTATTTAAAAAAAAAATAATTTTTTGTATATTTGCAGATGTACTCTGGCAACGTACAATATACATTATCTTTTTGTACCGATGGAATGTACACTTTTTAGTTCTTGTTCTCTAGATCTGATGACGTTCGACTCCTGCACTTCACTGAAGGGTGCACGACTGGCCACACTCAAAGCACTAGTGGCCTCCGAACAAAACTGCCTTTACTCACCTCTCTTTCTAGGTAAATAATACACTCATAGATATTTAATTACTTAAAATTGTTTTACAATTATATTTTCACAATAGAAATAAAATTATTTTTAGTGTATTATATTGCAATAATAATTAACTTAATTGTTCCGCAAATTAGCCAATGCATTGCCAAAAATGTGAATATTGAACCAGACGTCTTACATTGATTATGCTATATTTTTAATTTCTCTATTATTTTTTTTTACTTAGGAATAAATGTAATGTATCCAAATAATGACATTACTCGATGTGTCAACACAGATATCATTATTTCTGACTATATTAAATATGATATACCAATATTTTCTGTCATATTATAATAATATTATTTATTTCGGTTAAACCAAAACATGATAATTTGCTGAGTCAGAAGAATGTACACATTAACATTAACAACAGGTATTATTTCTTAGAGTCTGACACACATGTGGTTAATAATATCAATACTATTAAAAAATAACATGAAATTAATAAATAAATTATTGAAAATATATGTATATTTTATAAAAATAGTAATATTAGTAAATACAGTAGATACAGTATTTAATTAAATTAAATCAAGATGAATGGTTTTTTATAACTCTTTCGAAAATGTCTACTTGTGCCCATTCATCAGGTCACAATGTGCGAAATAACTAGCGCCTTGAAACTTGGAGCATTAATTGTTAATGAATAATGTTCCATATTATGTACTTATTTATATTCCACAGTTGCATGTCTACTTCATATTTATTTCATTTATTCTCTTTGTCATATTATTTTTCGTTTTTATTTATTCAGTTAACTTAATTTTTTGCTCTGTAATATTATTACTCTTCGTTTTTTTCATTAATCACTATCATTACTTAGGTTTATTTCCTTATTTAAATTCATAATGATCTGTGAAGCTCATCTGCAGGAAGTTTAACTAACTTTGTAAAATATATAATTATGTGTATTTTTGTTCATACTTTATTTATGTATTTTAGGCATTATTCTCAGTTTATGTTTTAATAATAATAATAATCTTTATTGACGGGACTGAGCCTAGTATACAATTTAAAATTTGTTAATAATACTTATTTAAATAAATCTTGCATACAGATTTATTTACATTATCTCTGTGTGGAAGAATAACAATAATCAAGCTTGAAAATTCAATAAATAATAATAATAATATGATAAAGTGTAGAAAATAAAATCTTCAATTTAAACAACATAATTTTATAAATTGTATACAACTAGAAAACAATTGTTTTATTTAAATTGTATATTTTTGTGCATGATGTTACATACTGCAATTGTAATGGTCACTGACTCAATTGTGTAGGGGATACCTTTAAACAATAAAAAAAAAAGTTATTATAAGTAAAAACAGCGTTGTCAAAAAATAAATAAATAAAACGGAAAATAAATGTTCTTTCTTGTTTTTCCAAAACTTTATCTGAAATTTTCAAAACTCAACTTGTTGTTTTCTGCCAACCAAAAATCATGCTAGTAACTGTCAATTTGTGACAATTTCTTGTTGTAATGCAGACATTTAACATTGAACTCAAGTGTACACTGAACTACTTTCTGTTTAAAGTATTTTCTTCCTTAGGATTTATTGGTACTGACAGTAAAGAAAATTTAGAGGTAGCGGTGGGTGTAACAAGAACATTTAAAATGGCCCATATAGTGCCTTATTCTTCGAACGGATGGCCAACAGAAGATGGAGTCTACTGGATCTCCAAGTACCCTATAGACCAACATACAGAGGTAAATCAAATAGATGATAGTTTAAAAAATATATATTATGATTTAAAAAAAATTATATTTAATATTACCACATGTTTCCTTTAGAAATGACTTTTATGCTGGTCTTTATGAATTTTCGGATTTCTACAATATTTTCCGAAAAGAATCATAATAATAAAAATATTTATTTTTACAATTTTGAAGAAAGTGCACATATATAAAAACAATACAATTTATTATTACTTTATTTGGATTTACCATAAAAAATATAATTAGGGATGCCAGCAAATTTTCTACATTTTTAGTAATCTAATCCAAAGGTACTTTTATTTGGTTGACAACAAAAATGAATAGAATAGAATTGAGAACAACATAATGAAATTATTTTCTCTTAACATACATTATAATAAAATGAAAAAAATGTAATTTGAAATAAAAAAGTTATTTGGGAGACCTTAAAAACGTGAAATTCCATTGAAAACTCTATCTTGAATATTTCCTTATACGAAAGGTATGAGATAGTAAAAAAACTGTATAATTTTACAACAAAATACTGAAATTTCTCGTTTTTCCAATTTTAAATCATTTATGTAAAGTTTACTAATTGCCATTTATTTAATTTCAGGCTGTGAGGATGCTGCTGAAAAATCTTCGTTTGCGCAGAATAAGAATTATGAGTGAAAATAAGTCATTACCAATAATGAAAGTGAGGAATATTGTAGACAATTTGACTCAGTTTTGTTTTCTTCAACCTCTGATGAGGCTAAATGATGATATTTTGAATACTAATATTCCGAAGGGTAAGTTCTTTCTAATTCATTTTATTTCTCCGCGTATTCATAGTATAGGGAAAGTTATGTAATCTGTCAAAAATTTCAATATTGAGTTTTCAAAATTTCACTTTTTCGAACCTACGAAGTTAAAGATTAAATTGGCCAAAAAGAGAGAAGAGCTAACTCCCAAATGTCGATGGAAGATAGCGTCATGAAATTTTATATGTGATTTGAGACGTTCAAATTATTGAGACGCGCATAGCTTTTTCGCCATAAACACGCAAGAAGTAAGGGTTGTGATGGGACTTAACTCTCGATAGAATGAACATTTTAGCCAAATCAGGTGAAAGAGAAGGACGCTGTGGAGATGGAACGGAACGTTACTTTATTGGGGTGAAGCCGTCTTACAGGTCCTAAATGTTTACCTCTCTTATTAATAATTTTAATAAATAATTCCAAGTTATGTAACTCCGCCCTATTTTTGTCCTCGGGGAACCCTATTTACAAATAATTTTGGCTGGGGAATTATGTTGCCTATTATTCACTGATTAATTTTACATCATCAGGTACATGAAGTACCTGGGAATCGGTCAGAAATTTATTTTTGAGTTTTCACAGCTATTTTATGTTTTCCGAAACCCTTGTTCCAAAAGTAACGGAAAATATGTCTTGTCTGTATTTGAAAAGGATAACTCCCTATAAAATGAATGTACCAACATAAAACTTTATATTTAAATTGAAATCCAGATAGGGACGATACCTCTTGATTTTCAGCCGCATTGGCCAAAAGGGAGAGGGGTTTAGCGGGGGGCTCAACTTTCAGAATAACTGCCGATGTAATGAATCTATCAACACAACATTTAATACGACGCTGACTGGGGCAAAATTAACAAATTTCTAGCCAAAATTATGAAACTTAATACTTCATGTTTTTTGGTGTGCTGAACACGAAACAAAATACTTAAAAATTCCCCGACCCTTCATTGAGTACTGTATTTTGACAAATACATCAGCTCCTCAAGAGGAGGTGAACACGTGTTATAGCTCATACATCTTATGAGAAATATACAATTCATAATAGGTAACTGAAATTAGAAATTGCAATAGCTTCATTTTTTTCGAAAATTCGCTAATATTAAACATCTGCGTCTTCTTCGGACGAATTTATAACTTTAAAATTAAATGTCTCCCAAATTTTTCCAAATACGATTTCATTTTATGGTTATCTGATAAAAATACTTTAAGAAGATGAAAGAGCAAGTGTCCGGAAATGCGCTGCAACAAAAAAGAAATACGTTTTTGTAAAAAACTACATTAGAAAATGCGTAAATTAATATAGTTTTTTACAAAAACTTTTTTTTTTTTTCAGTATTATCAAGCAGTGACGCTAATGATAGTAATTATAATTCAGTACACTTACCTTGAGAAGAGATCTCCATATTTAGGACAATAAAAGGATTTAAAATATTGGGTTTTAACAGGTTATAAATATAGACTGAGGCAATGTAGAGGGTATTAAAAGGCTGCAATGGTCTTGTTTATGTTTGTACAGCTGTATGGAGGTAAACCCACCTTCACTCCCCCCACTTAATTGCTGATCTTTATTGTAAACAAATTTTTTTCATTTTCATATTGATCATATTCTTTAGTCTAGGCTAAAAGTTTGAACGCAGAAGTCGTCTCATAAAACATGTTCTGAAAAAAAAATATTATGGTTAATATAAAAAAAAAAATTGTTTACAATAATCAGCAAATAAATTATGGATACTTATGATAGGAATACTTCTCGAAATGTCTGTAATTGCTAGGTTGAAAATACCCCCCATCCAAAAAAAAAAAGAAAAATTAGAAGTATAAAAGAAAATATATATTATTAAAAATTAATTGCAAACTTGAGTAATTGCCAATTGATTTAGTTGTTAGTCGGAAATAAACAGCAACAATTTATTTAGAATTGGAAGGATTTCTGAATACTGATATATATAGATATGTATATATATTCACACGTTGGCTAACATTTTCACTACAGTTTCGCCTCCTAAAGCATTGTCTAGTGTACTATATGAACGATATAATACATTCATAATATTGACAAGAAGTTGTGAGTATTCATTCTTTTACAATATTCTTTTGAGAATTATTTAGTCAACAATGCGAGTCCTAAATTATTTAGTCAACAATGCAAGTCCTAAATTATTTAGTCAACAATGCGAGTCCTAAATTTTGCCTAGACAAGGTTTAGTTAACTAAAGTACGATTATGAGTATCTGACGTAGGTTCAGGACTATCGCCTAACGTCCAATCCAAGGTTGTCAATGTTTTGTTTTACATCCTAGATAAAAAAAAAAAACTATGGGCCTCGGCAGGGTTTCGAACCCGTATATACCTATGTATATTATGTTACAGATACCCCAGAAGATGGATTGCTGATAATATTAGAGAATCCATCATATTTAATATTACTGTCTTCCATTTTGAAAACGTACGAAGGACAAGTGATAATATCCATTGGAAAAACCGGGTTTCGAAGTTGGATAAGTTTTTTGAACAAGCCAGCTTTTATTTTACAAATGACAAGGTAATTGCATCTTTTGTTATGATATGTAACTTGAATTGCTTTGTTCTAAATTTTACTGCAGTATGCACTTTTATATACATGTTTATATGTGTATTTTCTCATTATTTTATTATTTTTAGTTTAACTGAAATTGGAAATTTAACCGAATATTACGATACAAAACTCACAAGACAATTAGTGAATCAAACATTGTCTAGATGTAGTAATTTTTCGGACCAAAATTCTATTAAGAAATGTAACAACACAGAATACGTAAGTTAATGTCCATTATTTTTTACAGAATATTATTTAATTCTTTCGTCTATAGAGAAAAAGGATGTCGTTATTTTCTTTTGCTAATAATGTAAATGATTTTTTGAAATGTGTATCTTTCATCGATAATCTTCTTGTTACAAGATTTTATTTTTAATGGTCCTTAGGATTTATAGTTTTATTCGGATGGGATCTTACGTCCCGAGTTTAACTCGTTAAAGATGCCTACGCTAGATGAATAAATCTGGGTTATCAAAATTGAAGATTCCAACAGTTGAGTCGGGCTCATGTCCATTAGAGCGACTAAAGAGTGCTCTGGTAGTAGGCGATATGACTTTGTAGTTAAAGCCCGGACATGAGTCACAAATAACTACCTAACTGACTAAACAACAATATTAAGTAACCTCAAATGTTGACAAAATTGACAGAAGAAATTATTATTTTTCAAGTAAGTTTTATATTCCTGGGGATTTTTGTTCAGCAATTAACAGTTTCGAAGTTCGATTCTCCTAGAAATTTACGTTAATTTTTCTGTGCCGCAATATCGAATCCCCACGGGCAAGCACAGGTATTTATTAAGTCAGGATACAAAAACTGGGGGGGATCATGAATAGTGAAATTCATGGAAGTAAATGCTATGAACATTGGTTTTGACTCATTGACAGAACTCATTCTTTTGTGTGCAATAATAGCAAGGGCGGATCCAGGATGTTCAGGGGGAATTTTGTTGGTTCAAGATTAAGATGTTATACCCCATTCACAAGATTTGGGAGTATGAAGGACAAGGGGGCTAATATTTTGGCTGGTTTGACGAAGAGCATGAATTAATAACCAAGACTGAAATATTATTATAACAGTAACAGGTTGAGTAACGGTCTGAGTCTGTAAAGGAATGACATCATTAAAGTCTGTGCGCAAGACCGCAAGTGATCCTTCGCGCATCTCTAGGACTTCTTTCACAATTTAACGTGCATATTTCTTTATCCTTAACGAAACTGACTTATGAGCTTCTGCGCTAGGAGGGGTAGGTAATTCTGCTTTTACCCCCCCACCCTTATTTCCGCCACTGAATCATAGTATTCTTTTATATTGGAAAAAAAAGGATTTTTAATTTGGGCCATTTCAATGATCACAAACTCCACAATTTTACGGGAACTACGTTCTCATTAATATTGGTAATGATTAGAGGGCGAATATATATGTACTAAAATAACAAAATAAATTAACTACCTTCAACATAATTAAATTCAATAAAATTAGTTTAAAGTTTAATTTAAATTAAATAAACTTTAATAACTTCAATGTTGTTTAATTTGAATTTGTAGATATATTTTATAAATTAATCAGAAAATTATTTGAATATTAAATTGTTTCAGATTTCACAAAAAAATCATTGTCGATGAAGTAATTTTCGTTCTTCTTCTTCTTCGCCTCCCAACAATTATTTTAAGATGCATGAAAAAAATAGAAAAATGTTAATAAAAATGTATAAAATAATTTTATTATTTTTATATAAAATCATTCATTCACTTTGTCATTACATTTTTACATTTCATGCACTGAAATCATAATTGTTTTTAAAAATAATTATTAATATTAATAACAAATTATTATTAATTTCAGTCTGAGGGGCTCAATGACAAAGATTGGACAGTGGATCTGTTGCAGCACGGCATGTTACTTTATGCTTCATATTTACGGAAAGCTTTTTATGAGAAGTGTAAACATTTTCCAAGTAGCCATCGTGGTGTTTGTCCAAATTTGAATTCAATTTCTCAAGAAGAATGGAATCGAATGCTTCAGAAAAATTCTGAAATGAATAACAATAAATTAAAATTTCAAATGAATATTGAAGCAGAATTTAAGATTTATTTAGTTGAACAATACAAGATTTTAAAAGTAAGTAAATATTTGTTTTTCCATTCCATTTTATTCCATACAATAAAATATGGAATAAAATGGGAGAGGCCTATGCCCAAAGATGGGTCTAGTTTCCAATTTGTGTAAATGTATATTTATTACTATTATTATTGTGAACCTTAGGAAGCAAATAAAAAGGTTATTATTATTAAATATTTGTTTTTATATATAAAATTAAGAAACATTGATAAAATGAGGGGCTCTAAAATGACAAGAAAGAAAAAATAAGGCCAATTCTATTTGTTGTCCGTTGAAATGATCAACATTTGGGGACGAGTTTTTTTCTTTTTAATCAAACTTTTAAAATTCATTAAATGTCTTCGAACGATTGATGTCTATTAAGGTAATTTACAAGATAGACTAGACTGGAGTAAATACAGATCAAATCTAATTAAAAAGGTTCTTTCTCGCTCATCATAGTTTAAACTGATTAAATAATCAGGAAATTTTGAAACATGCTTTTCATGAGACAGAATGTGACTAAACTTTTATAAACATACTAGCAGTAATACCCGGCGTTGCCCGGGGAACTTTGACTTTTCTCCCAATATCTCCTATAAGGCTATTCAGTTCCTCGACAGTACATTCATGATGTTATAATTTTCAATTATTCATACGGAATAAGGCTTATAGTCCTTCAACTGTAGTAACGCTAGCTTTGGAGCTAAAACTAATTTATTCAAAAAGATTTCTCATTAATCGTTGCAATGGTTTTCGAGTTACAAAGATTGCGTGAGTGGATGCTGGGATGGACCAGGGGTTGATAAAAAAATAGACCTTAACCTTCCGGTAGATAAAACTTATCTATTCAAAAAGATTCCTCATTAATCATTGCAGTGGTTTTTGAGTTACAAAGATTGCGTGGGTGGATGCTGGGATGGACCAGATATTGAGGTATTAATACGCCTATAACCTTCCACAGACGATGACGAACAAATTAAAAAAAAAATTAATCAAATCCATCAAGCCGTTCGTGAGTTATAGCGGTACAACGCACAGACATTTTCAGCTTTATATATATGATATTGCTAGCTATTATATATATATAGCTATATATAATACCTAGCAATATAGCTATTATATATATATATATAGTACTATGTACTACACCACGAATCCCATTTCTTTAGTTTTTTCTTATTACATTTTTTTGATGTTTATGTTTAAACTCAAATATTTGTAACAGTTGGAAGTACAGGGGGTCACATCCTTAGGTAATTTCAGGTTACCTGAGGTTTGTATAAATATGAGAACCTAGCAAACTTAAATATCAGTTTTGAACTTTGTGCTGACGATAGCGTAAGCCGAAATTGGTACACTTTATGTATATAATTTTGTGGAATTTGATAATTTAAAAGTTAAACAAATTCTTTGTTTTTATTTATTTTTAGACTTAATATGTTGAATTTCCATATGTTTAACGAAGTTTTTTTTATTTACAGGTAGCTACAATTAAAAATAATGAATTAAAACTTGAAAACAATTTTAAATTTCGAAACACGTTTGAAGATATATCAATTGGAGAAACTTGCAACACTTCTTATAATATTGCAGTGTTACCAACCGCAGCACCTCCAACTGCACTGATAACAGTGGAGAACAATAACACAACGTTCTATTTTCAAGACATACTCGGCTCAGATTTTAAGGATTACGAATTGTACGGATTTTTGGCCGGGATTATATGTGGAATACTATTTCTTATGTTTTTAATGTTCTATTTAATTTATAGAATATTTAGAGTTAATTCAAAAAGAAGCAGTATATCAACATGTTCTTCAGACAGAAGTCCTCCCAATTAACTGTTTGCATTCCATTTACCTAAAAATTTAATATTTTACGGAATTTGGATACTTTCATCCAAAGAATAAACTTAAGTTGATAAAGATTTTGAATATATATTTTTTTAAACGACAACCATATTTCCTTAACATTTGTAAAACATTCTCAATCTAATATTTACAACAGTTTCCTGCAGAAAAAATTGAACTGGATCTGGACTAACTTCTTTGTGGGGGTAGTCAAAGACCTTCGTGTCACCAAGGCCTCGGATAGTCATAGGTTTTTGCCGCAGGAGGGGGAATTCATAAATTAGAACTTTACTTCATCCTTGCAGATATAATTTTTTTTTTTAAATTATACGCCATTCCACATCGGTCAACTATGATGGGCCTTTTTTTTATTTTTTATTTTCTCTTAAATCTCTTTTTATACACTAATGGTTAGGAAATATATCAAGGATATTATATTATATTTGAAGGACATTAAATTATAAAGGAATTATCCTGGATTTTTTTTATGTGACTGTCACGGAAGTGTGATGGTTGCCTGAAATCTAACCTCTTGATTGTAGCTTAGCATAGTTGACTTTGTACAATTTATCTTCTAAGTCTTATAAATAACCAAATATTGTTAGCTGACTAGAAAAAGGCCGTATCAACTCTTTCTACATTTTTCAGAAATCAACGTTAAATTGTTGAACAAATAAAACAAACTTTGTTTTTTCAAATATTGTATTTTTCACAGGAAATGTATATATAAACTGCCTGTTTCGGCAATACACCATCAGGTTTAATTATAATAATAAAAATCTTTATTGATAAAACTGAGCCCAATATACAATTTAAGTACCTATACTTATTTAAATACATTTACAAACGAAAAAAAAAAAAAATAATAAATGCATACATATATGTATATTGTGATATATTATATATCAGAGACCTAATGGTAGATATAGTTCTGATAGCGACCACGAGTAGCGCACTAGTTGGAAGATACATAAAGTGGAGGGGATAAAAATTCAAGTTTGTTCCTGTGCCGTATGAGGTAGATATTGCTAGTTGAGCTGTCGGGGGAGACAGACATATTGATAGTTGAGCCGTCGGAGGAGACGGACACTCCTGTTCTAGTGACCGTCGGAGAAGAGAGGATTCCCGTCTGAAGTGTCAGACGAGACAGACCTTCGAGTTGAGCTGTCGGAGGAAGGAGACTCCCGTTTGAGCTGACGTAGGAGACCGAAGACACTCATTTTGCTGCTGGAGGGAGATCATCCCTGCTGCCTACTTCGAAGGGACTGGAAGTTCCTCAATCTTCGTGAATTCTGGAGGAGAAACCACAGGCTTGAGTGTGGTTAGGAAAAAGAAGACTTTCAAGGTAACGGAATCATTTATTTTACATTTTTCTCCGACATCGAGACGAATGGCTGGCTGATCATCAATAGACACCTTCATGTTGCGGGAGTTACAAGAACATTTAAGTTCATATAAATTGTTCCATGTTTTATAGATATTTTATTCCAGATGTGCGATTATGGAGGGACACCTCACTAATATATGGTCAATAATTGTGTTAATAAATGTATGTTGTCTTATAAATTGTTCTTTAAACTCTCTATAGCCTAGTTCACCTTCTGAGTACGCATATTAACCCCAAAAGTAAAATCATTTTCATAGTAATTAATAAAAGTTTAAAGACCCCAAGTAAGATCATCACAATATATTTACATTATCTCTGTGAAATAATAACAATGACTCAAGTGTGAATATTCAATAAGAAAAAATGATGTTGATAACAATATGATAAAATTGAACAGAAAATAAAACCTTTAATTTAAATAATAAACATTTATAAATTTGATACAATAAGAATACAATGATACAATAAGAAGGAAATTAATAAGAAACATTTTAGAAGAAAAAAAAAAAAATTTATATATGTATTTTTTTTTTATAAAATATGTATATGTATTTTTTTATTAGAAAAAAAAATCTATATATGCATATTTAATATGTATATGCATATATAATATGTAGGTATATGTATATATATATAAATATACATGTATATATAATTCAATTATACAGTACAAAAAGAAGGAAATTAATGAGACATTTTAGGAGAAGAAAAGCATATACGTATATATATATATATCTTTCTTTTCTTCTCCTAAAATATCTCATCAATTTCCTTCTAATTGTATCAAATTTATAAATCCATGTTGTTTAAATTAAATGTATTATATTAGTTTCTCTTTACTTTTAGTGCTTGTCTATTATTTATTTCAAATTATATATATATATAATTTGAAATAAATAATAATAGACAAGTGCAATATACAAAATGGTACTAATAACAAAAACAAAGATACTTATAATTAAAAAAAAAATAATAGAACATAATTAAATAAAAGGATGGGAAAGAAAAAATAATAATACCAATAGTTACAGGAAATAAATTAAAGTGAAATTCTAAAGTGGAAGTAATAATTGTATAAAGTGGAAAATTAATACTTTAAATAATGAAAACAAAGATACGTTAATTTAGACTAAAAAGACAACAAATTAACATTGATACTAATTGTAATAATAACTCAATACTGAAACTAAATTATGTATTATTATAAACTTAGAATTATTATTACTTTATGTATACATTTCTTTGGATAGACAATATTTCAAAAAACGAAGTTTGTTTTAATTTTTTTTTGTATAACTTTCCATAATATGTCCACGTTTCACAACTTGGTTTCACAAGTTTTACATTTTATTTTGTATGTTTGTCCTCCATTTTAACAATAGTTGGTGTTTGATTCTTTTACTATTGTTAAGCCATACAGTTAGTGCTATTTGAAGAGTTTTCTTGTTTATCATTAAACATTTTCCCATACAATTAAGCTATTATTTTTTTAATTAGTTGTATGTTTACATTAATGTTGTTTTAATAAGGTTTGTCTGTAAATAAAAGAAAACACTAATAATTTTAAAATAATATATTTTTAATTTAGTAAAAACAATATATATTATTATTAATAAGATTTTTCCACTCAACACAAAAATATTTTGTGTGTTTACAGGTAAGTCCTCAAATCAAGTTCCAAATCTGTGTTAAGTGACATAAAGCAGTATCAATGTTACTTTTGTTGATTAGTTCTTAACCAGATTGTTACATTGTTTTTACCTATTTTCTCCAGAAGATGAAAAAACCTTGAGCATACCCTCCTTCGGATGGGACGTTAACAACAACTAACCAATTAATGTAAGAATTTTCGCATACACTATGTCATGAGCACACATTTAGTCCAGAAAAATACATACGCACAAGTTTATACTAAAAAAAAAATTTAAGTACACAGAAAACTGAAAATGAATAGGCTTAATTTGTTTGTATTAAAAAATGAGATTATTTTGGATAATTTTTTTTTAGAGTCATTACGTACTTTTGATGGACTTTCGTGGTTTCCGAAGCGACATGACCTCCCAAAAGACAAATGCAAACTTACATTTATAAAAAAGGATTGTTTCCAGCGATAGGAAATAAAATTTGTAAACTAAACCACCTAACATTTTCTACAAGTCAACTCATTTTCTCGAAACTAATTTGAAGAAACTTACAAATTTTCTGTGGAAGGGTTAAACAATCTCGCAGGAGTTATTAGGAGGGGAGGGTTAAAATACATCAATTTACTTTGCTTTTGGCCAGGACCAAGTCTGTTAAGAAGGGTGTACTACAAAACCTGCTGCTGGGAATATATCTTAAATACGTAAGTCACTTTTACAGGGGCTGACATTTATCAGGTCCGTAACGATATTTAATTTTTTTTTTTTAAGCCATATTAAAACATTTAACTAGCTCTACATTTCTAGAATGGAATTATAATTGAGCAAGTAACAACATTAGATCAAAGTAACAGCTGAACGGATGTCATTTTTAACTTTTTTTTTTTGTAGAGGATAACATTCCTAAAATGTTTCGTTTGTAACAGTGGAATGACCGTATTATACACCACATCTTCGTCACTTTTCTATTATTTATTTATTATGAATTGAAGGGTCTTATTATTCCTTACGGAGTAAAATAAGTGTTGGTAGTAGTACAGGTTGGCCGAAAATATACCAAACTACAAATATTTGCGTAATGATCACCTGCGGTGTAATAACACATAAACCGCATGCAATTGTTGCAAGAAGATAAATAAATAAATAAATATATATATATATATATATATATATATATATATATATATATTACACACATTTCTGGGGGAAAAGATGGCGAGAAGAGCAGAAGAAACCGACTAATAAGCTGTCTCTCTCTATATATATGTTGTAATTCTTTATTTAGGAATGGATAATAGTAAATAAATTAAAAAAAAAATAACTGAAAATTACAAATTTTGTATCGAGAAGACTTCGGCATGGACGGAGGGTGGAAAAAAGCTCATCTGGCCCTCTGTCTGTCTCCGTCAGCCCCGTTTGTCCGGTCGTCTATTGTAACTGTCATGCAGTTATGAGCAGAGGTATGAGGCGAATCTCAGGACAACATTTACATCGAACATCACGCACGTGGTCCACAGACGATTAAGAAAAAGTCCTAAAGAGGAAAGTTCAAATAAAGAAGTAAATATGATGTTTCCCTAATTTTTAAAGAAAATAATGTTACAGTAGCCTAACCAGAATTTCCAAATAAAATAAATGAAAATATAGTTATAAATATATAAATTATAAATGAAATAAATAATTTCAGTTATTACCAATTTTTTTAATGTATTCCTCCCAATTTACAACCTTCACAAATATACATACATAAAAATTCAAAGATAAAGTATTATAAAATTAAAATTGTATGTTTAGCTTGACTATGAAATTCTCGGTTGTTTGGGCAAAAGGGCTTAAACCAGCAAATCTGAATTTTAGAAGGGGAATTTCTGAAGGTTTGAAAAATTCCTGCAAATCAGGTAAAACACATTTACATTACTTGAAATTTTATTTCAATAAAAGTATTAAATATAAACAAAGTAAAATATTCCAACATTGAGTTACATTTGGTAAAAATATTTAAATGCAGTTGTCCTTTGGATCACAAGGCTTAAGCCCTTTTGCCCAAACAACAAAGAAGTAATGTTTGAACCAAGCTTCTTCATTTGTAGTTTTACTATGTGCCGTTAGATGGCAGGTACATCGGCATATTTTAGTTTTATTCGTTTTTTTTTTTTTTTTAAACTTAAAACACAATTTCAAATTTCTGACCAGTTACATAATTTCCTCTATACTTCGTACAGCTGGAGAAGTAAAATTGCTGTGAAGGATGGTCTTAATTGTTTAAGAAACTGAAATAAGGAAATATATATATATTAATTTAATAAAATACCAGTATATCAGGACATCCAAGGACAGAAATGAGAATTTTTTTCTAATATGAAATTATTTATTTAATAAGTATGCATAAAGTTGATATGGAAATGATAAGTATATAATGGTAAACTATCGATGGCAATATGCTTTATTGAAATTATTTGCATACTTTGCATATAACTAACAAATTAAACTTCATAATTGACTTGTTGGCATTTGCTAAATTCCTTAAATTCCTACGGAACATCGGTAGAGTGCTTGTCTACTGAGTTCAAGACCGCGGATTTGAAACCTCCATCTCCCAGATGAAAAATTATAAATTACTAACCTCCTTATTTTTTAAAGTTAGAATACTGAATCTATACACTCTTGATCTTATTTGGGATACACATTTTAATTTCATCAAAATCCGAAAAAGTTTTGGAAAAGACAATAATGGGATGCAACTTTTCAGAGGTGGTTATTGAAGGGGAGGGGGGGATTAGGGGAGAGACTTAACTCAAAAACTCTAATAATTGCACGTTGTAATGAATATATCGATAAAAAATTTATTATGAGCGTTCAAAAGCCACTAGGTAACTCAAATATTGAGTTTCAGCCTAAACCGTCGATTGGTTTTGGACGAAGAGGGGGGCATTCCGGTGACTCACCAACAACTTTGTTTTTTAAGAGGAAGAACAGGTCAAATTTCATCCGGTGGCATGGAGACTGCCGAACATGTAGTAATTAAATGTCCGCTGTGCTACCAGTTGATTCGCGGGTCGGGATCATACTTGGGACTATACCTGTCGCAGTTCATGACGGAGATCGGCTACCCATTGTTCAGCCAGTTTGTCTGCTCCTGAGGAGCAGAAGAAAGCAGTGTGACAGACTGGGAACGATCTCAGTCTTTCATTTAAGCTCTACCCTGATCTCAAACTCCTTCAATGTATGGTCATGTTGCACACGTGACATTTGGTTCCTCAAAAGATAGTTCTGGACTGGATTTCAAAAATGTGCACAAAGCTTGGGACAAGAGGAATTCGTTCCAATATATCGTCTCCCAAACTGCAACACCACACAACTCACTTTTTGCAACTTTTCAGTGGAGCTTGAAAACTGGTTTTCAATGATTTTCAATGCTACCATTTAATTTTTTTATGCTACCTGAACAATTTTAAATAATTATCGTACTCCTCCACCTGAGGAAATGGAAAAAAACACCCTATTCAACTCATTGAGAAAAGCCCCCTTTACCCCCCAACTCCAAACCTTCAGAAATTGAGTTGTGTGGTGTTGCAGTTTGGGAGACGATATCTTACCTACCATTATTGTAAAGAACAAATTGACGAAGGTGTAGACTGATAGGAGGCATAAATTTGATTTTGGTTTTGCGTCACAATTTCTGCTCTGACCACAGTTTGATTCGCTTCTTGTTCCAATCGGCTTAGTTTTAGGCCAAGTACATCCGCGCAAACTTTTTGGATTGCAGTAACTACCTGAAATAAAAAATAAAATACCATTATTTGTTAGCTTTTGTTATTTTTGTTTATGCCTATTTATAAAATGATCCAAAATGGCGGTAAGATCCCCAAATCCTCGTGAAGAGTTATTCTCCAGCTTACAAAATAAATTGTTACATGAAGAGCGAGTCTGCGTTGGGTCCCATAGAGACTTGGTACTTATTCGATACTACTCTCATGTACTGGATATAAGCAAAATTGTATGCAATACGTGTTAAATGTATTCTATTAACTTAAATAAAAAAAAGTTTCGATAAACATGAGTCCGCAAATGCTTCCTTAAAACATTATAGTCAAAAAACTTTGTAAAAAAAAACGTTATTGGAGAATAATGAATTATATCTCTTAAGCTCAAGATGTGGGTTAGAAATCCGACCGAGGCTCTTAGGTTGTTTATCTGGGAGGTGAAAAAAAATTTAGTTCACCGTCCTATGGATGGAACGTCAAACGATGATCCCGAGCTTGTACGAAGTCAGGTACTCGTTAAACCCTACCTTGAGTGAATACATCTGAATAGGCAAAATTTAGGCATCTAAATAAAATACTTTATAAAGCCTTGTCACTATAAGGCTCTGAAGAAGGAAATAGACAGTTTCCAAATCGTTGGCCAATTACTAAGATATTTTTATTTACACGACAGAACCTAGACTTCTCTCAATATTGTAAAGATACTGTCGACTATATCAATCATTAGAAGCAGTGGCATCGCCATTTCGGATCAGTTTACTTGAACCGACATATCATTTTATGAACAGGCCAATTACAAAAATGTTGAGTAAAGACAGTTACATTTTCTCCAGTCCTCGCTGAAACTGTATGTGAAGATATACCATTATCGTTAGCAAAACGAGCCTGTTTCTCACTTGATACAGACCTTTGATGTTCCATATCACCTTGAAGGGGGAAAAAAAAACAATAAATAAAAAAATGTCATCTTATCAATATAAATTATATTATCAATAATAATTAATCCATAAACTTACACTTGTTAGCAATCAGTGCAATAGTTGGATTTGAATCTGTTTGTGTATTTTTTATTGTACGAAACCAATCATACATTTTTGTAAAGCTAGCATTATTAGTGATATCAAAAACTAAAAGAATTATCTGAAAAAAACAAAAAACATAATGGACATAAAATAATTAAAATTGCTAACATTCAGCTATATATCACACACATTTTGTTTTTACTTCACGTGATTTTATTACCAAAAGTTAAAAACGAAAGTACAGTAAAATCCGGTTATAACGATATTCAAGGGACTAAGAAAAATACATCGTTATATCCGGAACCAAACTGTTAAATCACATACAAATGTATGGGCTTGTTAGTGAAAAAAAGGTGTTTTACAATGATCATAACGAGAAAGTTTACATATTTTTATTTACTTTTTAAAATTTACTTACATACATTTATAACTGTATACAGGGTGGCCCAGATAAGCGGGTCACAAGTTTCATTACATTTTATTAAAGTACTAAAGAAACAAGGAAGAACTGTGCAAACAGATTTTTGATACGTCAAGTAGTTCTCGGAACAAAAAAGTTTAAAGTTGCACGTTTTTCTTATTCTGAAGTTATTAAATTCCAACTAACTTCAGAATAAGAAAAACGCGCAACTTTAAACGTTTTTGTTCTGAGAACTACTTGACGTATCAAAAATCTGTTTGCACAGTTCTTCCTAGTTTCTTTAGTACTTTAATAAAATGTAATGAAACTTAAGGGTCAAAAGGGAACCCCGCCCTTCGAAGGGCTGTTTGAGCCATTAAAAGGGTCATTTTTGTCTTTTCGAGGACGCCATACTATAGCTCTCGGCGAGTGCTACAACTTTAGTCCTATGCATAATTTTGATAGCTCTAACCGTTTAGGAGTTATTTCACTTGTGGCCCGCTTATCTGGGCCACCCTGTATATAAATTATGTATACAAATGATTACATATGTACTAATTTTCCACAAAAAAATCAGTTATTTTAGTTGACTTGCTTTTTTTTAAGTATACATTTTTGATTACATGGTTATGAAGTTCCGAAGTCACGATCCCTACAGAGGCAAAGGAAAGTCTAATCTGAAACTAAGAATATACGCACTAGAAGGGAAGAAGGGAGTTCGAAGAAAATTCGACAAGGGGGAAATGGTATGCTTGGAAATGGAATGAGTCATTGCGCACGTAAACAAGAACCGTGTTTAAAACCCTTTTCTATAATGTTTGTATTTTTCATCCGTTCAAAACTCATACTGTTTTACCCAATTATGTATGTATATGCGTACATACATACACATTATATCGTTGTAACCGAAATGAAAAAACAACTTTTTCTTATGTTTTAGATCATTTTATACGAAATATCGTTATACCTAACATCGTTATATCCGGATTTATTTCTTCACTTTTAAATAGCAAACCAAACTAGATATGGGTTTTACATCGTTATATCCGGAAAATCGTTATATCAGGAATCTTATGAAAGCACCCCCGCCGCAACATATATCAGTGCCCTAGGCGAAAATCTACCTTGCGCCCTCTTGTAAGGAGAGAAAATTTCAATAATTAAAAAATAAAACTTCATAAAAAAATTATTTAATGTTTAAATTTATTATAAAAAAAGAAAAAAATATAGGTTAGGTTAGGTTTTATGACTCATGCCCGGGCTTTAACTACGAGGTCATATCGCCTACTACCAGAGCGCTCTTTCGTCACTCTGGTGGACATGAGCCCGACTCTACTGTGGGAGTCCTAAATTTTGCCTACCCTAAATTTTTTTATTCATCTAGGGTAGGGGTCTTTAACGAGTACCTGACATCGTACAGGCTCGGGACCATCGCTTAACGTCCCATTCGAAGGACGGCGTGCTTAAGTTTATTTTAACTCCCAGATAAAATAAACTAAGGGCCTCGGTCGGGCTACGAACCCACGACCTTGAGCTCAGAAGTCAAGCACGCATACCACTGAGCTACCGGCGCCCTCGAAAAAAATATATATACTATATATAAAAAAAATTATAAAAACAACAGATATTATCATAATATATCTGAAAAAATGATTGAAAGACATCAAATTGTATCAATTCAATTGTATTATTCGGGCTTTAGCATTAGCAAATTCTTCAATTACATCCTTGAAATTTATGTTCTTGGCCAGTTCGTTTTCTATTGCAAGAACAGCAAGAGCATGGAGTCTTTCTTGTGTCATAGTTGACCTTAAATATGTTTTTATTAATTTCAATTTGCTAAAACTCCTTTCGCAACTGGATACTGGAACCGTTAAAAGTATGCGTAACGCAATCCACAAGTTCGTGAATAAGTCGCAAGTATTAGTTTTTTTAAAAAATTCTTTCAATCAAGGTCAAAGAGTCAACAACTCTTGTGCCCCTAACATCGAGGCGCCCTAGGCGATCGCCCTTCCCGCCCGGCCATTCCGGCGGGGCTGTATAAATGGATTTTACTGTATATAAATTTTGCACAGTACACTGTTAGTCTGTGTGATATACACTTTAGGAGATCTTGTGCTGCTTAATTCAATAAGTCGTCCGTGAATCACCGGCAATGTACTTCCCCACAACGAATTAATTACCTTTTCGCTCCTCCTCCAAAACCAGTCGACAGTTTGCGCTAATATTCAACATTTGACTTACATAAGGCTCCTAAAACCTCATACTAAGTTTTGTGTCAATAACATCGGCAGTTATTAGGGTTTTTGAATGGAGCCTCCTCCCTTGAACTCTCCTTCTTTTTGGCCGATATTGCTGAAATTTGACAGGTTACGTCCTCATTGGGCTTTGACTAAATTTTGTTTCGATATTCGATATATATTAATTAAAATGGCAGTTATTAAATTTTTTGAGTTAAGTCTCTCCTCTAATCTCACCCCTTTGGTCAATTTAGCTGCAAAAAAATGTCGTCGCTAGAGGGTTCGAGATTAACATATAAAATTTCGTGTCGATTCATTAATTCTATAGAGTTATCGTGTACACAGACACACAGACCCAGCCCCCCTCAAGAAAATGGGATCTTTTAATGGACGTTTATCCTAAGAATGTCAAGTAATCGGGACGAATAGGACCTCATTTAACCGAATAGCATTCATCGAAAAGACTTCTTTGATTACATGTAGCATGCCAATTGACAGTTCAACGTTAATATGCATTTATTGATTGCTTTTGGGGTAACTATTGGATCCTCGCTCAGTGCAGTTTATAACGTGCATTTGAAGAGCTTTCCAACGGTGTGCTACATGAATGGGAAAAAATGTGATGTCCAGAAAAGAAGTATCATAAATATTTTGAACGCATTGGCAGGTAGGTTATACTGGACCATCAAAATTCCTCTTGAGTTGGTCATAACGCTCATCGTAATAATTATATGTAAATTTGTGACGTTGGCATTTCATAGGACGAGAATCCCACATTACAGCCCCCATACTTGGCATTCTTAGGATAACCAATCATTAAAATATCTTATTATCGGGAGGGGGGTCGGCCCCCTCTTGGAAGATATTTAAAATGAGATACAACATAACATCCTTTCTATTGGAGATTGTGTTAGTGTGCGTACAGCGCCCCTCTTGGTGGGCTGACTCAACATCATGTCACTACTAGCCATGTTGCCCTTCCATCCGAAGCAGTTCTTGATTAGGTATAGGTATAGGGGAAGTTATGTTATCTATACAGGTACTATAGGTATAGGGGAAGTTATGTTATCTATACAGGTACTATAGGTATAGGGGAAGTTATGTTATCTATACAGGTACTATAGGTATACGGGAAGTTATGTTATCTAAACAGGTATTATAGGTATAGGGGAAGTTATGTTATCTATACAGGTACTATAGGTATAGGGGAAGTTATGTTATCTATACAGGTACTATAGGTATAGGGGAAGTTATGTTATCTATACAGGTACTATAGGTATAGGGGAAGTTATGTTATCTATACAGATACTATAGGTATACGGGAAGTTATGTTATCTATACAGGTACTATAGGTATACGGGAAGTTATGTTATCTATACAGGTATTATAGGTATAGGGGAAGTTATGTTATCTATACAGGTACTATAGGTATAGGGGAAGTTATATTATCTATACAGGTACTATAGGTATAGGGGAAGTTATGTTATCTATACAGGTACTATAGGTATAGGGGAAGTTATGTTATCTATACAGGTACTATAAGTACAGGGGAAGTTATGTTATCGGTCAGAAATTTTCACCAGAATTTCATGTATCCATGACGTTAAAATAAAAGAAAAAAATGCACACTTCTTGTGGAAGTTGTATGTCTGTGTTTGACTGTCAATGATAACTCCCGTTAGAATGTATCGATACGAAATTTTATACGTATCCAGAACCCCGACACCTATCGATTTTCAGACAAATCGATCAAAGGGAAGGAGAGATTAAGGGAGATTCAACGCAAAACACTCCAATAACTGTCCTAATGGATGCATTGACAAGACAATTCATATGTAAACTCAAAACCTCATAAGGACGACACTTATTAATTTTTAGCAGAATTGTCCAAAGGGAAAAGGAGGATCAGAGGAGCGCTCAACTCAAAAACCCCAATAACTACCGATGTAATGAATTTATGGACACAAAATTTAGTATAGGAATTCATTCCTACAATTCCTATGTAACCATTTCATTCTAGCCGGTCGATTGATTGAGGGAGGAGAGTGACAACTTAATTGAATAATTCGGGGGGTTTGGAAACATGAAATTCGGGTGAAAATTGAACATCGAATTTTTGACCGATTACATAACTGCATCTATACTTTGTATAGCTGATAACTACAGGGTATTTAATACTTACATTGGCTGAGTACAAGTAGTTGGGGAGCATGGTGCTATTCAATGCTTGCCCGCTCACATCCCATATGACCAAGGACACTTCTTTGCCTGTTCGTATCAGATGTCGAACATGCAAGAAGTCCACACCGTAGGTTGGATAGTACTGTCTCGAGTAGTCATTGTTACAGAATCTTGAAATTAGAGCTGTCTGAAAATAAATAAAAAGTCATTTTAAAATCAACAGTCCATTAACCTTATCTATAATATAACTATTTTTTAGGGAAATTTTTATGAGTAATGTAAATAATGTCGAAATGATGTAAATTTTTCTTTTTATTACAGCCAATGTATCTATGAACATAGCACTCATTCCAACGTCCAACAACGTACGGTATCTTGGGTTTTACTTAGACAGCAGACTAACGTGGAATCCCCACACAAGACTCAAACGACAAGAACTCAACAGACGATATGGTCTTTTAAGAAGACTACTCACCAAAAGCACCATGGATGTATAAATACAAAAGGTCTTATGTTGCAGTTTTACAAATAATAGTTTGGTTTTTAGTTCTAGTGTGCATTATTTATTACCTACGTAAGAAATAGTCTTACCCGACCGAGGCTCTTCGTTTTTTTTTTTATCTGAAAGATGAAATAGCCTTGAGCACGTCGTCCTTCGGATTGGGTACAGCGATGGTCCCGAGCCTGTACGATGTCAGGTACTCATTAGACCCCTATCCTAGGTGAATAAAAATGTAGGGTAGGCAAAATATAGGACTCCCACACTAGAGTGACGAAAGAGCGCTCTGGTAGTAGGCGATATGACCTCGTAGTTAAAGCCCTAATAAGTGTCGT
This sequence comes from Aradus depressus, assembly GCA_963662175.1. Classification (NCBI taxonomy): domain Eukaryota; kingdom Metazoa; phylum Arthropoda; class Insecta; order Hemiptera; family Aradidae; genus Aradus; species Aradus depressus. The sequence goes on along the minus strand of OY759222.1, from coordinate 19,859,121 downwards.
CATTATGGGGTTCTTACACATACACAATTTCGTGTCATTTCTTGTGTTCACACACACACACACTCACACACACATATATAAACAGTCAGATATAAATTTAAAATATATAAATTTGTTATATATCATTTTTGGGACATCGGTGATCGGAAAACTAGAAATCCCGTTGAAAACTCTCAGAAAATTTCAGATTGATGACATGACTTCATTTTTACTTCGTATAGAAGGGGAAATACGACGTTGACAAAAACACGACAAATAAAACATTCTTATGTTATAAAACAATTTATCATAAATATTTCCATTTCTTACTTTTCCCGTTGAAGGTTCTCCGAGGATGACCAATTTAAGTTGTTTATCAAAATAATCATCATCACTTGACATTTTTACTAAAAGAAATAAACATTAATATAAAACACTACTGATAGCAGACCTATTGAAACCTTCTTGTTTGTAGTTGGGGTTGTCTTGGCAACTGGGTCACATGGTTGTTCTAAGCTCCATAGAGGGCGCCAGTAGCTCAGTGGTATGCGTGCTTGCTTAACTAAGCTCAAGATCGCAGGTTCGAAACCCGGCCGAGGCTCCTACGTTATTTTATTTGGGAGGTAAAATAAACTTAAGCACGCCGTCCTTCTGATGGGGCATTAAGCGATGATCCCGCTGTACGATGCCAGGTACTCGATAAAGGTCCTCCTACCTTAGATCAATAGAGACAAGTCCACTAGAGTGAAGAAAGAGTGCTCTGATAGTAGGTGTTATGACCTCGAAGTTAGAGCCCGGGCATGACACTTAATACTAACCTAATTATAGCACTTATTTTTTAATTGAAGAAAACAGCCGAAAATTACTTTCATTAGTCTCCTGAAATTTTGTGTATTGACCCGGCATTGATAAGATTGCCAGTCTGTTGCAGTGCTGGATTAAGCCCTGTGGAGGCCTTAGACAATCTAAATATCGGGGCTCCTTCGCGGATTCCTAAGGCTGCCTCCTATGAGATAGTTCTCGTCATCCTATAAGTCTCTCACTCCACTGGACCGATTGTTACTCTTCTGTTGCATCAGTCGAGTTTTTTACAATTCATTCATATACAAGTCATTATTGTTACCAGGTTAGGTTAGGTTTTATGACTCATGCCCGGGCTTTAACTACGAGGTCATATCGCCTATTACCAGAGCGCTCTTTCGTCACTCTGGTGGACATGAGCCCGACTCTACTGTGGGAGTCCTAAATTTTGCCTATGCTAAATCTTTATTCACCTGGGTAGGGGTCTTTAACGAGTACCTGATATCGTACAGGTTCGGGACCATCGCTTAACCGACCATCCGAAGGACGGCGTGCTTAACTTTATTTTACCTCCCAGATAAAATAAACTAATGGCCTCGGTTGGGTTTCGAACCCACGTTCTTGAGCTCAGAAGGCAAGCACGCATACCACTGAGCTACCGGCGCCCTCTTATTGTTACCATGTTTCGCATTATTATTCTTACTTGTTTTTCTAATTTTTATTCTTTATTTCTCTTTATCGTTTTTCTCTAGTTTATTATATTGTTTTACTCATTGCCTGTTTTTAACATTTAGTATTTATTCCTAGAGACCTCTTTTATTTTATTTTTATTCTTCTCAACTGGTTGATATTTGTATACTCTTGTTAATTCTTTATATTATTATTCTTCTATATATTATTATGTCCCAAAATAAAGATTATTTTTCATTTCATTTCAGATTATTTCCTAATACGTTTTATTTTTACCAACCGGTCATTGAATCAGATCATCAGTAATGCAATTCCAATAACCTGTTGATCATTTACATAAAAAAAAAAAAAAAACTTTTTTTTCAGTAAATGATCAACAAAGACTTAGTCTTAACAACTTCTAAGTTGAGGAACGCGGACATATTGTGGAAACTTGTAATAAATGAATAAAACAAACTTATTTTTTGAAATATTGTCTATGTCCATACATATATAACTACCGGTTTCGCCTTTATACCGTCGTCAGGTCTAGTTATGAACTAAGTCAGTTTGCAGAGAGCGACCCTTCAAATACATCTCAGGTCAAAGGGTGCTATTAAAACTTGGGAGTCCCCCGGCTGTACCGTTAGCTAACTCATGAAATATTTCTTAACAAAACCTAGTTTTAAATTTACATAAAACAATATCACTAGACTAATACGGGGAAAATAACAAATAAATAAGAACAAATACAAGTAAATAATAAAAAATAGAAATAAAATTAATAATAATATTAAGATTTGGATAACTTGAAACATATATGTGGAACCAAATATTAATAACAGATAATACAAACATATATGTGGAAACAGAACTGGTTCAGGGTGTTAACAAAGGGGAATAGTTGAAATAAATTTGGTCATTCATGCAAATGTTCCTTTTGGTAGCTTTATTTATTTCTAATTGCTCTAAGCTATTGAGTAGCCTGCTTTTTGAGCAATAGTGGAGATATTTGATGCCTGTAGATGGGTCGAAAGTGTTTTATTCGTTGTTCCACAGAGCCTACCCAATTCCAATGACACAACAATCAAAAGATAAAGAACTTAAGATTATTAAGGAAATAGCCAAAAACAATAGCTACCCACAAAAAACAATAAATAAAATTGAAAATAAGGTCAAAATTAATAATTTTAGGAACAAACTGACCAAATTAGAAACACAAAATAAAGTTTATAATAAATGGGTCAGCTTAACTTACCACGGAAAAATTTCTGAAAAAATAGGTAAAGAGTTGAAAAAAGAAGGTTTCAATATCGGGTTTAAAACTATCAATCCCATAAGCCAGTGCCTAGAGAGAGGTAGGGACAAAACAGATATTGAAAATAAAAGCGGTGTTTATAGTCTAGAGTGTGCGACGTGCAGTCAATTATACATTGGACAGACAGGACGTCGTTTTAGGGAAAGAATTAAAGAACACACGGCCGAAGTAAAGAACCGAGGAAACCGTTCTACATTCGCGACCCACATAATTGACAATAGCCACACTTTCGACCCATCTACAGGCATCAAATATCTCCATTATTAGAAATTAGAAATAAATAAAGCTACCAAAAGGAACATTTGCATGAATGACCAAATTTATTTCAACTATTCCCCTTTGTTAACACCCTGAACCAGTTCTGTTTCCACATATATGTTTGTATTATCTGTTATTAATATTTGGTTCCACATATATGTTTCAAGTTATCCAAATTTTAATATTATTATTAATTTTATTTCTATTTTTTATTATTTACTTGTATTTGTTCTTATTCATTTGTTATTTTCCCCGTATTAGTCTAGTGATATTGTTTTATGTAAATTTAAAACTAGGTTTTGTTAAGAAATATTTCATGAGTTAGCTAACGGTACAGCCGGGGGACTCCCAAGTTTTAATAGCACCCTTTGACCTGAGATGTATTTGAAGGGTCGCTCTCTGTAAACTGACTTAGTTCATAACTAGACCTGACGATGGTATAAAGCCGAAACCGGTAGTTATATGTATATATATCTTTAGTGGAATAGACAATATTTCAAAAAATAAGTTGGTTTTATTCACTTAGTCTTAAGTCAAAAAGATTTGTCTTTTCATCTTATAAACAGTATATTTTTAAGTCAATTAAAAATTTTCAACATTTAGCAAAAGTGGTAACCAGAAATATTCATATTATAATTTGTATAACTGAGAAACTTTAAGATAAAGGATAGGATAAAAAGCAAAATAGTTGTTTATAGATTAATATTTCACAACGGCCATTATGGGATTATGGGGCCTCCCAGAGGCGCGGGGCTCATAGGCAACTGCCTACATTGCCTTTATTAATCCGGCACTGGTCTGTTGTAATAATTTATGCCAAAGAACTCAGTTAGGTTTCCAAAGTTGATCTCATAAGAGAAGTTGTGAGGCAACCTTGATGCCAGTAGAAGGGCAGAAATCTTTTATGTGTTGGCAAGACTGACGTACCCACTAAAGAACTGTTATCCTTGAGGTCTCTCTCTTGATATCTATCTACTTCTAGTTTGAATAACGTTTTTTTAGGACCATAACAAGTTGCAAGTTTTATACTTTCAAATAGGAAATACATGTATTTAACCGTCCCTCAGGGAGTTGATGGATAAAATTAATAATAATGAAATAATAATTAAATAAACAAATAAAAATCAATTAGAATTACCACATTTCCTGTAGAAATTGTATATCTCTGATCTTTTACTAAATTTTGATTTCTACAGTATTTTTTGAAAAGGGGCTCTAAAAAAATATCAAAAGTTCAAGACATGTAATTTTGAAGAAAGTCCAAGTAATTAAAAAAAAAGTTCAAATAATCTCTTTTCATTTGGATTTCTAAAGAGATGCCATATCGTTTTTCTAAATTTTGCAAAACTATTAAATCGAATCCAAAGGTATCAATTATCTTACTGGGTTAACAGGGGAAATTAATAGCATATAATTTACGAGAACAAATAATTGGGTTTAGTTACTTAAACTAATAATTGGGATTATTTACATAATAAAACTAATAACTAAGAGATTTAAAAAAATCAAATTATCTACAAAAATAAATCTTACTAGCTAATTTTTACATTTATGTTTTAGTATATTTTCTTTCTAAATACTGGCCATTCTTCAAATTTAAGTTATTTTAGGGCATATAAAAAAATTAATGTACCTCCTTTGTGCATGTATTTCAATTAAAACTACAAATAATCACAATTAATTCACTACAACTTAGTTCTCCTTCAGCCTAAACTCTCACTCCATCTCAACTCAGACCGTCTCACCTCAACCCAGACCAAGACTCCTCTACACTCATTCAAAACAGCTGATGGTCGTGTTTTGTTTTTTATTCATGGTGTCACCGCACTTAGAGATGGCAGGTGAACGGGTTCTTCAGGGTAGAAAGAAATGAGACATCTTCTGTAGGTCTGGAGGTGGTTCTCGTTCTCTGGTTTCTGATAGTCTGCCCTTATGGGCTGGGACCGCCGTATTTATACCTGGGTCAGGTACCTCCAGTACCCCCCACTCTCACACCGGGGTGCAGGAGTAGTGGGGGGTGACTGGTGGCGCTTCCTACCCTGGGACAACTACTGGTGGTAACATTCCCCCCCAACTTCGAAGAACGAGAACCATCTCTTGTTTATTATGAAAATAATACAAAGTATGTACAATAATTATTATAATATATATTATATATATATATATATATATATATTTTTTTTATTATTATTATTTATTTTTATCGATTTGAAGTGGTTGCTCTTCCTAGCCCCGGTGCTGTGGTCGCTGGTTGGTGGTCATGTGGATCCAGCTCCAGGGGGTCCGACTGTTGCCGTCCCTCCTCGTCCCGTTCCCGAGGTTCGGTGAGCTCAGGTTGTACCGCCCTAGGTGCCGGCCGAAGATCGAGGACGTGTACCTTCACGGGAGTGTGGGCTTCATCCTCTCGCTCCACCCAATAGCAATGTTCCCCCGCTGGGATGATAATCTTCCGAGGGCCAAGCCATAATGGATGGAGACCTCTTCCTCGAGGCCTGCAGCGCAGCATCACCTGGTCTCCAGTTTCAAATCGCGGGGGGTTACGCGGTTTCCGTCCGGTATATCGCCTCCGATACTTTTCTTGTTGAGCCAGAACGTCGCGTTGGACCTCCCTCACGGGTCGATTGGCCACATTTGTTCGTGGGGCGCTCCACTCACCAGGCCGAGTGATTTCGTGGCCGAACAGCACTTGACTTGGGGTTTGTCCAGTTGCAGCGTTGGCTCGGCATCGCAGTTGGAAAGCGGCTGTAGCCACATGTTCTCCCCAGGGGTGGTTTGGCTGCTGCAATCTCAGAGCTCGTAAACTTTTTTTAAGCTCCTGGTTTCGCCGCTCCGCAGGGTTGGCCCGTGGGTGGTAGACCGCTGTAGTAAAATGTTGGATGTGCCAAGTCCGTAGTGCTTTCTTGAACTGTGCGCTGATGAATTGTCGGCCATTGTCGGTAATGAGGGTCCGCGGAAACCCGAAGCGTCGGAACACCTCGTCCCGTAGCTTGCGGATGACGACCTCAGCAGCGCTCGATTTTGTCGGAAAGGCTTCGGTCCATTTGGTGAAGAGGTCGGTTACCACCAATATAAATCGATGGCTCTGACTGTCTTCCTCGTAGGGTCCCATGAAGTCTACTGCAACTGTCTCGAAGGGTCGTGTAGGAACGTGTGATTGCAGAGGTGGTTCCGGTTGGGCAGCTCCTCTCTTGATACATGTGCACAGGAGACAGTAGCGGACGTAATTTTGCACGTTCTTTTTCATCCTGGGCCAGTAGTAATGAAGTTTCAGTGCCCTTAATGTCTCCTCGGCGCCCGGATGTCCAGCTGAAGCACTGCCATGGTGCTCGTGCAACACTCTTTCCTTCACGTCCTCCGGGACGTATAGCTTATTCTCGAACAAGAGAGATCCATCGTCTACTTTAGTGTGTCGTAGCAAAAGACTCTCCTGGGCGGTGGGTTGTCCTCCTCTTTGGGCCTCCTGCAGCTTGGCGATTAATGCGCGGCACTCTGTATCTTTAGATTGGGCTTGTCTCACCTCATCAGCTAGTGTGATACCCTCTAGGGTTTGCACCATGGGTAACTAACCTGGGGCTTCCCCGACAGAAGCTTGACCTGGAAGTCCCGCTGGAGGGAGGATCCTATCTATTTCTTCGTAGAGGTCTTCATCTTCCTCACTCCCGGCAGGATGTCGGTTCGACAGTAAAAGAGAATTCCTGCAAAAGTAGACTCCACCTGGTCAGCTTTGACTGCGCGTCGCGCGACCGGTCAAGCCATACCAAGGCCTTACTATCTGTTCTCAGTTTAAAAGGCCGATCCTCCAAGTACTGCCGATACTTCTTGATTGCCCAGATCACTGCCATACATTCTTGTTCATTGATGTGGTAGCGCTTCTGAGGTCCCGTCAGCTTAGCGCTAGAGTAGGAGATTATTCGCCTCTGTTTATCTACATCCTGGTATAGCACTGCTGCGATGCCCTCCCCACTGGCATCGGTCTGAATGACGTAGGGAAGAGCAGGGTCCGGGCGGTGTAAAGTGAGTGGTCGATTCAGGGCGGCTTTGGTTTCCTCAAATGACCTCTGAGCTAAGGGATCCCAACGAAAAGCCTTTTTTTCCGATAGGAGGTCCTCGAGGGGGGCCACGAGGATGGTGTAATTCTCCAAATATTCTCGCAGCCATCCACATACACCTAGAAAACTTCGCAACTCCTTCCTGGTCTTGGGCACTGGGAAACTCTGTATAGCGTCGAGATGCCTCGGTTCCGGATAGTTCCCGTCGGTGGCGATTCGGTGACCCAGGTATGTGAGTTCCTCCTTCCCGAAGTGATACTTCTCCAGGGAACAGCCGAGACCGTGCTCCCGTAATCGTTCCAAAACCAGACGAAGATGGGTAAGATGTTCTTCGTAGTTGTTTGAGAACACCAGTACATCGACCAGGTAAACCCTAGAAAATATCCCAAAACCCTCTAAAACTTGGGTCATTAATTTCTGGAATGTAGCTGGTGCCGTTTTCAGGCCGAATGGCATGACCTTAAACTGATAGGTTGCTCCGTCATGGGTTGCGAAGGTTGTGAACTTCCTATCGCTCTTCCTGAGCGGTGTTTGCCAGTATCCAGAGCGTAGATCCAGGCTAGAGAAAACGCGAGCAGGCCCAGTCGCGGATCGCATCTTGGATGAGGGGAAGAGGAGCTGCTTCGTCGCTCGTGAGGGCGTTGAGCCGTCTGAAGTCAACGCGAAGCGTGGCCGACCATCCTTCTTTTTCACCACTACTACAGGCGAGCAGTAGGGACTGGAACTACGCTCGATGACCCCGCTGGCTAACATCTCGTCGACTTGTGCCTGTATCAGCTGTTTCTTCGCCTCGCTGCAGGGGTAGGGTCGAAGGGCAAACGGTTGGTGAGGCGTCAGTTGGATACGATGTTGCACCGCTCGAGCAGTGCCCACAGAAAGCCCGCTAAAGGTAGACGCAAAATTCTGGCACAGAGTTTCAAACTTAGGTCTTAGGCTTTGGGGAAATCCACTTTGTGGGGTCGCTCTCGGTAACACCTGTGCGGTTCTGGGCGATGTAGTACTCCAGTAGACGGTGTGTCTGGGAGTGCGTCCCAGGTGTGTACATCGATGCCCATATTCCATGGTGGCGGCACAACTTTCTAGGAAGGGTGCTCCCAGTATTATGTCGCTAGCCAGAGTTGAACACGCAAAGAATTCGGCATCATAAACCACATCCTGTATTCCTAGCGGGACTAAGAGGGGCCCACTAACCTTCATTTTGGACCGACCATCGGCCATGGTCACAAAAGTAATTGACCCTGACGAAGAAGGCGGGATCAATTTGGTGTTTATCAAGTTGTACGACGCCCCGGAATCAATTAGAGCGAGGTACGATCCCCCCTTGATCTGTACCTGGAGGCGTGGTAGGTTGGGGAGTGAGCCAGTGGAAAGTGTTACGGGGGTCGGAGGGCAATTGGGGCTTATTTCGGTCCGGCCCCTAGGAAGTTTTCCGACTTCGACTTAGTCCTGGCCTGTTGACGGTAGCGGATCCCTTCCTGAATTCTAATAGCCGATCCAACAAAATGCTCGAAGCTCCAAAATTCACCGACCGCATCGAGGGTTTGTTGTATCCGAGGCTTCAACTGTCTTGTCAGATGAGACACCATCATCTGCCACTGTTCCGCGGGATAGAGCCGCCTCCATAGAACATGCTGGCTGCGCAGGTATTCGCCAACGTCATCAGATGTGTTTTGGACGGAATTGAGGAGCTTCTGCCGGAGGCGGACCAAGTGGGTGTTGCCGTCGAAACGCTCGAGAATCCGTGCCTTAAGGTCCGTGTAGCCGTCTATGTGGTCGTAAGGCGCGTTAAAGGACTCCGCGTCCCCTCTTAGCTGCTTTTTCGCCAGTACATAGAGGCCCCAGCCAGAGGGAGAATAGCCATACCGGATTCCAACACCCTCAAGCCGTTTGAAGAACACTTTTGGGTCTTCAAAATCCCGACCGGAAAACGTTGGCAAAAAGTCTGCAGGTGTTAATAGAGGGGGCTCAGGAGTTGGGACCACTTTAAAATGTTGTGAATGGGGTACCTGGTTTGAGTCCGCTGTCACTGGGAGCTGTCGTGGCATTCCATCAGCTATGAATGATGCGGGCTGCCGATCTGGAACCTCCAAGCGGCTGGATGTGGGCCCTGCAGCAATTGTAGGAGGCCGATCGTTCAGCGAAGCAGTGAGGTCGGCGGCGTTGATCAGACTGGAGCGTAGGGCCTGGAGCGTGTTTGCCGTATTAGGGCAGACGTCAAGGCGATGGAAGTAGTCCAGAGCCTTTCTTAGAGTCAGCTGTAGAGAGCTGAGGACCGACGGAGTAGTGTCCAGGTCAGACAACGGCGCTACGTCGGGATGTCTAGTCTGATGCACCGCGAAGCTCATCTGCAGTGCGTCAAGAGGAGCTGTCGGCTGCATCACATAGCTCCTGGAGGAATGCTGCATTGCTGTGGCAGTACAGCAGTCAGGTTGATGGCCAGGGATGGATTCGAGCGGCACGGAGGACAACTGTGAGGGGCAGCTCTTCTGCTGGTAATTCTGCGCTGATTCGAAGGGCGCAGCGGAATACTGCGCCACTGTGGAGGGTCGGTAGGCAGCTTGACGGCCTAGCGATGAATCAAACGGCACAGTTGCGGACAGCGGCGGGAGGCGGCTGTCCTGCTGGACGTTCTGTGCTGATTCGCAGGGCGCAGCGGAATTCTGCGCCACGGTGGGAGGCCGGTAGGCAGCTTGACGGCCGAGCGATGACTCAAACGGCACAGTTGCGGACAGCAGCGGGAGGCGGCTGTCCTGCTGGAAGTTCTGCGCTGACTCGCAGGGCGCAGCTGGATATTGTGGCACTGTGCGGGGCCGGTAGGCAGGTTGACGGCCAGGCGAGGCGTCACGCAGCACAGTAGGGGACAGCTGCGAGAGGCAGTTGTCCTGCGGGAAGTTCTGCGCTGACTCACTGGGCAGAGCAGAATACTGCGCCAGTGTGGAGGGCCGGCAGGCAGGATGCCGGCCGGGCGATGACCCACGCAGTGTAGTATTGGACAGCTGCGAGAGGCAGCTGTCTTGCGGGAGGTTCTGCGCAGACTTACTGGGCACCGGAGAATACTGCGCCAGTGTGGAGGGCCGGCAGGCAGGTTGCCCAGGGGATGGCTCAGGTGGTGGACGGTTGGTCCTGGAAGGCGAGGTTGGAAGAGGGTACACTGGAGGGACAGGTCTGAGTGACACCCGTACTGACGATGGTCGGAGAGGCAGAGGTTGCGCTCGCCGTTGCCATCTGAGCAGAGGGTGTACACTGAGTGGTTGCCTCAGCAGGGCCCGACATCTCTGCACTCGACTCCATCGTAGTCATGCTCCTTAGGATCATGAGGTCGGTCGTTGGGCGCCAATATGTCACCGCACTTAGAGATGGCAGGTGAACGGGTTCTTCAGGGTAGAAAGAAATGAGACATCTTCTGTAGGTCTGGAGGTGGTTCTCGTTCTCTGGTTTCTGATAGTCTGCCCTTATGGGCTGGGACCGCCGTATTTATACCTGGGTCAGGTACCTCCAGTACCCCCCACTCTCACACCGGGGTGCAGGAGTAGTGGGGGGTGACTGGTGGCGCTTCCTACCCTGGGACAACTACTGGTGGTAACAATGGGTTGTTTTAAAACAAAATGCATTCATATATTTATTTACTAATTTAGTTGCTTTATTGTGTTTTATATAAATAAATATAATTAATTTTTATAATATTAATAATTTCAATGTGTGTATTTTGTATAAATCACAGAATATACAATTATTCAATAAATTTTTTTTTTGAGGGCGCCATCAGCTCAGAGGCAAAATTTAGGACTTCCATAGTAGAGTCGGACTATGACCACCAGAGCGACGAAAGAGCGCTCTGGTAAGAAGGCGATACCTTGTAGCTAAAAGCCCGGACATGAGTCATAATAGCTAGCAATATAAGTAATGATAGCGTATTATGTATTTATTTTACTTAACTGATAATTCATTTGTTGTAACTAATTTTTTGACAATAATTGTCGTGTAATTACAATGTAATCCCAATTAGAAAACCCGGATATTCAATTATTTTAGGGCCTACAACTGAAAAATTGTTGACAATAATTATAGTCTTATGGGGCATCAATAACATGACACGGCACGAAGTAAAGACACCACCACAGTCAGATCTAGCATGATCACTCGACGCAGAAACTAATCTACCCCCTCCTCAACTTAGAGCGGCTGCGCACTGACTTTGCTATGCATGATGTATATCCGTTCGTTTTTTTGTCACAATTTCATCAAATTAAACATCAATTACGGAGACAAATAACTTTTTGAGCTGCGAAAGAGACGAGAGGTAGGGAGTGAGGAGATGGATAATAAGCTTTTTATTCTTTGTCTGGATATCGCACATGATCAAGTGATATAACGCAAAGTTACTCCCGGGCAACGCTGAGCAACCTGCTAGTCTCAAGAAACACATTTCAAGTTGATATATTCAACCTATTGGAGAGTTACTAACTCAAGTCAAGAAGACTGAACACGATTCGTACGTGGCCTGCATCTGTAGATGGTATCTTCCCTATTTTGTGATTAGAATTCAGTTCCGCAAGTCTTCGTCTACCTTCCACGGTATAGCAACCTGGATCTAATCGTTCTGCCATAGTTAATGGTTAGAGTCTTAGTTCTTTGGATTCAAGATCGGTGAATCATCTGCAATATACATTTCCCCTCTGGAAATATTTATAATTAATTAATATTTCTGTAGATACCACTCGAAACCCATTTTTTAAAACGTTTCCTTGATCTACACAAAAACGGTTAGTCACATCAAAAAATTTGTCCTTACAAAAAATGTTCCTTATAAAATATAAAACCGTCAAATGTCTCTCAGATTTGAGATAGGACCAATATTAACAAAGTTACAGGGTTTCAAAGAATTTACAATAAATCGCCTACCAACAGTGCGCTCTAGTAGACATGAGTCTCTAGTTCTAGATTGTATGCAGGTTTAGATGCAGTTAACAAGTAATTGACATCGCACAAGATCGGGATCATTAACGTCCCCCATGCTGAAGGTTCTTTATACACTAGAACCTCTTAAACCTCGATAAGTCGAAAACCTCCAAAACTCGAAAAAAAGTTTTGTTCCTTTCCCTTCAAGCCCCAAAACCTCCATTACTCGAAATCTCAACCCTCTATTAGTCGAAATAATCAGTGAGTCCCTACAAGCCATTTTGGTAGGTACATTTTCCCTCTATAACTCGAAAAAATAAATTGTACCTCTGTATCTGGAACATAGCAATGTTTTATTTTACAACCTTTACAACTCGATTATTTGAAACTTATTAGCTCTATAGCTCGAAGAAAAATAAGTTACCGACTTTAAGAATTTGCCGACAATGTACACCATTGTTTCTTAGAAAACAATTTAGGTGTATACAATAAATAGGATTACCAATTCTAAGAAAAGATAAAGGATATTATTACTGATTTCATTTGAACTTTAGCGAAGCAAGTCATTTGTTGTCGATTGAAAAATTGTCAGAAGTAGTTTGGTTCTACCGCAATACACATCAATTTTTACAACAGTTTACGAATAAAATTGTTAAAACATGAGTGCTGTGAAACGTAAACCGAAAACTTTGAGTCTCGCTGAAAAGTTAGAAATGCTCGAAGCTGTCAAAAGAAGAAAGATGTTGCTGAACAATTTGGCCTACCAATGAGTACTCTGTCAACAATAATAAAAAATGTAACTTGAATTTTTATTTATTTCACCTCTCTAACTCAAAATTAGTTAGAATGAATTTTAACCTCTACAAGTCGAATCAAAATCCGCCCAAGTCGAAATCCTCCATAAGTCGAAAACTCTATAACTCGAATTTTTCGGCGTCTCCCTTGATGTTCGACTTATAGAGGTTCTACTGTATATCAGAAAATCGAGGGTCTCAGCCAATCGTTTCGACAAACACGCCTAAGCTAACGGATAAAAATATCTGATGTGGCCGTAACAGGCCCTCCACAGGCGACCTTCACCACCAAAAATGTACCATTGCTTTAATTGAAAAAATAAAAAATAAAATTGTTAGCTTCAATTTGTTGAATCAAGATAACAATTAGTATAACTAAACTGACAATAGGATTAATAGTTTGAGCATTGTAGTCTTGTTAGCGGTAGGGGGCCAAGTGTAGACCGTCAGAGGAAGTGTGATGCGAACCTGTCAATCCTAGTTCATAGACAATAGAAAGACGTCGTCGGTCAATCACCGACAATGAACTTCCCCAGCGTTACTTAGTTGAAGATCAATAGGTTTCTTATTACTCAGGGACATCTTGGCACGGCTGGGGTTCTATCGATACCACAAAGTATCGATACATTTACTCATGAGTAGTATCGAATCAAACTTTCGATACTACTCAGGTATCGAATAAAAAGTATCGATACCTACACGTATCGATTGAATTTAGTAGTTCGTTATAATTAATTTTAAAAAATCTATAAATTTAGGTTAGGTTTTATGACTCATGCCCGGGCTTTAACTACGAGGTCATATCGCCTACTACCAGAGCGCTCTTTCGTCACTCTGGTGGACATGAGCCCGACTCTACTGTGGGAGTCCTAAATTTTGCCTACCCTAATTTTTTTATTCATCTAGGGTAGGGGTCTTTAACGAGTACATGACATCGTACAGGCTCGGGACCATCGCTTAACGTCCCATCCGAAGGACGGCGTGCTTAAGTTTATTTTACCTCCCAGATAAAATAAACTAAGGGCCTCGGTCGGGCTACGAACCCACGACCTTGAGCTCAGAAGTCAAGCACGCATACCACTGAGCTACCGGCGCCCTCGAAATTAATAAAAATAAATCTATAAATTTAAATAAAAATCGTATTGCATCAAGTACTTCGTTACGATTAATTTTAAACCATGTCTAATATATATACCTATATAATAATAATAAAAAACACAATACAATTTGAAAGATATAGATAAATGAGTTATTGTAGTGGGCATAAGAAACAAATAAATAAAATCGAATAAGATAAAATTATATTATTAAAAACATTCTGAATGTAATAAAAAAATCTTATAAAATAAACATACAATTTATTTTTACTAAGGATAAAAAACTACTGGAGACTATTCGTATTTCGACAATATTTCACTACCTACTTTAAAACACTTTTTGCAAGTCACTCAGATCGAAACGTTCTTATGGTGGGTTGCACCAACCAGGATCAACTTGCGAGATTACTTAATCTTGGATCAGTTTGATCTTGGATCAAATATTTTATTTCGTTTCACCAACCATTATAGACGAGTGTTAATCCCGGATCAACTGATCTAGGATAGTGATCCGAAACGCATAGAGGTAGGAAGAAATAATCGATACTTCGATGGAAAGGTTAGGAAATCATAACATCAAGTAACCTTTGTCTTGCATTTTACGTTAGTTTCTTTTAACGTTAGTTTCTTTTAACAATGACGAAAAGGTCAGCAAATTTTTCCCTGCGGGAAAAAGATTTCCTTCTGGAGCTTTGTACTGAGGAATTATCTCAACAAATAATTGAATGCAAGGAAACGGATAAGGTTTTCTTAAAACAAAAAAACCAAGAATGGGAAAAGGTTCGGGAGAAACTCAATCATGAATTTCCCCTGTCCGCGAAGAGAAGTGTGGAACAGCTGAAGCTATTATATAAAAATACAAAAGCTCGAGCTAAGAAAAGGATAGCTGAAAGTAAGGTAAGTCAAACTTAATTTATTTTCAGTTGCCTTATTTATTCTTGAACTAATTTGAATGAAAATTATCCATGTTAAAGAAGAGAGTACACATATCTGCAAAATTTCCAAAAAAAAACTTATTTCTGCTATTACAATTTTAATTTTGTTACTATTGCTTGTACAAGAAAACTAAAAATACCGGAAAACCTAGTTTTTTGTAAAGAATCTGAAAATCCTAATTAAAAATTTGTAAAAATTAAATTTTTTTACGATTTAATTTTACTGAGGTGTGTGTTGTGTCAATGTTTAAGCCTAATTCTGAAACGTTCTTTTACCCTATTTTTAAATTTTCTCCTAGTTTGACATACATAAACAAAATTACAAAAACTACATTTTAGATAGTAAACCCCAATTTTTTCTTCTTTTTTTCTTTAGTGCTCTTGAGATGGTTTTATAATGTATTATTGGTTCTGGAACCTACCCAACAGTCCTCTTTTTTAAGTACATCGTCTCTGATTGTTAGCAGTACCGAAAGTACTCCCATATTATATACAGCCAGTAACAAAAATGTTCGGACGGTTTGATTTTTCAATAAAAAATTATAATAATTAAATGCAAAAGTAATAAAAAATAATTTAAAAAAATAATTAAAGCCATTTTTCAATCAAGAATAAGAATTCAAAAGTGGGTTAGGATAAAGGAAAAACAGCTTTGATTAGAACAAATAAATATTTTAATTTAATAAATTTTATAACAAGTAATGTAGGTAACAAAAATTTTCGGACAAAAATGTAAACAACTATAAATAAATTCAATGTTTTTTTTACGATTTCACAAATTCAAAAACCATAATGTTAATTAATATTTGGTTGGGTACCCTTTTTGTGTAATAACATGTGATGTACACTACGGAACATTTTTTTAATGAATATTTTATGAATAAAAAGTAATTTTTTTTATTATAATCTAATATCATATATATATTAGATATATATCAAGGTGTTTGAGAAACAAAACAAGAAAACATATAAAAAACAGCTGTGAAATAGTGGTAAAATGTAATGGAGTCGTGAGCTAGCTCTTAAACGGTGCATGTGGTTTTGATATTTTTAAATAAAATGAAGTTGAACAATTAGATGAAAGTTGACTGGGGTGGAATTAAAGTGTGAAGAGTTGACGGGGTATGGTTTGTGTGGTAGAGGCGTCGAGAAGGTACAATTAATAATATATATTTTTCAATATGCCCAAATAAAAATAATAATAGTTTTTAAGTATTTAGTTAAATGATTTTGTTGCTTTGTTTTTCTTTTGCTTTGTTCAATGTTTAGTTGTTTTTATTAGAATGTGCAAATAAAACAAATAACCCAAATATTTGTCCTCTTCAAATTCTATCCTATTCATCTTCCCTGTTGTCCCAGTAGTATCATTTAAAAAACCTTTGGATTAGAAATTAATATTATTTAAAAATTGGTATCTCTTTGTGAATCCAAGTGTAAAGTTTGTTAAATTGAATTTTTTTCGTTGTATACGTGTACTTTCTTAAAAATTGCACGTCTAAAATTATTGATAATATTTTTTTAGGGCAATTTTCGGCAAACTACTGTAGAAATCAAAATTTAAATAAACAAAAGAGATCAAATTTCTACAGGAAATGTGGTAGCAAACAAGTTATTATCACATTTTTGGCATATCCCTTGTGTGGACGATTTTCGCCACAAAGCCCCATCATATTTTGGCAAAACCTTGATGGGAGAATTTTTTTTTATATTAATTAAAGTAGGGAAACAGGTTGAAAAAGATGAAAAGGATAGAATAGAGACAAATAAGGGTTACATTTAATTTTGAGAAATAATTTTTTTTTGCCAACTTCAAAAGAAGGTTACTATTTTATATAACATTGTTTTTGTTTAGTAATTATATATTTAGTAAAGTAAGAAAATGCCAATTACCAGAGGACAAGCGAGATTAGAGGAGGAAAGTAGAGAGGAAGGGTCAAGTTCGGAGGAAAGATCCGATATGGAGTTATCGGAAGATAGAGAAAGGGAGACTCCAGCCGCAATGGAGTCCATGCAGGGTACAGGTGAGGAGTCGCAAGGGGAGGGGGTAAATAAAGATAAAGAAAAAGAGGGCATTGCTGCTCCTGATATGGAATGGCTCCGTGTTGTGTTGACAAAGTTAACTGGGGATATTGGAAATATCAATCAAAAAATAGAAGAACAGGGAAAAGAATTAAGGGGGGATATTGGAAATATCAACCAAAAAATGGAAGAGCAAAGTAATAAATTAGGAAATTTAGAGACAAATTTAAAAAGGGAAATGGGGGACAAATTAGGAAAATTAGAGACAAATTTAAGAGGCGACATTAAAAATTTGGAAGCGAGATTAGATAAAAAGGTGGACAATTTGATGAACCAATTAGAGAAAATTCAAATAGAAAATGAAAGAGTTGAAAGTAGGATAAATAAAGCAGGAGAAAACTTAGAAAAGCACTTTATTCAAAAAATTAACAAGTTGGATGAAGGGAATTCTGAAGTAGAAAAAGAGGTTCTTATTATTGACAGTCAGTCACAAGTTGATGAGGTAGAAGGAACAGAGAATAACAGTGGGGAGGAACAGACCCAAATTTTAGAGAAAGATGTGGAGGAAGAGAGTCAAAATGTAGAAAAATTAGAATTAAGTGAAATTCAAGAAAATATGATTAATATTGATGTGGATGGACAGAGTGAAAGGAACATTTTGATGTTATTAGACAAAACAAACGAACAGACTGAGGACAACAAACAAAAGACAAATTTTAATTTTAAAGAAAATATAGTTAAAACTTACAGACAAACTGGAAATAGAAAGGAGGCTAATAAAAGTTATAAGAACAATTTTAAAAAGAGAGTAAAAGCATTCAAACAGGTATTAAGGACAAAATTAACACTGAACAAATATTTAGAGAAGGGGGAGGGGATTTTTAAAGACATAATTCGCCGGGGCATCCGGAAAAAGATAAAATTAAATTTGGGCTTTGCAATATAATTGCATTAGCCACTTTTTATAGTGAACCTATTTTTTTTTGCAACTCGGATGAGTTTGAGGAAATGACTGACAGACTAACATGACAGAATTAGGATTAATTTAAAATATGACGAAGTGACCATGGACTAATATAATAGTATGGATGATACATTTATTTTTGGATGAGAGAATTTTGGTACATGAAGAGTATGAATGAATTTTGGTATAGTTCTGCGTTTAAATTAATTAGGATTTAAATTAATTAGGATTTACATTTTTTTAGGATTAGATTAGATATTAGGATCAGTATAAAAATTAATCTAAGATTATATTTAAGGATTAGTCATCCAAATTTAATATATACAAATTATTTATTTGAGACTTACTTGTTAATAACGATTTTATTGAAAATTAAAACATATATATATACAGCTGATTTTGAACGAACATAATATGGAAGAAGATAGATTTTTTTTATTATATTTTTTTATTACAAATGTTAGAAAGATAAAATCAGCAGGCTGAGAGATGCCTAGATCTCTTTGGAGACATGACGAACTTCCTGAGGCCGAGTCAAGGGGACAGATTCTCTGTTTCGGAACTGTTCAGCTAGGATACCGGACGTGACTAAATCATAATAATATTATAAATTAGAAAGACGAACGAAAATGTATATAAGCCTTGAAAGGATAATATATTATATAAATTGTATGTATGCATAGGTTAGTAAATTTTTGTTATTATAAATTCTATTATTTAGACAATTTCATTTATTATTCTGAGTAACATGTTTTTCTACGTAAATTTGTTTAATAGAGAGAGTAGATGGGAAGAGTTGTAGGAGCAAATTATATAACTTTAGGAATAGGAACAAACAAAGGGTAATATTAATTAGAGAAGTTTTGAATTAATTGCTGATGACATTCTTTTAGACGTCGGGATTATATAGATTTGTTTTGGGAGATATTATTTTTAATTCTAGTAAGAACTAGCGATATATTGGAGATATATATTTTTTTTCTGCATGGAAGATGATTTTTGTATGTCGACTAGAAAGAACTAGCGATATAATGGAGATTTATATTGTAGTGTTGGTTGCCTACCTGAGATAGGAGGAACCGTATTTTTGCTACGTCAACGATGAAGTTATTATTATTAGGGAGTTATTAGTAGAGAAGGAAGTTGAAGTAAAAATATATGTGAGATACATTTTTTTTTTAGTTAGGAAGTATGAAGGACGTCTCAAAGAATTTAATACCTCAAAAGACAAGTACTATATATATATTAAATAAATTAAATTTGTATTCCTTATTACCCGGCGTGAGGCCTAATTTTGATTGTTTAGTAATATTTTGGAAGTGTGATGAAGTAAAACCGAAGGATTTATTTAATTTTTATTTCAAGTAAATTTTTTTATATACAATCTTTTTATATAATTATTTTGAATACATACAATTGTATATTGATGGTAAAGGCGGAAAGTAAAATTAATTGGCAATTTCTTAAATCTGCATCCAACTTGATTATTTCCAAACTTGATTTCATGACTATGACTGATCCTGTAAATATGTAAAAATTTAGTATTATATTTTTTTTATGTTCAATTAGTTCAAATTTTTATAAATTTAAGTTAACATTTTCTTTAGGTTAAGCATTAATTGTAAATTTTTAGATTAAGATTGTTTTTGTTTATTAGAAATTAGGTACGTATATATATAAGTTTAATAATTGTAAATAGTAATAAAAAAAAAATAAAAAAATGGGCATATATGTATAAAAAGAGCGTCGAATTGGGCATATAAAAAATAAATCAGTGAGTGTAAGTGAGAGAGAGACTTCGATACATCGTTGAGCAATGAGTTGAAGACACCAAGGAGCCAGCCAACATGTGCGTTTGAGGAGGAAGCTAATCTACCTGTGTATTGGGGGAAGACGTTAATCCATCTGTGTATTGAAGGAGGAAGCTTATCATGTGGATTCGAGGAAGAAGCTAAATCAACCTGTGTATTGGAAGAAATTAAATCTGAAAGAACTTATAAAAAAAAAAAAAATTTTGTGAACAAACATTTTTTTTTTAAAAGAAGGAAAAGGCAAATGTGATGTACACTACGGAACATTTTTTTAATGAATATTTTATGAATAAAAAGTAATTTTTTTTATTATAATCTAATATCATATATATATTAGATATATATCAAGGTGTTTGAGAAACAAAACAAGAAAACATATAAAAAACAGCTGTGAAATAGTGGTAAAATGTAATGGAGTCGTGAGCTAGCTCTTAAACGGTGCATGTGGTTTTGATATTTTTAAATAAAATGAAGTTGAACAATTAGATGAAAGTTGACTGGGGTGGAATTAAAGTGTGAAGAGTTGACGGGGTATGGTTTGTGTGGTAGAGGCGTCGAGAAGGTACAATTAATAATATATATTTTTCAATATGCCCAAATAAAAATAATAATAGTTTTTAAGTATTTAGTTAAATGATTTTGTTGCTTTGTTTTTCTTTTGCTTTGTTCAATGTTTAGTTGTTTTTATTAGAATGTGCAAATAAAACAAATAACCCAAATATTTGTCCTCTTCAAATTCTATCCTATTCATCTTCCCTGTTGTCCCAGTAGTATCATTTAAAAAACCTTTGGATTAGAAATTAATATTATTTAAAAATTGGTATCTCTTTGTGAATCCAAGTGTAAAGTTTGTTAAATTGAATTTTTTTCGTTGTATACGTGTACTTTCTTAAAAATTGCACGTCTAAAATTATTGATAATATTTTTTTAGGGCAATTTTCGGCAAACTACTGTAGAAATCAAAATTTAAATAAACAAAAGAGATCAAATTTCTACAGGAAATGTGGTAGCAAACAAGTTATTATCACAAACATCTTTCATTCGATTCGGCATTGATGATGAAACTAATTTTTTGGTGAAATTTGGAGATATTTTACCCCACTCTTCTAATAACTTTTGTTTCAATTCGTTTTTTGAAGCAATGGGTGTTAATCGAATTTTCCTGTCGAGCTCACCCCATACGTGTTCAACTGGGTTGAGATCGGGCGATTGGGGGGGGGGGGGGGGGGGGGGGGGGTTTCATAACTTTAGGGCAGTTATACAAAAGCCAAGTACGTACCAATTCACAGGTGTGTTTCGGATCGTTGTCTTGGTAAAAATGAAAAGTCCGTAAAATCCCAAGTTTTTCAGCACTCTTTTTCAAATTGCTCCTTAGTAATTCGGCATAAACTTTTCCAGTCATGGTGGTTTCAATGAAAACCAGTTCACCAATTCCACTAGACGCCATACACCCCCACACCATCACTGAGCCACCCCCATGTTTTACTATTGGTTTTAAATTTTTTGGATTCAGCTCCTCATTACGCTTTCTCCAAATTTTGTCGCGACTGTCGGGACTAAATATATTAAACTTACATTCAAAAGTATTTGCTTGCAATAGAACAAACCGCAATAATAAAATATTCTTGTATCTTGTAACTCTTCACAACATAAAAAGAAATCTCAGGTCATGTAATGTCAGAAAACTAGATTTTTGTGATATGACGTTGGAAGAGAGCGACAGCAGTGCTGACCCTCGGCAGAAACCGTCCCTTCCCCCTACTCTATCCCCTCCACCTTCCCTCTAAAGAAACTAAGTACCCAATTTTTCTAATTTAAACGTTTTTTCTCCGATATTTCGACAAATAAATGTTTCCAGATCATGTCCGTTTACTTCCGTATAATATATGTATACATATACTATTACTTTACTTTTGTTTACTTCCCTATACATATAATATATGTATACATAATAATATGTACTAAAAATTTTGTAATCGTGTAAACATCAGAGATCAATTGCATGTGTGTGTTTATGTGAGAGCTCAAACGCTTTGACCTGACATCGTACAGGCTCATGACCATCGCTTAACATCCCATCCGAAGGACGGAGTGCTTAAGTTTATTTTACCTCGCAGATGAATGACATTACTCCAAAAAATTTCTGAATGATTCTGGAACTCTTTTGCGAAGCTCAATCTTTTTTTTATATTTTTTTCACTCACAAACGGTTTTTGGTACTCTCCCATTATATCCTGCTTCTTTTAGAATTCTTCGAACATTTTGTGGGTGAACTTTCTTTCCCGTTTCTCTGTATACCTCGGCGACGATCTGAGGTGCACTCCTCGAGGGCTTGTTTTTAATTTTCCGGACAACGCTACACCTTTCTCGGTCGTTTAATACTCTTGGACGGCCAGAGGAAGATTTCAAATCTATCCGATCCTCGTGCTTATACCTTCGAATTACATCGGCTACGGTGCTTTTACTTCGGCCTACCATACCACCGATTTTGCGGACACTTAATCCTTTTTCATAATTAAAAATTATTATCTGTGGAACTTCAAAAGATGTTCGACCCATCTTGACAGCAGGAAATACAAATAACTACTGAATGCAGTAATAGAAGTATATAAACACATTTCATTTGTTCGGTATTAGCGGTTGGTTGAGAAGGGATTAAAGATCATGATCAGAGTCGCATTTGTTTACAAAACAAACAACAGGTGTCCAGAAAATTTTGTTACGTGAATTTCTTGTCTTCAATTATTAATGCAAAATTTCCTATTAGCTGTAAATGTTTAATTAATTGTTTTACGGCGTTTTGAAATGATTGATGATCTCGAAATTTAAAACTTTGCTTGAATTAAATATTTTGCCATATAACTATGTGTAACTGCAAAAGAAAAACAAAATTATAAATTGTCCGAAAATTTTTTGTAGATATATTTTGTGAAATAGACAAGATTTTTTTTAAAAAAAAAAAACGTTTTTCTTTATTTTTTATTAAGTGTTCCAAAATATCTCGGCTAAAGAGTATAACTGGGGAAGTCTTCTTTAATGCACTGCAAAAATATTTTTTCAATTTGATTTTCGGTTCCATTTTAGGTTTTATTCCTATTAATTGACTTTTGTAGTATCACCTTTTTTTAACATAATAATGTGTTTCTCAGGTGCAGAGACATAAAACAGGTGGTGGACCGCCAGATGTCTCCGAATTGACGGAGAGTGAAGAAAAATTGGTGCTGTCTCTGAAAGACCAATTTCAGCCTTCGCCGTCCTTTTATGATGATGACTTTGGTCATCACAACATGGATGGAGACTTCATGGAAAGTAAGTTACTTTTTTATTAGAACATCTTTAAACGTCAACTAATTGTAAGCTGTGAAGAAAGCCAATTGTTTAATTATTATTATTTTTTTTTTTTTTCAGTACAAATAGTGGATAACGAGGGATTTTCATTAGAGGGAGAAGAAGCTGTAGACATTGGAAACACCCAACCCACTCAATCAAAGGCTGACAAGGAGTCAATTTCATTGACTCCTTGTGCTTCGACCTCTTCGTATGCAGCTCCACCAGACCAGCAGGATTCCAGAGGAGCGAAGAAAAAGAAACCTAGAGAACCAGGCGCTAATGACCTTTATAATCTGAAGAGTAAATTATTGTTAGAGGAGCACGAATTAAAAAAAACATATTGGGAAAAAATTTTGGAAAAAAAATTGGAGGTGGAGGAAGCAAAGCTTCAAAACATTTTAGAAGAGCGGGAGCACAACAAACTGTTGTTTGAAGCTCAAATGTCGAAGAAGTTTGAACATTGAAATTATTTTTGTATAAAATAATAGAAGCTATACTATTTTTTTTAAACTTTTACATGTAATGTAAAAGTTTACAAAAATTAGTATAGCTTCTAAAGATTAATAAATTGTCAAGATTTCAAATGTATATTATTTTTTCATATTCCATACATTCTCATAATAATATAATTAAATTTTTATAAATTCTTTAACTACAAAGTTTTGTTTTTATAAAGGTCCACTTTTTGAGTTAAATGATTTTTGCCAAATTTTTGTTTCTTGCAACTGCCACTATTACCTTTGGAACACATTCAGTATGAGAGATCTTCGTAAGGCTCGAGATGCTTGAGCTTGGCTTCCTTCAAAAACAGCAACTGGCTGCTCATAATAATGTGGAGTTTCATCATCTTGTTGCGGAGGCGAAGTGTCTCCTGCTTCACAGCAGGTATTGTGGAGAACTGATGTAGCGACTATTACAGCCAATGTTGTTTTTAGATTGAGGCGAATAGGACTAGCAAGACAAGGAAAGCGTTTTTTCCAAACACCGAAACATCTTTCAATCGTGTTCCTTGTTTTGGTGTGTGCATTATTATATGCTTGCTCTGCAGCAGTACTAGGATTAGAAACTGGTGTCAGAGTATGTCGAGTACATTCATATCCTGCATCTGCCAATAAGTAACCATCATACACATTATTTTCGAACCGTGCACGTATAGCAGAGTGGTTAAATATAGTGCTATCGTGGGTTGAGCCAGGCCAGCGTGCCACAATGTTCATAAATTTCAATTGTGAGTCACAAATACACTGTACATTCAACGAAAAATAACCCTTACGATTGCGGTAAAGTTCAGCATTTCGCCCTGGAGGCCTTAAAATGGGGATATGGGTGCAATCAAGAGCCCCAATCACACCTGGTAACCTGGAGATGAGAAAAAACTTTTGTTTTATTTCTCTCAATTCCTGTTGATTTTCAGGCATGGTCACAAAAGTCCTTCTTAAACAAGCTATTAGGTGTGTAACATGCTTAATTATCCTACTCACTGTGGATTTATGAATCCAAGCTATGTCAGATATTGTCATCTGAAAGCTTCCCGTAGCATAGTATCTCAGCGTAATTAGTAGCCTGTTCATGGGAGAAATAGGCTTATTTCTTGCATCTGTCCCCCTTGTATAGATGTAAACAATGTTAAAACATGTGTCCTGGACAGTCTATACCTCTGTCTAAATTTTCCGTCATCAAATTCAGAAAATAAATCTCGCCTCTCTCGAATCACACGAGGAACGAAATGTGATGTATCCTCGTCAATTTCTTCAACACTATTTAACCATTCCTCAAGATTCTCTATTGACTCAACATCAGACATAATTGAAAACTTGAAAAATTTTTTAAAATTGGAATGACTTTAGCAACAACTAATTAATCCTGGTATTTGATCTTACCTAACTGGGGTATCAAATTTGATCCGGGATCACAGACCCTTTTCTTCGGATTAATTGCTTGATCTAGGATGGTGCAACAAAAATTGTTGGTTAATCCAGGAAGATCAAGATCCAGGACCAAAGTCTGATGTTGATCCTGGATCAGTAATGGTGAGACAGAAAAGGTGGATCAAAGCAGTTGATCCAGGATCAAACCTTCGTTTGATCCTGGATCAGAATTGATCCTGGTTGGTGCAACCCACCATTAGTGTAATAAATCCACACTTTCGCCGTAGGACGCGGCATTATATATAATATGTAATTGACAAAATGGAATGTAAAAATAAAATAAAATAATGAAATCGTAATTATGTTCACGGTTCTCTTCAAAATTAATCAAACGTATACCTTCATAAACGATAAGTTTGTAAATTTTATACTTTATTAGTAAACACATATTATAATAGTAAAATACTATTAAATCTAATGTAATATGTATTGATTTTTCTTCTCTTCATTTAACGACAACTCTCAATAACGAGATAAAATGCGCAGTCCCTTAAGTGTCGCTCTATAGAGTTTACACTGTATATCCAAACAACATTGCCATCCTGATAATTAAATAAGTGCAGACCATATGATGGTTCAAATATTTACAAGATATTATTATTATTTATTGTGAAATTTTGCCGCCCCATAAAGGTGCCGCCCGGGGCGGTCCGCCCCTACTAAGCTACGCCACTGTACCAAGTAAGGGTTAAAACACCCATAAACTATAGTGACTTATTTCCATGTTATAACCACCATGTAGAACATGTAATTGTTGATCTAGTGGAATAAATAAAGAAAGGTAAAAGTTTAATTAAACTTAAACTATAAATATGATTGTGAAATGTAAATGATTGTTTTATTATTTTGGTCATGTTGACCGGCTGCCAATCATTTTTATTGTTTAAAAAGATTACCCCTATACAATAATTGAATCAGTGACCATTACACATTTACAATACTAACATTAACCTTTCCAAAATTATAGATTGATCAGCTGAACAATAATGAGATATATAAAGGAACCTTCAACAAACTAAATAAATAAAAATATTATAAACTAGCAGTAATACCCGGCGTTGCCCGGGGAACTTTGACTTTTCTCCCAATATCTCCTATAAGGTTATTCAGTTCCTCGACAGTACATTCATGATGGTATAATTTTCAATTATTCATACGAAATACGGCTTATAGTCCTTCAACTGTAGTAACGCTAGCTTTGGAGCTAAAACTAATTTATTCAAAAAGATTTCTCATTAATCGTTGCAATGGTTTTCGAGTTACAAAGATTGCGTGAGTGGATGCTGGGATGGACCAGGGGTTGATTAAAAAATAGATCTTAACCTTCCGGTAGATAAAACTTATCTATTCAAAAAGATTCCTCATTAATCATTGCAGTGGTTTTTGAGTTACAAAGATTGCGTGGGTGGATGCTGGGATGGACCAGATATTGAGGTACTAATACGCCTATAACCTTCCACAGACGATGACGAACAAATTAAAAAAAAAAAAATTAATCAAATCCATCAAGCCGTTCGTGAGTTATAGCGGTACAACGCACAGACATTTTCAGCTTTAGGGGGGCGCCGGTAGCTCAGTGGTATGCGTGCTTGACTTCTGAGCTCAAGGTCGTGGGTTCGTAGCCCGACCGAGGCCCTTAGTTTATTTTATCTGGGAGGTAAAATAAACTTAAGCACGCCGTCCTTCGGATGGGACGTTAAGCGATGGTCCCGAGCCTGCAAGATGTCAGGTACTCGTTAAAGACCCCTACCCTAGATGAATAAAAATTTAGGTTAGGCAAAATTTAGGACTCCCACAGTAGAGTCGGGCTCATGTTCACCAGAGTGACGAAAGAGCGCCTTGGTAGTAGGCGATATGACCTCGTAGTTAAAGCCCGGGCATGAGTCATAAAACCTAACCTTTTCAGCTTTATATATATGATAAAATATGTAATTATAAATTAATAATAATAATGTAACAAAGACAGTAAATATGGAGTGGGGATGTAGATGTTGAATATCAATATAATATGTAAGTTGAAATGCATTATTCATTAA
Organism: Aradus depressus; assembly: GCA_963662175.1. Taxonomy (NCBI): domain Eukaryota; kingdom Metazoa; phylum Arthropoda; class Insecta; order Hemiptera; family Aradidae; genus Aradus; species Aradus depressus. The sequence goes on along the minus strand of OY759222.1, from coordinate 19,832,234 downwards.
CAACGAATGATCTAAGTTTCAGAGCGCTGATCAAATAATAGAAAATGTTTGAGATATCATTCTTATTATGGGCCAGGAGTAACGTATGAAAGTTGTATTGGTCTATATTGATACTCTGAGACAGGAAGTGGCTTCTAATAGGGGGAGTATATCGGACAGGATATTAACAGGTGGTATAAGTCTTCCAATTCATTTTTATTACAGATTGTACAATGTTCTTGGGGATTAAGGGTGTATACATTATTTTTGTAACTGATTTTAAGATAGTACTTGCCAGATGACGGAGTTGAGCCAGTGCTTTGATTTGTGAGAAGTCTGCCCATTTCAAGATACATATGATTTCAGAATGTAGAGCTTGATTTTTAAGCAGTCAGGCTTGATATAATTGATTTTTATAATATTTGAAGATAATGTAAAGACGAACTTAAATATAATAGAGGAACTGGACGGAGCATATTACTGCGAAAAATGAACTATCATAGATGTAGAATTAATTTGACTGGGGAATTCCTACAGTTCGAGAATTGTATGCGTGACTATTGTTCAGGGAAATTTTTGAAGAGTAATGTAAATTATATCAAAATGTTGTAACATTTTCTCTTTATTACCGCATTTTATCATATTTATATAGACGTTCCTTATAATGTATAAAAAAAAAATTATTTTCAAATTACCGGAAAAAATAATGCCGGTTGCTCAAAGATCGCGGGTTTGAAACTCAGCCAATGCTCGTTTTTTTTTTTTATCTGGGAGATGAAAAAACCTTGAGCACGCCGACCTTCGGATGGGACGGCAGGCGATAGTCCTGAGCTTGTGCGATGTCAGGAACTCGCTAAAGACCCCTTATAGCTTAGGTGAATAAACCTAGGTAGGCAACATTTAGGATTCTCACAGTAGAGTCGAGCTCAGGTTCACCAGTGTGACAAAAGAGCGTTCACATCGTAGGCGATACAACGTCATAGTTATAGGTCGGACATGAGTCACAATGATTAACTAACCAAAATATTATGCTTCGTGAGATTTATTATACCACTTTTATCATATAATCTTCTATATTAATAAAGCTGAAACGGGGTTTGTTTGTTTGTTTGTTTGTTTGTTTGTATGTATGTATGTTTGTTCCAGCATCACGCCCAAACGGCTGGACGGATTTTTATGAAACTTCACATGTAGCATCCCTATGAGCCCGATTGAATAATAGGCTATGGGGCGTCCCAAAATTTTGATCGGGAGGGGGGGTTGTAAGGGGGGCCTAAGTATATAAATAGTGCTAACTCATTAACTAATGGTCGAATTGTCATGAAATTTCACATGTAGTATTTTTAAAAGCCAAATAGGAAAAAAAGGTGTGTGGCGTCCCAAAGTTTTGAACGGGAGGGGGGGTTGTGGGGGGGCCTAAGTATAAATATAGTCCTAGCTCATGAAGAGTTGCTCGGATTGTCACGAAATTTCACATGTAGTATTTTTAAAGGCCAAATAGAAAAATAGGGTGTGTGAAGTCCCAATACTTTGAACGGGAGGGGGGGTTGTGGGGGGGCCTAAGTATACATATAGAGTTAGCTCATTAACAGTTGGTCGTATTGTCATGAAATTTCGCATGTATTATTCCTGAAGGCCAAATAGAAAAATAAGGTGTGTGGCGTTCCGAAGTTTTGAACTGGTGGGGGGGGCTAAGTATAAATATAGAGCTAGCTCATTAACGGTTGATCGTATTGTCACGAAATTTCCCATGTAGTATTCCTGAAGGCCAAATAGAAAAATAAGGTGTATGGCGTCCCAAAGTTTTGAACGGGAGGGGGGGTTGTGGGTGGGCCTAAGTATAAATATAGAGCTAGCTCATTAACGGTTGGTCGCATTGTCACGAAGTTTCACATGTAGTATTTTTAAAAGCCAAATAGAAATATAAGGTGTGTGGCGACCCAAAGTTTTGAACGGGAGGGGGGTTGTGGGGGGGGGGGCCTAAGTATAAATATAGTGCTGGCTCATTAACGGTTGGTCAGATTGTCACGAAATTTCACATGTAGTATTCATAAAGGCCAAATAGAAAAATAGGGTGTGTGACGTCAAAAAATTGTGAACGGGAGGGGGGTTATGGGGGTAGGCCTAAATTTGAAGATAGTGATAGGTCATTAACGGATGATTGGATTGTCATGGACTTTCACATGTAGTAGTAGTAGTAACTATGTATTCGCTGTGGGCTTCACTGTTGCAAGACATTTACTAGCTGTGATGCCCAGCGTTCCTAATATCGTACTAGCTGTGGGGTCCGCTGTTGCAAAGTATGTTCTAGCTGTGGGGTTCGCTGTTGCAAGGCACCTACAAGACATTTACTAGCTGAGATGCCCAGCGTTCCTAATTACGTATTAGCTGTGGGGTCCGCTGTTGCAAGGCGCTAGCAGTGTGGCCCAGCGTATTTAACTACGTACTAGCTGTGGGGTCCGCCGTTGCAAAACTCATACTAGCTGTGATGCCCAGCGTTTCTAACTAGGTACTAGCTGTGGGGTCCGCCGTTGCAAAACTCATACTAGCTATGATGCCCTATGGTTCTAACTACATACTATCTGTGGGGTCCGCAGTTGCAAGGCACCTACTAGCTGTAGGGCCCAGCGTTCCTAAAAACGTACTAGCTGTGGGGTCCGCCGTTGCAAAACACATACTAGCTGTGATGCCCAGCGTTTCTAACTAGGTACTAGCTGTAGGGTCCGCTGTTGCAAGGCACTTAATAGCTGTGGTGCCCAGGGGTCCTAAAAACTTACTAGCGTTACTACAGTTGAAGGACTATAAGCCTTATTCCGTATGAATAATTGATAATTATAACATCATGAATGTACTGTCGAGGAACTGAATAGCCTTATAGGAGATATTGGGAGAAAAGTCAAAGTTCCCCGGGCAACGCCGGGTATTACTGCTAGTTTATAATAAGGCGTTGGTAGCTCACTGCTCAAGATCGCGGGTTCGAAACGCGGCCAAGATCCCGTCGTTGAACACGCCGTCCTTCGGATGGAACGTTAAGCGATGGTCCTGAGCCTGTACGATGTCATCCTTATATTCAACAAGTTACCTAGTGATTATAAGACTCTCAAAAGTTCCTTGGTAATTATAAGAATGCATAAAGTAACTGTGACTATAAGGCTCTTTAAAGTAACTTTGTGTCTATGAGACTCTTCAAAGTTAATTGGTGATTATAAGATTGCCTAAAGTTACTTGGTTATTATAACGTTCTCTTAAAGTTACTTTGTTACTATAAGGCTCTCTAGAGTTAATTGGTGATTATAAGATTGCCTAAAGTTGTGAGTATAAGGCTATTTAAAGTAACTTTGTGTCTATAAAGCTTTCTAAAGTTAATTGGTGATTATAAAGGTCTCTAAAGTTACTTGGTTATTACAAGGTTCTCTTCAAGTAACTTTGTGTCTATAAGGCTCTCTAAATTACTTTTTTACTATAAGGCTCTCTAAAGTAACTTTGTGTCTATAAGGCTTTCTAAAGTTAATTAGTGACCATAAGGCTCTCTAAAGTTAGGTACTTGGTTATTATAAGGTTCTCTTAAATCTAATTTATTACTATAAGGCTCTCAAAAGTTTGGCACCCATTTCTACTGTAGTCTGTCTTTCATGTCCTAGTTAGAGTAAAAAAAAAAATGACGTTAGGTTTTGGTTTAGGTTTTATGACTCATATCGCCTATTACCAGAGCGCTCTTTCGTCACTCTGGTGGACATGAGCCCGACTCTACTGTGGGAGTCCTAAATTTTTCCTACCCTAAATTTTTATTCATCTAGGGTAGGGGTCTTTAACGAGTACCTGACATCGTACAGGCTCGGGACCATCGCTTAACGTCCCATCCGAAGGACGGCGTGCTTAAGTTTATTTTACTTAAAATAAACTAAGGGAAAAAAATGACGTTAAACTCAAAGATAAAAGTATAAATAAAATATCACAAGCACGGACTCGGTCAGATAAAATAATGACTATGTTTAAATTGATATACTGTACCTATTACTCCAAGTTAAATTGCAACCTCAAGGTAAGAAGTAACTAGTGAGTAAATTAACGATTCTGAAGGAATGTATGGTAGGACTGTTAGTAATATATAAGCGGATTATGTACTCACTTCCTTTATAAAAATAAATGTTTTTTTTTTTTTTTTTTTTTGCTTTATACGAGCAAAGTTCTGTTACTTTACGTGCAAACCTAATTACGTCCAAACATTATGTTTCGCCTTTCACGAAGTGAATTGTGCAAGCATAGACATTAAGCTTGAGTTATTTACGAGCAATCGAGTTTTCTCTCCTTCTAAGTCCATCCCTTTGTGTCAATTTAGCTGAAAATAATTGGGTGTCATTCTCGTGTAGTTCTATATCATTATGTCGGCAGTTATTCGGGTGTTTGTGTTGTGCTATCACTTTTCTTTGGGCTGAAAATTAATAGATGTCTGATTATTGACGAATATTAACATTTTTACAGTTTACTGCTGATAATCCTACGAATTCTAAAACAGTCCTAGCAACCTTTGCTTATGATATAACTATGCTTGCATCCAACCAAGATCCTACAACAGACTTCCAAAATCTCCAACATCACCTTTTCCCTATAGAAGATTGGTGTCAACACTCGCGAGTGAAAATTATGAAGAGAAGTGAAGACATGTTACCTTCATTTTGAGATGACAATCCTGTCGTCCTATTTCCTTCTGTAATATTCCGATCCTTGTCTCCAATTAAGTCCGCTACCTTGGGTTCTATCTAGACTGATGACTGACATGGAACTCCCATACACAATTAAAACGATAGGAGCTGAACAAATTGTTTGGTCTGCTCAACAGACAATCCACACTTTCTATTAAAAACAAACTGACCATTTACAAGACAATAATAAGACCTATATGGACATTCGCCTCGAACTGTGGTGTTGTGCTAAGCCACCTAATATCGAGCGTATCCAGTCCTTCCAATCCAAAGTCCTAAGAACAATTGAGGGGGTTAGAAGCAAAGGGATGTAAGTGACAAATCGGCTGAAATTGAGATGTGTGTGTCAACATCTTCCTCGACACCTACCCTGACTACTGGCTAATGATCAGAACGATTGTTAGTACCAGTAATGCTGTTATTAGTGGAAAATACCTGGGTAATACCTGAATTTAAGATGTTACTATAACTTTGAAGGTAATTATCTCGAAATTACATTTTTGTCACTTACATCCCGTTGCTTCTAACCCCCTCAATTGTCGATGCACCCTTCTATGTGTCCAATCTCCATAATGACCTTCAAATTCCTTATGTTATTGCCCTCATCAAGTCCCGTTTCTCTAAACGAGGCGGTGCTGGCCGAGAGACCTGCTAGTATAAGATAGCAAATATTATATCCTCATTGGATTTTGACTTTAAATATGAAATTTTATGTCGATACGTTCATTATATCGGCAGTTATTAGGGTATTGCCGATTTCGGTGAAAACTAAGAAGTGACTTCCTTATGGACTATTGAATTCACATATAAAATTTTATGTTGATACATGCATTACAACGGCAGTTATTATCGTTTCTCAGTTAAGCCGCTCCGCTAATTCCTCACTCCCCTTTGGCTCAAAATCTATAGATGTCGTCCTTAGAGGGTTCTCGATACACTTGTAAAATGTGCCGGTACATTAATTTTATCAGTAGTTTTCGTATTGGCAGATACACAGACATTTATTTTTTAATACTTTTGAAAAACATGAAATTCCGTTGAAAACTCGAAATTCTCACCGATTCATAACTACTTCTATACCTAGTATAGCTGGGGAATTAAAAATGAATGCCTTTCACAACAACTTTCTAGTTAGTGCTTTTTAAAAATCATGTGTGAGTAATTAGGGAATCACACAAATTACCTGTTTATAACACTTGTCTGTGTACGTAGTTGCGTGCGTCTGGTATTTCCCCCTATAGAGACGTACTTGTTGGAACTTTCGCCATCGGTGTGTTATGACGCTATGAGGTCTGTGTACTCCACAGAGGACGGTCATTCAGCAGGTGCGGTCCTCGTCATCCCCCCTCCTACCCTGTCTGCTCCTCATTCTCTGGTGGGGTGGGGGCTGACCCGATATAACTCCTCCAAGCCACTACCCTTCGCTTCCAGTTAGTTCTCTTCGGCATATCTCGTGACCATCCGATACCAAGGTAGGTTCAGTCGACGGTCGTTTATTATTTTTACTTTAGGATTAATATACAGTATAACCTCTTTAAGTCGAACCTCGATAAGTCGAAAACCTCCAAAACTCGAAAAAAAGCTTTGTTCCTTTCCCTTCAATCCCCAAAACCTCCATTACTCGAAATCTCAACCCTCTATTAGTCGAAATGATCAGTGAGTCCCTACAAGCCATTTACATATTTCCCTCTATAACTAGAAAAAATAAAATGGACCTCTGTATCTCGAACATAGCAATGTTTTATTTTACAACCTTTACAACTCGATTATTTGAAACTTATTATCTCTATAGCTCGAAGAAAAGTAAGTTACCGACTTTAAGAATTTGCCGACAATGTACACCATTGTTTCTTAGAAAACAATTTAGGAGTATACAATAAATAGGATTACCAATTATCTAAAGCAAAAAAAAATTACTGACTTTTTTTAATACCTACATATACTACGTATTTTTTATTTTAAGGATGTTGAAATAATGTTGATTTATAATAAATATAAATATGTTTGTTACCTCTGTAACTTGAATTTTTATTTATTTCACCTCTCTAACTCAAAATTAGTTGGAATGAATCTTAACCTCTACAAGTCGAATCAAAATCCGCCTAAGTCGAAATCCTCCATAAGTCGAAAACTCTATAACTCGAATTTTTTGGCGTCTCCCTTGATGATCCACTTATAGAGGTTCTACTGTATTATCTTTCCGATGCCGGTTGCTCAAAGGTCGAGGGTTAGAAACCCGACCGAGGCCCTTAGGTTTTCTTATCTGAAAAGTGAAACAACCTTGAGCATGCCGTCCTACGGATGGGACGGTGAATGATGGTCCCGAGCCTGTACCCTAGGTGAATATAAGATCTGAAATTCAATGTTGAGTTTTCAACAGAATTTCTTTTTCCGACAAATTTCAAAAATGATAACAAAGAATTCGTCGGTGAATCACCGGATATGTACTTCGCCAACACGATTTAATCAATTACGTTTTCCTTCTCCCTCCAAAGCCAATCGATATATATTCAAATATAAATTTTCATGTCGATATATTCATTACAACCGCAGTTATTGAAATTTTTGAGCTGAGCCTCCCTTCGACTGATTCCACTGAAAATTAATAGGTGTCAGCCTTATAGAGCTTTCAATTTACTTGTGAAACTTCATTCATTAAAACGGCAGTTATTCGAATTCTTTTTTTTTTAAGCCCCCCCCCCTAATTCTTTCCTTTTCTTCGGTCGATTTGACCGAAAATCAATAGTTGTCGTTAGAGGTTTTTGAATACATATGAAATTTCGTGTGTCAATACATTCATTATTACGGCAGTTATTAGAGTTGTGTTAAGCCTCCCCCTAACCCCCCCTCCCTTTCCTTTGACTGGGAAACAATAGAGAGTCAGAGGGTTCTTATTAACATGTATTAAGAAGCCTTTACATATTATATACAATTTCGTGTCGATACATTCATTCTATCGGGAGTTATCGTGTTGACAAACACAAACACACGCAATATTTTTTTTTTTTCATTGAAAACAAGAATTCCCGTTGAAAACTCTGAATGGAATTTTTGACAGTTTACTTATTTGTCAAATCAGCTGAAGGGAGAAGATGTAATGAATATATTGATACGAGACTCAGTAAGGGGATTCAGTAGTCCAGGTGTAAGACTACTGATTTTTAGGCAAAACGGTCCATGGTGATAGAGGAAAAGCGAAAAGTTAGATAACTAATTCGTGCTGTAGAAGTACCGACGCCTTTTACAAGTACCGACGTCGAAAACTTAGTTAACTAATTCGTGCTGTAGAAGTACCGACGCATTTTTTAAAAATGTTTTCCCAATAATAATAATGTTTTTTAAAATTCTTTTATTGGCTTTACGTACGATGCATATTAGCCAATAACGAGGTTATTGACGGAAGCCCTGCGCTCTAGCACGAAAGACGCCTAAAAGATGTTTATTATATTTATTTGATAAATATTTATATTATCATAATGATAATGGTTATAAAACCCAAGTATTGAATTTTATAACAGCCATTAAGATAAAATAAACCCTTGTGGAGTTTTGGATACACAAATAAACTTTCTTGTAGAAACATTTTTTTTTTTTAATTTTTGGAATGAGAGATTTGAGAAACGTGAAATTCCGGTGAAAATTCAACATCGAACTTTTGACCGATTACATAACTTCCCGTTCCATTCTTCCACTCAGAACTACTGAGGTCAGCAATTGACAAATTTTGGTTAAAAATCAATGGTTGACTTATGCAGGGACTAATGAATACTAAATTTCATGTCTGTTATATTATAATTTCGTTTATATAGATGATAGTAAGATGTTGTGGGAGGAGGTGGTTAGGTTTTATGACTCATGCCCGGGCTTTAACTAGGTCATATCACCTACTACCAGAGCGCTCTTTCGTCTCTCTGATGGACATGAGCCGGACTCTACTGTGGGAGTCCTAAATTTTGTTTATCCTAAATCTTTATTCACCTAGGGTAGGAGTTTCTAACGAGTACCTGACATCGTACAGACTCGGGACCATCGCTTAACGTCCCAACCGAAGGACAGCGTGCTTAAGTTTATTTTATCTCCCAGATAAAATATGCTAAGGGTCTCGGTCGGGTTTCGAACAAGATTTCTCATTTAAACAAAATACGTTGTCATAAAAATTAAAGACGTTGTCTTCCCACTGTTTTATTTAAGACCAGAACAGGTTTTCGACGCAATAGCGTCATCATCAGTGGTTCAGCTATGATAGAATTATAAAATATACAAATAATGAAAAGTATAAATAACTCTTAAAGCATCACCCACACAGCACAGCGGTTAAAGGACAACTGTCCTTATGGGGTTTTGAAATAACATATGAAATTAGCCGTCAAATTCTTTTATTTTTTTTTTTCGAGGTGTTTGTGTCACCGCGGCCAGAGTAGACTTATTGCACTGTGTGTTGGTCCCTACAGCAGCCCTGTATCTTTAAAAAAGTCCAGGATTCTGCTGCAGGTTCCCTCCATTACCTGCTTCGGTTCCGATATGGCAGACCCGAAGCAGTGAAAACTTCTGCTTTCTAGCGCCCCGCACTGGCTTAGAATATGAACCGGTCTCATTTTCCTCACCATATTGTGTAGGTGTTTTTCCATATGACAGTGTCCTGTGATCAGCCCTGTCATAGCTCTTAGATCCATTCTGCTCATATTCAGGAGCTCTCGGCTCCTTTGCTCTGTGGGTTCCGCAACAAAGACTTTTGAATGTCTTTGCTTGGACCCTTCTCCAGAACTGAATGTGTTTCCTGGTCAGTCAGCCATTTATTGCCGCATTTGCGGTGCTCTTAGAGATCCCGCAGAAGGGTTCCGGTCTTATAGGTTCTCTGCCAGCTTCTGACCGGACTAGTTGATCAGCCCTTTCGTTGCCCTCAAACCCCTGATGTCTTGGGACCCATCTCTACTCTATTTTGGTCCGTCATGGATTCCAATGCTTAATACATTCACTACAACGGCAGTTGTCGAAAAAAACATAAAATTCCTGTGAAAACTCAGCTCAACATCTTATATGGTCACGCTGGCTCTGCTTATGTGATAGTCTTCAAGTGGGTGTGTTCTAATATAGTCCTGTAATCTCAGATTGGGAACGTAGTGAATGGCGAGTCTGTGATCTGTCTGATTGGTTGAAGTGGCCATATCCTTAACATATTTTTTTTTTTACTGTCCGCCATAATTTGATTGCATAACACTGAATAGGTCATATTGCAGTATGATCTAACATGCATTGAAATTAACATTAAAAATCATGGGCCATGATAAATTAACTAAGTTTTCACTCTCCCCCTAAAACTGTCGCTAACTTTATTCGCTCGTTAAGCACAGTGATAGCCGATCAAACTTTCTTGTGTTACAAAATACCGTCAGATTTCAATCGCTAATAACTACGAGACTAATAATGCGATAACAAAGGTTGAGGTCACAATGGATAGAGCATATCTGTAAGTGTTTGTTGTGCAGTGTCTGTTATGCCTGTGACGTTATCGGGCTAGTGTGGGCGCCGGCGGATGATTGTTGCGAATTAGCGTTGTGTAAAATTAGAAATTAGTGTAGCGTGATAACGCGTTTAGATAGGACGTTCATTCAGGTGTCATTGTAAAGAGCTTGAGGAGCACTATTAGGACTCAAACAGTATTTTCATTATTAAACTGCTATTGTACAAGGAAGTGATTTTTTCATTTTTTTTTTACTCCAATGACACGTATCTCTTTAATTATAATCTTTTCCTATCATATAAACAAAATGTGAGAGCTGTACTTTATAATTTTTTCGCGCTAATTATGCGTTTTGCCTCACTGTGCATTGGTAAAATAGTACTATTTAATCGTTAATTGGTGGAACAATTTAGGAGATAAACTATTTTTTTTGCAAATGTGTCTCATTTAGTTCGGAAGATTCGACGCAACGAACTGTAACAATTTTGTTTCAAACGGAAAGTTACGTCAGTAGTTTCTGATACTTTATTTCCTTTTGGCCTAATTGTAGTTCTATAAATCCGGATCAATCATATTTGGGTTAGGATCATCAGGGGACCAGACAGGGACTTCCGGGGCACCCAACCTGCAGAGCCAACCACACCAAGGGAACAGGGCAGTACTATATACATCATCGAGTCCTCAAAGCAAGGGTGTGCTTGTATGGGGCACCGAAATATATGTAAAAATCTGTGCTAAATAGAAAATTGTAAAAAAATTAAAGATTTCGTCTCATATGAATCGTAAATATGCGCGGAATTATAGAAGACACAAATCAGAGGAAAGCTCGCATTAAAAGAAATTTAAAAAACCTAAAGTCTAGTGCCGAGCAAATACAAGAGCTATAGCAGCATCGAAAAGAAAATGAAATGTTGTGATTTTATCCCGACGTTTTCACGGAAAATCTACGGCTTGGACCTTGACTACGCCTCAATGTCTTTTAGCTTGTTTTGTGTAAATAATTTAAATTTTATTTTGTTGGTTTAGTCACATTTAGTTTCAATGTCATATCTCTTACTGAAATTTAGCATCCATAAACTCACTGATAATGTATATATGTCAATACAGGGCCCGAAGAAGCCACACTCAGTGCCGAAAGCTTGGCAGAAATTCTACAAGTTTGTTTTTATCGACCACAAGTCTCATCTATTCCCCTTCCTTTTAATTTTTACAAGGCACTTTAAAATAACCAAGGACTTTTTTTGAAATGCATTCCAAATTTTCTTCCCGTAACGCCAAACTGGACAATATACGATAAAGATATATTATGAAATATTGTTGCAGTTATTATAATTGCTGATGCATGAGGAAGTGTAGCCTTGCATTATCAGAGACCTACCACAATAAAATATACAATGACTCCCTCAGTTCTGTGACTCACTAAGTTCATGGATTATTTTATTTTTACTTTTCCACCTATATGAAGTATAAGAGAAGTTATTTAATCATACATTTTATGTTTCCCGACCTCCTGATTCCAAAAATGAAAAAAAAAATCGTCGGTGAATCACCAGCTATGTACTTCCCCAGCAAAAATTAATCAATTACATTTTCGCTCTCCCTTCAAAGCCAATCGACCGAGCTAAAACTCAATATTTGACTTACGTAGTGGCTTCCGAAGTCGAGCCCTCCTTATCTGCTCCCCCGTTTCCCTTTAACCAATTTCGCGCGGAAAATTGATAGGTGCCATTCATTGCATCGGAAGTTATTGGGATATTTGTTTGATAATACAGGCCTGCAAAATTCAAGTCATAAAAAACTTTTTTCAAAATTTCTTCTGTCTGATGATTTCTTCGGTGCTGAATCTTAAACAAATCTCAGTTTTTCTTTATCACATCAAATTTTTTCACAATCCTCTCCTGTACTCTAAACCTGTTTTTTGATTCCACTAAGTGATTAGGTTCCATAAAATTGAATAAAAATCCTTTGAAACCCAGTAGTTTTATTAAATTTTTCTCAATAGCCTTAAAGTCCCTTTTTCTCTTTGTCGTGAAGGACCGAGTGTAGCTTTTTCGCTTGTGTGTAACATTTCACCAGCAGTAGTCGCCCATCATGCTAACGTTCCAGCGACCCTGGTAACCTTTTTTCCATTTCCTTTATGTCTTGATGAAATCTTTCTCCCTGCTCTTCACTCACATCACCAAGGTTTTCCGGAAAAAAATTCAAATGTGCGTTCAAAAAATGGAGCTTGACTCATCAGTTATGAAAACTCAATATTTGGCCAACGTTTCGGAAACTATTTATTTCCTTCTTCAGGGCCTACAGAATACAACAAACAAATTAGTCATTATGGACAATGATATAACTAGATACTTAATAATAATGTTAAAAAAGGATGGAAACACTTCTTATAAATAAATAAAAGAGAAAAATTAAAAAAAAAAAAAATTATATATATATAAATAATAATTATATATATATAAATAATAAATAGCTACGCACATCCACTCGTCATTATAAGGTAATTTTTATTATTTATTTAGATAGATATATTGTTATATGTAGCTTATTTTATTACTACTTTCAAAAAAAAAAAAATATTTATTTTTATTATTTATTAAAAACATTTTTTTTTTCTTCATTTATTTATAAAAATTGTTTCCATCTTTTTTTAACATTATTATTAAGTATCTAGTTATATCATTGTCCATAATGACTAATTTTTTTGTTGTATTCTGTAGGCCCTGAAGAAGGAAATAAATAGTTTCCGAAAGTTTGGCCAAATATTCAGTTTTCATTTACACGACAGAACCTTGAATTTCTTCTACAACAAATAATTTAGTATGAGGTTTCAGAATCCATCAGTAATTAACCTAAGTCTTATTCTAAGATTTAGAAAACCATTTAAATACCCTCTATAGAAGTTATACCCTTCTAAAACTATCATTCTCGTAGAATATCACTGTAATTTTGTACGAAGGTCATTTTGGGGTTGGTGAACTTTGTTTTTTTTAGATTTTTTTTCCTGTTTTCATGACAATGTTTCCCTTGACATTCGAATGGATCGTAGAAGGGAGAGAGGTTGTGTTGAAAACAAACCAATCTAGGAGTCCGTAGTAAACAGTTATTAGTGGACTGTAAACAGGCCAATGTCCAATGTCATACTATGGTGGTCGGTTCGGCCCTTCTCTCTAACAGGTACCTTTTATTCTACTATAACTCTGTGTAACTCCAGAAAAAATTTGGGGCGGACACAACCTTTATTTTCATAATCTAATGTACCCCTTTTTGATTATTAATCAATCTTTATAAATAAAACTATAAGACTAATGAATAAAAAAGATAAAACGAGTCAAAAAATTCCACTTTATTTATATGAAAAAACAATATATTTCGCTCAGAGCATTCTCAAGTGTACAGACTTATGACTCATAAGTTTTTGACTCGTTTTAAGTTTTTTATTCATTAGTATTCACAATGAACTTCCACAAGATCTCTGGCGAAAACATCTCTAAAACTATAAGAGCTGTTTGCATATGTTTGATTCGACTAATCAAAAAATATTGTGTGCTTGGAACACACGACAGAAGTGAAACTTCTTTCGCGATTTTTAAACTTTTTGGTTTTTTGATCCATAGATATTATTTTTATGTTGTATGGGATCACAGTTTTATTTATTGGCTTATTTTATTGTTAAATCAACATTATTTTCGTTGTTAGGAACATCAGAAATCACTAATAGTAGAGACAATAGGCCTATGGTAAGGGAATTAAGAAATGTAGGTTTTTGAACGCGAGAATTGAGGAAAGAAAAAGAGACACGTACACTCACCTTTGTGATTCATTATCAGTAGATTGGGTATTATTATGAAAATGTTGTTCCTCCGAACATGATGCAACACTTGTAATTTCTGAACTTAATTTACACTTTTTGGACGATGATCCTGAACCATTATTCTAATATTCAGAGTCTGTATCACTGCCTGTCATGATTTTAGGGTTCAACAATGGGGAGAGTGACGTGAGGAGAGAGGCGGGGTGGGGAGCCCTCTACTAGCCCGCCCAACGATCCACTGCCACTCACAAAATTCAAAAAAATGAAATGCTTTCACTCACCTCTGTGCGCAATCCACTCGTTCGATTTCTTCCAAATTTGGAATGTAGGGTCTTTAATCGATGCCTTCTCAGATTATACACTTTGTTTTCAAAAAAAGAGACGCTACCGGCGCCTTCACTTAGCTTTGTTGCACTGATAGATACATTCATTTTATCGGGACTTATCGTTTTTACAGACATACAGACATTTGTTTTTTTTTCATTTCGGAATTAGAATGTCGGAAAACATGAATTTCTGTTGAAAATTCCGAACAAATAAAAGCTCTTAGTTATTCGTTATGGGGAAGTACATTGATAATAATTTACCGACTACTTATTTTAGCATTGATAAAACTATGACGTATTGGTCGTATATCCTCGTATGTGAGGTTCATGTTATCAATTAAACAGCTCGATGAGTATTGTCAGTAAACAAGTTTATATTTAGAGTATAAAACGAGCCCATTGAATGGAGCAATATTGAGTCATCCTGTCTACTCAATGAAACATTGTGTACGAGTATCTATCCGTCACTGACCATTATCAAAGACATCATAGATACGTAAATACCAGCTGTTATTCCTTGTTTTCGGCCGTCGAAAAGAGCTTTTTGAAAAAAAATTAAAAATTCACCAAATGTACCTCTCCAGCACGAATTAATAATGACGTTTTCGCTCAACCACTAAAGGCAATCGACTTTTGGGGCTAATACTCAATATATGACATAGTGTCTTATGAATCCTCATACTAAATTTTGTGTCGATACATTTCTTAGATCGGCAGTTTTTAGGCTATTTGCGTCGAGCCCTACCTCCCCTTCTTCTGATTCAGCTGAATATCAACGGGTGTCGTTCTTATAAGGCTTTGAACTTACTCACTTTACTTTCCCTGGCGCTACGGTCTGGGCCTCCGCAACAATCTTCCGTCATTCTACTCTATTCTCGGCCTCATGTCTCCATCTCACACCCATCGTTCTGAGGTCGTCCTCCACGTCCTCCAGCCAACGTAAGCGGGGTCTACCTCTTCTTCTTTGCCCTCCCTGGTGTCCCTCTAGTATCCTCCTAGGCAATCTGTCTGGTTCCATCCTCTGTAAATGCCCCAGCCATCGCAGCAGCCCCTCCTTCATTAAGGCCACCAGGTCCGGGCTCTTGTACAGGTCCCTCAGCTCCCTATTGGTCCGTATCCTCCATCTATCCCCCTCTGGAGTAGGGCCGTATATCTTCCTCAATACCTTCCTCTCCCACGGCTGAAAGTCATTAGTTGTCGTCCTTAGAGGTTTCCGGATACACATATAAAATTTGTTTCGATATTTTCATTCGAGCCCCCTCTCTCTGGTTCCCCCTTTCCTTCGACCGATTTCGCGGAACAATGATAATCGCCATCTTTATGTGTTTTTGAATTGAAATATTAAATTTCAGATCGATACATTCATTGCATCGGAAGATTTTTTTGAATTGAACCCCCCTCTGATCCTCCCCTCTTTTGGCTGATTCGGCTGAAAATTAATAGATTCAATACAACGGAAGCTATTAAAGTCCCCGGCCGAGGCCCTTATCTGAGAGATGAAAAACCCTTGAGTGCCTCGTCCTTCGGATGGGACTTTAAGCGATGATCCCGAGCGACGAAAGAGCGCTCAAGTAGTAGGCGAAATGACATCACAGTTAAAGCCCGGGCATGAGTCATATTACTTTTTCTTATAAAATACTACTTTTATATGATATTTGTTTTTTTGTGAGCTATGAGGAAAAAAATTAGTTTCCGAACAGGGTTTCCTCTAACATGATAGACGTCATATTATCCAGCATACTAACGTCAGGACGTCCTAAGGTTGTTCCGATCAACCAAAATTAACGATAATGATAATCGAGCTTAGTGATATTCTGCCTAGGCCAGTGATGATAGTAATTAGTTGCCCCCCTTCGTTCTCATGTTACATCTGATTAGTTCATTGATTACGAAACAGATTGTCCATTGTGGCTTTCGTCCTTAGCGCTGTCAACACTCCCTCGTAGCCATCTCTCATACTAACCCGTTCTATCTCAAGGTAATCTCTTGTCTAAACATCGTCAGTCAATCACTGCAAATGTACTTCCTCAGTGCGAACTAAGTGTTTGGCGCTTTGGTTGATAAAACGATAGATGCCTTACTCAGTGCCTTCTCAATACTCAAGAAATTTAATAAGGAACATTTTTGGTTAGATCCAACGTTTCGATAGGACTAAACAATTTCGCACAAATCAATTAGTTATGACCCATGGCTTCAACTACGTCATATCGCCTACTACCAGAGCGCTCTTTTGCTCACTCTGCTGAACATGAGCTCGACTCTACTATTTAAGTTCTAAATTTTTCCCAATCTAAATTTTTATTCACCTATATTAAGCAAACATCTAAAAAAATGGATTAGGTCGGTTTTCGGCTTGTATAATTCAAAGCCTTATAATGACGACACTTATTAATTTTCAGCGGAATCGGCAGAAAGGAAGGATGGATGAGAGGAAGGCTCAACTCAAAAATCCCAATAACTGCCGATGTAATGAATATATCGACCTGAAATTTCATATTTATAGTCAAAACCGAATGAGGACATAACCTGTACAATTTCACAGCGAAATCGGCTGAAGGGAGGGGGCTCAATTCAAAAACCAAAATAACTGCTGATAATATCAAGGAAGGGCTTAATTTCAAAACCGGCTAAGTCCAAAAAAATTAAAATCGGAGATATTTCAGGAAAATGTTTTTTGAGATATTTCCCAACTTTTAGTAACAAAGATAGTAGAAAAAAAAAAATGTTTTCTTAACAAACATTAATAAAAAATGTGTTTTTAAAAAAGTTGATTTTCAAAACCAGCCAAGTCCAATATTTTTATTTTCAAAACCGGCTAAGTCCAAGAATTCATTTCTAAAATGAAGTCCACATATTATGATGAAAAGTATTGAATCTAATAAGGTAAACCTACCCATTATACCGTGACTTTAAGGATTTCGCGTTATTTAACCAGACGATACAACCGAAATATCGATAATTATAAGCAAACAAAAATACGTTTTTTTTCTACAAAATTGAATAAATTCTTATTTTATTTTCAAACCCGGCTAAGTTTCTTTATTTATTCTGGAAAGTGCTAAGTCCAAGTTGTTTATTTTCAAAACCGGCTAAGTAAACTTGCTAAGATTCAAAACCGGCTAAGTCCAAAACTTTTTTTCGTTTCTGTGTGTATTCACTTACAAAAAGTAGCCGGACTACAGAAATTAAAAGTTATTTGCATCAGCAATACGCCAAATATAGTGTTTTCTATTTTTTTGAATATTCATGCACCTGGAGAGTTATTTGTTGTTTTCTCAAAATTTACAAAAGTGGACTTAGCAGGTTTTGAAACTAAGACTCTCTCCCTTCATATAATGAATTCATCGACACAAATTTAGTATGAGAATTTGGTAGGCCTTATGTAAGTCAACAGTTAAATATTAGCGCATCTGGTTTTGGAAGGGAGCGAAAAGTTAATTAATTCGACTTTTTTTCTATGACAATGCCAAGGACTCAGGGAGATAATGATAATTTGATGATGATAAGTCATTTTCCACAGTAAATGACCTGTTCCATTATCATTTGGTCTAAGTGATTCGATTATCGAATTAGCAAGAACACCCTTTAATGAATAATCACAGTGATTAAAAAATTAACCTCGCTTCGGGGGATTTTATATATTAAAAAAATATAACAAGCAATCCATTTTCTCGGTTTTATTGGGTTTATATATCTTAACAATTAGGTAAAGTATGTATTTATTTCATAAATATCAGAAGTTTTATTTCCCCAGTTATATAAAGTATAGGGGAAGTTATGTAATCGACCAAAAATTCGATACGGAGTTTCATGTTTTCCGACCTCTAAAATGTGTGTCTGTCTGTGGGTCTGTGAACGCGATAACTTCCGATAATAATGAATGTATCAACACAAAATTTTATATAAACCCCTATAAAGACAACACCTCTATTGATTCTCAGTCAAATCGACCGAAGGGGAAATGGGGATTAAGGGAGTGGCTTAAGTTAAAACCTCTAATAACTGACGATGTTATGAATTTATCGACACAAAATTTAGTGTGAGGATGTAGTTGACCCTAAGTCAACTCTTGAATATTGGTGATTCACTGACTACTGGTTTGACACAGGCACCACAAAAAAAAAAATCCTTTGATCTGGATCTTCTATGGACAGTCCTGAAAAAAATATACCGTATCCATATTAATATTCAGATAGCGTTCTACAGTAAGACTCACCCCTACCTTGGAATCCACTTCAGGAAATGCTCTTTATTTAATAATAATTTATGATAATTTATGGTTTCCAGATTTACTTTGTGAAGCTCCATTCTAGGAATAGATAATTAAAATGCACAATTTCTTTGTCAAACTTCACTATATATTCTCAAATACTCAACTAGTTTCGCCGTGTTAAGGCATTATCAAGAGTCACTTACAAACTGACAGAATTGGTTGACAGGGTAGAGGGTACAGTTAAGGAGGGGGTTTTTAGGTAATGACGGGGAATCCCTTGTTTTTGTTACTCTATACATTCCAATAAACAGATATTTACAAGATAATAATAAATATAAAATAAAAAGAAGAAAGAAAATGATATATATATAAAATGTAATAAAGCGAATCTAACAGTAAAGTGTTGGTATTTATATAGGTATGACTCATGAATTATATAAATGTAACATATAATAAATATTAAAGTGAATAAAAACAAATACAAAGAATTTAAAGGCAAATTAAAACATCAAATGAAAATTATAGTATTCTCTTTATTTTTGAAAAAAAAATTTTTACATAAGTCTTTCCTTTTAATATAATAAAAAAAAAAGAAAATATGATAATTGTGAGATTTTAGATGATCACCATTAATATTTATTTACTTCAGGTTAATAATAAAGGAAAGTATAGTACACTATAGTGTGTATATAGATACATATACAATGGTTTATCTACAGTAGCTGTATTATAACTATAGCTTCTACCAATAGTGTCTTATATACACTATAGTGTATTATTGAGACAATGTTTTACAACAATGTTTTCAAAGGAATTTCTATTTTTCGACCTCAGAAATCCCTGCTTATTGATTTTCATTCAAAACTGCCTATTCTCAAACTAATACGCTTTAACTTGAGAAACTGAAATTTCCAAAATTCAGTTTATATGTTTTATGATCCCCTAATTTCAAAAACAAAATAAATAATTTCCTCTCTATGTATTTATACAAGACAATTAATTAGTACGTAAATTGAAACAATGAGGGCAAAACATACAAATTTTTAGAGAAATGTGCCGAAAAGAAAGAAATCAGAGACAGAAAATCTGAATTTTAGGAAGGGAATTTCTGAAGGTTTGAAAAATTCCTACAAATCAGGTAAAACACATTTATATTACTTGAAATATTATTTTTATAAAAGTATTAAAGGTTAGGTTTTATGACTCATGCCCGGGCATGTACGAGGTCATATCGCCTACTACCAGAGCGCTCTTTCGTCACTCCGGTAGACATGAGCCCGACTCTACTATGGGAGTCCTAAATTTTGCCTACCCTAAATTTTTATTCACCTAGGACAGGGGTCTTTAACGAGTACCTGACATCGTACAGGCTCGAAACCATCGTTTAACGTCCCATCCGAAGGTTGGCGTGCTTAAGTTTATTTTTACCTCCCAGATAAAATAAACTAAGGGCCTCGGTCGGATTTCGAACCCACGTTCTTGAGCTCAGAAAGCAAGCATGCATACCACTGAGCTACCGGCACCCTCTAAAAGTATTAAATATAAACAAAGTAAAATTTTCCATTCAGTTACATTTGGTAAAAATATTTAAATGCACTTATCCTTTGGATCACAAGATATATTCTGATTTAAGCCTTTTGCCCAAACACCAGAGATATATATATAAATATGTATATTTAATTCGCATGATTAATGAAGAGAAAAGTAGTTTCACTTCAACCGTGCGTTTATGTGAGTGAGGCAAAAGGTTTTTTTTTGTTTACGTTTCAGTCGTAGTGTAATAGTTTTACAAACTAGACATTATCTGTTAACTTGACTTAAGAGAAAATGTTCACATTTCACACCAGTTATTAGTACATCGTGCCTTGCCAGTAATTGCAGTGTTATACAGATATTTATATAAATACCTGTTACTGAAACGACTGGTCGAGGTTAAAGTGCGGAAAGGAAGCAGTATTGTAAACAGTAAGGTTCGATCAGTCTGACGTCGAATTATACACTGGTAAATCCCAGACCAGTTTCCTGGTCTTGGTTTCCGTCAGAGTTTCCTAAAACCTGGGGTCGCTACTTCCTTGGGGGCTCATGATATTTCCAAGTAGGTACGAATCACCTTATTTCTTATGGTTTTAATGAAATCATTTTTTCTGTGACATTTTTTTTCTTTTCTATTACGTTATACAGTAAAACCCATCTGCAACGGAGAGTCACGGAACCAAGAAAATTGTCCGTTGCGGAGGTTTCAAAAAAACAAACAAAAAAACTTCATTATAAGTATGTAGGTACATATACAAAATGTTTAATAATATTAAGATGGTCATATTGAGATGGTCAATGTGACGCAGTGATCGACTTATAAGAGAAGAAGCGTGAAGGTCGATTGTATTACTGATGAACCAGATAATAGCAGAAGGTAATAGAAAATCGATATGAGAAGAAGGGTAGAACGACTTTCAATACATCGATCATGCATGCCACTCACTCCTGATAATAACACCATTTTTCAATCTATTTCTTCTCTAGGATATGGTCGTTCTTCATCTAATTTACGCCCCATTTGCCTTTAAGTTGAAACTCATTTTACTCACTAGAGGTTAAAGAAGGGTTCTTGACTTGCGAGGGAATCAGATCTAAATGCCGAAAGGACATCACTGTGGATAAATAAAAATACTTATTTTTTTAAATATTGTGTATTCCTCAAAACATTATACATACACTACCGGTTTCGGTATTATGCTATCGTCAGGTTTAGGCAAGTTTGCAGCTAACCATTTATATAGGTACAATGTACCTATATAATATACATACATATTATGCTTTTATGTTTAATACTACATATATAGGTAACGAACAATAGATAGATAAAACACACATAATAATAGTTATTATGGATTTTGAGTTAATAAACCAAACAGTAGGTTTCACAAACAGCGAATTCTACCAATAATAAAAATCATTCAAAATTACATTTTTCAAATGAATTCTTTCGTAAGTTGCTTAGGTAAAAACAAATTATTTAATCAAACTTTTCAATCTTGTTCCATAGCCCTATGGGAATGTTGTGTGCAGCTTCAGCTTGGTCTGTGGAAAGGGAGGTTGGTAAAATATAGACGGGAGGGAATGTGTACATCTTTATTTGTCTGGTCTCTTAATATAAAATGAGCAAACTGCATCCTGACTGACGAAAATTCCCAAAATTGCAAGTTATCTTTCTTTGAAAACAAATCATTATTATTTATTTAGTTAGTATAGTTATTATTCTGGGTAGATGGTTTGGGAAACCCGTCATTGAAATATTTTTTTGTTAAACTTTCCTGTATGTAATATATGCAGTAATTTTCCCAACACAACTTTCTTAGAAGGTTTTTGTTTACTTTTCTTAAATTAACCTGTGTTTCGAGGAAGTACGAGTATTATTACTTTTTTCCATAATATACATAGACCATGACCTATATATATATGTTAAACATCATCACATATGTAACATCATCCGACATCGTCATGTTCCCAAATATACCCTAGAACAACAACCTCAAAAATAATAAATATATAAATTACGCTGAGGGCGCCGGTACCTGAGTGGTATGCATGCTTGTCTTCTGAGCTCAAGATCGTGGGTTCGAAACCCGACCGAGCCCCCTAGTTTATTTTATCTGGGAACATGCCGTCCTTCAAATGGGACGTTAAGCGATGGTCCCGAGCCTGTACGATGTCAGGTACTCGTTAAAGACCCCTACCCTAGGTGAATAAAAATTTAGGGTAGGCAAAATTAAGGACTCCCATAGTAGAGTCGGCCTCATGTCCACCAGAATGACGAAAGAGCGCTCTGGTAGTAGGCGATAAGACCTCGTAGTTAAAGCCCGGGCATGAGCCATAAAACCTAACCTAACCTATACTAATCATAATTGGGGAAGTAGAAAGAAAAAAAGTTGTCGATCATTACCTCTACGCAGGGACTTCTTGAATCCGCGTACTAAATTTTGTATCGTTACATTCATTCCATTGGGGATTATTAGAGTTTTGCTCCCCACTTACCTTCGGACAATTTCGCTGAAAATTAATAGTTGTCACCCTTATGAGGATTTGAATTTAAATTTAAAATTTATGATAAGTTACATTGGTAGTTATTATAGTTTTTGGGGACTCATTCAGTTTGGATTTTCTCAGGATATTTTTCTTGTTTTTCCAACATAATTTGAGAGACTGATGATGGGATATACATATTTACTAGGCTGCAAATTAAAAAATATATATTTCCTTAATAATATATGTCATAAATATGTATACAAGTTTAATAACAAAAAGTTGACAATTAGTTTATTGTAAAATTTCATACTATCTGGTGATGCAAACTAAGCGAAAAAAGAACTACAGATTTGCCTTGAAAATTGCATTTGTTGCTTTTTCCTTCAAGAAAAATGTGTTTCTTTTTGTCGGAACTAGGGTTAAGACATGTTGTGTACAATAATCTATTTATTTCTGCAGATACGTCATATAAATGAATACATTAAGATAGCTTACACACATAAACAGTTAAAAATAGAAAATAAATTATATATAATGTCTATATTTACTAAGTTTTAAAAATAGAAAAAAGTAACTGGGAGAAAAACAGTTGCTGAAAAGAATATTACATATTGCAAATTCAGCATCTCATTACACAACCCAAGAAAAATATATTTAATTGTACATTTACATATTTTTAAATTATTTATCTAATACTCACCCATTCATTTAATATTATATATTGATATAAGAGCAAATATTTTTGTAAATTAAATAAAAATGCAAAACGAAGAAGGAATTAGTTAAAACCTTTTACAAAAATAAGCCTATTAACAAACTGTGTTAATGAAGCTTTAGTCATGACAGTGTTGCCAGTAGGAAATTTTAAAATTCCTTTCCAGTGAATTAAAATGTTATACGTTTCCACTAAATTTTCTTTTAGAAAAATTCCTCAATAAGAATAAATATAAGTTTATATATTTTATATTGAATAAGTATTACATTTTTTATTGAGTTTAGGATAAAGGGGTTTTGAATTCAAATTGTACTATGCAATTTGAATATACTTTTTTGATTCAAGGAATTACAAAGTACCTACTTAACTTATTGATTTTAATGAAATAGAAATTAATTCAAAGATTTTTTAAAAGAGTTTAGTATAAAAAGTAGGTACTTATAATTTCAAATCACTCGATAATGTTAATTGACAACATCCAGTGAAGATGTTGTCATCTAGTTCACATCTCTCAACAGTAGGCTGATGAGGGACTTAAGGAACCAGTTTTTGTGACAGGCTACAATATAATTGACTACGTCTGCCACGCGCTCTGGCGAGTTTCTAGGACAGGTTCTGACCGGGGACTATACAAAGTTTGATGATCTGTAAGATAGCTGGGGGAGGGGGGGGGGGGGGGGGGGCAGACTATGAATATAATGAATGCGTCTCTGAGAGAGCCTGTCATCTGTGATTGCATCGTTTGTCCTTGGTACAGCTGTCGGCACACTTTCGCTTCAAGATAAGTGTACCGCTTGGCCTCTTGCACAAGGGTCAAAATACAATCCCTTCACACAGTTGGATCACCTCGATTCCACCTCCTTGTGTCTCATTTCTGAGCTAAATTTTGTAACTATTGGTTTAATTTTGTCTCACTTGTCTTTTCAGAGAACGGAACTATGGCAGACAGTTTGAAAAGTGCTCCTAAATCAATTAAAGTTCAGTAAAAGTTGCCATGATAGCAGCGTACGTAGTTCTTTCATCGTTCTTTCGAGAGTGTCGGTAGCTCAGAGATATATTTTTTATTAAAATGATTGAGCACTGAACTCTAAACTCAGAACAACTTTTACTTCCCCAACTAAACGAAGTATAAGTGAAGTTACCTAATCGGTAAAAATTCGATGCGGATTTTCAACAGAATTTCATGTTTTCCGACATCTAGACTCCAAATATGAAAAAAAAAATCGTATCTCTCTGTATTTGCGTTTGGGTGTCTGTAAACACAATAAGTCCCGATAGAATAAATGTACGAACACGAAATTTTATGTGAATCAAAAACCCTCTATTGACGACATCCATTGATATTCAGCCAAATTGACTAAAGGGAAGGGGGGGATTAGGGGTGAGGCTCAACTCAAAAACCCAATGAGGACATAACCTCTCAAATTTCAGCGACATCGGCCGAAGTAAAGGGGGGTTCAGGGGAGAGGCTAAATTAAAAAGCCCTAAAAACTGCCAATGTTATGAATTTATTGACATTAAATTTACTCTGCGGATTTAGGAGCCCCTATGTAATTAAATTGTTGAATATTAGTGCAAACAGTCGACTGGTTTAGTAGGGGGAGTGAAAAGTTAATTGATTAACTAGTTGTGGGGAAGTACAATGTCGGTGATTCACCGACGTATTTTTTTATCAAGGCGACATAGTTATTAATCGTTATTGTGATTACAGTTGGACAGGTTTGTACTTCCAAATTTCTCAAAACAAATATAACCTGGAGCGAAAATTTAGTTGATTATTTCGTTCTGGGGAAGTACATTGTCGGTGAATCACCGTAGACTTTTTATATATTTAATTTATTTTTTAAATTAACATAAAAATACTCAGTGAAATAGAGTTACACTTAATGCAGTAAGCGCCTTGGCTTTGCTTAAGCCTCAATGGAGATACGCCACTGCCTTCTAAATTAGACTGAGAGAAAATCCTTTATCAAAATCTACTCTAAACAAAGAACAATGTTTTTGTTATTTTTTTACCTAAAAATAATTTTATTTTACCTTGTGTTTATGTGGTCTCCTCATGTCCCTGATATCTATCTCAGTTGCGACTATGGCCTTACAGTATGTACTCTTGAAAACCGTTTGAGATTATCTCATCACGTCAAAGTTGAGAGATACTTCAGCGGTTCTTCCCGATTCATGTCAAGGATAATAGTCTGAGATGTCTTGCTTAGAGAGTCTGATAAAAAAATAAATGTTCTAATTATATCCTTGCTAAATTAATTTAGTTTCAATTCGCAAATTTTACTAGTCGTCGGTGAATCACCGGCAATATACTTCCCCAGCGCAAATTATTTACCGAATTTAAAATCAATGGATACTAAATTTCATGTCGATATATTCGTTACGTATGTACTGATTAGTGGTTTTCAGTATAACCCCCTCATCTGCTCCCCCTCTTATTAATTATTAATAGGTAGCCATTCCTTATCTGGTTTTGAATTTAAACATAAAATTTCATGTAGATAAATTCATTACATCGGCAGTTATTAATAGGTGTCGTCCTTAGAGGTTTCTGGATATACATATAAAATTTCGTGTTGATATTGTGATAATTAAAAGAAATGTATTTAAAAAAATTATAATAATAGTTATAAAATTAATGGAAATAATAAAATTAAACAAATAAAATGATCACATTTCCTGCAGAAAGCTGGTCTTCTACTAAATTTTGCTTTCTACAAAAGTTTCCGAAAAAAAAAAATTCAATTAATAATTATTTCATTTGGATTTCTTTTAAAATATATATATCGTCGGTCTAAACATGATACCTCATATGTGCAAAAAGCCAACTTTACAGGAGAGACAAAAGACTGATTAATAAAATATTCTTTATAGGAAACCTCAATTTTTTCGACATTTGTATTAAGTGAGATGTATATGCATGCCATAAATTGTTTTTAAGCTAGTTTGCAAATCCAAGTAAAGAATTAAGGTACTTGACGGAGTTAAGAGGTTTCACCACAATTACGTTCCCATTTCTTTTGCAAGGTACGATTCTTCAAACCGTATTTCATGTTTTTTTCGTTTTAGGTCGTATACGAGGTCCCACTAGATCAATAGAGTTTTTTCTTTTTTTTTGCTAAAAAAAGAGATTTTCGGAAAAATGTCCAGGTATCACGTTTAGGCCGACGATATATAATCTGAGATGCCATCAATTTTCTAAATTTTTCAAAAATGTTCAATCCAATTAAAAGGTATTTTCTTATTTGGTTGACAAAAAATGAATCGAGAACAAAAATTGGGTTTATTAATAATTAATAACTTACAAAATAAAATGAAAAGAAAAACTTTGGAAAATAAAAAATTAAATTATTAACACAAATTCTTACTATTTTCTAAAACTACATCAGTTTTTAAACTATATTTTTTTTATACTGGACATATATATATATATATATTAATAAATAAAAAATACCTTCTTTTGAAGCTCACTGGTTTATTTGTCCTTGGCTCATCTCCATACTTCAACTGTGTTAAGCCTAAAATACTGTTAACACTTAAACTGCTTCATCTCTCACATTCAGACTTTCTTAACCCTAACACAAATCTCCTTCCACTGTGTTTTTGTGTATAATACAGCCGATCACCGGCATTTGTTTTCGATCGTTGGTTGCTCTCTATTCATTTTTTAAACAATACCGAATGGTCCAGTCTTTGTATATTTATATTCACTAATTTATTTAATGTGCTAACAGCTGTTTTTATTAAAACTTCAGGATTTTAGCTGTTTTTATAAGAATAATCAACACTTTTTCGATTTTTTTCTTAAAATAATAATAATTAATTATGGAATATTTTATTAATTATAATGTGTGTATTTTTTACATCACAGTGCATTTATTTTTTACATCACAATGCATTTATTCTATCGGGAGTTACCATGTTCACAGACACATAGACAGTCACACATTTTTTTTTCCATAATCGGATACTTGAGGTCGGAAAACATGAAATTCCGTTGAAAACTCCGCATCGAATTTTTGGCTGATTACATAACTTCCCATTTACTTTGAGAAGTAAAACAGTTTTATAATAAACTGATCTTCACCTACGAGCCTACTCTTTCTCTCTTTGTGAATATTTTGTTTCTTTATATTTATATATCACTGTAAGGGCTGATCCCATATGATTATATTATTATTATTATATATATAATAACTATTTTTTTATATCCATTTCAGGTATGGGCAGCATACCGTATGTCTCTCTGCTAAAAGGGCCTGCAGTGGCCTCCGCCAACCATGTTCGGCTACATCAGCTCTTCTCGCAGGGAGCCTCCAAGCATCCTGATCAGCCTGCCCTCATATACGAAGGTAAGGAAACATTTCAATTTTATAAAGTTTGATTTCTTCGTGTTTTACATCTTTGTATGTATTGAAATCATATGAAAATTCGAGATAGATTTTTCAACGGAATTTCTCGTTTCAAAGTTCCCTGAAACTGTTTTGACCATTTTCGCGACAATGTCTGTTTGTTTGTGTTGTGTGAAATTGGAATAAATAAATACTATAAATAAATAAATAAATGTGAACTTGCAAGGTATTCTATAGAGAGAGAAAATATAATAATCACTGGCTATGTACTTCCTCAGCACGAATTAATCAATTACATTTTCGCACATTCATTATAACGGCAGTTAGTAGAGTATTCAAGTCAAACCCCTCCTCTCTGGTCTACCATCTTTATGGGGATTTGAATTTAAATATAAAATGTCAAGTGGATACATTCATTAGATCGGCAGTTATTGGGTGTTTTGAATTGAAAAATAGTGTTAACTCACTAACTAATGGTCGGATTGTCATGAAATTTCATATGTAGTATTCTTAAAGGCCAAATAAAAAAATAGGTTGTGTGACGTCACACAATTGTGAACGGGGGTGGGTGTGGGGGGCCTAAGTATAAGTATAGTGCTAGCTCATTAACTAATGGTGGGATTGTCACGAAATTTCACATGAGGTATTCTTAAAGGCCAAATAGAAATATAGTGTGTGTGACGTCACACAATTTTGAACGAGGGGGGCCTAAGTATAAATATAGTGCTAGCTCATTAACAGATGGTCGAATTATCACGAAATTTCACATTTTGTATTGTGAAAAGCCAAAATTAAAAAAAAATACGCTACGTGACATCTCAAAACTTTGAAAGGGAGGGGGGTTGTGTGGGTAGGCCTAAATATAAAGATAGTGATAGGTCTTTAACGGATAATCGGATTGTCATGGAATTTGACATGTAGTATGCTTAAAGGCCAAATTGAAAAATACGCTACGTGACATCTCAAAACTATGAAAGGGAGAGGGGTTGTGGGGGTAAGCCTAAATATAAAAATAGTGATAGGTCTTTAAGGCAGTTATTGGGTGTTTTGAATTCGCCCCCCCCCCCCCCCCCCCCCCCTTCTGATCCCCTCCACCCCTTCAGCTGATTCCTCTGAAAACTAATAGGTTATGTCCTTACGTGTTTTGAATTTACATATAAAAATTCATGTCGATACATTCATTACAACGACAGTTATTAGAGTTTTTGTGTTAACCCTTTCCCCTAATCCATATTCATTCTACCTGGAGTTATTGTGTTCACAGATACACGCAGACAGATATTTTGGTTTCATTTTTGGAATCTGTAGGTCGAAAAACATGAAAGTCCCTTGAAAACTCCTTCATTACACCGATTACATAACTTCACCTATACTTCATTTGGCTGGGAAAGTAAAAAATCGTAGAATAATAAAATAAAATAGAAGGAAATGAAACATAGCTCATAATAAAAAAATAAATATAATTCATCATCACTATAGTTGAAGAGGGTCTTGTGAGGTTGCGGTCTGGTCTCTGCTTCTCTCAGGTATAAATGATTAATTTCATAACGAAATAATCAAAGTACTTTAAAATACAGTGAAAACCTGTTTAACTGGGATGTCAAGGGACCTAGGATTTTTTTATCACTTATAGAGGCTTTTCATTTCCCCAGTTTTCCAAATAGGCAGGTTTAAAATGACAGTTGCTTTATTTATAGAGGGTCCCCCTAAGAGAGGTCGAAATGTATCTTTTCTCATTTATAGAGGTGAAAATGTTAATGAAAAATGCATTTTTTATGTTGTTATGTCCAATTTTTATTTTTCAAAACAATACTACAAAACTTATGACTTAAAAAAATCTGTTATATTGGTTTGTATTTGAGTGCTTGTAGCCAGGGCCGGCCTTAGGGCGGTGCGAGCAGTGCAGTCGCACAGGTCGCCACGGTGTTGGGGGCGCCATTTTCTGGGTAGCATTAAAAAAAAACTTTTTTGTTTTCTATCTTCTGCAATTAGTATCATAAAGTGTAAAACTGTAACAATCATTTAAGTTAGTCAATATAGTGGTTAAATAAATTTGATTTGACTTTATCAATAAAATATCAAATTCAAACTTTGCTGTCTATAACGTCGGTTCGCATATTTTCCACTGCAAGCGCTGCTGTTCTTTTGCGTACAAATGTCAATGAATGACATTTCATTATTCCAAGCAATTCGAAGTGCAGCACAAACTTATTGGTGAAAAAAAAACTTTTTTCAAAACTAAAACTGATCAAGACGTACTTGAGATCCACGATGTCCAACACAAAACTGAATTATTTGGCGTTGCTGTTGATCGAAAACGAAATTGGAACTCAGCTGGATTTCTCCAAAACCATCCAGCAATTTGCAGAGGCCAAAGCACGCAAAGTTAATTTCACTTGATGTAGTCTATATAATTTCACATTGTACCTCAATAAAAATGTATTTTTCCGAGAAATTTCAGCGAACAGTTTTAAATATTGAGAAATAGTGTGTAAATTGACAATAAAAAAATTGTTCTAAACTGAATGTAGAATGATGAATAAGTGTTGGCAACCCTCAAAAATAACCAGTGATAATTGAAAGAAAAATCTATGAAGGGGCGCATTTTTTCATACTCGCACCGGCCGCTATCTCACCTAAGGCCGGCCCTGCTTGTAGCTTTAAGGTGTTTCTCGATAGTATAAATTTGATCAAATATGCCAGGACTATCAATATTTAGCAGGTGTGCAAGAAAGAAGAATGTTTGTAAACAAACGTGTCGTAACCTGATGAAGTGTCTTACTTATACCGGTTATTGACCTACAAAGTCTCAAATATAGAGGCAAACATCGAAAAAATCTAAGAAATCAAATCTCAATTAAAAAGGTTTGAAAATTCCCAGTAACAGAGGTATTTCAATGCAAAAGTGTCGGGACTTCATTGTAACTATCAGTAACAGAGGTTTTTCACATATCCAGGGCCCACTTAACCAGGTTTCACTGTATCACACTTTGTGCACTTAGTTGCATGTTTTTTCCCAAGATACAACTCCCCAAAATGTGAACATCTGACTTGAGCCCACTCTCCTGACCTCGTTCGGTCTCTGGATCGGTTCAAGGCTCTCTTCTGCTCTTCTATACATCAAACATCCGACTTCCCTGTATGTAAAGTCAAACCCGCATCGTAGTCATTCACCCTCCATTTTATACATAAATAATTATAATTTTCCATGAATGACCTTCTTTGATTTAAATTAATTCATTTCGATCAATTTGTAAGTCATAGAGGAAAAATACCCAAAGAATCACTCATTCACGTTCAATATTCAAACAGGAACGGAAATAATCAATTTTTTTAAACTGTTCCTCATTCAATTTGTTCTAAATTGCTTATACTATCAATTTTCAAATGTAAATGATTTCCAATGCAATCACGGAAGTGGTGATTTAGTCACTGAATGTTTAATCGCCGGAATGTTTGTCCTTATACATTTTTTTTCTTGTAGGATAAGTGTGTTGAACAAACCTGAATATATAAATATTGTTTGTCTGAATTAGAGTTTTTGAGGCTTGGAAAAAAAACAGAAAAAATTGGGGGGGGGGGGGGGGGGGAACCGGAAGTAAGTGGAATTAAATTGTAGAATTATATTTTTATAGTGACAAAAATACTGCAGAAGAAACATATAATAACAGATACGAGTAATATATATATATATACATATAATATATGTATACACGAGTATATATTATATACTATATAAACAGATATAGTGTAATGTAAAAAGAATTCCTAAATAGAGGAACGGTTAGTTATTGTGGATTCATGCCCGTGCCTACGAGGAAAGGTTCTTTCGGCACTCTGGTGGGCACTCTACTGTGAAAGCCCTAAATATTGCCGACCCATGTTTAGTTACCTAATGTAGAAGTCTTTGATGAGTACCTGACGTCGTACATGTTCGGGACCATCGCTTAACGTCCCCGAAGGACGGTGTTCTCAAAGTTTTTTTTCAGAGAAATGGTGTCACTGACTGGTATTGTGTGTATGGGGACCAATATTTCTGTCTGAAGCAAGGTTACAGAATTTATTTTTCACTGTTTACTTTTCATTTATTAACTTTCCCATCCCTTAATAATAATACATTACAAAAATTGTTTATATACCGGTTAAGCGGGAAATTAATAGGTGCGGTTCTCATGGGGGTTTTAAATTCAAATATAAAATTGGATGTCGATACAACATCAGGAGTTTTGTGGTTTTTGAGTTGAGTGCCGTTAAGACCCCTACTCTAGCTGAATAAAAATTTAGAATAGATACAATTTAGGACTCTCATTGTAAAAGGCTCATGTCCACCAGAGTGACGAAAGAGCACACTGGTAGTAGGCGATATACCTTTGTACTTAAAGCCCGGGCATGAGTCATTATAACTAACCTCTCAACCAATGGAGCTACAAATGACTTATCTAAGTTTTTATTTTTGCTTTATTTATTTATTTTTTTGAATCCTCAATTTATTATCGAAACTATAAAAAAAAAACGCAAAACAAATTAAATAAACATTAAAAAATGATCATATTTGTAAATTGGTGTAATTATGGCTAATTTTCCCCCGAGGCTGTGGCAGTAATTTTAACAATCTTATTGTTATTGTTTTCTAACTTACAATTATTTAAAGAATCATTTCTTGATTAATATGTCTAAGAAACTTCCACCATACTAACGTTAACTTCGAAGTTGAGAAGCGCAGACATATTTTGAAAACTTATAAATAATAAATAAATAAAACGAACTTCTTTTTGAAGTATTTCTACTCCACAAAAATTGTTTATTTACATTACCGGTTTAGGTAATACACCATAGTCTGGTTTAGTTAATTTATAACTGGGTCTGTAGGGATGCTACATGTGAAATTTCTTGAAAATCTCATCAACCACTAGAACTCATTTCATGTATGAATTTTTTATCTGGGTGGTAAAAAAACTTAAAGCACGCTGTTCTTTGGATGTTTACATTTCAAAAATTTTTGTTTCTAAAAAATGTTTTCCTTTAACATAACTCAACTCTTGAGAAATAAAATGTTATTGAGCGGATGTCCATTGCACAGTGGGGCAATTCACCAACTTAGCACGAAAAAATTCAAATTATGAAAACTCTCACTGAAAAGATAGGAACACTTGGTGTTGGAAGTAGACTAGTTGTAGACATTGAACCCAAGAGGTGGGCCTCCGTTGTTTACAATAAGTGGGCAAAGCCGGCATGTAAACATAGGAACGACACGTCATCTTTTAACATCAGTTACATTTTGACAGTGCAGTTCATTTATTTTCTGAACCTTAGCTAATATGTCTGATTCAGGAGAAGCTAAGTGAATAAACTATATTGTTTATTTTGCCAAAATAGTGCATAAATTAATTAAATTCAATGCATATGCTATTGAGAATATTCAGAGTTAGTATAAATTGAATCAATCACGAAACTCGCGAATAACGAATTCTCTAAAGTTGAGGGATTACTGGACTGAAAGGTTACAAACAATCTAAAAAGAAATTCGTCTAAGAATGACCGACCGGAATGTACTTCCCCCAACTTGAATTACGGTAGAGACATATAGATGTACGATAGATACATAATATCGATACATTCATTGTGATACCTTCATTAGCCTAGGTGGTTAGAATGACCGACACGGAATTTACTTCCCCCAACTTGAATTACGGTAGAGACATATCGATGTACGGTAGAGACATCATATCGATACACTGATTGTGATAACTTCATTAGCCTAGACGGTTGGTAGTTAGAATGACTGTCACGAAATGTACTTCCCCCAACTTGAATTACGGTAGAGACATCATATCGTTATACGGTAGCGACATAATCTCGATCCATTCATTGTGATACTTTGATTAGCCCAGGTGGTTAGAATGACCGACCGGAATGTACTTCCCCCAACTTGAATTACGGTAGAGACATATCGATGTACGATAGATACATAATATCGATACATTCATTGTGATACCTTCATTAGCCTAGGTGGTTAGAATGACCGACACGGAATGTACTTCCCCCAACTTGAATTACGGTAGAGACATATCGATGTACGGTAGAGACATCATATCGATACACTGATTGTGATAACTTCATTAGCCTAGACGGTTGGTAGTTAGAATGACTGTCACGAAATGTACTTCCCCCAACTTGAATTACGATAGAGACATCATATCGTTATACGGTAGCGACATAATCTCGATCCATTCATTGTGATACTTTGATTAGCCCAGATGGTTAGAATGACCGACCGGAATGTACTTCCTCCAACTTGAATTACGGTAGGGACATCATATCGATATAAGGTAGAGACATAATATCGATCCATTCGTTCTGATACCTTGTTTAGCCTAGATGGTTGGTGGTTGGAATGACCGACCGGAATGTACTTCCCCCAACTTGAATTACGGTAGGGACATCATATCGATATAAGGTAGAGACATAATATCGATCCATTCGTTCTGATACCTTGTTTAGCCTAGATGGTTGGTGGTTGGAATGACCGACCGGAATGTACTTCCTCCAACTTGAATTACGGTAGGGACATCATATCGATATAAGGTAGAGACATAATATCGATCTATTCGTTCTGATTCCTTGTTTAGCCTAGATGGTTGGTGGTTGGAATGACCGACCGGAATGTACTTCCTCCAACTTGAATTACGGTAGGGACATCATATCGATATACGATAGAGACATAATATCGATCCATTCGTTCTGATACCTTGTTTAGTCTAGATGGTTGGTGGTTGGAATGACCGACCGGAATGTACTTCCCCCAACTTGAATTACGGTAGAGACATATCGATTTACGGTAGATACATAATATCGATACATTCGGATATCGGTCCGAATGACCGGCAGTGGAAGTCGGATGTTAGATTCAAGCTCATTCTTATGAACGATAAAAACACCAATGTCCAAGGCGTACAAGTTAATATTAAATCCTGTAATACACCGCCTATTATTAAAATGGTTATTTACTTTAAATACAGTAATTTATCTAATATCGTAACTGTTTTGATGTCAGTTCCTAAATATAGCTTATTAAAACAGAGTAATCAGAAAAAAATGATATTAACTCATAATAACGGAGAATTCAAAAATAATTATTAAGGAGTTGAAAAGGAACACACCCTGTGTAAGGTGTTCAGAAGATTTAGTGATCTGTTGGAGTATGTTATCTTTATAGGAATGAAGAAC
This sequence comes from Aradus depressus, assembly GCA_963662175.1. NCBI lineage: Eukaryota > Metazoa > Arthropoda > Insecta > Hemiptera > Aradidae > Aradus > Aradus depressus. Next base: position 19,797,418 of record OY759222.1, on the reverse strand, counting down.
ATAAATAATAAAGAGGATGGTTGCATATGTGAAAGTAAAATAAATTAAATCTAATCGCTCCAGGTTACATTTGTCTTGAGACCTGTCATTAGGAAGAAATTTGGAGGTACCGACCTGTCCAACTGTAATCACACAATACCCATTTATTGACAATGTCGCTTTGATAGAAAATACGTCGGTGAATCGCCTGCAATATACTTCCCCATAAATAGTTAATCAATTAACTTTTCTCTCCCTCTCCAAAACCAGTCGACTGTTTGCGCTAATATTCAACAATTTAGTTACATAGGGTCTCCTAAATCCTCATATTAAATTTGTTGCCAATAAATTCATTACATTGGTAGTTATTAGGGTTTTTGAATTTAGTCCGATTCCGCCGAAAATAAAATAATTCGTCCTTTGGTGGTTTGAATTCACATATGAAATTTTGTGTGGAGGTTAGGTCAGGCTTTAACTACGATGTCATATCGCCTACTACCAGAGCGCTCTTTCGTCACTCTGGTGGACATGAGAATGACTCTACTGTCGGAGTCCTAAATTTTTATTCACCTAGGGCAGGGGTCTTTAACGAATACCAGACATCGTACAGGCTCGGGACCATCGCTTAACGTCCCATCGGAGGAATGGCGTGCTTAAGTTTATTTTACCTCCCAGATAAACTAAACTAAGGGCCTCAGTCGAGTTTCGAACCCACGTTCTTGAGCTCAGAAGTCAAGCACGCATACCACTGAGCTACCGGGGCTCTCTTTTGTGTGGATACACTTTTCACACGAGTCGCTCAGATCGAATACTTCTTAGTGTAATAAATCCACACTTATAATTTGTAATTGACAAAATGAAATGTAAAAATATAATGAAATGTTGAAATCGTTCACAGTTCTGTTCAAAATCAAACAAACATATCTTCATAAACGATAAACCATTTAATGTAATAAGATAAGATATAAGGACGCATTATGCAGACTGCGTGATCACATCGCACATAAGGTTATTACCATCTATATATATATATATATCATTTGTCCGTGGACTTTAATTGAGTTCAGTATTTTATTGCAACAGAAAATAAAATAAAATTGTAAGAAACTAAACAGTGGAAGATTTTGATGAATTGAAAAATTTATATAATTTTTTTTTAATTGTTGAAATTTGAAAGGAGTACTTTGAATCGATACAAGTAATATCTATTCGATACCTACTTGGTATCGGAAGAAAGGTATCGATACGTGAAGTACTTGTTATCGGCCAAAATTATCGATACTTTAAGTGCTCAAATTTTTTTTTTTCCTTCCTGTTAAAAAAGTTATGGGACTCGGCCGGGCTTATATTATATTGAGACTTACCACAACTATAACTATCTGCGCTTCACATCTCATCACAAAAAAAAAAATTAATTAAATAAAAAAAACTATGTTCAAATAAGAAAACAAACAATATTGTGTTAGTGTCCTTGCATTATTGACACTTGAGAAAAGGTAAAAATGACATAAGAACTGGAAGATGATAGTTTATTTTTTACAACCTCTTTGTTCATGCTGAGAGATCCGTTCTGCTTGATGTCAAGGGTTCAAGGTAGCCACTGTTGTTGTTATTATTATAATAAAAACCTGGAAAACTATCCAACCATTAAATATTATCCTTCATAATGTAATACTAACCACAGCTTGTTAGTTGTGATTTAATAACCTTCTAATGAGCGATTGTACTTTTCTGTTAAAGTTGTGGTAGATTAAAATCTCTTGACTTCAAATGGGCTAATTGGATTCTGTTCGGAAAAAAATATATACGAACTATCAGTTGTATATCCCAAGGCAGTACAAATTAGTGAGTTCACACGTTTCACTTTTTTTATAATTATATATTATAAATAAACTTAAGGACGCCGTCCTTCGGATGGGACGTTAAGCGATGGTCCCAAGCCTGTATGATGTCAGGTACTCGTTAAAGACCCCTACCCTAGGTGAATAAAAATTTAGAGTAGGCAAAATTTAGGACTCCCACAGTAGAGTCGGGCTCATGTTCACCAGAGTGACGAAAGAGCGCTCTGGTAGTAGGCGATATGACCTCGTAGTTAAAGCCAGGGCATGAGTCATAAAACCTAACCTGCACAATAAAAATTAGAGCTATGCCAGTTGTCCTTTAACCGCTGTGCTGTGTGAGTGGGGTAAGTAAGTTTATAATTTTTTATCTTGTTTCTCTGTACCCTGATACATTAAGAGTTATTTATACTTTTCATTATTTGTATATTTTATTATTCTATCATAGATGAACCACTGATGATGACGCTGTTGCGTCGAAAACCGGTTCTGGTCTAAAATAAAACAGTGGGAAGACAACGTATTTTATTTCTATATTGCAACCTTCTTCTAAGTATACAAAACGGAAAACTATTACATTAAACTGACAATTTCTGATTCTTAAATGTATATTTTGTTTGACACAACTCTTTAGTTAGTTACTTGAATTTTACTACGATTATGAAAAAATATATTGCGAGAAAAGTTTTAAATATCCCCGATCCTTGTAAAGATCCCCTCGGGGTGAATTCTGGAACAAGCCCGTTGAAAACATTTCTCCGAGTTGGTATTCCTGGTGACAGACAAAGTGGCCCATTAGTAAGGATATCAAATGATAAGCATCGATTCCGACATCGGAATGCAAGTATCGATACTGGTGAATGATATTGAACTTTACCTTGTTTGCCTACTACCAGAGCACTCTTTCGTGACTCTGGTGAACTTGAACCCATTTCTACTATGAGTATCCTAAATTTTGCCTGCTCTAAATTTTTATTCACCTATGGAAGGGGTCTTTAAAGAGTACCTGACATTGTTCAGGCTCGGGACCATCCGAAGGACGGCGTGCTTAAATTTATTCTATCTCCAAGATAAAATAAACTAAGTCCTCGGAACGAACTATATAGCCAATTTAGAAAAAAAAAAAAATCGATATCGCCAGATATTGAAACGAAAGTACTGTTATGGATAAAGTAGGAGGGGAGAGGGGGGGGGGGGGGGGGGGGGGGGGGGAGCAAACATTTGGTAACTCTTCCGGACGTCAAGATGTATACATGAGAAAAAAAATGGTGCATAACGGGGAATATGTATTTTTTTGAAAAAAAAAAAAAAAAAAAAATGGCTGAATATATAGCCATCCATTAATTTTCACTAATGTCAACTTTTTTCTCTGCTAATTACCTTATGTAAGTTTTTGTATGACAAAATTAAATATTTTTTTGTGATTCGATACCGTTTACATAGCCTTGAACATCAAGTACCCCGTTATGCGCCCCCTTCCCCTATGAATATTCGATTTAACCTTATTATTTACATATTTACAGTTATTGTAAGTGCTCCATTTTTTTATATATTATTTATTAATAATATTATTAACATATTTAGGAATAATTCATTTTTCGTATCGTGCCTATTAACTTAATGTTGATAGAAAAACTTGACATAGATCAAATTTATTGGAAATTTATCGCGTGCTTGTCTTCTGACCCCCAAGAGCGTGGGTTCAAAACCCGGCCGAGGCCCTTAGTTTATTTATTTTATCGGGGAGATAAAATTAACTTAAGCACGCCGTCCTCCGGATGGGACGTTAAACGATGGTCCTGAGCCTGTACGATGTCAGCTATTCGTTAAAGACCCCTGCTCTAGGTGAATAAAAATTTAGGGTAGGGGAAATTTAGGACTCCCACAGTAGAGTCGGGCTCATGTCCACCAGAGTGACGAAAGAGCGCTCTGGTAGTAGGCGATATGACTTCGTAGTTAAAGCCTACGATAATAACTAACTAAATAAATAACTATTATAACTTTTCGGAGGCCATGGTGGCCGTGCGGGCTATAGCGTATGGCTTTCCATGGTTTGCGGGTTCGAATCCCGTCCGGGAGTGAGTTTTATTTCATAGATAGAACTTCCTCCCAGGGCCATGGATGTCATAAATAACTAAGTAACACCGTTATTAAGAGTCATGGCTAATATGCATCGTGCATAAGGCCATAAAAAAAAAAAAAACTATTATTTTCGGACATTTGTTTTTTTCTACCATATGACATCCCTTCTCTTCGGAAAGAAAATAGAATATAAACACAATAAGTAAACAAGAAGTTATAAATATACAGATCAAGTTTCCATGACAACAAATTCATATTCAAGTTTTCAATTCAACCTGTTTTAAAATTGTCAGAGTTATATCATGCTTATGTTGTTTCATCTTGTTAATTTTTTTATTTATTTTTTATTAGCCTTCTGTACGATGCATATTATCCATGTCTCTATAACGGTGTTTTAGTTATTTATGACATCCATGGCCCCGGGAGGGTGTTCCATCTACGAAATAAAACTCTCTCTCGCTCTTGATTCGAACCCGCATGACCAAAGCCCGCACGGCCACCATGGCTCTTATATATATTTTATGAAGAAGACAATATTTAAAAAAACTTTTCGTTTATTTTATATATAGTGATTCACAATAACTTTGCAGAAAATGTTAAGTATCATTGCTGATTAGGGTTATATAATTATTATTATATATTATTTAGATAAATACTTTTAGATTCTGTTTGTTATAATTTTTTTTTTATCCAAAAACCCTAAGTGCATTTCCTACAGTTGCAAAACCCCCTATGGTAGACATTACTGTTGCAAAAGTAACTGTGTGCATTTTATTTTTAACAAGTCTTTAAAACCTTCAATTATTTTTTCTAAAGTGACTTATTAAATGTCAATGATTTATTTCAAATAACATAAAAAAAAATGTTGAAACAAATTATATTGAACAGTTACTGAGTTATAGCTGCTCTATAACCTACACTTACAGGCTTTTGTAACTGACACAATATCGTGATTAATATATCGTCGTATCTTGTTAAAACTATTTTCGAGTAACACGCGATTCAACTCAAGGTCTATCAAACAATTAATTTGCATAATTTTAAAATGTGAAATAGTGAATGGACTATTTTTAATAGTCTGACTTTCTCCTTTTTATCAACTGTTATTATTCTTTTCGAATATTTTATAGCAAATATGAACCTTTTCGTAAAACTTATTTGATTGGATTATTAAGGTGTACTCGCAAGGATAATATACAGGGGCGTAGCCAGGATTTTGAATAGGGGAGGGGGGAGGGGGGCAAAGTTAGGCTACAGGGGGGGTATAGACTCCCGGGGGCACAGCCCGCAGTTTCCGTGATTGGCGTTGCAGACTTTTTGTTATAAATTTGGGAGACTCGGACCTCTAGAAACTCCCCCTGAGGTAACCACTGACTGAACTTTACATGAGCAGCAAAAATGCAAAGCGCAGCGGCAGCAAATGCACGCTGTGGTTTCAGTGCTTTTAGAATTAAATGACTCACAGCCAATAGCGTGCATTTGTTGATGCAGCGCTTTGCATTTTTATAAAGTATAAAATAAATGAAGATTTTGAGCGAGAAAGTGAAATGATCGAATTCATGTATATTTAAAAAATGTAATATGACTTGTTTTGTACATGTACGTTTAAGTAAAGCACAATTTTCGTTTATCCTCCGAAAATCATGAAAGAACTTCCTCTTTGAAGTGTTCTCGATCGTTTTCCAGCAACTTTCTGTGCCTGTCTTGTCTGGGAGACAAAGTGCTCTGTTCCGTTCATAACTTCAATAAGATTGAACCATAGCTCTGTTTCATTTTGGAACGTAACTTGCAAGCAATCCATTTTTTATGAAAACAATTTTTTCAGTTTATTTAATTTTTATCTTGGTTTTTTGCTCTAGCCAGGGGGGGGGGGGGGGGGGCTACGCCCCTGATAATATATAAATATTATTATATATAATATATAATTTATTTAATACAGACATAAGTAGGTACTCTTTTTTTTTTAGGGGATTTCATCATTTTCACCCAACTGCGAAATGGGATTGGAGGGTTTTTCACAATTTTGTATGCATGTCATATTCTTTGTTCCCTCGGAGAGCATATTGGACCGATGTATTTTTTTTTTTTATTATTCCATTTAATATTTACAGAAATAAATATATAATAATAAAATAATAAATAAAATATAGGTTAGGTTAGGTTTTATGACTCATGCCCGGGCTTTAACTACGAGGTCATATCGCCTACTACCAGAGCGCTCTTTCGTCACTCTGGTGGACATGAGCCCGACTCTACTGTGGGAGTCCTAAATTTTGCCTACCCTAAATTTTTTATTCATCTAGGGTAGGGGTCTTTAACGAGTACCTGACATCGTACAGGCTCGGGACCATCGCTTAACGTCCCATCCGAAAGACGGCGTGCTTAGGTTTATTTTACCTCCCAGATAAAATAAACTAAGGGCCTCGGTCGGGCTACGAACCCACGACCTTGAGCTCAGGAGTCAAGCACGCATACCACTGAGCTACCGGCGCCCTCTAAATAAAATATATGATAATAAAATAATAAATGATTGCATCAGTGGGCTTTACATACAATCGCTAGTAGAAATTAAATGTGAAACACTCTTTTGTTTTCAATATACATATCAAATTCACCTATAGTTATTCATTGGGGAAGTAATTTAACATATATTTTTTCATGTATTATTAAGATTATTATCAAATACTAAAATTATAATATTAAGAAGATTATTATCACCAATTAATAAGCATATATAGTTAGTATTTTTGGTGTATAACATTTTTAATGAAAAGATCCTTTGCTCTAAGTTTCACTTTTGTTTTTACTTCATAGTATAGGGAAAGTCAGAAATTCGTAGTTGACTTTTCACCAAAATTTCATTTTTTCCCAAGCCTATATTACAAAAATTTAAAAAAAAAATGTCTTTCGGATGGGACATTAAACAATGGTCCTGAGCCTGTATGATGCCAGGTACTCATTAACATGAGTACTAACCAACTTTTTATTGATATAAATAATACTTGTATTAATAATTGATGAAATCCCCGGTTTCATTATATTATTAAATAATTTTAATATTATAGAATATCAATTAAGTTATTGGATTGATGTTAGAAAAGAAGAAACCTGAAACCAATTCTTAACATTGTTTCTTGATGAAAAAAATAAACAAATAAAGAAATAAGGCGTTCAGTAGCGCATATCTTGCCTTCTTGAGAAACCGATTAACCAGGAATTTAAGGTAATTAACTCCAGTCGAACAGAGACGCTGAACTTTTTTTTATACTTGATGAGACACTTCTGCACTACACCTCACAAGTGCGAGCCTTCTTCTGCACTGAAATAACGACTGCCCTCAGATCACCTCTTCAGGTTTAAATCTAGACTTCTTTTTCTCGGTAGCAGTAAAAAGGCTAATGGCTCAGGGTATCCAATTAGAAATCTGCACAAGGTTTCCAATAGGGAGCATCGATGTGCAATCGAATGTAACATCGAAGTACACCATCGATAGTTTGATATAGATTGTGGTAAAAAAGTAAATGTTAATGTAAAATTAAAATAAATCAAGAAATTTAAGGTTATATATATATTGATAATATTAAAATAAACAATAATAAATAAACAATAAGAATTACCACATTTCCTGTAGAAATTTGATCTCTTTTCTTTTACTAAATTTTGATTTCTACAGTAGTTTTTCGAAAATGGCCCTAAAAAAATATCAAAAGTTCAAGGCGTGCAATTTTGAAGAAAGTGCAAGTATATTTTTAAAAAAATTTCAATTAGCAAACTTTTCATTTGGATTTCTAAATGTTTTCAAATAATCTTACTGGGCCAACAGGGAAAATGAATAGAATAGAATTTACTAGAACAAATATTGGGTTTATTTTCTTAAATCTACATTATTAAAATTAAAAACTAAACATTGAAACAAACAAAAATCGAAAGAAAAAAATCTCAAAAACTATATTTTTAACACTAATTCAATCTTTTTGTTTTATATTTTGGGTCATTCTCTAAAATTATGTTATATATTTCTGAGCATATATCCTGTAGATATAAACAAATAAAAGTACCTTCTTTTTGGAACAATTTCACCGTCAATACGGTTCTATTTAGTTCATCACTATTTAAGCCTAAACACCGCTGTCCATACCCTCAGACCGTCGCCATTTCAACCAGGCCTCGACACTCTTGTACACACACACTTAAAAAAAACAGCTGATGGCCGTGTTTTGTTTTTGACGGGCATTTGTTTTAAATAGAAATTTGCTTTCTATATAAAAATATATTTTTTTAATATTTATAATTTAATCTTTTCAATGTGTGTATTATTTTTATACATCACAAGATATATTGGGATCAAAGGTTTCGTTGTCTAAGGAAGGGATATTTAACGAGTACTTGACATCACTAAAACTATCACTTTACGTACCAGTCGACGGACGGCGTGCTCAAAGTTTTTCAAGACCTGGTTTTTGACCACAAGATTAATTTTGCGGGATTGTATTAGTTTTTTTTTTTTCCGGTCTTGAACTGAAGAATTATCTGGCGGATTGGCAACCAATAAGTTTTCGAACATCTTGTACAAGAACGGAGGAACATGGGGGAGGCATCTGCACAATCCTTAGTCCTCGATTGTCTGCTGTAGAACCAGGCCAGGGTAGAGTTGATTCGCGGGACCGAATCATACCTGGAACTGGATCTGCGGCAGTGTCCAGCCGCTTTGTCGGCTCATGGCGGGAGCAGAAAAAAGTGGTGTGACGCCCCATGGCCTGCCACAACCTCACTTGTGCCAGATCCCAAGCTCCTTCTACAAACATAGACGTGTGATGTTGCATTCACTCGAAAAATAAAGAGTAATAATAAAGGAACGAAGGAATCTCTAGAAGTCAAGAAAATTCTTTAGCAGTGAAATCGTGGTACAACAATTGACAGTTGAGTGCAGTCATGAAAGCTGATGAAGATGGCCAACGGATTATGGCAGTTGTTATCTACATGAGGTTTTTGTGATTTATCTCAATAAAAATAAACAATTTTACTGTTAGTACTAAACTTCTAAAATCCTGCTCTTTGATCTTACCTCTACCGAATCTTGTCTGAACATCTACTCAGGAAGTAAATATGCCGTCTTGTCTTCTTCTTTTACAAAAGGGACTGTCCTTGACTCCCAACATGTAGATGTCTATTGAACGGACCGTTTCCTATGGGGATTCCTATTATTTGCCGAAATTCCGCTGCTTTTGAGGTCACCAGTAGCGTGCTAGTCTACTGAGCTCAAAATCGCAGGTTCGAAACCCGGCCGCAGAGTTGAGCAAAAATCAGCTATAACTAATAGCTAAAGATCATCATCAGTTGTTATCTGTTTGCCTGATTGCTAAAAACTATAGCTAAATTAGCTGTAGTTGTAATTGAGAGCTAAAGATCTATTGTTATCTGTTTGCTCATAGTTCATTCATGTAACTAAATTAGCTATTAGCTGAAATAGGTATCTTTACAACTAGGTACAAACTAATAAATAACATTGTTAATAGTATATTTTGGCATATTTTGAAGTAATAACTAAGCATTAAATATCAAATAGGAAGATAAAATATAATTACTGTTTACTTTATGGTTTGAATGAACAGTTTAATTTGTCAGCATATCGTATTAATTAAAAAGTGGTTAAATAACCGATTTTTTTAAATAGAATTTTTCACGCTGAATAAAATTAAAACACTCTCAACTTGCCACTTCAAATTTTAAACAATATAAGCGTTTCGAGTTTTATTACAAGCGAAAGAAATAACTCGTTATTTTTGAGTTAAATTTTTTCCCTCATCAATAATTATTATTATGAGGTGATCTTTAATCTATTGTCGAGTAAATCAGAGATATTTCTTGACAAAAATCACAAAATGATTTTCAAATTATAAAAATAAAAATCTAGTCATGATATGATTTTTTTCCCCAAAGCAAATAATTCTCACATTCAACCTCTTGCTCAAAAAACACACGTAAGAAGATAATTAGTTGTTAGTTACTAGTTGGCAGCTAAAGCTAATTAGTTTAAGTTGCCATGACAGCTATTTTCTATAGCTTAAAACAATTAGCTGTTTATTTCAACTTAAAGCTAATTTAGTTGTAAAAATTAGCTGCGTGTTAACAGTTAATAGCTAAATTAACGCATTTTTATCGCAACTAATGCTGTTTAAGCTGTTAGCTGTAGTTACAACTAAAAATTAGCTAGCTAATGCCCAACTCTGGCCGGCAGAGGCCCTTAGTTTATTTTATTATATCTAGGATCTTGCTGTTTGAGAGACACAGCAAGGTAACTGGTCCATGAGATGCTACGTTAGCACCTGTTTTCTTCCCTGTATAGTCCCGTATATTCCCTATTTTCCTCATTAGTCCTGACCTCTTGAATCCCTCCTTTTTCTCCCTCTTCTCATTGCATTCCTCCTTCCTGGCCTTCTCATTTCCTCATTTTTTTCTTTAATATCTCCGTTATCTCATTGAGTATCCTGTTCTTTTCTTTTACTCATACAACTTACCCCCAGAGAAACGTTGCCGAAAAGAATTCTTCCCTTTTATTTTAGAATAATATTTATTTTCATTAAACCATAACATGGTAATAGGATAAGTGAAGGATATATATATATATATATTAAGATAGCTTACAAATTAGATACATAACAGATATTAGTTCTTAGAGTTTGACACACATGGATTCGAACTAACAATATTACTAAAAAATTAAATGAAATTAATAAATAAATATATATTAAAATATTAGTACAAAAAATAATATATATATAATACAGTAGGTAATTTTTTTAATTTATTTAACGCCCCTCCCTCAAACTAATACTGTAAGATACCTAGATTGACATGGAACCCTCACATACGTCTCACACGAAACACGCTGAACCGTCGACTCAAAATACTCTACGGACTTCTAAATAGACCATCAAAATTAGACATGACACAAAAACGGAACTGTTATACTTACTTACTTAGACCATTATGGACATACGAATCACAGATATACGGTTCAGCAAAAACATTCAAAATCAAACGAATTCAGGCGTTTCAGTCAAAAACCCTCAGACTGATAACACAGTGCCCCCCATACATAAACAACAGAACACTTCATAACGATCTTATGATACACACAGAGTACCCCAAACAATACAAACTACTTACATACGTTTTTTTAGAAAACTTTACACACATACAAACCCAGAAATACGTACTTTATCTTCACAACACTTACAACAAAACCCCCCACGAAGGTTGAAGAGAAGATGGAACCGCGACTTACTGCCACCTTAAATCCTATTCGTTCTTAATACTTTTTATTTTTTACATTATTTTCCTTTACTTTTACCATCTTTCTTACCCATCCTTCAAAATTGTCTTTCAATTCCTTTTTATTTATTAATTTTTTTTTTATTATTATTATTATTTATTTTTTTATTTTTTATTTTTATCTCTTGTCCTAATAATTAATATAAATTTTCGTCCCGAGGACCTACCACTGGGTGGCCTTCCTCTCACATGCCATTCACGCCAACGTATCCATACCTACCAACATAGATGCAACTGTTGCACCCTAGCAACAGTTGCATCTTTATAAATAAAAGACAAAAAAAAAAAAATATTTAACATTGATAATAATTTTTTATAACTTTTACGGAAGTTTCTTTTTGACGACGACATTTCGGGATGTTATTATGTCCCTTCGTCAGGTCACAATGTGCGAAATATAGAAAAATGAAAGAAAACAAAGTAATAATAACAATTATATACATTATATATATATATATATATATATATATATATATATATACGAGTACAATTAAATATATATATATATATACGAGTATAATTAAGTATATATATATATATATATATATATGAGTATAATTAAGTATATATATATATATATATATATATATATATATATATATATATATATATATATATATACGAGTATAATTAAATATATATATATATACGAGTATAATTAAATATATATATATACGAGTATAATTAAGTATATATATATATATATATATATATATATATATATATATATATATATATATATATATATATATATAGAGAGAGAGAGAGAGAGAGAGATTGAGAGAGATAAAAAAGATACAAATAAAAAAATTATAATAAAAATATCTATTAATTATGCTTTTTATTCTATTTTTCGGACGTATTTTAAGCATACAACTGTCCAACTGGAAAATTTAATGCAGTTTGGAGTTGGTTTGTCTCATTGCTGACAACATATTATATACTGTTGACATATGCATATACTTCCTACTATTTACTAATGTTGTTATCCTCTTCTGTTGGTAGACGTGCAAGGGGTGAGAAACCAGCTGACCTTCTCCGAGGTAGACCGTCTCTCCAACAGACTGTCTCGAGCCATTCTGCGTTATGTGGCCACACCTCCTCGAGACCTCTCCAACTATGACGGTGACCGTCCCATCGTTGTCTGTCTCCCCCCCTCTCCAGACCTTCTCCTCGTCCTTCTGGCTGTCTGGAAGTGTGGTGCAGCCTACCTCCCTCTCCTGCCAGGCTCACCCCCGGACCGCACCAGGTTCATCCTGGGCGAGGTTCAGCCCTTCCTCGTCATCGCTGAAAACGGTGAGCTCTCCCACAACATGCTCTAACTAAAGCATTATTTTTTTAGTACTCTTCCAGAATTTTTTTTCATTTAAAAAAAAGCCTAGACTCAGAGGTATTTGAACTTATACTGCTTCACTAAAAAGGCCAACGGACCCGACCGAGGTCCTTAGTTTATTTTATCTGGGAGGTAAAATAAACTTAAGCACGTCGTACTTCGGATGGGAGGTTAAGCGATGGTCCCGAGCCTGTACAATGTCAGGTACTCGTTAAAGACCCCTGCCCTAGGTGAATAAAAATTTAGGGTAGACAAAATTTAGAACTCTCACAGTAGAGTCGGACTCATGTCCACCAGAGTGACGAAAGAGCTCTCTGGTAGGAGCCGATATAATCTCGTAGTTAAAGCCCGGGCATGAGTCATACATAAAATCTAAACTAAAAGGCCAACGGGAGAGTCAATGTTTTATTCTTTCGGATAAAAAATTCACGAATATTTTGAGTTATTGATCTTTAAAGCCGAATTATACTTTACTGAACTTTAATTTTGCTTGTTTTGTGAATAAGTCACGTCAAAGAACATATATGAGTATGGAAATTAGGTTGAAAGATGGGAAAAATATGTTCTGGGAAAGTATAATTTTTTTGATAATTGTTTAAATATATTATATATTTTTTAAATGTATAAAAATATAGTTTATTTTACATTAATTATTATACACATCAAATTGACTTAAGCGTGGTTGGTATAAAATTAAAGTATATATAAATAAAGAATCTCCTTACACAACTCAAACAGTAAATAATTCAATATTATTATATTCATAATGTGCTTTATTTGCAAAGCCAAGCTTCCAAATACACATTCAGAAAGATAACTGATGTTCTTGGCTAACCCATTGTATTATGACTTCCTCTAAATCGGAATCTTTATCAGATAACCCGAAGCCAAGAACATTCTCTGGGCTTCCTTGTCTTACTACGCCTTGCACTCACACGTAGATGTGAATGTGAGTCTGAGCGTCCAAGGTTCAAATGAAACCAGAGGAAGATCCTGGCTTCACATTAACTTACAGTTATAATAATTTTTCACAAGTTTTTACTCTTTTATCTTAATTTCGTGATGATATTTATCATATGTGATAAACTTCACACTGCTCTATCTCATGATCACCCCCTTATTTCGCCTGACCATTTATTCGCTGATATATTCATCAGTTATACAACCGATTCACCCGCTGCTTGTATCATATTCACTCCAACCATGTTTTTTTTTTTTTTGTAAAACTAGCAATTTTTTTTACGTAACATTATAGTGTGATGAATTATATTTATGGTTATATTTTGTCACATACACAATCCGACAACCTAAATTTTTTAACGTACAGGACTTGGAATAATCCCATGAAGTTGGAAATGAATAATCCAGGTTTTGAGTGACTGTAAAAAATAATAATGTAAAAACGAAAGAAGATTATCAAAAAGCTGGTAGGCCAGTTTTTATATCAAATTCTTTCCACAAAATAAAATGAAAAATCTGAAGACGCCCGAACTGAATTCGAACTTCCAACCTGTCTGGACGGGCATTCTACCATGGAGCCAAATTGGCCGTAGTCCTGGGAAATAAAGATAATGAAACAAAACTGATAAAAGAATCAATATAAAATCTCTCTAAAAAAAGTATTTTTCTTTATGGGCTTATAAAGATTATTTTATTTATTTTTGATATTCAATGCCCCTGATTGGCAGAAAAGTATATCAAAACATAAAAATAATTATAATGATAATTCAAATCGACCTTTATTACCAAGAGATCTTCCTCCCAGGCGTATAGCGTGTCACAGGATGCACAATATTGGACCTCACATGTATTGGCAGATGTAGATTGGGTCGATATTGTGATCTGTATCGATATAGTGTAAAACTAATAAAAACAAGGGACATTATAGGTCTGTTTCTTTGCATTAAATGTGGAGCACCAGTGCAGGAGTGCTGCACTAAACTGTTTCTTTGTCGAGTTAGTGCTGCGCTAGTTTGTTTCTTTGAAAATGTTGTACTGCACTGGTGCTGCACCAGTGCTCGTTTTCTGTACCCAGTTTAGAGTGTGGACTTCCTGCGCTGGGCATGCGCTCGGCGTAGTTGGCTATTTGCTAAGTCTTATCAGTTAGTTTGTTGTTGGTGATTTTTTTGTTCTCATTTCTTATTTAAAAATTTATTTTTTAATTAATATTTAAAATATGTCTAGTAGTGATTATCATGTCATAAGTAGTGATGAACTCATAGAAGGGTTGCATATTTTATTTAAAGAAAATGATGAGCCGGTTTTAAGTGAGGACCAAAGAAGATTAGTAATTACTACAACCATGTCTGTTTAAAATAAAAAGACGAATTAGGTAAAAAAAAAATAATAAAAACCAAAACTAACCTTCACACAACACTCCTAAAACCTTCCTACACTAAATGTGTTTCTTTCTTTCTGCTACACCCGTGGTGTTGGTGCTGCACATTTAATGCAAAGAAACATACCTTATATTGTCTAATTTCACAGAAATATAGATATATAGTTTACAGGTTTCTGCATACGCCATCGTCAGCACAAAGTTCAACAATCTCCCGTGTACTATATGTATATATTTTTGTGCAATTCGACCATATAAATTGTAAACAAGTTCTTTGATTTTATTTCTTATTAGGTACTATAAATATTTTTTTTTTTATGCATTTCCAGAAGATGAATTTGAAGTGTTTGAAAAAGTGGAAAAAGTGACTGTGTCCACTTTAAAGAAGATGTCAGCCAAGATGTCCGAAGAAGAAATGACAGAAGCATACCCAACATCTGGAGACTCCATTGAAATTATCCTGTACACTTCCGGCAGCACCGGAATTTCTAAGGGTAATATACACTTCATGATTCTTAAAATTGGTTGTTTATTATAATTCCTTCATTAAAAATGTAATTAAATTATCATTTAAAAAGGTAGGTAATAAATACAACCATTAAACCTGTGTGTGACTGCTAATTAAAGATGGAAGTGTAAAGTAGAATTTTTTATTTATTTTTATTTGTATTATCTCATGCTACCAACATTATATTGTATTGTATTCTTCAGATAGAGTATGTACCTATTTTTAAACCTTCCACTTTTAAACTATAAACTATTATTTATTACTAGCAGTAATACCCGGCGTTGCCCGGGGAACTTTGACTTTTCTCCCAATATCTCCTATAAGGCTATTCAGTTCCTCGACAGTACATTCATGATGTTATAATTTTCAATTATTCATACGGAATAAGGCTTATAGTCCTTCAACTGTAGTAACGCTAGCTTTGGAGCTAAAACTAATTTATTCAAAAAGATTTCTCATTAATCGTTGCAATGGTTTTCGAGTTACAAAGATTGCGTGAGTGGATGCTGGGATGGACCAGGGGTTGATTAAAAAATAGACCTTAACCTTCCGATAGATAAAACTTATCTATTCAAAAAGATTCCTCATTAATCATTGGAGTGGTTTTTGAGTTACAAAGATTCCGTGGATGGATGCTGGGATGGACCAGATATTGAGGTACTAATACGCCTATAACCTTCCACAGACGATGACGAACAAATTTAAAAAAAAAAATTAATCAAATCCATCAAGCCGTTCGTGAGTTATAGCGGTACAACGCACAGACATTTTCAGCTTTATATATATGATTTATTTTATTAATAATTATTACATATATTACTATTGTTTTCGGCATTTTGTTATATTATTTTCATTGATTAGTCTCATTAGAATGCGTTACTTAGCCGAGCGTGATAAACTGTCTTAAGTAGGTCTCATCTGGTTATTGTACCAATATTCTCACCATCACCTTTTTCTGACGATATTTCGTGTCGATTTCACGCCTCTTCTTTAGATCACAACGAACAATTTTCGGTTTACCTAGAAGCATGCCTAAGAACCACTTTTCTGTTTACAAATAGGTGTCCGTCTGAAGAGCTCTTCTATCCTGAATCGGTTGGAGTGGCAGTGGCAGACGTTCCCCTTCACCCCCGCTGAGGATGTGTGTGTCCTGAAGACTTCCCTTACCTTCGTCGACTCTGTCTCTGAGATGTGGGCTCCCCTTCTCTGTCCTGGCAGACCCAGACCTCTTCTGATCGTACCCCGGGAGGTAACCACCAACCCTCACCTCCTTGTCAACATCCTGCACAGATATAGGGTAAGCCTTAACCACAATGAAGTTCCCTGAATTAATCAACTATGTTTTTGCTCTCTCTCAACACCAATCGAACTTTTTGGCTAAAAACTAATAGTTGACTCACACGAGGACTTCCGAATCCTCATACTAAATTTCGTGTGAATACATTCATTCCATCGGGACTTATTAAGATTCTTGAGTTAAGTTTCTCTCTCTGACCCCTGTTCGCAGAAAATTATACTTGTCATCCTCAGGCAGTTTCGAATTTACATAAGATATTTTAGGTTAACTCTTTTGTGTCTTAGAGATAAAAGACGTTGTCTTCCTACTGTTTTATTTTGACCAGAACCGGTTTTCATCAGTGGTACATCCCACCTACACTAAGCCGGCTTTCAACGCAACAGCGACATCATCAATGTTAGAAAAAAGGTAGTTGTCCTTTACGCGCTGTGCTGTGAAGTATGTACTACTAATGATGTCGCTGTTGCGTTGAAAACCGGTTCTGGTCAAAATAAAACAGTGGGAAGACAATGTCTTAACATCTTACTATCACATATAAACTCTTTGGTGCTTTGGATGCATGGACCCACCGCGGTAACGGGTTCAAATCCCATATGGGGAAGAGTTTTATTTTATAAATAAACCTCATCTTCCGAGGTAATGCATGTTTGTAAATAACCCACAGGTAATAAATAACCCGTCTACAAATGTACTATATTCCCCGTTCTCTAACAGTCCAAAGAACAAAATGTTCATAATGGGGCGTTCGATGAAAATAATAATAAAACAATACTAATATCATTATAAACATGGGATATAGTATTTGAGTCAAAGCCAATGTATCAAATCAGAAGAAAAGTGATAAAATAGTCTGAAAGTGCTGCAGAATAATTAGGAAAAACGAGCAGCCAAATTCATGCATCCCCTAGTATTCAATTTATGTACCTCCTAGTACAGTTTATGTAATGATGAACATGTACCTGCCCTCGAGGACAGCGTTGAGCTCATGTGCTGCTTTAATATACTTATTTATGTAGTACCCCCTAGTACAGTTTATGTAATGATGAACATGTACCTGCCCTCAAGGACAGAGTTGAGCTCATGTGCTGCTTTAATATACTTATTTATGTAGTACCCCCTAGTACAGTTTATGTAATGATGAACATGTACCTGCCCTCAAGGACAGAGTTGAGCTCATGTGCTGCTTTAATATACTTATTTATGTACCCCCTAGTACAGTTTATGTAATGATGAACATGTACCTGCCCTCAAGGACAGAGTTGAGCTCATGTGCTGCTTTAATATACTTATTTATGTAGTACCCCCTAGTACAGTTTATGTAATGATGAACATGTACCTGCCCTCAAGGACAGCGTTGAGCTCATGTGCTGCTTTAATATACTTATTTATGTAGTACCCCCTAGTACAGTTTATGTAATGATGAACATGTACCTGCCCTCAAGGACAGAGTTGAGCTCATGTGCTGCTTTAATATACTTATTTATGTAGTACCCCCTAGTACAGTTTATGTAATGATGAACATGTACCTGCCCTCAAGGACAGAGTTGAGCTCATGTGCTGCTTTAATATACTTATTTATGTACCCCCTAGTACAGTTTATGTAATGATGAACATGTACCTGCCCTCGAGGACAGCGTTGAGCTCATGTGCTGCTTTAATATACTTATTTATGTACCCCCTAGTACAGTTTATGTAATGATGAACATGTACCTGCCCTCGAGGACAGCGTTGAGCTCATGTGCTGCTTTAATATACTTATTTATGTAGTACCCCCTAGTACAGTTTATGTAATGATGAACATGTACCTGCCCTCAAGGACAGCGTTGGCCTCATGTGCTGCTTTAATATACTTATTTATGTACCCCCTAGTACAGTTTATGTAATGATGAACATGTACCTGCCCTCGAGGACAGCGTTGAGCTCATGTGCTGCTTTAATATACTTATTTATGTAGTACCCCCTAGTACAGTTTATGTAATGATGAACATGTACCTGCCCTCAAGGACAGAGTTGAGCTCATGTACTGCTCTAATGTACTTATTATTAACTAACATGTTTTTCTACATTTTCTAGATTGGACGATTAGTTTTGGTTCCGTCGCTGTTGAAATCAATCCTTACCTACTTGGCACTTGAAAATCAAGAGGTAAATTGTTTTTAATTTAATAATTTATTTATTAATAAGTAGAAGGATTGACAAACTATATAAAAGGGAGAGATCAGGCTTGTCGTTGTTAAAAACAAACAACCAAGAATTTTCACCAAGTTTTCGACACAGAGTGTGCCTTCTTCAAATTCTATATTAACATGTATAGGTACATTATCAGTAAGGTTGTATAGTTTTATAGCAAAAATAAAACAATAAAAACTAAACTTTTATCTAAATAAAACCTTCATCCTAAAATAATAAAAATTAAAAAAAACAAAAACAGAATACGGTGTTACTATAATATAATAATACGCACATTTCGTTGTTTTGATGAACAAACAACAGATTGGCCTGACAAATTTGAGTTAAAAATCTAATCTTTATAACATAATATGTTATAATTAATGTTGTTAATATATTATAATCTTGTTATGCCAATACTATCAGGAACAATATGTAAACTGATATACAATGGCGGCAAAAAGTATTTATTGAAGTTTTTATTCGACCTGATTAAAATATTTAAAAAATTAGTGTGTGCAAATACTTTTTGCCGCCACGGCACCTACACTTTTGATAATGCCTGAATAATGGCAAAAATGTTAACAAAAATAATATGAATATATATTGTGTGTTTTCAAACCATCTTCATCAAGTGAACATCATACTGGTCTCAAATATAAGATATTCTTCCTGGACTTCAAATAATATCGTTAAAAATTGTACACTCACTTTATTGTGTTACACATTGTTGAGATCAATTGATCAAAACCAGAAATTGAAAAAAAGCGATATGAATGTTAGGGTTATTAGGAACCATTTATCTTGGGCCCCGAAACCTTGACATATTTTCTTCAAGTTTGTTTTTATCGACTATAAGCCTATTCCATCCCTTCCTAAGTTACATATAACTATCCTTTTCATCTAAGTCAGCGGTAAGTAAAATTATGTTTTAAGGGGGGGGGGGGGGGGGGGGGGGGAAATGGATTTCTCTGTGAAAAATATGAGAAATTATGTGACCCAGTCAAGAAACAAATTATAACCTAACTGATGCGACACAGGAAACAAACCTCATCAATATTTTACTGATATGGAGACACATTTTGAAAAGTTTTATAAACGTTTAGACATAAATAACACTATAAATATTAGTAATTTGTATCATTATGTCTCCCAGGGTATAATTTTAAAATTAACAATCTTAATTAATTAAAATTCAAGCTAAGGATCTGTTATAATTTGTCTCTCTCTCTATACTCCTTTTATCTCTTTTCTTTTCATTATCGCCTCTTACCTATGCATATATTTGTTCTTTAACTCTTTGCATTTTTCTAGTATGTTCTTGTTTCTTTTATTTTCTGTGTTAGTTGACATTTTATTACACTTATTTATGTGTATTTCTCTTCAATTCATTGTTCCTTGTTTCAAACATATATATATTTTGTATTATTTTCCATTTGAGTATGTTCAATGTTCAAAATCTTCATTATTACTCTACCAGTTCTCTACTTTCAGCATGTTTAATTCTTTTTCTATTGTTATTTATATACTTTCTGTAGAGGGTACTAATATTCAATTCTACTTAGTGTTTTCTTTTATGGGTAACACTGTATTCTCCCGCTCTCTGAAAAACCTCCTGTACTGTTGTATTAAGTTTCTTTTTAGCCATCTTGTCGGTTTGCACTCTGAGTTTTGGTTGTTTATAAAAATCTGTTTCAGGATAATAAACTATTCTTTCACGAATTTCGTGTTTCTTGAACAAACTTTAATAGAGGGCGCCGGTAGCTCAGTGGTATGCGTGTTTGCATTCTGAGCTCAAGAACGTGGGTTCGAAACCCGACCGAGGCCCTTAGTTTATTTTATCTGGGAGGTAAAATAAACTTAAGCACGTCGTACTTCGGATGGGAGGTTAAGCGATGGTCCCGAGCCTGTACCCCCTGTCCTAGGCGAATAAAAATGTAGGGTAGGCAAAATTTAGGACTCCCGCAGTAGAGTCATGGAGGGGCTCATGTCCACCAGAGTGACGAAAGAGAGCTCTGGTAGTAGGCGATATGACCTCATAGTTAAAGCCCGGGCAAGAGTCATAAAACCTAACCTATACTTCCTGTTGTACTATAGATTCTTTAAGCAATATGAATTTTGATTTGTAGTCTTATTGTAATTTATGTTTTTTCTTACCACTTTTTACTTATATTTTTCTTATTTTTAAGTAAATATACTTTGATTTCTTGAAAATTTGATGTCAATTCACATAGTACCTACTTATTTTTCTTTAGTGATGTAAAATAGTCTAATTGATTGTTCCAACTGTTTAGAGACTCCTTGAGAAGCTGAAGTTGTGGGTGTGCAGTGGAGAGACATTAAGCGTTGCTCTGGCCTCCCAGTTCTTCGATGTGTTCCACAACGGCCGCTACACCCTGTGTAACTTCTACGGAAGCACTGAAGTAATGGGAGATGTCACTTATCATGTGATGAACACCCCTCAGGATGTCAACTATGACAACAAAGTACCTATTGGTAAGACCTCAATCTGATTAAAATATATAATTTCTGTTTGTGTTTCTTAGCCTCTCTGGGATGCCTATTGATTCATTTTACCCGGCCGATGTTCTTTCAAAAATCTTGTATCTTCTCTGAAGATATTTACGGCCGATTACGAAACGTCCCTTCCTCAGGTCACTGTGAAACTG
Source organism: Aradus depressus (assembly GCA_963662175.1). Taxonomy (NCBI): domain Eukaryota; kingdom Metazoa; phylum Arthropoda; class Insecta; order Hemiptera; family Aradidae; genus Aradus; species Aradus depressus. The sequence goes on along the minus strand of OY759222.1, from coordinate 19,775,870 downwards.
AGAAAGGAACCTGTTATCTTACCGAAATATCGTTCTAGAAGATGCAAGACCTCTGGAAGAACTTTACCGTATGAAATCCAGCTCTCTAATGTGAATTCAGCCAATCTATCGATTTGATTGATAATAAATAGGTGTTCTATTCAGGACTTTTGAGTCCTCATATGAAATTTCATGAATATACATCGGCAGTTGCTAGGATTTTTGGTCAAGCGCTTCTCCTCTGATCCACCCTCCCATCCTTAATTTGACAGATTTCGATAAAACGATTTCTTCCTTATTATATCTGGACCCACCTATAAACTTTCTTACTGACATTATATATTAGGTATTCATTCAATCGTGAATTATCTCGAAAAACATTTATTTATTTATTTCTACAAGCAAAGCCTATTATTACACAAAATAAAATGGTTTACAAATAACCTCATAAAATCCATCGTAATAAAACAAAAAGTAAAATAAATTATTTTGATACAAATATAAAAATTATTTAAAATTTACTCTAATTAACAAACACTCAAATATTACTACAATTTGGTTATAAAATTAACAATATATTAATAATTGTGGGTACAATAAAAGAAAACTGGTAAGTAATAGCTAGAAATAATAATAAATCCAGAATGTAAAAAATAAAACAACATAAATATATGAGTTGAATACAAATATTGTATAATTTATGCTTTATATATCCATTTTTAAACAATTGATTTAATATTCTTAATAGTGTCTATGAAAAGTCATAGAGACATGAAATTTCAACGAAAACCTAAGTTCGAATTTTTGACAGATTACATAAGTTTCCCCTATACTTCGTATAGCTGGGAAGAATAATGATGAGTGATCCAAAATGTCGGTATGATCTTAAAATCATGATGAAAGATTATTTTCCAATTTTTTTGCTTTTAAACAAAATACTAATACTATGATACAAAACAGACGGTAGACTTCATTTGGATCGAGCTACTAGCTTTCGTTTTTGTTCATCTGTCTGCTTCTTGTGGTCAGATCCGAACATAGATGCACAAATATATAATTATTATATATTTGTGCATCTGTGCATCATTTCCATGATAAAAAATGGGGTTTATGGTGATGATCACGCAAACTGCTGGTTACAACGTTTATGGAAAATAGGTTGGTTACAACGTTGTTCTAATGAAATGAGGCCATTTTTCCTATTTTTGTTTTAACTAAAAGACTTACAGCCTTAAAATTTTAACGAATTTATTTTTACGTATTCTACACATGTGATCACGAAAGCATCGTAATTCATCCGACAATATATGTATCAAAAACAGGTTTGTCGAGGATTTTCTTTTTTTCTCATAATTGAGTTTTTGTGGGTTACAACGTTGTTCCGGGGACCCATTCAATTATTCACACACTAATTATGATTATTTATTTTCATAGGAATCCCGGTGAATAACTCTTTGGTTTACCTGCTCGATCAGGATTTGAGGATCGTCACATCAGGCGAAATGGGTGAAATCTATGTGGCCGGACGTAATGTAGCTGCTGGCTACGTGTGTAACAGAGATAGCGACAAGTTCGTCGAGAGTCCTCACACATGTGATCCAGGTAACTAACTACGCACAATTTATTTTAGTCGGTAAATTGAGAATAACTTCTCGTGGAAGCTTTAAATTGTGAAGTGGATGAATGAAAACGTTCAGCCTTCTAAATTCCAATCATTTAGTATATAAAGAGCTTTTCGAGCCGAGAGGCGTACCTATAGAAATTCACGATCCCATCCCCAACACCTTAAAATCCTCACCCAGGAACATCATCGATTCTCTGCATCTGGTTATTTCTCTTCATGACTTCTCCTAAAGGTCCTCTAGTCCACTTCTTTGTCCTAGTTCGGCTTGACTCCCTGGACATTCCTAGTACTGACTCTCTTACTTGAACCTTCCTTGATTCGAGGTAAATCACAGGCGAACTGTGTTATCGGGTAATCAATTAGTTTATACCTAATACAATTTTTGATGTATAAACATCTTAGCTCTCGGTAGGGGCTATGTCAGACCGTCAGAGTCAACATAGATGCATACATATAACAATGGTTAGATATATCATTGTATTTTTACAACATTATTGATCCGTTGTGAATTTAACTAAAATATCAATATTACGAACTATAAAATGATGTTTCGATAAGAAACTTTTAAGTCAAAATGCTTCGATAGCTTAAATTTGTCACAATAAATAAAATTGGTAGTAAAAGAAAATAATATAGCAGTGTAAATCTAAAAAAATATAATATATAATATTTATATAATAATAATATCGATCAATAAATAATATATTTGTTGTCATATTGTCACAACAAATAATATAATGTTTTTACCCATTTCAGGAGATACAGAACGGCTTATTACTTTTTAAATGACAAACTTAATTTACAAATGAATACGAATCGAAGCATTTCAACAACAAATTTGAAAATTACCATCGACGCGTTTTCTCTTGGTATTTAGAGACACTACAATCACAGTTGTAGTGATCTTATTTTACAATAATCTTATTTTAGCTATCAACTTCCTGTATAAAAGAAATTGAAGAACAATAAGTTTGAAAGTTTATTTCCTCACACTACTTTTCTCATTGTATTATACATTACAAAACAAATTTTATTCAAAATCAGTACATGACAGCAAATGTTTGAAACTAAAGCAGATGTACACACAGTACCGAGTCACTCACACATTTTTTTTTTTTTTTAACTAGATTACAAATGGCTTTACAAGACTGGTGACTACGGGCGAGTGATGAAGGGGGTGCTGGTTTACGAAGGCAGGACCGACTCTCAGATCAAGGTGCGAGGTCATAGAGTGGATTCTCTAGAGGTGGAAGTGGCACTGAACAAGATCAATGGAGTACAGAAGGGGGTGGTCCTTTGTTACCATCCTGGGGAAACCGATCAGGTATACCAACCATCTTCATATCCATTTTATAAAAAAAATTGAAAAAGACACATTCAAAATAATTTTTAAGATTTACTAAATCTAAGAGTTTTTCAATTTCATGTTTCTGATATGAGCTCCTGCAGATGTCAATTCATAGAATATTTATTGAGAATTGTGAAATGTATTGTTGTATATTGCACTCCAATTGGTAAACTGTATGCATTTATTCGACTATGAAAATAAAGTGAATAGTTTGTTTTTATGTGTGAAATAAAAAATAAAAAAAAAATCACATTTTCTGAAACTGTTACAGTTTTCTTCTTGGGATGCCATATAAGTGTGTATATTGCATAATTTATTATTTAAATGTATTCTTGAAAATGGAACCTAATTATGTTTTTGGACCTAAACATTAAAAAAAATAATAAATTGGTATTGGAATTATTTATTAGGAATGTCAAATTGGTTCTTCAAAGTGGTATTCAAAAAAGGAAAATAATCAATTTCCTTGTTCGAACTGAGTGTCAAATTAAGGATATCGTAGCCGTCAAACAACACGAATCTGAAACCCGTTCCCAAATGGACTACTTAAGCCTACAGAGTGTCCGCCTCACTTTGTAGCTCCTCCCATATCTTTATTGTTAATCATTGTTTATTTTGAATTTTATAACTTTTGTTTATTCAAATGTATTTTCTTTTTAACCAGGAACTATTGGGTTTTGTTCTTCTTGAAGATGATTCCTGTCTCAATTGTTCTGAAATAGAAGAAATGCTTTTAAGAAATGTACCTCACTACGCTCTGCCAAAGGTGATTTTTTTTATTTTTCTTGCCTTTAACATTTTTTTCCTTTTTTGTGTTGTCTAAGGAGATTCTGAATTTACAATGACCAGTAGCTACTTATATTTTTCTCTCATTTATATTTTGTTTTTTACATCCTAGCAAATATAGATGTTTCGGGAAGAATTCCCATCATTACTTTCTAAAAAAATGTTTTTCATAGAATTAATAAGTAACATCACATGATGTTCTTAAATAACTATACAAGAATGTGCCCTAACCTCAAATAATTAATATAATAATAACGTCAATGTAAATATAATAATAAATAAATTAATATAATAATAATAAATATAATAAACTCAATATAAATATAATAATAACCTCAATCAATAAGTAACAGTTGTTCGTAATTATCTAACTATACAGGAATTTGCCCTAACCTAAAATTTATTTGTTGTATTTTTTATTTTATTTATTTATTTTTTTTCTGGCCTTATGTACGATGCATATTAGCCGTATCACTGTGTTATCTAGTTATTTACGACGTCCATGGCCACGGGAGGGAGTTCTATCTACAAAATAAAACTCACACTCCCGGACGGAACACTCGAACCCGCAAACCAAGGTGAGCCCATGCGACCAAAGCCCTACGCTCTAGCCCGCACTGCCACCATGGCCCCTATGTTGTATCTTTATGTAGATAGTTATTATGACTCATGCCTGGGCTTTAACTACGAGGTCATATCGCCACGAGCGCTCTTTTATTGCTCTGGTGGACGTAAGTTCGACTCTCCTATGTTAATTCTAAATTTTGCCTATCCTAAACTCGTATTCACCTAGGGTAGGGGTCTTTAATAAGTACCTGAGATCGTACAGGCTCATCCGAAGGACAGTGTGCTCAAGGTTTTTTCACGTCACAGATAAAAAACCTTAGGGCCTCGGCCGGGTTTCGAACCGGCGATCTTGAGCTCAGTACCTCTGAGCTACTGGCGCCCTCTATTTATTATATTTATATTAATTAAAGGTAGTTTCATTTTTAGAGAATTCTCCTGTAAACATTGTAACTGATAATGAACGAAATGACGTAAAGAGTAATAATAACGAAAATATCTAAATATAATACATAAAACATATTTTGAGAATATAAAATTTCTTTATTAAATTTAAATTTTATAAATTAATTTTTCTAACTCTAGAACACTTTTTACCGATACATCCTATATGCAACTTTTAAATTTGAAAAAACAATAAACCTAGTTCATTTAAGTCATATTGCTAGCAAAAAAAAATAAGTTTCACTTCGAACCTGCGAATCCTGTAAACTCGACTTTTAGAGAATTCGCCTGTAAACGCTGTAACTGATAATGAACGAAATGACAACGAAAAAGTAATAATAACGAAAAATATGTGAATAGAATACATAAAACATACTTTGATTTTGTAAAAATCCTAATTTTTTTTTGTTTGTTTGTTTCTCTTAGATAATAATTATTGAAAAAGTTCCTTTTCTGGTGAACGGGAAAGTTGATCGACAGTATTTGTTAAGGCATTACACAGAAATAACAAGTACGATTTTTCTTTTCTTTATTGAAGTTCAAATATTTATAACATTATTTTTTATAATAATTTTTATTTTTCCATTTTTTTTTGTTTTTTTTTTTTCTAGAAGAACAAACTGTTGTTTGTGATTTTGACTACAGTGATATTCCATCGGGAAAAAAGTACGAAGCTGAGTGTTTATTTGAAACAGTTAGTTCTGTACTTGGCCATTCTGTACGGGGAAAAATTTCAGCTTCTGCCAATTTCTACAAAATTGGTGGAAATTCACTTAACTCCGTTTTTACTATTGGGAAATTGAAAGAAAAAGGCTACACTATCAGTGAGTATAATGCTTATATATATTTTCTCTTAATATACTCTCTTTCCTCAATACAATATATTGGTTTTTTTTATCTAATATTGTTTTGAAATTTAAAACTGTCTGCTGGAATCAATTTCTTGTAATAATTAAAAATATTTAGTTGTCATTTCTGAAAAGAAATTAATAAAAATAGAGTCCTCGGTCTTTATATACATAAAAAGACCGAGGACATATTATTAGTATATAATAAACCAACATTGCTTCGAAGAAAATACTCTATATTTTTCGTTTTAATATTTTTAACTGATACCACTTTTTTTTAACAACAATCACAACATTTTTTTAAATATAGAATTAAATATTAACAACAGTACTAGCGGCCAGGCCGCTACATAATTAAAGTCCAATTTGTTTCATTAGGAAAATAGTATTTAGAGCCTAGATAAGGGTTCGGTAACTAGGCAACACTTGCGGGCCCCAATTTCTGGACTAAATACTACTTGTTCTGACTTGATAATGTTTTTAGTTAAATTGATTTTTTTTTTCTCAGGTAGTATCTACTTTTAATTTTAAATTTTTTGGTCAATAGTACAAGCAAAGGTTGGCCTTAGGTCTCCAAAAATGTATACATTTTTTTAATTCTGTCGTCTCCCCTATGAAGGCATTATCAAAACTAAAGGAACAAAAACATTTGAGTTTATAATTTATTCTTTAAAACGTATAATGTTAAGCTTATATTCTCTGAAACAGTTAATAAAAACTACATATCTTTTATGTTAAACAGATAAATAAACTTTTTTGTTTATGATGTCCAAAATACCTCGTTGTTAGCACTGTTTATGCAAGTAATCATGAAATTTAAAGATGAAGCCTAAATTTTTGGTTTCCATTTTAATAAATGTTGTGTCTTTATCTTTGTTTTTTAAGAAATATGCTTAAGCGTATCTGAAATAAACTTTAGTTCATAAGATGTGTTCGTTGTTCGTAATTTTCGGCAGAATTATTCTGCTTGAAATCTATTTTATAGTATACAATTCCTGGAGCATCATCTTTAAATTTCATGAGAATTACTACTGAGAGAATGTTTTACCTGAGCTAGTTTTTTTGTTTGATTGAAAGATAAATTTTTTAAAATTATTATATAGGGAATTAAAGTTTTTAAAGTCGTCTGTATACATTTCAACCACTTCATTTTGAGGTCCATAATAATGCTAACTGCCCAAATTCCATGGTGCGACAATAGATATATTGTTTAAATTTCCATTATGGCGTGAATTTGTGAACGGTATTTGCTGACATACGGAGACATAAAAATAGTAGATTTTTTGACTCACGCTCGGGTTTTTACGAGGTCATATCGCCTCGAGCGCTCTTTCATTACTCTGGTGGACATTTCGACTCTCCCTAATCTTTGCCCACCCTAAATTTATATTCATCTAGGTGGTCTTTAACGAGTAACGGCGAGTACGAGACTGGGGGCCATCGCTTAACGTCCCGTCCAAAGAACGACGTGCTCATGGGTTTTTCACGTCCCAAATTAAAAAATTTAAGTGCCTCGGTTTTGAAAATCTCGCTCTTGAGCTCAATAAGCTAGTACGTTATCTCTGAGATACCGGCGCCCTCATATAAGTAACACAAATTTGAGACGTAATATCAGCTATGCAGTTTCGTTTCCAGAACGAAATCGTATTAAGATTATTTGATTCACTTCAGGAGAATTGACTAAATATATTGTTTAAATATCTATGTGATAAACTGTTCAAGACATTGTTAAATACTTCTGTCTATCGGAAAGATCGGTAAAAAATACACAGGGAGGGCTTTACAGCCCCAAACTGTAATAAAACTGGACTTGATTCCTGGTTCTGAGGTCAAGATATGTATCAGTAATTTTATATCCAGCATCTAGACCCCATGGTGAAGCCGATCAAAGTGTATCAACTTAAAAAAAAAAAAAATCTAATTTAAGCTGTTTTCTTCCTGTTAACGAAAAAGATGTTTTCTTCCTGTTAACGATTTTTTTAGTTTATTTACGACCGGTTTCGCGTGGTACATGCATCTTTAGTCAAACAGAAAAATGTTAACAGGACAATAACATATTTTTTTTTATCTTATAAGAAGCATCCTGTAACATCGCTGTAATATGTATAATAAATTAATGAAATAAGGTCAATATGAATTAAATTCAAATAATTAAGCAAGCCGTCTTTCGGACCGGATGTTAATCGACGGTTCCGAGTCTGTACGATGTAAGGTACTCGTTAAAAACTCCTACCTAGATGAAATAACTACACAGCACGCATTCCACAACACGACAACACACTACTCGCTACATACGCAGACGACACAGCCATTCTCTCAACACACTCAGACCCAACACAAGCAAGCTCACACTTACAGGAACATTTACACCAGCTAACAGATTGGGCCAACAAATGGAGACTAAAAATTAATAGAGACAAATCTCTGCAAACCACATTTACTCTCAGACACAACACTTGTCCACCAGTATACATTAACAACCAGCCCATTCCTGCATCAGACACTGTCCGATATCTAGGACTTCATTTAGACAGACGTTTAACTTGGACAACTCATATCAGACTAAAACGCACAGACCTCAAAAGACGATTTGGACGACTGAAATCAATCATCGGACGACGATCGACATTATCGCTTGACAACAAACTTCACATTTACAACACTATACTAAAACCCATCTGGACTTACGGAATCGAGATATGGGGATCAGCCAAGAAATCAAACATACAACGCCTTCAGTCATTACAATCCATCATACTACGCCACATTGCCAATGCCCCATTTTACGTTTCCAACCTCAGATTACATAATGACCTCAACATCCCATTTATACCTTCTGTTATCAAGACACGATATCAAAATTTTCACGACAAACTCCATCATCACGCCAATCCACTTATTCTCCAATTATCCACGAACACTCTCCCCAAAAACCCACCAAGACGTCTAAAGCGGGCATGGCAGAGGGACCTGCTCCAGGACTAGCCTGGACTCCTCTTCGGTCACGTACCTCAGCAGTACAGCGACACACTTGCCATAGCACATCATCACGATCACTAGTGACAAATGTTGTCGTTGTGAATATGTAAATAAATAAATAAATAAGATGAAATAAAAATATAGTAGAGTCGGGACTCATGTCCACCAGAGTGACGAAAGAGCGCTCTGATAGTAGACGATATGACCTTGTAGTTAAAGCCCGGGCATGAGTCATAATAACTAACTATTCAAGTAATAAGACATCGTAATGAATTTTTAGGTCAAACAGAAAAATGTTAACAGGACAACGACATATTTTTAATTATCTTATAAGAAGCTTCCTCTAACATCCCTTCGACAGAAAATGTAATCTATAGATCTCAGAACCTTAAATTTTTTTTAAATTATTAGTTTCCGTGTTTATATGTTTAAAAATTTACATCAAAATTCATATAGGTACCAAATTTTCGTTAAAATTGATCTTTTTTGAAGGGAATTCTTTGGCATATGTCAAATAGAACGAACATTACATCCCGAATTTATTACATAAACTTTCTAAACACATTTTAATGTCATTTTTCTTCTTATTTTCCTAAAGGTATCACTGACTTTATCAAATCAAAAAATCTGGGAGAAGTAATTGAAAAAATGAGTTCAGATAATCACTGTTCTAATGAAATACCAATTGGAGAATACATTGTCAAAATAATCGATGAGAACGACAAGCCAGATGTATACAGGTATGTTAGATCATAAATACAGTCTTACAGCATTTTATCTTTCATTTTTCTTATCACTTCGAATTTAAGGCCATTTTTTTAATACATATTTCGGACTTTAGAATTTGCGTGAGTTTTAAATTCGAGGAATAGAGTTTTTTTTTTTTTTAAATATTTCAAGGGAAGTTAATAATAATATATTTGAGTTATAATAGTAACATATACTTCAAGAACAAAATAATCGCGAAAAATTCAAATAGTGTAAAGATAAATAGTATTCATAATAAAATTCCATCGTATATATAATGAATAAATGACTGAAATAATGGCAACATGAATTGTATTCAAATAATTGAGCATGTCGTCCTTCGGATGGGATGTTAATAGATTGTCCCGAGGGTCTGTATGATGACAAATCCTCGTTAAAAACTCCTACCTTAGATAAAAAAAAATTTAAGATAGGTAAAATATAGGACTCTCTAATAGAATCATGCTCATTTCCACCAGAGCGACGAAAGAGCGCTCTGGTAGTAGGCGATATGACCTTGTAGTTAATAGTCATAATAACTAACTATTCAAGTAATAAGAGAGAAAACATGAAGAAAATCAAATCAATAAATGTGTACATAAGATGTATAATAAATATGTATTTTATCTGGGAGGTAAAATAAACTTAAGTTCGCCATCCTTAAGCAATGGTCCCGAGCCTGTACGATGTCAGTTACTCGTTAAAGATCCCTGCAGTAGGTTAATAAAACTTTAGGGTAGGCAAAATTTAGGACTCCCACAGTAGAGTCGGGCTCATGTCCACCTGAGTGACAAAAGAGCGCTCTGGTAGTAGGCGATATGACCTCGTAGTTAAAGCCCAGGCTTGAGTCATAAAATCCAACCTATCAAACATAAAATAAAGAACCTAATGGCGTTACTTTATTAATTTATGTACTATAATATGAATTATATATGTTTAATTTATTAGTATTTCTTGCATTATTTATTTTTTTGAAGTCTATACTCAAATATTTTTACAATTAGACTTTTCCGTTAACGTCAGGTAATGTGAGGTATCCTCAGAATTGTGTAAATATGCCAAGCTTGCAAACTTGAATGTTACTGTTGATACACCGGTACACTATATTTAATTAGACAATACAAAAGTTAAACAACGGGTTTTATTTGTTTTTACAGAAGTTTCTGTTTAGTGTTTAATGTGTTATTTAATAGGCAGTGTTGTATATTCGAAGCGATACATTATATAGTATATTTTTTTTAATTCACAAACTGACGGCTAACCCGTTATAAAAACAGATTTGTGGCAAGTTACGGAATTAAATTAAAAATATATTATTATTTTAATTGTATGTATTATTTTGATTTATTAATTTTTTATTTTATTTTCTCAGTATCATTGGCGATAGTTTTTGTTCCAAGTCAGACATTGAACTTTCAATGCATCCTTCTGTTCAAAGATGGGAATACGACGACCTCCTTGACGGCATTTGGCCGACAATCGTTCAGCAAAAACTGAGGTATCTATTAAAATATATATATTTTTAATTGGAATGTCGCCTGGGGTAGAAAAAGCCACCTAAAATCATAAACTTTACTTTTGTATTTTCTGTTTATCTGAGCGAATGGTCCAAGATATTTTATATTAAAAAGACAAAAATATATATAAGTCTTAATAAGAATGCTTTTCAAGAATTTTAAAAAATTTCAATTAACAAACTTTTCATTTGGATTTCTAAAGAGATGCCATATTGTCTTTTAAATTTTTCAAAAATATAAAATCTAATCCAATGGTTTTCAAATAATTTTACTGGGCCAACAGGGAAAATGAATAGAATGGAATTTTCGAGAACAAATATAGAGTTTATTTTCTTAAATCTACATTATTATAATTAAAAATTAAACATTGAAACAAACAAAACTCGAATGAAAAAAATCTTAAAAACTAAATTCTTAACACTAATTCAATCTTTTTGTTTTATATTCTCTATATACTCTACTATACACACTAAATAAAACAGTGGCCGTGTATTGTTTTCTACATGCATTTGTTTTAAAAGAAATGGTTTCTTATTATTTATAGAAAAATATATATAATTATTTTTTTTTATATATTAATGATTTAATGTGTGTATTTTTTTTTTTTATACATCACACTTTATTTTTTTCTTAATTTTCAGCATTATTGTGAAAAATTTAAATGGTGAAAGTCTTGGAGTAAATTTATATTTTGACAAAGACGATGAGCCAGAAGTTGATCTGAAATCACAACTGGGATACATTTTGGACTTTCTAGGATATATTGAAATACCTCTTTTGTGAGTATATTCATGAAAATTATATTTTGTCCCTTCAAGAAGATTTATTTTTAATGAATGCACCACTAATATTTAAAAAATTATTTCTTTCCACAGAGAAAATGTTTTACCGAAAGGTAAAATTCTTCACAGTTTTATGCTCGGAACAAATCAAAGGCTGGGACCCCAGGAGAACGTTGAGTTGACAACATTTATGGAAAACAGAACAGAAGAATTGGCCAAAGAGAAAGGATTTATTGGGATCTTTACGACCAACACCAGTCCGCTCACACAGGTTTGTCCATCTTTCTCTTGTCATCTGACCATTTCCATGAAACAGTGTTGCAAATTATTTGTTATATTTATTTTAGAAAGAAAAGTGGTACCATGTTGGAGAGAAGTACACTGCCACGCTAATATTCAGCAGTTGACTTACACTGGGGCTCGTAAATCCTCATACTCAATTTTGTGTCTTTCATTTTATCGGCAGTTATTAGAGTTTGTGTGTTAAGCCTCCCCCTAATCTCCTCTTCCTTTCCGTCGATTTGGCTGAAAACCAATAGGTCGCTAGAGGGTTCTGTATTTACATATAAAATTTCTTGTCGATATATTTATTTTATCGAGAGTTATCGTGTTTGGACACACTGACATTTTTATTTGGAATCTGGAGGTCGAAAAACATGAAATTCAGTTGAAAACTACGCATCGAAGTTTTGACCGATTATATAGCTTCCCCGTATCGCTGGCGAAGTGAAAAAACTCACTTATTTCACTGGGAGGTGAAAAACACTTGAGCACGCCTTCCTTCGGATGGGACATTAAGCAACGGTCTCGAGCCTGTCCGGTGTCAGGTACTTGTTAAAGAACCCTATCCACCAGAGCGATGAAAGAGCGCACTGGTAGTAGGCGATATGGTGTCGTAGTTAAAGCCCAGGCAAAAGTCAAAATAACTAACTCATATATAATGGCAGCAAGAAATGAATAGAGCAAGGGAAATGAGAATTGTTGGAACGACCGAACTCACATCAAAGTTCTCGGCTATGTTTCATTTGTTTGGTCAAGATGGACGGTGTTTTCACTCGTTACCGCGTGGCAACAAGGCTGAACTGTCAATTATATAACTTCCTCTATACACAGGGGCGTAGCCCCCCCCCCCCCCCTGCCCAGAACAAAAAACCAAAAAACAGTTTTTATTAAAAAGGGATTGCTTGCAAGTTACCAATAGGATCTTCAAATTTCCCGTGCGTCTGATTCCTAAATCAGCAATCAGCTGTAACGAAAATCAGCAATAAACAAAACCAGTCATATTACATTTATTTAAATATGCCTACATGAATTCGATCATTTCATTTCCTCGCTCAAAATCGTGATTTATGTTATGCTTTATACTCTTAAAGCTGATTTTACATGCGAAGTAGTAGCAAATACACGCTATTGGATTTGATTCATTTAATTCTAAAAGCACAGAAACCACTTGCATTCGCTGCTCATTTGAAGTCAACTTAAGTAATACAGTCAGTGGTTACCTCAGCGGGAGCTTCTAGGGGTCCGAGTTTCCCAAATTAATAACAAAAAGTCTGCAACGGAAACTGCGGGCTGTGCCCCCGGGAGTCTATACCCCCCACCCTCATAGCCTAACTTTGCCCCCCCCCCCCCTCCTCAAGATCCTGTCTATACAGCTCAAGAATTGACTGTCAGTGAAACATAGCCAATAATAGTTAACCTTTTTAGGTAATTATTTTTTATTAACCTTATTAGGTAAATTAATTTTTTTTAATCATTGTAAATATTTTTGTAAAAACATTGAGTCTTGCGCTGGTTTACAAAGCTACTACAATATTGTATTTCATTTGTCAGGATGGTGGAAGCGGGCGGCACACTGAACAAGTTTTCTTGCGCCTGCGCTCTGGTTCCAATACCCTCTCCATCTATTCTTACAGGATCTCTCCCATATTCTGTTATTCATTATACTCATATTCTTTTTTTTTTTTTTTAGCAACTTTCTACAAAAATCTTAAATTATCGAGTACTGACCAGATACCAGATCAATCAATATGTGGCCCCAGACGGTACAAGACCTTTCAAGAAAGGAGCAGACGATATTATCGCCGAATGTGCCTTTAAAGAATTTTGAAACATTTTTTCATAATTTCATTTTATTCCTATAAATGTTTTTCCTATCATGTTGTATAACTATACAAATTGTTAACTCTACGTTGTATATTCCTTTATATTGTATAAATATTTCATTATTAAGATCTCTATTATAAAAATTTACCTTTTTAACTTTTAGTTGTAAATATTATTGTTAATTTTGTCGGTAATTCTTAGAGTCTAATTGGCAATTTTCAGTTAAGCTTGAACAAATGCTATTATGAAAATCGAAAAAATTTTAGGAAAAATTCAAGAAACAGGAAAATTGTTTTTGAATATAATGGGATGTTAAATTTTTGTTTTTAGAAAGAGTGGTCGTTAGCATACGTTTGGAAGTCATTACTTTGTATGAATATCAGTATTATTATTATTATATGCATATTTCCTTCTAATTATATTACATAATATAATTATAAGTAGTTTTGTATAGACTAACTGTTACTTTATTTGAATAAAGTTGAGTTAAAAAAAAAAAAAATTAAAATATTTTGCAGTATTTACTTTAGTCAGTTTATTTTTACCTGTCTACCCTCCCCTCTTCGTAGTAATTCTGAATCTACGCAGATATCGTTTAAAGAATTACATACAATGTATAGTTCCGATGTTCAAAAGTTCATGTAATCGAACCTCATTCAAGAAAAATAGGAAAAAGTCAATTGCAAAGAAAACAATATTATTATAGTAAGGAGCCATAATTGACTGATGTAAAAAAAAAAGTCTGAAATTAAACATTATGCACTATAAAAAAAGTGTATTTGAAAAAAAAAATTTGATAAAAAAACTACACAAACTCAAAAATTTACATTTGTTTTTGTTTGAATCAGAGATCCATTTTTTCTGTGCTACTAAATCTCCCATTGTTTTATCAAGAGCTGAGTCGCAAACTATTCGTTTTGTTGTTCAAACCATTTCGTTATTGTGTCGAGAGCAGAAAAAGGTTCTGTGTGAAGAAGGCCTGTTACTCTCTTCAGGGTCATCTGAATCTTCGCAGTCGTGAACAGTCATCAAGGTCGCAGTTGAGCCATTTCTTGCTGTTTGCATCGGTCCATGAAGTTTATTGAAAAACGTTTCTTTAGATCGAAGTAACGGCTCCGATATCGGTTCTCTTATATTTATTTTTTAATCAAGATGGTTTAAGAGAAAAACCCACAATACATATTTTAATCCTTCAAAAAACATAAATACTAACAAACATTACAATCTGGAAAATTAGGATCAATATTTTTTGCCTTATAAAAGTTGGTCGCAACTATTGCCATGACTCAACAACTAAGAGATGGTGGATAGATATCTTGAGTGGCGTGAAAGAGGAAGGCCACCCAGTTTCAAGATCCAGAAGTGGGTGGGAGGTTGCCATTTGGGATTATAGCAAGCCACATTGGATTGTGTGGTGAACAAAGTGAATGTATGTATGTATGTATGCACTAGTGTGTGAATGTCTGCATTAGTGTGTTAATGCAATTAGCTAAAGAAAGTGGAGTGTTCTGTTGCTCTGGGCATTGTGTAACGAGTCTGAGTGCCTTGAGATCCTGGATTTATTTCAGATTAAATGTTTTAGCCGAACCTTACATCCAGAGTGGTTTGAGTAGGAATAGTTACACCTTTATGATAAGAATAAATGATTAATAAAACACAATTTCAAGAACACTTAATTTTATTTTATCTTCATAAAAAATAATTTTCCAAAACTTGTGCCTTGTTTTGGAACAAAAAATATATAATAAAAAAAAATATTGTAATTATAATGAAAAGAGACAACATACAAATGACAGCTAATATTATAAAATCAATATATGTCTAATTATTAATAAAGATACAATATTTTTACTTATTTTTTTTTACATTTTTATTACAAGAGGTTCTAATTGTTCAGATAGATGTTCAATCTAAATATCACAATATTTTACTCGTAATATGTGTGTTGAATATCTTCATTTAGAGAAATCGCAGACAGTAAGGGGAATCTTTTTGAGTCCTAGTGCAAAGAAGTGTACAAAAGTATTGAAAACGTTTCTCTTATTCAATAACTTAAGCCTAGAGGAGCCTTACAATGTATATTACATCGTAGCTTCCTGTAATTTTTTTTAGTTTTAATTAATTATTATGTTTTTATTATTTTAAGCAGTAGCGTAAGATAACAAACATATAGATAAACATTTGAATATATAAAATGAAAAAAAGGTTGTAAAAAAATATAAAAAAACAATTTAGCATTTTGTAAAATTTTATTGGAACAATTAATACATTTTAAAATTTTTATTGAAAATATTCCAAAGTAAATTCTCTATTTTTCAAAAACCTCAGTTCTCTTGTTTTTTTGCAAATTGATGGTAGTCAGTAACTCATATATAAACTGACCATCAATCCTCGTATTTAATTAATATACCGTTTTTATTATATTTTAGTATCTTGAGTTTTGTGTGGAGCGGTGCGGAGAGCCTAAACAGTCTAGATAACATTAATGTTATATAATCGATCAGAAATTCAATAGTGAAATTTTCCTCTTTCTTCCAAAAATGAAAAGAAAATATATAGTATCTGAGAACACTCAATATACATCGGTACGAAATTTCTTATGTGTATCCAGAGTCCCAAAGGACGGCACTAATTAGTTTTCCGCGAAATCGGCCGAAGGAAAAGGGGAGGATAAGGGCTCAACTCGAAAGTCTATGAGGATTCAGAAGCCCCTATGTAAGAGAACTATTGTTTTTTAGCCCATAGGACCGTTTGGTTTTGGAGGGAGAGCGACAACACAATGATGTTCATGAGCGGTCTTTCACCGAGGACTTTTCAATGGATTTTGTTCATAATTAGGTAACGTTTGAACTTTTAGAACGTGACCAGTGGATCCTTCCTTTTTAAACATGTACACTATATAAAAAATATATAATTAAACAAATCAATATAAAACTAAACATACAAATTTTATAAAACAAAGTCTTATGCTTTGAAAAAACAAAAAAATACATATATATATTTTCAACTAACGCATTTAATAAAAAATATATTCTTGAGTAAGCATTTCAACAAATAAAATATATATTTTCCTTATTTTCATTCTTCTCCCAAACTATTTTTAGTCTTTACAAACTAGGAAATAGACGTTTCGGGAAGAACTCCCATCTCTAATCTATAATTTATTTATTGTAAACAATTTTTTTTTCTTATATTGATATAATATTCTTTATATACAACACATTTAACCAGTTGACTTCTGAGTTAAAAGTTTTAAAACCCTTAGTCTAAAGCGTAGGTTCCCAAAGTGATTCTTACGGACCTCTTTGGCAAATTAAAGTTAATTTGGGGGTGCGTGGACAACATCGGGGATCCGCGAAAGGTTTAATATGAAGTAAAATAATTGTGAACCATTTTCATTATTATGAAAGTTAAAATAAATTGGTAACTATTTTTACGTTCTGAATAAAATATTATGGATGGGTACATAATATACAAGTAATGACAAGCACAGGGGGGATTCAGGCCGACCGTGGCTCTGTCTATATATCTATGAAGGTTTAAATAGGAACGGAATCTCGCGGCTACATACAATAACTTGTCTAAAATATAGAACTATAAAAGAGTGGTGCATCTAATCAACAATTTAGTTTTGTTTTGTGCATGATCCCGTCATGTCAAGTGAATGCAACAAATTTTCCTAGTTTTGAAGAGAAAGCATATCATTATTTGTATTGTTACGAAGATAGAGTACGTCCAATTGATATCTTCTTGCACATATATTAAATTTATTTAAGCTAAGTTAATTTATAAAATACAGCTTTTAATTTTTAAAATACAGTAGTTTTATTATATAACCAATCTAGTTTTATCTACTATGCAGTTTGAGGGCGCCGGTAGCTCAGTGATACGCGTGTTTGTCTTCTGAGCTCAAGAGCATGGGTTCGAAACCCGACCGAGGCCTTTAGTTTATTTTATCTGTGAGTTCAAATAAAATAAAGCACGCCGTCCTTCGGATGGGACGTTAAGCGATGGTTCCGAGCCTGTACGATGTCAGGTACTCGTTAAAGACCCCTATCCTAGGTGAATAAAAATTTACGGTAAGCAAAATTGAGGACTCCCACAGTAGAGTCGGGCTCATGTCCACCAGAGTGACGAAAGAGCGCTCTGGTAGTAGGCGATATGACCTCGTAGTTAAAGCCCGGGCATGAGTCATAAAACCTAACCTAACCTACTATGCAGTTATGTAGAGTTAGGGCATAGTAAGTTTGGGAACCACTGGTTTAGAGGTTGATTCATAAAATATGTTCTGTATAAAGAATATTAGAGAAAAATTGTTTACAATAAAGATTCGACAAATAAATTATAGATACTGATGATGGGAACGTACATTTGCTAAGTTGTAAAGATTAAAAATAATATGAGAAAAAATAAAGCTATGGAAAATACATATTATTATAAATTCAGAATCTCCTTACAGAACCCACAAGCAAAGTCTATAAAATATATATGTTTCCTTAATGCAAACAATAGAAGAAAAAAAATAAAAATAGTTGACAACAAAAATTTAATTTTGTAAATAAAATGAAGTAAATCTACATATGAGTTGCTGAGAATACGCCCCGCAGTCAAGGCAGAAAACAAAAAATTCCCTTTCTCCTATTCAACCTTTTCTGGCCATATTAAATAATAGACCCTACATCCCCTCAGCTCGTTTTCTCCTTGACTAGGTATAAATATATTTTTATTATATTTTTTTATTATTATATTTTATTATATTTATACACAGATTGTCTATTCGGCCCTTATGCAATATGACTGGCAGTTACCATATACATATTATTATAATTATTTATATAATAATTAAATATGTAATACCTAATGAATGAAAAGAGAGAGAAGGAACAGTAGATATAATATGATTATATTGCTAAAACTATACTTAGAAAAAAAAAAAAAATTATTGACATGAAAAAATTAATACTCAGTATGATATTTTGTAACACCATTACATTGTATAAATTATAATGTAATATTGTATACCTGAACCTCAGAGGTAAAAGATTACATCTCCAGTGTAAACATACTTGTATTATCCCAGAGCTATACAATGTTATGTAATCGGTCACAAGTTACGTTTCCCCCGAAATTTCACGTTTTACGATCCTCTAATTTCAAAATATTTTTCTCACTGTTTGCTAACACGATAACTCCTGATAGAATGATAATATCGATAAAAAAAATAGCTAGAACCTCATAAAAACGACATACTGATTTGACAAAAACCCGATTAGCTGCCGATGTAATGAATGTATCGACATGCAATTGAATAAGAGAAAGGACGACAACAGATTGACTTTCAGCGAAGTCGACCGAAGGGAAAGTCTCAAATCTGAGGAGAGGGCTCAACTCAAAAACGCTAAAAACTATTTATATATCGACACAGGATTTAGTATGAGGATTTAAAAGTCGTTCAATAAAGTGCCCCAGAGACGATCAATTTAAATTGACAATTGCAATTGACAGTTTCAATTGAAGGCACGATTGATCGAGCTTCAATCATAACATCAATTCTAGTGTCTGTGTTCACCTTCAATTGTTCTGTTTTGACGTAGAGTTCTCGCTGATATTTTAATTTGTTGATTATTGAAATACATTTTTTTTTTTTATTTTAAAATGGTCTCGAACACAGACATGGGATTTCTTGCATTAACTTTAGCCCTCTGCACTCGGAAGAAAGAAAAGAGAAAGAGACGTTGGTCCAAAAAATGGTACAAACTGAGAAGCCGTTTTACCCACGGAAATGTATTACGTATCCTTCGAGATACTGAACCCGAGGATTACAAAAATTTTCTCAGATATTAACAGCAAAACAAAATCTCTTTCCTCGATTGAAACCACCTCATCAGAAACGACACTCATCTTTGCTGTCTGGCGAACAACTGACGGAACGAGTGTCAATTTGCTAGTTACATTATCAATCGCTGCCATCAATTGCGCTTATCAATGACCTTCAATCAAAATTTCTGTCAACCGCCGTCATTTAATTGACAATCGCGTCAATTGCCTCCTAGACGATCAATTAGTCCCATCAATGATATCATTGACAATTGCAATTGTCAATTTTATTGATCGTCTCGGGGGCACTTAAGAAATACATTGATTTTAAACCAAATCGATAGATTGTTTTCAGAGGAAGTATGTGATTTTTTGACTTTATTATTTTAGCTTTTATTGTATACTCTTTCATTCCTTCAAAAAATGTCCTAGGATCTGATGTACAATTTCCATTCGTTTACTAAATAGTCGAAAAACTCAAATATCCTTTTGAATAAACTATGAAACATTTCACACTATTTCTCCTACAGAAAATTTAGCCAAAAACAACAGCTGACCTCCACCTTTGAGATTCTGATATTGAGGTCCCATCTTCGAAGAATCATCTAATTTCTTTTTGAGCATCCAGTGGTTAGTGGTGGTCATTAATTTATATTATATTCCTACTTTATATTTGAGTTGTCCTAAATATGCGCAAAGGGCTGGAGACAAAATATGTTTATTGGTTTGTTACGAACCATTTTAGACAAAAATGATCAAAGATGGGACACACCATGAATTGTATGAAACAGTATATAAATAAATAAAGTTACATAGTAATGAGTTTATATAGATATATGTCATTTTAATTATTAATGACATCATAAAAAAATATATAGCATATGAAAAGGTGCAGTGTAATTATAGACAATGTTTCATTACTAATCGTATAAAAGCTACAATACGTTTTTTTCCTAAACATTATTTTCCAATAAAATTAATAGGAGGAATACATTTATTTATCCATTCAATAAAAATTTAATTAATTATATTATTTGTATATCTTGTTATCAATTTATTACAGTATCCTAAAGGACTTAATAACATTAAGTACAAAAACATTTTTTTTTTTTTTTTTTTCAAAATTACATTTTCAACAAATACCAAATTTTCTGACATTTCTCATTAACATTTGAGTACCCCAATGAGGTTAAGTCCTTTTGACAGAATAAGGACATCGATTTTATATTCATTTATTAATTTTTTGAAAGAGGTTATTGAAAAATTTAATGTTTTACGGTGGGATGTTAAGACGAAAACCTCCTGAATGAATTACAGATTTTGCTTTGAACATTTCCAAAAAAACCGACATCCCTATTTTTTTGTATAGGACCTCTAACCTTTGAGATATCAACTGCAAAAAAAAACCTATGGATAAACATTTCTTTTGGTAATGAAATTGTAACGTTTATTAATTATTCTAACCCGCTCTAAAAAAATTCTGAAAACGTATTATGGCCTACATACATTATTCAAGTTTTGATAATAAAAAAAACAAATAATGCAGAATACTGGACGCAAACTGCGCCCAGTGTACATTAACTATTTGAAAGTGAAAGTATAGCAGAGGAAAAGGGGGCGTACAATGTTTAATAAGTAATCAAAAGGCAGAAATATTCCAAAGGAATAGTATTTTCTCAAAATTAGTGGAGATGTATCGCCGAAATATTTGTCTGGCATTTTCAAATTGACGATAACGCGGCGAATGGAAGCAAACCCTTCTGTGGGCCTAAATGACAAAATTAATTCATTTTAAACATTATAATTAGAAATACAGGAACAGTTCATAATTAATTTATTATTTATTTTTAATCAAATTTCAACTATCATTAAATTTCATAAGAAATTTTAGAAAGCATGGATGGGAACTATTGTTACTATTTTTTTTTTTTTAGATTTAAAGATTATTAAGAAAAGAAATGGTATTTAAAAAAAATTTAAACTTGATTGTAATTGATAAAATACAATCAATAAAATTATTTAAAAGAACAAATTGATAAAAAAGTGAAATTGGAGTTTGGACGTCACAGAATCACAGTTATATAAAAAAATAGTCAATGACTTTATCACAGAGGACAACATTTTTAAAAGTTTGCGCTTTTTTGAAATAATATAATTGTACAATGATAATTTAAAATACGCGTAAGAGGTTTATGGAAACGCAAATTATTTTGGAAAATAATTAGATAGATTGATTGCGTTGTACTGTTGGACCAGAAATACCTGACGCTTCTCAAAATGAAATGACGCTTTAGAAAGAATATTAGTATATTTGAGTAGTTTTGGAGAGATATATAGTATTTTTGTATGCATTAAGCCCGCTATAGATCGTATACAAAAAATCAAAGCATACCTTTTCCTTTTGAGATATAAAAATCAAATTAATTCAAAGATGTGGCGAAAATAATAGTAACCCTTTAATTGGGAGGAAATACGAAGTATAGGGGGAAATTATGTACGAAATTCAACGCGAAGTTTTCAACAAAATTTCATGTTTTTCGATCTACAGATTTTAAAAATTTAAAAAAAAAATCTGTGTGTGGGTCTGTATACACGATAACTCCCGATAAAATGAATGAACCGAAACGAAATTTTATATGTGTATCCAGAACCCCATAAGGACGACACCTATCAATTTTCAATCGAATTGGCTTAAGAGTATAGTGTGATTAGGAGGGAGGCTTAACTCAAAAACTTTAATAACTGCCGTTGTAATAACGCAACTGTTTCCTTAGACCTATGATAAGACAACTTTTAACTAAACAAGAGCAGCATTAAGATGACATTTTGGATCGAAATGTCCTCTTAAATAACATTAAATAAAATTTTTGTAAGCCCGAATAATTTTTTTCATCCATTTATACACAAATATCCTCCTCCCCCTCCATATCCAGTGTTATTTTTCAAAAAAAAAATATTATCAGGAATTTCTGCTCCATTCAGTATAAGCACAAATTTCAAAACGCACTACATTAAAGCATGCATTTTATAATTATACTTTTTTTGTTATAAAAATTTGAAATTGATAGTTTTTTTTTAATAATTTTTTTTCTTTCTCTCTCTTCGTCTAATAAGTATATATTTACATATTTTATGAAACAATATTCAATATAATAGATCAAACAATTGACAGGCCTATTAATTAACCATTAAATGCATTATATATAAATATATATGTGTCTATGTATTTTTTTTTTCAATATTTATGTTTTTAAAAAGATTTTTTTTATTGTTTTTAAATTATTATTACAATTTAGGATTAGAGGCGTGAGCAAGATTGTGCAAAATGACAAAGGGTTTGAATATATCTAAATTTCTAAATGCTACCTATTTACATCTACTGATTCACGTACGAAACATCGAAATTTTCAAAATTTTTTTTGTTTACAATCACATTTGAAGTACATAATTTCCATGAGACAATTAAATTTGTCCATATTTCGATCAATAGTGTGTCTGGGAGACTTGTGGACAGTTTTAAGTATAGTTGAAGCAAAAGGTCAAATGGAGGAGGTACAATATATGTCGAATAATATTCATCCAAAAGTTGCGAAAATGAAAGTTGTCGAGTATTAAATTTTGAAGAAAACAAAATGAGTAATTTTTTAAGAATAAATATTACTCGTGATCATTGCAATGATCAACAAATATTACTCGTGATCATTGCAATGATCAGCAAATATTAGTCGTGATCATTGCAATGATCAAATATTTCTCGTGATCATTGCAAAATATCTTGGAGGCAGTTTGAAGACTCATCATAATTTAATACTCTACAATTTTTATAACGCAAAAATTTTGTTTTGGATAAATAAAAAAAATAATCGTGATATTTTACAAAATGTTTCCATAATATGAAGTACCCAGATGTACCTATGCATGTTTTGTAATGGGCCTAAAATTCGATGTTAAACTATCCAAAATCCTGGAATCCAAAAATTAAAAACAAAACATGTCTGTAAACACAAATCCCAATAGAGTGCAAAAATGTATATGATTCAGACAACTATTAATTGTCAGCAAAATTAGGCAAATGATACGAAGAGTTTAGAGGAAGAGTGAAGACTTAGTTTATTACAAATAAATCGTGCCGGGGAAGTATAATGCTAGTGATTCAATGCAGCGTTTCTGCAATTAGGATACGATTTTCATACCATTTGACTTGCGTCCACAACAATAAACTGTCCTCGAGTCTCACAGAGACAATATACATAAATCTACTGTATTTTTTTATTACAGTTAATAGCTTACAATTAATTAATTGGGCTCTTAAATAAGTGCCAGAATAACATATAAAATTATTTAGACACATAATATATGTATTTTACATACACAATAATAGATAAATATTTGGTTATATTATAAAATTGATATTTAAAGGAATAGTGTAAAAGAAATTAAAATACATTTTTTTAATAAAGACTTTGGCAAAAAAGTGATCACAGGAACTACGCTGAAAAATGTAATTGTTAGGAGCAAACATCGAAACATTTCGTTGAGAGGGGAAAAAAACGACCTAATTGCGTTCTGAGTAATGTCAAATATCAAGAAAGCGAAAGTTCTGAACTATTAAAAACTATCACAACCTGAAATCTCTCTACCTATATTGGCAAAACACGACGTGGAATTGATTCATGACATGCTGAACTTGTGTTGAGGCAAAGGGAAGAAATAATAGGTTCCAACAGGGGCGTAGCCAGGATTTTGAGCAGGGGGGGGGGGGGGGGCAAAGTTAGGCCTCGAGGGTGGGGGTATAGACTCCCGGAGGCACAGCCCGCAGTTTCCGTGGTTAGCGCTCCAGACTTTTTGTTATTAATTTGGGAGACTCGGACCTCTAGAAGTGCCCCCTGAGGTAATCACTGACTGGGAATACTTAAGTTGACTTTACATGAGCAGCAGTGGCGGATTAAGCTTCTGCGGGGCCCTAGGTGACTGCAATGTGGGGCCCTCCTATTTTTAACCCCCCCCCCCCCCCCCCCCCCCATAAAAAACGAAAACTTTTCAGCAATTTTTTTTATGAACTTATTGATACAGTTATAATTCTTAAGAATAATATTATCAATTCAAAAAGCCGATTCGTTTTTTTATTTAAAAAAAAAAGTCATGCTTAATAGGGGGCCCCTCATACCTTTTATTGGGAAAAATAACTCGGGTCAAATTCCTTGTCAAATTTGATCTGAATTATTTTTCCCAAAAGCGTGTAAAATCATTTTTAAAGGTGACAAGTTTTTTTGTTTTTTTTAGATATGGGGGCCTTCAGCATCGGGGGCCCCTTTATCATCGGGGGCCCTAGCCACCTGCCTAGGTTTGCCTATTGGTTAATCCACCACTGATGAGCAGCAAAAATGCAAAACGCAGCAGCAGCCAATTAGAATTAAATGACTCACATCCCATAGCGTGCATTTGCTGCTGCTGCGCTTTGCATTTTTACTGGGCATGTAAAATCAGCTTTAAGAGTATAAAGTATAACATAAATGACGATTATCAGCGAGGAAATGAAATGATCGAATTCATATATATTTAAATAAATATAATATGACTTGTTTTGTACATGTACATTTATGTAACAGCTGATTGCTGATTTAGGAATCAGATGCACAGGAAATTTGAAGATCCTATTGGTAACTTGCAAGCAATCTATTTTTAATAGAACGATTTTTTTAGTTTATTTAATTTTTATCTTGGTTTTGTGCTCTGGCCAAGAGGGAGGGGGCGCGTGCCCCCCTGGCTACGCCCCTGGGTTCAAATAACATATACTGATATGTTCAGTACACTTAGAACAAAAAAAAAACTCGTCGGTGAATGACCGGCTATGTACTTCCCCAAATAGTTGATCAACTATGTTTTCGCTCTCCCTCCAAAGCTAATCGACCGTTTGGGCTACAGCTCAATATTTGACTTACATAGTGGCTGATACTAAACTTTGTGTCGATACATTCATTCTATCGAGAGTTATCGTGTTTACAGACACACACACACAGAAAAACTTACGAAAGTAATAGTTATTATGGCTCATGCCCGGGCTTTAACTACGAGGTCATATCGCCTACTACCAGAGCGCTCTTTCGTTACTCTGGTGGACATGAGCCCGACTCTACTGTGGGAGTCATAAACTTTGCCCTCCCTAAATTTTTATTCACATAGAGCAGGGGTCTTTAACGAGTACCTGACATCGTACAGGCTCGGGACCATCCGAAGGACGGCGTGCTCAAGTTCATTTTACCTCCCAGATAAAATAAACTAAACTAAGAGCCTCGGCCGGGTTACGAACCCGCTATCTTTAGCTCAGTAAGCAAGCACTGAGTTATCGGCGCCGGAATTTTAACTACGAGGTCTAATTATTGCTTCACTAAATAAACTAGTTCATTAAATGTCGAATTTCTGTAGTTGATGGATAAAGATTCAATTTATCAACAGCGTTCATCGCAATTTTCTTGCTGACGATTCTTTTGTAGTTGCTTTCCTTCTAAAACTACAACCAAAATCGTAGGATTAGAAGAGATGCTTAACACGAAAACTCAAATAACTGCCGATGTAAAGAATCTATCGACACAAAATTTAGTATGAGGATTCACAAGAAATTATGTAAGTCAAATATTGAGACCAAACGGTGAATTGGCTTTGGATGGAGAGCGAAAACGTAATTGATTAATTCTTCCTGGGGTAGTAAATAGACGTTGATTCACCGAGACTTTTTCATCTGATTTCTTTACTTTCTTAATAAATATCATCTTCTTTTATTACATTGTGTGTCTTTTTATAAGAAGTAAAGACAACATTCTCAAAAATTTGTCTCAAGTTGAAAAATTTGTAAACTAAATTGTCATTTCTTCAATGTGGTAATTTGTTTACATTACTTCACTCGTAGCTCTTGTAAGTACACATGGCATGAAGAGCCGACTGACAGACCTCACACCATCCAGGATTCAAGATACGGCTACAACAGTTTTTGCCTTTTGAAATTAAGTTTACATGTTATTGTAGTTCACTACATGCCAGAACGCTTTTTTGTAAACAACCATAACACAACTTTTTTTTTTTTTTTTTGATAGTTTTTAGGTCAAAAAATGTTATAGCTGTTTTAAATCAACCACAACAGGAAATTTCGCTTCCTGAATGTGTTACATAGTTCAGACTGGTCGATTTTTCGATGTTAGCGCACAACATATTCGAGAAGTATGAAAAATAACAGTACAATAAAATATATTATAACATAATATAATAAAAGTAATTGGCCATTATGTGAAAATATATAACAGAGAAGCTAAATCATGTCGTAAATAGAAAAGACAGAAAAGATATAAGTGGAAACTTCCATAAAAACTTGTGAGAGAATAAATTTTTGATTTTTGACAATTAAGCACCAAGGCAAAAACCAGACTTGGTCAATAATAATTTTTGAAATAATGGCATAAATATTTATATTTTTTATAATAGTCATAGTAATTTTTTTTATTCACCTAAATTAACAGTGAAATACAATTTTTTGTGCCTTTGATGTGTAAACATCCGTGTGATCCCTGTATAAATAAATAATACAGAAGCTTTAATCCTGTGATGGGCCCACCGCTCATCATCTGCAACCCATCGTGTCAGCAAACTGCTCCTCTGTTGGCAGATTTGGGGACTACTATTCCATTAGATTTAGTTAATAATAAGGAAAATGAGGGCGTTGGTAGCGCGAATTTGTTTACTGAGCTCATGATCGAGGATTCAACGACCGGCCGAGGCTTTTAGTTTATATTATCTGCGAGGGAAAACAAACTTAAGCACACCGTCTTCGGATGGGACGTTAAGCGAGACTGTACGATGTCAGATACTCGTTAAAGACACCTACTCTAAAAGAATATACTTTTAGGGTAGGCAACATTTAGGACTCCCACAGTAGAGTCGGGCTCATGACCACCAGAGTGATGAAAGAGCGCTCTGGTAGTAGGCGATATGACCTTGTAGTTAAACCCCGGACATGAGTAATAACTAACAAGGAAAATGTTCAATTAATTGAGTAACAAGAATATTGACTACTAACTAACTGGAAGCAGTCCTGTTTTCTCATGAGTTGCACTAAGAGTGAAGAGGGTCGTCATGGCGAACTGGTTTAGATAACTTATTCCTGCTTTCCAGAGATGCCGGCAATTCGTTTAATTAAAAATATACTAAATACAAAACCTGTCGTTGAAATAGGTTTGACTTGAGGACTAGAAAAGGGCAGAAATCTGTAGGGAACACGTATTTTCCTAGCCGAATCGGGAGTACACAAGGATGTTAAGAGTTAGTTGTGTAAGCACAGCGTTATGTCTTAGAATATTCACGACTTTATTCTGCGAAAAGTAGGAACTATTCTTGAGGTCGTCCTCAAGATAATTGTAGTTATATAATACAAGATGATGGCCAATCACATTTTTTTTTTTAAATCATATAATTAAATGAAAAATACCAAAAGAAGAGCGGGTAAAAGGAATATAAAAGCGAGTGCTAGGGCGAGTGCAGAGAGAAGCCAGGGTCACGCGGAGCCGGCGAGTCCCGAGCTGCCCCCGGTCCGCCCTCCGAAACAAAGACAGCCGCCCCCACCTCCAGAGCCACCCCCGCCTCCACCTCTCTTGAACACCACTCGCTCTTCCCGCTCCCGCTCACTGGCGCACTTGTCATAGTAGTCGAAGTCCTTCAGGTACCTATGGAAATTAAAAAAATTAAATTATGTCTACATGTAAAATAATTACAGGACTTTCTTGGAAAATTTTTAACTTTTTGAGGCTCTATATCTCTTGTCGTATTGATCCTATCTCAAATCTGAGAACTTATTAGCGATTTTGAATTTAATAATGAACATTTTTGGTAAGAATAAATTTTTCGATAGTACATACTATTTACTGGTAAATATTACGATACCTGGTACTGGTAACTGTTACCGATAACTGCTATATATATATTTTTTTTTTTTTAATGCCTTTAGATCATTACAAAATAAAACAAATGATAAATAGGCTACCTCCTCCCAGAAGACGGAGTCTGAGTGTGGGAGGTGGAGCAGTCAGCTAGGATTGTACATCGCTGTTAATAATTAAACATATTATAGAGATGTCCGAATACATTTTTTGCGTTCTGTGTTGATATAGTGGAAATACTAATGAATAAAATAAAATGATAGATAAAACACTTTTTTGAACACTGATATTGTCTAATTCCACAAACATATACTTAAATGTGTACCGGTTTCGGCTTACGCCATCGTCAGCACAATGTTCAACAATAATTCAGATATTTGCCATGCATATATATTTATATTAACCTAAGAGTAACTGAGGTGAAAGGGTCCCCTTCCCCTGGTAAAACCAGGAGGTGGAAGTCTATATTCTAACGGTAATAGCTAACTGTGCACTTATTTGAAAACCAAGAAAATAAAATTAAAATTAACTTTTTTCACATAAGTGGAGGTATTTTATGTGAAAAAGGTAGATCATTAGATTCTTTAGAACAGCTAGAAATTAATAGGACTCGAAAAAATGGGAATTGTTCAAACGACCAGACAACACTTCAAATTTTCTCCTTTGCTAATCCCTTTCAGATAACAAATATCCATGGCAACATTAATCTAGGTTAAATAACCTCCTACATAGCTATATATTGTACATTTGTTATATTGTTTTCTTGTAATGTTGGTTTTTAGTTCTATTTTAATTTTATTTTCTTGGTTTTCAAATAAGTGCACCAGAGGTTTTACCAGAGGAAGGGGACCCTTTCACCTCAGATACTCTTAGGTTAATATAAATATGTATGCCTGGCAAATATCTGAATTATTGTTGAACATTGTGCTGACGATGGCGTAAACCGAAACCGGTACACATTTAAGTATATGTTTGTGGAATTAGACAATATAAGTGTTCAAAAAAGTGTTTTATCTATCATTTTATTTTATATTATAGAGAGAAGAAATACAAAAAAAGAAAAAGAAATAAAATAGTACCTTTAGTAAAAAAAATAAAATAAATGAGAAAAGAAAAAGTGACTAAAATAAGAAATATTCTCGTAATATAGAAGAAAAATAAAATAAAAATTGATGAATAATGAAGTGCTGATGGAATGAACCTGACAACCCGGAGACCTGGCATTGAATTTTAATAGAGTGAGAGACAAGACAAGTGAACATGAAGTTGGCAGAGTACAACAGCATACATGGGAAGAGATCAGAACAGAGCGTCGTGCTAGTCAGAGTAGAGAGAACTCTGGATTAAAACCCCCAAACCTCACCTCTCTATGCCTACACATTACCACTGTGATTTAAAACTGAAAACAACTACTAAAAAATATATAAAATCTCGTTCACATTAGGTCAATCTCAGAATTACTTTGTATCATATTACTGTAGTGAACTGTCGAAAAAGTGGGAAAAATCACACTTCCGAAATATTATCGGATCGAAAAATGTTATACATATTTATAAATCATTTCAAAATTTTGTTTTGCGCATGTTGTGAGCATGGCTAACACGCTCTTTCACCGTCTTCCCAAAAATGCCCAATCTAATTAATCACAGAGTCGGGCTCAAGACTACCAGAGTGGCGAATGACCTAAAAAAATAATAGAAATTATAGGAAAATAAAAAATCAAATAGTGAAGAACCCCTCAAATATTCCAACCCCTGCCTTACCGATTTAATTCGCACTCAGTAAACGTGTCTTAGTATATAACTAAACCTTACGATGACGTAAAGATTCGTATGACTTGACTAAAAACTGAGTTTCTGGGTGTGAGTCTCAAGCGACGATACATTCTTAATAATAATAAGAAAGAGACATGCGAGTCTTATATAGGAACTTACCATACAGGAGGCCATCTGTGTTCAGTGAGGTACTCTTGGTTGTCAGGATGGAGACCCTTCAGAAGTTTGGGTGACATTTTGCACAGTTTGTTGTAGTTGGTACACAAGTGGTTCATGCACCAGTCGGCCAGCTGGTCCGCGTTGTGCAGCTGAAAGAAAACATTTGTTTCAAGAAAAACCTTTCAAAGTCACAAGGAATGTATACTCACATTTGTATATATTTCCAGTATAATGGTCAAAAATTACATGACTATAGTTCAGCTATACTGGACTTCTACGCAGAATAGTTAGTAACTCACAAGTTTCAAATAACACTGGTCGGCAATTTTTTTTTTTTTTTTCGAGCCCTGACACCATTCCTGCTGATTCTTATGTAAAATGACCTCCTGAATCCAAATATGACCCCCGTTTTTCCCCATCACCCACCGTTCTCGAGAGAGCCCCCCGAAGATAAATAAAAATCAACTTCATGACATTTCCCACTTCTTGAAATCAATAGATAATAATAAAAACATTACGTGTGGCGAATTGTTATTCAACAATGAAAAACATGCAAAACGCAGCAAAAAAACTTCAAGCTGAACAGAAAGAGTGACTTTGCAGTTTGAGACAGTCTCTACCACATCACTCTTGTCTGTAGCGTTGATGACCCGGGTGAAATGGACAAACAGGAGAGTAAACTGGTTGAACTTACTTTGCAAGGTTCCAACAGTTTGAGACAGGTCTCTACCACATCACCATTGTCTGTTGCGTTGATGACTCGGGTGAGCTCCTCAACGACTCTCTTCTCTATGAGATGGATGAGACGAGGGAGACAGAGTCGGTTGGCCAACTCTAGCAGGTCCAGACACCTGGAGGGAGGCACTGTTCCCACATCGTCCCAGTAGAAGTAAGAGAGGAGAACACGGAAACTGTCGCATCGGACCCCTGGAAACAGGATCTGAAACACAAGAGTCATGTCGAATATAGTCACTTCCCGGGCAACACCAGCTATCAATATATAAAGGAATTCATTTTAATGACTTTCCCCACTTCTTGAGAGGGAAGTTAATAGATGTGTTGGGGGCTTTGTTTATAATAATAACTTATATCCAACACCAACAATATATAATATCAAACACATTTATTTGGGGACATCACATTTTCTAGAATACAAGTTACACAACGGTCTCTTGAGGACTGACTAGGGTGCACCTGTCAGCCATAAATGGAAGCTGTGTGGTGAGTTCCTAAATGCATGTTGGATCCTCCGATACATAGGTCGCTACAGATGCAATGAAAAAATTCAACTTCAACTAAAAATGTTTTACTCAACGATCGTACATTAGAACAGGGAAAAAGTACTCTGGTGGTAGGCGAACACCAGTAAAAGCCCGGGCATGAGCCACAAAAACAAGGAGTTAGTTAATTATTGTGCCTCATGCCCGGGCTTTAACTACGAGCTCATATCCCCTACTATCAGAGCGCGGAGGAGTCCTAAATTTTCATTCAATAGATTATCTGACATCGTACAGGCTCAGGACCATCGCTTAACGTCCCATCCTAAGGACGGAGTGCTCAAGGTTTTTTCTCATCCCTAATAAAAACCAAAAACAAACAGGTTAGGTTAGGTTTTATGATTCATGCCCGGGCTTTAACAACGAGGTCATATCGCCTACTACCAGAGCGCTCTATCGTCACTCTGGTGGACATGAGCCCGACTCTACTGTGGGAGTCCTAAATTTTGCCTACCCTAAATTTTTATTCACCTAGGGTAGGGGTCTTTAACGAGTACCTGACATCGTACAGGCTCGGGACCATCGCTTAACGTCCCATCCGAAGGACGGCGTGCTTAAGTTTATTTTACCTCCCAGATAAAATAAACTAAGGGCCTCGGTCGGGCTACGAACCCACAACCTTGAGCTCAGAAGTCAAGCACGCATACCACTGAACTACCGGCGCCCTCACCAAAAACAAACAAATTTATTAACCACTCTCGTTGCCACGAAACATTTTATTAGTCAAAACATATGTTTTTTTGTATTAATTAAATACGTTTTTTTAAATATTTATACTTGTTTTTATATTAAATTATAGTAGTCATCTAAATACTTAACTTTATCGTAAAGGCAAAACATAAAGATCTTATATACTTATTTATCCTTGTTATTTTATATACACAAGGAGGGCTATATGCATAATCAGGTACATAACACATCAGGTACATAGTTAAACATTAATATCTAATTAATAACAACAATTAGTATTAATAAGGTTATTTACATTTGATTTGTTTTGAAATAGGCTAATAATGAGAAAAGGTAGACAATTTATAAGATGCTCCCCCTTAAAACAGGACAATGGCTGAAAAAAGAGGCGCTGTACCGATTTATGAAAGTGTTGTTGGCCCTGTGTACTTTGACATTGGTCATGTACATTTTTTCAATTGACATCCTGACAGTGGCTTTTCTGTTTATTCTTGTACCTACTTATCGACATTGTCGATAAACTGGAAAGGACTCGAACCCTAGAATAGCAGGCACCAACCACGAGAACACATGTGAGTATTTTATTGATAATTTAAAAAAGGAAATTAGAACTGATAAGAATAGGTTAGGTTAGATTTTATAACTCATGCCCAGGCTTTAACTACGAAGTCATATCGCCTACTACCAGAGCGCTCTTTCGTCACTCTGGTGGACATGAGCCCAACTCTGCTGTGGGAGTCCTAAATTTTGTCTACCCTAAATTTTTATTCACCTAAGGTAGGGGTCTTTTGACTTCCCAGATAAAATAAACTAAGGGCCTCGGTCTGGTTTTGAACCTACGATCTTGAGCTCAGAAGACAAGCACGCATACCACTGAGCTACCGGCGCCCTCACATTAATTTTATCGGCAGTTAGTAGAGATTTAGATAAGAATATATATGCAAAGAAAATTTGAGATCCGCCATTACTAGTGTCTGGATAGTTCATATTTCATTATTGTAAATACATGTGAGGATCAATACATATTTGAGATCGCGGGTTCAAAATCTTTGGTTTTCTTATCTGGGAAGTGAAAAAAACCTTCAGGGATTTTAAGAGATGCTCCCGAGCCTGTACGATGTCATGTATTCGTTAAAGACCCCTACCCTAGGTGAATAAACCTGTGTAGGCAAAATTTAGTAGTCCCATAGTAGGGTCGGACTCGCGACAAAAGAGAGCTCTGGTAGTAGGCGATATGACTATGTAGATAAAAACCCGCGCATGAGTCATTACTAACGAACTTAGTTTGAGGATTAAAACCTATTTTGAATAATTGGAGAAGACATGAATTCTAATTGCATCGACGCGAAATTTTAGATAGTATGAGGAAAGTCTGATATTAAGTTTTAGCCTAAACGGTCGTTAGGCTTTGAAGGGAGAAAACGTTATTGATTAATTCTTGTTGGGGAAGTATACAGCCGGCGATTCACCGAAAACTTTTTTTAATCAAAATTCCCTTTTTATTCAATAATATAAAATATTTAAATTTGAATTTTTTTATATTTTTGCAGCAAGCATTGAGTTAACAAAGGAAATGAAAGAAACTTGGAACATGGCTTCTACAGAAAAATAATTAAACAATTACGAAATGACACTCTACCCTGATGTTTTTTTAAAATAATGATACATATAATAAAGTTTTTGGCGATAAAGTGATATATATATTTTCCCACATATTTCTAGTTGTGATTATATATTCCATAATTGGATTACTAAATCCCCTCACAGTTTTAAACGTTAATAATCTCTAAGTAATTCCGAGTTTGCGTTTTTGCATCTTCTGATCATACCAGAAATAGAACAGTTAGTATATTTAGAGCCTTGGTAGCGTTCTAGCCTTCTGAGCTCAAGTTCGCTGGTTCGAAACCCGGCCAATTCCTTTAGTTTTTTTTTTATCTGGGAGATAAAAAAAACTTTGAGCACACCGTCCTTTGGGTGGGACATAAGCGATGGTGCCGAGTCTGTACGATGTGAGATACTCGTTAAAGACCCTTACCCTTACCCTAGGTGAAAAAAAAAATTAGGGTAGACAAAATTTAGGACTCCCACAGTAGAGTCGGGCTCATGTCCACCAGAATGACGAAAGAGCGCTCTGGTAGTAGGCGATATGACATCGTAGTTAAAGCCCGGGCATGAGTCACAATAACTAACAAATTTAATTCGTTTTTAATTCCTTAGCGACTGACGACCCTTACTATGATATTTTTGGATCTGCTGTCGTTATTTTTTTTCTCTTCAACTACGAAGTCATATCGCCTACTACCAGAGCGTTCTTTCGTCGCTCTGGTGGACATGAACCCCCCCATGACTCTACTGTGGGAGTTCTGAATTTTGTCTACCCTAAATTTTTATTCACCTAGGGTAAGGAGTCTTTGACGAGTACCTGACATTGAACAGGTTCGGGACCATCCATCGCTTAACGTACTATTCGAAGGACGCCGTGCTCAAGGTTTTTCATCTCCAAGATAACGAAACTTAAGGGTCTCAGCCGGGGATCTTGATTTCAGTAAGCAAGCTATTGTTATGATATTAGATCTGCTGTTGAATACGTAATACAATAGTAGCTACTGGACAAACTGTTATTCCATAACG
Source organism: Aradus depressus (assembly GCA_963662175.1). Lineage (NCBI taxonomy): Eukaryota > Metazoa > Arthropoda > Insecta > Hemiptera > Aradidae > Aradus > Aradus depressus. Next base: position 19,740,873 of record OY759222.1, on the reverse strand, counting down.
TTACTGATCACAGTTCCAGGACTGGTTACCGATCGATGAGTGGTCCCTCTGTCTGCCACTTGGAGCTCTAGTGTTCCCCCAACCTTGGCAGTCCTCTCCTCCTCTATTTGTGTCATTTTACTTCGGTCAACTGTAATCTTGTTGCAACCTTCTCAAAGCCGGTGTAAACAAGTTCATTTTCGTAAAAGTTTTGTCAATATTTATTCATTTTTATTTTATATTTAAAAATGTTCGAAACGTGATGTTTTCATAACGTTTGGCAATCATCTTTAATATGAAATTTCAAGGTATTAGTTATAAACAATATAACCTTTACTCAATTTATTACTTATATTTCATACTTTATTTATAATGTCCCTTTAGAGTTACTTTATTTGCTTTTAACTACGCGTGAAAGTGTTATCATTTATTTAATAAGTCTATTTGTTAATTCATAAGTTTTTAAAGGCATTTCGCCATTATGCGTCAATTTTTTTTTTTTTTTACTATTGAAATGTAAATTAATTCTGTAAATAAAACTGTTTATTTTATTGAAATTTCAAGTGACAAGTTTGTGATAGTAACTCGTAAGCGCTAACATTTTTTTAAGTTCCTATACTGCATATAAAAGCCTATTTACTAAATTTGACAAGTCTTTTTATATTTTATAAATACATTCCTGATATACGTAATTTAGGAGAACGGTCATAAGTCTATTTATTATTTTCTAATTTTGTTTTCCGATCCTTGGAATACAAAAAAGAAATGTCATGTATGTTCGTGTCTCTCGGTTACCTTCTGATATGAATATATCTCAACAAAATTTTACGTTTGGGTCTAAAAACCCTTTATGAACGACACCTATTGATCTTTACTGATTTTCAATCAAACTATTCAAAGAAGAGAAGGATTTACATGTTGATAAAAATTTAGTTGATAACAATTAATTCGAGGTGTAGAAGTAAACTGCTGAGTGATTCACCGAGTTTTCTTAAGTTCAGAAAGTTCAAATATTTTCTGAACAACATTAAGTTAAATATAAATATTCATTTATTTCACTGCTATTTTTTTTTTTTTTTAATTTTGGCGGCTATTGGATTGATTAAATAGTACTATTTGTTCAGTGAGTAAAAAATAAGAGAAATATTTCTATGAAAACTTTTTCTATTTTCTTTCTTATACCTATAGTATAAGGAAGTTTTTTAAACCTGCGAAAATCCGAGATCGAGGTTTCAAAACTGATTTTCACGTTTCTTGAACTACGAGGTCATATCGCTCACTACCAGAGCGCTCTTACGTCGCTCTGGTGTACATGAGCCTGAATCACCTATAGGAATTCTATAAATTTTGTTTAACCTTAATTTTTATTCACGTAGGATAAGGGATCTTTAACGAGTACCTGTCATCGCACAGGCTCGGGATCATGGCTTAACCTCCCATTCGAAGAACGTTCCAGTTTTTTTTCATCTCTCAGATAAAAAAGACTAAGGGCCTCGGCCAGGCTTCAAACCCGCGATCTTGAGTAAGCAAGCACGCGTACCACTGAGCTCCCGGCGCCCCTTAGTTTTATCGAGATAAATTTGAATATAATATACTTTATTTTTAAGTTCGAAGGCAGATATAGTTAGTATTATAAATTTTAAAATGTCTATGTATGGGGGAGGGGGCATTTTAATTGGTAATTTCAGATTTTTTTTTTTTATAAAGATTAATTACTTTTATGTTTCAGATTATTATCCGAAGTGCGGTGGTAAATGGATAGCAGATAGTTGAAAGAATTTCTGTAACCAGTACCAGTATGGCTGGAACTGTGAAGAAAGGTAAAGGAAAGAAGCGAAGACGAAAATTTTCTAGGAATAAGGGGAAAAAACAGGGGAACGAGCCTTCGAACAATAACGCACATGAAGATTTCGACGAGAAAGAACGAATTAATCAGCTGATCACGCAAAATTATATACCTGTTATTGAAAAAAAATGTTACGAAATGGAATTGAATAATTTACCCGAAGAAACCACTCTTCAGAAAGAGACGAAGCTAAAACTTCAACAGGAGGATCAAAAAGAACAAAAACCTCCTCAGGAACAGCCAAAGTTCCCAGAACCCTGTTTCAAGATCCTGGATAACTATAATATACCTGATCTTCTGGTCAAGCCGGAGGGGTATATACGGTTCATTGAGAGAAGTGAAGAGGAAATGGATGAAGAAGTTGAGTATGATATGGATGAGGAGGATGCAGCTTGGTTAGAAGTGATCAATGAAAAACGGACGGAAAATGGATTCACTGAAATATCTGTGGACACTTTTGAACTGTTGATGGACCGTTTGGAAAAAGAGTCCTACTTTGAAATGTCAAAGACAGACGGAGTTCGAGAAGACGAAGCATTGTGTACAATCTGCAACAATGGAGAGAGTCAGGCACCAAATGCGATAATATTTTGCGATATGTGTAATTTGGCGGTGCACCAGGACTGTTACGGGGTGCCCTACATCCCAGAGGGTCAGTGGCTCTGTCGGCGGTGTTTACACTCTCCCTCGCAGGCTGTCGACTGTGTGTTGTGTCCCAACAATGCAGGCGCCTTCAAACAGACGGACCGAGGTCACTGGGCCCACATCGTCTGTGCGCTTTGGATCCCTGAGGTCAACTTTGCCAACCCTGTCTTTTTAGAACCCATCTACAGTATTGAGACTATACCACCAGGTCGGTGGAAACTGATGTGTTACATATGTAAACAGCGAGGAGTTGGAGCTTGTATACAGTGTTATAAGAAAAATTGCAATTTGGCATTTCATGTAACTTGTGCTCAACAAGAGGGCTTATATATGCAACCATCAAACAGAAATGAACATTTTACATTGGTGAACAGAACAGCCTACTGCAAGAACCATACTCCAAACGGTGAAGTTAATCCAAGTGCGAACAAGCCGAAACAGAAAAAACTGGGAAGCCCAGTCATCTCTATACCGACAATACCACCGGAGAAGATACAAGAGATCAGTTCCAGGGTTAAAGTTGACAATAAGAGTAAGTTTATCAAAAGGATCCTTGCCTACTGGATGCTGAAACGACAACTTCGAAACGGGGTGCCGCTCCTACGTCGCCTCTACCACCTATCTCATCATGACACTCCTTCAACCAACAAGTTCGACATTGTCAAGCTACAAGGACAGATCAACTACTGGAAGAGAATCAGACAAGATTTCGAAAGGGTGCGGCTTCTCTGCGAATTGGTACGGAAAAGAGAAAAACTCAAAAGGGAATTGATAAAAGTCAAATCGAAAACTGTGGAATTAGAACTATGTCCCATGATTGTATATTTACGTCGGCTTCTTGAAATTATAAAATCATTCGACGCAAATGGAATTTTTCTGGAACCAGTTAATCCTATAACTGTTCCAGGCTACTTGGAGTACATAAAAAGTCCAATGGATTTGTCCACAATGGCTAATAAAGTTGATCAATACGAATATAGTAATTTTGAAGAATTTCAACAAGATTTCACTCTTATGATTAACAATTGTTTGTCATATAATGAGAAGAATACTGTATTTTATAAAGCTGCGTTAAAAATGAGAACAAAATGTACTGAAGTGTTGCGAAAAGCCAAGGAAGATTTGGACATCATGTCCGATAATCCTGATATATATTTTGACATAATGCCTGAGGATATAAAACAAGAAATAAAGAAAGAATCAAACCCCCCTTCTCCACTACCATCTATTGAATCAAAAATATCTGAAGTCGAAATCAAAAATATGTCCGCAGCTGAATTTGACCAAGAATTGGATCGTTTTATGGAAGTCAAATCGGGCATGTCAAGGAAGGAAAGGCTAGTTCAATTGAACGAAATGAGTGGTCATGTTCGACTCATTCGAAATACAGGACTTCGAGACAAAAGGATTACGAAACTCAACAAATTAATATATACTACGAAAAAATTAAATACAAGCTCAAAACGTAAAAAGGTTAAACTGCTCAAAACGGAACAAATGGAAACAGAGCCCAATCAAGAAATGGCTACCACCAGCACTTGTGACCTGGTGAATAGTGGTGAGCCATTTGACGGGGAAAATAGAAGAAATTCTATTTTGTATTCGGAATCAAAATCAACAAGTTTTTTAGAAAGCGAAAATGTATCTCAAAAGGAACGGACCGAAAATGTATGTACCACTTGAACATCAGACAAACATAAAGCTTTTGATACTTAACATTTTTTGCAGAGATATTTTGGAACACTTAATAAAAAATAAAAAAATAACGTATGTTTTTTAAAAAATATTGTCAATTTCACAAAATATATATATGTGAGTACTTTCGGTGTTGCTACCATCTTCAGCCACGACTTGATGAATATTGTAATACCGAAAGAACTCCCATATTGTATATATTTTGTGAAATAGACAATATTTTCTAAAAAACGTACGTTTTTCTTTATTTTTTATGTAGCTTTTGTACATAGAGTCAGCAAAACTGAAAAATAACACTTTGGGGGGGAGAATATATATATGGTACAATTTCAAAAGTTTATTTTAGTTTATAAAAGTATTGTCGAATATAAACAACTATGGACATCTTTATCCATAAAAAACTTATCGACCGTTTGCGCTGAAACTCAATATTTGACATACATAATGGCTGCTGAATCCTCATACTAAATTTTGTGTCGATATAGTCATTACATCGGCAGTTATTTTTTGTGTTAAGCTTCCCCCCTAATAATCCCTCCCTTCCCTTTGGTCGATTTGACTGAAAATCAATAGACGTCCTCAGAGGGGTCTGGATACACATATAAAATTTCGTAGCGATACATTCATTTTATGGGGAGTTATTGTGTTCACAGACACACAACATTTTTTTAATTTTTGAAATCAGGAGGTCGGAAAACATAAAATTCCGTTGAAAACTCCGCATCGAAAATTTCTAATCGATATTCTCCCATACTTCATATTGGTGGGGAAGTAAAATGTACTATGAGTACTACTTTATAGAGAGCAATATTCAATTTTAAAATTGTACCACAGAGGTTCATAAAAACATATATTCCCCCCCCCCCCCCCCCCCCCCCCCCCCCTCGAAAGAGAAAAATTTAATTTTTGCACCTCACTGGATATGTACAAGTTCTAATATTTATTAAAATGTATCTCAATGTATCTTGTTGAATGTAAATAGCTTGTTTTTAAGTGCGGCTCAAATGTCAATGATGTATGTTATAGTTTTCAGTATAACTAAGATTTATTGTCATCAATAATTTTTATTCGTATGATTTTTACTTAATGTTTGAAGACTGAAATGAATACATAATGTATTCACATTTTTTAAATGTAATTCTGAATATAAATGCACTCCTTGCTATTAGCTTGTCACAATTAAAAAAAAAAAAAAAAACACTACTTAGGCTTTGATTGTATTTTGTTTTTAAAATTAACAAAAGACGAATAGTTGAAGATATTAAATGAAAGTTCACGAATATTTCATTAAAATGTGATATTGATCAAAGAGAAAAATGTCAATGATCGCATAGTAATCACCAAAAATTGTATTTTTTAAATATTTTTTTATAATGATTTAAAGAATTGCGAAACTACCTAATAGCAAAAAAATACCAATTTTGTAACAAAAAAAAAAATGTAACTAAAATTTTATTTTATTTGTGGCAATCTTATTCAGAATTATTAGTACAGTTGTTTTCATTTATCTTAATTTTTAAATAAAACGCAAGAATTAATAAAATTATTATAAGCTACTTATTAATTTTAATTTTTCATGTTTGTTTTTTTCTAATACTTTCTTATGTTATATTTCAAAATAAATCTCTATTAGGTATACATTTTTTACATATTGTGCTTAACTTTTTTTTTTTTAATCCATGAATTTTATTTAAATCTTTAAATAAATAATTAACTATCGAAACGTTGTATCCTACATTTGATGTTATATGTCTACTAGGAAGTATGTGTATGTATTATAAAAATTGAAAAATATTGATATCTCTTTAAATATGCTGTTGTCTGTGAAATAAATTTAAAAAAAAATATGTTGCTAGTATAATTGTAATTTATAAATTCAGCTCTTCCCTCAATTTATTTAAACAATTTTACAACTTGCTGTCCAAATCGTTTATTTGGATATAAAGAAGTTGAAATTAGTTGGGAGAAAAAGAGCTGCTTCTACAAATTATATTATCACTCTAATTGATAAGAAAAATTGATTTTTGGAAGTGAAAATTGAAAAAAAAAGTATTTAATATATTGAGAGACATATCTTTTCTATACTTATGTAAATATAATTTAAAATAGCAATTAAAAAACGATCTTACGAGGATTTTAGAGGTCAGAGATTTTATTATGGAAGATAAATGTTAATATATACTAAAATATATATGTACATATAAATTTACTTATGAATTAAAAGCCTGAATAAATGTCTTTACTCGTTTGTTTTTACCCTTATTTTATTAATTTTGAGAATCGTGGTGGTTCCAGAAAGAGTTCAGTAGCCGAAGAAATGAGGATCCTGGCCCCAAAGCACTGCATCTGTTTTATTATTTTCCAACAGATTTCGAGTCACAATGCTTTTAACAATATAGAAAGTTGCGTCTTATTTTTATTATTATTATTCCTCTTTACTAATGCTCTGGCTTTAACTATGAGGTCACATAGCCTACTACCAGAGTGTGAAAGGATCTTTTGTAGCTTTGGTGGGCATGAAGTTGAATTAGAATAGGCAGTCTGTGATGAGTAAATGAGATCGCGGCAGGGTCCGGAGAATAACATAATAAAAAACCTAAGGGCTGGGTTTCGAACACGCGATTTTCAGGTCAGAAACATGTTAGCTCCGAGCTACCCCAACGTATTTTCGCCATTTTTCATGAAAGCATTTTTTTTTTTTAATTGGTAGTAGTTATTGTGACTTATGACCGGGCTCTAACTACGAGGTCATATCGCCTACTGCAAGAGTGCTTTTTCGTCGCTCTGGTGGACATGAGTCCGACTCTACTATGGGAGTCCTAAATTTTTATTCACCTAGGGTAAGGGTCTTTAACAAGTACCTGATAACGTACAGATTCGGGACCATCGCTTAACGACCTAAGAACGGGATGCTCAGGGTTTTTTTTTCACCTTCCAGGTAAAAAGCCTAAGTTCTTCGACCGGGTTCCGAATCTGCAATCTTGCGGCCAGAAAGCAAGCACGCATATCACTGAGCTGCAAAAGCCTTTTTCATTTTTGGTAGTAAATAGCCAATAAATTCTAGCCGGTGAAAAAATGTATAAATTTATTTTTGAAAGTAGATATGCATTTACTTTATTATTTATTCATTGAAATGGGCACTACGCCAATGTTTTTATTCAAGGAGACCCATCTGAAAAATTTATATTACAGTAAATCTAATTGCCGTCCAAAGGAGGTGCCTGTAGCTGCAGTTCTGGTCATAGGCACCTAAAATCTGTTAGAAGGCAAGGGGCACTTTCTTCTCCTAGAATTAGAATAAAGGCGTGAATTTTTGCGTTAATATTACTGTTTAGGCTCATTCTAAACGTTGAAAAAATGAAATTAAACTACCTTATGTTACTTATTTGTATGGAAAATAATCTTCTCATGAACTGAGTTCTCTGAAGGATCCTTTGGGTTTGCAAATAGTATGAAAGTTAAATATATTCTTTGTCGCCCTAAGCAGCAGCTTACAATGCTCCGGCAATCGAGTCGTACGTTTTCATTGAAATTCCAGGGAGAAGAATGTTCCTTCAGTTTCGAACAGCAAAAAAAATTCAATTATTTCCAAAAAAAAACTTTAAAAATTAATAATTTTGATTTTATTCTTTTAAATTGTAATAATATGGCAAATAAATGCATTAGAACTTTATTAGGTGTAAGTACAATGTTTTATTTATTTTTTTTAGATTAAAACCACTAAATCTCAAACAAAAATTGTCCCATCCCAATTCCTTTTGTAAATATAAATTTTTACATTTGAGACATCAACTTATTTAGAAAATAAAGCCAAAATGATGGAAAATAAATAAATTAATAACTAAATTTATTTTTTTGAACTATCTCAAATTTTAAAAGGATTCATTAAGTATATAAAAGAATATTGACAAGAAAAATGTCAATTTTTTCTATTGTTGTAAAATTCAGCTCCCTATTTTTATATTTCCGTACCTATATAATTAAGACTAAAAAAAGCAAACAAAAAACTAACAATGTCTTTATATACGATATCCTCCCTGCGCATAATGCGATTGAAACAATTTATATTTGAGAGACAACAGACAACACCCCTGAGACGGCGTACCCACCATTTATGAACCACTACCCACAGCTTTGGTAGTACAAAACAAGTAGTACTCACGACTTTGGCAGACCCCTCTCTGAAGTCGCCAGAGAACATGGCTCTCATCATGTCACAACGAGCCATGAGTAGTGGGCGATGGGCGGGGAGACAGCCATCATCCAGCTGGAACATGATGTCAGCGAACAGACCCTGGCCCAGACACAGTTCCCGAAGTCGACCTCGCACCGCCTGAAATAAGACATCTCTTCAATCTGTCTGTCATCAACAACTTCCTAAATCTAATTACAAAAACATAGGTCATCTGCAATGAGAAAAAAAGTCGTCAGTGAATCACTGGCTATGTATGTACATCCCTAGAACGAATTAATCAATTACCATTTCGCTCTCTCTCCAAGAACAATTAACCGTTTAGACCCGCCTTTCCCAAAGTGGGCGATAACGCCCCCTTGTGGGCGCTGCAGGCCTAAAGGGGGGCGGTAAGAGACCCAGAAAAAAAAATGGTGGCGTTGTTGTGTAGAGGCTTAGGTGTAGGGGGCGATTTGTAATTTCATCTAGGTCCTTAGGTTAGGAGCCATCTAGTGGCTTATTTCCGAACCTATCGATACGTGAATCGTGACGGGGAAAAATGTAGGTAATCATCCTTCACATTAGTTTTTATATTAGAATCTATTATGTTTGTTTTATTTTGAATAAAAGATACTCGGTCTGAATACTATAAAGTTGCGTTTCAATAATCATTCTCATTGGCAGGTGTAGCCCGTAAGAGTTAACTTGAGACCTGAGCGCCGTTGTGTACTACCTACTGCGCTCAGGTCTCAAGTTAACTCTTGCGGGTTATAGTAAAAGTCTCGTTTAGAATGAATGTTTAATCTCCGCTAATATAGCTCACAATAATTAATTTAATTTGAAGTTATAGTGGTTTTTAAGTAGGTGAAAAATGGGGGGCGCTAAAAAATAATTTATTCTCAAAGTGGGCAGTAGACAAAATAAGTTTGGGAACCTATGGTTTAGACTATAACTCAATATATTGAGTTGAGCCCAGGCGCGTATAGAAAGGGGGAGGGGGGGGGGGGGGGGGGGGGTTCTAGGGGTCATGACCCCCCAAGATTTAAAGAAATACACTAGAATTGAGGCAATTTGAATCTTAGTTATTTAGTCAGATGAAAACTGGCTGAGTTCAAATCACTATCTATCTATTAATACATTTTCAACCACAAAATCATTTGAATTAACATTTTATATTAGCTGCTTGACGTTGAAATGAAGATTGAAATTTATATTTTTAATAAAGTTAGGCTGTACACGTGTCTGGTTGAGCCCCCTCCGAGAAGTTAGGCTATATACGCGCCTGGTTGAGCCTCTCTCATCCCTCCTCCGAGAAGTTAGGCTATATACGCGCCTGGTTGAGCCTCTCTCATCCCTCCTCCGAGAAGTTAGGCTATATACGCGCCTGGTTGAGCCTCTCTCATCCCTCCTCCGAGAAGTTAGGCTATATACGCGCCTGGTTGAGCCTCTCTCATCCCTCCTCCGAGAAGTTAGGCTATATACGCGCCTGGTTGAGCCTCTCTCATCCCTCCTCCGAGAAGTTAGGCTATATACGCGCCTGGTTGAGCCTCTCTCATCCCTCCTCCGAGAAGTTAGGCTATATACGCGCCTGGTTGAGCCTCTCTCATCCCTCCTCCGAGAAGTTAGGCTATATACGCGCCTGGTTGAGCCTCTCTCATCCCTCCTCCGAGAAGTTAGGCTATATACGCGCCTGGTTGAGCCTCTCTCATCCCTCCTCCGAGAAGTTAGGCTATATACGCGCCTGGTTGAGCCTCTCTCATCCCTCCTCCGAGAAGTTAGGCTATATACGCGCCTGGTTGAGCCTCTCTCATCCCTCCTCCGAGAAGTTAGGCTATATACGCGCCTGGTTGAGCCTCTCTCATCCCTCCTCCGAGAAGTTAGGCTATATACGCGCCTGGTTGAGCCTCTCTCATCCCTCCTGGGAGAAGTTAGGCTATATACGCGCCTGGTTGAGCCTCTCTCATCCCTCCTGGGAGAAGTTAGGCTATATACGCGCCTGGTTGAGCCTCTCTCATCCCTCCTCCGAGAAGTTAGGCTATATACGCGCCTGGTTGAGCCTCTCTCATCCCTCCTCCGAGAAGTTAGGCTATATACGCGCCTGGTTGAGCCTCTCTCATCCCTCCTCCGAGAAGTTAGGCTATATACGCGCCTGGTTGAGCCTCTCTCATCCCTCCTCCGAGAAGTTAGGCTATATACGCGCCTGGTTGAGCCTCTCTCATCCCTCCTCCGAGAAGTTAGGCTATATACGCGCCTGGTTGAGCCTCTCTCATCCCTCCTCCGAGAAGTTAGGCTATATACGCGCCTGGTTGAGCCTCTCTCATCCCTCCTCCGAGAAGTTAGGCTATATACGCGTCTGGTGAAGCCTCCTCTCATGACCCCTCCGAGTAGTTAGGCTGTACATGCGCCTGGTGAAGCCCCCTCTCATGATCCCTCCGAGAAGATAGGCTGTATACGCGCCTGGTTGAGCCCCCTCTCATGACCCCTTCCGAGAAGTTAGGCTGTATACGCGCCTGGTTGAGCCCCCTCTCATGACCCCTTCCGAGAAGTTAGGCTGTATACGCGCCTGGTTGAGCCCCCTCTCATGACCCCTTCCGAGAAGTTAGGCTGTATACGCGCCTGATTGAGCCTCTCTCATGACCCCTTCCGAGAAGTTAGGCTGTATACGCGCTTGGTTGAGCCCCTCTCATGACCCCCTCCGAGAAGTTAAGCTGTGCACGCGCCTGGTTGAGCCCCCTCTCATGACCCTTTCCGAGAAGTTGGGCTGTGCACGCGCCTGGTTGAGCCCCCTCTCATGACCCCTTCCGAGAAGTTAGGCTGTATACGCGCTTGGTTGAGCTCCTCTCATCCCCCCTCCCCTTCAGCGGATTCTGCTAAAAATGTGTGTGAGGAGTTCTGGAAACACATAAAATTTCGTGCCGATAAATTCATTGTATCTGGAGTTATTTTTTGAATCTGATTGGAAAACATGAAATTCAGTTGAAAACTCCGCAACGAATTTTTTTATGGGGAAATAAAACATATTTCTTTCTTCATGGCTTTATTATGACTAGAATGGAGAGTGTGAGGACAATCTTATGAACTGTCACTAATCTATAAAAGGCGCAGGTTGTTCAAGATCGCGGGTTCGAAACCCGGCCGAGGCCCTTAGGTTTTTCATCTGGGGGTTGAAAAAACCTTGATTACGCCATCCTTCAGATGGGGCTTTAAGGGATGGTTCAGAGCCTATACAATGTCAGGTACTCGTTAAAACCCCTATCCTAGGTGAATAAAAATTTAGGTGGGGAAAATTTAGAACCCCATATTAGAGGAGGGATCATTTCACCCAGAGTGACAAAAGAGCGCTCTGGTAGTAGGCGATATAACCTCTTAGTTAAAGCCCGGACATAATATCTATAGCTCCCCTCCCCATGAATAAAAGTCGTTCTGCCGCCAATGCGCACGTCCTCTTCTTTCAAACTGTTCTCACAAAAATTACAGTACAATATAGTTTTAATCACTACACTAAATAAGTTTCAATCACCTGTTTGTATCTCTGCTTGAGTTCTGGATTAAGAAATTCCTCATGTGATTGCAAATTTGACACGAAGACAAGAAGCTCTGGCAATTCCATGAACTCAGCAGCCTGCCGGATTTCCTGTAAAAAATAATTAAAAGCATACAGAGATAGATTAATTTAAGGCATGTTCATAAAGTTACCCGGATCAATGATCCATTATGGCGATACATCTGTCTTTATTTAACTGTAGATTTACAAAATATATGGCATTAGTAAAATATGGCACCCATCGATATCCTGACGTGTACTCGAAACAACTGAATACAAAACTTGGAATCTAGGTGTGAAAGGAAACAATCGCAAGGGACTGGAGATTTCACCGCCATCTAGATTCACTGATCCGAATCACTTTATGAGCATGCCCATTGCGTTACTATAATACAACTAGTAAACAATCACTTTTAGTTTATTTCTATTAATTAATGTTCTTATTAACATTATAAAAAATTAAGTAAAAATTAATACTTTTCATTACCAGTAATAATCCAACAGAGGAATTCTGAAAATTAAAGTTTAATGTTTTACTCAAGTTCTTTAGTTAATTTATAATATATAATTAAAATATAATATTATATTTTAAATGACTTTACTTTTTTTTGTTATTTTCCTCTATTCTTTGAACACATTGTTAATACATTAAGAAGAAAAATAAAACTAGTTGGTAGATTTACCTGTAATTGTGTGAATTTGGAGTCGATAGTTCCTGTGTAGAGGAACTGTAGGCACTGCTGCATGGCTTGAGCCGTCACAAGTTTGCTCAGAGTAACTACAGTTTGAACTGTTATCGTGATTTTGCCTTGAGGATCCAAATCTTCACACTGCACAATTAAACACTTTAATAGTTATAAATGTACATTTATGTGATTCTCAGGTATAGTAGGTCCGAAGGACGACGTGCTCAAGGTTAGTTTCAATTCCCAGTTAAAACAACTAAGGGCCCTGTCTAGATTTCCAACTCGCGACCCTGAGCTCATTAGACACCACATGTAAAGATTAAATAAGTTTCCGTATTGTTCGAAGTAAAATTGTCAAGAAAGAAATAAGTATAGAATATAGGTGGGCTTTGTGGTACCATTTTCACATATTTTCTGAAATACATATTAGGACAACAATGTCGGTAGATAGGCAGCAACCAGAAACGATGATAGTCAACCATAGTCAGAATTAGATATGTTGAGAGAGTCATTGTGTACACCTAGGGACCTAAGCATCCAATGCTCTTATCCCTTCCATGTTAGTTCTACATTGAAATTATCTATATTTATATGTATTTTTTGGGGTGTTTGATAATAACTCCCGAAAATGTTTATAAAGATAATATTGTTGCCGATGCCTGCTTGATAGTTTGGTTGTGTTGGTGTTACCTGTTGAACCCTGATGCTGGTGAAGGCGGGGTGATTGAGCTCTCGATTTGCACACACCCTTTGCCCACCTCCACTGTTGTTACAGGCTATCGTCAGCACCTGACAGCTGGAGCGCCGTTTCAATTGGTCCCATACGCCTCCTCTGTAAGCACACAACATCAGAATTAAAATAACCCTGATTATATTGTTAAGTTTTATGAAATAAAACTCACTCCCGGACGGGATTCGAACCCGCAAACCATGGTGAGACCATGCGACCAAAGCCCTACGCTCTAACCTCAATAATCTAACTTTTTTTTCCTTTCGTAACCATTTCTTTGATATTCATGCGTTCATCTGTTTACTTTCATTCAAATAACCTGTTTCGTTATTTTTTTGTTTAAAGTAGTTTTCTTTATGTTTTTAAGTTATTTTAATGTGGCTATTCATTTAAAATAACGTTTTAAATTAAGTTATTATTTGTAGACGTTCCAGAAGTTGTAAAATTTGACCAAAATGGGCGCATGAAAAATAAATATTAATCAAACAAAACATTTGTACATTTTTTGCAGTTAATGTACGAGCATGAATTTCACTTTGAGGTACTTTTTTGGTTTTCTCTTATTTATTAGATTTTCATTTTTAATTTTCATCATAATTACATGTTCTTTGAAAATGATAGATTGTGATTGGCTGAGTTTCTCGATGAATCATTATTTATTGATTAGAAGGAAATCTACTTATTGTTGACTCCATACTTGTCGCTGAGTTATTTGTAAACCAGCAAAAAATAGAATTATCAGATTATTTATAAAAATTTGAAAATAGGGCGCCGGTATCTCAGTGGTATGCGTGCTTGTCTTCTGAGCTCAAGATCGTGGGTTCGAAATCCGACCGAGGCCCTTAGTTTATTTTATCTGGAAGGTAAAATAAACTTAAGCACGCCGTCCTTCGAATCGGACGTTAAGCGATGGTCCCGAGCCTGTACGATGGCAGGTACTCGTTTAAGACCCCTGCCCTAGGTGAATAAAAATTTAGAGAAGCAAAATTTAGAACTCCCACAGTAGAGTCGGACTCATGTCCACCAGAGTGACGATAGAGCGCTCTGGTAGTAGGCGATATGACCTCGTAGTTAAAGACCGGGCATGAGTCATAAAACCTAACCTAACCTAACTTGAAAATACATTTACATATCAAACTTACAAAATATTTATTTAATTTATTTTAGATTCTCATGAAATACCAGAAACCTTTAAATTATAGTCACCTTGAAGGTTTTTCAACACGAATAAGAAACTCAGTATCTTCGTTGAAGTCACCTGAGGTTGCCTCACCGAAGGATGACACCTGGGTGGAGAGTAAACAACTCTATTTTATTATAAATATGGAAAAATAAATAAATATTCAAAGTAACATACATCTTATTTATTATAAATCCATCAAGCGCTGGCAGCTCAGGAGATAGCCTGCTAGCCTACTAAGCTGAAGATCGCGGGTTCAAAGCCCGGCCGAGGCTCTTAGAATATTTATCTGAGAGGTGAAAAAACCTAGAGCATGCCGTCCTTCGGATGGGACATTAAGCGATGGTCTCGAACCTGTGCAATGTCAAGTTGTAGACAAAACTGAAAGACACATTTTATATGAAGTACGATTTTTCGCAGGTCATCAGATTTATGAGATATAAGCCGAAAACCGTCCTGAAATGTAGTTTTGAAACACAATTTTTAAACGTTTTCTTGATTTATCCGAGAACGGTTAGTCCTATCGAAAAGTTAGTTCTTACCAAAAATGATCCTTATTAAATTTCCAATCGCTAATGAGCTCTCCTGATTTGAGATAGAACCATTACGACCAAAGTTATAGCGCCTCAAAGAATGTAAAATAAATATCCATAGAAAATACTTTAAAATAATGTTTAAATTGCATCGCGTAGTAATTAATTATTAAATATTTTTTTATTATTGGTAGTGGGGGCGCCGATAGCCCGGGCGTGAGTCATAATAACTGACTATTATTGGGTTTTAATTAAAAATGATACAAAAAAGACAAAAAAATATACGTGATGTGGCCATTATATGAACTTCATATAACAATCACACTTTTACAGAACACTCTCTCTCTCTCTCTCCCTCTCAAATTCATTTTATACTGGTAATAAATTCGCTCTGAATACAATGAAGCAGTAAATCGCTGACGCCAACGATTAATGTTATATACCCAACAGTAATGCCAGCATAAAATGAATTTGAGAGAGGAGAGGGGGAGAGACAGGGACCTATAGAAGAGTAGTTGGTATAAGAAAGTCCTCTAATGACAACGTCATTTCAAATTGATGAACAAATGAATTTATATATGATTGTGCTTCGGTGAAAAAGTGGTGGCAGTTTTCAAGAGAAACAATTATTTAAAGAAGTCGAGGGCGCCGGTAGCTCAATGGTATGCGTGCTTGCCTTCTGAGCTCAAGATTGTGGGTTCGAAACCTTGCTGAGGCCCTTAAAATAAACTTAAGCACGCCAGTACGATATCAGGTACTCGTTAAAGACCCCTGCTCTAGGTGAATAACAATTTAGGACTCCCACAGCAGAGTCGGGCTCATGTCCTAGAGTGACGAAAGAGCGCTCTGGTAGTAGGCGATATTACCTCGTAGTTAAAGCCCTGGCATGAGTTATAATAACTAACTAACATTAAAGAAATCCAAGTTGACAACTTACCATACTTGACTCACTCGCACTTCTTGTGTTCATCTCTCCGGTCAAATCTGTACAAAGAAGTCTTTGAAGAGACGGAGATGCTGAAGCAAGCATAAACCTTAACATAACACAAGCCTTGGATTAGCAACTAAGACAATGTGAAATATTGTTTGACAGATCTAATCTATATAAATAAAGCTGAAACGGGGTTTGTTTGTATGTTTGTTCCAGCATCACGCCCAAACGGCAGGACGGATTTTCATGAAACTTCACATGTAGCATTCTTTTGAGCCCGATTGAATAATAGGCTATGTGGCGTCCCAGAATTTTGAACGGTAGGGAGGGTTGTAAGGGGGGCCTAAGTATATAAATAGTCCTACCTCATTACGGTTGGTCGGATTGTCACGAAATTTCACATGTAGTATTCTTAAAGACCAAATAGAAATATGAGATGTGTGGCGTACCAAAATTTTGAA
Organism: Aradus depressus; assembly: GCA_963662175.1. Lineage (NCBI taxonomy): Eukaryota > Metazoa > Arthropoda > Insecta > Hemiptera > Aradidae > Aradus > Aradus depressus. Next base: position 19,724,472 of record OY759222.1, on the reverse strand, counting down.
CGGGAGGGGGGGTTGTGGGGGGGCCTAAGTATAAATATAGAGCAAACTCTTTAACGGTGGGTCGGATTGTCACGAAATTTCACATGTAGTATTTTTAAAAGCCAAATAGGAAAAAAAGGTGTGTGGCGTCCCAAAGTTTTGAACGGGAGGGGGGGTTGTGGGGGGGCCTAAGTATAAATATAGAGCTAACTCTTTAACGGTTGGTCGGATTGTCACGAAATTTCACATGTAGTATTCTTAAAGGCCAAATAGAAAAATAAGGTGTGTGGCGTCCCAAAGTTTTGAACGGGAGGGGGTTGTGGGGGGCCTAAGTATAAATATAGAGCTAGCTCATTAACTAATGGTCGGATTGTCACGAAATTTCACATGTAGTATTTTTAAAAGCCAAATAGGAAAAAAAGGTGTGTGGCGTCCCAAAGTTTTGAACGGGAGGGGGGGTTGTGGGGGGGCCTAAGTATAAATATAGAGCTAACTCTTTAACGGTTGGTCGGATTGTCACGAAATTTCACATGGAGTATTCTTAAAGGCCAAATAGAAAAATAAGGTGTGTGGCGTCCCAAAGTTTTGAACGGGAGGGGGTTGTGGGGGGGCCTAAGTATAAATATAGAGCAAACTCTTTAACGGTGGGTCGGATTGTCACGAAATTTCACATGTAGTATTTTTAAAAGCCAAATAGGAAAAAAAGGTGTGTGGCGTCCCAAAGTTTTGAACGGGAGGGGGGGTTGTGGGGGGGCCTAAGTATAAATATAGAGCTAACTCTTTAACGGTTGGTCGGATTGTCACGAAATTTCACATGTAGTATTCTTAAAGGCCAAATAGAAAAATAAGGTGTGTGGCGTCCCAAAGTTTTGAACGGGAGGGGGTTGTGGGGGGCCTAAGTATAAATATAGAGCTAGCTCATTAACTAATGGTCGGATTGTCACGAAATTTCACATGTAGTATTTTTAAAAGCCAAATAGGAAAAAAAGGTGTGTGGCGTCCCAAAGTTTTGAACGGGAGGGGGGGTTGTGGGGGGGCCTAAGTATAAATATAGAGCTAACTCTTTAACGGTTGGTCGGATTGTCACGAAATTTCACATGGAGTATTCCTGAAGGCCAAATAGAAAAATAAGGTGTGTGGCGTTCTAAAGTTTTGAACGGGAGGGGGGGTTGAGGGGGGCCTAAGTATAAATATAGAGCTAGCTCATTAACGGTTGGTCGCATTGTCACAAAATTTCACATGTAGTATTCCTGAAGACCAAATAAAAAAAAAGGTGGGTGGCGTCCCAAAAATTTGAACGGGGGGAGGGGGGGGGGTAGGCCTAAGTATAAATATAGTGCTAACTCTTCAAAGATTGGTCGGATTGTCACAAAATTTCACATGTAGTATTTTTAAAATCCAAATAGAAATATAAGATGTGTGGCGACCCAAAGTTTTGAACGGGAGGGGAGGTTGTGGGGATAGGCAGTAAGTATAAATATAGTGCTGGCTCATTAACGGTTGGTCAGATTGTCACGAAATTTCACATGTAGTATTTCTGAAAGTCAAATAGAAAAATAGGCGGTCTGACGGCTCAAAATTTTGTACGGGAGGGGGGGTAGTGGCGGGGGGGCCTAAATATAAATATAGTGCTAGCTCAATAACGGTTGGTCGTATTGTCATGGAATTTCACATGTAGTATTCTTAAAAGCCAAATAGAAATATAGGGTGTATATGTCACAAAATTTTGAACGGGAGGGTGAGTTGATGGCGGCCTAAGTATAAGTATAGTTATGTCATTAACGGATGATCGGATTGTCACGGAATTTCACATGTAGTATTCATAAAGGCCAAATAGAAAAATAGGGTGTAACGTCAAAAAATTGTGAACGGGAGGGGGGCTGTGGGGGTAGGCCTAAATTTGAAGATAGTGATAGGTCATTAACGGATGATCGGATTGTCATGGAATTTCACATGTACAATTATTGATGGCCAAATAGAAAAATACACTAGCTGTGATGCCCAGTGGTTCTAACTACGTACTAGCTGTGGGGTCCGCCGCTACAAAAACATACTAGCTGTGATGCCCAGCGTTTCTAACTAGGTACTAGCGGTGGGGTCCGCCGTTGCAGAACACATACTAGCTGTGATGATGAGCGTTTCTAACTACGTACTAGCTGTGGGGTCCGCCGTTGCAAAACACATACTAGCTGTGATGCCCAGTGGTTCTAACTACATACTAACTGTGGGGTCCGCAGTTGCAAAGCACTTAATAGCTGTAGGGCCCAGCGTTCCTAAAAACGTACTATCTGTGGGGTCCGCTGTTGCAAGGCACTTACTAGCTGTGATGCCCAGCGTTAATAATTACGTACTATCTGTGGGGTCCGCTGTTGCGAGGCACATACTAGCTGTGATGCCCTGTGGTTCTAACTAAATACTATCTGTGGGCTCCGCAGTTGCAAGGCACCTACTAGCTGTAGGGCCCAGCGTTCCTAAAAACGTACTAGCTGTGGGGTCCGCCGTTGCAAAAACATACTAGCGGTGATGCCCAGCGTTTCTAATTAGGTACTAGCGGTGGGGTCCGCCATTGCAGAACACATACTAGCTGTGATGCTGAGCGTTTCTAACTACGTACTAGCTGTGGGGTCCGCCGTTGCAAAAACATACTAGCGGTGATGCCCAGCGTTTCTAATTAGGTACTAGCGGTGGGGTCCGCCGTTGCAGAACACATACTAGCTGTGATGCTGAGCGTTTCTAACTACGTACTAGCTGTGGGGTCCGCCGTTGCAAAAACATACTAGCTGTGATGCCCAGCGTTTCTAATTAGGTACTAGCGGTGGGGTCCGCCGTTGCAGAACACATACTAGTTGTGATGCTGAGCGTTTCTAACTACGTACTAGCTGTGGGGTCCGCTGTTGCAAGGCACATACTAGCTGTGATGCCCAGCGTTCCTAATTTCGTACTAGATGTGGGGTCCGCTGTTGCGAGGCTCATACTAGCTGTGGTAACCAGCGTTCCTAACTACGTACCTGCTGTGGGGCCCGCCGTCGCAAGGCACATACTAGCTGTGATGCCCAGCGTTTCTAACTAGGTACTAGCGGTGGGGTCCGCCGTTGCAAGGCATATACTACCTGTGGTGCCCAGCGTTCCTAACTACGTACTAGCTGTGGTGCCCAGCGTTGCAAGGCACATACTAGCTGTGGTCAAAACGTTCTTATGTACGCACTGGCTAGGACGTCCAGCGATGCTAAGTATTCACTAGCTGTCGTTTCCGCAGTTGAAAGGCGCATACTAGCTGTGGTGCCCAGGGATCCTAAAAAATTACTAGCGTTACTACAGTTGAATTCCGTATGAATAATTAAAAATTATAACATCACTGTCGAGGAACTGAATAGCCTTATAGGAGATATTGGGAGAAAAGTCAAAGTTCCCCGGGCAACGCCGGGTATTACTGCTAGTCTATATTAATAAAGCTGAAACGGGGTTTGTTTGTTTGTTTGTATGTATGTTTGTTCCAGCATCACGCCCAAACCGCTGGACGGATTTTAATGAAACTGCCCATGTAGCATTCTTTTGAGCCCGATTGAATAATAGGCTATGTGGCGTCCCAAAATTTTGATCGGGAGGGGGGGTTGTAAGGGGGGCCTAAGTATAAAAATAGTGCTAACTCATTAACTAATGGTCAAATTGTCATGAAATTTCACACGTAGTCTTTTTAAAAGCCAAACAGGAAAAAAGGTGTGTGGCGTCCCAGCGTTTTGAACGGGAGGGGGGTTGTGGGGGGGCCTAAGTATAAATATAGAACTAACTCTTTAACTAATGGGCGAATCGTCATGAAATTTCACATGTAGTATTTTTAAAAGCCAAATAGGAAAAAAAGGTGTGTGGCGTCCCAAAGTTTTGAACGGGAGGGGTGGTTGTGGGGGGGCCTAAGTATAAATATAGAGCTAACTCTTTAACGGTTGGTCGGATTGTCACGAAATTTCACATGGAGTATTCCTGAAGACCAAATAGAAAAATAGGCGGTGTGACGGCTCAAAAGTTTTTACGGGAGGGGGGGGTAGTTGGGGGGCCTAAGTATAAATATAGAGCTAACTCATTAACTAATGGGCGAATCGTCATGAAATTTCACATGTAGTATTTTTAAAAGCCAAATAGGAAATAAAGGTGTGTGGCGTCCCAAAGTTTTGAACGGGAGGGGGGGTTGTGGGGGGCCTAAGTATAAATATAGAGCTAACTCTTTAACGGTTGGTCGGATTGTCACGAAATTTCACATGGAGTATTCCTGAAGGCCAAATAGAAAAATAAGGTGTGTGGCGTTCCAAAGTTTTGATCGGGAGGGGGGGTTGTAAGGGGGGCCTACGTATATAAATAGTGCTAACTCATTAACTAATGGTCGAATTGTCATGAAATTTCACATGTAGTATTCCTAAAGGTCAAATAGAAATATTAGGTGTGTGACGGCCCAAAATTTTGAACAGGAAGGAGGGTTGTGGGGGGGGCTAAATATACATATAGAGTTAGCTCATTAACGGTTGGTCGTATTGTCACGAAATTTCGCATATATTATTCCTGAAGGCCAAATAGAAAAATAAGGAGGGTGGCGTCCCGAAGTTTTGAACGGGTGGCGGGGTTGAGGGGGGGGGGGACTAAGTATAAATATAGAGCTAGCTCATTAAAGGTTGATCGTATTGTCATGAATTTCACATGTAGTAGTAGTAACTATGTATTCGCTGTGGGGTTCACTGTTGCAAGACATTTACCAGCTGTGATGTCCAGCGTTCCTAATATCGTACTAGCTGTGGGGTCCGCTGTTGCAAGGTACTTACTAGCTGTAGTGCTCAGCCCCAGCGATCCTAACTATGTACTGGCTGTGGGGTTCGCTGTTGCAAGGCACCTATAAGACATTTACTAGCTGTAATGCCCAGCGTTTCTAATTACGTACTAGCTGTGGGGTCTGCTGTTGCAAGGCGCTAGCAGTGTGGCCCAGCGTATTTCACTCGTAGGTACTAGCTGTGGGGTCCGCCGTTGCAAAACTCAAACTAGCTGTGATGCCCTGTGGTTCTAACTAAATACTATCTGTGGGGTTCGCAGTTGCAAGGCACCTACTACCTGTAGGGCCCAGCGTTCCTAAAAACGTACTAGCTGTGGGGTCCGTCGTTGCAAAAGCATACTAGCTGTGATGCCCAGGGTTCCTAATATCGTACTAGCTGTGGGGTCCGTTGCTGCAAGGCATTTACTAGCTGTAGTGCCCAGCGTTCCTAACTTCGTACTAGCTGTGGGGTCCGTTGTTGCAAGGCATTTACTAGCTGTAGTGCCCAGCGTTCCTAACTATGTACTAGCTGTGAAGTTCGCTGTTGCAAAGCACTTACTAACTGTAATGCCCAGCGTATTTAACTACATACTAGCTGTGGGGTCCGCTGTTGCAAGGCACTTAATAGCTGTGATGCCCAGCGTTCCTAACTTCGTACTAGCTGTGGGGTCCGCTGTTGCGAGGCACATACTAGCTGTGGTGACCAGCGTTCCTAACTACGTACTAGCTGTTGGGTCCGCCGTCGCAAGGCACATACTAGCTATGATGCCCAGCATTCCCAACTACGTACTAGCTGTGGTGCTCAGCGTTGCAAGCCACGTACTAGCTGTGGTCACAAACGTTCTTAAGTACGCACTGACTAGGACGTCCAGCGATGCTAAGTATTCACTAGGTGTGGCTTCCGCCGTTGAAAGGCGCAAACTAGCTGTGGTGCCCAGGGGTCCTAAAAACTTACTAGCGTTAGAACAGCTGAAGGACTATAAGCCTTATTCCGTATGAATAATTGAAAATTATAACATCATGAATGTACTGTCGAGGAACTGAATAGCGTTATAGAAGATATTGGGAGAAAAATCAAAGTTCCCCGGGCAACGCCGGGTATAACTGCTATAGATTTAATATTTGTTAAAACTGATAGAGAACGACCGGATTATCTGAATCCTACACAAAAATCAAAATAAAAATGTTTTTCAAAAAATTCACGCTATTTAACGGTTTATAGGCTTAATAATTGTTAAAACTGATACGACAGAATCAGATATATCCGAAAAGACCCATCCGACGGACGACGTGCTCAAGGCTATTTTCAACCTAAGTGAAATTTCACCTAACCAGGTTTATTTACATAACATACGTCTCATTATCGAGTACCTCACATTCGAAAAAGCCCTGGATCATCGCTTAAAGTCCCATCCGAAGGACGACGTGCTCAAAGTGTTTTTTAACCTCCCGATTGAAACATCTGACCTAAGTGCCTCAGCTAGATTTCTAAGTGGCGATCCTGAGCTCGGTAGACTCCATTCTTGAAATTTCTCGCTTTTTAACGGTTTATAGATTTAATATTTGTTAAAACTGATAGAGAACGACCGGATTATCTGAATCCTACACAAAAATCAAAATAAAAATGTTTTTAAAAAATTTGCGCTATTTAACGGTTTATAGGCTTAATAATTGTTAAAACTGATACGAGAGATTCAGATTTATCCGGAAAGTCCCATCCGAAGGACGACGTGCTCAAGGCTATTTTCAACCTAAGTGATATTTCACCTACCCAGGTTTATTTACATAACATACGTCTCATTATCGAGTACCGCACATTCAAAAAAGCCCTGGATCATCGCTTAAAGTCCCATCCGAAGGACGACGTGCTCAAAGTGTTTTTTAACTTCCCGATTGAAAAATCTGACCTAAGTGCCTCAACTAGATTTCTAAGTGGCGATCCTGAGCTCGGTAGACTCCATTCTTGAAATTTCTCGCTTTTTAAGGGTTTATAGATGTAATATTTGTTAAAACTGATAGAGAACGACCGGATTATCTGAATCCTACACAAAAATCAAAATAAAAATGTTTTTCAAAAAATTTGCGCTATTTAACGGTTTATAGGCTTAATAATTGTTAAAACTGATACGAGAGATTCAGATTTATCCGGAAAGTCCCATCCGAAGGACGACGTGCTCAAGGCTATTTTCAACCTAAGTGATATTTCACCTACCCAGGTTTATTTACATAACATACGTCTCATTATCGAGTACCTCACATTCGAAAAAGCCCTGGATCATCGCTTAAAGTCCCATCCGAAGGACGACGTGCTCAAAGTGTTTTTTAACTTCCCGATTGAAACATCTGACCTAAGTGCCTCAACTAGATTTCTAAGTGGCGATCCTGAGCTCGGTAGACTCCATTCTTGAAATTTCTCGCTTTTTAACGGTTTATAGATTTAATATTTGTTAAAACTGATAGAGAACGACCGGATTATCTGAATCCTACACAAAAATCAAAATAAAAATGTTTTTCAAAAAATTTGCGCTATTTAACGGTTTATAGGCTTGATAATTGTTAAAACTGATACGAGAGATTCAGATTTATCCGGAAAGTCCCATCCGAAGGACGACGTGCTCAAGGCTATTTTCAACCTAAGTGATATTTCACCTACCCAGGTTTATTTACATAACATACGTCTCATTATCGAGTACCTCACATTCAAAAAAGCCCTGGATCATCGCTTAAAGTCCCATCCGAAGGACGAAGTGCTCAAAGTTATTTTTAACTTCCCGATTAAAACATCTGACCTAAGTGCCTCAGCTAGATTTCTAAGTGGCGATCCTGAGCTCGGTAGACTCCATTCTTCAAATTTCTTGCTTTTTAACGGTTTATAGATTTAATATTTGTTAACTGACAGAGCCATAGAGTGTGCTGGTTTCGGATTATGCCAACGTCAGCACAACGTTCAGACTGACTTTAAATATGGTGACACCGATCCACTATGGAAGGAAAATGCCAAAAAAAAAAAGATGTATGTATAGATATGAACACAAATTAAAACTTGTGTACATTGTGATATAATCTATATTAATAAAGCTGAAACGGGGTTTGTTTGTTTGTTTGTTTGTTTGTATGTATGTTTGTTCCAGCATCACGCCCAAACCGCTGGACGGATTCTATATTAATAAAGCTGAAACGGGGTTTGTTTGTTTGTTTGTATGTATGTTTGTTCCAGCATCACGCCCAAACCGCTGGACGGATTTTTATGAAACTGCCCATATAGAATTCTTTTGAGCCCGATTGAATAATAGGCTATGTGGCGTCCCAAAATTTTGATCGGGAGGGGGGGTTGTAAGGGGGGCCTAAGTATAAAAATAGTGCTAACTCATTAACTAATGGTCAAATTGTCATGAAATTTCACACGTAGTCTTTTTAAAAGCCAAACAGGAAAAAAGGTGTGTGGCGTCCCAGCGTTTTGAACGGAAGGGAGGGTTGTGGGGGGGCCTAAGTATAAATATAGAACTAACTCTTTTACAGTTGGTCGCATTGTCACGAAGTTTCACATGCAGTATTCCTGAAGACCAAATAAAAAAATAGGCGGTGTGACGGCTCAGAATTTTTTACGGGAGGGGGGGTAGTGGGGGGGCCTAAGTATAAATATAGAGCTAACTCATTAACTAATGGGCGAATCGTCATGAAATTTCACATGTAGTATTTTTAAAAGCCAAATAGGGAAAAAAGGTGTGTGGCGTCCCAAAGTTTTGAACGGGAGGGGGGGTTGTGGGGGGGCCTAAGTATAAATATAGAGCTAACTCTTTAACGGGTTGTCGGTGTTAATAAATAACATAGACTAGATTTTGAAAAATGATATAATTATATTTCATTTCAAATACAAGGGCCAGTCGGCGTAGTTAAAAGGAAAAACAAAAATAAACAAAGTTAACTCTCCTGATGTGGAGGGGTGAATGTGGAAGATGGGCTGATGAACTGATCTCCAAACAAGGCCGAGAAGATCTGGGAGTAGGCTGAGGACGCCGTCACACCAGATGAGCCAAGTACCAGACTTCAGAGGTCCACGGAAAGGCGATCCGGATTGACGAGAGAAGTTGGTGGCCTTGAGGAGAACCCTAATGTCAACAGGCTGAAGGACCATGGAAGACTATCTGTCCAACACTGACCAGCGGTCATAACACGAACTATTCCCCACTCCCCCACATTCATAGGCTCCTCCCACAAATTGTTAATATGATGTAATATAAACATAAGAATAAATTACATGAGTAATATTGACCATAGTTATTATGATAATAATATTAATAATTATTAGAATAATTAATGAAAGAAAACTTAAGAAAAATACCTCTACAAAAAATCAAAAATTAATTAAATGTTGCGCTAACATAACCGCCCACCAAATTTTATATGAAAAAAAAATTTAAAGAAATTACTTCTCTGAGTCACCCGATTGGGGAATCAGTGGCACACACTTAGATAGGGGACGTTTAAAAATACCCTTAAGAGTATGAACACTTACAACCCTAACAATTCCGTCGGGACCTGGGAAGACGTCAGTTATTCTTCCGCGAGGCCATTGAGCAGGTGAGGAATGTTTGTCCCAAAGAAGAACCAAATCACCGACATGAGGATGGTAAGTAGTTTAAACCATTTTGGTCGTTGTTGGAGAGTTGTAAGATATTCATTCCTCCATCGTTGCCAATAGTGTTGAACTCTTTGTTGTACGAGTTGCCATCTGGTGAGTCGATTCTCAGGACTGTCCGTAAAGTCGACTTCTGGTCTCGTTGTTAGAGCTGTCCCAATCAAGAAATGACCTGGAGTAAGAATGTCTAGATCAGTAGGATCTGATGTTAAGGCACAAAGAGGTCTTGAGTTTAGAATCGCTTCAATCCTTGCGAACAAGGTGGTGAGCTCTTCGAAAGTGAAAGCTGTATCATTGAGAACGCGTTTAAAATGATTCTTCACGCACTTGACGCCGGCTTCCCAGATACCTCCGAAATTGGGTGAGTAAGGAGGGTTAAAAACCCATTCCACACCTCTCGTCAGTAGATGGGAAGACAAATCCTCTTGGACAGATTTTTTATATAACCATTTCTGCATGTCAGAGAGATGCCTTGCCGCTCCGACAAAGTTGCTGCCACAATCTGACAGAATTTTAGTAGGGAGCCCTCTACGTGAAATGAATCTATCGAGCGTGGCCATGAAGGACGCTGTCGAAAGATCAGATACCAGTTCCAAATGAAGAGCCTTAGTAGTCATACATACAAACAGACATAAATATGATTTGCTAACAGGCGAATTTCTTCTCCGAGACTCCCTGATAGAAAATGGGCCGGCAAAATCGACGCCAACATTAATAAAAGTTCGGCCAGCTTCAAAACGACACGTAGGCAAACCGCCCATCAGAGCCTCAGCTGGCTTTGCTGAAAACTTATAACAAATGTCACATTTAAATAACTCTTGTCTGATTAAACGCCTTGCTGAGAGGATCCAGAAACGTTGACGTATCAAGGCATGGAGTTGATTTAGACCAGCATGCAAATACAAGTGGTGATAGTGACGTATTATAAGTCTAGAGAGGTGGGAATGATGAGGTAGGATGATAGGGTGCTTCATACCTTCAGGAAGAGGTGATTGTTGAAGACGACCGCCCACCCTCAAAAGTCCCAAGGGATCCAAGAATGGAGTCAGACCTCGGAGATTAGTGGAGGCATAATCCTCGTCGCCACTGTGTATAGCGTTAGGTAAATAACAATTTTGGATAAGACGGATACAGGTTGTCTCCGCCGCGTTCAATTCTCTTAATGTCAAAGGTCCACACAGATTGGAGTTGCGGGCATTCTGGATGAAACGCCGCACATACGATACCGTCCTGAGAAGCTTCATAAATGATGAGAAGTTTTCGATCCATGACACAAGGTCAGGGACGACCTTTGAACTGAGAGTAGCAATTATACCGCCCCTAAGCTCGGGCAAAACTGTTGTCCGGCTACAAAATCTTTCGATATTTGGCCAGTCATGGACAGGAAGTTGTAGCCAAGACGGTCCGTTCCACCATAGATCACTACGTAAAATCTGAGATGGGCGGAGACCCCGTGAGGCAGCGTCAGCTGGATTGTCCAATGTGCCCACGTGACGCCAGGACACCTCAGGAATTGACTGTAAAATTTCTACAATACGGTTGGCCACAAAGGTTTTCAATAAATGAGGTGGAGTATGTAGCCAACCTAACACAATAGCGGAATCCGTAAAGAAGAATATTTGATTTATCGAAATTCTATCTCGAAATTTTTTCAGAGAGCTGAATAATTTTGCAAGAAGAAGAGCACCACAAAGCTCAAGCCTTGGGATAGAGAGCGGTTTTATAGGAGCCAGCTTAGATTTTGCTTTCAAGAGAAAAATTTGAACATTGTCATCCGTTACCGTTCTAATATAAATGATGGCCGAGAATCCCTTCTCTGAAGCGTCGCAGAAACCGACGAACTGGCAATCGTTACTGTGTTTCACCGGGATGAAACGTGATAAACGGATGGACACCAATTGGGGAACTTCCATCATGAAATTTTCCCAGTCAAGTTTGACCTCAGTTGGCAGAGGATCGTCCCAGTCGAGGCCTAATTTCCAAATATTTTGCAACATAAGCTTGGCCAAAAATATCACCGGTGTTAAATAACCTAGAGGATCGAAGATACGCGCAATTGCAGATAGAACACCATGTTTAGTGCACTGAGGACGTGGGGTGGTGATATTATATGAGAACTCATCTGACTGAGCATTCCACTGGACCCCTAACACCTTAAAAACACAATCTTCTCCCTTCGAAAGTGAAATAGACCTTTCATGAAACTTCTCTGGAACTGCCTTGAGCACACTCTCTGAATTGCTGGCCCACTTACGAAGCTCGAAATTACCCTTCATGAGTAAATCAATTAGTTGTTGTTGAAGGCTGAGGGCTTCATCGATACTTGATGCCCCAGTTATGATATCATCCATATATACGTCCTCGCGTAACACTTTGGACGCATGGATGAAATGATGACCTTCATCCAGAGTGAGTTGTTTAAGAACGCGAAGAGCCAAGTAGGGGGAGCAGGACATCCCGTAAGTCAAGGTGCACAATTCATATTCTTTAACGTCATCAGCAGGATCCGATCTCCAGTAAATATGTTGATAAAGACGATCCGGTTCATTGATAAGGATTTGGCGGTACATCTTACAGATATCCGTCACAAACACAATGCGATGAAGTCTAAAATTAAGCATGATGTCCGCAATATCAAGTCGAAGTTTCGGTCCAACAAAAAGATGTTGATTTAGAGAGCCGGTAGAAATCGACGACGACATGGACGCATCAAAGACCGCTCTCAACTTAGTTGTTGAGCTAGTCTCTTTTAAAATGCCATGATGGGGAATTATGTATCCCTTCCCAGGAAAGGAAGCGATTTCCATGTGTCCCAGAGAGAGATACTCTTCCATAAAAGTGATATATTCCCGTCTCAATGTGGGATTTCTCAACAATTTCTTTTCCAAGTTGTAGAACCGCTTCAACGCTTGCGATCTTGAATCACTTAATAATGGTGAAGGAGATTTAAATGGAAGAGCAACAACGTACCTCCCTGAAGTCAAACGACGTTGAGTCCGGGCAAAATGTTCTTCGCAAAGTTCCTCTTCCGGATCGGTCACAACTCCAATGCTAGGTTCCTCCAATTCCCAGAATCGTTCAAGTTGACGGTGAATAAAGGGAATCGTCGTGAGGGTCAAAACCGATGGCCTGGGGAAGGACTCAAAATCAACTGAATAGGCACCAGTAACAATCCAGCCAAGAGATGTTTTAATGGTGGCTAAATCTGTACCGATAATAGGGACGGGTCTACCTTCCAATATTTTATAGTAAATATCGGCACCTAAAAGGCAGTCGATTGGACGAGGCAGTCCAAAATTCAAATCGGCTAATTTGATCGAAGGGTTAATTTTTCTGATTATAATTTCCGGAACTGCAATAGATGGAAGATCCGACGTTATTTTGGTGACAACTGTGGCGCGGACACCTAGTAGAGGGGCTTTACGATGAATAGATTTCATCTCAAAAAATGTAGTTCCTAAGGACGGAACACTAAGGTCCCCGACAGAACTTATCTGATGGGAATCATTCGCCACCGTCAAGCGGAGTCGCCGAGCACAGTCTGAAGTCACCAATGAGGATTGAGCTCCCGAATCAATAAGAGCACGAATGGGATGAAAACATCCTCGAACATCTGTTATGAAAACAGTAGCAGTACTAAGAAGTATTTGTTGAGCTGGAACATCAAAAGAATTACCACGAAAGGTAAGAATCGATTTCGAAGTTCCTGAAGGCGTCCCCATAGATGGAGGCCTAGTATCTTCAACGAGGGTGTTTGTTGAAAAATGAAGTAAGGAATGGTGAAGAGATTGGCAAATGAGACATCTAATTTTAAATTTGCATTCATCGGTAGTATGACCCGAAGTTAAATGATATTTACATCCCTTAAAGGTTCTTACAAAGTGGAAGCGTTGCGACGGCGACAGATTCAAAAAATTGGGACATTTGGTCAAATCATGACCAGACAATTTACAGTATGGACACTTTGAAGTGCGCACATCCGATGGTTTCGAAGCTCTCTTGGTCGTCAAAGACACAGAAGAAGATTTATTATGGGTCTTCGTTGCCTTCGGGCAAGACGACTTACCGGGTTTGCTGGAAGACAGCTTCAGAATTTGCTGTCTGTCTCTGACAAACTCCAGAAGATCGTTGCATCGCGGAAATTCTTCCTTAATATGCTTGGATTCGAACATTTCCCTTGTTCTCTGGTCCAGACATTGAATAGCAAGATGAAACAAGATAAATTCCGCTTCATGAGGAATTTTTAGAAGTTGAAAAGCTTCCATACTGTCACCCACATGAGATAAAAATAATTTATAATTTTCGGAAACCTCTGGGTGAGATTTAAATGAGAGAAGTTTGTCCAAGAAGGCTGTAGCTAAGAAACGCTTCTTATCGTAGCGAGCCATCAAAGTCTTCCAGGCTAGGTCATAATTAGCCTCCGTCACAGGTATGGACTTTAAAAGGGATCGAGCCTCACCATTCAGACTAGAAATTAAATAATAAAATTTATCAGTTTTAGACAGTGTCGGTTCATCGTGAATTAAAGAAATGAAAACATCTTTGAAATGCGGCCAATCTGTCAATTCGCCTGAAAAATTTGGAATATTAATTTTTGGGAGGCGCGACCTGGTGTCGTTGATAACAGAAATATTTTGAATTGGAGTAGCTGCTCGTTCTCGAGCTGGCCTGGGAGGCGGACAAAGCTCCGTATGAATCATAAGGATCTCATAGATATAACGTTTCGAGTTCGATAAAATCAAAGAATCTCTATCCGTAGGATAATCCTCGCCTTTCTGAGCATTTACAAAGTATGTTTCCAACGCTTCATTTGTAAAGTTTAATTCACTTCGAAGATTTGAAAGATCGGAGAACATCGCTTGAAATAGATTCGTTTGACTGTTATCTACTTTAGCTGCACGGCCTTGTTCTCGAATAGATTTAATATCTTGACATAAAGAATAAAGTTTGCGTCTTAATATTATTGTCCGAGAATCGGAGAAAGCAGCAACATTAACATCCGCTTCCTCACTTGCCATGATTAAAAGAAAATGAAAATTGAAAATGAAACGAAGTATTTCTAAGAAAATGAAATTAAAATAATAAATATATCTGAAGTTGAAATTAACAAAAGAAGCTAGAGTGAATATAAACAAACATTGAACCTTCTAGTAGAATCAAAACAAATACAAGAACCTAAATGAGTGCCACTGAAAATATTAGGTTGAAAAAATATATATTTATGTATTTTAACACAAGAAAATGATAGACTATAAACTATTTAAAAAATAGATTATAATATAAGAAGAGTCTATCAACATAAAAATAAAAATAGAAATCCACTGATTAATGGATAGAAGGATGTTATTTACCTTGATATGACCTATTTCCAGATCATAATAATATCTGATTACTATCATAAATGATAACACGAAGGTTATAGGCAGGTATGTGGTGCGCAATAACAAGAAAATGGCTAGATGTACAAAAATATGATTAAATCCAAAGTAGGATTAGAATACATCTTTGAACAAAATTCAAATACATATTTTAACAAATATATATGTTCCTGGCCGGAATCACCAAATTCTATGTTAATAAATAACATAGACTAGATTTTGAAAAATGATATAATTATATTTCATTTCAAATACAAGGGCCAGTCGGCGTAGTTAAAAGGAAAAACAAAAATAAACAAAGTTAACTCTCCTGATGTGGAGGGGTGAATGTGGAAGATGGGCTGATGAACTGATCTCCAAACAAGGCCGAGAAGATCTGGGAGTAGGCTGAGGACGCCGTCACACCAGATGAGCCAAGTACCAGACTTCAGAGGTCCACGGAAAGGCGATCCGGATTGACGAGAGAAGTTGGTGGCCTTGAGGAGAACCCTAATGTCAACAGGCTGAAGGACCATGGAAGACTATCTGTCCAACACTGACCAGCGGTCATAACACGAACTATTCCCCACTCCCCCACATTCATAGGCTCCTCCCACAAATTGTTAATATGATGTAATATAAACATAAGAATAAATTACATGAGTAATATTGACCATAGTTATTATGATAATAATATTAATAATTATTAGAATAATTAATGAAAGAAAACTTAAGAAAAATACCTCTACAAAAAATCAAAAATTAATTAAATGTTGCGCTAACAGTCGGATTGTCACGAAATTTCACATGGAGTATTCCTGAAGACCAAATAGAAAAATAGGCGGTGTGGCGGCTCAAAATTGTTTACGGGAGGGGGGGTTGTGGGGGGGTCTAAGTATAAATATAGAGCTAACTCATTAACTAATGGGCGAATCGTCATGAAATTTCACATGTAGTATTTTTAAAAGCCAAATAGGAAAAAAAGGTGTGTGGCGTCACAAAGTTTTGAACGGGAGGGGGGGTTGTGGGGGGGCCTAAGTATAAATATAGAGCTAACTCTTTAACGGTTGGTCGGATTGTCACGAAATTTCACATGGAGTATTCCTAAAGACCAAATAGAAAAATAGGCGGTGTGACGGCTCAAAAGTTTTTACGGGGGGGGGGGGGGGGGGGGGGGGGGGGTAGTTGGGGGGCCTAAGTATAAATATAGAGCTAACTCATTAACTAATAATGGGCGAATCGTCATGAAATTTCACATGTAGTATTTTTAAAAGCCAAATAGGAAATAAAGGTGTGTGGCGTCCCAAAGTTTTGAACGGGAGGGGGGGTTGTGGGGGGCCTAAGTATAAATATAGACCTAAATCTTTAACGGTTGGTCGGATTGTCACGAAATTTCACATGGAGTATTCCTGAAGGCCAAATAGAAAAATAAGGTGTGTGGCGTTCCAAAGTTTTGATCGGGAGGGGGGGTTGTAGGGGGGGCCTACGTATATAAATAGTGCTAACTCATTAACTAATGGTCGAATTGTCATGAAATTTCACATGTAGTATTCCTAAAGGTCAAATAAAAATATTAGGTGTGTGACGGCCCAAAATTTTGAACAGGAAGGAGGGTTGTGGGGGGGGCTAAATATACATATAGAGTTAGCTCATTAACGGTTGGTCGTATTGTCACGAAATTTCGCATATATTATTCCTGAAGCCAAATAGAATAATAAGGAGTGTGGCGTCCCGAAGTTTTGAACGGGTGGCGGGGTTGAGGGGGGGGGGGGGACTAAGTATAAATATAGAGCTAGCTCATTAACGGTTGATCGTATTGCCATGAATCGGATTGTCATGAATTTCACATGTAGTAGTAGTAACTATGTATTCGCTGTGGGGTTCACTGTTGCAAGACATTTACTAGCTGTGATGTCCAGCGTTCCTAATATCGTACTAGCTGTGGGGTCCGCTGTTGCAAGGTACTTACTAGCTGTAGTGCTCAGCCCCAGCGTTCCTAACTATGTACTGGCTGTGGGGTTCGCTGTTGCAAGGCACCTATAAGACATTTACTAGCTGTAATGCCCAGCGTTTCTAATTACGTACTAGCTGTGGGGTCTGCTGTTGCAAGGCGCTAGCAGTGTGGCTCAGCGTATTTCACTCGTAGGTACTAGCTGTGATGCCCTGTGGTTCTAACTACATACTATCTGTGGGGTTCGCAGTTGCAAGGCACCTACTACCTGTAGGGCCCAGCGTTCCTAAAAACGTACTAGCTGTGGGGTCCGTCGTTGCAAAAGCATACTAGCTGTGATGCCTGGGGTTCCTAATATCGTACTAGCTGTGGGGTCCGTTGTTGCAAGGCATTTACTAGCTGTAGTGCCCAGCGTTCCTAACTTCGTACTAGCTGTGGGGTCCTTTGTTGCAAGGCATTTACTAGGTGTAGTTCCCAGCGTTCCTAACTATGTACTAGCTGTGAAGTTCGCTGTTGCAAAGCACTTACTAACTGTAATGCCCAGCGTATTTAACTACATACTAGCTGTGGGGTCCGCTGTTGCAAGGCACTTAATAGCTGTGATGCCCAGCGTTCCTAACTTCGTACTAGCTGTGGGGTCCGCTGTTGCGAGGCACATACTAGCTGTGGAGACCAGCGTTCCTAACTACGTACTAGCTCTTGGGTCCGCCGTCGCAAGGCACATACTAGCTATGATGCCCAGCATTCCCAACTACGTACTAGCTGTGGTGCTCAGGGTTGCAAGCCACATACTAGCTGTGGTCACAAACGTTCTTAAGTACGCACTGACTAGGACGTCCAGCGATGCTAAGTATTCACTAGGTGTGGCTTCCGCCGTTGAAAGGCGCATACTAGCTGTGGTGCCCAGGGGTCCTAAAAACTTACTAGCGTTAGAACAGCTGAAGGACTATAAGCCTTATTCCGTATGAATAATTGAAAATTATAACATCATGAATGTACTGTCGAGGAACTGAATAGCGTTATAGAAGATATTGGGAGAAAAATCAAAGTTCCCCGGGCAACGCCGGGTATAACTGCTATAGATTTAATATTTGTTAAAACTGATAGAGAACGACCGGATTATCTGAATCCTACACAAAAATCAAAATAAAAATGTTTTTCAAAAAATTCACGCTATTTAACGGTTTATAGGCTTAATAATTGTTAAAACTGATACGAGAGATTCAGATTTATCCGGAAAGTCCCATCCGAAGGACGACGTGCTCAAGGCTATTTTCAACCTAAGTGATATTTCACCTACCCAGGTTTATTTACATAACATACGTCTCATTATCGAGTACCTCACATTCGAAAAAGCCCTGGATCATCGCTTAAAGTCCCATCCGAAGGACGACGTGCTCAAAGTGTTTTTTACCTTCCCGATTGAAACATCTGACCTAAGTGCCTCAACTAGATTTCTAAGTGGCGATCCTAAGCTCGGTAGACTCCATTCTTGAAATTTCTCGCTTTTTAACGGTTTATAGATTTAATATTTGTTAAAACTGATAGAGAACGACCGGATTATCTGAATCCTACACAAAAATCAAAATAAAAATGTTTTTCAAAAAATTTGCGCTATTTAACGGTTTATAGGCTTAATAATTGTTAAAACTGATTCGACAGATTCAGATTTATCCGGAAAGTCTCATCCGAAGGACGACGTGCTCAAGGCTATTTTCAACCTAAGTGAAATTTCACCTACCCAGGTTTATTTACATAACATACGTCTCATTATCGAGTACCTCACATTCGAAAAAGTCCTGGAACATCGCTTAAAGTCCCATCCGAAGGACGACGTGCTCATAGTTATTTTTCACTTCCCGATTAAAACATCTGACCTAAGTGCCTCAGCTAGATTTCTAAGTGGCGATCCTGAGCTTGGTAGACTCCATTCTTGAAATTTCTCGCTTTTTAACGGTTTATAGATTTAATATTTGTTAAAACTGATAGAGAACGACCGGATTATCTGAATCCTACACAAAAATCAAAATAAAAATGTTTTTCAAAAAATTTGCGCTATTTAACGGTTTATAGGCTTAATAATTGTTAAAACTGATACGACAGAATCAGATATATCCGAAAAGTCCCATCCGACGGACGACGTGCTCAAGGCTATTTTCAACCTAAGTGAAATTTCACCTAACCAGGTTTATTTACATAACATACGTCTCATTATCGAGTACCTCACATTCGAAAAAGCCCTGGATCATCGCTTAAAGTCCCATCCGAAGGACGACGTGCTCAAAGTGTTTTTTAACTTCCCGATTGAAACATCTGACCTAAGTGCCTCAGCTAGATTTCTAAGTGGCGATCCTGAGCTCGGTAGACTCCATTCTTCAAATTTCTCGCTTTTTAACCGTTTATAGATTTAATATTTGTTAAAACTGATAGAGAACGACCGGATTATCTGAATCCTACACAAAAATCAAAATAAAAATGTTTTTCAAAAAATGTGCGCTATTTAACGTTTATAGGCTTAATAATTGTTAAAACTGATACGAGAGATTCAGATTTATCCGGAAAGTCCCATCCGAAGGACGACGTGCTCAAGGCTATTTTCAACCTAAGTGATATTTCACCTACCCAGGTTTATTTACATAACATACGTCTCATTATCGAGTACCTCACATTCGAAAAAGCCCTGGATCATCGCTTAAAGTCCCATCCGAAGGACGACGTGCTCAAAGTGTTTTTTAACTTCCCGATTGAAACATCTGACCTAAGTGCCTCAACTAGATTTCTAAGTGGCGATCCTGAGCTCGGTAGACTCCATTCTTGAAATTTCTCGCTTTTTAACGGTTTATAGATTAAATATTTGTTAAAACTGATAGAGAACGACCGGATTATCTGAACCCCACACAAAAATCAAAATGAAAACTTTTTTCAAAAAATTCGCGCTATTTAACGGTTTATAGGCTTAATAATTGTTAAAACTGATACTACAGATTCAGATATATCCGGAAAGTCCCATCCGAAGGACGACGTGCTCAAAGCTTAAAACCTAAGTGGAAATTGACCTACCCAGGTTTATTTACATAACATACGTCTCATAATCTAGTACCTCACATTCGAAAAAGCCCTGGATCATCGCTTTATGTCCCATCCGAAGGACGAAGTGCTCAAAGTTATTTTTAACTTCCCGATTAAAACATCTGACCTAAGTGCCTCAGCTAGATTTCTAAGTGGCGATCCTGAGCTCGGTAGACTCCATTCTTCAAATTTCTTGCTTTTTAACGGTTTATAGATTTAATATTTGTTAACTGACAGAGCCATAGAGTGTGCTGGTTTCGGATTATGCCAACGTCAGCACAACGTTCAGACTGACTTTAAATATGGTGACACCGATCCACTATGGAAGGAAAATGCCAAAAAAAAAAGATGTATGTATGGATATGAACACAAATTAAAACTTGTGTACATTGTGATATAATCTATATTAATAAAAAAGCTGAAACGGGGTTTGTTTGTTTGTTTGTTTGTTTGTTTGTATGTATGTTTGTTCCAGCATCACGCCCAAACCGCTGGACGGATTTTTATGAAACTTCCCATGTAGCATTCTTTTGAGCCCGATTGAATAATAGGCTATGTGGCGTCCCAAAATTTTGATCGGGAGGCGGGGTTGTAAGGGGGGCCCAAGTATATTAATAGTGCTAACTCATTAACTAATGGTCAAATTGTCATGAAATTTTACACGTAGTCTTTTTAAAAGCCAAACAGGAAAAAAAAGTGTGTGGCGTCCCAAAGTTTTGAACGGGAGGGGGGGTTGTGGGGGGCCTAAGTGTAAATATAGAGCTAACTCATTAACTAATGGGCGAATCGTCATGAAATTTCACATGTAGTATTTTTAAAAGCCAAATAGGAAAAAAAGGTGTGTGGCGTCCCAAAGTTTTGATCGGGAGGGGGGGTTGTAAGGGGGGCCTACGTATATAAATAGTGCTAACTCATTAACTAATGGTCGAATTGTCATGAAATTTCACATGTAGTATTCCTAAAGGTCAAATAGAAATATTAGGTGTGTGACGGCCCAAAATTGTGAACAGGAAGGAGGGTTGTGGGGGGGGCTAAATATACATATGGTGCTAACTCATTAACGGTTGGTCGTATTGTCACGAAATTTCGCATATATTATTCCTGAAGGCCAAATAGAAAAATAAGGAGTGTGGCGTCCCGAAGTTTTGAACGGGTGGCGGGGTTGAGGGGGGGGGGGACTAAGTATAAATATAGAGCTAGCTCATTAACGGTTGATCGTATTGTCATGAATCGGATTGTCATGAATTTCACATGTAGTAGTAGTAACTATGTATTCGCTGTGGGGTTCGCTGTTGCAAGGCACCTATAAGACATTTACTAGCTGTAATGCCCAGCGTTTCTAATTACGTACTAGCTGTGGGGTCTGCTGTTGCAAGGCGCTAGCAGTGTGGCCCAGCGTATTTCACTCGTAGGTACTAGCTGTGATGCCCTGTGGTTCTAACTACATACTATCTGTGGGGTTCGCAGTTGCAAGGCACCTACTACCTGTAGGGCCCAGCGTTCCTAAAAACGTACTAGCTGTGGGGTCCGTCGTTGCAAAAGCATACTAGCTGTGATGCCTAGGGTTCCTAATATCGTACTAGCTGTGGGGTCCTTTGTTGCAAGGCATTTACTAGGTGTAGTGCCCAGCGTTCCTAACTATACACTAGCTGTGAAGTTCGCTGTTGCAAAGCACTTACTAACTGTAATGCCCAGCGTATTTAACTACATACTAGCTGTGGGGTCCGCTGTTGCAAGGCACTTAATAGCTGTGATGCCCAGCGTTCCTAACTTCGTACTAGCTGTGGGGTCCGCTGTTGCGAGGCACATACTAGCTGTGGTGACCAGCGTTCCTAACTACGTACTAGCTGTTGGGTCCGCCGTCGCAAGGCACATACTAGCTATGATGCCCAGTATTCCCAACTACGTACTAGCTGTGGTGCTCAGCGTTGCAAGCCACATACTAGCTGTGGTCACAAACGTTCTTAAGTACGCACTGACTAGGACGTCCAGCGATGCTAAGTATTCACTAGGTGTGGCTTCCGCCGTTGAAAGGCGCACACTAGCTGTGGTGCCCAGGGGTCCTAAAAACTTACTAGCGTTAGAACAGCTGAAGGACTATAAGCCTTATTCCGTATGAATAATTGAAAATTATAACATCATGAATGTACTGTCGAGGAACTGAATAGCGTTATAGAAGATATTGGGAGAAAAATCAAAGTTCCCCGGGCAACGCCGGGTATAACTGCTATAGATTTAATATTTGTTAAAACTGATAGAGAACGACCGGATTATCTGAATCCTACACAAAAATCAAAATAAAAATGTTTTTCAAAAAATTCACGCTATTTAACGGTTTATAGGCTTAATAATTGTTAAAACTGATACGACAGAATCAGATATATCCGAAAAGTCCCATCCGACGGACGACGTGCTCAAGGCTATTTTCAACCTAAGTGAAATTTCACCTAACCAGGTTTATTTACATAACATACGTCTCATTATCGAGTACCTCACATTCGAAAAAGCCCTGGATCATCGCTTAAAGTCCCATCCGAAGGACGACGTGCTCAAAGTGTTTTTTAACTTCCCGATTGAAACATCTGACCTAAGTGCCTCAGCTAGATTTCTAAGTGGCGATCCTGAGCTCGGTAGACTCCATTCTTGAAATTTCTCGCTTATTAACGGTTTATAGATTTAATATTTGTTAAAACTGATAGAGAACGACCGGATTATCTGAATCCTACAAAAAATCAAAATAAAAATGTTTTTCGAAAAATTTGCGCTATTTAACGGTTTATAGGCTTAATAATTGTTAAAACTGATACGAGAGATTCAGATTTATCCGGAAAGTCCCATCCGAAGGACGACGTGCTCAAGGCTATTTTCAACCTAAGTGATATTTCACCTACCCAGGTTTATTTACATAACATACGTCTCATTATCGAGTACCTCACATTCGAAAAAGCCCTGGATCATCGCTTAAAGTCCCATCCGAAGGACGACGTGCTCAAAGTGTTTTTTAACTTCCCGATTGAAACATCTGACCTAAGTGCCTCAACTAGATTTCTAAGTGGCGATCCTGAGCTTAGTAGACTCCATTCTTGAAATTTCTCGCTTTTTAACGGTTTATAGATTAAATATTTGTTAAAACTGATAGAGAACGACCGGATTATCTGAACCCCACACAAAAATCAAAATGAAAACGTTTTTCAAAAAATTCGCGCTATTTAACGGTTTATAGGCTTAATAATTGTTAAAACTGATACTACAGATTCAGATATATCCGGAAAGTCCCATCCGAAGGACGACGTGCTCAAGGCTTTCAACCTAAGTGGAAATTGACCTACCCAGGTTTATTTACATAACATACGTCTCATTATCGAGTACCTCACATTCGAAAAAGCCCTGGATCATCGCTTAATGTCCCATCCGAAGGACGAAGTGCTCAAAGTTATTTTTAACTTCCCGATTAAAACATCTGACCTAAGTGCCTCAGATAGATTTCTAAGTGGCGATCCTGAGCTCGGTAGACTCCATTCTTCAAATTTCTTGCTTTTTAACGGTTTATAGATTTAATATTTGTTAACTGACAGAGCCATAGAGTGTGCTGGTTTCGGATTATGCCAACGTCAGCACAACGTTCAGACTGACTTTAAATATGGTGACACCGATCCACTATGGAAGGAAAATGCCAAAAAAAAAAAGATGTATGTATGGATATGAACACAAATTAAAACTTGTGTACATTGTGATATAATCTATATTAATAAAAAAGCTGAAACGGGGTTTGTTTGTTTGTTTGTATGTATGTTTGTTCCAGCATCACGCCCAAACCGCTGGACTGAAACTTCCCATGTAGCATTCTTTTGAGCCCGATTGAATAATAGGCTATGTGGCGTCCCAAAATTTTGATCGGGAGGCGGGGTTGTAAGGGGGGCCTAAGTATATAAATAGTGCTAACTCATTAACTAATGGTCAAATTGTCATGAAATTTCACATGTAGTATTTTTAAAAGCCAAATAGGAAAAAAAGGTGTGTGGCGTCCCAAAGTTTTGATCGGGAGGGGGGGTTGTAAGGGGGCCTAAGTATATAAATAGTGCTAACACATTAACTAATGGTCGAATTGTCATGAAATTTCACATGTAGTATTTTTAAAAGCCAAATAGGAAAAAAAGGTGTGTGGCGTCCCAAAGTTTTGATCGGGAGGGGGGGTTGTGGGGGGGCCTAAGTATAAATATAGAGCTAACTCATT
The DNA here is from genome assembly GCA_963662175.1 of Aradus depressus. Taxonomy (NCBI): domain Eukaryota; kingdom Metazoa; phylum Arthropoda; class Insecta; order Hemiptera; family Aradidae; genus Aradus; species Aradus depressus. Next base: position 19,700,451 of record OY759222.1, on the reverse strand, counting down.
AACTAATGGGCGAATCGTCATGAAATTTCACGTAGTATTTTTAAAAGCCAAATAGGAAAAAAAGGTGTGTGGCGTCCCAAAGTTTTGAACGGGAGGGGGGGTTGTGGGGGGGCCTAAGTATAAATATAGAGCTAACTCATTAACTAATGAGCGAATCGTCATGAAATTTCACGTAGTATTTTTAAAAGCCAAATAGGAAAAAAAGGTGTGTGGCGTCCCAAAGTTTTGAACGGGAGGGGGGGTTGTGGCGGGGCCTAAGTATAAATATAGAGCTAATTCTTTAATGGTTGGTCGGATTGTCACGAAATTTCACATGGAGTATTCCTGAAGGCCTAATAGAAAAATAAGGTGTGTGGCGTCCCAAAGTTTTGAACGGGAGGGGGGGTTGTGGGGGGGGCCTAAGTATAAATATAGAGCTAACTCATTAACTAATGAGCGAATCGTCATGAAATTTCACATGTAGTATTTTTAAAAGCCAAATAGCAAAAAAAGGTGTGTGGCGTCCCAAAGTTTTGAACGGGAGGGGGGGTTGTAAGGGGGGCCTAAGTATAAATATAGAGCTAATTCTTTAACGGTTGTCGGATTGTCACGAAATTTCACATGGAGTATTCCTGAAGGCCAAATAGAAAAATAAGGTGTGTGGCGTCCCAAAGTTTTGAACGGGAGGGGGGGATTTGGGGGGGCCTAAGTATAAATATAGAGCTAACTCATTAACTAATGGGCGAATCGTCATGAAATTTCACATGTAGTATTTTTAAAAGCCAAATAGCAAAAAAAGGTGTGTGGCGTCCCAAAGTTTTGAACGGGAGGGGGGTTGTGGGGGGGACTAAGTATAAATATAGAGCTAACTCTTTAACAGTTGGTCGGATTGTCACGAAGTTTCACATGTAGTATTCCTGAAGACCAAATAAAAAAATAGGCGGTGTGACGGCTCAAAAGTTTTTACGGGAGGGGGGGTAGTGGGGGGGCCTAAGTATAAATATAGAGCTAACTCATTAACTAATGGGCGAATCGTCATGAAATTTCACATGTAATATTCCTAAAGGTCAAATAGAAATATTAGGTGTGTGAAAAAATGGAGGGTTGTGGGGGGGGCTAAATATACATATAGAGTTAGCTCATTAACGGTTGGTCGTATTGTCACAAAATTTCGCATATATTATTCCTGAAGGCCAAATAGAAAAATAAGGTGTGTGGCGTCCCGAAGTTTTGAACGGGTGGCGGAGTTGAGGGGGGGGGGGGGGGGGGGGGGGTATAAATATAGAGCTAGCTCATTAACGGTTGATCGGATTGTCATGAATTTCACATGTAGTAGTAGTAGTAACTATATATTCGCTGTGGGGTTCACTGTTGCAAGACATTTACTAGCTGTGATGTCCAGCGTTCCTAATATCATACTAGCTGTGGGGTCCGCTGTTGCAAGGCACTTACTAGCTGTAGTGCTCAGCCCCAGCGTTCCTAACTATGTACTGGCTGTGGGGTTCGCTGTTGCAAGGCACCTACAAGACATTTACTAGCAGTGTGGTCCAGCGTATTTAACTACGTAGGTACTAGCTGTGGGGTCCACCGTTGCAAAACTCATACTAGCTGTGATGCCCTGTGGTTCTAACTACATACTATCTGTGGGGTCCGCAGTTGCAAGGCACCTACTACCTGTAGGGCCCAGCGTTCCTAAAAACGTACTAACTGTGGGGTCCGTCGTTGCAAAAGCATACTAGCTGTGATGCCCAGGGTTCCTAATATCGTACTAGCTGTGGGGTCCGTTGTTGCAAGGCATTTACTAGCTGTAGTGCCCAGCGTTCTTAACTATGTACTAGCTGTGAAGTTCGCTGTTGCAAAGCACTTACTAACTGTAATGCCCAGCGTATTTAACTACGTACTAGCTGTGGGGTCCGCTGTTGCAAGGCAATAGCTGTGATGCCCAGCGTTCCTAACTTCGTACTAGCTGTCGGGTCCGCTGTTGCGAGGCACATACTAGCTGTGGTGACCAGCGTTCCTAACTACGTACTAGCTGTGGGGTCCGTTGTTGCAAGGCATTTACTAGCTGTAGTGCCCAGCGTTCTTAACTATGTACTAGCTGTGAAGTTCGCTGTTGCAAAGCACTTACTAACTGTAATGCCCAGCGTATTTAACTACATACTATCTGTGGGGTCCGCAGTTGCAAGGCACCTACTACCTGTAGGGCCCAGCGTTCCTAAAAACGTACTAGCTGTGGGGTCCGTCGTTGCAAAAGCATACTAGCTGTGATGCCCAGGGTTCCTAATATCGTACTAGCTGTGGGGTCCGTTGTTGCAAGGCATTTACTAGCTGTAGTGCCCAGCGTTCCTAACTATGTACTAGCTGTGAAGTTCGCTGTTGCAAAGCACTTACTAACTGTAATGCCCAGCGTATTTAACTACATACTAGCTGTGGGGTCCGCTGTTGCAAGGCACTTAATAGCTGTGATGCCCAGCGTTCCTAACTTCGTACTAGCTGTGGGGTCCGCTGTTGCGAGGCACATACTAGCTGTGGTGACCAGCGTTCCTAACTACATACTAGCTGTTGGGTCCGCCGTCGCAAGGCACATACTAGCTATGATGCCCAGCATTCCCAACTACGTACTAGCTGTGGTCACAAACGTTCTGAAGTACGCACTGACTATGAAGTCCAGCGATGCTAAGTATTTACTAGGTGTGGCTTCCGCCGTTGAAAGGCGCATACTAGCTGTGGTGCCCAGGAGTCCTAAAAACTTACTAGCGTTACAACAGCTGAAGGACTATAAGCCTTATTCCGTATGAATAATTGAAAATTATAACATCATGAATGTACTGTCGAGGAACTGAATAGCGTTATAGAAGATATTGGGACAAAAATCAAAGTTCCCCGGGCAACGCCGGGTATTACTGCTAGTAATGAAATATTGATATTTTTTACTTTTCTAATAACATAATAGCATAATTGGATAGTTAACATGCCAAAATCGTGATTCTAGTGTAATCCCAGAGAGCAGCCCTTTTAAGGGTAACAAAGGTCCATCGTACTGTTCTACTGATGCGCTATAGGTCCTTGGTCTTGGACGCGGCTGTCCCTGTAGACCCTGTGTTCTGTAGACGCAATATACCTTTAGGAGCAGATATAAATGAGCCCTTACGTTTAGCCCTGGAGGAAGAGATGCGCGGACAGTACATACCAGAGCGTTGCAAGAACATTGTCCTGCCGTGTACAGAACCATCGGATGGTCGAAAGGCATTTACATATTTCCCGGAAATCCGGGTATGTCTGCACTGTATGTGGATACTGCCTGACCACTGGATGTCCCAGATACTATCAGATCATGGAGATTTCAACTCCAAGCTCTTCTTCTTTAAGAGGAGGAACAACCCGAACCGTTCGTATGGCGGAGTCGAGACTGCAGAGTGTGCTGGGGATGACCGCCGATCGTCGCAGCCGACCAGAGCAAGTTTTGTTTTTCTATTAGAATAATAAACAGCTAGTAGAGCCCTTACCCCGACGACTCTGCGAGCGAGTGTTGTGAAAAAAAAAAATTAACCTAACATAACCTGGAGATGAGAGTTAATCTCCAGTGAATAATAATACTTTCGAATATTTCTAGGATTTAAATATTTTAAAAACTGTAATTCCTTTTCACATAAAGTTGACAAAATTTGTCAACTAGGTACATTTAATGTACCTATGTACAGTACCATGGATGTATTAATATTTTTTTGGTGATTACACTTATTTGCCACAAGAACGCGGGGTCGAAGGCCGGCCGAGATCCTTATATTTTTTTTTTGATCTGGGAGGTAAAGCAACCTTGAGCACGCCGTCCTTCGAATGGAACGATAAGCAGATACTCGACACTTATCCTAGGTAAATAAATCTAGGTAGGTCGCCTACTGTAGGGTCGGGCTTATTTCCACCTCAGCGTTGAAGGAGCGCTCTGTTAGTAGGTGATATGACTTCGTAGTTGAGAGAACATTTCATATGTTACACCACATTATTGGCGCCCTGGCTAGGTCCCTGGTTGTAGATTTAACGAGTTTCGGGCCATATGAAGGTAAAATATATGAGTTTAATGTGCAGAAAAAAAAAAAAAAAAAATTCAATATCAGTTTTTAGGGCTAATTAGGAAAAGTAATTGATTATTCTAGAGATTTTTTAAAATTAAAATAAGAAATAACTAAATTTTCTAGTAGCCAAGAAGACGAGAGGTAGTAAGGTGGTAGGGGCGGAAGTGGAAATAAGGTTTTTAATCTATGTCGAGATATCGCATGTAATCAGTCACAGATAAAGCAATATAACGCTAACTTCTGGGCCATCTGCTAGTTTTCAATACATATGACAAATAATGTTAGTGATTTACCTGTGAGCGGGTAAACAGACGGTTCCAGCGATGAAAATTACATCAGTATGAGGCAAGTGATGGAGTAGCCACCTCAAAGAGTCGTCAAACGTGGATGCACACATCTGAATAGGTCTTGCGACGGGTTTCGGAGGGCAGTAGGGCGCCTGAGAAACAATATAGGACAAACAATTGTACACAAATTAGAAAAGCCATTAACAAAATTAGCATAATAGAGGAAGACGAATATAAATATATACCTACATAGAAAATATTTAATAATAAATTCAAAGGCCTCAAATCTGTTTTTGGCTTGGTTCAGACTATAAATATATAAATGTCAGCGACAAATAACGTAACATGTCATGGGAAGCCTAATCATTTCACGTAACGCAAAAATTGAAATGAATTAAAAATTACCATATCTGGACGGGTTTTTATGTCATTTCAGGTTCGCTCTTTTAGCATAACGGTTGAACAGTATTCAAATTTTTTCTTACATGTCCATATTTATTTTAATAAATATTTTCTGTTTACCGAATTATTTATTATTGATAATTTATGACTGAATACAATTAGTTAGTTATTGTAACTCATGCCCTGGCTTTAACTATGTTCGTCATATCGCCTACTACCAGAGCGCTCGTTCATCGCTCTGCTAGACATGAGCCCGACTCTACGATAGGAGTCCTAAATTTTGCTTATCCTAACATTTTTATTCACCTAGGGTAGCGATCTTTAACGAATATCTGACATCGTACAAGCTCGGGACCTTCACTTAACGTCCCATCCAAAGGACGGTGTGCTCAAGGTTTTTACATAAAAAGATTACATAAGAAGCTATTTTATGTTTTTATCTCTTACATGTTTTGATATTAATGTGATTAAGTTAGATTTAAATTTTGAGAGCAATACACTTACAATACAATTTAAAATATACCTTTTCTTCTTTTATTTAAATTTTTTTATCGACTGAGTATTTACAATCGGTAAAATATCACATAAGTAAATGTAACGTCATGATATACAAACTTAATAAATACATGATGTACAAAGTATATACTTCCTGCCATCCCTATTGATACAACTTAATGGAGGTAGGGAGGCCCTGGAGTGATCCTGCTCTGCCTGTACACTGCATAGCAGTGGAGGCAGACTGAGAAGGAGAGGAGAGCTGTAAGTACATGAGAGAAGAAGCTGCTCACCGCCAGCACTCCCTGAGTATATTTACTATCTCTACGTCTCTCGGCCAGCGCTGCCTCAGTCTTTGGGGGGGATTATCTAGATGGGAGCGGGAGGACAAGAGTCGAGCGACAAGAATGACATGGAAAGAAAAGATAGAGTGGAATTTGGAGAAGCAGGACTCGATGAGGTCAATAACAAATGGAATTTTAAGGTCATTATGGAATATAAGGTTGTAAATATAGAAGAGTGCGTCGAAAATTGTTCTTAGGAATTAGTTAATTGGTTATCAGGAAGGACTGGATACGCTTGATGTTGGATGACTTAGATATACCTTCAAAGTTGTGTTTTGCATCATTTATTTTCCTTTTAGAGTACCTATAGTAGCGCCGGTATATGTTGGCCGCTCCAGGGGGGGGGGGGGGGGGGGTGGCCAGTTCAAGGAGTGGGTGGCGGCGTTGCCAAACTCCAAGGCAACTCCACAACCCTCTCCTTTCCTGCTCGGAAACAAATTGCAACAGGGAGACGTTCCCATGGCGACCGCGTCCTCTTCATGGGTTCCTATTGGCTATCCCCTCCCGTTTCCCCCCTCCAAGCGAACTGGCCACACACCCCCCGAACGGCCAAGTTGTACCGGCGCCACTATAGTTACCTGTAGAAGTGGCCGTTGGACTTTTTTAAGGTTGGTCATCCAGAACCTCTGCTGACGTCGAGCTATCAGCGCAGATCTAATGGCGTTTTCGAAAGCCTCGTTAACGCCATAATAGGTGAGTACACTCGTCTCGTAGTAGGTGACTCCTAGTTCTCGAGCCACGCTTCTTGCCTGGTCCGGCATCACTAAATCAGACTTTCGGATAGCCCTGTACAACAGAGAAATACACAAATTAACGCCTATTAATAAATATTTAGCAATCCACCTACTAGATACATTCTAGTCATTCTAATGTATAACAAAATACCTTTAAGAGCATTCAATAGGAAAAAATCCCTACTTGAAAAGAAGTAAATTTTACTAAAATGCATCTATATGATACTTAACATTTTCTGCAGAAATATTGTGAAACACTTGGAAAAAAATAAAGAAAAACGTATGTTTTTTAAATACTGTCTATTTCACAAAATGTATATAATATATGGCAGTACTTTCGTTATTGCTACCATATTCAGCCACGACTTAACCAATACTAAATGAAAGTTCAACAAGTTTACATTCCGAACTGTCCCTTCTCAAGCCCCCACGGGGTTTTTCCCTGTCCCTTTCTCCTGTACAGTAAAGTTTTAAAAACATGAAAAACGTTTTTAAACAAATGTCGTCTCAAACTGATAATATTTCAAAAATTTTCTTGCAATATTGAAATTAAAATTTGAGACGAAATTTTATTTTTAATGTTTTCTATGTTTTAAGTATTCAAGGTACAAGAGAAAGGGGCAGGGAAAAACCCTGTAGGTGCTGGAGAAGGGACGGTTTGGATTGTAAACTTGTTGAACTTCCATTTAGTATTTGATAAGTCGTGACTGAAAACGGTAGCAATACCGAAAGTACTCCCTTATTATACAAAAATTCGACAATGTGGTTTACCTTCGATGTACATATTGTACACCGACAAAAAACATTTACTAAAAACTTATATAGAATACAAGGGGAAGGAGAAATGAAGAAAAGCTGGGGGCAACAGGCAAAGAAAACTAGGAAAAAAACCCAATCAATGGAAATTTCTGATACATGCCTGGGCTCTAACCACTTAGGTCATATGCACTACCAGAGCGCTCTTTCACCACTGTGATGGACATGAGCCCGACTCTACTGTCCTGGTTTAACGAGTATCTGATATCGCACTGGCTCAGGACCATCGCTCAACGTCCCATCCGAAGGACGGCGTGTTCAAGCTTTTTTCACCTCCCTGATCTTATTGAAAGTGTAAAAATCATCTCAAAACGAACATAAAATATTAGTCTAATTTTTGAACAATTTAAGCTTTTTTCAAACAATGAAAAAGTATACAGTGGAAAGAGAGCTACTGAAACAAAAAACAAAAAAAATGATAAATGACAAAAAATAAGGTTGGAGTTGTTGTGGACTCGAGGGTCACATCAGTCAATCAAGAATACCTGGGGGCCAATTTATAATTTTTTAAAATACAGAAAAATTGAGATAGGTATATTTCAAATGTTTTTTTATCTTTAAATTGAATGAATTAAATCTGATAACCGTGAATGATTAAAAAATAAAATAAATTCATTGTCGTCAGGAACGTAGCCAGGATTTATTATTATTATTATTATAATAATTTTTTTTTAAGCCCCTAACATAAGGAAATTTGCATATAATGTATTATTTATTACAGCAATACTTCTCCCATTTATTTTTTGCCTTCTCAAAAATTAGCAATTACGTTTTGGGAAGCACCATTATCATAGTCTATAATATATGCGTTCTTTAGGTTAACTGACTTCTGTCAATTAGAATCTTCCTTTTATAAAACGGAAGAAGAAAAACATGTTTATTTGGACCAGTATTAAACATGTACTTTACACAAACGAAACAGGAAAATTAAAATTAAAAACAAAGTATAAAGGAGTGTGAGTTTTGAGGATTATTTAAGTATCATCCCTTGGTTAAACCAGGTTAGATGTGTGAGTTTTGAGGATGATTTAAGTCTGATCCCCCGGTTACGCAAGGTTATGATTGTTCGGTCGGAAAAGGGGGGCGGGGGATCTGGAGATATAATGGTAGATACAAACAGATAGGATACCTACCTGAGGAAGGGACTCCTCTCTCTGAAGAAGTCAAGATAGGCCTCATCCCTGTACATGAACCTGAGATCGTTCTTACATCCAACCAGGATGACAGGGGTGTGTGGACAGAACTTGCGGATCTCTGGGTACCACATAGCCTTGCAATTCCTGAGGGAGTTGGGCGAGGCCAGGGAGAAACACAACAGCACCACGTCAGACCTAAAGCAACAAAGAATACTTAAGTGACAGTAGAACGGAGAACGTGGCATTTCACATGCTGCTCTAAAAACATCAGCCGATTGTAGTTCAGAGTTCAATGTTTTGAGAAGAGTTAGTACACTCTTACAACTCCTGAGAAATGGATGACCTTGAAGTATGCAATAAAATACAGTTAAGTAGCCAAATAAAACTGACTGAAGTTCGAAAAGTAGTCAATTAATTTAACTGTAGTGAGGGAGGCCACGAGTTAAAGGAGATGGGAGAACCCCCTCCCTTCCATTAACGAACTGAGGTGGGGGAAGGGCTCCTACCAGCTCTCGTAAACTCTTACTACAGTTACTAGACTGCCGGTCCCCCACCACTCAGCTCCCTCAACTTGTAACTTTTACTATAGTTAAAAAAAGTCGTGAATCACCAGCAATGTAGTTCCCATTGAATAAATTATGTTTCCGCTCTCCCTCTAAAGCCAATCGATTGTTTGGGCTAAAAATCAATAGTTGACTTACATAAGGGCTTCTGAATCCTCATACAAATGTTGCGTTGATACTTCCAGACAGTTATGTGTTTATGTGTTGAGTATATATATATATATATATATATATATATATATATATATATATATATATATATATACTCAATCTGTGTATTTGCCACATGGTAAAAAAAAAAATAAATAAAATATATTTAATATTTATCAGAGTAGTACTCAAGGAGGCAATACAGGAGGGGGGAGCGAGGAGCGAGATGAGAGATCTGCAGTCTTGGTTGAACAATCGAGGGTTCTCGACTCACAGGCGTAGCAAAAAAAACAGTATGTTGTAAAAACAGTTCACACATTGTTTTATTTTCCCATTATAATTAGTAGTGCAATATTACCCCTAAATTTCCCTCCCTTCTACAGTGGTGAATATGCAAGAAGAGAATTGCATAGGCTCGAGCTGAGTGGACTATGGATTGAAGAGGACGAACATGGCCAATGGCAAAAAAAAAAAAAAAAAATGAATATCTGAGGACGATGAAGACAACATCCACCCCAACTCAACAAGTAAGAAAGTCCCATTTTTCCATGAGCTCCATGCGACGTATTATAAATTCCAAATAAATTCCTTAAGGCCTAAAATCATTAAATTCAAACTATATGGGTTAATTAATTAAAATAATATTGTAATCTTGAATATTGTCATTAGTAATAAGTACCTCGAAACTTTTTAATATATTTGTTATAACTTGTATTACATTTTTTTTGAATCTGGAAGTAATAAAATAATATAAGAAAGAAAGTTTAGTAAAAAGTGTACCATTCATTTCACATGATTTTTTTTTTGTTCTTCCTGTTTCTTCGCTGTACAATGTACTCGGTAAAAACCGAACATCTTGCCACACATTGAGAGAACTACTAGTCGCATGTAAAAATACTTTTTGTACAAATGGTTGAAATTTCATTAATTTTTGGACTTCGAGTTTTTTAAAATTTATTCCATAGGAAACCAAATACCATTTCAATATATATATATATATTTGGCATAAGGCGTCATCTATTGATTTTCAGCCAAAGGGCCCGGAAGGAAAGAGGAAGGGGCTTGTTAGGTACTCAAAAGCCCTCATAACCACATGTAAAGGGCGTATTGATAAAAAGTATTATAGTTGGGTCCAGAACCCAATGATGACTTGTACCCAAATCGACGACGAGGACGACTCCTGTCGATGTTTATCCAAACCGGCTGAAAGAAAGAGGGATCAATGAAAAATTGTAACGGGAGGGCCAACATTTGAAATTACGACACTGGAAGATGAATGAAAAAGTTAACTGATCGCAAATTTTATCCGAAGAAAAATGATGATAGATTGACAGGAGATAGCGAGTTCGATTATTTCAATTTTTCAGGGGGTTAAAAAGAAATTGTATGTGGTTAAAAAATAAATTTAATCCAGAGGTTATTATTTCCCTGTTGTAAAAATATAAGGAAAAATGGGAACAAGTTTTCAAGATTTAAAAGAAAATACTGAAATCATATTTTCAGAACTTTTCCAGTTTTCAAGTTTGTGGGGGAAGAAAAAAAGTTAAGAAGGGAATATCACTGAGTTTTACCCAAAAAATCAGATTTATATAATTTTCGAGCTTTGAATGCAACCAATTCGATTTACAAAATGAGCTTACAAAATTTAGTGGATAGCAAATACATTAAAGAAAGATTTCATTTTCAAATTACATGAGAAGCGCAGTTCGGAATTTTGTTGAAATCTCCTTATTTTTTTGTCATTTTGTTGCTTTTGTTAAAAAACTTTACCAAAAAAGTTTATTTTCCTTCAAAATACAAGCTTTTACAGAACATTCCGAAACTCGTATCCCATGTTTGGGTTTCCTGTTCATTTAGGGGGGGATTAATTTAGGAAGTTGCCTTGATTAGTTCTCACAAGTTTGAACTCATTACCCTCTCATTTAACCACTTTGGTTGGCTGCCAAATTGGCGGAGCTGACCCACACCAACAATGTGTTCAGACAGACCTTCATAAATAAGGCTATTTCCCGTCCCTTGGTACCATCAAGAAGGGATGACAAGGAGAAGAGGTGGAGCTGCATAAAATGGGTCTGCTCTTTACATAGCGTGAGACAAAATCCTGGGCAAGCCCGAAATCAGGAACATCTTCAAGTCACGGAAGAAACTGTTTGAGATGTTGGCTTCCACAAAGGCTCTGGCTAGGAGTGTAAGAGCTGTACGCAGACTACGATCAGAGCTACCTGGGGTAAACAGGCAGAAAGATGTCTTATGCGACCAGCTGAACAACTGATGATAGTTCAAGCTCCAATGGCACAAAAAGGAACCCCATCAACACCTCAAATTTGAGAAGTGAAAATGCTTGGAAAACATGTTACGCCCGCCAGACTAGTAAACATTTGTTTTTTTAAATTAACTTTTGAAATCAAAATCAAAAAAAAGACAGGCTCCCCATGAGTTTCACTATGACCCGAAGAAACGTGGAAGTTTCATAAAAATTGTCAAAAGTTGAAAAGAGACTTCTAACAGAATTGGCGGAGGAAGGAAAGCTACAATCGCCCCAGAGAAACCTAAGAAACACAATGATGTTTTGCAAAAAAAAAAAAAAAATTACCTTCCATAGGCGAAACGTCTGTCTTTCTCATGGTCTCCAAATGTGTCCCAAAGTCGCAGTGAAACGTTGACTCCATCCACTACTTCCCACGACCTCTCCAGAACCTAAAGAGAAATACACAGGAATTATTGATATATAATGTAATCCAATTTGAACAGCAGAAGTATCGTTACATCTTATCATTAAAGCGAAATAAAAAAGTCGTCGGTGAATCACCGGCTATGTACATCCACACCTAGAATTAATCAATTTTGTTTTCGCTCTTCTTCCAAAGCCAATCGACCGTTTAGGTTAAAACCCAATATTTGACTTATATAGTGTCTTTTGAATCCTCACATGAAAATTTGTGTAATTCTCATTACATCGACATTTATCAGGGTATTTTTGTCGATTGAGTTAAGCCTCTTCCCTAATCCCCTCCTTAAGCCGACTTGGGTGAAAAGATCCTGTTTTTTTTTTTTTACTTCGTTATTTTTCTTTACAAATAAATATTTTTCACCACCCAATATTAGGCGTATGTGCCGATAATACATTAGAGAGCCCTGTTGTCATATATTAAGGAAGACACGGTCTCTTCTTAACTGCGGCACACTGAGTGATCTGTTTGGCCGGCTGGGATCTGTATGTTTCCCATAGTGGGGTTCAGGTTCAGCTAGTGGTGTCAAACTATCGATAGTCGACCAAACCGATAGTATTGATAGTTCTTAGCAAAACTAGCATACTATCAAAATTCTGAAATATGAATTTCGAACAAAAAAAAAACAATCGCCGCTAATGGGAAAAGAGGTTTCGTTCTAATCAGTATTATTAGTTCCTTTAACCTGCTAGTTTGTGTTTATTGAAAAAAACAAATTTTTTTATAAATGTATTCTTCAGTTAACAGTTCATGTAAAATGAACAAGTACGTAAACCAAAAATCTAGACTGAAAAAAGGTTATGTAAAAATATCTAAATTTTAATAAAATTTAGCATCATATGCTGTTTTATTTTGTGGCCCTAGGATCATCTGCTTGTGGTAAGATGGAAGATGAATAAATTAAGTGTCTACCTTATTCACAAAGAATTTACTCATTTACCTCCTTACAAGGCTGACATGTTTTTGTCATCCCAGGAAAAGAAGTGTAAAAATTCAGTAAACTAATCATAAAATATATAGAATATAGGTGAGTAATTGGAAAGTGCAAGACCGTTAATTTTAATTCACAATTTCAAATTCGACAGTAGAATCGATAGCAAATATAACTATAGACAATATTCGATGGTCAAATCCAACCGATTAATGGATAGTTTGACACCATAAGGTTTAGCAGACAACAAGGCCTCTAATATACTGCAGGGCCTCGTCCGCCTATTCGCGATGTTTATACTCACATCCTTGTATATCCTGTACTGGTCTATGGCCCAGACCGTGGGCACATGAGTGGTGAGCAGCTGACTCAGGGAGAGTTGTTTGTTGCAGGCGCGTGCGCAGATCAGCCGGGTCTTCCCGACGGCTGTATCCCCGACCACCACGCATTTCACCAATTCCTGGTGATGTTGTTCGTTATCCATTGTCACAGGTCATCACAAGAGGGGCGGACCCTTCCCCCACTTCCCTTCCACTCTCTGAAACAAAAAGAAAAAAAACTAAAGATGAAATCGCTTAAAGGGACTATTCCTGCGCAGATCAATTCGGACAGAGTCGACAGCCTTCGTAACTATTCGGAGCTAGGCAGAGTTTGGTTTTTAAAAATTAATTATATTAATTTGTTGGTAATTAAGACCAGGATTTGTCCCATATAGTCGAAAAGCAACTAATCGCCAAAAAAAAAAAAAATATTGATAATTAATAAAATTATAATACAGATTTAAAAAAATGAAAATAAAATATACATACCTTTGGGGGATGGGACCGCCCCTGCTTACAAAAGGATATTTCAGGAAGAATGGAGTACTAGGATACAAATAGGGAAAAGGTAAATAAAATTTTAGAAACTAAATACTTGAATAATAAATTAAAATTAATTGTCACAAAGTTTATGGAAATATTCAAACTAGTTGCGCTGTTTTCTTTGGGAGAGAATTTTATAAATATACAAAATTATTCATGATTAATATATGTATAAGTACAAAAATCACATTGACCAATGATTTATTTTTTTAAAGAAAAGTAAATATACAATTTATAAACGAATAAAACACAAAGAGAATAAATTCACCAAATTTAACTTATCTAACTAATCAAAATATTTTGTATAAAACTGACAGAAGTTTATAAACCAAAACGAGGCTTATTTGGCATAAGTATATTTTTCCGGGTTTATTTCTTCAATTATAATAACATTTTGTAATCGAAAAATTTTATGCGTATATAAGTATATAGTAAAAGTGGTGAGAAAATTAAAAAATTGATATTTGACACTTTAAGGAAAGTGTTGAAAAGAATTAATAAAGAAATTAAAAATGACATTTGAAATGACGAAACAAAGAAATAATCCTTAAAATAAAATTTGAGGGTCGTCGTAGGGACGATGTCCACTCTCCATCTGAAATAAATAAAACAATAATTACAAATGTGAGTGAAGCTCTGACCAATAAATTAAATAGAAAGAATATTGGAAAGAACTTCAGGTAAGTTCGGAAGAAGCTGGAAAAAATATGTCTGCACAATAAGCCTCGTTTTGATGAACTTCTGTCTATATTGGGGTTATTTAAGCCTTATTTGGTGAGTTTATTGTCGTATTGTTCTATTCACTGATAAATTGTATACTTACATTTATTAATTGTATACTTACAATTGTATACTCTGTTTAAAATAAAATATTTATGTATAACACTACATAAAAGACCTTTTTGAATTCTTCTTAAGTAAGGCTATGTGCGCAAAAAAACAAACCACGAAGTTAGCATGTCTAAAAAACTACGTGAAACTAAAGGTACTTAATGATATATTCAACTGCATTACGTTCAAACTCGCATGTCTTTAGAAATATTAACATAATAACTGCGATATAGCGTGATTACCACAGCTAATTGCAAGACGGATAAACTCAAAGAAAGAGCTATAACATAATCAGAGAAAATTGCTGATTAAGACTATTTTGCGCACATATGAAACCTGAGTGGTAGGCATGATGTCACCAAGTACTGATGGATTTCAATTTGAAAGGTGAGGAAATGAGTTGGGATGAATTCCGATATGCGGTGCCTCATTGATATCTACATTGTTTAGCAACGTATTGATATTTACTACATCGATATGTGACTATCGATATGTTTTATGAGTTTCAGTAATGGATAAGTGTATTTAGTTAGAAACCATTCAAAACTATTATGCTCACAAACCATTTTGCACAATGTCAAGTAAAATTGTCTCCCATCTCTTAGCCGTATTAACATACAAATTTCGTACTTCGATATCGAAAAGTAAGTCTGTTGTCTATGTAGTAGTGTATTTCCAATCCCACTTAACCAGTAAAGATGATGATATGTGTCAATAATACTTTTTCATGATTTTTGTATCTATTCTGTGGGCAATTTCTAATAAATTTTTGAGTCTTGACTTTTTCTTACATTATTATTCATTTTATATTTTCATTTTTATATCTTACTTTGAACTTTATTTTATCCACAAATAGTTAAAATATTTTATCGATAACATATTTGTTAAGTTAATCGATATTAACGACCGATATATGACGTACATGCACATCGATATCAAGACCCTTATTTTTCGTGAGTTATAATTTCGCCAACCCTAAAATTTTATTCACCTAGGGTAGGGATCTTTAACGAGTACTATACCACATTGAATAGAAAGGACTAGACGGAAAGCGTTCTTAAATGTTTTTTACCTCCCAGATAAAATAAACTAAGGGCGTTAATAAAAAATAAAATCATTAATTTAAGAAGATTTTGAATTTATAATAATATACACTATTCATGTTTTTTTTTATTCTTCTCCCCTTAATTATTGTGATTTTCACAATCTAACAACACTTCTGGAAGAAGCCCCATCATCAGTATCCATAATTTATTTGCTGTTCTTTATTGTACACTATTTTTTCGTTATAATAATCATAATTATATTCTTTATGCAGAACAAATTTTTATGATTCGACCTCTAAATTAAGAGAACACTGAAGTCGACTTCAATCGTAAAATAGGTTCTGTATAAAGAATATTATGATCAATGTATAAGGAAGAAATTGTTTACAATACAGCTGAGCTAGGTTTTACAAACCAAAAACATAAATTGGAGAAGAATAAAGCTATAATAAGGAAAATATACATATATTATTAAAACATAGAATAAAACATAAAGGAACTAATTATTTGAAGAATTTTCCATTATTATTAGGCAGCTGTACTAGTATTTATTTGATTCATTAAAATTTTTAGTAAATCATATATTCAAAATTTTCTCATAATATTTCATTATAAGACTATTGGACAACAGCACATTTCGTTCTTAGCACCGACTTCATATAACAAATTGCCTGATATAAAAAATGAAACCGAAGCCATAATTAAAATAAATATGATCAAAACATTTCTTCTTTTAAAAAATGGGAACGTTTTGGATATACCATACCTAATTTACAATTATAAATATTGCATAGTAACAAAATGTTGGCATTATAAATCAAATGATATCCATTATTCTCGTCTCTTGCTTTGTAAACATTCTATGTTTTTCATTTTTATTCAAATTAATTATTTTATTTTATCTCATTTTTATATGATAAAATATATTTAAGAAAAACATCATTTGGTTATCTTATACTTTATATTTGTTCTTATTCCATATCTCTAATTTATTTTTAATTTAATTTGGATGTTTCTTTTAGTCACTGCTTTGACTACTTAATTTTGAATCTCCTAGGTCCCATCCTTTACAATACATATACTGCCGACATTCCTATCCATCCTCAGACATTACTGACGACTTACGCTGACGACACAGCAATCCTTTCCACCAATCCTGATCCTGCTGTAGCCTCACTCATCCTCCAGGAGCACCTCACTGAAATAGAGAGGTGGTGCAACCTCTGGAGAATTAAATTAAATGAGCAGAAATGTGTTCAAGTCACATTTACCCTACGCCGTCAATCCTGTCCTCCCGTCATCATTAACAACATCCTGATTCCCTCTTCAAACCAAGTCCGCTATCTCGGGTTTTACCTAGACAGTAGACTTACGTGGAACCCACATACACGACTTAAACGACAAGAACTGAATCGAAGATACGGACTGTTACGTCGACTACTTGGACCAAAATCGAAACTGACGACTAACAACAAACTTACGATTTACAAGACCATTATACGTCCAATTTGGATTTACGGACTCGAACTTTGGGGTACAGCTAAACAATCCAACATCAATCGTATCCAAGCATTCCAGTCCAAACTCCTCCGACGAATTGTCAACGCTCCTTTCTATGTCACCAATAAAGTCCTACACAGAGATCTCAGTATTCCCACTGTAAATGAATTAATCAAATCCCGATTCCAATCATTCCACAGAAACCTTTCTTCCCATTCAAATCCTCTCGCACAAGACCTTTCCTCTCATTCCCATCCTGACAATCCTCCCCGCCGCTTGAACAGGAGGTGGCCTCGCGATCTTCTCTCGGAGGATAGTGAATAATGACAATTAACTTTCGAGGGAGTGTCAGCGCTGGCTGGCTTCTCCCATCGAGTGACGTTATATTTTTCTTTTACCACATATTTGCTTATTATGTATATATTGCATATAGATTGCAAATAGAATTAAAAAAAAAAAAATTTGAATCTATGTACCTAAGAACAGAAAATGCCCACACAGAGAACATCTTCGTGGGCCATTCTGTCTTTTTATTGCAATGATTAAGAATTATATGTATATATTAGGGTGGTCGTAAAAAGTAAAAAGTTCGATTTTTCAAATCCCCATCCAAATTCTTGTGTAGTTTGACGAAAAAAAATTTTGTGAATTTTTTCAGATTTTTTTGTATGAATTAACCTGGCCTTGTGGGCGGTCAAAGTTTAACACGTGTTTTAAATGGGGTTTTTGAACATTTACATATTTTTAAGTGTAGGTCTTAGTATTTTTAATATACAAATCTAAAAATACATGGATTATGGGTTTTCGGGGTCGCTGAAAACGAATTTCATATTAAAAAATTTATTTTGACAGTCACATTTCCCAAAAAACTCGAACAAAAATTGACGAAAATGATAAAATTTTTCGAATCAATGATTCATTTTAATGAATTATTAATTTTTTAATATGAAATTCGTTTTCAGCGACCCCGAAAACCCATAATCCATGTATTTTTAGATTTTTATATTAAAAACACTAAGACCTCCACTTAAAAATATGTAAATGTTCAAAAACCCCATTTAAAACACGTGTTAAACTTTGACCGCCCACAGGGCCAGGTTAATTCATTCAAAAAAATCTTAAAAAATTCACAAAATCTTTTTTCGTCAAACTACACAAGAATTTGGATGGGGACTTTGAAAAATAGAACTTTTTACTTTTTACGACCACCCTAATATATATATATATTTTTTTTTTCTTTTGTAAATTAATGTATGTAATTATTGTAATTAATATGTACAGTAATGTAAAAATAAAAGAAAAAAATCGGTCAAATGTTCTCTATCTTTAATTACTTCTTCAGTTTCTTAAATGTAACTAGAGTAACAAATAGTAAGAATATGTTACGAAAATTCGCAAAATCTTTTCTCCTTGACAACCGAAAAGTAATTTAATTTAAATGAAAAGAAAATTGAAGTTCAAAACTGAAAAGGGGAACCTTACTAAATAGTTCAATCAGGTGACACAAGAAAGCGCCACTTGAGCGCCCTTAATGGTGGCCATCTACGATTTTCTCAACATGACCTGCCAACTTACAATAAACAAACTGTACACACAACTAACAGTTAAGCAAACATTGACTTAACTCTAAGTGCTTATGTCTCAACACTGTGCACCTTCTTCGCTAAAAGGTAACGAATAATAATAATTTCTGCAGAGATATTGTGAAACACATAAGTAATAAAAAAAAAAGTGTTTAAAAATATTGTCCATTTTTTCACAAAATATATACAATATATGAGATTACTTTCGGAATTGCCACCATCTTCAGCCACGACTTAATAAATACTAATTGTAAGTGCAAGTTCAACAGGTTCACGTTCGGATCTGTCCCTCTCTCCAGTGCAGTAGTCTTACAAAAATGGAATATGCACATTGAAAATAAAATTTCGTCTCTAAATGGAAATCTGATCTCTGTAATTTCGCCTCTAGTATCGCCAATAATATAATCCTCCAGTCTCTGCGTGTACGTACTTATTTTTTTCAAAAAATTCATATTTTCATTCATATATTTATTTATTTTTAATTTATTTAATATTTACACGTATATTTTATTAATTGTATATATGTATTATTAATAGAATATATTTTTAAAACATTATTTTTTCCTTTATTTTCAACATATAATATTTTGATAATGTGATGTATTTTTATTTATCAACTCAATATACTGGATTGTGCAGTTTGGAAACGCCTGAACTTATTGTTGTATGTATATTAGGATTGTGACAGAGGGCTACTTGGAAGCCATTGATCTATCCTATAAAAAGACATAATATTGACTCTACCCTTCACGCACCCTTCAAAATCATCAATGTAAAGTAGGGTCAGGCCCGATTTCCGGGGGACGTCCCGTTTTTCAAGTTCTCTACGACTCGTCCTGCCAACACCCTACTGTTGGCTTCCCGATTTTCAACGACCATTGATTCCTTTTTTTTTTATTTTAAACGTTTTTAGTTAGTTATTGTGACTCATGCCTGTGCTTTAAGTTCGAGGTCATATCGCCTACTACTAGAGCTCTTTTTCGTCTCTCTGGTGGACATGAGCCCGACTCTACAATGGGAATATTAAATTTTGCCTACTCTAAAATTTTATTCATCCAGGGTAGGGGGTTCTAACGAGTACCTGACAGTGTACAAGCTCTGGAACATAGCTTTAAGTCCCATTCGAAGGACGGAGTGCTCATGGTTTTTTCACTTCTCAGATAAACCTACAAGCCTCGGCTGGGTTTCGAACCCGCGATCTTGAGCTCAGTAAGCAAGCACGCTACCACTGAGCTACCAGCGCCCTCTAAAAATAGTTTTTATATTCTTATGTTACTCTTCCCATTCTGTATATTACGTTACCTTACCCCCCATTTGTATGTTATTTACTATAGGAAATTGTTATATACTTCAAACGTTGTATACTTCAATAATAAATTATGAGAGTCATTAGAATCAAAAGATAAAACTATTTTGTTACATTGTTTTTCACAAATGTCATGGTTGAACTTATATTTAGTTATTTACAAATTAATATTTCTTCATTTTTCTGTAATTTAATTTGGCAAGTTTTTCAATATTACTTTAAAAGTACATCAACAGATATACATACATCGTCGGCTGACAAGCAAAAGTGACCAAGCACAACATTTTATGCAGCACTTTTTCCACCCGGAATATTAAGAAGGTTTCTGCTGGCAAAATTTAGAGATCATTATTTTGCTATTTTTAAATACTTTTTGGGCATAACTTGCATGTTCTACTTATTTTAATGTGTTCTATATTACTATTAGATGATTTTGCAACAAAAAACCAAAAATCCGTAAAATTGGATTTAGTCACTTTTGCTTGTAAGCCGACGATATATCAAAAAATATCAAGATATACGGTTTTGTGTTACAATGTAGTTTTAAATGTTGATATGTTTTTTTTTTTTAAAGATTTATTTGATTTCTTAGTTTAAGAGTTTAATTTAATTTTTTTACTAAGAGTAAAGTAATATGTCACTAGTACTAAAAATAGTCCGTGCTAAAAATAATGTAAATATATCTAGCTATTCTGAGAGGGAGCCGGTAGCTCAGTGGTATGCGTGCTTGACTTCTGAGCTCAAGGTTGTGGGTTCGTAGCCCGACCGAGGCCCTTAGTTTATTTTATCTGGGAGGTAAAATAAACTTAAGCACGCCGTCCTTCGGATGGGACGTTAAGCGATGGTCCCGAGCCTGTACGATGTCAGGTACTCGTTAAAGACCCCTGCCCTAGATGAATAAAAATTTAGGGTAGGCAAAATTTAGGACTCCCACAGTAGAGTCGGGCTCATGTCCACCAGAGTGACGATAGAGCGCTCTGATAGTAGGCGATATGACCTCGTAGTTAAAGCCCGGGCATGAGTCATAAAACCTAACCTAACCTAACCTAGCTATTCTGTTCATTGTATTTCATAGATTTAATTATTGAATGTAAATCACAGATTTAAGATGTTCATTGTATATCAAAGATTTAATTGTTCATGGTACTTCACAGATTGATCTCTTAGTTAGGCATTTACTTACCCATTATTTATAGTTATTATTTTTATTTGACTGTTATTGTATCTGGCCATTAAAATTTAAGTTTTTATATTTAGGAAAACTATATTAAAAGGATTTAAAGTATTATTTCGCGTTTTATATGATGTCCCGACTTGAAGCAGGTTGTCCCGATTCTTGAGGTATCTTTAGTGGTACCTCATTTTGAAGATCATTCCACTATGAACAATTATATAAAATAAGTTTTGAAATGGAAATACAACTTTTTTAAATATCTTTAAAGTTCAAAACTTTAACTTTTCAAATTGAAAAACAACATTAACTTTTTCTCTTTAGCACCAATCGTGTCTCTAACCTCCTTAGAAGCAGCAGTGACAGTGATTAGTTATAAATGAGAGCAACTCCGCACCTAGGGAGTGTCACCACTGGGTTATTTCTCACCTCTCCATATTTTGACATTGCTATCTCGTTCTTAGTACATTTGCTTGTTGTATTCATTTTTTATACAGATGTACCTAAATATCTTTTTGTAAATATTTTTTTCCACAATTTCAAACTGTAAGCGGGGCATTTTGACACTGTTCTCTCGAATACTATATTCGATATATGAAAGACTTTGCACTATTCTTTATATATATTTTTTTCAGCAAATCATGCAAAGTACAGGTATCCCAAAACAGATTTGAAATATTTTTTTGTGCTAAAATGCATATTTATTTCAAATTAGGTTCATATAAAAAATAAAATTAAAAAATAATTAATTTTTCAAAAATGCCTACCCTTCTCATTGCCAAAGGGCATCCCTGCCTGTCTTTTTGAGGACTCCAGCTGGACTTTAACTAATTAAATCAAATTAGTTAAAAATTTGGATAATTTTCAAAAATTATAACTCATTTGTAAAATGCAGCCAAATTCCCAGGGTCTTCTTGTCAAGTTTGTGACCTCTATAATTGTTAAAAAAAAAAATAATAATAATAATGTAATTTCTGTAGTACACAATGTAAATAGTAGAGAGGTTAGTACGGAAAATATCAATATTAGATTTAACATAAGGGATATAAGTGTTTGTGTTTATATCGGCTATGTTGTGAAAATGAGTGTAAACAAAGAGATGGGGTGAAACTTGAAGCAACAGAAGATCTGATGTAATGGTCCATTGTCGATTAACTATAAATATAACTTTAGTTAGTTATTGTGACTCATGACGGGGCTTTAACGTCGAGGTCATATCGCCTAATACCAGTGAGCTCTCCTGTCGCTCTGGTGGACGTGAATTTTGTCTATATCGTACAGACGCTTAACGTCTCATCCGAAGGACGGCGTGCTCATGGTTTTTCTACCTCCCAGATAAAAAAACCTGAGGGCTACTGGCGCCTTCTGTTAGTTTCTAACAAAAGCAGAAAAAAAAAAAAAAATTATCTGGGAGATGAAAAAACATTGAGCACGCCGTCCTTCAGATGAGCGATGTTAGCTACTCGTTGAAGACCTCTGCCCTAGGTGAATAAACCTGCAAAATTTAGAATTCCCACAGAAGAGTCGGGCTCATGTCCACCGTGAATGATGAAAGAGCGCTCTGGTAGTAGGCGATATTACCTTATAGTTAAAGCCTGGGTTGAGTCGAAATAACTAACAGCAGCTGACTGCTACTTAAATTAAAATATAACAGACTTATATAACAGAATAACTTATCACAGTGTATACTTTCCGTTGATATAACCTGTTATTCTCCTTTCCAGTTACTTACAAGTCTGCTGTTCCTTTATCTCAGCCTACCCAACTGTTATTCTGCTACTTCTTATATTTATTCTGCTTTACGTTGTGATAATTGAGTAAACAAACTGCTACCAAAATCCAAACGAGTTAGTATATATTCAGGGGCGTAGCCAGGGGAGGGGCAGGGGGGGGGAGCACGTGCCCCCCCCCCTGACCAGAGCAAAAACCAAGGTAACAAAAATTGTGTTTTGCTTAAATGTACATGTACAGAACAAGTCATATTACATTTATTTAAATATATATGAATTCGATTATTTAATTTCCTCGCTCAAAATCTTCATTTATGTTATACTTTATACTCTTAAAGCTGATTTTACATCAGCAGTAAAAATGCAAAGTGAAGCAGCAGCAAATGCATGCTATTGGCTGTAATTCTAAAAGCACAGAAACCACAGCGTGCATTTACTGCTGCTGCGCATTGCATTCTTGCTGCTCATGTAAAGTCAGCTTAAGTATTACAGTCAGTGGTCACCTCAGGGGGAGCTTCTAGGGGTCCGAGTCTCCAAAATTAATAACAAAAAGTCTGCAACGCTAACCACGGAAAAGGCGGGCTGAGCCCCCGGAGTCTATACCCCCCCCCTCCTGTAGTCTAACTTTGTCCCTCCCTGCTCAAAATCACTACGCCCCTGTATACATTATATAATTTTTATTTTTTTACATAGCTGTGCCACGAAACCCCGAGCTGTAATTTGGTTTGCGACGAACCTACACCGGAATATAATGACGATACATATCAATTATAAGCAGAATCAGCTGAAGGTGAGGGGGTCAGAGAATGTATCGATATAAAGTTTCGTATGAGAATTTAGAAGCCACTATGTAAGTCAAATATCGAGTTTTCGCCAAAACAATCGATTGGCTTTGGAGGGAGAGCGAAAACTTAATTGATTAATTCGTGCTGGGAAAGTACATAGCCGGTGATTCATCAATTTTTTTTAAACATTTTTGGGAAAGTCGGTTGGAAAACATGAAATTTCGTTGAAAACTCAACATCGAATTTTAGACTTACATAACTTCCCCTATACTTCGTACTTCGTATAGGGGAAGTAAAATAACACAGAGCCCAAAATAACCAACCAACCAACCAACCAACACAGGTTGCTCATGTTACGATATAAGGATTTGATCGATCTTGTGAGATATGGTATAAGGGAAATGTAGGATCCATCCATCCAGGGAGGTAGAATAGAACCAATCGAGTTAGTGTGGAGCTCAGATCGATATCAATTGAAAAGCAAATGGATTGCAGCTCAATAGACCTTAATGAAGGGAGTGGGGAAAGGTTAGGGACGTTTCGATATTGTTACAGTATCGATACCATTATCCCACGAGAAGTATCGATAAAGGTATCAAATGATATATCAGAAAGTTTTACTTTCATTCAACCCACTTCAGTCCTGTTTAAGGGAATATTGTAATCAGGCAAAATCTGATAAGTTTTCAACAGGATTTCACGTTTCAAGGTTCCCTGAAGCAAAGAACTTGACATTTGAGATGACCATGATACATGGATCTGAAAAGTTTTGGCCAAACCTAAGTACATTATACAAGATACCCGGTCATATCGCCTACTACCAAAGCGCTCTTTCGACACTCTGGTGGACATGAGCCCGACTCTACTATGGGAGTCTTAAATTTTGCCTACCCTATATCTTTATTCACCTAGGGTAGGGATCTTTAACGAGTACCTGACATAGTACTGACTCGGGACCATCGCTTAACGTCCCATCGGAAGGACGGCATGCTTAAGTTGATTTTACCTTCCAAAAAAAATAAACTAAGTGCCTCGGCCGGGTTTTGAACCCGCGAACTTGAGTTCAGATACCCCTTATAATCATTATTAAAATAAAAATGTCTTCAAATTAAAGTATTAGCGAAAACTAAAAGGCACATTTTATATCGAATTCTGCTCGGTTTACAAAATACATGCTGAAAAGTCTAAAATTACAACTAGAAACAATTTTTTTCGACGTTTGCTTGATTTACGCAAATATTGTTAGTCTCATGAATCATTGTTCCTTACCAAAAATGTTCCTTATTACATTTCCAACCAACAATATGCTTTGAGATTTGAAATAGGAACAAAACGAACAAAGTTATTGTATCCCAGATTATCGAAATATTGTCTATTCCACTAAAGATATATATATATATATGTATATATATAACTACCGGTTTCGGCTTTATACCATCGTCAGGTCTAGTTATGAACTAAGTCAGTTTGCTGAGAGCGACCCTTCTAATACATCTCGGGTGAAAGGTATTAGAAGGGTCGCTTTCTGCAAACTGACTTAGTTCATAACTAGACCTGACGATGGTATAAAGCCGAAACCGGTAGTTATATATATATATCTTTAATGGAATAGACAATATTTCAAAAATAAGTTTGTTTTATTCATTTATTACAAGTTTCCACAATATGTCCGCGTTCCTCAACTTAGAAGTTGTCTCAGATTATCCACAATAAATGTCAACACGCACAGACAGACATCATCGAGAAAATGGTCAAAACGGATCTTGAAACATGAAAATCCGTTGAAACCTTAATCTCTAATTTTCGCACGATTACAATACTTTCTTTTACTATAGATATATGAAAATAATTCAACATATAAATGTCCAGAGCGATAAAAGAATTTCTAATAAAAAAATAATGATCAGTGGAATTTTCTATTTTATGACAGAAAAGGAATAATAAAAAATCGTTTGGGATTGGAGGGCAATTTTTTTCTGCTCTTAAACCACAGTGACGTGGAGTGACGAGAGTTACATTTATACTTGGAACCGAGGTCTCCCAAGAATAATTACATAAAATAACGATTATAAACATTTCTTCAACAATTGATCGGATTTTCATAATATTTCCCATCATTCTTTAAAAGCTCGCTTTTATGAGCCCGACTCCTCTATGGGAGTCCTAAATGTTGCCTATTCTAAATGTGTATTCATCTATGGTAAGGGGTCTTTAACGAGTACCTGACATCCTACAGGCTTGGGACCATCGCTTAACGTCGCATCCGAACAACGTCATGCTCAACGCTGCTTTCACTCCCAGATAATAAATCTAAAAGCCTCGGCCGGGTTTCGAACCCGCGATCTTGAGCTGTTAATGTGTTTTGTTATGCAAGCACTGTTTTTTATTTTCTCTTCCAATAGAGCTTTATAGAGTTTACAAAATTAATTTAACAAAATAAAAATTCTGGGGGTATTGAGGGTCAGTCAATGAAGAAAACACTATTCAAATGCCAACGTTTCGATATATTTCATATCATCATCAGGGCCTAACAAACATGGGGGTATCAAGATTAGAAAAATATAATGAGTGATCGATTAAAATTATATATAGGTACATAAATATATATTCACTCATACAACTCCACATAAATACATATATACATCCTAATACATTCACATACATATACACATTGATGAACAACAAGGAAACTTACTATGAATATAGATGGTTGAGGAGAAGGCATGAAGACTGTGAGGTCTTACGTTCAACTAAGGGTCGAGGGTAACAGATAATAAATCCGGGGAAAACCCCAGTTAACGGGACTTAAATTTGTAGAGAACTACCTACTGGCTACAAGATATTTTACTAGGTAGTTCTCTTCAAATTTAAGTCCCGTTAACTGGGGTTTTCCCCGGATTTATTATCTGTTACCCTCGACCCTTAGTTGAACGTAAGACCTCACAGTCTTCATGCCTTCTCCTCAACCATCTATATTCATAGTAAGTTTCCTTGTTGTTCATCAATGTGTATATGTATGTGAATGTATTAGGATGTATATATGTATTTATGTGGAGTTGTATGAGTGAATGTATATTTATGTACCTATATATAATTTTAATCGATCACCCATTATATTTTTCTAATCTTGATACCCCCATGTTTGTTAGGCCCTGATGATGATATGAAATATATCGAAACGTTGGCATTTGAATAGTGTTTTCATCATTGACTGACCCTCAATACCCCCAGAATTTTGAATTCTACAGTCGCTAGCAAACATTTAACAAAATAATGTAATTAGTAAATAAAAAAGAGAATGAGATTGCTAGAGATTGGTGGCAACACTGATTAGTATTCTTATGTTGGTTCCAGTGTTACTGTTTACCTCGTTATGGTGGATTTGATGAAAGTTTGTAAAGAGAACTGCTGACAAATTCCTTAACAAGATGCTAACCAGATAAACAACTTCCAGCTGGGAAATTATAATTTAGAAATATTTGAAAGTCCAACTCAATACAAACTTCTTTATATTTATCCTTTCAACTCTCCAACTGTCTTTCCACTTTCTTTAATGTTTCTGATGACATTAAATCCTGTCAAAAATGTTGTCGGTGAATCATTCTCTAGCACGAATTATATAATCATGTTTTCGCTCTGCCTTCAAAGCCAATCGACCGTCCGGGCTAAAATTCAATATTGCACTTATTTTGTGGCTTCTGAATCCACATACTAAATTGTGGGTCCGAAATCAGTTCACATCGTCTTCATGCTTCGTTGAAAATACACCTGCCCTCCAGTGTAGCTTAACAACAATCCCATCCCTTTAAAAAATGAAGTCAGCTATCTTGGCCTCATACTCGACAAACGAATAACTTGAAATCCTCACACGAGACTGAAAAGATAAGAAATGAACAGACGTTATAAAGTTTTACTAAGACTACTAGACAAAAGATCCAAATTAACTTTGAAAACAAAACAACTTATATACAACGCAGTACTCAAACCTATGTGAACTTAGAACTCGGGGTTCTGCCAAGGCTTCCAATCTCCAGCGCATCCAATCCTTTCAATCCAAAATCCTTCGTAAAATAGCTAATGCTCCTTATTATGTCTCCAACAAAACTCTTCACACTGACCTTAATGTACCTTTTGTCACCGAAGTCGCTAAATCCAATTATAAAAAATTATTTTCCCCTCTTAGTTCTCACAATAATCCTCTAGTCCGTGCCTTACTTCCCCAACGACGGCTTAAGCCTAGAGATCTCCTTAGCAGCAGCAGTGACAGTGATTAGTTACAAATGAGAGTAAATCAGTGACTAGGAAGGGTCACCACTGGGTGATTTCTTTCCTCTTGACATTGCCATTATCTCTCTATTAGCACATTTGCTTGTTGTATTTATTTTTATACAGTTGTAAATATCTATTTGTAAATTAAAAAAAAAAAAAAAATTGTGTATGCATTCATTACAACGGCAGTTATTAGAGCTATTATGTTAAGCCTCCCCACTAATCCCCTCCTTCCCTTTGTTCGATTTGGCTCAAATAGCTGGTGAAGTAAAAGTCTGTCTGTGAATGTAATTTTCAGCCAAATCGACGAAATCATCATCCATTAATTTTCAGCGAAATCAGGCGAAGAGAAAGTGGATGAGAGAAGAGGGACTCGCCTCAAATACCCTAATAACTATTTAACATTTGTTGCAGAGATATTGTGAAACACTTGATAAAAAGTAAAGAATAAACGTAGGTTTTTAAAATATATTGTCTATTTCACAGATTAAATAAAATATGAGAGTATTTTCGGTATTGCTACCATCTTCCGTCTTAACAAATACCGATTACTGGTATTTGTTAAGTCGTGGTAGCAATACCGAAAATTCTCCCATATTATATATATTTGTGAAATAGACAATATTTTTTAAAAATAATGTCATCTTTCTTGAGGGATCGCTCCTTCCAGGTCAGGATTAACGCCGAGGTCAGCAGACGGAGGACGATAGGGGCAGGTGTCCCTCAGGGAGCTATTCTCAGCCCAGTTCTTTTTAACTTATACTGCCATGACATGCCAGTCCCGCAGACCACGGTGCTTGCTACCTATGCGGACGACACATTAATACTAGCACAACACTCCGACATTCACATGGCCACACACACTCTCCAATCAGCTGTCTCCATCATCTCAACTTGGTTTTCTAACTGGAAGTTAAAATTAAATCCTTTAAAATCATCAACCAAAATTTTCTCCCTTCGTCGAATTCGCCAAAGCAACAACATCCAAATTGATAATACTATTCCCTAGAATACTTCACAACAAACATTAAATTATCTCGGCTTACACATGGACACAAGACTCACATGGCACACCCACATCTCAACAAAACTAACACAAGCATAACAAAGACTATCACAACTTTATCCACTTATTAACCGCAACACTCCACTCCGCCCAAATTGCATCAAAATCGTGTACACATCACTATTACGTCCACTACTAACATATGCTTGCCCAATATGGTTCAGTGCAAGCAAAACATTAAAACGAAAATTACAATAATTTCAAAACAAAACCCTCAGCATAGGTCTCAATGCACCGTGGTTCGTGAGTGGCAGTATAATTCATAAAGAACTGGACATAGCTCCCATGGACACCATCCTGCGATCTCAGACTGAGACGTTCCTCCAGAACCTGCCCCTCAGCCCTGGAGCTGTCCACTTTAATATTGGCCAGCCCACCGCACATCGCCAACTGCGACCCAGACTCCCACAGGACATTTTAACTTAGATTTTAGTTTTATTTATCATTATTATTATTATTATTATTATTTATTTATTTATTTTATTTTTTTCTTTACTTTTTTTTTTTTTGTCACTTTTGTGAAAGGCACAAGAATGCCTTCGGATGGGACGTTAAGCGATGGTCCCGAGCCTGCACGATGTCAGGTACTCGTTAAAGACCCCTACCCTAAGTGAATAAAAATTTAGGGTGGGCAAAATTTAGGACTCCCACAGTAGAGTCGGGCTCTTGTCCACCAGAGTGACGAAAGAGCGCTCTGGTAGTAGGCGATGTGACCACGTAGTTAAAGCCCGGGCATGAGTCATAATAACTAACTAACTAGAATGCCGGACCAAATAAATTACTTTCTTTTAAAAAACATATGTTTTTTCTTTACTTTTTACTCTAATAACTGCTGATGTAATGAATGTATCGACACAAAATTTAATATGATAATTTAGAATCCACTATGTAAGTCAGATATTTAGTTTTAGCACAAATGGTCGATTGGCTTTGGAGGGAAAAAGGAAAACGGAATCGATTAATTCGTACTGGGTAAGTAGATAGCTGATGATTCACTGACGACATATTTTTATTATTAAGACGATGTTTACTAGGCTGACCCTGACTACCAGCTCCGCTTGGTATAAATAACACTTTCTGCGCCCGGATCTGGCCTGAAGCGGTTCACACCAGACTCAGTAGATATCAAAGAATGTACGAGAGACTGGTCGTTTGAAACAACACACTCCTATCATCAATGAACCCCACTCCAATTGAACAGTTGTCACGAACATAATTGTCATTATTAATCGATACTATACATTCATGTTGCATACAAAACAACTATCGTGGACCATTCTCAGTGTATAATACAGTAGAACCTCTATAAGTCGAACATCAAGGGAGACGCCAAAAAATTCGAGTTGTAGAGTTTTCGACAGGCGAATTTTGATTCGACTTGTAAAGGTTAAGATTCATTCTAACTAATTTTGAGTTAGAGAGGTGAAATAAATAAAAATTCAAGTTACAGAGGTAACAAACATATTTATATTTATTATAAATCAACATTATTTCAAAACATCCTTAAAATAAAAAATACGTAGTATATGTAGGTATTAAAAAAAGTCAGTAATTTTTTTTTAGCTTTAGATAATTGGTAATCCTATTTATTGTATACTCCTAAATTGTTTTCTAAGAAACAATGGTGTACAGCTATAGAGGTAATAAGTTTCAAATAATCGAGTTGTAAAGGTTTTAAAATAAAACATTGCTATGTTCGAGATACAGAGGTCCAATTTATTTTTTCGAGTTATAGAGGGAAAATATGTACCAAAATGGCTTGTATTCATATTATTATTCACTAATTTAGTTGCTTCTTGGATTTTATTTTATACTAATAAATATATATTATAGTTAATTAAATATATATTATAGTTAATTTAATAATATTAATAATTTGAATGTGTGTATTTTTTATACATCACAGGATATTGATCTTTATGAACTTTCACATTCGGTGAAGTTAAAATTGTTTAAAAATGCTTCCCACAGTAGAGTCGAGCTCATGTCCATGAGAGCGCTATTCCACCGAGCGTTATTGTTAAAGCCCGGGCATGAGACAAAATGAGCGAGGAAGGCTAGAACAATTTAGGGGAATAACAATTCAGGAGTACCACCTCCTCTTCAGTCTCCTGGGAGAATTGTGTGGCAAGTGTAGTGAAAAAAGTGAGTGGATGCATGGATTCGTGTTGTGTGTGAATTGACTATGGAAAGCTCTGTAGATATCCTGTGTTGTGTTCTGTGTCCTTTATAGGATGCGTTTTTAGGTGATGAGTAAATCCTGAATAGAGAAGAAAAACAGTTAGGATGCTACATAAAAAATAATGCTGCAATTTTTCTAGAAAGCAGATGAAAAAAAGTCAATCGCCATCAATGTACTTCCCCAGTGCGAATAAATCAACTAATTTTCCACTTTCCCTGTTACATGAAGTATAATATATTAAAAATTTAAATAATATAATATAAATATAAATAATATAATATAAAATAATAATATAATATAAAAAATTTATACACACTAAGATTATTAAAATATTATAAAATCAATTATTATTATTTGTATAAAAACAGCTGTTATGAGTGAAGTAACTTAATTAGTGAATAAATATACAAAGATGGACTTGTCGCATTTTGTTTTAAAACGAAATGTGAGCAACCAATGAATGGAGATCAAAAGACGACGAGCAGCTGTTTTAAATAATGAGAAACAGTCTAAGGAAAGATCTGGAGGTGGACAGTCTAGAAAGAGAATTGTTTTTAGGGTTAAGGTGTAGTGAACCAGTCTGAGTGAGAGAAGATGTAGAGATGTAGGAATGAAATAACAGTGAAATAGATGAGCAAAGGTACTTTTATTTATTTATGTGTTTATATAGAGGGCGCCGGTAGCTCAGTGGTATGCGTGCTTGACTTCTGAGCTCAAGAACGTGGGTTCGTAACCCGACCCGAGGCCCTTAGTTTATTTTATCTGGGAGGTAAAATGAAACTTAAGCACACCGTCCTTCGGATGGGACGTTAAGCGATGGTCCCGAGCCTGTACGATGTCAGGTACTCGTTAAAGACCCCTACCCTAGGTGAATAAAATTTTAGGGTAGGCAAAATTTAGGACTCCCACAGTAGAGTCGGGCTCATGTCCATCAGAGTGACGATAGAGCGCTCTGGTAGTAGGCGATATGACCTCGTTGTTAAAGCCCGGGCATGAATCATAAAACCTAACCTAACCTTATTAATTTTGTTTATTTTATTACTATTTATAAATTTCATATAATCAAAGTAAATGGACAGAAATTTGAGGTTGAGTTTTCACAGAAATTCCATGTTTTCCGACAATCTCATTGCGAAAAAAAAAAAAAAATCGAGTTGTCCTATGTGTGTATGTCTGTGAACGTGATTACTCCCGATAGAATGAATGTATCGACACGTGAACCCACCAGAATCCTCTAAGGACGACACCTATTGATTTTCAGTCAAATTGGCCAAAGGGATAGGGGGGATTAGAGGGATGGCTTAACACTAACCCCAATAACTGCCGATGTAATGAATGTACCGGCGGATAATTTAGTATGAGGTGTAATTATTTATTTTATTTATCGGTTTGTGGGTTCGTCAAGATTACCAACAGTTTTGAAAAAACGATATGAGTATTGCAAAACACTTTTTTTTTTTTTTTGTCTTTTATTTATAAAGATGCAACTGTTGCTAGGGTGCAACAACCAGCATCTAAGTTGGTAGGTATGGATACGTTGGCGTGAATGGCATGTGAGAGGAAGGCCACCCAGTGGTAGGTCCTCGGGACGAAAATTTATATTAATTATAAGGACAAGAGAAAAAATAAAATAAAAAATAATAATTAAAAAAAAAAAAGGAATTGAAAGACAACTTTGACGGAATGGGTAAGAAAGATGATAAAAGTAAAGGAAAATAATGTAAAAAATAAAAAAAAATATTAAGAACGAATAGGAATTAAGGTGACAGTAAGTCGCGGTTCCACCTCCTCTTCAACCTTCGTGGGGGGTTTTGTGGTAAGTGTTGTGAAGATAAAGTACGTATTTCTGGATTTGTATGTATGTAAAGTTTTCTAAAAAAACGTATGTAAGTAGCTTGTATTGTGTCAGGTACTGTGTGTATCGTAAGATCGTTATGAAGTGTTCTGTTGTTTATGTATGGGGGACACTGTGTTATCAGTCTGAGGGTTTTGAACTGAAATGCCTGAATTCGTTTGATGTTGGATGTTTTTGCTGAACCGTATATCTGTGATCCGTATGTCCATAATGGTCTAAGTAAGTAAGTATAACAGTTCCGTTTTTGTGTCATGTCTAATTTTGATCGTCTATTTAGAAGTCCGTAGACTATTTTGAGTCGACGGTTCAGCGTGTTTCGTGTGAGACGTGTGTGAGGATTCCATGTCAGTCTTCGATCCAATGTCAGTCCTAGGTATCGTACAGTATTAGTTTGAGGGAGGGGCTTGTCGTAGATGAACGGGGGGGCATGTTTCTCGTCGAAGTGTAAATGTGATGTGCTGTGATTTTTCTGTATTAAGTTTTTTTTTCCATGTGTTGCACCAGTTTTCAATTTGTGTGAGTTGGTGTATGTGAAGGTCAGCAGCAGCTAAGATGGCGGTGTCATCGGCGTATGTAGCTGTCATTGTGTGGATGGAGATTGCAAAACACTAAAAAGAAACTTACTTCATGATAATTAAAAAATATATTTGATAAAAACATTATTGATTTTATGGTTATTTATCAGAATTTTTTGCAATGAATGCATCCTAGAATGATCCTCATATGATTTCTGAAAAATCACTTCGATGCAGTTATACTGGTTCATCAGGGTCACATTTAGTCCATTTTAATTCGTTCTGGTGAAGTACATAGCCGGTGATTCACCGTAAAAAATTGTTTTCATGTTTTGAAATCAGTGGGTCGGAAAATAAGAAATCCCGGTGAAATTCAACATTTTAAACAGCTGGGGAAGTAAAATTGGAAATCGAATCATAAAATAATTAAAAATATTTTTGACTTTCAGACATGTATTTTGTACAAACTTGTTCATAAAATCAAAATTGTTCTGAAAGACAGCCTTTTAGAATTGTTAATAATTCAGAGAAAATGACCCGCTGATTAATACAAATCTATTTTGTATGAAAATGAGGGGGGAATAACCTTCCCACAGGCAATCCTTAAAGAGGCACGCAGTCTGACGTTCCGACTGTGGAGATGCCTGAAATCAACAAAGCTGAAGGTTCCAAACAAAATTGAACTGTATTCTACCACCTTAGAAAGGTTGCTCGGTGAGTTTGTTAGTGTGACTCACTATGAGGTCATATCGCCTACTACCAAAGTGTTCTTTTGTCCACATCAACAAACATTAAAAATAAGGATTCCACATTTTCGGTAGAGATATGATTTTAAAAGACAAGATCATGGAAGTATTCTTAGATTTGCTGAGGACTCTTGGAGACTAGGTTCTTCATAATAATCATATTAATAATAATAATAATAATCTTTATTGACGGGAACAAACCCAATATAAAATTTACAATTTGTTAAGTAATAATCAAATATTTATATAAGTTTACAAATGAAAAAGAACATGAACATACAAAAACAAATAGTAATAATAATAATAAAATTGAATAATAATAATAACAAAATAAAGGTTTTTTCTAAACAAAATCATAAAGGAATAACAATAAATAAAGAAAAAATAGAATAATAATAACAATAATTACAGTTTAAAAATAATAAAATAATAGGAAGTGAATAAATAAATAAATATATGCAATTTTGTAAGTAATAAAACATAGCAAAGTTGTCATAAGAGATCAATAAGAAAAATTAATTATAGTATAAAATAAGGTGAAATTCTAATAAAAGTATTACTTATACAAGTAATAATTGGAAAATTAATAATAAAAAAAATAAAAACAAAATTACTAAGTTAATCTAGAATAAGAGAAAAAATATAAAAATTATTTAATTATAATTATAGTTACATCGCCTATTACCAGAGCGTTATTTCGCCACTCTGGTGGGCTACTATAGGAGTCCTTAATTTTGTCAACTCCAAATTTTTATTCACCTATGGTAAGGGGTAGCTTAACATCCTATATGAAGGACGGCCGGCTCAAGGGTTTTTTTCATCTCTCAGATAAAAAAAAAAAAACTGAAGGGCCTTGACCGGGTTTCGAACCCATGATCTTAAGCATACCATGACTAGACATACATTAAACAGCCAAATTAAATAATAACAATATTAATCGTAATAATGACATAAACACTAGTTAGTTATCATGACTTTTGCCCGGGCTTTAACTTCGAGGTCATATCGCCTACTACCAGAGCGCTCTGTCGTCACTCTGGTGAACATGAGCCCGACTCTACTATGGGAGTCCTAAATTTTGCCTACCCTAAATTTTTATTCATCTAGGACAGGGGGTACAGGCTCGGGACCATCGCTTAACCTCCCATCCGAAGGACGGCGTGCTTAAGTTTATTTTACCTCCCAGATAAAATAAACTAAGGGCCTCGGCCGGGTTTCGAACCCACGACCTTGAGCTCAGAAGGCAAGCACGCATACCACTAAGCTACCGGCGCCCTAGATATAATCTTTAAAGAAATTATGGACTTATTATTTTCAAATCTAGGTAAGATAAGAAGGAGATACAGCGCTACCGGGGAAGGGATAAGAGCATTGAATGCTTAGGTCCTTAAAGTGAATATAACGCGAAAGTGAATATAACTATGTTTTACGAATGAAACACTCACATGTTCGTTCACATTACGAATACAATATATATTTCACGAGAATATGCAGTGCTTCACCAAAAGGGCCGACGGGTGGGTATCAAATGTATTCCATCTGGAACATGATATGAAAATAACAAATCGTACAGGACAGGAGTACTGGTAATTCTCTCGACACAAACCAAATGAAAACCTGTCTCTGCCAGGTTTATGATGAACATTTGACGGTGGACAAAACCCAACAGAACAGTCGGAGAACAGAACCTGCACCGATTCAAAAGTGGGGACAAATCACATGAATCCAAAAGTTACAAATATCAATTAAGCACATAAATTAACATTCTATGTTGCACTGGATGAGTGAAAAAACACGGGGGAGACTCTGGGTTCAAATCTCGAGGCGGCAGGTAAACATTTCCATTTTAATTATTAAATTTACAGTGAAATTATCGATGAACTAGCAAGGTCAGGAGGGGATAGAGTACCCCATAGGACAGAAACCCTTCTGCGGGATCTGTAAGAGCATCGCAATTGCGGCAATAAATAGTTGGCTGACCAAGAAAGACATCCAGTTTTGGAGAGGGGTTCCTAAGCAAAGACCTCAGAGAACAGAAGTCAAGAGGTAGCGAATATGAGATGAATGAACTATGCAGGAGGGCACCGATAGCTCAGTGGTATGCGTGCTTGACTTCTGAGCTCAAGAATGTGGGTTCGTAACCCGACCGAGGCCCTTAGTTTATTTTATCTGGGAGGTAAAATAAACTTAAGCACGCCGTCCTTCGGATGGGACGTTAAGCGATGGTCCCGAGTGTATACGATGTCAGGTACTCGTTAAAGACCTCTGCCCTAGGTGAATAAAAATTTAGGACTTCTACAGTAGAGTCGGGTTCATGTCCACCAGTGACGAAAGAGCGCTCTGGTAGTAGGCGATATGACCTCGTAGTTAAAGCCCGGGCATGAGTCATAAAACCTAACCTAATCCTGAACTATGACAGGACACTGTCATATGAAGAACACCTACACAATAAGGGCATCGCTGGAAACCCTCTATGCAGGAAATGTGGCAAAAATGAGACTCCAGTTCATATTCTAATACAGTGCAAGACTCTAGAAAGCAAGAGGTTTTAATGCTTCGGATCTGCCATTAGAGAACCGAATGGAGGGAATCTGCAGCAGAATTCGGGACTGAGTAAAGAGGGGGGGTTAGGGTTAGGGTTTATGACTCATGCCCGGGCTTTAACTACGAGGTCATATCGCCTACTACCAGAGCGCTCTTTCGTCACTCTGGTGGACATGAGATCGACTCTACTGTGGGAGTCCTAAATTTTGCCTACCCTAAATTTTTTATTCACCTAGGATAGGGGTCCTTAATGAGTACCTGACATCGTACAGGCTCGGGACCATAGCTTAACGTCCCTTCCGAAGGACGGCGTGTTTAACTTTATTTTACCTCCCAGATAAAATAAACTAAGGGCCTCGGTCGGGTTTCGAACCCACGTTCTTGAGCTCAGAAGGCAAGCACGCATACCACTATGCTACCGGCGCCCTCAAAAAGTAAAGTAACAGAAGGCCTTAAGTAAAGATACAGACAGGGCTATGGTAGGAACCAACACACTCAGGGAACACAATGAAAGGCTCAAATAAAAAAACTGGGATGCGAACCCACTAGACAAGCATACTTCCTCTGTATTACCGGCGTCCCTAATAGTTCAGTCGACCAATAAATTACTAATCTAGGCCCATAATAAACCTGCAAGGGTAACTTGATTAACAGGATACAGAATTTAATTAACAGTTAACATAAAATTAATTAACAATAGACACACACTTAATTAAGAGTAAACAGAATCATCTTAAATGACCAGAAAGGGCTTATTTGCCAATTGATAGAGAAATTAGCGAATTACCAGAATTATATTTTACCTAGCTGTACGAAATATAGAGAAAGTTATGTGATCGGTGACTCAACTTCGAATTTATGATGGGTTACATAACTTCTGTGTGTCTGAATCTATAGTTTTTCAGCCAAATCGACCGAATGGAAGGAGAGGTTAGCGATGTAGCTTAACATGAAAACTTTAATAAATGCAGATAGAATGAATATATCGACACAAAATTTTATATGTGTGTCCACAACCCCCTAGCGACAAAACATACAGTTTTTCAGCCAAATCGACACAATGGAAGGGGGGATTAGCGATGTAGCTTAACATGAAAACTTTAATAAATGCAGATAGAATGAATGTATCGACACGAAATTTTATATGTGTGTCCACAACCCCCTAGCGACAAAAAATACAGTTTTTCAGCCAAATCGACCGAATGGAAGGGGGGATTAGGGATGTGGCTTAACATAAAAACTTTAATAAATGCAGATAGAATGAATATATCGACACAAAATTGTATATGTGTGACCACAACCCGCTGGCGACAAACCTATAGTTTTTCAGCCAAATCGACAGAATGGAAGGGGGGATTAGGGATGTGGCTTAACATAAAAACTTTAATAAATGCAGATAGAAGGAATATATCGACACAAAATTTTATATGTGTGACCAAAGCCCCATACAGACAACACCTATCGATGTTCAGCCAAATCGGTCAAAGATGATAATGAATGTATCGACATGAAATTTTGTATTTAATGTCAACACCCCAACGAGAACGTAACCTGTAAAATTTGAAATATCGGCTAAATGGGAAGGGGGCTCAATTCAAAAACCCTAATAACTGTCAATGTAATGAATTTATCGACACAAAATTTAATATAAAAATTTTGGAGCTCCTACGTAGGTAAAGTGTTGAATGTTAGCGCAAACGGTTTTATTCTGTTTTTAATTAAATAAATCGGGGTGAGACATTTGAAAAAT
This sequence comes from Aradus depressus, assembly GCA_963662175.1. Lineage (NCBI taxonomy): Eukaryota > Metazoa > Arthropoda > Insecta > Hemiptera > Aradidae > Aradus > Aradus depressus. The sequence continues at coordinate 19,662,070 of OY759222.1, read as the reverse complement.
AAATGTGTTGTGAACAAGAAACATTTTCAAAGACTATATTTCAGATAACGTTATTTTTTTTTAGTTCCCAGCTGAACAAAGTACAGGAGAAGTGATGTAACCGGTCAATAATTCGATGCGGAGTTTTCAACGAAAGGTCAACTGTTGAATATTAGCGCAAACGGTCAACTGGGAGGGGGAGCGAGAAATTAATTAATTGATTCGTTCTGGGGAAGTACATTGCCGGTGATTCTACGACTTTTTATTATCTATAAGTGCACTTAATGAGAGCTATAGTAAGTGCACTTAATGAGAGATATCTGTAGCGTTAAAAAAAAAAAAAAAAAAAAAAACTGCATTAGAAAACAAGAAAATTGCTCAATTGTTTTAAAAGTGATTTCTTTCAATAATGCATGGTAACACAATTCACAAATTTTTGCATGAAATCTGGAATTTTTTCTGGAGATTCAGTATGGAAGATATTTAGTCTGAGAAAAAAAAAGTATTCAAATAAAAACATGAGAAAAATTAATTTCTGTTTTGAGCGTCAAAATAAATAATTAGTAATAATTAGTAATAATTAGTAATAAATAATAAGTATGTTTTTTTGCTTCTTCTCATATCCGAAGGATAAAGGCATTTTTATGATCTCTTCTGAGAGGCAATCATTTTTTGGTTTTGTATATGAAAATGATCTTTAGGAAGAAGAACAACTCAAACTGTTCATGTGAAGCCATCGAAACTGCAGAATATAGGCCAGGCTGGAGTTGATTCGCGGAACTGGATCATACCTGGAACTGGTCCTGCGGTAGCTGGTGACGGAGACAGGCTACACAGTAGGGTGTATCGAAATTTTTTAAATTTGATGGCCCTACGAAAAATTGAAAGTATTTGACATGTAAACAATAACAGAATATCAAACAAACTATTGTCGATGCATTAGGGGGTCCCACAGTCGTCTCAATAACACGATTTTCACGCTTTTTCGAGTAAATGGTATATTAAGAACTGAAATTTTTTTTAGATTTTGTTGTTATTTTTCTGTCAAATTCCAATTCCAAGTCGTCCCCCACATAATTACAAGTAATATCATCATAAAAAATTATTTCAAGTATTTAGAAGTTAACCAAGGTATATTAATTATAGACAAAATGACATACGAGAAATGAAAATTATTCAAAATGCTACCATTGCGTCACATTTTAATGCGGATAACTTTAGTATTTTAAAATTTGATGAAAATTAGTGTAAATTCTTTATATAAATGAAATTGAAATTTAAAAAAGTGTGCAATTTAATCTATATAGGACAACATTGAAAAAGGAGTAATGACTCCTAATAACTCTGTATAATTAGTAGCTTCAAAATTTAGTTTGGGTACTCGGAAAACTCGGTTGTCAGAGTCCGGTGATTTTCAGCAGATCAAGATTATTTCCAACGCATCAATCCGCATTAAAATCTGACGCAATGGTAGCATTTTGAATAATTTTTATTTCTCGTCTGTCATTTTGTCTATAATTAATATTCCTTGGTTAACTTCTAAGTACTTGAAATAATGTATTTTTATGATGATATTACTTGTAATTAAGTGGGGCACGACTTGGAATTGGAATTTGACAGAAAAATAACAATAAAATCGAAAAAAATTTCAGTTCTTAATATACTACTCGAAAAAGCGTGAAAATCGTGTTTTTAAGACGAATGTGGGACCCCCTAAAGCATCGACAATAGTTTGTTTGATATTCTGTTATTGTTTACATGTCAAATACTTTCAATTTTTCGTAGGGCAATCAAATTAAAAAAATTTCGATACACCCTACTACACAGTGTTCAGCCATTTTGTCAGCTCCTGGCGAGAACAGAAAAAGCACCCAGCTCGTCACAACCTCACTTCAGCACTACTCAGATCCCAAGGTCTCTCTACAAAGACGGATGGGTGATGTTGCAGACTGCAGATTGTGCAAGGTGCATCCGAAAACAATAACTAAGGATATTAAAATCTCCTTGAAATATATGCGTTTCAGGTTGAAACAAGCACTTTTTGTTACGTGTCGTCTGAGTGTCTATCACATAAATCCTTGACACATGCCTAACTCGAGCACCATTGAATTAGGGATGTGTACCGAGAAAAACATATCTATATTTTAAATTAAGAAAATACAGCATCGATTTGCGATAATATCTGACCACAATCTATGTATCGATTTATTGATTGGCTTAAATTTATTTTTAATTTCTCAGCTATACTATATATATATACATATTTCAAGGAATTTCATGTATTCCAACACCCTGATTCCAAAACGAAAAACAAAAGTCTATGTGACTGTAAAAATGTGAATTCTTGATAGAATGGATGTATCGATGTGAAATTTCACATTTAAAGTCAAAACTCCATGAGAACAATTCCTGATAATTCTCCCAGACTTTTGTTGAGAGCGCAAAAAAAAAAAAAAAAAAAATTGCCATTATATATGAAAATGCTCAACTCATCAAGTAGATTTTACGATGACGCCTAATGTATCGCTGGCGAAACAATTTTTCACTTTGATCAGTATAGACTTCTAGCATGGCTTAACGTCCCAACCGAAGGATAGAGTGCTCATGGTTTTTTTTTACCTCCCAGACAAAAAAACCTAAGAGATTTGGCCGGGTTTCGAAAACGTGGTATTGAGCTCAATTGGCAAGCACACTCTCAGCTATCGACGCCCGAAAAGAACTCATGGCCGGGCTTTAACTATGTCATTTCGCCTACTCAACCAGAGCGGCCTTTCGTCTGGTGGGCCCGACTCTAGTATGAAATTCCTAAATTTTGCCTACACAAGTTTAGTTCCCTGAAGTAGGAGTCTGTGACCAGTACCTATAATCGCACAGGCTCGGGATCATCGCCTAATATCACAACCAAAGGACGGTGTGCTCAAGGTTTTATATTTATATATATCGGAACAAAAATATCAATGCAATAAATATCAAAAACAAAAATATAGATACTTCGATAAAAACTATATCGATATGATTACTACATCGCGTATCGATACCCCTCTGGCGGGAACCAACCTTGAGCCATCACCTCGCAGTTGTCTCCAAGTTAGCTTTGTTGTTCACATTAGCAAAACGTGTCCTGTCTACAAAAAGTTGTTTCTCTCTAAACATGTTTACGGCGCAATACTGTCATCTGAAAACATTATTTAGACGTCTTAATATTCGTATCATTGAAATTCCAATTTTCAAATCAGTTTATCACGAGGATGAATGTGGAAATTATGTGATGTTGCGAAACAAATGTGTGAATTGAAAACATTCAAAATGATTAGTGAATGGAGTAATTTTCACGTCATCTGAAACAATTTTGTTTCCCGGATTCCCATATGAGATAATTCACAAAATATTTTTTTCAGATTTTATTTCATTAGCTAGACGAAGTATAGGGGAAGTTATTATTCGGTCCGAAACTCGATCCGAAGTTTTCAACGGAATTTCATATTTTCCAACCACGTGATAGAAAAAATTTAAAAAAAGTCTGTTTGTCTCTGTGAACATGATATAACTCCCGATAGAATGAATTTATCGACACGAAATTTTATATGTGTATTTAGAACCTTTGAAGGACGACACCTACTGATTTTCAGCAAAATCAGTCAAAGGAAAGGGAGGAAGCTTAATACAAAAACTCTAATTGACATGAAACCTATTACCCTAATAATTGCCGATATACGTACACATTGATGAACAAGAAAGCAAATGGACAGACGTAAAACCCTTGCAGCCGATGCCTTCTCAATATATTTTTTTATTTCTTAATTTATACAAATTATTATTATTAGTTAGTTAATGTTACTCATGCCCAAGCTTTTACCCTCGAGGTCATATCGCCTACTACCAGAGCGCTCGTCTGCCACGCTCTTTTGTCGCTCTGATAGACATGAGCACGACTCTACTATGGGAGTCCTACAGATAAGTGGGCCACAAGTGAAATAACTCCTAAACGGTTAGAGATATCAAAATTGTGCATAGGACTAAAGTTGTAGCACTCGCCGAGAGCTATAATATGGCGTCCTCGAAAAGACAAAAATGACCCTTTTAATGGCTCAAATAGCCCTTCGAAGGGTGGGGTTACCTTTTGACCCTTAAGTTTCATTACATTTTATTAAAGTAATAAAGAAACAAGGAAGAACTGTGCAAGCAGATTTTTCATACGTCAAGTAGTTCTCGGATAAAAAAAAGTTTAAAGTTGCACGTTTTTCTTATTCTGAAGTTAGTTGGAGTTTAATAACTTCAGAATAAGAAAAACGTGCAACTTTAAACGTTTTTTTTCCGAGAACTACTTGACGTATGAAAAATCTGTTTGCACAGTTCTTCCTTGTTTCTTTAGTACTTTAATAAAATGTAATGAAACTTAAGGGTCAAAAGAGAACCCCGCCCTTCGAAGGGCTGTTTGAGCCATTGAAAGGGTCATTTATGTCTTTTCGAGGACGGCATACTTAGCTCTCGGCGAGTACTACAACTTTAGTCCTATGCATAATTTTGATATCTCTAACCGTTTAGAAGTTATTTCACTTGTGACCCGCTTATCTGGGCCACCCTGTATATGTATAGTAATAATAAATATAATAAATGTACATATATATATATATATATATATATATATATATATATATATATATATATATATATAATCCTAAATGTGATATAACCCTAAATTTTGCCAATATATAACCTACCTACGGAGGTTTTTCGTTTTCAGGATCAAACTTACGAACGTTGAAAACTAAAAATGGAACCTTGTAGTAAGCTGTGTGTGTTTGGCGGTCTGTTCCTCTCTCTAGAGACCAAACATTTTGAGCTATTTTTTTTTTTATTGTTTTTTTAAAACTCTTTTGTGAATCTGGTGGCTCTGGTGGTGGACATGAGCACGACTCTACTATGGGAATACTAAATTTTGCGCCTATATATATATATATATATATATATATATATATATATATATATACGTATATATATATATATATATATATATATATATATATATATATATATATACATATATATATACGTATACGTATATATAGGCAAAATTCTAAGCAAAATTCTAGGCAATCTCTAGAGAGAGGGACCGACCGCCAGATACACACACTGCTCACTACAAGGTTCCGTTTTTGGTTTTCAACGTCCATAAGTTCAATCTTGAAAATGAAGTATTTACTCTCTCTATATTGAGGCAAAATTCAGGATTGGTAAACCAAATACGACATATTCTTAAAATAAATAATATTTTCTACAGGAAGCGTGAAATAGGGGTACAGCATTCCTAAAGAGGCCTATCAAATAGAAATATAACCAAAAATTAATTTTATCCTAAATTAAAAATGCATCAAAAAAAAAAAAACAGTTGACCATTGAGAAATATTTGGAGAACTGGTGGGGGGGGGGGGGGGGGGGGGGGCTATCATTAATTTAGAGGACTGAAACGTCACCAACATAAAACTGCCATTATGGAGGGAAGGGGTAGAGGACAAATATAAATAATATTAGTATATTTGAAGAGTTAAATCAACACCAAGGATAATTGAGCTCACTCTGATCCTCTTTAAAATGGTTTATCATTGATTATCGAATCAATGGGCAAAACACATATAATTACTTTCACATATGGAAAGTTATAGAATTATAAAAAAAAAAGGTTTTGCATATTGTAGGTACTTGCAGGTTTTGGAACCTGAAGATCAATATTTGACCATTTTGTGGGAAATGTCTGTACATTCTTATATCTCCAAAACTAATAGATCAATGTCGATATTTAGTTGAAATGATATTGGTTTGTTGCAGCTGAAATCTATTCAAGCCTTTTGAAATATTGGGATATAATCAGATCGCTGACTTTTAAGAGCAACTAAAAAAAAAAAAAAAATCAAATATTGAAAAATGAATTGTATCGAACAGCTCAAGAGAATTTATTGAATTATATACTAGCAGTAATACCCGGCGTTGCCCGGGGAACTTTGACTTTTCTCCCAATATCTCCTATAAGGCTATTCAGTTCCTCGACACTACATTCATGATGTTATAATTTTCAATTATTCATACGGAATAAGGCTTATAGTCCTTCAACTGTAGTAACGCTAGCTTTGGAGCTAAAACTTATCTATTCAAAAAGATTCCTCATTAATCATTGCAGTGGTTTTTGAGTTACAAAGATTGCGTGGGTGGATGCTGGGATAGACCAGATATTGAGGTACTAATACGCCTATAAGCTTCCACAGACGATGACGAACAAATTTAAAAAAAAATAAACAAATCCATCAAGCCGTTCGTGAGTTATAGCGGTACAACGCACAGACATTTTCAGCTTTATATATATGATTGACTAATTGATCACATTTACTAATGTAGTCAGTCTGACTTCTCACAGAATTTTATTAATTTATGCTAGCAGGCTTTCGATATCCCCCATCAGGAGGGAGCGGGTGAATCAATTTGAAAAACATAATTCAAAATTTTTAAAAGTAAGTGAATAATAAGATAAAATAGTCCAATCAGTAAAAATATAGGTTAGGTCTTATGACTCATGCCCGGGCTTTAACTACGAGGCCATATCGCCTACTACCAAAGCGCTCTTTTGTCACTCTGGTGGACATGAGCCCAACTCTACTATGGGAGTTCTAAATTTTGCCTACCCTAAATTTTTATTCACCTAGGGTGGGAGTCTTTAACGAGCACCAGACATCGTAAGTCTTGGGACCGTCGCTTAACGTCCCATCCGAAGGACGGCGTGCTTAGGTTTATTTTACCTTCCAGATAAAATAAACTAAGGGCCTCGGTCGGGTTCCGAACCCGAGTTCAGAAGACAAGCACGCATACCACTGAGCTACCGGCGCCTTAGTAAAAATATATGATATTAAAAAAAAATATAGTTATCTCAGAAGGGGAACAGGAATAATCTGTCCTCCTATTTTAAATTGTTAATTTTATCATATTTATTTACTCACTATAAAAAAAAAATAATTTTTTTTTTTTATTGTTTTATAAAACTGCCTGATGATAAGAGGAACGTCGAAAGCCGACTAGAATAAAATAAAAAAATTCTGTGAGAGCTCACACTAAATTTTTATTTTGCAATCTGCAATATTACTAAATTTAATATGATTTGTTTGTTTTGACTTATGTTGACTTATGCCCGGGCTTTAACGGCCTACAAAACAGAGCGATTAGAGAAGGTATAGACCCCTGTAGTTCTCTCAATCAGACGCGGTGAAGCAAGGGCGGCAGAGATGATTGGGACGCCTACAGAGGATGGTACTAAATAGAGTACCCAAAAGGGTACTGAAGAGGCACCCAGGAGGACAGAGAAGAAGAGGTTAGGGTTAGGTTTTATGACTCATGCCCGGGCTTTAACTACGAGGTCATATCGCCTACTACCAGAGCGCTCTTTCGTCACTCTGGTGGACATGAGCCCGACTCTACTGTGGGAGTCCTAAATTTTGCCTACCCTAAATTTTTATTCACCTAGGCTAGGGGTCTTTAACGAGTACCTGACATCGTACAGGCTCGGGACCATCGCTTAACGTCCAATCCGAAGGACGGCGTGCTTACGGGTCGGGTTTCGAACCCACGATCTTGAGCTCAGAAGGCAAGCACGCATACCACTGAGCTACCGGCGCCCTCCAGAGAAGAAGAGGAAAGGAAGCTGGAGCAGTTTTACCGTAGAGAAGATATAATAATAAGAGTCGCAAACGATGGAATAGACTCAAGTTTATTCTTGACACAAATAACACAAAAAGCGGAATGACGGTAAAGGTCAACGCACTCATCATTCTTCTTGGGACATTAACGTGGCTGGTGTGTCACTGACCGATAGGGATCCAACCAACGATATGTTTATTGCTAGTATGCTTGAGGGTTCTACTGTAGCTCTTACTGGAAACAAATGGAATTAAATTTGAAACTCAGACCTAATTTGTATTTAGAGTTGCTTGGATCCCATTCTCCAGTCAAATTAATATTTAAGTTGTATTATCGACGATCAAAATTAGACATGACCAGGGGCATAGCCAGGATTTTGAGAAGGGGGAGGGGGCAAAGTTAGCCTACGAGGGTGGGGGTATAGACTCCCGGGTGCACAGCCCGCAGTTTCCGTGGTTAGCGTTGCAGACTTTTTGTTATTAACTTGGGAGACTCGGACCTCTAGAAGCTCCCCCTGAGGTAACCACTGACTGTAATACTTAAGTTGACTTTACATGAGCAGCAAATGCACGCTGTGGTTTCTGTGCTTTTAGAATTAAATGACACATCCATTTGCTGATGCTGCACTTTTCATTTTTACTGTGCATGTAAAATCAGCTTTAAGAGTATAAAGTATAACATGAAAATGAAATTATCGAATTCATATATATTTAAATAAATGTAATATGACTTATTTTGTAGAATGTACATGTCATGTACATTTATGTAACAGCTGATTGCTGATTTAGGAATCAGACGCACGGGAAATTTGAAGATCCTATTGGTAACTTGCAAGCAATCCATTTTTAATAAAAACTATTTTTTTAGTTTATTTAACTTTTATCATGGTTTTTTGCTCTGACCAGGGGGGGAGCACGCGCCTCCCCTGGCTACGCCCCTGGACATGACACAAAAAAGGAACTGTTACACTTACTTACTGAGGCCGCTATGGACATACGGATCACAGATATATGGTTCAACAAAAATATCCAACATCAAACGAATTCAGGCGTTTCAATCAAAAACCCTCAGACTGATAATACAGTGCCCACCATACATAAACAATAGAACACTCCATAACGATCTCATGATACAAACAGTACTCCAAACAATACAAACTACTTACATTCGTTTTTTTAGAAAACACAAATCCGTACATTATCTTCACAACACTTACCACATAAAAAATTGTATTATATTGCTTTTATTGAAAAATAAAAAAGCACTGTCACAGGCTTTTTTTCTAACAAATATATTAGTTTTTCTAATAAATTCGATTTTGAGTTTTCAACCTCTTGATTCCATAAATGATAAAAAAAAATGTTGTCTGTGAATACGTTAAGTCCCGATAGAATGAATGTATTGATAATAAATTTTATATGTGTATCCAGAAACCCAGAAAAACGACACCTTCTGATTTTCAGCAAAATCGACCAAGGTGAAGGGGGTATTAGGAGACATAACACAAAAACTCCAATAACTGCCATTATGATTAAGTCATTGATATGAAATTTCATAAGTAGATTCCAAGCCCTATAAAGACGACACCTATTAAATTTCAGCGGAATCATTCAAAGGGAAGGGGGGGGGGGGGGGTTAGAGGGGGGTTCAGCATTAAAATCCTCATAATTGCCGAAGTAGTGAATGTATTGACACAATAAAATGAAGATTCAGAAGCCACTATGTTGGTGAAATAATGCATTTCAGCCCAAAGGGTCGTTAGGCATTAAAGGGATACGTTGTCGCTCTCCCTTCATTATTTCTTGATGGGGAAGTACATACAATAATATCGTCTAGGGGTCTCTGGCAAACTGCACAAAAAAAATTGTCTTAGTGAAAATAATGTTGTAAATCATATATTCTCAATGAAAGGATATTTCATTTACAGAGTAGAACCAATTCCTTTCAGAACAAAAAGAGGGCGCCGGTAGCTCAGTGGTATGCGTGCTTGTCTTCTGAGCTCAAGATTGGGGGTTCGAAACCCGATCGAGGCCATTAGTTTATTTTATCTAGGAGGTCAAATAAACTTAAGCACGCCGTCCTTCGGATGGAACGTTAAGCGATGGTCCCGAGCCTTTACGATGTCAGGTACTCGTTAAAGACCCCTACCCTAGGTTAATAAAAATTTAGGGTAGGCAAAATTTAGGACTCCCACAGTAGAGTCGGGCTCATGTCCACGAGAGTGACGAAAGAGCGCTCTGGTAGTAGGCGATATTACCTCATATTTATAGCCCGGGCATGAGTCATAAAACCTAACCTAACCTTTCAGAACAAATAAAACATTTGTTGTACTTTTTAATATTCTGCGTGAAGCTTCATGCTGGAAGGGCTTTAGACCCAGGAACACTTTCAAGAGATGTTTTCAGGGATGAATATAATCCTTTACGTGACTAGCTTTTTTAAAAAATGATTAAGCCCAGTGTCAGTTATCTAGCAAAAATGTTTTATGTGAATTAAATTATACATATATACGTTCAATTTTTTTAGTAATTTAGTTAGTTATTATGACTCGCCCGGGCTTTAACTACAAAGTCATATCACCTACTACCAGAGCGCTCTTTCGTCACTCAGGTGGAGATGAGCCAGACTCTACTATGAGAGTTCTAAATTTTCCCTATTCTAATTTTTTATTCACCTAGGGTAGGGGTCTTTAACGAGTACCAGACATCGTAAAGGCTTGGGACCGTCGCTTATCGTCCCATCCGAAGGACGGCGTGCTCAAACGGGCCTACTTGAGAAATTTATGGTGCAGCACAACTTCTAAGTTCAAGAAGAGACACGAACAACTCTGAGGGCGTCGGTATCTCAGAGGTAGTACGCTTGCCTCCTAAACTCAAGATCGCGCGTTCAAAACCCGTCAAGGTTTTTTATTTAAGAAGAGAAGAATGCTTAAGCACGCCGTCCTTTGTATGCGATGTTAAGCGATGGCCCCGAGTCTCTACGATGTCAGGTACTCGTTAAAAACTCACACCCCAGGTGAATAAAAATTTCATTGTATTCTCTCATTGTAGAGTGGGGTTTATGTCCCATCAGAGCGACGAAAGAGCGCTCTGTTAGTGGGCGATATGACCTCGTAATTAAAGTCCGGGCATGAGTCAAATTAACGAACACCTCTACTATATCGCCTGCTACATTGTCCTTTTTCTGTTACGTACGTCATTATCTCTAATTACTCTGTATTAACATGTGTAAATACTAAGTATTATTTTCATAGTAGGATAAACAAGTTTTATAGCAGGTAATAAAAGAGTTTTAAAAAAACATAATTATTTGAGTTAATGATCACGTAAGGAGGCATGGGCATACCTTTGCAGAGCTGCATTCGATGCAAGATCTCGTGCACACAGTAGTACGGTAGTACCGTATCCTATATTTTAATTTACCACCTCTATTAAGTATAGGCAAAGGTATGTAATACATCAGAAATTCCATGTTAAGTTTTCTCCGCATGTTTTCCAATCCCTACCAATAATAGAAAAAATATATTCTTGACTGCATGCGTCTCTGAATTACCGGCATCAACACGAAACAACGACGTGTTCGCTTTCAAACAATAATTTACCATTTTAATCAATAATTTACTTACATAGGACCACTGAATCCTTGTACTGAATTTCATTACATCGGCAGTTGAAATTAAATGAAAAATAATATTTATTCTTGGATGTACCCTAAGAATAATAACATAAGGAATAAATAAAATAATATAAGCACCAACCGATAGAGACAGAATAAATAAAATAATACAAGTACCAACCAATAGAGACAGAATAAATAAAATAATACAAGTATCAACCAATAGAGACAGAATAAATAAAATAATACAAGTACCAACCAATAGAGACAGAATAAATAAAATAATACAAGTACCAACCAATAGAGACAGAATAAATAAATAAAAAAGTGGCCTCTAAAAATTAATTAAAGAAACATTAAATGTTAATGGCAGACAATGATTAAAACAATGAAAATAAAGTAATAAAAAAGAAAAACGAAAAATGGCAAATTTTTGAAAAAAGAACATAAGAATAATAATGTAAACAATAATAACAATAATGAGTTACATATGAATTATAAACAAAATAAGAGGTCCAAGAGAAAAATATATATGTATAGGTTAGGTTTTGACTCTGAATACTCATGCCAGGCTTTAACTATGAGGCCATATCGCCTACTACCAGAGCGCTCTTTCGTCACTCTGGTGGACTTGAGCCCGACTCTACTGTGGGAGTCCTAAATTTTGCCTACCCTAAATTTTTATTCACCTGGGGCAGCCGTCTTTAACGAGTACCTGACAACGTATAGGCTCGGCAACCATCGCTTAACGTCCCATCCGAATGACGGCGTGTTTAAGTTTATTTTACCTCGCAGATTAAAATAAACTAAGGGCCTCGGTTGGGTTTCGAACCCACATTCTTGAGCTCAGAAGGCAAGCACGCATACCACTGAGCTACCGGCGGCCTTAATATATGTATATTAAACGACGGTAACGTATGAGGAATGTGTTAACAAGTGTTAACCAGAGCGAGAAAAGTTGAACACCCGGCGACTTTACAAGCTACTGGCTGGCGAGTTTGTTGCCTGGATAATAAACTCGCTGTAATAAGAAAAAAGCTGTGCGATAAGCAAAAGAAATAATGTTTGTGACATAAGTCCTTTAAACTTTTTATTTTGGCCTTAAGTAGTTTTTCGTTTTCTTCCAACAAAAGGCCAACTCTTCTTAGTTGTTCTAATAGTTTCTTAAATTCAGTATCTCTCAAATTTTTATTTAAATAATCTGAGGATTCAGAATTCTCTGTGTAAGTCAACTATTAATATCTAGCCAAAATGGTCGATTGGGTTTGGACATAAAGTTTCATTAGATCTGGGGAAGAACATAACGAGTGATTCAAGGACGACTATCTTATTATATACAATCCCAACAGATTAATAAGCTGAAATGGTTCAACGGTAAATGGTGTTGTTAGCATTTAGGTAAATCGTAAAACAACCATGCTCGCTGATAATAAACAACATTATTCACAGTTTGTTTTTTTTGGGCACAAAATTGGGACGAAGGTAAGACAATAAATTATATTTGTTAAAGATAAGAACAGGACACAATAGGTTCATAAAACGTAGCCATTGTTACACACAAATCATCCCATTGGCTTAAGCACAAAATGAAGGATATATTGTATGCAACAATTTTATTCAGAAAAAAAAAATTGTCGGTGAATCATGAAATTTCGCTTTCCTCTGAAATCAACTCACACGGTTGAAAATTAATAGGTGTCACATAACGACACAAAATTTTATATGGTTGACCAATACCCCATAAGGACAACACCTATCGATGTACATCTTATAATTCCCTATAGTATGAATGTATCGACACAAAATGTTATATGTGTGACCAATATCCCATAAGGACAACACCTATCGATTTATAGCTTGTAACTCCCTATAGAATGAATGTATCGACACAAAATTTTATGTGTGACCAATACCCCATGAGGACAACACCTATCGATTTACAGCTTATAACTGCCGAAATAACGAACCATATAGCGCAAACGGCCGACTGGTTTTGGAAGTTAATTCGTTCTGGGGAAGTACTTTGCAGGTGATTCACTGATAACTCTTTTCTTCTTTGTTGTAGGAATCTTTCAATCATACACCACACACACAATCATCGCAAAAATTGTCAGAACGTCTTCAGAGGATCTTGAAACGTGAAAATCGGTTGGAAACTCTACCTCAGATTATCTCAAGATTAGAATCCTACCTTATAATATTATATAATAAATAAGGAACATCGATTTTTTTAGAGTATTTTGGAGGGAGGAACCAGGAGTCACAGTTATTGAGGATATCTGTATCAAAGAACTGTTTAAGGTCACTGATCCACAAGACTAATCCCTCACGATATCAGACAAGGAAATGTAAACAGCCTAAGTATATATTTATATCGTCAACGTATTTATCAAACAGTCAATAACGTAATCGCTTACCCATTTTATAGCGATAATATATACAAAAACAGTTTTAAACAATTTTCCTTCAACAAAAAAAATAAAACGCTTTGAATGAGCTCTTCTTTGAGGTGCAACACTTCGGATAATCTTTGTTAATTAATTATTGTGACTCGTGCCCGGGCTTCAACTCATCATATCGCCTACTACCAGAGCGCTGTTTCGACTCTCAGGTGGACATGAGCAAGACTGGGGGCTTTAACGAGTACCTGACCTCATCCGAAGGACGGCGTGCTCATAATTTTTCCACCTCCCAGATATAAAAAAAAAAAACAATGGCCTCGGCCGGGTTTTGAACCCTCGATCTTGAGCTTAATAGGCAAGCACGCTACCTCTGAGCTACCGCGCCATCGACACTTTTTGTGCCACAACATACTTGTTACTCTTTGGAACGCTACAACTATGTTTGCCTTGGTCTTATTTCAAACCGGAATTGCAAATTAAAAAAAGAACATTTTTAGTAAGAGCCAATTTTTGATAGATACAGCTGGCAAATATCTTGCAAACCGGAACTTCTATTTTAAAAAAACCATTTTTTTACATGAAATGTTCTCATGTTCTATTCGTATTGTTTGAAATTTTGTTTACTTTCTTATACTAAGAGAAGTATTATAATTGTGCGAAAATCCGAAATCGAGTTTTCTACAGATTTTTAGGTTTAAAAATTCCTTAAATACGTTGTGACTATTTTCGCGATAATCTCTGCCTCTATGTGAACTTAGTGAGCTCTCAGAAACGATTTAACTTGAAATTTGAAATAAAATTGTCACCTTAGGACTTATTAAATTTACTTGGGGGCCTAAAAAGATGCAGCTTATATTTATATTAGGCTTAATCAAAAATGTATTTAAATACAATTGTAGAGAAAACTGAAAGTCACATTTTATAGTTAGCAAGGACGCCGTTGGAAAATTGGAACATGAGATTTTGTTTAACCCTCTCATCATATATTATATGAATCCTCTCAGTTTCTGGTATCATATATTATATGAATCCTCTCAGTTTCTGATATCATATATTATATGAATCCTCTCAGTTTCTGGTATCATATATTATATGAATCCTCTCAGTTTCTGGTATCATATATTATATGAATCCTCTCAGGTTCTGGTGTCATATATTATATGAGTCCTCTCAGTTTCTGGTATCATATAATATATGATATCACCAGAAACTGAGAGGGTTAAACCAAAATCTCATGTTCCAATTTTCCAGCATATCACAATACTTTCTCCATAGTAAGGAAGGTAAAACCTTTGAGTTTATCCAAAAAAAAAAAAAAATATCTCCCCTGCTCCAGTTAAATTTTTAATGTGATAAAAATCTATTCCTTGCAGAAATTGAAAAAAAAAAAAAAACTTTTTGTGAGAACCCCCCGTGTCACCTTTGGGTGGAGATTAAAAAAAAAGTATTTAATCTTCGTTTAAAAGTAAAGCCCCCAAAAGGTCAAACTCATTTTTCTCCAGGAAAATATTATCCTGCATGAATTAAATTTGTCAAAAGTTCTTTTTGTGGACGAGCTAGGAATTAGGAGTTGAGGTTTTCCAATACATTGATGACTTAGAAGATGTATAGAGAAAGAAAAAGACATCAATGTACTTCCCCAGAACAAATTAATCAATTAAGTTGTCGCTCTCCCGCTAAAGCCAATCTACTGTTTGAGCTTACAGATGGTACACAGATGGCTCTCAATCCTCATACTAAATGTGCCGATACATTGCAATGGCAGTTTTTGTGTTAAGCCTTCTCTCTAATCCCCTCTTCCCTTTGGCGGATTTGGCTAGTTAGTTATTATGGACTCATGGCCGAGCTTTACTATGAGCCCGACTCTACTGTGGGAAATTTTGCCAATCCTAAATTTTTATTCACTTAGGGCTAGGGTTCAATCGATACCACAAAGTATCGATACTTTCACTCATGAGTAGTATCTAATACAACTTTCGATACTACTCACGTATCGAAAAAGAGTATCGATACCTGCTTGTATCGATTTACTCGAGTACTTCGTTATAATTAATTTTAAACCATGTAATATATATATATATATTTATATTATATATATATTATAGGTTAGGTTAGGTTTTATGACACATGCCCGGGCTTTAACTACGAGGTCATATCGCCTACTACCAGAGCGCTCTTTCGTGGACATGAGCCCGACTCTACTGTGGGAGTCCTAAATTTTGCCTACCCTAAATTTTTATTCACCTGGGGCAGCCGTCTTTAACGAGTACCTGACAACGTATAGGCTCGGGACCATCGCTTAACGTCCCATCCGAAGGACGGCGTGCTTAAGTTTATTTTACCTCCCAGATAAAATAAACTAAGGGCCTCGGTCGGGTTACGAACCCTCGTTCTTGAGCTCAGCAGTCAAGCACGCATACCACTGAGCTACCGGCGCCCTCTATATATATAGAGGGCGCCGGTAGCTCAGTGGTATGCGTGCTTGACTTCTGAGCTCAAGAACGTGGGTTCGTAACCCGACCGAGGCTCTATATATAAAATATATATATATATATATATATATATATATATATATATATATATATATATATATATATATATATTACTATTATTATATAGGTACATATATATATATATATATACCTATATAATAATAATAATAAAAAACACAATAACATTTGAAAGGTATAAAGGAGAAATTGAAGTGAGCATAAGAAACAAATAAATCAAATCGAATAAGATAAAATTATATTATTAAAAACATACTGAAAATAAAAAAAAGAATTAGAAAATAAACATACAATTTATTTTAACTAAGGATATAAAACTACTGGAGATTATTTGTATTCCTACAATATTCCACTTTTTTTAGTCGCTGAGATCGAAACGTTCTTAATGGAATAAATCCACACTTTCGCCGTAGGACGAGGCATTATAAATTGTAATTGACAAAATGAAATGTAAAAATAATATAAAATGCTGAAATCGTAATTACGTTCACGGTTCTGTTCAAAATCGAACAAACGTATACCTTCATAAACCATTTATTGTAAATAAGGTAAGAAAAAAGGACGCATCACACAAACTGCGTGATCACATCACTCATGAGGTTATCACCATCGATATATACGAGTATCATTTGTCCGTGGACCGGAATTTGAGTTCAGTATTTTATTGCAACAACAAATAAAAGAAAATTGTAAGTTAAACGGTGAACGATTTTGATGAATTGAAAAATTTATATAGTTTTTTTTAATTGTTGAAATTTGAAACGAGTACTTTGAATCGATACAAGTAATATCTATTCGATACCTACTTGGTTTTGATACCAAACGTAATTGTATCGGATAAATGTATCGATACTTTACTAGTATCGATAGATCCCTACCTAGGGCAGGGGTCTTTTAACCTTACCTCCCAGATAAAATAAAGTAAGGGCCTCAGCCGGGTTTCAAACTCACGATCTTGAGCTCAGAAGGCAAGCACGCATACCACTGAGCCACTCGGCACCCTCGATACACATATGATATTTTGTGTCGATCTATTCATTCAAACCATGTTCACAGGCATATAGGGAATTTTTATTTCCTACCATAAAGTTTTATTCACCTAGGATAGGGGGTCTTTATCGAGTGCCTGACATCCAAAGAACGGCGTGCTTAAATTTTTTTTTTACCTGCCAGATAAAAATAAACGAGACGACCGAGTTTCGAACCCACGATCTTCAGCTCAGTAAGCTAGCACGCATACCACTGAACTACCGGCGCCCTCTTTATTTACAGTATTCTTTAATCCATATTTTCGACAAATATTACAGAGAGCATGCCAGAGAAGCCTAAAATACACTTTGTATTAATTTACACATATAGATACTTCTTGTAAATAAACTCTAAATAATACATAAAAAAATGAACCATTTATAATAAATAAATCCATTTCCCATAAATAATCAGATCCGAGAAGGTTTTCTTGAATATCTTAAGATGCCTTCACGTACACGGAACGAAAAGTTCATGAATAATTCAATACCTATAGCAATAATTATGAGAGGGGCACATCCATAATTGATGCTTATAGTTTCAGAGGCCCAAGGTTTATCGAAAATGTCTGTCTAGGTGAGTATTCAAAGCGTTATCTCCTTCTGATAAGAACAAGTGTTATTTTTTTCACGTTTATTATGAAATTTCCAACTTTGAACATAACACCACAGAAAGGAATTGTGAACAAAAACATTAAGGCGTAGTCAAGGTCCACGCCGTAGATTTTCCGTGAAGACGTCAGGACAAAATCATTTTTCTTTTTCTTTTTGATGCTGCCATAGCTCTTGCATTTGCTCGGCACTAGACTTTTTAGGTTTTTAAAATACCTTTTGATGCGAGCATTCCTCTGATTTGCGTTTTCTATAATTCCGCGCATATTTACGATTCATTAGAGACATCTTTAATTTGTTTGCAATTTTCAATTTAATACAGATTTTTACATATATTTCGGCGAATATTTTTATTGCTTCACCTTTAGTCCTAGTAGTGCTGCTCCTCAAGCTCTTTACAATGACACCCGAATCAACGTCCTATCTAAACGCGTTATCACGCTACACTAAGTTCTAATTTTACACAACGCTATTTCGCAACAATCATCCGCCGACGCCCACACTAGCCCGATAACGTCACAGGCAAAACAAACACTGCACAACAAACACGTACAGACATGCTCTATCCATTGTGACTTCAACCGTTGTTATCGCATTATTAGTCTCGTAGTTATTATCGATTGAAGTCTGACGGTATTTTGTAACACAAGAAAGTTAGACCGGATATCTGTGCTTAACGAGCGAATAGACGTTTTCACGTCAAAATTAAAAAAATATCACTTGAGTGTCTTGGATGAAGCAGCTGGATAGTAACAACTCCATCTCAGGCAAGAGGTCACGCGGCCATCGACGATTCAATAAAACCATTTTAAAAACGTGCAATAAAAAACCCAAAACATGTAAAAATGTTCAACAAAAAATAAAATACTGCCATTAACTGTTCTTCTGCGAAAAAAACAAAAAAAAAAAAATTGGATCTAATTTGTAAATTAAATAACACTTTTTTCAGCATAAAATTGGGTAGGGTTTAAAAATAAATCTATAAAATAAAACATTTAAAGGAATTTATTTATACAATTTATAGAAAATATTTACGGAAAACACAATTTTTTTTTTTTCTTTCACATAAACATGACGTGCAGAACACAGTCTTTCCATCGAACTTAAGTTGACGATAATTAATAATCCAACTTTTTACTTTGGAAAAATAACTCGATCCTACTTTAGGTATCATTGTATTTCTTTTTAGAACGAATGTATTCAAACGTAACAATAAAGATAAAGTAAGACTGAGTGTAGCACAAAGTGGAAACTTGAAAATCGTAGTAAGAATTTCCCAGAAAAGGGACCTTATTCAGTGGGTTCAAAACAGCCACGTAATATGAAACGTTCCTTTAGATTTAAGGTTTTATGACTCATGCCCGGGCTTTAACTACGAGGTCATATCGCCTACTACCAGAGCGCTCTTTCATTGCTCTGGTGGACATGAGCCCGACTCAACTCTGGGAGTCCTAAATTTTGCCGAATTAATCAATTAGCTTTTAATAGAAATAAAAGACGTTGTCTTCCCACTGTTTTATTTATACCAGAACCGGTTTTCGACGCAACAGCGTCATCATCAGTAGTTCATCCACCCACATAACCCAGTTATCTTCCAACCGCTGTGCTGTGTGGGTGGATGAACCACTGATGATGACGCTGTTGCGTCGAAAACCGGTTCTGGTATAAATAAAACAGTGGGAAGACAACGTCTTTTATTTTTATTAGAAATCTAGTCCCACAACATCTTTCTACCACATATGGACAATTAGCTTTTCGTTTTCCTCCAAAACCAGTCGTTAATACAGTTTACTTATATAAGAACTTCTGAATCCTCGTACTCAATTTCATGTCGATACATTCATTACAACGGCAGTTATTAGGGGTTTTTGAGTTGAGACCCCTCTGATACCCCTTTTCTCTTCGGCCGATTTCGCTGAAAATTGACACGTGTTGTCATTCTGGGATTTTCAATTTATATATAACACATTGTGTCGTTACATTCATTACATCGGCAGTTATTAGGGTTTTTTGAATTGAGTCCCCTCTGATTGCCCTTTTCTCTTCGGCCGATTTCGCTGAAAATTGACACGTGTCATCATTATGGGATTTTTAATTTATATATAACACATCGTGTCGTTACATTCATTACATCGGCAGTTATCGTGTTAAGCCTCCCCTCCTAATCCCCTCTTTCCCTTTCGCCGGCTGATCCGTGATCATAAACCCGTTCCACATCTGAGATCTGATCAGATGATCTTTTCTATTGCATTTCTTCGTATTGGATCCAATTCCTTATTCAAATAACAGAGAGCGCTCACTAAACAGAAGGTTTGAATAGCATCTAACGAGCGGTATCAGACGAGGTAAATATCGTTGGTGAATCCCCGGTAATGAACTTCCCCAGTTGAAAATCAATAGGCGTCATACTCAGGGACTTCTGAATCACTAAATTGTGGTCGATTTGACTGAAAATCAATAGGTGTCGTCATTGTCGATATGTTCATTCATTAGAGAGTACTTACAGACACACACACTCACATATACACATAGACAGATAATGTGTGCAGAAGATCACGGGTTCAAACGCGGCTGGTGCCCTTAGGTTTTTAATCTGGAAAGTAACAAAGCCTTCAGCATGCTGTCCTTCGGCGAGGAAGCTAATAGTGGTCCCCTGTCTACCTGGCAAAATGATTACTTACCTCTAAAACCAATCTATCGAATTTCATACTAAATAATTTATATATTGTAACGGTCAGTAATTAGGAACATAAATACACATTTAAAAAATATAAAACATTAATAATTTTAATTAATCGAGAAGGCTGGAATATAAAAAGTGAGAAAAGACAGCTGGGCTATTGGTTGTTGGTGTCTTGATGTTGTATGTTGTCTGTCGCCTGCTCGTCTGTCCCCGATTATATCTGCCTGCCGGTCTGTCCTCAAGTGTATCTGCCTGTCTGTCTATCCTCGAGTAAGAAGAAAGAAGAAAAGAAGGAAGAGGATACCTTCGAAAGAAGAATAAACAACTCAAAACCTTTCTATCAAGCAACATCCAACCCATCACCTCAAGTAATCATTTTAACTCCTATATAATTTAATAATTCCAATAACATACACCGTTACAAAAAAATAAATTATTATATAAAAAAAAAGTAGTATTTTTTTTTCAATTTTTTAAAAAGAATCCCCCAACTAACGACCATTACAATATATAATATATAATTAAAATTTATATATAACACATTGTGTCTTTACATTCATTGCATCGGCAGTTATTAGGTTTTTTTGTGTTAAGCCCCTCCCTAATCCCCATTGGCCGATTTGGCTGAAAATCAATTGGTGTCATCCACATGGCATTCTGAATACAAATATGATTTTTCGTATCGATATATTCATTCTAACCGTGTTCACAGGCATATATGAATTTTTTTTTTTTTTTTTTGAATCGATGAGGTCGGTTAACATGAAATTCCGGAATTTCTGACCTATTCCATAACCTTCCTTTCGTATGGCCGGGGAAGAAAAAAAAGCTCAGCTTTAATAATGGACAAGAGCGACCTCAAAACTTCGTTTACTTAGGTCAAGATCCTTCTTGAAAAGTATACGACCGCAAATCCTAATAATAATGATGGATAGGACAGACGAGCAACAGATGTGCGCATATCTATAGACCACGAGCGCAAACAAAGTGATAGAGTAAATAAAAGAAGAACCCAAAAAATGTAAACAAATCTGTTTCAGTCTTCTGCGTTCAGCGTTACCAAATGTATTAGTAATATCTTCTTTAGATTTTGCAGCCCAGAAACTGACAAGCGAAAATTATGATAAAGCTGCGTACACTTATGCAGATGCGATGGACAAGTAGCGATTGGCAAACTTGACCCACGGAAATAAATAATGTTAAAACGAAATTACTATAATTTCACACCAAAATGTCCAGTGCTCATCCATTGAACGGAAGTTCATACAACTGAACCCAGTACTTGTTCAGTCGAAAGGGGACCACACAAAAGTGCGAATGTCACATTGCTGTCCTAATGTATTTTTCCGAAAATATGTGAAAACTGTATCTATATTATATATTTCTTTCTTGACAATTTTAGTTCAAAATTAACGGAAACTTATTTTATCTTTACATGTGGTGTCTAATGAGCTAAGGATCGCGATTTGGAAATCTAGACGGGACTCTTAGTTGTTTTAACTGGGAAGTGAAAAAAAATATCTTGAGCACGTCGTCCTTCGAGTTGAATCTTAGGTGATGTTCCCAGGGTTTTTCAAATGTCAGGTACTCGTTGATGAGTCGTATCGTAGGTAAAATTTTGGTATTCCACTGTAGAACTAACCGGAAAGGGATAAGAGCCATAATATGATCATATTATGGTGAGTGAAGATAGATATCATATTATGATGAGCGATGATAGATATCTTATTATGATGAACGATGATAGATATCATATTATGATGAGCGATGATAGATATCATATTATGATGAGCGATGATATATATCATATTATGATGAGCGATGATAGTTAACCGTAAGTAAAAACGATGATAGTTAACCGTAAGTTAAGTACTTAGTTATTTTGACTCTCCCGGGCTTCAGACAGCTTGCTCAAGGTTTTTTCCCTTCCCAGTTACCTCAGCTAAGGGTCTTAACGAGTACCTGACGTCTAACAAGTTCGTCACCATCACTTAAAGTCCGGGCTGAAGGACGACGTGCTCAAGCTTATTCTTCACTTCCCGAGGGGGGTTGTGAGGGGGGCTCTAAGCATGAAGGTAGTGCTAGCTCATTAACGGATGGTCGGATTGTGATGAAATTTCACATGTAGCACTCTTATAAGCCCAAATGAAAAATAGGTTATGAACGTCTCAATAACTATGAATGACAGGGGGGGGGGCTATCTGGGAGGTAAAACGAATGTCTCGAAGAGAAGTCCACCAGAGCTACGAAAGAGGGCTCTGGTGGTTGACGATATAACCTCGTAGTTGAAGCTCTGGTATGAGTCATAATAACTAACAGTTACGTTAAGGTCACTCTCGGTCTGGGAAGGTTAATTAATAATTATAATGAATAGGATGTCAAAAGATGGTCCCGAGCCTAGCCTACTCGTTAAAGACCACTAGATAGAAAGATAAATATCTTCTGAAAAACACATTAGGATAGCAATGTCGGTAGATAGGCAACAACCAAAAGCGATGATAGTCAACCATAGACACATATAGATATACTGGGAGGGTTGTTGTCTCCACCTAGGGACCTGAGCATCCAATGCTCCTATCCTTTCCCAGTTAGCTCTACAGCGGGAGACCGAATTTTTGCCTACCCAGGTTATGTTACATATTATACATCTCATTAACGAGTACCTGACATTCGAAAAGACCTGGAACCATCGCCTAAGGTACCATCCGAAAGAATTCGTCCTCAAGGTTTTTACCTCTCAGATTATATACCGGAGAGCCTCGGCTAGATTTCGAATTTGCGATCTTGAGCTCATTAGATACCACATGTAAAGATAAAATAAGTTTCCGTATGGTTCAAAGTAAAATTGTCAAGAAAGAAATATAGAATATAGTTGGGCTTTGTGGTACCGTTTTTAAATAATTTCTGAAAAAACAAATGGGACAGTAACCAGAAACGATGATAGTCAACCATAGACAGATTTAGATATATTGGGAGGGTTGTTGTGTACACCTAGGGACCTAAGCATCGAACACTCTTATCCCTTCCCTGTTAGCTCTACTACGGGAGACTTAATTTTGCCAACTATCACTTGACTTACCCTCCAAAGGACGGCATGCTCAAGGTTTTTAATTCCCAGATAAAAAAACATAAAGGCCTCGGCTGAGTTTTGAACCCGCGATCTTGAGCACAGTAATCTAACACCGGCGTACAGTGTGAAATTTATTAGTTTTGATTTTCAAAATACGAGCCCCGCTCAATTTTTGATCAATTTGGATGAAACTAGGTGCAAAATATTTGTGAAAGCTGGCTTTTTATCAGATAACTGCGGGTTTCACAATCAAGGTATTATATGCTATATATATTGAATTTGGACCACTTTAGGCCAAAATGACAACATTAGGACCACTTTTGGCTAAAATAAATATTGAATTCGTAATCAGCGACCCAAAAAAACATTTAAGTTGTAAAAATCCGTTAACAAAAACTTGGACAAAAAAATTTAAAATTTTTAAAATTTTCGCGGGGTTTTGGCAGCTGTCAATTGGCATATAATACCTCGATTGTGAAACCCGCAGTTACCTGATAAAAAGTCAGCTTTCACAAATATTTGCAACAACTTTCATCCAAATTGATCAAAAATTAAGCGGGGGCTCGAATTTTGAAAATCAAAACTCATAAATTTCACACTGTGCGGCGCCCTCCTACCCTAGACAACTAAACCAGATCTAGGATTCCCATAGTAGAGACGCTCTAGTAGTAGGCGATATGACCTCGTAGTTAAAACCAGGGCATCAGTCACAATAACCAACTAAGAACAACAGTAAACATAACATAGACTTTATGTTTACTGTTGTTGTTATACTCCATTCACTGACTAAAATCCATCTCTAACTAAAATATTGAACTAGGAACTAGCGATGTTGGCTTGGAGCGAGATTGCTCCATGTATGTAGATTATTCAATAATGCTGGACATTCTACATGTCATACTCTACATAGATTATATGTAAAATACATAGAATATTGTACTGGCCCAAGACGTGCTGAGTAAAGGGAATGTTATGTAATCGGTCAGAAATTCAATATTGAAATTTCATGTTTTCCAACTACCTGAAGCCATTTATGAAGAAAAAAAATGGCGGTGAGTCACCAGCAATGGAATTCCCCAGAGCTAATTGATCGACTAGAAGCTCTCAATTAGACTGAAAATCAACTGTTTTATCTCAGAGACCGCTCAATCCTCACACATTCCATTTCCTTTTTATACACTTTGTAACCTCTCTCCCATTGGGCTCGATTTGATTCAAAATCAATAGATGTCGTCCATGTGGTGTTCTGGAAAACATTTTGTAAAGATATGCATTTTATCGAGAGTTATTGTCTCCATAGACACAGTGAGTGAAAATAATTTTTTTTTTTCATTTTTTGGATTTAGGATGCCGGAATTTCTGAAAGAATACTTAACTTTCCCCATACCACATAATATAGCTTGGAAAGTAAAAATTTCATATAACCTCGACAATAATAACTAGAACCCGGATTCCCGTGCAATTGCATTATTTTTTCGCTTGCTTGAAATCATTAAATAACAATTTATTTTTAGGAATTAAAGCATCCTGATTAATATACATACATTTTATTTTGCATGAAATTGCACGTTTTTAACTTTTTTGGCTAAATTGTACGTTTTAGGTTTTTACTGAACAAAATTGCAGTAAAAAACTAAAATTTTGTTGTAATTAGAAAATTTATTTGTAAGTTAGTTTGAAAATACATTCATACAAATTTATTAAGAAATGTTTTGGGAAATATTATGTGGCTCTTTTAAACACACTGAATAAGGTCAGTTTTTTTGGGAAATTCTCACTACGATTTTCAAGTTTGACTCTCTGTCTTTAAATTGGTGGAAAGCCAATAATGCCCATCATTTCCGCTTCCTTCCACTTTGTGCTACACTCGGTCATACTCTACCTTTACGTTTGAGCACATTGGTTCTAAAGAGAAAAACAATCATGTCTAAAGTAGGATCGAGTTATTCTTCCAAAGTAAAAAGTTGGATTATTAATTATCGTTAACTTAAGTTCGATGGAAAGACTGATCTGCACGTCATATGAGAAAGCAATTGGGTGTGAAGAGAAATGAAAAAAAAAAAACTTGTGTTTTCAGTAAATATTTTTCATAAATTGTATAAATAAATTCCTTTAGGATTTTTATTTTATAGATTTATTTTTAAACCCTACCCAGTTTAAAAAAAAAAAAAAAAAGAGTTATTTAATTTACGAATTAGATCCAATTTTTTTTTAGCAGAAAAACAGTTAATGGTAGGATTTTATTTTTTGTGTCACATTTTGGCCATTTAGTTTTTTTAATTTTTTTACTGCACGAAATCCGGGCTCTAATAATAACCATATGAGCCTCTAATGCAATGAATTCAGAGATTGTGAGGTGTGTCTTGACGTCTTCTTTCAAATAATAACATGGTTGTCTCCAAAGGGACTTGAATCCCCTGAGGTTGTGTACACACCTCAGCAAGGTACCAAGTACATTTGGTATGTTAATGACCTCTGTCCAGTCTGCATATATAATATATTAATTTGAACTCTATGTTGACCCTCTCCTTCTCGACCCTCTTCACAGAGGACCCACCACTCAGAACAAAAACCTTGTATAATTGGCTCTCATCTGGCAAACGTCCAAAGTCTAACTACAGCTCTATCCGACTAACAGCTCTGGCACAACTTAACCCGTTCTTCATATTATATTTAATTCCCACACAAATATTAGTGACAAAATTCAAAGTTGGGGGTTTTGTGTTCTTACATCCATGTTCCAAATTAATGAACTAATCGTTTGGGCTAATTATCCATAGTTAGTTGAGTGCACCGGTAGCTCAGTGGAATGGTGATCAGAGCGTTGCAGTGACATTGTCCAAGACTGGACCGAGAACTAGTGGTAACAGCGATGGTTGCGGTCATCCAATGACCGAAAGACATTCGCGTATATTCCCGACGTCCAGGTTCGCCTGCGCTCCACTTGGGTACAGGCCGATCACTGGTCATCTCAGGTACTATCAGGTCAGGGCGACTTCAACTCTAAACTCTTCTTCTTCAAGAGGAACGATAGCCCAAACTGTTCGTGTGGCGGCAACGAGACTGCAGAACATGTGGTCCTCGACTGCCTGTTGTACGACAGGTCTAGGGTGGAGTTGATCTTCACGACAGGATCGTATCTGGGATTGACCCTGCCGGAGTTGATGACGGAGTCGAATTATCCGGCGTTCGGCCGGCGCCTCTTGACCCCCTGCAGCGGCAACACAAGGGGGTCTGGGAGCGCCAGTCTGTCCCGCAAAGGACAGAGGCTTTCACCCCCAGACACCCATAGCAACAAATTGAAAAAATTGTAAATAAAACCATTGTTTTTAACTTGTATTGACGCATAGAGGTCTTTAACGAGTATCTGCCACCGTACAGGCTCGTGATCATAGCTTAACGTCCCATCCGAAGGATGACATGCTAAAGTTTCTTCACCCCCTAGATAAAAACCTAAGAAGGCCGAGTTTCGAACCCGCGATCTTGAATTCAGTAAGCAAGCACGCATACCACTGAGCTTTCGGCACCCTCTGCAGTTTTGCGGCCAATTTGTGTCAATAACGGTTGTTCACTTCTCCCATGGAATTTGTAGCTCCTGGAAAAAGTCCCGCGGGAGTCCATTACACATGTGAACCCAGTAGAGTTTTTGTAAGGTTGGAGTCAGTGAACTCAAGTTCAGGGAACCCAGCCTCTATCTGGGTACCATGTTGTTTTATTTTTCCAGCTATATGAAGTATAGGGGAAATTATGTAATCTGTCAAAAATTCTATGTTGAATTTTCACCAGAATTTCATATTTCCCGCCTTTTATATGAAAAAAATTAAAATTAAATGTAACTCCCAATAGAACGATTGTATCAACATGAAATTTCATATATGCATTCAGATCTATATAGGGATCACATATTTTGATTTTCAGCAACATCGGTCGAAGACAGAAGGCATTAGGGCATTAGAAGGGCGAGGCTCAAATCGTAATATTGTATGTAATAAATACACGAAATTGTATATAAGGATTGAATAAGACACCTAGCAATTTTCAGTAAAGTAGGCCAAAGAGGAAAAGGGTCTAGAGGGAGAGTGGAAACTAATTTGATTAAAAATTAATGGAGGTGGAGAAGCACCAAGACATTCACCGACAACTTTTCAGCTGTCACATAGAGGACGAAGTGTCAACTTTCTGCTGTGGATCAGAGAGAAATATGTCCATTTTAAATTTTGAAATGTTTACCAACATGTCATCTCTGTAATTTCAAAATTTAAAAAACTACAACACAAAATATTGTGTAATTGGGGGCCAAGGTGGCTAGAGCATAGGGCTTTGGTCGCATGATCTCACCATGGTTTGCGGGTTCAAATCCCATCCGGGAATGAGTTTTATTTCGTAGATAGAACTCCCTCCCGGGGCCATGGATGTCGTAAATAACTAGATAATACAGTGACATGTCTAATATGCACCGTACATAAGGCCGAAAAAAAAAATTGTGTAATTTTCAAAATCAATACCCGTAACATGAACAATAAAATATACAGTAGAACCTCTTTAAGTCGAACCTCGATAAGTCGAAAACCTCCAGAACTCGAAAAAAAAGTTTTGTTCCTTTCCCTTCAAGCCCCAAAACCTCCATTACTCGAAATCTCAACCCTCTATTAGTCGAAATAATCAGTGAGTCCCTACAAGCTATTTTGGTACATATTTTCCCTCTATAACTCGAAAAAATAAATTGGACCTCTGTATCTCGAACATAGCAATGTTTTATTTTACAACCTTTACAACTCGATTATTTGAAACTTATTACCTCTATAGCTCGAAGAAAAATAAGTTGTTTTGAAATAATGTTGATTTATAATAAATATAAATATGTTTGTTACCTCTGTAGCTTGAATTTTTATTTATTTCACCTCTCTAACTCACAAATAGTTAGAACGCATCTTAACCTCTACAAGTCGAATCAAAATTCGCCTAACTCGAAATCCTCCATAAGTCGAAAACTCTATAACTCGAATTTTTTGGCGTCTCCCTTGATGTTCGACTTATAGAGGTTATACTGTATATGTTGTCGCCATTACTGACTGTCGTATACCAACCACCTTCTCAAATTCATTTCATACTGGCATTACTCGATATAAGCGTTAAAATTCATTGTTTGTTTCTAGGAGTGAATTTCTTTTTATTAATAACATTTTTTGAAATTCGTTGTCATGCGTGGTGAAATGTACTTAGGCCCTCAAGTTAAATGGACTCAATTTTTGTCTCATTTTCTGGAGTCACCATCGAGGAGGGAGGTTCACACTGAAGATACAGCCCTTGGTCATTCAACATCCCAGAGCTAGGACTCAGCCGTCACCTTACCAGAGAAGAAGATGCTCCCTATTATTTTGAGACAGACAGCAGAGGTTGAACAGTGAAGAAATCCGAAGACCAGCAGAAAAGCAACAAGGTACCTTTAGACCTTAAGCAATTATACCAATATATTTTAAGATAATACTCATAGTATTGCATTTTTGAAAGGATTCTGAGAAATAAATAATTATAAAGTTTAATGATGTTTTTAACAAATATATTTATTCAAATAAGTATGGAGTAAGATTTCCATTATGTATTTTGCACCGCATGTCATCTTAATTTTTCAAAACTGTTGAGTCTTGGCGAACCCACGCAATGAAATAAAAGTAAGTAAATAATAGAATCAAATAGAACAACATTTATTTTACATATCAACAATTAATTATCATTTACAGTTATTGGGTTAAAATTTTATTTACAGTGTTGCATTTTACTGTCATTACTATCATTTTGTACTATATAATCAACCTTTCTTACTCGGTAATCTGTTACCGTTAGCCGGAAAAAATAAGTTATACGGTCGGAGTCATTGAACCCACGTTGACA
Organism: Aradus depressus; assembly: GCA_963662175.1. NCBI lineage: Eukaryota > Metazoa > Arthropoda > Insecta > Hemiptera > Aradidae > Aradus > Aradus depressus. The sequence continues at coordinate 19,632,599 of OY759222.1, read as the reverse complement.
GAACCTTAGCTTGGGTGGGTGTCATGTTGTTTGTGAGGTGTCAACTCTCCAGTGTGGATAACAGAGACACTACTTAGATATGTGGCAGGTGAACTCAACTCACAATCAGACTAATCTCAATGACAACAACAACGAGTATTTTTAGAATTTTATAACCTAAACTATGACAATCCAACACAAAGAAATAACAATATCGTTGTAAAACTGTTTAGGGAGGCAAGCTGAAACTCTTATAACGAGGGATAAAAAAACTATTTCAATTAATACAATTTTGCGATCCGTCTTGATATAGTAATATATAATAAAAAATAAAGTCATCAATAAATAACTAATAATAAATAATATATATAACATACATATAATATATGTTATATAAAATAATGATTAAAGTTTCAGCGTTCCTTCTAAAATCCAACGCAGATCGCCTACGAAAAGAAAAGGTTTATTTTTTATATTATTTTTTATCATTTAATATCACTTCCACAGCTATTCAAAGTATAGGAGAAGTTATGTAATCAGTCAAAAATTCGATGTGTTTTCAACGAAATTTCATGTTTTCCAACATTTAGCTTTCAAATATGAAAAAAAAAAAAAAATGTCTGTGGGTCTGTGAACACAATAACTCCCGATAGAATAAATATATCAACATGAAATTTTGTATGTGAACTCAATACTCTCTAACAACGATACCTACTGTTTTTCAGCTAAATCAACTAAATGGAAGGGGGGATTAGGGGAGAGTCTTATCATAAAAACTGTAATAACTGCCGATAGAATGAAAGCATAGACAAAAAATTTTAAACCCCATAAGGACAAAACCTATTGATTTTGAGTCAAATAGGTCAAAGAGGAGGGGGATTATGAGAGAGAAATAACTCAAAAAACTATAATAATTGTCGTTGTAATGTTAATTCAAAATCCCATGAGGACGACACTTATTAATTTTTAGAGAGACGATCAGAGGGGGTCAACAAAAAAAAACAATAACTGCCGATGTAATGGATGTATCGACATGAAATTTCATATTTAGGGTCAAAACCCAATGAACAGCCGATATAATGAATTTATCGACACACAATTGTTGATCACACAACTGTTGAGTATTAGCGCAAAATGGCCGACTGGTTTTGGAGTGGGGAGCGAAGAGTTAATTGTTTAAATCGTTCTGGGGAAGTACCCTGCCGGTGATTCACCGACGACATTTTTTTATGATTTAAAATGCAAACATTGCAACAGTCAACATTGTAATGACATTATTTTACACCTTGCCAATTATTGACTTTATTACGCAATTTAAAAAAAAAAAAAAAATTACTTTTTATTATTACAGTGATTGTAGTGAAATATATACATGATTATGTTATCATAAAACCTTAATTAGGTTAACATACACCATAAAATATTTAACATCGGATTTCCAAAATGTAGCCGGTGAATCACCGAATATGTACTTCTCCATCACGAATTAATCTATTACGTTTTCGCTCTCCCTTCAAAGTCAATCGACAATTTGGGCTACACATACTGAGTGGCTTCTTAATCGTCTTACTAAAATTTCTGTCGTACATTAGAGTTATTAAGGTATTTGAGTCGAATTCTTCATCCTTTTCACTTAATTCCCGAGGATAAGTAATAAGTGACAATCTTATGGGGTTTTGAATCTACAGGTTAGGTTTTATGACTCATGCCCGGGCTTTAACTACGAGGCCTACTACCAGAGCCATCTTTCGTCACTCTGGTGGACATGACTCTACTGTGGGAGTCCTAAATTTTGCCTACCCTAAATTTTTATTCACCTAGGGGACCCCTACCCCTTAACGAATACCTGACATCGTACAGGCTCGGGACCATCGCTTAACGTCCCATCCGAAGGCCGGCGTGCTTAAGTTTATTTTACCTCCCAGATAAAATAAACTAAGGGCCTCGGTCGGGTTTCGAACCCACAATCTTGAGCTCAGAAGTCAAGCACGCATACGACTGAACTACTCTTTTTAAATAATATGAATATTATTTATACAAAAAGTCATAATTAAAAAGATACGGAGAATAAGACGATATTGAAGTCAAATCGGGGTCAACTATGATAGATAGTTGAATGAATAGAAGAACCTTTGTACGTTGGGACTTCCGGTTCTAGTGTTATAGAGAAAATAATTTATTCATCAATTCACACTATGATTTATCGAATTTACTATTTCTGATAATAATATCGATATGATGGATAAAGATACCAGGAAAACGAAGAGCTTTTAAACAATAGGGAGGACAGTGAAACATTAATCTTGTCAACAATTGCTTGTATTTATTTTATTTGTTCTGTCATTCAAAATGTCATGTTTCTACTTCCCCAACCATATAGGCACTTAAGTAATCGGTCAAAAATTCGATACGGGGTTTTCAAAGGAATTTCATGTTTTCCAAATTCCAAAAATGAAAAAAAAAAAAAAAAATGTCTGTGTGTGTCTGTGGACAAGATAACTCCCGATAAAATGAATATATCGATGCAAAATTTCATGTGCGCAACCCTTTAACGACGACACCTATTGTTTTTCAGTCAAATCGATCAAACGGAGTGCGAGATCAGAGGGAGGGCTCCACTCAAACATTTGGCCTTATAAACATTTGAGCTGAAACTGCAAGTCTCTAGCTGTCATAGAGGCCGAGATCCCTACACAGGCTCTGATGAAACCAGAATATCTTGGAGACTGCATGCCCGGTTTCCACCAAACATGGCTAAAAACCATCTCAAAAATACTAGCTTTTGAAAGGGAAAAACCGCTTTGAAATCAGTTCAGCCGTCTTGGAGCTACATTGCCACAGACAGACCCACAAACACACACACAAAGGTTTCAAACTTATAACACTCCTCCTTTTGTGTAAAATTTTTTCTTTGTTTTTGGTTCTCGGCCTCGGTTTGAGGAAAAATATGATTATCATTCATACCTGACCATAAATCAAATAGTAAGCACATTCACAAACATAGTTAAATGTGCCCTCATTGTACGAACCGTAATAGTTATCATAGACAAATATAGATATTTAACATCAACTAGCGCCCGTGCATCAGATAAATAATATTTGTAACATAATATGAGGAGAATAACGTGTATCATTTTATAATCCATGTAGAGTCGGACTCATGACCACCAGAGAGGCGAAATAGCGCTCTAGTAGTAGGCAATATGACCTCGCCAGCTCATGATCGCGGGTTCGAAACCCAGTAGAGGTCCTTAGGTTATTTATATGGGAGATGAAAAACCCGAGTCCTTCGAATGGTACGTTAAGCGATGGTCCCGAACCTGTTGAAGACTCCTACCCTATATGAATAAAAATTTAGGGTAGGCACAATTTAGAACTCTCTAGCGCTTTTGTAGTAGGCGATATGATCTCGTATTTAAAGCCCGGGCATGAGTCACAATAACTATTCAACTAATCCGTAAAGGAAAAAACGTTGAGCACGTCGTCCTTCGGATGCCGTCACGTCAGGTACTAGTAAAATACCCTAAATAATTAAACCTGGGTACGAAAAATTCAGAACTCTCCCAATAGGCTCATGCTCATGAACAGAGTGCCTGGTAGTAGGCGATATGACATCATAGTCAAAAATTTCCAAGTTGAGGAACGCGGACATTTTGTGGAATTTGTAATAAACAAATAAAACAAACTTATTCTTTTGAAATATTGTCTATTCCATAGTCTATCTCGTTCATAGTATATCTATTTCATAACTAGACCTGACGAAGGTGTGAAGCCGAAACCGGTAGTTGTATTTTTATAAATATCTTTAGTGGAATAGACAATATTTCAAAAAATAAGTTTTTTTTATTTATTTATCATAGTTAAAGCTGGAAAATTAGTAACAACAACAAAAACAATTATTATATGGGGAATAACAATCCAACATAATAATAATTACGTTTAATATTTTAAAGAAAAGACAAAAAAAGTCGTGTGTTGTGGGGACCTCTTGAGTCAGAGGGGGACCTCTACCTTCTCTTCGGCCGATTTCTCAGAAAAAAATAGATGTCGTCCTCATTTTTAAGTTTATATATTTATTACATCGGCAGTTATTAGGGTTTTTGAGTTGAGCCTCACCTCTGATCCCCCCTTTCTCTTTAGTCTATTTGACTGAAAATGAATAGCTGTTGTGTTTTGTTGGTTCTGGATAAACATATAAAATTTTGTATCGATACATTCATTGTATCGGGAGTTATCGTGCTCATGGACAGAAATATTTTTTTTTTATATTTGGAATCTGGAGATCGGTAAACATAAAATTCCGTTGAAACCTTTGAATCGAATTTTTGATCGATTACATAATTTCCCCTATACTTCGTATAGATGAGGAAGTAAACAACTAATAATATAATGTTAATAGGGGTTAATGAATAAGGGAGAGGTTTGTATTATAAGAATCGTAACTGTCGACATGTTAGTGGTATCTAGACACTATACGTAGCTCTGGTGTACTCAGGTCCCCCGACAGTGCTGCCATAGACTGGCGATATAAGAGGGAGCCTGTAAAAAAACTTTATGTCTGTGTGTCTGTGAACATAATAACTCCCGATAAAATAAATGTATTGACTCGAAATTTATCAGCAGAGGGGGAGAGAGGGATCAGTAGGGTGACTCCATTCAAAACTTCCAATGATGTATCGATACAATAATTGAAAATATGTGAAGATTCATAAGCCTCTATGTAAGTCAAATATCGAGTTTTAGCTCAAAGCGTCGATTGGCTTTGGAGGGGTTAATTAGTTGTGGGGAAGTGCATAGCCGGTGATTTAATAAGGAAATAAAAACCTCTCTAAGTTTTGGAGTTGTTTCCCTCTTATATTGATATGTTCCCTTCTTCAATAAATCCTACGTTTTTATAGCTACAGATTTTCATCAGTTTGAGTGGCAGATAGCAGATCTTTTGATGTGTCTGATCACTAAAATCGCTTCCTTATGCTGCATTCGTTATATAACCAGACTTAAATGATTACTCACAACCCCACATTGATTTCACATCCCCATTTGTTTAAATCATAGGGGAAGTTAAGTAATCTGTCAGAAATTCGATGCGGAATTTCATGTTTTTGACCTCCATATTCCGAATATAAATAAAAAACTGTGTGATAACTGTATGTCTATGTCTGTGCAACTGTGTGTCTATGTCTGTATAACTGTGTGTCTATGTCTGTATAACTGCGAGTCTATGGACAGGATAACTGTGTGTCTATGTCTGTATAACTGTGTGTCTATGTCTGTATAACTGTGTGTCTATGTCTGTATAACTGCGAGTCTATGGACAGGATAACTGTGTGTCTGTGTCTGTATAACTGTGTATCTATGGACAGAATAAATGTGTCTATGTCTGTATAACTGTGTGTCTATGTCCTGTATAACTGTGTGTCTATGTCTGTAAAACTGTGTGTCTATGGACAGGATAACTGTGTGTTTATGTCTGTATAACTGTGTGTCTATGTCTGTATAACTGTGTGTCTATGAACAGGATAATGATTAATAATTATAATAATAAATAATAATAATTATCCTGTTCATAGACACACAGTTATACAGACATAAGCACACAGTTATACAGACATAGACACACAGTTATACAGACATAGACACACAATTATTGTGTGTCTATGTCTGTATAACTGTGTATCTATGGACAGGATAACTGTGTGTCTATGTCTGTATAACTGTGTATCTATGGACAGGATAAATGTGTCTATGTCTGTATAACTGAGTATCTATGAACAGGATAACTCCCAATAGAATGATTACATCGACACGAAATTATAATGTGTGTCCAGAACCACACAAGGACGACACCTATTGACTTACAGCCAAATCCGTCAACGAGAAAGGGGGAATGCTTAACACAAAAAATGCCGTTGTAATGAATGTATTGACAAGAAATTTCATATGTAAACTCAAAACCCCATAAGGACGACACCAAACAATTTTCTGCGAAATCGGCCTACGAGAGAAGGGTGGGATCACAGAGGGCTCAGCAGACAAAAAAAAATACTTTTAATATAACGAATGTATCGACATGAGATTTAGTATGAGCATTGAGAACTCTTGGTTTATAGTCAAAACGATTGACGGGTTTTATAATGAGCGTAAAGTCCCAAAATATTATAAATATATTTTATACCTATTTAAATTATAGTCGTCGTCGGTGAATCATTTTTTCCCCATCCAGAATTAATCAATTAACTTTTCGCTTCCTAAAACCAGTCGACTGTTTGCGCTAATATTCAATAGTTGACTTAAGGTCCTCTTAAATTCTCTTATTACATTTTGTGTCGATACATTCATTACATCGGCAGTTATTAGGGTCTTGAGCAATTTTAAAAAGTGAACCCCCTTCTCTTCGGCCAATATCGCTGACATTTGACATATTATGTTCTTATTGGGTTTTGACTCCAAATATGAAATTTCATGTCGATATATTTATTACATCGGCAGTTTTTGATTTGAGCCCCGCTCTGAAACTCCCTTTTTTCCTTCAGCAAATTCCTCTGAAAATCAACAGGTGTTGTCCTTACAGGATTCAGGTTACATATACAATTTCGTGTCGATGTATTTATTATATCCGGAGTTATCATGTTCACAAACACACAAACAAAGAGACATACACTTTTTTTTTCATATTTGGAATCTAGAGGTCGGAAAACATGAAATTCCGTTGAAAATTCCGCACCGAATTTTCTACCGACTACATAACTTCACTTATACATCGAAGCTATTGGTAAAAAAAAAGTCACATTCTGACCATTTTGGGAATTACGTGGTTTTACAACTCAGTTGAAGAATAATCGACTATGGACCATTTCATTATTAGTATTATTATTTTATTTTTATTGCGATAGTATTCAATGTGGAGTCTGGATTGACTAAGGAGATGTGAGGAAGAGGTGGGGAGGTACGGACAAGGTTACCTCATGTAGGGAATCCGTAAGCAGGTACGCGGTCTAAATATCACGACGAAAGTAACACAAACTAAGTAGGAGACCCAAAGTCATACTGACACTTGGGAGTTGCCACGAGATCCGTGTACACATATCCCTTCCCCCGTCTTTCATTTTCTAAGAGTCACGATAAACAGTCCCCCACTACACACGAGAAAGTAGAGGGAGGGGAGAGTCGCCAGAAGTTGGCAGTCGTCCGGGGAAGGAGTTGGAAGTATGGGGGTCGTTGGAGTACGGGGTCTAGATGCGGAGAGATGGCGTGGTCATTTTTAAAGCGTAACCAATATGAACCTCCCTCATAGAGGAAAAAATTCTACCGTAAATCAAGTCACATGTCAAGTCCCATAGTATTATAATCTATCTACTAGCTATCTATTATATCTATCTACTAACTATTATATCACTATTAGATTAGGTTAGGTTTTATGACTCATGCCCGGCCTTTAACTACGAGGTCTTATCGCCTACTACTATAATAATAATAATTTAATTCCGTTAAATCAATACATGGTAATAGGATACGTCAAATGAATTTATACATTATGATAGCTTATAAATGAGATTTATAACTACTTGAGTCTAACACATCTATGATTAGTAGTAACAAAAAAAACATTAAAAATAGTAAAATGAAATTAATAAAAACTGTACAAATGAATACTTAAAAATATCATATTATGAGTATATAAAAAAAAATATAAAAAAATAATAATAATACAAGATACGTTCATAATAAGTACACATTTTTCAATTTAATAAAAATTAAGATATTTAAAAAAAAAAAAACGTCGGAAGTGTCTTTATTCCCCAACGATGTTTCGGGACGTTCTTACGTCCCATCATCAGGTCCCAATGCACGAGATATAGAAAAGAAAGGAAACAATGTAACTATAACAATATATGAAAAATAATATATATATATAGTAATCAATTATTAATGAATGTATAAAAATGTCTAAATAAAAAAATATATATAAATGAATAAATAAAACAACGTACATTGGACTGACTTTTAAGGTGTGGAGGAACTCTGCCCAAAATATAAAAATGAAAGCTTTGTATCAAATAATGATTTTGGATATGAAAAACGATTCTTTATTGTGATTATATTATTCTTTTTGAACAGTGAGAATAAAATTCCGTTTCCGTGTAAAGGGTTTCCTCTAACATGAACATTTTTAGTTGAAATTTAAATTTTTTTGTTACTCACTAGAGCGCTCTTTCGTCACTCTGGTGGACATGAGCCCGACTCCACTATGGGAGTCCTAAATTTTGCCTATCCTAAATTTTTATTCACCTAGGGTAGGGGTCTTTTAACGAGTACCTGACATCGTACAGGCTCGGGACCATCGCTTAACGTCCCATCCGAAGGACGGCGTGCTTAAGTTTATTTTACCTCCCAGATAAAATAAACTAAGGGCCTCGGTCGGGTTTCGAACCCACGATCTTGAGCTCAGAAGTCAAGCACGCATACCACTGAGCTACCGGCACCCTCTACTAACGATTATGTCTATCTACTAACTAACTAACTATTATAATCTATATTAACAAAGTTGAAACCGACTTTCTAAAGTTGTTTTTCCCAAAATCACGCCTAAACGGCTCATCGGATTTTCATGAACTTTGACATGCACCATCCTTATAAGTAGATCCCGGATTCTCGTGCAATTGAATATTTTTTCGCTTGCTTGAAATCATTAAATAACAATTTATTTTCACGAATTAAGGCATCCTGATTAATATACATACATTTTATTTTGAAATTGCACGTTTTAGGTTTTTACTGCTTGTTACACATAATTGCATATTTTGTCGTAATTAGGAAATTAATTTGTAAGTTAGTTTGAAAATGTATACATTTGTTAATCGACAAATTCACAACAGTTTTGAGAAAAAAATCCCGGATATGAACAACTCAAAAAGTACAATGCGGCCATAAATGGTGAAGATATTGGATTGGATCTACAATCTGACATTGTAAGCAGCTACAAAAAATGCCCCATCACAAGCGTCAGCGTCGAGAGATCGTTTCCCCAGCTAAAACACATATGTACTTAGCGACAGGCGGCACAGTGTTTCAGACAAGAATTTTGAAATGTTTTTAGTAGTAAATTTTAACGCAACAAATGCTTAAGTAAAAAATATACATAAATTTAATTGAAGTCAAATTCTCGGCCTCGAGTAATGTGGTGAATTGTTTTTTATTTTACATATCTCTAGTATTTTTTTTAATCAAAAATTTATACATACATATGCTTTTGTAACTAAAACGGAGGTAAAAAAAAACTTGTATTTTCAGTAAATATTTTTTATAAACTGCATAAATAAATTCCTTTAGGCTTTTTATTTTGTAGATTCCTTTTTAATTCATACCCAATTTTATGCTGAAAAAAGAGTTATTTAATTTACAAATTAGAATCAATTTTTTTTTTTTTCGCAGAAAAACAGTTAATGGCAGGATTTTATTTTTTGTTGCACATTTTTGCAGGTCTTTTTATTGCACGACTTTTAATTTTTTTACTGCACGAAATCCGAGGACTACTTATAAACCTGTTTGCAAAATTTTGAAAGGAAGACGACGTTGTGGAGAGCCCAAAACATAAAGTGAATGCTAATTCTTCAAAGGTTAGTTAGTTATTGCAACTCAACCCAGGGCTTTAACTACAAGGTCATATCGCCTACTACCAGAGCGCTCTTCGTCACTCTGGCAGACATGAACCCGACTCTACTGTGCGAATCCCATATTTTTCCAACCCAGGTTTAATCACTTATCATGGGGATCTCTAGAGTACCTGACATCGTACAGGTTCGGAATCACCGCTTAATGTCCTATCCGAAGGACGACATGCTCAAAGTTTTTTCACCTCCCAGATATAAAAATTTAAAGACCTCGTTATATAAAGAATTATAGGCGGATATTTGGCCAAGCGATAATCCTGAGGTAACATAAACTTGATAGTTTAAGTCCAACGAGCCTGGGGGAATATACAATTTTTCTATCTCTTAAAATAATATTTATGAATATACTTTGGGTTCATTTTGGAGATGAAGCCCAAGGCCATCAAGCACCCTCACCAAAAAAAACAGGAGAGTAGGTTTGATCTTTAAAAGGCAATACACGAATATTTCACATATTTTAAAGTACTTGTTAGATTGTTATGACGAAGGCAAGGTAATTGTCTTCCCCAGATAATTTATATCTATATTAATATAATTATTTATATATATATATATTAAATATAAGGAAAGTTATGTAATCGGTAAAAAATTCGAAGCAGAATTTTCAACGGAATTTAATGTTTTCCAACCTGAGTGTATGTGAACACGATAACTCCTGATAGAATTATTAATGATAGGATAGGATTAATGTATCAACAAGAAATTTTATATATTAATCCAGAACCTTTTAACGACAACAACTATTAAATTTCAGCCAAATCGACAGAAGGGAAGGGGGGCTTAGGAGGAAGGCTTAACACAAAAACTCAAATAACTGCCGTAGTAATGAATGTATCGACTTCATATGTGAATTCAAAACTCCACAAGGATACTTATTAATTTTCAGCGGAATTAGCAGAAGAGAAGTGTGGATAGACAAAATTTAGGACTCCCATACTAGAGTCGGGCTCATGTCCACCAGTGACGAAAGAGCGCTCTGGTAGTAGGTCTATGACCTCATAGTTAAAGCCCGGGCATGAGTCATAATAATTATCCATCCTAACGCAAACAAATGTTATTATTTAGTGAAGGTGTGAGCTACGAGACATTGACCTAGCATCATCAATATAATATGAGGAGTGAATCAATTCTCCAAGAAGCCTTCTGTAGTGTTTCATCATGGACATTTGATAAGCTTCCTCTGTCACTCAGCTTAATGAACTTTTTTGAGTTAATAAAAAATTAAAAGGATTAAGGGTCATCTCTGGAGAAATTTCGTTTCCTTTGACAAAATTACGAAATCTTCGCAATAGTCATGTTTACCAACTGAAATGTGAAACCTGCAGTTGGGTATACACCGGCCAATCGGGTCACAAATTTAGAGAACGAATCAAAGAACAAAAAACTGAAGTAGTAAAGAAAAGAGAAAAATACACATTTACAAAACATATTAATGACATGGGTCACTCTTTCAACGAAACAACCGGAATAAAGTAACTCCACATCTGTGAAAAAGGTAGACAATTAGATTTTCTAGAACAGCTAGAAAATAGAACTCGTAAAAATGGGAATTGTTGTAACGACCAAACACACTTCAAATTATCTCCTCTGTTAATACCTTTTTTTTTTTTTTTTGGCCTTATTTACGATGCATATTTACTCTTACAATTGTGTTACCTAGTTATTTACGACATCCATGGCCCCGGGAGGGAGTTCTATCTACGAAATAAAACTCACTCCCGGACGGGATTCGAACCCGCAAACCATGGTGAGACCATGCGACCAAAGCCCTACACTCTAGCCCCCAACTTACAAGTATTTATGTCAATATTAACCTAGATTAAATTTATTCTTCATACTCTTTCTTCTGTTCAGACATGTAATAGTTACTTATATGCTGTACATCTTTGTTACATTGATTTCATGGAATTTTTTATAATTTTATATTTTATTCTATTTTGGTTTCTTGTTATTTTCTCGTATTCAAATATATCCACAGTTGGTCAATACCTTTAAAATAGGGAGGACCCCTCCTACCCCAGGTACTCTTTAAGTTAATATAAATATCCTAGCTCATATATCCATTAATGTTGAATCTAGTGCTGACGATGGCGAGCCGAAACCGGTACACATTTATGTATTTGTATGTGGAATTAGACAATATAAGTGTTAAAAAAAAAAAAAAAAAAAAAGCTTTATTTATCACCTTTTCAGTTTTATTTTTAAAAACAATTAAACGAAAAAAAAAAATGGGAAGAATTCAATTTTGAAGTCAATATATGTCTATATATTTATAAATATAAATATTTTTCTAGTATTTTTAAATACATATGTAAAAAGTCCTTCTACTTAATTGCTCTTGTCTTGGATTGCCACAAACCACAACATTTCGATAAACACAAGGAGCAGAAACTTTTCCTCAGTTCTGATGAATTTTCTCTGAGATCCTTTACTTCCTTCACTTTCTTTGCATTTCAAGATGTTCTTCTTCCCTTCTATTTCTAGTTATTTGTGGTTGATTGAACTTTCTTCATTAAATTTGGAAAAAATATTTCTAAAATTAATAAATTTTACTTTTTTTCCCTTCTTTAAAACAAAAAAAAAAAAAAAATTTGTAAAAATAATATAGATATTACAATACTTCCCTTAGTCCACACAGAAATCTTCTAGTTCCTGCCTTCCATTCTACCACACTTCCTCAACGACGCCTTAAGCCCCAATGGCCTAAAGACCTCCTCAGTTGCAGCAGTGACATTGAGTTATAAATGAGTGCAACTAAATGTCTAGGAGAAATCACCTCCCTGGGTGTTTTTGACATTAGAAATCACCTCCCTTCTTGACATTTTGACAATACCATATTTTTCTCCTTTAGCAAATTTACTTGATGTATATACAATTTATACAGTCGTGAAATACCTACTGTAGAAAAAAAAAATAAATAAATAAAAGAATATTACAATATGGGTAAAACGCAAACATCATTCCAAGTACATGGATCTCAATGCAATCGAAGAATTATTAATTTGCTATAAATAGTAAATGAAAACTTATGTAATCCGTTAGAAATTCGATTTTGAGTTTTCAACGGAATTGTATATTTTCTAACCCCCTAAATAAAAATATTAAAACAAAATATCAAGTCTGTGTGGACACAATAACTCCTGAAAGTATTATTAGAAACTTAAACTAGGTCCATATAATGACAGCCTCTTCGATTGACACGATTGAGGACACCTACTGATTTTTAGCTAATTAAAAAAAGTGTATTATATAATTTGGATCTTGTCCCCGACTGGACATATCCCAAACCAATAGTTGGATAGGTCCGACTGAGTGGCCATGAGAAAGGATACAGGTTCGTATCACATTTCTGTTTGTTCTCAACACACCTCCTTAAAGATATAACGAGTCTGCCTACTTCATAACAATCTGACAAGTGGCTTTTTATAAAATTACTTTAGATGGACTCATTCATCAACACTATTTGAACAATAGTCTCGAATTTCAAAAAAAAACACTTGAGATAAGGGCACCACAGAACCGACTTGACCGGATATAGGTCAGGGAAGAAAACACATCACACTTTCTATGTGCCAGGCGCAGCACTTTCCTGACCAGACTTGACTGCTGAGTCAAGGGGAGACTTCCTCAGGTCTCGAGAGCTCAAGGTTTCACCGCAGCTAGAATAGACCTACTATGTGCCAGGCGCAGCACGTTCCTGACCAGATTTGACTGCTGAGTCAAGGGGTGACTTCCTCAGGTCTCGAGAGCTCAAGGTTTCACCGCAGCTAGAATAAACCTACTATGTGCCAGGCGCAGCACGTTCCTGACAAGACTTGACTTCTGAGTCAAGGGGAGACTTCCTCAGGTCTCGAGAGCTCAAGGTTTCACCGCAGCTAGAATAGACCTACTATGTGCCAGGCGCAGCACGTTCCTGACCAGACTTGACTCTTGAATCAAGGGGAGACTTCCTCAGGTCTCAAGGTTTCACCGCAGCTAGAATATAACTACTGTGTGCCCTGAGTGCGTTGATTCTTATAGCAGTCCTGCATCATTAATAAACCAGTAAAACCTCTTGTTTTCTAGAGTTTTACACTGGTATAGAATATGAACCGGAGTCTCATTTTCCTCGCCACATTTCCTGCACAGAGGGCTTCTAGCGATGCCCATATTGTGCAGGTGTTTGATCATATGACAGTGTCCTGTGATCAGCTCTGTTATAGATCTAAGATCCATTCTGCTCAGAGGGTTCCACAAACAAGAGCTTTGAATGTCTTTGCTTAGGGGCCCTTCTCCAGAACTGGATGTGTTTCCTGGTCAGTCAACTTTTTAATGACCGCCCGATGGCACAGAAGCTATTCATGAAGAATTACCTTGAGGTCAAGTGAGGATTCTAGGCCGACACATCAACCCTGCAACCAACAATTTGTAAAACGAGACAGTATTCCAGGTTAGTATGCACAGTTATTTCAGGATTTATTTTAATTTTTACTTGCTTATTAAAGTGAAGAATAAACTTGAGCACGTCGTCCTTCGGCCCGGGCTTTAAGTGATGATGTCGAACTTGTTAGAATTTAGCACGCTGTTGTCACTCGTAGGTGAAGCCCGGGCATGTGTGAAAATAACTAAGTATCTAACTTATATAATATTGTTACTAATGTATATATTAATAATAATAACTGCTGAAAATATCGATCAATAAATATTATATTTTTCGTCATACTGTCACAACAAATAATGTTTAAATAAAATATTTTTACCCATTTCAGGAGCTAACAAACAGCTTATTGAATTTTTTAGTGACAAACTTAATCTACAAATGAGTACGAATCGAAGCTTTTATACAACAAATTCGAAAACTATCATCTACGCTGTATTCTCGCGGTATTTAAAGACACTACAATCACAATTGTATATATCTTATTTTAGCTATCACAAACATATAATTTAATGTATAAAAAAAATTGAAGAACAATAAATTTGAAAGTTTAATTCCTCATGCTACTTTTCTTATTGTAACAAATAAGAAACCAATTTTAATCAAAATTGAAACTAAAGCAGATGTTTACACATCAATTCCCCTGAGTACTGCGTCACTCACACACCACACTTTTTTTTTTTAATTTTTGTAATCAGGGCGTAGGAAAACAAGAAATTTTAATGAAAACCCACTATTGAATTTCTGACTAATTACATAACTTCCCCTTTACTTCGTAAAGCTGGGTTGAAAAGTTGAAGACTGACAGAACAGAAAGAGAAAGAGAATTCCAGAAATATCGTTTAAATAAAATATTATTAGGAGTGAAAATAACCAAAATCGAAAAGAGGAAAGTCTATTGACTATTTGTTATCAGAGGGAAGTTTGCTTGTGAGGGGGTGGGCCTGAAATAGGGGTGGCCATGATAAGGAGAAGGAACTCGGTGTTTCATTGAGAATGTTAGATGGTCTGTTTCTCAAGAGGCTGTCAGTCAAGACGTCACGTTCAATCCACATCATTCACCAATCAGATCCATTGTGAAAACGTACAGGTAACAAATGTTATAACAATGATCCCTATTCGATGATGAGTGAATGACGTCACATCCCACTCTTCTTACCTGACAGAACTTCATAAATATTGTTACTGATCCAGCTATACATGCATTTCATGTTTTCCTACGCCCTGACTACGAAAATTAAAAAAAAAAAAAGTTTGAGTGACGCGGTACTCGATGTGTAAACATCTGCTTTAGTTTCAAAAATTTGCTGTCGTGCACTGATTTTGATTAAAATTTGTTATTTGTTAAAATAAGAAAAGTAGTAATGAGGAATTAAACTTTCAAATTTATTGTTCTTCAATTTATGAAATTATAGGTTTGTGATAGCTAAAATAAGATATATACAACTGTGATTGTAGTGTCTCTAAATACCGCGAGAATACAGCGTCGATGTTAGTTTTCGAATTTGTTGTTGAAATGCTTCGATTCGTATTCATTTGTAGATTATGTTTGTCATTAAAAAATGAAATAAGCTGTTCGGTTTCTCCTGAAATGGGTAGAACATTATATTATTTGTTGTGACAATATAACAACAAATACAATATTTATTGATCGATATTTTTAGCAATTATTATTATTGATATATATTAATAACAATATTATATAAGTTAGATACTTAGTTATTTTGAGACATGCCCGGGCTTCACCTACGAGTGACAACAGCGTGCAATTCTAACAAGTTCATCTGTCAGAAATTCGATGTTGATTATTCATCGGGATTTCATGTTTTACGAACCCCCATTACAAAAATGTTTCTGTTTGAGTGCATATCTGTAAACATGATAACTCCTGATAAAATTTATATGTCGCAGGACAATTGTGGAATTAGCCTTATTGTATAAAACCTAGTCTTTTTACAAAACACCATATTTTTATTGAAAAAACGAGTCTAGATCAATTAGGCTGATTATGTTGGCGTTTTTACAAAAACGCGAAAGCATTTCAGCCGTAAAACCTGGTTGTAAAACCTCAGGCTAAAAAAATTTTGTATCGATATATACCCCATTATATAGGGGAATTCTTTTCTTTAACACAAAAAAAACTCAAATAAATGCTGTTGTAATGAAAATGTCGATACAAAATTTAGTATGAGCATTCAGAAGACCATATGTAAGTCAACTATTAATTTAAAGCCCATACTATCGATTGGCTTTGGAGGGAAAGCAAAAATATAATTGAGTAATTCGTGCCGGGGAAGTACATAGCCGGTGATTCACCGAACACTTTTTGTATTGTTTTAACATCATTATGTATTCCAACTCGGGCAAAAAGAGCTCTACAGGTTGTCATCCGTTTTTAACTCCAGTATGGACTCTACCAGAAAGGCACGTCTTTCTATAATTTTGTATTTTTATTGGATCAAATTAACAGAGAAATTACCATTATAAAATAAATGTGAAGCTAAGCCACTTTTCCATGAGATTGCGACAGGGCCTAGACTGAGTACTGTATGTTTTTCCCTCTCTTCTGATATGGCGGCCATGAGGTCGGCCATCATAACTGTAGACCTCATAGAATTTTCCCCTCAGATGAACAAAGATAACAACTTTTTACGTCAGCTGGACCTGTGGTACCCCTGTTATTAAATATTGCTCTCTACTATCCAACCCCAAACAAAAAGTCATTTGTGAATCACAGGATATATACTACCCCAGAACGAATTAATGTATTAACTTTTCGCTACCCAACAAAACCGTGTGCGCTAATATTCAACAGTTGACTTACATAAAGGCTTCTAAATCCTCCTACTAAATTATGTGTCCCTAAATTCATTATGCCGGCTGTTATTAAGATTTTTGAATTGAGCCCCCTCCCCTGAACCCCCCTTTTCTTCGTCAGATATTGATGAAATTTGTCAGGTTATGTCCTCATTTGTTTTTGACTTTAAATATGAAATTTTATGTCGATACATTCATTACAGCTGCAGTTATTACAGTTTTTGAGTTAAGGCTCTCCCCTAATCAATCTCCCCTTTGGCTAATTTGGATTAAAATCGATATATGTTGTTCAAGATCGATATGGAGTTCAAGTCACACATATAAACATATCGTATCCAGATAGAAGTGGTGTCTACCGAATTACCTGCGAATGTGGGGCTGCCTACGTCGGCCAGTCAGGTAGAAAGATTTCTACAAGAATAGGGGAACATTTACCCAGGTCTAGTAGAGTTTCCGACTTCAAAGACCACCAGATAGCCACAGGTCACAGGTTTTTGGCCGACAAAAATGTGGAATTTTTACATTTCGTAGATAAAGGTCCCACACTCGACTGGTTCGAAAAATTAGAAATTAAGAAATGTCTAAAAACAAAAAAAGACTTCTGCTTAAATAGGATAACTCAATTTGAAACCCCCCCCCCCCCCCCCCCCCTTCCTGAGCTTTGTTTTGGGGAGTGGGAGTCTTCCAGTCAGTGTCCAGCTGGTCCCTGATAATCCAACGTGTCCCTTGACCTCTTCTCTAGAAAGGTATTTTAATTCAGAATATTTTAATTTATTGTACTACTCTTTTTAATTCAAATATTCTAACTTATTGTACTTTTGGTAATTGTTACGTATTTTTAAATTGTTATATTTTATTTTTAACTTATTTATTTATTAGTTAATAATTGACATGAACTGTAAAAGCTCGTAAATTCTAATCTAATTTTTGGTCTATGTATGTTCAGATTCACCACCTGAAGATGGCAAATTGCCGAAACTAGTTGTGGTATAAATAAAAAAATTATGTTGGACTGATAAATCTAATTACTTATATAACATATCGTGTGGATACATTCATTCTATCGGCTGTTATTAGAGGATTTTTGGAACTTTTGGCAGAAAATCAATTGATGGCATCCTTATGGGGTTCTGGAAGCACATATAAAATTTTATGTTGATATTTTCATTGTAGTTATTGCGTTCACATGCATACATGGATTTTTTATTTATTTATTTTCATTTTTAGATTTAGGCTGTTGGAAAACATGATATTCCATTGAATACTAAATTTAGAATTGTTGATTATTATGTAAGTTCCCCTGAAAATAAAACTAATCAAACGATGAAAAACCGAAATTTCTGTCAAAATGTCCTTACCAACCCTGAGATCAAATGAACCCCTTATTGACAAATTTCTTGTGGGGTTGGTCCTTCGCTTATCCAGTCGCCTGGAGAACGGCCTTCTAGGCCTTATTTTTTTTTTCATATTTGTTGTAACATTGTTTTCTTTTTCTTTTCTATATCTCGCACATTGGGACGTGATGAAGGAACGTAAGAACATCCTTGCGATAAAGACACTTCCGGAAGAGTTTTAGAAAATAGTTATCTTAATTTTTATTAAATTGAAAAATGTACCTACTTATTATAAATGTATCTATGTATTAATATTAATATTTTTTGTACTCATATATTTTGAAGTATTTATTTATTCAGTTTTTATTCATTTCATTTTACTTTTTCTAATAAAGTGTGTTAGTCTCAAATAGTTATAAACCTAATTTATAAGTTATCTTAATGTATAAATTCTTTTGAAGTATCCTATTACCATGTATTGGTTTAACGGAAATAAATTTATTATTATTATTAGGGTGGGATCAATTACTCTATCTCTGCCTCATCTTCTTCAATTTACGATAGAAATACACGTAGGATTTGAACCATATATTGCTTTCTTGGTTGGCATTTAATAATAAAAGTGGCATTTAAATGTTAACTTGGAGGGGGTATACCAATATCAGCTCCACAGGTGTGGTTTTTTCAAAATACATCATTCCATCGAATCCATTTCGTACAAATGATGTTTTAATTCTCATGCTGGTTAGCCGGAGATGCCCGGTTAATAGTAACTTTAGGCAGGTTAGTAACGTTATCTGGTCGAGTTAGTAACTCCAAGTAAGATCATTTAATATACATATTCCATACTTATTTCCATAGTATATCAAGGTTTGAAGACTTCTAAAGTCTTTTAACTTCTTTTTTTTTGTATTTACTTTTCAATATACAAACTGTTGCTGGGTGTATCTATGATGATACATATTGATATGATGACGTGAATGGCGTGTGAGAAGAAGGCCGCCCAGTGGTAGGTCCTCGAGATTCCTTTCCCTTAATTATTTGGACATGTGAGCATATATCAGAGAAAAAAATAAATAAATAATAAAAAGGAATTAAAAGACAATTTTGATAGATGGGTAAGAGAGGAGAAAGTCAACAGGTGCCTTCTTTATGGGGTTTTCAATTTAAATACAAAATTTCATGTCGATACATTCATTACCTACAACAGAAGTTATTGCGTTTTATGAGTTGATCTCCATCCTCTGATCCCCTTGCTACAGCTGATTCTTCACAAAATTAATAGGGGTCGTCCTTATGAGGTTTTGAAATTACATATGCAATTTCGTGTCAATCCATGTTTTGACTGAGAATCATAAGATGCATGGGCTCTGGATACACATATGAAATTTCGTTTTTCAGATCAATGTCAAAAAACAACAAAATTACATAACTTCCCCTATACTCCATATATGCGGAAGGAAGTAAAAATGATCATAATACAATCATTTCTGGTAAAGATTTCACCAATGACCATAATAAATGCTTAATTTTTTTTTCAGTAGTCTTTCACTTAATCAGTGAAATCATTTTAATTTCCTTAAATGTCTCCATATGTCTTCTCTTTTATTTACTGTTCAGGAGCTGGCATCATTTGACCTTTGGGCAAAGTTTGCGAATTTGTCGTTAATTTCCCCTCCTGTCAACATTGAACAGAGAATTGATTCTGTAAATTGTAACATTGTTACGAACTGAATCGTTTGATTTTAGCCATTTCGTGTATTCACTGTTGATCTAGAAAAGCTCGGAACAAGTTCTACCTTAATTTTCGAATTTATCTATTTCGTAATAGATTTATTGAGTTTATGTATGGATACATTTTTGATATCTATATCGATATAGTGGAAAGTTAATAAAATGAATTAAAGCAAAGAACGTGTTTAACTTTTATATTGTCGAAGGGGGTTAAAGAACTCACATCACTATTGTTTCAAATTTTTTTTTTTTTTTTGGCCTTATGTACGATGCATTTTAGCCATGACTCTTATAATGGTGTTACCTAATTATTTACTACATCCATGGCCCCGGAAGGGAGTTCTATCTACGAAATAAAACTCACTCCCGGACAGGATTCGAACCCGCAAACCAAAGTGAGACTATACGACCAAAGCCCTACGCTCTAGCCCGCACAGCCACCATGGCTCCCAGTTTTTAAAATTACTATCACAACTACTATCTCTTTATTTTATTAATAATATAATAATAATAATAATAGTCTTTATTTATTTATATATATTTTTTTTTTATTTTTTTTTTACAAATGTACATTAATAATATTGACCGACAATACTCATGGTCAAATTGACCGTCTGAGGGGTTATCTCTTCTATTTCTACTCACACATATATAAAAGTGACAAAACAAAAAAAAATCAAATACAAATACAAATACAAATGCAGTAATTTACAAAATTAACTTAAATGATCCTTTAAAAAAACTAACAAAAAATTAAAATAAAAAACATCTTGCTGTTTATATATCACTAATAATTAGACTCTGAAACCAGCTCAAATCTATAATTCCAGGCGGCTTTGCAATAGTTGATTAAACTTTTGTAATTTCGTCCATTTAGATATTCAATAAACTGAATATAGCTCAACTCTGCTTTACTAAAATAGATAAGACGAAATTCTCTTAAGATGGGGCAATAAAGTGAAGCACATCTTCATCTTGCTTGTTATTACACATGGAGCAAAGCTTGACCTCCTTAGTGTAAGAATACTTATTTGAATAAAGAAGTTCACCTCGTACCTTCAGCACCCAGCGTATCGAAAATCTCCGAGAAAATAACTTTATTATCTGTAACTAACTGTTTATATAAAGTATGCTTGGTACTATTTATTGAATTTAATTTATATTCATTAATAAATGTACCCCTTACTTTATTTACAATACATTCCCTTTTATTCTGCCATCCAAAAACTCAGTTATATTAACATTACAGTTGTTACAAATAGATTGCACTTCGTTATACCAAAATACCTTTTTATCGATGACATTCCTCGTAACAATATTTTTTATTATATGTATAATTATATGTATAATTGACAAATAAAATATTTGTGAATGTTTTGTTAAAATAACCCCCCTCCCCCTTTCCAGAGACTTCCCCCAATAAATATTGTTGATATATATATTTTTTTAAATTTCTTTAGAAAAGGAATTTTTCTTTTAGTTATATAGAGAAAGCTGTGTGTGTTCTCTTCTTTTCTACAAGTTTTCTTTTGCACCGACCGGATTGAGAGTACATGAGGATTCTAAATTCTGCCTAAGCAGATATAATTAGGGTTCTTTATTAGAACCTGACATCGCACAGACTCGTTGCTTAGCCTTCCCTCCGATGGACGACGTGCTCAAAGTTTTTATAATAGGTAACAGTCCGTATCTGAGGTTGTGAATTAACTTTATAAAATAAATGTACCTACTCTTGTGCTTTTTGGACTAAAGTATTTTTTTTTAGTTAAATAAAGACAATCTCGCCTTTCATTGTTACATTAGTACACTCGCGCGGCACTCAGTACCACATGCTTAACTATTGAGTTTTTCAGTTTTGCACCCCATACAACTCCAAAAAGGTATTATTAGGCGCACTGAATGCATAACAATGTTTTTAAAAGCTTTATTGAAAAAATAATACAAAATTGTTTAAAAAAAGTAACGAAACTTGAACCTTTTAAACAATGATTAAGTATTACATATATTGAAGTAATGAAAAACGTCTTTATATTGAAAAAATGAAGAACAATATAATTAATTACAAATAGTTTATTTTTTTGAGGGCGCCGGTAGCTCAGTGGTAAGCGTGCTTGACTTCTGAGCTCAAGGTCGTGGGTTCGTAGCCCGACCGAGGCCCTTAGTTTATTTTATCTGGGAGGTAAAATAAACTTAAGCACGCCGTCCTTCGGATGGAACGTTAAGCGATGGTCCCGAGCCTGTACGATGTCAGGTACTCGTTAAAGACCCCTACCCTAGAATAAAAATTTAAGGTAGGCAAAATTTAGGACTCCCACAGTAGAGTCGGGCTCATGTCCACCAGAGTGACGAAAGAGCGCTCTGGTAGTAGGCGATATGACCTCTTAGTTAAAGCCCGGGCATGAGTCATAAAACCTAACCTAACCTAACCTAGTTTATTTTTATTATAAATTAGTCATAGAAACGAGGAAAAAAACTAAAAAATTAATAATTAATTATTTTTTAGCTTTTTAATTAATTAAAATTAATTAATTAACAGCTAATTATTATTATTTAATTATAAATTAGTCATAGAAACGAGGAAAAAAACTAAAAAATTAATAATTAATTATTTTTTAGCATTTTAATTAATTAAAATTAATTAATTAACAGCTAATTATTATTATTTAATTATAAATTAGTAGTTCATCAAAACAAATTAACTATAACATAAAAATATACTTAGTTATAAAGAAAACAAATACGAAATAAAATATAAAAAAACTTACATTTTAACACAGGCACGGTAAACAGTGCCGCAATTGTTGACATTTCCATTTTGACCTATTGTTACCGACTGATAAAATATCAGATCAATGCGCTACTTGTTGGGTTCATTCATAGACATGTCATTGAAGAATAGAAGTGGGCATTAGCTTGTTATTAAACATAGGGACCGCGAAAATCAAAATTTAGTAAATTTGCGGCACGGAGTGCCGCGAGGAGTATACTAAAGGGTTAAGCATGTACCATTTGAGTTACTCACAATAGTGTGGATTATTTATTAAGTCAGAGATAGACTCAGAATTAAGGAAGACTGTGACAATAGTTTTGTTTCGTTCAATCTTAATTTTTGAAACTGGAGGATAATTTGTAAAAATTTAAAATGATGTGATGACTATAGACTTGGTTGTTGGCACAGTTATGTATGTAAATTATGTGAAAAATAATTTTGCAGAGTGTAGTCAATTTTATATAGGGGGAGGGGTAGGGGGGGAGGGGGCGAATACAATGAAGTAATCCAATCAGAACTCAACAACTGAGAGAAGAGGGATTTTTGTAGTGAACTTTATAAAGCTGTGAACCCATTATGAAAAAAAAAAAAAAGAGAAGAAACCTTGGAAACTTTTCTTCGAGAAAACAAGAGACAAATTTTTTGAAAGGCTGAGTTCGGAAAAAAAAAAGTTTTTATTTTACATTATAATCATCCTATTGCATTTAATATAAGACTTACTTTACTTCCACAGATATATGAAGTATAGAGAAAGTTCTGTAATCGGTCAGAAGTTGTACACGCTTTCCGTCCTTCTCACTACAAAAATATAAAAAACGTTGTCTGTCTATATTTCTGTCCGTCTAAGAACATGATAAATCCTGTCAGAATAAATGTACAAGGGTTGATCAAAAAGTTCCAGGACTTTTTGGATTGCGCGCCAACGGAGCGTCAGAGAGCGGTACGGTTGGCAGCATTAAGGCGCGTACACACTACGCGAACGCATGCAACTGAACGAGAGGGAACGCATGCGTTTGCACAATGTGTACGCCAAAACGCAAGCGCACGAACATTCACGAACGCATGCGTTTGCCTTCGGTGGGGTTCGCTCGGGAGGCGGTACATCAAAGAAAAATGCGGACAGCACGGGTTCGGCTTCAGTTATAGTGTGTACGTGATAACGCACGTTCGTTCTTAGTGGGGTTTCACACCAAAGCCGGGCCGAGCCGAGCCGCGCCGGGCGGAAAACGCTTGAGCGCTAGATACGCAGGGTTTAGATGGGAGTATTCAAACCAAGGCCGGGCCGCGCCGGGCGATGACGGGCCGGGCCGAGCGGTTTTGAGCAGTACTACCTACCGCCAATTCGAGCGTTTTCTGCCAAGCCGTTTTTTTCCGTCATTCAGTCTAGTTCGGTGTTTCAGCCCAGTGAGTTACATCATATTGCGCAATATATTGTTTTTTTATTGTTTCAAGTGGTTTTTGTTTTTTAAATTTTTTAAATATTATAATGAGTGTTGACATAAAAATATTAATTAGTTCGATTCAAGAAAGAATCGCCTTCTTTCTCCCTCACATTCATCATCAAGTGATGAACTATCCAATAACAACATCATCATCAAAGTTGATGACATTATTTTGCACCACGTTTCAACTGAGACTGAATAGGAAAGAAGCACCTCTCACTACAAGGCTAGAAAACCTACTGAGCGCAAATCGGCTTCGGTGCGAACGCAGGCAGATTCCGCCCGGCCCGGCACGGCTCGGCTTTGAAGTGTAAGGGCCCTTATTCACTGTTGTATTGTGTTGAACATGGAGGGGTGCAACTCTGACTCCTTAAAATTAATAGACTTGTACAGACAACATGAATGTTTGTGGAACCCCATCCATGATAACTATAAAAATAAAATAAAGAAAAATGATGCAATTTCACTTGTGAGATCGTTCATCAAGTCTGTCCCTCTATACCGATTTCTGCTTTTGAACAAAGATGTCATCCACCACCGTCTTTGTGATCTCCTGCGCTTTCGTTTTTCCTCATACGATGCACAAGCAATTATTATATCGTCTTCTGATGCCATTTTTTCACAGATTCAGCCGCATCCATTCGGTCGCATGCGTTCGCCTAGTGTGCACGCGCCTTTAGTTCTTGTGATTCTTCCTGAGCTCAGCTGTTTTTGTAAATTCTCTACATCCTACTTTCTTGTCAAGTGCTATGGACCTGCGCACACAGGCAACTATAACTGATTAACCAGTTGCAGCAACTAAACAGTTTGTGGTCTGGCTCAAAAGTTGCATCTAGTTATATAAATTCTTTAGACGTATCCTATTACCATGTATTGGTTTAACGGAAATAAATTTATTATTATTATTAGTTGCGCAATCGCCTTGTGACACATTGGATTGAATGGTGGTGACTCACTTGCAATCAAACAGTTGCAGGTTCTACATGTGACATGTGTAGTTCTAGATTCACAACATTTGCAAATATTCCTACCACAAAATGGAAGGTGAGTAAACTTTAAAAACATTTTAATTATTATTTTTTATTAGTAATATATATATTATTAGTAATATTTTATTATTAATATTAGCACACAACGCAGCCAACTGTCTAAAGACCATCTCGCAACTACTAATTCCATCCCCATGTGTGCCCATACGTAGCAACCAAACCAAACTTCTTAGTTGCAGTAGTGTGGATTTGACCAAAACCATGCAACTGCGACTAAACAGTTGCTCAACTGAAAATTGCAAGTGTGCCCCAGGCCTGAAGCAATTTTTTTTCAGTTACATTGCCTGGTTATTCCTCAAAAGCATCAAAATTATTCATCACAAAGTTTACAGGCTTCCAAAGAGAAGTAAACTGTCGTATTCTCGAACGAGCTGTTGAAGCACTGGTTACTCCTGTTCGACATTTCTGAACGCACCCCCTGTTGGCTGGAACCTTGTTTCTCAGTAACGACGTAGCTGCCACAAAGGAAGAGGTATTGATCTGAGAAGGGTAAAGGTACATTGCACTTGTGGTAGGTACGGATTGTTTACACTTATGCAATGGACTAGGATGTTACCAAGGCTACAGAATGGCATGTTAGCAGAGGGACATGCCATACCAACCCCACCTAATCACTAGGCTACTTGAATCATTCCACGAACCATTCATGTTTCTACTCTATCAACTCTACATCAATCTAAAACCCAACTTTTCTTTAACCTTTCAATAAACTTCTTTCTGTGACCTTGAATTATTTTTTTCCATTTTCCCTAGTTGCATTATTACTTCCTCAGTTACACGAAGTGTAGGGGAAGTTGCATTATTACTTCCTCAGCTACGCGAAGTATAGGGGAAGTTGCATTATTACTTCCTCACCTACACGAAATATAGGGGAAGTTGCATTATTACTTCCTCAGTTACACGAAATATAGGGGAAGCTGCATTATTACATCCTCAGCTACACGAAGTATAGGGGAAGCTGCATTATTACTTCCTCACCTACACGAAATATAGGGGAAGTTGCATTATTACTTCCTCAGTTACACGAAATATAGGGGAAGTTATGTAATCGATCTGAAATTCGATGCTGAGTTTTCAACCGAATTTCGTGTTGTTCGACCTCTAGATTCCAAATATGAACAAAAAAGTAGTCGGTGAATCACCGGCAATGTACTTCCCCAGAACGAATTAATCAATTAACTTTTCGCTACCCTTCCTAAACCAGTTGACTTACATAGAGGCTCCTAAATTCTGTACCACTTGGGAAAAAGTAGATAAGTCGATTTGTGTCCAAAATGAGATAAATACTCTGGGCAACCCATATTGGTGTCCTACACATCGTGTAAAAGTATGCAAGTCGTAATGTCAATGGTACCCTTGAAAAAGCTTTGGGCATTTTTAGACAACTCGGAAATTTACTTATGGATTTATACAATTGCATTTATCTATTTTTATCAAAACCGCGTTCGTGCCCTAAAATTGGTTAAACGTATTTATCTTGCTTATACAAGAAGAGATAACTACCGTTATGCAGTTCTGAAACGCTTCTTTCATTGGCAAAAAGTAGATAAGTACGTGAATAACTAGGTAAGTGATGGTGTAAAATAGACAATTCTTATGATTTCGGGTGATTAACTAGATAAGTGGAGGTGCAATTTTAGATAAGTCCTGAAAATGTATGATAAAATTACAAAATTGAATATATATGCATTCCATAATAAAATATGGAGAAATTGTTAAATAATGGCGGTTGGAAAAATAATTTATCAAGAAAATTCGATTTACACTGAAAACATTAAACTTCAAAGTGCTGCTGCCCTGAAAATCTGTGATTTTGGACTTGCCTAGTTTTTCCCAAATGGTATAGAATTCTCATACTATATTTTCTGTTGATAAATTCATTACATTGGGTTATTAGGATATTTGAATTGAGCCCCTTCCCCAGGACACCCCCTGTTATGTTCACATTGGGCTTTAACTTTAAATATGAAATTTCATGTCGATACATCAGCAGTTATTGGAGTTTTTGAGTTGAGAGGGAGAGCGAAAACGTAATTGATTAATTCATGCTGGGGAAGTACATAGCGTGTGATTCACCGACGATTTTTTTATATTGAGTTTAGATTCAAATCTCTTTCCTTCCATTCAAATTAACATGTTTGTGTTTAAAAGTAGTTTTAATGTTGTATTCATCTGAAAGATTGTTTTAAATCAAGTTATCACTTGCAGACCTTCCAATTCAATTTAAATCCCAACCATAATTCATGGAGTCTTGCAGACTTAGGAAATTCTCTAAATACCGGATGAGAGAGATTGAAGCCAGTCAGCTGTTCTACGGATTGAGTTAGTATACAGTTACCAGTCAGTGAGTTAAGATGTGAATAGTTCTAAATACATTATTTGACTTTAAGTTTTCTTAAATTTCTCAATTAAAAAAAAGATAAATAAAATAAAATAATTATTCAATAATAATTGAAATAATATAATCAGTAATTAATAAACAAATAATATTATTACATTTCCTGTAGAAATTATAGCTGGTCTTCTACTAAATTTTGATTTCTATAGTAGTTTCCGAAAAGGGCCCTAAAGAAATATCGAAAGTTCGTAACATGCAATTTTGAAGAAAGTGCACGTATTTAAAAAAATTTCAATTAACTAATTTTTCATTTGGATTTCTTCTAAAGATACTAAAGAGATGCCATCTTGTTTTCCTAAATTTGCGAAAATGTTAAATGTAATCCAAAGGTATAAATTATCTTACTGGGTTCACAGGGAAAATGAATAGCATAGAATAAGAGAACAAATATTGGGTTTATTTTTTCTTAACCTACATTATGAATTGAATAACTAGGATTGGAAATAAAAAAAATTAAATCATTTTACAAAAATAAATCTTACAAACTAATTACTTAAAACTATATCAGTCTTTTTTCTGTTTTATAGTGGCCATTATTTATAATTCTTTTATATTTTGGGCATATAAACATATAGATAAAAAGTACCTTTTCTCTTCTACGTACTTCCAATGTTATAATTTTCACTCCTACATCTTCTCTCACTCAGACTGGTTCACCACACCTTAACCATAAAAACACTTCTCTCTCTAGACTGTCCACTTCCACAACTTAGATTGTTTCACTACCTAAAACAGCTGATCGTCGTCTTTTGTTCTCCATGTGGTTGTTCACATTTCGTTTTAAAATAAAATGCGACTAGTCCATCTTTATATATTTATTCACTAATTAAGTTACTTCACTCCTAACAGCTGTTTTTATACAAATAATAATAATTGATTTTATAATATATTAATAATCTTAATGTGTGTAAAAGTTTTTAACATCCCAGCTTGTGAATTAACTTTTTAAAATTTAAGTAATGTTGTTTCTTTTCGACTAGAGAGATTTTTATGAATTATATAAGGATGTGTTTTCTTCTCACAATTAGCTCTATACAAAATTGCTTTTGGATTGGCCAAGACTACTTGAAAATAGTGATTAGAGAGTTACTATAGTGTGGATTATTTATTAAGTCACAAGTAGAAGTTGGAAGTCTGTAATGGATTTTTATAGGAGGAATCTAAAGGAATGGTGGGTCTTCTAGAGAACAGACGGAGGGGAAAAGGTTGACACCCACTGATGAAGAACAGGGACAGGGTTAACGTGACTACTCGGACGTAGGCATAGAGGGGGGGGGGGGGGGGGGGGGGGTTGTGTGGAGTACAGAGGAGAAAGTGAATGAAGAAGGGAATGACGTCAGAGAACGGGCACAAAATCAATGTGGGAGGCCGGAGTGAATGAGGGGTCGACCTGAGGCATCTCGCTCGACATATCTACCTAGTCCCATTCTGAGGACAAGGGTCGGGGAAATAGATAGCCCACAAAGGGCGCCCACAAAGTACTGGGGACAGAGGATCCAGTCCTCAAAACGCAGGAAAGTTCTCAGTAAAAAATGAAACTTAAAGGAGTAGTATTATAGAATTTAAAAATTACTGCTTCGCAATGGATGTTTCATCATTCAAAAATTACTGCATCGCAATGGATGTTTCATCATTCAAAAATTACTGCATCGCAATGGATGTTTCATCATTCAAAAATTACTGCATCGCAATGGATGTTTCATCATTCAAAAATTACTGCATCGCAATGGATGTTTCATCATTCAAAAATTACTGCATCGCAATGGATGTTTCATCATTCAAAAATTACTGCATCGCAATGGATGTTTCATCATTCAAAAATTACTGCATCGCAATGGATGTTTCATCATTCAAAAATTACTGCATCGCAATCGATGTTTCATCATTCAAAAATTACTGCATCGCAATGGATGTTTCATCATTCAAAAATTACTGCATCGCAATGGATGTTTCATCATTCAAAAATTACTGCATCGCAATCGATGTTTCATCATTCAAAAATTACTGCATCGCAATGGATGTTTCATCATTCAAAAATTACTGCATCGCAATGGATGTTTCATCATTCAAAAATTACTGCATCGCAATGGATGTTTCATCATTCAAAAATTACTGCATCGCAATGGATGTTTCATCATTCAAAAATTACTGCATCGCAATGGATGTTTCATCATTCAAAAATTACTGCATCGCAATGGATGTTTCATCATTCAAAAATTACTGCATCGCAATGGATGTTTCATCATTCAAAAATTACTGCATCGCAATGGATGTTTCATCATTCAAAAATTACTGCATCGCAATGGATGTTTCATCATTCAAAAATTACTGCATCGCAATGGATGTTTCATCATTCAAAAATTACTGCATCGCAATGGATGTTTCATCATTCAAAAATTACTGCATCGCAATGGATGTTTCATCATTCAAAAATTACTGCATCGCAATGGATGTTTCATCATTCAAAAATTACTGCATCGCAATGGATGTTTCATCATTCAAAAATTACTGCATCGCAATGGATGTTTCATCATTCAAAAATTACTGCATCGCAATGGATGTTTCATCATTCAAAAATTACTGCATCGCAATGGATGTTTCATCATTCAAAAATTACTGCATCGCAATGGATGTTTCATCATTCAAAAATTACTGCATCGCAATGGATGTTTCATCATTCAAAAATTACTGCATCGCAATGGATGTTTCATCATTCAAAAATTACTGCATCGCAATGGATGTTTCATCATTCAAAAATTACTGCATCGCAATGGATGTTTCATCATTCAAAAATTACTGCATCGCAATGGATGTTTCATCATTCAAAAATTACTGCATCGCAATGGATGTTTCATCATTCAAAAATTACTGCATCGCAATGGATGTTTCATCATTCAAAAATTACTGCATCGCAATGGATGTTTCATCATTCAAAAATTACTGCATCGCAATGGATGTTTCATCATTCAAAAATTACTGCATCGCAATGGATGTTTCATCATTCAAAAATTACTGCATCGCAATGGATGTTTCATCATTCAAAAATTACTGCATCGCAATGGATGTTTCATCATTCAAAAATTACTGCATCGCAATGGATGTTTCATCATTCAAAAATGATAACGAAAATGTAAGAACACGTGTGGAGTGATGACACGATCATTGCTCTAGTAGACTATATCACTTTCATATATCTTTTATGAGGAATTATTGTAAAAAAAAAAAAAAAAAAACAGTCACACGAAAATGATGAGCACATTATTTCGAGGCCTTTATTTTATAACCTAATAAGAAATCTCTTCTGGGGAGAAAAGGCAAAATAATGGCGAGTAATAAACATTGTATGCACAAGAACCAATTAGGACCATCATCATTCCATATCAAAGCTTTTGTAACTTGTCTGGTATTATTTTTAATTAGCTGTAGAAAATCTATTTAATTGGTAAGAGAGATGGTGGCGGATAGTGGCCACACAGGTAGAAGAGCTGGAGGCGGAGAGTGGCCACAAAGGTAGTAGAGATGGAGGCGAAGAGTGGCCACACAAGTAGAAGAGCTGGCAGCGGAGAGTGGCCACAAAGGTAGAAGAGCTGGCACCAGAGAGTGGCCATACAGGTAGCGAAGCTGGCAGCGGAGAGTGGCCACAAAGGTAGAAGAGCTGGTGGCGGAGAGTGGCCACAGAGGTAGAAGAGCTGGCACCAGAGAGTGGCCATACAGGTAGTAGAGATGGCGGCGGAGAGTGGCCACACAGGTAGGAAAGCTGGCAGCGGAGCCTGGCCACACAGATAGCGGAACTCGCAGCGGAGAGTGGACACACAGGTAGAAGAGCTGGCAGCGGAGAGTGGTACTGGAGTGGATTTAATAAATAGGATATCTAGAATGGCAACAGGACTAAGGAAGACAGAATGACTCTCTACATGCAGTGGGCTCTCTATTTCGCATCCGGCGGACCTGCGCTGAAAAGACAAACGTTTCGCAGATAATTAGAGGGCGCCTACAGCACAGAACTAGTGTACTTGCCAAATGTGCACAAGATCGAGGGTCAAACGCGGTGGGGCTCTTACGTCTTTAATCTGAAAGATAAAAAAACATTGAGCACGCCATCCTTTGCATGAGACGTTAAATGACGGTCCCCTGGATAGACAAAATTTAGGAATAACAATGTAGAGCTTCAGGGGAAATTGAGCAACATCAAATTGAATGCTTTGGTTCCTAGACGTCCACACCATCTACTTGCCAAGTAAAATGGTAAAACATGAAAAAGATCATCGGTGGCAATTTAACGTCTCATGTAAAGGACGGCGTGCTCAATGTTTTGTTATCTTTCAGATTAAAAAAGTAAGAGCCCCGCCGCGTTTGAACCCGCGATCTTGTGCACATTTTGCGAGGACACTAGTTCTTTGCTGTAGGCGCCCTCTAATTATCTGCGTAACGTTTGTCTTTTCAGCGCAGGTCCGCCGGATGCAAAATAGAGACCCTACTGCATGTAGAGAGTCATACTGTCTTCGTTAGTCCTGTTGCCATTCTAGATATCCTATTTATTCCATTACCACCCTCCGCTGCCTGTGTGGCCACTCTCCGCTGCCAGTTCCGCTATCTGTGTGGCCACTCTCCGCTGCCAGCCGCTACCGGTGATTCACCTCTCGGGGACAGCTCGCTCTAAACGTGAGGTTGTACATTGACAGAGCTGTGGATATAGGAAACAGGTGATATGGCTTGCATCAGTCAGAAACACAGCTTGTGTCTGTCTACACAGGGTCTGTCTAAGTGGACAATATCGATCTTCTCGGTGACAGCTCGCTCTAAACGTAAATGTTTGCTAGCGACTGTAGAATTCAAAATTCTGGGGGTATTGAGAGTCAGTCAAGACTGGAGAGGTCAGTCAATTGACTGACCCTCAATACCCCCAGAATTCTAAACGTAAGGTTGTACATTGACAGAGAGGTGGATATAGGAGACAGGTGATATGGCTTGCATCAGTCAGAAACACAGCTTGTGTCTGTCTACACAGGGTCTGTCTAAGTGGACAATATTGATCCTCTCGGTGACAGCTCGCTCTAAACGTGAGATTGTACATCGACAGAGAGGTGGATATAGGAGACAGGTGATATGACTTGCATCAGTCAGAAACACAGCTTGTGTCTGTCTACACAGGGTCTGTCTAAGTGGACAATATCGATCCTCTCGGTGACAGCTCGCTCTAAACGTGAGATTGTACATCGACAGAGAGGTGGATATAGGAGACAGGTGATATGACTTGCATCAGTCAGAAACACAGCTTGTGTCTGTCTACACAGGGTCTGTCTAAGTGGACAATATTGATCCTCTCGGTGACAGCTCGCTCTAAACGTGAGATTGTACATCGACAGAGAGGTGGATATAGGAGACAGGTGATATGGCTTGCATCAGTCAGAAACACAGCTTGTGTCTGTCTACACAGGGTCTGTCTAAGTGGACAATATCGATCCTCTCGGTGACAGCTCGCTCTAAACGTGAGATTGTACATCGACAGAGAGGTGGATATAGGAGACAGGTGATATGGCTTGCATCAGTCAGAAACACAGCTTGTGTCTGTCTACACAGGGTCTGTCTAAGTGGACAATATCGATCCTCTCGGTGACAGCTCGCTCTAAACGTGAGGTTGTACATCGACAGAGAGGTGGATATAGGAGACAGGTGATATGGCTTGCATCAGTCAGAAACACAGCTTGTGTCTGTCTACACAGGGTCTGTCTAAGTGGAAAAGTAACCTTCTGAAAACTGAACTTTCTTCAAAAAAGCTTTTATATTTTCACGTCCTTCGACAAGCCGCGTGTTTTGCTTCCCCAGAAGCAGAGGAACTTATGTCGGTCAGAAATTCAATTTTGAGTTCATGTTTTGCGAACCCCTGATTTCGCAATGAAAAAAAATGCTGTCTGTATGACACGATAACTCCTGATAGAATGAATATATCGACACAAAATTTCATGTGTAAATTCAAAAGCCATATGAGGACGACCCCTACTAATTTTCAGCGGAATCGGCAAAAGGGAAGAGGGGATGAATTAATAAAAAATATCGACACAAAATTTATTATATATTATTTTACCCAAACAATCGATTGATTTTGGAGGGAGGACGAAAATCTAATTGATTAATTCGTACCAGGAAAGTTCATTGCTGATGATTCACAGACTGTTTTATATTGAGTTATGATTCATTTCTCTTTCCTTTCATTCAAATAACAAGTTGCAGTCTTTTGTGTTTAAAAGTAGTTTTATTTATGTTTTTAAGTTATTTTTATGTTGTTATTCATTGGTATGTAGACTAGTGTTCTGACGAACCCAAACTGCCCAGTCGAGTTGGTGTAGCTCGGACATCTAAGGAGGTCAAGTGGTGCCACTAACAAGAGCGAACAAATTGACCGACCGATCGTACACGCAACCCACTGCATTGTAATGTTCACTACATCAAACCAACACAACAACAATTCTATTTTCTGACTAACAAATAGGTCAGTTTTTAGAGTTTCATCAAAGACTGTACACAATACCCTAATAACGAGTGTTTCTTCTGATGTATAAAATTACACACATGTATATAAATTATAAAACCAATTACAGTAGAACCTCTTTAAGTCCAACCTCGATAAGTCGAAAACCTCCAAAACTTGAAAAAAAGTTTTGTTCCTTTCCCTTCAAGCCCCAAAACCTCCATTACTCGAAATCTCAACCCTCTATTGGTCGAAATAATCAGTGAGTCCCTACAAGCCATTTTGGTACATATTTTCCCTCTATAACTCGAAAAAATAAATTGGACCTCTGTTTCTCGAACATAGCAATGTTTTATTTTACAACCTTTACAACTCGATTATTTGAAACTTATTAGCTCTATAGCTCGAAGAAAAATAAGTTACCGACTTTAAGAATTTGCCAACAATGTACACCATTGTTTCTTAGAAAACAATTTAGGACTATACAATAAATAGGATTACCAATTCTAAGAAATGGTAAAGGATATTATTATTGATTTCATTTGAACTTTAGCGAAGCAAATCATTTGTTGTCGATTGAAAAATTGTCAGAAGTAGTTTGGTTCTACCGCAATACACATCAATTTTTACAACAGTTTACGAATAAAATTGTTAAAACATGAGTGCTGTGGAACGTAAACCGAAAACTTTGAGTCTCGCTGAAAAGTTAGAAGTGCTCGAAGCTGTCAAAAGAAGAAAGATGTTGCTGAACAATTTGGCCTACCAATGAGTACTCTGTCAACAATAATAAAAAATGTTTGTTAGCTCTGTAACTTGAATTTTTATTTATTTCACCTCTCTAATTCAAAATTAGTTAGAATGAATTTTAACCTCTACAAGTCGAATCAAAATCCGCCTAAGTCGAAATCCTCCATAAGTCGAAAACTCTATAACTCGAATTTTTTGGCGTCTCATTTATGTTCGACTTATGGAGGTTCTACTGTATTATTATTTGAATAAAAAACAGCTGTTAGGAGTGAAGTAACTTAAATAGTGAATCTGAAGTCGCATTTTGTTTTAAAACGAACCAATGAGTGGAGAACAAAAGACGACCATCAGCTGTTCTAATTAGTTTGGAGGAGAGAAGTCTCAGGAGAGATGTGAGGACAGGCTAGTAGTGAGAAAGGTGTTTTTAGGCTTGAGGTAGTGAACCATGTGTCAAATAACAGTGAAATCAATGCGCAAAGGCACTTTTATTTATTTATAAGTACATATATATGCCGAAAATAACATTGATATAGTTTTAAGTAATTAGTTTATACGATTTATTTTTAAAAATTAATTGTGGTTGTTTGTATTTGTTGTTTGATTCCATTGCATGGATTAGTATGCAGGTCCTCTTTGATGTCATTCAAGAATCGAATTAAATTGCTCATGGCTAAATCTAAAATAGCTTTTAAACTTCTCTTCTTCGTCAAGCAAATGCTTGTTAATCAATATATTAAAAGCTCCCTCTTATTCTCGTTTTAAAAACACATTGCTGATAGCTTTTCTGTTTACGCAACTTTGCAGTATTCTTACTTGTTCATCCTCCTCCTCCAAATTATTTTTTTAATAGCAAAAGAGCAAATTTTTTAGTTTTTTTGGTCCTAAACGGCTCATCGTCACAAAATTTTTAAATACTACTGGGAAAATATAACGTTCCCTAGAAAAACAGAAATGCGCAGCTTGATAAAAAATACGCTCTTGCCGACGTGAAATTCCCTATTCAGTTCACGCTGCGTATTACAAACGCTGGCTAGGAAAACCCGCCTTTTCAATCTGAAAGATGAAAAACCTGGAGGATGGGACGTTAAGCGATGGTCCAGAGCATGTACGATGTCAGGTACTCTTTAAAGACCCCTGCCCTAGGTGAATACAAATTTAGGATAGGCAACATTTAGGACTCCCACGGGCTCATATCCACCAGAGTGACGAAAGAGCGCTTTGGTAGTAGGCGATATGACCTCGGGCATGAGTCATAATAACTAACTATAAATATATATAAATATTGTGTGTGAGGGCGCCGGTAGCTCAGTGGTATGCGTGCTTGACTTCTGAGCTCAAGGTCGAGGGTTCGCAACCCGACCGAGGGCCTTAGTTTATTTTATCTGGGAGGTAAAATAAACTAAAGCACGCCGTCCTTCGGACCCGGATGAGCCTGTACGATATCAGGTACTCGTTAAAGACCCCTACCCTAGATGAATAAAAATTTAGGGTAGGCAAAATTTAGGACTCCCACAGTGGAGTCGGGCTCATGTCCACCAGAGTGACGAAAGAGCGCTCTGGTAGTAGGCGATATGACCTCGTTGTTAAAAGCCCGGGCATGAGTCATAAAACCTAACCTAACCTATAAATATTGTAATATATATTAAGTATAGCTGAGAAAGAAAATATATGCAGAATTATTTTGAAAATTCTCCCTCGAAAAGTCCGGCATCTCCAAAACAAAGCCATGGGGGCTCCATCATTACATGGAATGCTGAAACATCACAAAATTGTGTTTTGTGTTTGAATATGACAACTTCTCGAAGGGAACCAAGTTCAATTTTGAAGCTGAACAAACCAAATCATCTTAACAACTTCTTTATTCCCATCAATTGACTTCCAAATATCTTTTCTCTCTCAGTTTCCCTTCTCACTTTTCACTTTATTGCCTGTCACTCTTGAAAATGTAAAATGAAATGAAATCCGTACCTCGTCTCATGAAATTGTAATCTTATTACAATCTTTGAAAGTAGCAATATTACTCCAAGTTAATATGAATATATTTTGTAATACCTGAAATTAGAAGAGCCTTCCATTATACACAAAATAAAAAAGTATTAGAAACTCTGTTATTAATATTTAGATTATGAAGTTTGGTTTCAAATTCTTTTACTCCCTTTTTAAAATTATTCTTATATTTTTTATTACCTTTTTTTCTATTTTCAGTTTGTCAGTAGATATTAACTATATTTTCTATAAAAATAACAATCGTAGAATGTTCGTTGTTCTCAGTCTGTCTGTTTGTTATGTCTAATATTCCCCCTAAAATCAAAATGTTTTTTTTTCACTTTTTACGTTCACACCAACATTTATCCTATTTTCAACTTCATTTATCTAAATTCTCTACATGATTTTCTTTCTTCTCCTCTAACTCTTAAATTTGGGGTTGTTCCTCCTTACTCTTATTCTGTTTCTTCAAGAATCTCTTATTCTCTGTTCCTTCAGCTTTATTTATATTCCTCTATCTCTAAAATTTGGGTCTGTTCCTCCCTACTCTTACTCTCTGTTCCTCCCCACTCTTATTCTCTGTTTCTTCAAGAATCTCTAATTCTCTGTTCCTTCAACTTTATTTATATTCCTCTATCTCTAAAATTTGGGTCTGTTCCTCCCTACTCTTACTCTCTGTTCCTCCCCACTCTTATTCTCTGTTCCTTCAACTTCATTTAAATCTTAATTCTCTACTACATGATTTTCTTTCTCCTCCTCTTTCTCTAAAATTTGGGACCGTTCCTCCCCACTCTTATTCTCTGTTTCTTCAAGAATCTCTAATTTTCTGTTCCTTCAACTTTATTTACATTACTCTTTTATTTACATTACTCTATCTCTAAAATTTGGGTCTGTTCCTCCCCACTCTTATTCTCTGTTTCTTCAAGAATCTCTAATTCTCTGTTCCTTCAACTTTATTTACATTCCTCTATCTCTAAAATTTGGGTCTGTTCCTCCCTACTCTTACTCTCTGTTCCTCCCCACTCTTATTCTCTGTTCCTTCAACTTCATTTCAATCCTAATTCTCTACTACATGATTTTCTTCCTCCTCCTCTTTCTCTAAAATTTGGGGCTGTTCCTCCCCACTCTTATTCTCTGTTTCTTCAAGAATCTCTAATTCTCTGTTCCTTCAACTTTATTTATATTCCTCTATCTCTAAAATTTGGGTCTGTTTCTCCCTACTCTTACTCTCTGTTCCTCCCTACTCTTATTCTCTGTTCCTTCAACTTCATTTAAATCTTAATTCTCTACTACATGATTTTCTTCCTCCTCCTCTTTCTCTACAATTTGGGGCTGTTCCTCCCCACTCGTATTCTCTGTTTCTTCTACCTGATCTCGCTATTGTTGTAATACTGCTCGCTATTGTTGTAATACTGCTAACTTGACTGTGTGGAACAAGTAGAAAAGCTTGGGGTAACGGTCCATTGACCTGTTACAGTGATCAAATGTTGGAAGGATTTTGTTAAGGAAGCCAAAGAGAAGAAGCTCCGTGTATGGAAGTCGGTCTCCCTGGCACCTGTCCAACATCTGATGAGGATGGGGCTTT
The DNA here is from genome assembly GCA_963662175.1 of Aradus depressus. Classification (NCBI taxonomy): domain Eukaryota; kingdom Metazoa; phylum Arthropoda; class Insecta; order Hemiptera; family Aradidae; genus Aradus; species Aradus depressus. Next base: position 19,594,201 of record OY759222.1, on the reverse strand, counting down.
AGGACAACCTAGGTGCAACCTCGGCCGTTCTGAAGGCCATATCCAGCCAATCGCATCCTACCAGGGAGTTAGTCTGACATTGCTGGGAGATTCGGTTGCTCTGGAAGTTTCAGGCTCATCATCACTTGTGAAATTTCAAATTATGAATAAGAATTTGGGGTAGGCAAAATTTAGGACTCCCATTTTATAATCCATGTAGAATCAGACTCATGACTACCAGAGCGACGAAAGAACGCTCTGGTAGTAGGCGATATTACCTTAGTAGTTAAAGCCCAGGCATGAGTCATAATAACTAACTTAAATTAAAGATAAGCGATGATCCCTGGAGCCTGTACGATGTCAGGTACTCTTTAAAGACCCTTGTGTCCTAGGTGAATAAAAATTTAGGATAAGCAACATTTAGGACTCCCACAGTAGAGTCGGGCTCATGTTCACCAGAGTGACGAAAGAGCGCTCTGGTAGTAGGCGATATGACCTCGTAAAGTTAAAGCCCGGGCATGAGTCATAATAACTAACTATAATGGCAGCATTGTACAACTCGAACAGATGGTCTCCTGACCATTGTGTACGATGATAAAATAGTTCATTTAGTTTGTAGGTTTAGTTTCATGAGAAAGAAACGTATTTATTATATTATTCATAAACAATAAAGAAATTTTTTTTATACAGCGTTATTTTGCTTCAATAATTGAAAACTATCAGTGTAAACTTTAATTGATAAATGCATAAAAAACTCATTTAGTTTTATTTATATGTTTTTCTAACGAAGTTGTCCAATTATTACTATAATTCGTGACATTTTCTCACTAGTACATAACCCCAATGAGATGCGCATTTGATAAATTTAGTTAAATGGTTATTAGCACCAATTTAGCAACTGGGAGTACACAACCTCAACCGTGAGATTAAATTGACAAGAACGTACAGCCGGGGAGAGAGAGAGACAGAGAACCTTGAATTAACTTTTATATGGCGTCTCAAAGCAACTTTGAATATTTCACTCTATACATAATTAAGGTGTGACGACTTTATAGTTTTGATATTGATCCAATGTTTCTAAACCAATCGTAGCTTAACTGCTGGAGGAGTGGCGTAGATATAATATCTGTTAATGGTGGACCACACAAAATCCTTGATTAATTTTCTTCCAATCACAGAGGCAGTGATACTCGTACTTACGGAGCTACGAATTTTTAGCCACTTTTACATTCCCATCTATACAAAGCATAGTTATGTAATCGGTCAAAAATTCGATGCGGAGTTTCATGTTTTCCGACCAACTCATATAAAAAAAAAAAAAAAAGTATTTAAAATTTGGCACCACCCCTGAACCCCGTTTCCTTTCGGCCGATATCGCTGAAAATCCATAGGTGCTGTCACAATGGGGTTCTGGTCACTCATATAAAATTTCGTGTCGATTCATTCATTCCATCGATAGTTATTAGAGATCTTGTGTCAAGCCTCCCCCCTTGCCATTGGTCGATTTGAGTGAAAATTAATAGGTGTCGTCATTAGAGGATTCTGAATTCACATAAAAAATTTCTCATAGAAATAAAAGACGTTGTCTTCCCACTGTTTTATTTTAGACCAGAACCGGTTTGCAACGCCATAGCGTCATCATCAGTGTTTCATCTATGATAGAATAATAAAATATACAAATAATGAAAGGTTTAAATAACTCTTAAAACATCAGATTTGCAATCTCGACCCACAACATCTTATTATCACATATAAAATTTCGTGTCGATACATTCATTCTATTGGGCGTTATCGTGTTCACAGACAAATATAGACATTTTTTTTTTTTATATTTGGAATCTGAGACCAAAGAAAAGTGGTTCGACTTAAATACCTTAATAATAACTATCGATCTAATGAATGTATCGACACAAAATTTACCCAAACGGTCGATTGGCTTTGGAGGGAGAGCGAATGTGTAATTGGATCAATTTTCGCTGGGGAAGTACATAGCCGGTGATTCACAGATGGTTTTTTTGTTTTTGAACTGAGGAAGGTTTTTTGATTTTAAAAAAACTCATTTATTATTGTATTCTTTGGATGTAGTTATTTTTGTGTTCCATATTATTTAAACTTATTTTTACATATAACTTTTTCATCCTAATATAACAATTTTCACATAATTGATATAGTAATTACAAATAAAGAAAAAAAAACATATATTTTTAAATATTGTCTATTTCACAAAATATATACAATGTATGGGAGTACTTTCTGAATTGCTGTCATCAGCCACGACTTCAGGGCTTAAATACATTTAAGTTACCGCTTATATTTCTAACCTAGTCAAATATTCCTTCAAATAAATGTTGTAGAGAAAAATAAAATGGATATTTTATGTTCAATACATTTTTTTAAAAGACCGCCTGGTTGCTTACATACCGAAACCCATCTTAAAATGACATCTCAAAATCCCTTTTTTTAGAAGTTACACAAAAACTGTTAATCCCATCGAAAAAATGCTCCTCATTAAATTTCATATTATCATAAAGCTTTCAGATTTGAGATATGACCAATTTATACAAAATTATAACGCATCAAAATATATATAATCAATTGCTGTAGGAAATAGTTCAAAGACATTTTTGAAATGTAACGCACGGCAATTAATTTGAAAAAAAGTTTTTTATTTTTATTATTTCCGTAGATCTTTACAAAATATTTATCAGAATTTGATAATTATCACTACGGATTAATTCCAAATTTGGAATACAAGTCAGTGGAGACTTAAAATCAATACTTGTCATCCCTCTAATTTTTTCAAAAATATTGTAATGTCTCCCCTAAATTTTGATGGAAGCCACCACGGAATTGTAGTACATATTTTTTTTCTATCGCCTATGGAAGAGCTTGGTTTTATATTAATACCTTAAATTATTTTTTAATGTTTAAGAAGAAAAAAAATAAAAAATATACATATATATATATAACTCGGCTTGAGTACAGTTTTCAAAAAGGTTGACAAACTGTAAACAGTATATTTACCTTGACCTGTGTCGAGGTCACAATGTCCGGTTCATTAACGTACACACTCCAATTCTTAATACGCATTACCTTCGAAATTTTTGCCAAAAAACAGTCTAGTTGTCATAAATTGACAAAAAATAATTATTTAATATATTTTGGAACTGCACCACAAATGCACCTGTTTGATAGACACCGCAGTGACGTAAAGAAGTAAACTAGATATTGATGAGTTGGATAATATGTTTTATTTTAAGCTAAAATTGTTCTAGATATGTACGTTTTGAATTAATTATGTAGTTTTATTTCTTAAATAAATGAGAAACGTAGTAATAAGGAATTGATGAATTAATTGAATTAAAATGTCAACAGGAAGTGTCATTTAATATCAACAATACTGTTTTTAACGACAATGTTTAAAGATTATCGTGTTTTCTGTTTTAAAAAGATAATAAGAATAACTATAAAATTTATCAACTAATAGCTTACCTTCTCCTCAGGATCGAAAAAAAATATATATAAATAAATAAACAACAGACGAGAGCAAAATGCTTATCCAAAAAAGAGAAGGCAAAAAGTAAAAACCGCACAAAATTACGCGTACACCAACCACGACAGTGTCTGGATTTTTTTTTTACGCCGCGTTGAATTGAACGAAAGTGACAGAACGGATGATAAAGAGATGAGACAGAAAACTGTCAGATGAAACCTTCCCCACACTGAAAGTCAATCGGAGCTCAACTGCTGGGGCAGAGAGAAGCGAGCTAGTTGGAGGATGGGCCACTAGAGTGGTCTCATCTACACTAGCGCCCAGCGGAATTCTCTGCTCCCTCCCCTCAACTCACAGCTCAGCTCTCACAAATAGTTTCTGTTGGGGGAACAAATAGTTTTTGTAGGGGGACAAATAGTTTCTGTTGGGGGAACAAATAGTTACTGTTGACTTGGGGCTTGTTAGTAGCGACGGAAGGGAGGGGAAATGTCCCGGGCGACTGATTTTACTTCGTGCTTATCACCCAATTCAATTTAGTTTAGTTTCAGTAAAATATTGATCATCAGCAGGTAATTAACAGCAAACTTTTTTACCAAAACAGTTAATAATTATATTTTTATAAGTAATTTATTGGTGATAAGCCCAAGCATAGTGTATTATAATTTGTGTCATTATTTCTTTATAATTGTTATTATATTTATGTTTTTCTGCAAGAAAACAATTCGAAATTTACCACTAAAAGCGCAGATCAATGCGTCTGAAAAATAGTGTACCAAAAAATATTATATATAAATATTTTTTTTTTTTTTCTGCGAGGCGAGAAAAATATTAATAGCAATTTCGGGGATATTCCAAACCAAAAGGATTTCAATATTTTTATTCCAATACAACTTTCATATGCTGCACTGCTAAGAGGTATTCAAAAATATTGAAGGGTTTTGATAAATTGTGTACTCCCGATTTATGGCAGTTTGAAATTTCAACTAACTTTTTTTCTTCTACTAAAATTCTATAAGTATATATATATATATATATATATATATATATATATATATATATATATATATATATATATTATATATATATCACATTCAGTATTATGTACATATAAAACAAAAAATTACTTCTGAATAAGAAGTTAGTCAGAAGTTCAAAAAGTTTTTGTGTAATTTTAAAAATAAGAGATATCTGTAAGACCTGTAAACACAATGGACATTAACAATGATTGAAATTTGAAACCACAATAAAACCGAAAATACACAAAATATTGAAAACCCATTCAAAATTATAGAACTTCTATCCGTAGTACATCAAAATTATAGTAAAATCAATCTTTTTAAAGTAGTTGTGACTGTTTTTGGCATGGAATGTACTCTAGATAAATCGAACATAGGCCATCTTCACAATATATGTTCATGGCTTGACTCAAAAAGAAAATACGCGGTCATCAAACTCAATATTTGGATGGAGTTCGAAATCTCTCTCGGCGGTGATTGTACAGGAATTATATCGGACGAAAATAAAGGCAGCTTTATTATGGAGCCAAACTATATTTTATCAAATATTTCTCTTTTTTAATCGAAAAATTATTTAAATACAAGTTATAGAAAAAATATATAAAACGTAATGTTATATATGAAGAGATTAAGAATACAAAAATCGTAAGAGCAATTTTCATAAATTGAATTTCAATAATGATTGGATTCGAAAATATGAGAAACTTTAAAAATGAATTAAGGAAGCTCAGAATTTGTGGGTGTTATATTATTAACAATAATTCCATACAAATAAACTAAATAAAATATTTTCTGTTTTAATGAATACAACAAAACTTTATACATTATACAACAAAAATTATATACAAGTAAATACAGGCTAAAAAAATAAAATAAAAAATAAATTAAATTTACTTTCTCCTTCTTTGCGTAGCTCCAATTTTGGCACCTTTTTGAGCACCTTTGAGTACATTTTTCATTTGACCCATCGCCTTCATCTTTTTCCTGTAAAGAGACATAAAACACAATTATCAACTTGATAAATACAATTTTAAGGAGGACGGTGTCTGTAGATTGGGTATTTTTTAAAGATATTTTATCCGTTTCAGGTTAAGGAAAGTCCAACCATGGTGGTTTTTAGATTTCGTGTCTTTTTACATTCTTATACCTTAAGGAGTAGAGGAAGTATTATAATCGTGCGAAAATCGTATTAAGGTCCCCTAAATACATTTTGACCATTTTCGCGATGATGTGTGTCTGTGCGCATGTTTGTGTGTATATTAGGGTGGCCGCTATTTTAAAAAAGTTAAAATTTTCTTGCTCCGGTACCAAAAACATGTGTAGAATGTCGAAAAAATGTGGCCTGAATTTTTCCAGATTTTTTAAATCATATTAACCGGTTCCTGTTAGAGGTTGAATTTTAACATGGGTTTTAAATGGGGGTTTTGAACTTTTACCGACTTTTGAGCGTAGTTTCAAATGTTTCAGACATAAAAATCTGAAAATTTACATATTTATGTATTTGGGTCCGCTGAATTGAAATTCACCGTCAAAATTCAATTTTGACAGTTGTAACTGTCAAAAAACTGTCATTAATCTTTGAAAAATATCAATTTCATGAAAATATCGATGATTGGCGTGATTTTATATGTTTTTCGGGTCACTGATTACAAATTTTTGATCAAAATTCGTTTTTTGACAGTTAAAGCTGTAGAAAACTGTCAACAATTCATATAGATCGACTTTATAAAATCGATTATATAGGATTCAAGGTCACGAAACTTGAATTCAATACCGTAAGGTAAGTTTTGACAGTTCAAGCTAAAAAACCTATATAATCGATTTTATAATCGATATTCATGTGCAATAGTCGATCTAAATGAATTGTTGACAGTCTTCTACAGCTTTAACTGTCAAAAAACGAATTTTGACCAAAAATTTGTAATCAGCGACCCGAAAAACATATAAAATCACGCCAATCATCGATATTTTCATGAAATTGATATTTTTCAAAAATTAATGACAGTTTTTTGACAGTTACAACTGTCAAAATTGAATTTTGACGGTGAATTTCAATTCAGCGGACCCAAATACATAAATATGTTAATTTTCAGATTTTTATGTCTGAAACATTTGAAACTACGCTCAAAAGTCGGTAAAAGTTCAAAACCCCCATTTAAAACCCATGTTAAAATTCAACCTCTAACAGGAACCGGTTAATATGATTTAAAAAATCTGAAAAAATTCAGGCCACATTTTTTCGACATTCTACACATGTTTTTGGTACCGGAGCAAGAAAATTTTAACTTTTTTTAAAATAGCGGCCACCCTAGTGTATATGTTATTGGAAAGTTGTGAGCGCTCTATCATAAAAACATTGTAGCTATGAACTTTCATTTGGAATGAAGAAGTCACATGCGCTAACTTAAATCTAATTATATTCTGACGATAACGGATGAAAATTGAGACCTCTTTACTCCGGAGCTTAAGAACATTTTACAAGACACTGCTTAGGTTATGACCTAATCAAAAATCTTTTCAAATAATAGAGAAAACTAGAATACACATATTTTGATAGTAGGGATGGGTATCGACCAACAAAACATCGATTAATGGCACCGATTATTATTTTTTACTAATTAATCGATATACTTGTTAATTGTTGGTTAAATAATCGATTACTGGCAGGAGCCTCCGTCTCTTTCAGTTGTGCAGGCCTCTTCATGCCAATTTTGGGATGTTTGTGCTCCAGCTGGTTTTTTAAGTTGGTCGTGTTCCAACCTGTTTTTATTTCAACTCCACAATGCCGACACTTAGCATGGTTATTCTCCTTCTCAAAATGCTGCCAACCCACACTTTTGGGAGGCATCTTCTTTTAACTAATAAAGTTAACTAATAAAAAAAAAAGAACACCGAGTGGCACAAGGCGAACGCACAAACAAAAGTTAATACAATCAGTCAATCACAACTCACAAATGACAAAACACAAATGATTAGAAATTAGAATTAGAAGTAGAACTATTAGAAGGTTACTTTTTACTTATCACCAGTTCACCACAGAGGCACTGTGGTGTATCGATAGTCAATACGATAGTCTCCTCCCACTTTTTTAGGCGAGTTGCACTTCGGATGAATTATAATTAATTAATTTTTCTTTTTTTCTCCTGTTTTTCGGATGAATTGTAATTTTAATTAAACATTTAATAATCGTTGAATAATAATCGATTATCCGATTAATCAAACCCAGATGACATCGATTAAAAAAATCACCGATTATTTTACCAAAACATAGATTATTTCGATTAATCGGTTAATCGATACCCAACCCTAATATGTAGTTTTGAAACACATATTTTTAGACTTGTCCTTGATTTACCCGAACGATTTATCAAATCGAAAAATCGATTCTTCCCAAACATGTTCCATAACTTAAAAAATTTCCAATGGCTAAAAAGTCCTCAGATTTGAGACGATATGATCAATATGACAAAAGATATAGCGCCTCAAACAATGAAAAATATATTTACATGGAAAATATTTTCTAAATTGTAGGAACAGTTATAAAATATTTTATTATTATTGGTAGTTTGTCTGAAAAATTATAAAAATGAAGGAAAAAATATAGGTATACGTGATATGGCCGTTACAGGACTTTCTTATACCAACCACGCTTACATCTCTTTCACCCTCTACCCCTTCTCAAAATGAATTCATACTGACATTACCGGGTATAAGAATGTCTCTCTCAGGATTACGCAAACAAAAAAAATACCGCATTATTACTTTCATACATCTAGTATATGAATGTATATATAATGCCAGTATGAAATGATTTTGAGGAGGGGAAGCGTCGTTGGTGTAAGAAAGTCCTGTAATGGCCACATAACATATTTTTGTCTGTCTGTCTGCCAAAGTTCATATTTTGAATCTGCCTATAATTTCAAAATAACCGAATAAAGTTAAGGAATAAACATGAAAAACATTTTCATTCCATACATATTTTTGTCAAAAATGGAAATAAATAATATTTTCTTGTAACGAAACATTCCAGAGATCAGCCTATCCTCATTCCAGCACTCTCAGGTGACATTCAATTCATTTTCAAATAAAATATTCAATTTTCAAGCAATATTAACATATTTATAACTGTCGGTATCTACGGTAGATCCGTCAGCGACTGTTAGCACAGCTAGTACAATATATAATTCTATATGTGTTGTCCTTAAAAGGTTCAAATAATACATATAAAATTTCGCGTCGATTCATTCATACTATCGGCAGTTATTAGAGTTTCTATGTTAACCCTCCCCATAATCCCCCGTTCCCTTTGGTCGATTTGGCTGAAAATCATTAGGAGTGGTCGTTACGACATTCATTCTATCGGGAGTTATCGAGTTTACAAATACACAATTTGTTTTTCATATTTAGAATCGGGAATCGTCTGAAAATGTGAAATTACGCAGAAAACTCTGCCTCCAACTTTTGACCGATTGCATAACCCTATTCTTCGTAAAGCTGCGGAAGTGAAACATCTGGACGTCCTTAATTTCTCAAAGCTCTGTGCTATTTAAGATTTTCAAACCTACCTCTTATTGAGGGCATCTCTCCGAAGTGGCAGGTAAGCGAAAGGGTCAGGTTGACCCTTCTTCTTCATGTCCCCGCCTGCCTTCCTAGCTCTGTACTCCTTCCCTGTCTTCAGTTGGCCAACACCGGTGCTCTTTTTGTTTGCTTTCTTCAGCGAAGACTTCGAACTGTATATAGGTCTATGTATACCTTTGCCACCAGCTGGAAAAATAAAAAAAAATACCCTTGAGTTAAATCAATAAACAATATTTTGCATAAAATGTCTTAGGTGAAAAACGTTCTAAAATTAATCAATTAAGTCCCCTAAAGTCTTGCTCAGATCAATATTTTGTAACGAAACATTTATTATATCGGCCGTTATTAGGATTATTGAGTTCAGTCACTTTCTCTGACCCCCCTCGTCCTTTGGACCGAGTTAACGCGTTCACACACAGATAGACCAGACATTTTATTTTCAGTCGGGGTCGAATTCCTGACTGCTACTGACTGCCAGAAGACTCCTTTTCTACGTACAACCAGGAAAGTGGAACTTCATACAACGCGAACTAGAGATAGTGGGAGGAACTGTTTCTGGAGTCCTGAGAGTGAGCTGAGTACAGTCACTTCAGTGGTACTTTGATACGAGATGCCAGATATACAGCGGAAGAGAGGAGGCTCCTTCCACTTTGTCATTTTTCCAATGACTCGGGCATGCGCAGAAGCCCCCTCAGAGTCTGATATCATGGAGAAAAGTGGTCGATGAATCATTGGCTATGTACCTCCCCAGCAAGGATTATTCAATTATGTTTTCTCTCTCTCCCTTCATATTCAATCTATCGTTTTGGTTAAAACTAAATGAGCCGGTGAGAATGATAGTGGTGTGAGTCAAGTTTCCTTTATTTAAACAAAATGAATGATTCGTAAATTCGCTTATTAAAAATTACCTAAGGAAGATAAAAAGGGATATGGTTCAATTCTAGCCAACAAGCTTAAAACAATAAGTTGTGCAAGTTTTAATGTTTTTTTATTAACTGGTTTCAACGGACTTAAATCCATTACGTCACTTTCATTCTAAACCAAGATAAAAAGCCGGTGAGAATGATAGTGGTGTAAGTCAAGTTTCGTAATTTTGAGAAAATTAATATTTTGCAAATTTTATTTTTAAGCATTACCAAGTGAGATAAAATGGAATATGTCTCAATTCCAGCCACTAAAGCTTTAAAGTGTAATAAAATCAGTTGTCCCAGTTTTTCGAATTTATTATTAACTAGTTTCGGTGCGCTCAAAACACTTACACTACTCTCATTATTAACCAAGATAAGATGTCATAAAAAAGAAAATGAACGAATTTCAAAATCTTTATTCCAAATTAAATTTCATAAAACATTAACGATAATATCAATACTAATTATTAACGTAATTATTACCAAAAAATCAAATTTAAAAGGCAAAGTTTATTAGCATAAGGCTTAAGCTGATAATCTTCAGCCTTTAGGTTAATGATGTTGAGTCTTTCTGTTCTTCATAATAGATTAAGGGTCCAATATCCTCTCCAGCTACATTAGTAGTCGTGACAAGGTTTTGGAAAAAACTATGGTATATTGGTGGAATATATGGAAGCAGATCAATCATATCCCCTTTTTTAAAATCTCCAACCGATCTTACATTCTTATATAACAACACCCTTGGTATTTTATGTAATTGCAGTGGCCCGCTCACTTTCGCCGGTTTCAAATTTAAAATCTGAAAATTCGCAGATTCGTCTAATGATTTTTCATAACGTATCCACTGCATTTTCAACCAGTTTACTTTACAATTTTCTTGGTCATATTTCCTTCTGGTACATTTTTTTTCCAATGAAGCAGTAGAAAAAAACTCATCCCAATTTATTTCACGTTCAGTGAACTTCTTCTGTCGCCTAGCTGATTCCATAATGCTATACCACTGGTAACAGCAAAAGTGTTATTTTAATTATCGCAAACCTTTTTTGTTTATCATTTATAAAAATTTAAATTTAATGTTTGTCAATCAACGTCTTGACTCTATTAGAGGAAGATTGGAACTGAATCAGAAATGAACGTATTTACCTGCAATAAACAGATAACAGTATAATACCCATAACGTAAAGAAACGTTTATTTTTAGTACCTATTGACTTACACCACTTTCATTCTCAACAGGAATCTGGTTTTGTTCAAATTGATAATGATATTGTGTTTTTGCTGGCGATAGGTAAAACTTTTAACTGAATTCACAATGTTAATTATTAGAGTAGTGATAAAAGAGCAAAAATTTAGTATAAACCCAATTTTGAAATTTTTTGACTTACACCACTCTCATCCTCACCGGCTCAAATGTTTGTCTTATATAGTGGCTTCTGAATCCTCCTACTAAATTTTATGTCGGTACATTCATTACATCGGCAGATATTGAACCCCTCTTCTCTCTTCTTTAGACCGAATTCGCGAAAAATTAATAGCTGCCATCCTTGTCGGGTGGTTTTGAATTTAGATATGAAATTTCGTGTCGATACAGTCATTACACCAGCAGTTATTTGGACTTTCAACTTGAGTCCTTCTCTTTTTCAACTGATTCCGCTAATCTTAGAAGGCTTTGAATTTACATATAAAATTTGGTGTCAATATATTTATTAAAACGCCAGTTATTAGAGTTTACAGCTACTGACTGCCAGAAGAGATTGAACTTAATCACTATGTTTGGGGTACGATCAAGAAAAATAGTCTATTACGCAACCCCAAATCGTGTTCTTGTGAAGTTAGGTTTTTTTAGCAATGTAATGTATTAAGTTTCATTTCCAATGAAAACTTTGTATGATTTAAATTAAATTAATCAGAGACTTTCTTGGCATCGTCTAAAACAATGCTTCCTAATCTCTTCAATATCAAGGAAAGACCAACATTTACGTCCAACTTTGCCAATTATGAGAGGTTATGATAATATTGTTACGAACTGAATCATTTATATTTCACAGTCGGTCATTTCATGTACTCATTGTTGATCTAGAATAGCCAGGGAAAGTTCAATTTTTATCTCTTAATATTTGAATAACAGATTAGGCCAACAAATGGAGAATAAAAATTTAAGACAGACGTTTAACGTGGACAACTCACATCAGACTGAAACGCACAGACCTCAAAAGACGATTTGGACGACTGAAATCAATCATCGGACGACGATCGCTTGAGAACAAACTTCATATACACAACACCATACTAAAACTCATCTGGACTTACGGTATCGAAATATGGGGATCAGCCAAAAAAATCAAACAACTACCGTCTATTATATACTACACCACATTGCCGATGCGCCATTCTACGTTTCCAATCTCAAATTGCATAATGGCCATAACATCCCATTTATACCCACTGTTATCAGGACACGCTGTCAAAATTTTCACGATAAACTCCATCGTCACGCCAATCCACTTATACAACAATTATCCACTAACACTCTCCCCACAAATCCACCCCGGCGCCTTAAGCCATGGCAGATGGACCTGTTCCAGGACTAGCCTGGACTCCTCTTCGATCACGTACCTCAGCAGTACAGTCATGCACTTACCAATACACAACATCACAATTACTAGCGACAAATATTATGTCGTCGAAACCGCTACACTCTATCTATATATTTTTATGGAATAAGACAATGTGGAAGTTAAACAGGTTCTGTGTTTTTATTTTATTAGCTTTCCACTTTATTGAAACAAATCGCAGAAATGTATTCGATCATAGGGAACATCAAACAGTGCATAGACAACACATTTACTACAACATTATTATAGCAAACTATTATTTGTAAAACTGCAACATTCGACTTGTTGTACTTATACATACATGGTGCCAGGCAAAACATATGATTTTTGGACATTTTCCCGTAAGTTGAAGACTTTTGGAAGCTATAAAAAAAATGTAACAGAAGCGATTTTGCAGACTGATGTAGGACCGAGGTATAATATAATGTATACGAAAATGAACCGACCTTGGTACTTATTGGGGTGTGTGGCTGTTGAGGCAAAGCTGCTCACACTTCGGGCCCTTTTGGTAACTCCATTCGTAGCCGAAGGAGCAGAACTGGCCAGGTCGTCATCCGACATCTCGTAGTCATCATCTGAAAACAACACAGATACAATTATAAATTCTATGGAATATATTTAGCTGGAGAGAGCTTACCAACAAAATTTCTTGTGCAAAGTGGGAAACTACACAGAAGTATGAAATTTCTTCTTTACATTACATTTCTTTTTTTACTTCCACAGCTAAACGTAGTATAGGAGAAGTTATATAAACGGTTCATCCTATTTTGAGTGTTCACCGGATTTATGTTTTATTAACTCTTTAAATTACGGGTCGAAGACGTGGACCCTCACCGTGGCGGAGGATAGACGTCTTGACATCTTCGAGAGGAGAATACTCCGCAGGATCTTCGGTCCCATCCAGGAGGAGGGCGTCTGGCGCAACCGATACAACCAGGAGTTGTGCGCAACCGATACAACCAGGAGTTGTACGCACTCTATACAGAGACAAAATTGTCGCACTGGATTAGAGTTGCCAGACTCCGTTGGGCTGGACACGTAAGACGGATGGACGAGGACCTTATACCAAGGAAACTCGTGAATATGACACCGGAGGGTAGAAGAGTAGGACGACGCAGAAGAAGATGGCTGGAGACAGTGAACAGAGACGCAAGACGGTTTGGTGCGGTGGGCTGGTGGAGACTGGCCCAGGACAGAGCTACATGGGGACATTTCCTGGAGGAGGTCAAGGCTCTCGACGGGCTGTAGCGCCTATGATGATGATGTCACTCATTAAATGCAAAACAATATCTATGCTAGTAACAGGATATCTCCCGATAGAATAAATATATCGACATGAAATTTTATAGGTAAAGCCAGAACACCTTAAAAACTGCGGATTTATAAATATTATTTGTAATATACTAGCTGCAGTACCCGTATCATTTACGTGGAGATAGGTCGGAATAAAATCAGCAAAGGACTTCGGTGTAAACGATGGAAGTTCTACCGAGAAATAGGTTGGTATGGCTGCTGACATGGGAGCAGGCGACGTACAGTTGTCCGTGTGAGAAGCATTCATTTTGAAACACTACACCGGTTACTTTTAGGGTTTGTCCCTGGGCCTTATTGATAGTGAGAGCGAAGCAAATTTTGATTGGAAACTGCAACCGTTTGAAACGGAATAGGTAATCGGACGGTATCATTGGTACGCGACGTTTGGCTTTATTACCACTCACAGCCGCGTGCCGTTGCACAAAGCCAGAGGATTCAAGTTCCTCAGGAGCGTGAGGGCGCCGACTTTCAGTGTTAACTCGTGGCTCGACATCCCAGATGGATTCAAGTTTAGACTAGTTTATAGAGTATAAAGAACAGATAAATTATAGATACTGATTGTGTGAGTGCTTCCCGAAAAATCTGTAATAGATATTTTTTAAGATTAAAAAAATTAATGGGAGAAGTGATAATTCATTATGTATGAATCCAGAATCTCGTTACACAACCCTGAAGTAAATTTTATCTGAGAACTGAGATATCCTTGGGCAAGACACTTATTGAGGTTGAGCCAAATTGGCCGAAGAGGAAAAGGATTTAGTGGGAAAGAGAAAACTGAGAGGACCAAATGTTATGAGAGAATATATCCCTCCACCCGACCAATCACCACCTCATCTCTTCAGCGTGTGGAAGGTGAGTAGAGCCTCCTGCCCCTTCTCCAGGTTCACTCATTGAAAGGAAAGGATTCCACCAAACCCCTCAACCCTGTGGCCTCCTCTAGGAATTATATAAGAAATCCAACCTACCAGAATCATCAATGCCAGGGATGACAGACTTTTTCTTCCGTCGACCCGTAGCACCACCATCCTCTTCATCGTATTTACCATCATCTGCGATGATGAAACGACCATCAGGTGCCATCTTGAAGTCATCCTTCTTCTTAGCATTCTTCTTTTGTGGAACACTGGACGAACTTCCAGGTTTTGTAGCTGACAAGACAAAAAAAAAATACATATCAGATAATGTCAGATGCTTTTAGTTAACAACACACAAACCCTATACGCATTTCAGAGAGAACAAAGCCTTCTTCTTATAAATGTCTTGAGAAATATTTTAATAGGAATTATTTGTGGGCTGCAGCAAAAAGCATTAATTGAAATATCATATCAATACATCAAAACTGCAAACCTGTTATCTTCCTCGTGGCGCTGACATCAGTGAAATCGACAATGTCTTCAGCTTCCTCCGTGATCCAAGTTTTGGTTTTCTTCTTATTCGTCTGTTTATCAGTCTCATCCTCGTCAACGTCCATGTCAGAATCTGACTCTGCCAGAATTTCTTCAATACTACAATACAGGATAAAAAAAAAAAAAAAACTTTTTAGTATTTCATTTTCACTTTTAAATAGAAGTATCATGACAAAAAATCGAAATTGGGTTTTCGCATATTTTGTTTTTATTAAAAAACTATTTTTTTCTAATTCGATAACAGTACGCTGTACTATCTTGAGTGTCTTTATTGAGCAGCAATTCTCAAGCAAATTTCTCAACAGATTTGAAACTCACGCAACGTTTATGCTGTAGTACTTTCAGAACTTTTTTGAAGTTACAAGGAAGACAATATTGTACAGTTTTAGCGTTTATCCGATAAACATAAAAAATAAATTGAATGTTCCATTTTTAGTATCGCAGTAAGGATTTCATCGAAACCATTTTGGTCACTTGCAACTTAAATGCGAAGGCGTAGCTAGGGGGGGACAGGGTTGGACACGCCCCCCCCCCCCCCCCCCAGAAATGTGCAATCTAATGTAATAATTTTAAAAAATTATAATATATAACAACTCCAGCACAGTCAAGACAAGGATATAGAAAGCTTCAGTTCCCAGTCAAACGTTATTCGGATTCAAATTACGCTTTCTTAGCCAATAGGCGAAGTATGAGAGTTTAGTGAACGCATATTTTTGCGTGTCACAACAAAATGTGCAGCAATATTAAAATCTCTTCCAAAAACTCCTAAAGGCGGTGCAATGTTTACCTAAAATAAAAAGACTATTAAGCCTAACTGCATATTTTAGAATGTATTCAATGAATGCCGTAAAAAGGGAAAATAATTGTTTTTTTAGAGTACATTTAGTGTTATCAGCTGAACGAGAATGAAATAGTAAAAAATTAATTTCAGTTGAAAAAGTGTTGGACAGATTTGCTGAAAAAAATGAAAATTAAGGCTTATTTAATTGAGGATACTTCTTACTGCTATTACTTATTGTATAAGACTGGATGACTAAACTGATGAAAATTTTAATTGTTGATTCAAATTTGTGTTGTTTTGTTACAGCATACTAACATTTTGTGTATGGTACCTGATTGTTAATTATTAAGTTTAATTAAACTTAAACTAAAAATATGATTGTGAAATGTAAACTATTGTTTTATTATCTCGGTCGTGTTGACCGGCCCTCCCCCCAGAGAATAACTCCATTGCTTAAATGTCTTAAGTGCCTCTTGTAATTGGTCTTTTGAAATTTTATAGAATGACTATAACGTTAGATATTACGAATAATTTTTTAAAAAATTAATTTTTTCTAATCGAATTATGAGCATTACTTAGTTAATAAAAAGTTTACCTCTTGTGTTTGGCAGTCACGGTGAAGGAAGAACCAGCAGCTGAACTGGCCTTTGAAGTCTTCTCTTCCCATTGTCTCTTCTTCCTCGCGTTCATTTTACCCAAATTCTTCACTCTCGCTCTAAATATAAATGTCAATATAATAGTTTCAACATGTTATAAAAGAACGAAAACATTCCAGGACTATTCCAACTCCACTACTTTAGCATCCCTTTAAACAGATACAATTTCAGTTCAGAATAAAAAAAAATACCGGTGTAGAGAACCGATGATGATATTGATTCTCGATATATTAAAGTTAAGCGTTAATGTGTGTTTTTTTTTAATTTGCAACGCTCAAATTTTTGAAAAAACTGGGCACAGAACGCCTGTATGGAGGAAGCTCAGAGAGACATCGCTTGTCGCTAGATTGCACAACTAGAAAATGACGTGATCTCCCCTCACAAGACAGCAATCTTGTTTTTCGATCCTGTGAGAGTACTTCTTGACGGGACCTCAAGACACAAATTTTATACTAACACTATATTTGCTTTTTTGGGTGTTTGGGGTCTTATGAGGACTAGGAGAAAGTCGTGACAGCCATTTGCAAAAATAAATTAATATTATTATTAAAGACAATAAAAAAAAAAATTTTCTTTTTGCCCTTTGAGCTTACACATTAGCCATGACACAGAACTGAGGAAAATTCAATAATTCTTTTCAACCGTACAAGAGTAGAACAATACAAGTATTAAAAGTCACAAAAATAATTAGAAATATAAATACATTTTTAAAAAACTTGCATACAACCTAGTTTACAAAAATAGGATTAGAAATTTAAAAAATAATAATAGTTAATAAATGTTACTTGAGAATCTCGTCATCTTTTGGTATGTGTCTGACCACCTCCTCAGTGCCGAACCACCGGGTCAGTCGCGAGAGCATGTCTCGAGTGTTGTTTCTTGAATGTCGCTTACAGTCCTCTGGCATCTGACTTAGGATCCTGATCTGAACAATCAGAACAAAAGTTAATACCTGAACATTTAACTTTGGTGTCCAGGGATTACAATATTTTATATTATCAAAAATATGGACGTTAGTTTGAATAAAATCATCATCAACCAGCGACGGTGCTGATAATCGTAGAAAACAAACTAGAAAAACAGCAGAAATGAACAATGTATTTTAAGAAATTCCAAAAATATCTAATTTTATGATTAAGAATTTTTCAATTTCATGTTAGACTCAAGAAGACAAACAACAACCACCATGTTGATCTGTACTAAGTATCAAAAACTTTTTAATTAATAATTAATTTGTTGGTATTAGATGATTATTATATTTTTTCATAGTATATAATGTATACAATTAAAAAGAACATAACCATTAGCAATAATTTATTTTTTATTTATTTATTTATTACTACATTGAAGCCTATTAAGGCTTATTGTAGAGAGTTGGGTTACAATTTGAATATACATTTTATATAATAATAAAGTAAGAATTTCACACTTAATAAATTTTATAAATATCTAAATATTAAAAAATGAATGCGCACATTTACTTATATATGCAAAACAGAAAAATATACACTTTTTTATACATACATACACATATACATATGATAACATTAAAAAAAAAAAAAACTAATAAACATTAAGTCAAACCACTTTGTACTTAAACTGTAAATAATAGATATTTAACAAAAACTTAATATGAGAAATCCAACTTTAAAATTCATTTCCCATTATCTTTTTTTTTTTTATTTATTTTTTTTTTTTATTGGAAGTTAGATTTTTTTTGATTTTTTCTTTATAATGTTTGCTTTTTTAAATTAATAGCATTTAGAATATAGTAATAGACATCATTAATTTGCTCCATAGAAACAATCTCTAATATTCTAATAATATTACTTTCGTCTTCATCAGAGTTTTTAATATATTTAGATAAATATCTTTCTCTAATATTATTATACAAAGCTCAGTTTAATAAAAAATGAACAATATCTTCTTTGAGTTCTCTAGAACAACATCTACATTGATCCTTTTCAAAAATAATTTTTTCTTTATTTATATACAAACTGATATGGTGTTTAGAAGCCAAACGTAACTGACTTACTGCTCTAATTTTATTGATATGACAATTAAATAACATATGGTAACTCACTGAACCAAAAGAGCACATATTTCTATAATATAAGTTATACTTGGAGTTGAGGATTTTTTCAACATCTTTACTGATGAGATTATTTTGGAATGAAGTGATTAAATTATTAAATTCATTTTCTACAATTTTGGCATTTTGAGATTTCCAGACGTCATAAACTCCTACATTAGCAATAATACCTCAAAGATATTGATCGTCCGGGAGTGAGTTTTATTTCATAGATAGAACTCCCTCCAGGGTCCATGGATGTCGTAATTAACTACATAACACAGTGACATAGCTAATATGCACCGTACATAAAGCCAAAAGCAGACGAACAAAAAATATATATCTCAAAGATGTTTTCCCTGCCTATATAATTATTTAATAAAATAATATTGTACACTAAAGATATGAATACAAAAAAAAAAAATTATTTGTTGTTATTTTAGTGATTTTTCTATCGTTTCTTCGTAGTATTTTAAAAATAATATATTAACGATATTGAAAAATATAATTAACTATAAAACAAAATATTTCTTTAGAAATGACTTGGAGGGTGGAGGGCGCCAAATCGGAATGGGCCAAGGGCGCAATCCAACCTAAATCCGCCCCTGCACGAGGCTAAATATTTAAAAGAATGGGGAAGAAAGTAAGGGAGGAATTTTGTGAGTGGGAGGCTTAACTCCAATAACTTCCCAAGTATTGCATATATCGACACGCCGGTAGCTCAGATGCAGCGTGCCATTTTTTATCTGGGATGAGAGAACATCTTGAGCACGCCGTCCTTTGTCCTGAGCCTGAACGATGTCAGTTTCTCATTAAAGACCCCCTAGCCTAGCTAAAAAAAAATTAAGAGCAGGCAAAATGTAGGACTCTCATTGTAGAGTCAAGCCCATGCCCACCAAAGCGACGAAAGAGCGCTCTAGTAGTAGTTAAAGCCCGGGCATGAGTCACAATAACTAACTCGACATGAAATATTAAGTAAATCCAAACCCTTAAGGACGACACCTATCGGCTTAAGGGATATATTCAAAAACCCTTATAAAAGTATATAATAACAATGTCCCGACACATTTTTGTATGTGGATACAGGACTCAATATATGCGACATTGACGGAAGGGATATGATGGATCAGAGAGAGGCTCAACGCAAAAACCTCATTAACAGTCGATAACAAATGTATCAACCCTATTTAGTATGAGGGTTTAGAAGTTTCTGAGTAAGACACTTATTGATTGACCAAATGGGTAAATTGGTTTCAGAGGGAGAGAGGAAACTTCGTTAAATTATTCGAGCTGAGGAAGTACATATCCAGTGATTCACCGCAGATGAATTTTTTACATGGAATGAACATAGTCGCATAGTTTAGTTCAACAAATTACGATGTAGGTAAACTGAAGCCAAAAGTGACCTATGAAAAATACATAAAAAACTTTAAGTAATTAAATTCGTTTAAATTTAATAGAATTTAACTTTTGCTAAAGATTACTGAATACTGGGGCATTCATTAGTATTTTTACTATTAGTTTTTAAAAATTTTACGTAACTTTCTTAAACTTTTGGCCTGCAATGAATATTAATAACTATTTAAACAGTTATCCTAAATAATGAAAAATGCCTCTAAAATAGAAGAAAGCAACGTTAGAAAAGCGGAACGTCAGGAGAATTAGTGGATTTTGGAAGTTTTCAGTTGCTTCATTATTAATCCATTTATTTTTATTCTCTAGATCAACTTACAAACATATAGAGACGAACCGAAAAATAAATAAATAATAAAAATATTGCCCGCCTTCAAAACTAATTATTAATTGGTTAGTTTAAGTAACAACTCTAATCAAAATATTGTTGTCTCTGTTTATTATCAATGAAAGTCGCATAAACTTACGAGTCGTGGCAAGAAATTGTGTACTTTTTCCCTGGGAAAAGCCTGTATGTACACTTTGAAGAAGCACAATGCAGATGAGACAACCTCACGGGTTGCACAAACAGCAAGAAGACCAGCATTGTACAAAAGGTTGTTCTCGACATCCTCTGGAAGCTTGTCTGAACAGAATCAAGAATTAATAATAATTAAATTTAAACAAATATATATATTACATTTTAATATAGCTCTCATTGTCAGCATGTTCCAAATCCTCTCGAAAAATCTATCCTCACAATGTTTCTCATGATGTTTCTATCTGATTTCTTATTTTCAGCAACAGCCACGTCAATAGTCGAGTATGTTACTTATTGAGACTCATATCTGGGTGTAGTTAAAACCCATGAGAACTATGAGGTCATACATAGTGGCCACATTTTCTCAAGACCACATTTCCCTGACTTCTCCCGGTTTTCCAGGTCATATTTGAGTTGTTTCCCTGACTGCATAGAATGCATTTCGAAATCACAGAAAAACACTATAAATATACATATATATATATATATTTTATAATTTTTATATACCACCATGATAGACAGTTGCATCATACACTTGTCTTTGCGCAATTAGAGATGGCTCGGGAAGGTTGTCAATTACAATTTCTGAAAATCCTCTCTCAGAGAAAGCATTACCATGTGGCAAAATCGCATATAGAAATGGAGAGAATTTCACTCTAGCAGTGTCTTTTGATTGACCATTCTTATTCAATCTGTTTACTCATTAAAGGAGATGTTGAAATTCATTTAACTTAAAAAAAATAATATCATGAGCTATTCAGCGTAAAGAGCTGGTTCAAAGTTCATTTTCTTCTTCTAAGTAACGATTCTGCAAAGCAATTTGATATTTGTCTCAATAAACGAAGCGTATTTTTCGAGACATTTGAGTGAAAAGGAAGAAAAAATAGCACTTTCTTAAAATAAATATTTATTGCAACAAATAAAGATTTGCATATTTCCGTAGCTCATCGATCTGAGTATTTAAAACAAAAATCATTAAAATCGGTTCCTAACTCAACAACTTCCGAACAGGTCGAGAATTTAAACGCACTTTGACTGAGCTAGCTGGGATTTTCATGAGAATATAATTTGAATATTATGGATAAAAAAATTCCCTGATTTCTATGAAAATTCCTCGAAATTTTCCGGTTTTCCAGAAAGTGGCCACCCTGTCATATCGCCTAGAACCTGAACGCTCTTTCATCGATCTGGTGGACAGCCCGACTCTACTATGAGAGTCCTAAATTTTGCCTACCTAGGTTTATTCACCAAGGTCTTTAACAAGGTACACAGGTTCAGGACCATCGCTTAACGTCCCACCCATAGGGATAATGTAAAAAAAAAAAGTTACAAAAAAATTCACGACAGGCCCTAATGAGTCTGGTTACCTCTGGCATGATAAGTTAGCGCAGCAAGAGCCTGCATAGAACAGGAGATGGTGGAGGGGGTGCCAGCAAGTCCTGCCATCACCAGAGGTAGATAGTCCTGCAGATCTACAGAGTTGCTCACCCACTCCAGGATATGGTAGGCAGTCTGTCTACAGCGGGTGTTCACATCCTTCACACACAGCACCACCTCAGGAAGTATTGCCAGTGACAAAGATTTCGTATCGACTACATGTTTCAGGAGTTCCTCGATACATCTCAGTCGGGCCTGTAAGAAGGTTTTAAAAGGGTTAGAACATTATTTTTTTAAATTTTAAAATAAAATTAACGCCCAACAGTGGGGGGAAAATGGGGAGAAATGGTTGCGTTACATCTCTTCGTTAGATGAATCTCGCAACGCAGACGACTTGTTCATGAAATTTAATTTAATTGAGTATTTTAGGGATATTTCTCATTTATTTTTAATTTACTTTACATTTTTCAAGAATTTTGTTTATTTATTATTATATATTTATTTAAAAAATACCTCAGAAGCATTAAAAATAAAAATTAACCATACACCAACAAACAGAGGTTATGGTCCAACCCGAAAGATCTAATGATCCAGTAGTTTCTGTTTTTCTGTACATAACCATTATTATCTGGCAGATGAAAAACCTTGAACACGTCTTTCGGATGGGACGTTCAGCGATGTACGATGTCAGGTGAATAAAATTTAGAGTATACAAAATCTTGGACTCCCATTGTAGAGTCGGGCTCACGTCACAGAGTGGAAAAGGAGCGCTCTGGTAGAAGGCGATATAACATTGTTGTTAAAGCCCAAGCCATGTTGGGTACTCACTGGAATTTCCTGTTTTGAATCCAAAAATGGGAAAAAATGTCTGTCTCCGTGTACATTTATGAGGTTAACTTTCGACATAATGAATGTTTCAACATGAAGTGATATATCGCACACGTATTTCTAAAGTGACACAAGACAAAAATTAACGTTTTAAAAAATCTCGAAAAACTGTTAATCAGTTTAACAAAAAAACAATTACACAACTAATAATTTCCCCAAAATTTATAGACACAGTATCAAATAAGTTTATAATACTCATACATCACAAGATTTAATAATCAACTGATAATATGTCCACTCTTGCCGAATCAGTGGAGAGAGCTTCTAACCAAGAAGAGCGAGACAAGTGCTCTCTGGCGGGCGGGATTTGAAGCTAAGTTGGTACATTTTTGATATTTGATAGAGGACGTTTTTCCAATTCTTACCATAGTGGTAACTCATAAATATAGATTTTTGATCTGTCTCACTTTAGAAATACGTATGCGATATGTGACATCAGGAGACCATGAAAAAGAAATTTCTTTCAAAAAATGTCTAGAGTTTTCCCCTAACTTTAAGACAAAGATTGCGGATCAACAGATACATCTACTCGTATTATGAAACTGAAGAGGTCTACATTAGTAGAATATATTATTGCGGATCAACAGATACATCTACTCGTATTATGAAACTGAAGAGGTCTACATTAGTAGAATATATTATTTAAATAAGAAAATGTTTCGTTTGAAGACTTTTTGGATATGCTCATTTGACAAGACATCGAAGGGGATCTGACTTTGTGATTTCAAATGAACAAAAATGTTATCCATTAGGCGGTGAGTTAAAAAATAATGAAAAATTATAAACTACTTTTTTAGAAATCTAATGAAATTAAAAATTGGAAAATATTGGAGATTTGACATGTCTCTATTACTCAACTCACCCCTTTACTGCTCGGAGCCGCTTTAGACAACGAATTAACTACAATATCTTGAATATTTGTTATATTCTCATTTAAAAATTCATTGAGAACTGGCGTTTCAGATGTGCATATCTCCTCGAGGAGTCTGAAACAAAAAAAAAAGTATAATTAAAAATCACATAATTATAATTCCATTTTAATACAAAATTAACTGAACCTCTAAAGAAGAGTATAAACCCGCAAAAAAGTGTTTGTAAAATTGCTCGTTTGAATTGTGCATTTCAAAAAATGCATTCTTACAAAATTATATAAAAATCAAAGTAATTATGAGAATACTTTTCAAAAAATTGTATCATTTGACATGAAATGTGGGTAATCACCTGTAGTATTTCTTCTGCTGTCTGTGGTCAGGACACTCCGCTATACAGAGAGCGATCCTATCGTACAAACCCATGATGTCTTCCTTCTGCTGGTAGGGCAGCAGTGCACGGATCAAGTCTAGAACACTTTCCAGAACAAATTCTTCCGTTTCTTGAGTTTCCATCTTTTTGAAAGCTGTATCATACAGCTCCTTTGTCACTGGCTGAGGAGCGATTTTCAAATATATCTAAAATACAGAAACATAATTTGAAATAAATCCTCCATTACAATTTGAAAAACCCATGAACCCATCCCAATCCTCCCATATGTATAATATACATATAAAAAATGAAAAACACAATTGAAGATTGCAATGTGCGAATTTTATGAATGGATAAATACAGAATTTATTTTGTTATTTATATACCCTAGTTAAAATTATTACACTAACATAAATAAAAAAGAATAAAAAAAAATAGCAAGTATATTATTCTATATGAAAAATTACGATACCAGAAAGTGAAAACTTTGAATTTGATGTCATTTCTAAAGTAACATTATTATTCGCGACATATTTCACAGATTTTATGTGAGTTTACGAACTATGAAATATATATAAAAATTTTTTTCCGCCAATTTGAAGAAAAGATTCGTGTTTCTCATACCAAAACTCGTATATCTTAATTTTTGGCGGAATCGGAATCGAAAAATTTTTGAACCAAAAATTCGGACAAATGGAAATTTGGAAATTTTTGAAAACCCATTTAATCGTGTATTGCACAAAGTCTATTCAACCGATTTTAATGAGTGATATGTCGTTTGAAAGAACTCGTTGAGAGCATTCCATCGACATAGAAAACATAACATTTGATCAATGCTTTCTACTCTAAAAATAAGGTTGAAGATGAACATGAACTTTTATTTTCTTTGTCAAGTTTTTTATAGTAAGCACAGTTCAACCTAGACATATGATACATCGTTAGAAAGAGGAAGTAAAGCTCTTTGAAATTTGCTATCCAAAATCAAAATAGGTTGATTAGTTTTGAAGTTATAAGCGTTTATAGTTAACTAGTCTCATGAAAATTCGGGGTCCAAAAATCGATAATTTTTTATTTGAACCAAAATCTGTTTTCAATGGTTTTTCGACATGGTTAACACGAATTTTAAATTAGTTTCAAAGAAAAAAAATTTCCCGATCATGTTCTTTTAGAAAAGTATTGTTTTAAAATGTTTTTAAAATAATTTCACTGCTCAAACCAACGCAAAAATATTTATTCTGAAATCTGGGTAAAAAACAAAAAAAAATTACGTAGAGAACACCTCATTCAGTAAAACACACGCCGAGAAAAAACAAAAATGGCCAAAATGCAATTTTCAAAAAACATTTTGACCAAACCAAGGCCCATTGGAACGAACGGTGAGACACATGTTTTCTTATTTTTGACCTAGGACATGCAAAAAAAGTTTGACCAAAATCCGTGACCCCGACATCGTATCCTCTCTCCTTGTAATTATAGCTAAGAAAGTAAGACCGCAGACAGATTAAAGATACCTTCAGGGTTTCGTAGCAAGCGAGTCTTGATCCCTCTTCGTCTGTCCCCTTGGCTTTGGTCGTGTAAACACGACACAGAATAGGCAGATAATTTTTGGCGAATTTGGTCATAGTGGCTAAATCTTCTTTGTACACTTCTTCTTGACTTCTCTCTATCGAGTATATAACCAATTTGCGCAAAGTTGACAGTATGAATAATCTTAAATCTTTACGTGAACTTAAAACATCTCCCAGAACTTTAGCTAGACTCTGAAATAAAAATTTTCAATTTAAAAGAATGTAGAGGCAACCATTTTTTTTTTTTTTTTTAATAATAAGGGATTTGGACAAAAGTTGTAAACTAAAAGTGTTACTAACTGGAAATGAGAGAGCAATATCAGTAGGCTGGTTTGCAAAACTGGGAAGAAGAGACCAAATTTGACTTTGAAGTAAGTCGTAACTTAAAGCTCCGATCTGATCGTTGGCCTTTTTTGAGCGTTCAGCTTCGTTTCTGAAAAAAATCAAAAAAATAAATATAACAAAGAGCTTCAACTACGAGGTCATATCGCCACCACCAGAGAGCTCTTTCGTCGTTCTGGTGGACAGAGTCAGACACTATTGTGGGTGACCTAACTTTTGCCTAGGATGGGAATCTTTAACGAGTACGTGACAGTGTACAGGCTCGCAACCATCGCTTAACGTCCCATCCGAAGGAGGGCGTACTCAAGCTTTTTTCACCCTCAGATAGAAAACCCAAAGGCCTCAGCCGGGTTTCGAACTTGCGATCTTCAGCTCAGTAGGCTAGCTACTGGTAGTGAGATACAGGCGCCTCTTTATTTTTTTATAAAATTCAAAAAAGCGGTTTTTCAAAAATAACAATTTTTTTTTTGTAAAATCCTCTTGAGATCTGTCTCCAAGTTTAACCTAAGAAGAGACCATGTACTCAAATGGTTATTTTTTTTCTCCCCTTACCATTTTATATCACAATATGTTACAACATCCGCCTCTGAGAGCGACAATCTTCGCTACGAATGTTTCAATGGTTCAAGTACAGACTACACTCAACTTTTCGGGAGGTGGATCAACCGTGTTGCGACTTAACCAGGGTATTTCCGTGCTGATGAAAATTTTTTTATATCTATAAGTTAGATGAAGGAAGGGAAACAAGCTCGCAATTAAAAAAAAAAAAACTATGTATAAAATTACCATCACAAGGAATAAAATAATGAATGGCGCAATTATCTGATGAAGATTAGCGACAACATACTTGCCATGTCACAGACAGAAGACAAGAATGCGACGGGAGAAAAAAGCGGAGTAAGATTTCAGTAAGAGGAAGCTCTATGAATGTATGAATACTTCTCTGTCCTGGGTTCTTAAAGTCTTCGTCATCATTTAACTAACCTTATTAATCCCTAGAGGCTTACTTTAAGCATAGGGTTAACCGTGTTTCTGCTTTCTCTGTGGTACCTATCCTCCGTTAATCGAGAGTACGGTGTATATAATTCCTGTGGTAACTATTGGTAAGTAGTGGGTAATTTTAAATTTAAAAAAACGTATATTTTTTAAATACTGTCTATTTCACAAAATATATATAAAATATGAGAGTACTGTCGATATTGCTACCATCTTCAGCCTTGACAAATACTATATTTAGTATTTGTTAAGTCGTGGCTGAAGATGGTAGCAATATCGAAATTATCCCCATGCTTTATATATATTTTGTGAAATGGACAATATTTTTAAAAACCTATGGTATTTTTATTAAGTGTTTCACAATGTCTCTGCAGAAAAAATTAAGTAACATCAGTAAAGCTAGAGGAATTTTTCTTTCATTGATATCATAACTAATACTTTATTCGTAAATTTGTATTCTAAAAAAGTAATTTTAGATTAGGTTTTATGACTCATGCCCGGGCTTTAACTACGAGGTCATATCGCCTACTACCAAAGCGCTCTTTCGTCACTCAGGTGAATATGAGCCCGACTCTACTGTGGGAGTCCTAAATTTTGCCTATCCTAAATTGTTATTCACGGGCAGGGGTCTTTAACGAATACCTGACATCGTACAGGCTCGGGACCATTGCTTAACGTCCCATCCGAAGGACGGCGTGCTTAAGTTTATTCTACCTCCCAGATAAAATAAACTAAGGGCCTCAGTTGGGTTTCGAACCCACGTTCTTGAGCTGAGAAGAACAACAAACACGCATACCACTAAGCTAACCGGCGCTCTTAGTTATTTTAGGTCTTAATCAATCAAAATATAGCGAAAATTCCCGAAATATGTATTTATTTTTAAGAAATATGATAAAAATGCGAGCCTCAACTTCCCCGAGTTTTGAGAATGAAAATCTTCGAAGTTCTTGGGACCTTGGCTCCTCATATATTTACAATCCGAACATTAGATATACTAGTAAAACTCTATTTAAAATGTATTTACTTGCAGACGGCAGCCAATGGGAGGAAATGATCTCTGAAGGCTTGCAACGTGGAGCCACGAATGTTGTCTTTGAGAACAGGAAGGAGCCAACTTCTTTTAAATTCTCTCTTCTTGTCATTTATATTTAACTAAAAAAAAAAAAAAGGTAATAAATACAAAAGGTAAAATTAGGTACATTTAAAAACTCGATAATCAACAATATTAAAAAGAGAAAGAAAAAAAAAACTAGAAACGTTCAGGCGTAACTTCGTTTGCACTTGAAGGGTTTCGCACAGTGTTCAGTACGAAATAGACAATAAAAAATTCTGCTCAACATCCCGGGACGACTTGTTTCCTACGAATAGCTAGTTTTTCTAACCAAATCGATTGTATAAACGCATCTGGCGTAGCTTTGATTTTTTTTTTTTTCTTTGGTACTATTGTTTATCTGATTATAGTTCTGCCTGAACTTTTAAGTGCTAAAAGACTGTGACTGACGGACAGACAGAACGAAATTATGAAATTTCTAAAAATGTTCAACAGTAACCAAAATAATTTTAGGTGAATGTGTTTACAATGAGCTATATTGAGAAATATTTTCATGTCTAATTATTCTGGAAATATGAGCAAGAGGTCAAAGGTTTGATGGCTTTAAAATCTAATAGAGAGCTAAGGGTGGATCTAAAATTTAAAACGTATATATTTGAACTGGGTTTTTCTATTCAACGATGATCTACGGAGTGCGGATTTTTCTTCTTTTTTTTTTTTGTTCCTCCCTGTTTTACACAACGGGAGAGGTAGTGCCGCCTCCAAACATTCACCGCGTTTGGTTAACGTAAATTTTAGGCACTAGAAGGCAGTGACGGACGGACAGACATACGTACATAACATAATTATAAGGAATATAAAGAAAAACTAATGTTTTTTTTTTAATATTGTCTATTTCGCAAGATATATGGGAGTACTTTCGGTATTTCTACCATCTTCAGCCACGACTTGACAAATACTAAATGAATTATAAAGAAAACACGAATGTTTTTAAATATTGTCTATTTCACAAGGTATATAAAATATTTATTTTGTTAAGTCGTGGCTGAAGATGGTAGCAATACCGAAAGTACTCCCATATATTTTATATATCTTGTGAAATAGACAATATTTAAAAAACATTCGTGTTTTCTTTATAATTTATTAAGTGTTTCACAAATTTTTCGATCACAAATAGAAAATTTTCGAATATGTGCTGATTAAAATACCAATATATATGCATATATGAAATGAATCAAAAATGACCAAAAATGTATGAATAAATTATAATCCTCTAGTCTCTGTGTATAAGGGAAGAACTTCCTCAAAAAACTTTGTATATTTTATTTTTATTCAAATATTTTTGGTCATTTTTGAATCATTTCATATGTGCATATATATTGGTATTTTAATAATATTATTATTGGCGATAAAAAGGGTGAATATTTGAGATTGGTCTGATCGTTCATACAATTCCCTCTTTGTAGTGCTCTGTTTGTTTCCAGTGAGTTGAGGAATGTACCTTTGTCACAAAAATGTAGGTATTGTATGCCTGTATTTATGTCAAAATGATGTTCGTTGACTTGATGTGCGAAAGTTGATTTTACTGAGTTGTATGCGGTGTCAGTTTATTTTGTGAAATAGACAATATTTTTAAAAAACATTTTCAATTTTTCATTAAATGTTTCACTAGTGCGTCTGCAAAAAATGTTAAGTATCATTAACAATTATGAGGATTCTGTACAATGTAACTCTGAAAACACATTAACAAAATGTTGATTAACGTACATACTGATATTTACAAGTTTTTCGAACAGTTTTATGTGAAAATCTATGTCTAAATTGGACCTTTTTCTTTAATGGGGAAACATTTAAAACATATAGATATTTAATAGTAATTAATTAAGATAACTACTAAAGTAATTGACACCATATGTACAAACCTGAAGTGGTGCCACTTTGATAATGACTTCAGGACCGATGGCCTTGACAGCACAGCCAATGGCATTCTCTAGTTCGTTCGTGAATGTGAACTGATCACTGTCCCTCAGTTCGATCAAAGCTTTAACACAGGGAACCAGGATTCCAGCGCAAGTGTCTCCGCAAGTCTGTCAAACAAGAAATTTTTGTATGATAGTGACGGAGTACGCAAAACTACATCTTAAATCGTAAAATATATTGTTTCGAATTGAATCATTTATGTTTCCAATAAATAATGACATTTTTTTAATAATGCATTATTCAGTCTTTCTTCTTATTCACAAGTTTACTTCGTTCTTAACTTGACTCTTTGTTTAGACCAAAGAACATTTTTCCTTATTCAGTATTGCTTATTTAACTAAAACTAAGCCATCTAACATCAAGTGCATCCAGTCCTTCCAATCCAAAGTCCTAAGAACAATGACGAGGTGGCGCTGGCCGAGAGACCTGCTACTATAGCAAAAATATTTAGGGAGTGCCGGTGATGACCAACTTCTCCTCTCATGTAATCCTCTTACCTTCAACTCTCCTTACCTTCTTGGCCTGCCTCCACTGCTGGACAGTGATTGGCGGGGCGAGAGGTCAGGGGGGATCACTCAAGCCCCCACAACCTCCCCTGCCCCCATTAAGTTGGAGGGACGAGATGACAGAGAGCCGAGGGTGTTTCGATATATATATATATATATATTTACCTATTATTTTGTACATAATTGTATTCTTCCGATGTATTTATTTTATTATTATTTTTTTTTATGTGTGTATTTTAATGTTTAATGTCATTCATCAAATTTACTTATGGTTTCTACCGATTGTAATAATCAAAATAAAGAATTTTAATAATAAAAAAAATAATAATAATTAACTAAAAATGGCAGCAATGAAAATGGAGCTGATTATGAGCTTAAGCTCGAAACGTTCCCTTAAATACTTTAAGATTAAGATTGGGAAGACCGACTGCCTTCACCCACGTCACCTGACATGTATTCTTCTCCTTTATTTCTATTATAAATTATTTTTTTCTTGTTACTTTCCTATAAAATGAATAACTGCTCGTGAAATAAAGAGGATTGATTTCATTAGTTTTTATTGTGAATTATCATTTATTTTAAAATTCTTCTACTGTTTTCTAAACGATATAAATGTTGTCTTATATAAATATAAAGTTGAGGAATAACTGTTTTCCAATTAAATGTTTACGGTTTTGTTTCACTTAAACGAATATTCAGGTCATTTATAATTCAGTAAAAGCAAGTTGCAAAAACTAGAAAATAGACCCGCCAGCACAGAAAGAAATTTCATATTCTACAATTTACTTCACGTATCTGAGAAACTAAAATATTTTCAAAATGGCGGCCGCTGCAGACAGAGAATCAAATGGCACTTTTTTAAAATATTTTATTCAATCTTTATATAACTGAATATGAAATTAAAAATAATATTTATTCTGGGACATATGTCTCGTAAGAATAATAACATGAGAAATGAACAAAAGAATACAAGTATCAGTCAATCAAGACAGAATAAAGAAAAAAGGTCTCAAACAATTATTTAAAGAAATATTAAATGTTAGTGACAAACAATGATTACAACAGTAATGAGTTATATATAAATTATAAAAAAAATCTGAGGTCCAAGAAAAAAATTTAAAAAATATAAATATAAGAACTGACGGTATCGTAAAAGGAATATGTGGTAACAAGTGATAACCAAGTTATGTTCCAACTGGGCCGATGAAACAGTAGAGTGACAATCTGTCCAGTGGAGTGAGAGACTTATAGGGGAGAAACTAATTGGATGGGACAATTACAGACCTTGAAAACGGCCGACATCAGATGCAGTACATGGGTCCAGGCAGGATTGTACTGATAGGAGAGACAGGCCTGAAGACGATCGACAATATGGGCAATGTCCGACTGAAACCTGGGAAGAACTGGAGTCCTGGAGGCAGTCTTAAGACACTCAGAGAGAACTGTCTGTAGGGTATGTGTGGTGGCGGTGAGGATCTCAGGCCGGTCCGAGGTGAGTAACGCCGTACAGCTGGTCATCAGTCGGCCCAGGTTGGCAACACACAGACCCGTATCGGTGCTACCAACACAACATGCAACAAAAATGAATAAGGTCGGAGCTGCATGGAACTTTGTCTTAAGGCTATCAGTGGATTCTGGATGGAGCCCTTAATTCGACTGAATAAATAACCAGTTGTTCTAGTTGCCCATGGTAGCTGAGATAATGGCTATTATTTTTTGAGGGAGCCGGTAGCTCAGTGGTATGCTGCTTGTCTTCTGAGCTCAAGATCGTGGGTTCGAAGCCCGACTGAGGCCCTAAGTTTATTTTACCTCCCAGATAGTTTATTTTATCTGGAAGGTAAAATAAACTTAAGCACGTCGTCCTTCAGATGGGACGTTAAGCGATGGTCCCGAGCCTGTACGATGTCAGGTACTCGTTAAAGACCCCTACCCTAGATGAATAAAAATTTAGGGTAGGCAAAATTTAGGACTCCCACAATAGAGTCGGGCTCATGTCCACCAGAGTGACGAAAAAGCGCTCTGGTAGTAGGCGATATCGTAGTTAAAGCCCGGGCATGAGTCATAAAACCTAACCAATTCTTTGTTTTTTAAATTATATATCGGTTGGTTGACAAGTAAGGTCAAAATGTACAACGTTTCAATTCTTTGTATCGCAACCATCAATAATAATTGACTAATATTGTGACCTTTTCTTCTGAATTGTGAATCAAGCATCGATCAGAGATATCGAGGTGTAATTACAATCCTGAGCTCCCAAAACATTTAAAAAAACGCAAATTCCAACTTCACATTTTTTCATGAACAGATTGTTCTCCGAGTAAGTGTGACAAAGACAAACATTTAAAAAAATGTCGTACCTGTTGAGAAAAATATATGCCTCTTGAAGAACGGCGAGCCAGGCCTGAGTGGGTTGTCCATCGGTGGGGGGAGGCTGAAAATCGTACAAGGCGTTGAGGAGGCGAGCGGCCCTGGGAGGGGGGAGTGAGACGGGACGACCCAGCCACATCCCGTGAAGAGCACGGAGACTGCACGATGTCAGGTGGATGTTGTTCAGAGTCATCACCTTCAGAACTGTCTCCACACACTCCTAAACAACAATAAACACTGCTAGCTAGGATTGTAAGGAGTTTATAAAGGAGGGTTCTGGCACAGGAGGTGTATGGGTGGAGGGGGAAGCGAGTCGGGACGACCCAGCCACATCCCGTGAAGGGCACGGAGACTGCACGATGTCAGGTGGATGTTGTTCAGAACTGTCTCCACACACTCCTAAACAACAACAATAAACACTGCTAGCTAGGATTGTAAGGAGTTTATAAAGGAGGGTTCTGGCACAGGAGGTGTATGGGGTTATATTTATGGGCGGCATGAACTGTCACAATATATACATATTTTTTTTCGGATTTAAAACATGTTACAAGATATACCCATTAAAAAATAGAATTAAAAATGACTGAGGACAGGAATTTTTTACTGTTCTTTGGCTATTAATAAAGTGGGCGGTGCTCTTTTCTAATTTAATCTCTCAACGAATCGTGTATAAACATGGGTTAGTTCGAACTGTAGAACTATTTCAGAGTGTGGCATTTTTCGTGAATCAAACCAACACACCTAATTATAGTATTAAAAAAAAAAAAGTCATACCTTGAGTTCTTTTTTAGGAAATACGTGCATAATATCCTTAAGCAGATTCAGAATGTGCAAGGTTGTCGTAACGCCCCCAGAAGTAACAGATTCAAGCAGTTTATTGCAATGCTTGGCAATGTGAGCCAAACCAGGAGCAGTGATTCTACTACTTCTGGCTATCACAGTGATTCCATGTTGAGCTGCTTTCCTCACCTGGAAATTAACATAAAAAAATATTTAAACAAATAATTAAAAGGAAGGCGTTATTCAGAAATCGCGTCAATAACATACGTTATTCCAATAGTCGATCAATAAGGTCGTAATTTAGAGGAAAAATCAATAAGGTAGTTATTCAAAAAATGTTATTTACAAAAGGTTGGCAACACCTTCAGAAGAAGAAAAATATTTATTACTATCCGATGGTGATATAATAAACATTGTAAATGTTGACGATAAACAAAGTTGGTTTGTTATTTAAATAAAAGCGTTTAATAAAAATAAATATGTAATTACAAATCGTGAAGCACATAAAAAGTAAACAGATAAATCATAAATCATTACTTGCTATTTAATGAAATAATCTTGCATGATTATTTTTAAAAAATTCAGAAATATAGAAAAAATAGAAAAACAAATAGAAAGGAATTTATTTGGATTCGATAGATCAATTAGGTATTATAAATAATTATATCACTATCAAATAATAATAAACATTTTTCTTCCTCTGAAGCTGTTGACAAACCTTTTCGCCAGATCGTCTGCCTGTTTGTAACAGCAAAATACTTCTCAAGTTAAAATCCCAAATATAAAATAAAATATATTTGCCCTAGAGAGTGGATATGTTACTATTTTGTATTACGCAAAATTTAGTATGAGAATTCAGAAGACCCTAAGTAAGTCAACTATTGATTTTAGCTCAAATGATCGAATGATTTTGGAGGGAGAGCGAAAACATAATTGATTAATTCCTTCTGGGAAAATACATTGCCGCTGATTCACTGACTTTATTTTTTTATATTGTAAATCTTGGAAATCATTAAAAATAACAAAAATCTTGAGCCAAATTGAAATGGATCAACCAATCATTGTTGAGATGTGGCTCTGTAGTAGTTACAGCAAAATGGGTAAATATTATAGTTACCTTAGGTTTTGAAAATGGGTAAATATTATAGTTACCTTAGGTTTTGAAAATGGGTAAATATTATAGTTACCTTAGGTTTTGAAAATGGGTAAATATTATAGTTACCTTAGGTTTTGAAAATGAAACAAAAGTCAAAATGGAATCTAAAACATGAAGGCTGGAGGCATTATTCCAAGAGGCAACATCCTGCGCTCTCAGGAGGACAGACAGACAGCCAATTATCTAAACAAACGTAATACATTCTAGTTATTATGTACTTACGTATAAGTAGTGACAATAAATTATTTGTTGCATTTCATCGCTTTCTTTACTGACTCTCCCATTTTGACTTGATATAACGTTTTCCACGATATAACGTATTTTTTTTAAGAAGAGAAAAACATTATATGGAGATTTTACTGTATATATATTTTTTTATTTACAAATAGATATTCACGACTGTTTAAATAATATATACAACAAGCAAATTTGTTAAAAGAGTAAAATATGACATCAAAATGTCAAAAGAGGAGAAACCACCCAGTGGGGGACACTCTCTGAGCACTGAAATGTTAACATGAAAAATACTCACAGCTCTAATAACAGATGTTTTTTCTGATTGTGAAAATCGAACCAAAATGTTCATTAGTATTTTAGAAGAATGAGAAAACTGCGATAATAGAACAGCCTCAGGTACACTCTTTATACCCATGGTCAGAAGATTCAAAATAGCAGCTATCATATTGTCCGTGTTGTTTTCTGACTCTAAAGACGTTATCTAAAAAAAAATAAAAATAAAAAATTACAATTATAAAATTAACTAATAAATAAATAAATATATTTTTTCTAAGTTGAGGAACGCGGAAGAAAATATTTTGTTAGAAAATATTTCATGAGTTAGCTAACGGTACAGCCGGGGGACTCCCAAGTTTTAATAGCACCCTTTGACCTGAGATGTATTTGAAGGGTCGCTCTCTGCAAACTAACTTAGTTCATAACTAGACCTGACGATGGTGTAAGGCCGAAACCGGTAGTTATATATACATATATCTTTAGTGGAATAGACAATATTTCAAAAATAAGTTTGTTTTATTTATTTAAATATATTTTTAATTAGGGAAAACAAAAAAAAATTATTTGGACAGATATTTTTTGTTTTCCGACCCCTTGAATACAAACTTTGCAAATATTAGAGAGAAACATGAACATACCACACATTGAAGGGTTCCATACGTTCAAATATTAATTCATTGAATAATTTTGAAATATAAAGGCTGCTTAAGCCACTGCCGTGATCCATGAAAATTTAACGATTTCATGGTTTTTGAACCTTGTTTATCATATATTTTTATTTGTTTTTGTTGGAAGTTGTTAGTAATGTGCGTACTTTCAAACAACAATCTTTATCAATTTCATTATTATCATTGTAATACTGGAAAAAAAGTGATAACCCTTTCTCTGGAGACAGAACTACGTTGACATCACTTCTGGTTTCCCAATAGAATCGCCTTATAGGTGGAATACAACCGCCAACGCTTTCATAAGTTCTCAAAGTCAATGGTAAAGTTATTATTTCTATATTTGTAATTGGCATCTTTAACGAAGAAGTTCATGTCTAAAGAATCCTAAATCTAAACAAGTCTTTCCCTCCATAACAATAGCATTAGCCATTGCTGGGTGGATTGGTGCCTTTTTCCTTCTAAGCTATACAAAATACAGAGGAAGTTATTTAATCGTTCGAAAATTCGATACAGAGTTTTCGATAGAATTTCATGTTTTTCGACTTCCAGATTCCAAATATTAAAAAAAAAAAGTATGTGTTTGTGAACACGATAACTCCCGGTAGAATGACTTTATCGAAATGCAATATCAAATGTGAATCCAGAACACTCTAACGACGACAACTATTAATTTTCAGCTAATCAACCAAAGAGAATGGGGGATTAGGGGAAAGGCTTAACATAAAAAGTCTAAAACTGCCGATAGAATGAATGTATCGACATGAAATGTAAGAAAAGAAGAAAAACACGTTGTAATGAATATATTGATACAAAATTACTTATGTGAAATCAAAACTTCATAAGGACGACACTTATTAAGTAGGAATCAGTATAAGAAAAGTGAAAATGAATGGAGTTCAGGGGAGAGGGCACAATTCAAAAACCCTAATAACTGCCAATATAATGAACTTATTGACACTAAGTTGAGTAGTAGGACTTAGGGGTCCGTATGTAAGTAAACTGTTGAATATCAGCGCGAACAGTCGACTGGTTTTGGAAGGGGAGCGAAAAGTTAATTGATTAATTTGTTCTGGGGAAGTTCATTGTCAGTGATTGACCGACTTCTTTCTCTGAAGATCGCCCGCTATTAGTTTCGCGCCATGAAGCTGAAAAAAGTGATTTCATTCAAGGGCATTGACCTGAACAATCAAGGTTTTGTAGTAGTGTTGTATGGTGGCTATTTTGTGGATAAAGCTGAACTGGTGTCTCATCAACGACCTTTTTTAGTACTGTTGCACGGTGGGTATTTTGTGGATAAAGCTGAATTAGTGTCGCATCAACGACCTTTTTTAGTACTGATGTATGGTGGCTATTTCGTGGATAAGATGAACTGGTGTCGCATCAACGACTTTTTTTAGTACTGTTGTATGGTGGCTATTTTGTGGATAAAGCTGAACTGGTGTCGCATTAACGACTTTTTTTAATACTGATGTATGGTGGCTATTTTGTGGATAAAGCTGAACTGGTGTCGCATTAACGACTTTTTTTAGTACTGATGTATGGTGGCTATTTTGTGGATAATCTGAACTGGTGTCGCATCAACGACTTTTTTTAGTACTGTTGTATGGTGGCTATTTTGTGGATAAAGCTGAACTGGTGTCGCATTAACGATCTTTTGCCCATTGAGTAACATTTGAACAATTGCTCATTGGGATACAATTCCTCTCCACAAAATCTGAAGGGGTTCCCATGGGGTGTCTTCACACGCGGTGTCGCGTTCTGGTGATACAAAAATTGAAGACTCTTAGAGGAGACTTCAACTCAAGAACCGTAAAGATTGCCGATGGGACGAAAGAATTTAGATGACAATAAAAGAGACACCTATTAATTCTCAGCCAAATGGACCGAAAACAAAGGTTTAAAGGCAGAGTAAAAACTTAGTTTATTACAAATGATTCGAGAAAGGGAAGTACAATGCAGTTTTTGAACATACCAGTGCGGCAAAATATTCAGTTGAAGTTTCTTCACCCCCATTTTCCTTGATAACTTGCGTTACAGCAGCCAATACAGCCAACATATCTTTATGCATCAACGAATCTGCTCGAAAATTGTTGACAAGCCTGAAACAATGACAAACATAAACATATCAATATCTGAAAAAATACTGCTAATATCTGAAGAAATACTGCTAATATCTGAAGAAATACTGCTAATATCTCGACTTCTGACGTTTTTACTTCCTCAGCTATACAAATTATAGCAGAAGTTATGTAATCGAGCAAAAATTATATGCGAAATTTCCAGGTTTGCGACGATTTAAATCAAATGATTAATTTTTTCCAAATGTTTAAAAAATGCAAACAAAAAATAACAAAACGTACAAAATCGACTCAATTTTCATTGTTAAAAATGCAGGAAACATCGATTGGACGAACAAGATCAGTTTATTAATCAAAGTAAAATTACAAATTATATTAATTCTATGTATTGTGTAATAGATTTTTTGAATTTCATAACATCTTTTGAAACAATCATATAATCAGAAACAAAATCTGAGATCAAATGTTACTACTGCGAGTTCAACTGCTTATACAGAAAAACTAATTTCGCTTCTTATTCGTTTCCAAGACAATTTATTATTTTAGAATGCACTAATCCATACGTTGAAAAAATGCGTTCGATGCTGTTATTCCAAACAGGATCCTTTTTTCGTCCTGACATTGCAAAAAAGGTTAACTATTTTGATCCTTGTTAGTTAGTTATTATGACTCATGCCCGGGCTTTAACTACAAGATCATATCGTCTACTACCAGAGCGCTCTTTCGTCACTCTGGTGGATATGAGCCCGAATCTACTGTGGGAGTCCATTAATTTTGCCTACCCTAAATTTTTATTCACCTAGGCCAGGGGTCTTTAACGAGTATCTGACATCGTATAGGCTCGGGACCATCGCTTAACGTCCCATCCGAAGGACGGCGTGCTTAAGTTTTATTTTACCTCCCAGATAAAATAAACTAAGGGCCTCGGTCGGGTTTCGAACCCACGACCATGAGCTCAGAAGGCAAGCACGCATACCACTGAGCTACCGGCGCCCTTAAAGATCCTTGTTGGTGGGATGCTAAGTTGTATACGATCAGAACCGTTGATTTTAAGTTCTGGGAATCGCTCAGGCTGGCCAAGCAAAAAACGTAACTTGAAACCATACCTGGGAAGCTTTTACCAAGAAACCTCCACCATATTGAAACTTCCTGCGATCAGTCGTGGGTTGGTATTCATGAATGAAAATTTCATATGCATTACAAATTCATAACAAGCACGACTGTTTTTTATTGTTATTTATAAATTAAATAATTAATTAAAGAAATTGTTAAGAAAAAAATGAGCGGGTTTTGTACGTTTTGTAATTATTTTGTTTTTGTTTTTTGAGTTTTAGGTATATATTCGATCAAGTCAATAAATTATAATTGCTTATTAATGTTAAAAAAAAAAAAAAATGATTTAAATCAAAAAAATAATTTTTTTTTATTTTTTTTTTTAAATCGTGATTTTTTTCAACCCTGGAAATTTCATATTGATTTCTCCAGATTCAATATATGAAAAACAAAATGACTGTAAGTGAACACGATAACCCTCCATAGAATGAATGTATCGACACGAAATGTTATATATCTTACCTGAACCTTATTAGGACAACACCTATCAATTTTCAGCCAAATTGGCCAAGGGGAATTGTGAAAACATAAAAATTTTACTACAACAAATAAATTATTTTATAATTACTTGCTAAAAGACTGATTGGAGCAAGCGCTCCAGTCGCTTGCAAATGTATCAAAAGTCTTCAACGTTTTCCCTCCAAACGAATCAGTATCATCCTCATAGACACTTTCACAGTCAACATTCTTAACAGAAATTTCATCGTCATGTTTTTTAAGAGCTTCTTGTGTTAAATTTGAAGGACCTGAAACGTAAATACATATTAGCATATCTTCAGAGAAAGAGCAACAGTATTTTAAGGAGAGTAGTTTCTACTAATCTCAATAATAACAGCTACCAAAAAGTCGCACCAATTAATCAATTACGCTTTCCATATCTTCCAAAGACATATTTCGGGAATTTTCGCTATATTTTGATTGATT
This sequence comes from Aradus depressus, assembly GCA_963662175.1. Classification (NCBI taxonomy): domain Eukaryota; kingdom Metazoa; phylum Arthropoda; class Insecta; order Hemiptera; family Aradidae; genus Aradus; species Aradus depressus. Next base: position 19,553,903 of record OY759222.1, on the reverse strand, counting down.
AAGACATAAAATAACTGAGGGCGCCGGTAGCTCAGTGTTATGCGTGTTTGTCTTCTGAGCTCAAGATTACTCGGCCCTTAGTTCATTTTATCTGGGAGGTAAAATAAACTTAAGCACGCCGTCCTTCGAATGGGACGTTAAGCGATGGTCCCCGAGGCTGCACAATGTCAGATATTCCTTAAAGATCCCTGCCCTACGTGAATAAAAATTTAGAGTAGGCAAAATTTAGGACTCCCATAGTAGAGTCGGGCTCATGTCCACCAGAGTGACGAAAGATCCTTACCACATTGTACATACTTCTTAATACATACATATGTATTTGCATTAATACGTTTTTAATTTTTTTTATTTTGTACTCCCGATAATTGGTAATTCCGATAATTCGTACCAAACCGTCAGTCCCTTGACCATACGAATTATCGGGATTCTACTGTAATAAATTTATTTCCGTTAAACCAATACATGGTAATAGGATACAACAAAAGAATTTATACTTTAAGATAGCTTATAAATTAGATTTATAACTACTTGAGTCTATCTAATACACCTATGATTAGCGTAATAACAAAACTATTAAAAAAAAGTAAAATTAAATTGATAAAAACAAATAAATGCTTAATAATATATGAGTACATAAACAAAATTAATACAAGATACGTTTATAATAAGTAGACACATTTTTCAATTTAATAAAAATTATGATAACTATTTTTCAAAAAAAACTCTTTGGAAGTGTCTTTATCCCAACGATGTTTCGGGACGTTCTTACGTCCCATCATCAGGTCCCCCAATGTGCGAGATATAGAAACAATGTAACTATAACAATATATATAGATTAATCAATTATAAATGAATGTATAAAAGTCTAAATAAATAAATATAAATTAATAAATAAAACAATAACGTACATTGGATTGACCTTTAAGGTGTGGAGGAACTCTGCCCAAAAAATAAAAATGAAAGCTTTGTATCAAATAATGTTTTTGGATATGAAACACGATTCTTTATTGTGATTATATTATTCTTTTCGAACAGTAAGAATAAAATTCCGTTTCCGTGTATAGGGTTTCCTCTAACATGAACATTTTTAGTTGAAATTAAATTTTTTTTAATTGTATCTATTGACTTCAAAAAGTAGGGAAAGGCATTAAATAAATTAATTTCTTTATGAGTTATACTTTTTTCAAAAAGAGAAGAGCAATGTTTAGTTATTGGAAAGTCTTCTTTCTTCCTGGTATCGTAATCATGACTAGTATTGTTGAGAGGGAAAATATTTATATTTTTCCTTATAACCATTAATGTTTCAAATATAAACAGCGATGGCAAAGGCAGGATTTTAAGTTGTTTAAATATTTCTCTGGAGCTTGTTCTTTGAGTGATATTGTTTATAATTCTTAATAACGATAACTCCCGATACAATGAACTTATCGACACGAAATTATATATGTGAATCCAAAACCCTTTAACTACTATTTGCTTTTAAGCCCGATTCTACTGTGGGTCTAAATAAATAGTTATACTCTACGTTTTTCACGTAGAATCAATATTAACTGAGAAATCTTGAAGTACACGTTTCCATCTCCAAGGATATCCCGCCTATATTACAATATTACTTAAAGAACAAGCTGCAGAGAAATATTTAACATTAATGATTAATAGGAAAAATAGAAATATTTTCCCTCTCAACAATACTAGTCACGATTATGATATCAGGAAGAAAGAAGACTTTTGAATAACTAAACATTGCTCTTCTCTTTTAGAAAAAAGTAAAACTCATAAAGGAATTAATTTATTTAATGCCCTGCTCCGCTTCTTGAAGTCAATAGATACAATAAAAAAATTTTAATGTCAACTAAAAATGTTCATGTTAGAGGAAACCCTTTACACGGAAACGGAATTTTATGCTCACTGTTCAGAAATAACCATAAAAAAAAAAGCGTGTTTCATATCCAAAAAACATTATTTGATACAAAGCTTTCATTTTTCTTTTTTGGGCAGAGTTCCTTCACACTTTAAAAACACACTACCGAAACATCGTTGGGATAAAGACACTTCCGAAGAGTTTTTTTTAAAAAATAGTTATCTTAATTTTTATTAAATTTAAAAATGTTTCTACTTATTATAAACGTATCTTGTATTAAATTTTTTTATATACTCATATATTTTTAAGTATTTATTTGTTCAGTTTTTATTAATTTCATTTTACTTTTTTCAATAGTTTTGTTATTACTACTAATCATAGATGTGTTACGACTCAAATAATTATAAATCTAATTTATAAGCTATCTTAATGTATAAATTATTGTGACTTATCCTATTACCATGCATTGGTTTAACGGAAATACATTTATTATTATTATTCAGTTATTCGGAAAACTTACTCATCCTAAATCCTATTTCTGAATAAGCAGATCCAAAATATGAAGTTTGGTTAAATATGACGATTTAAATCAGTAAGATAACTTTCCCTGTCTCACGATTATTATTAAAGAGATCTAGGCAAAATGTGTTCTTGGACCAGAAGATCCAAAACACATAATCTTTAAATAACAATAATTAAATTTAAATTCAGTAGAACAGATAAATAAAAGAAAACTCAAATGAAATAATACAATTTAATGTTACACATAAGAATAGAATTTTAAGTTACATTTACCTGTTAAAGGCTCAAAAAATCTGGACTTAGCTGCTACCCTGTAAGTTTTACTAGAAGGATTTGAACTAGAACTCTGTCCTTTAGGCCATCTTTTTCCTTTACTACTTTTTATCCGTTTTCTAAATTTTGCCATAGTGGTTCCTCTTCAATATAACTAAATCAGTAAATAAAATAAAATAAATTCAAACTAAAGTTTTCCAACCACGTTCTAAAAACAATCTACAGGAGGAGGTTCTAGAATGGTTATAACTACACAATCAGAACAGTGTTACCAGGGCTTTTCTCTTCGTTTTCTCCAACAAAATGTTCATGCTAGAAATAATTATTATTAACACTGATCATAAAAATTATTATTATTATTCATCCTTTTCATTAATTCAAAATGATTCGAATAACGGTATTTTGGATGGGAGGTAGGCATTGAGCAACAATTTTCTTTCAATAAACTGCTAATCTGGTTGAACGTTGAGTCGTACTGTCCTGACAGTATCTTCGTTCACACGATGACAGAAATCACGACAGTCGCTGTCGCGGCAGCAACTGTCGTGATTTCTGTCATCGCGTGAACGGGGCTTCAGTTATTGTGACTCATGCCCGGGCTTTAATTATTAGCCTACTACCATAGAGTTGACTTTATTGTGAGTGTGCTAAATTTTACCTATACAGATTTATTCACCTAGGGTACGGGTCTTGAATGAGTATCTGACATCACAGGACCAGCGCTTAACCTTCCATCTGAACACAAGGTTTTTGTATCTTCAAGATAAAAATCTAAGAGCCTCGGCCGGGTTTTGAGCCCGCGATCTTGGGCTCAGTATGTTAGTACGCTGCCTCTGAGCTACCGGTTCCTTCTAAAAATAGATAAATTACTATCTTTCATGTTAGATACATTATACAATTATGACATTTCTAAGAACTGATTGTACTGGATTACCCGAACACTATACTCAGCACATGATCTTTGATGTCATATATATATTCTTTCAAATCCCTGAATCACTTCGAAAAACGAAAGAATCTTTGCGCCGTACGTCTGGATGTTCCACTCTCTTTGATGAAATTTTAAACCACCTTCCCAATGTTATATTCTAAAAAAACTCAAAATATGACTAAGGCTAGGAGGGGGACGGACATCGTTGAAAGCATTTTTCGAGTTTGCACAGCCTGTTTCTGTAGACGTGATGGATCATGATAGGACATATTGCCCACTGCCCATATACTGTCTTAGAGTCACCAAATAACTCCCCCACTGACGTTTTAAAATTTTTTTTAATGAACTTGAAGATAAATAACACTTGTATAGTAGTTATGCCCTTTTGAAGATGCACAGTATTATTTTCTTTTTTCATTATTCTGCCCAAAATGGTATGGGCTGTAAAATTTGCAAGAACTTTTGCATCTATTTGGGCTTATTCTATGACAACTAATCCTGAGAAATCAATTATTTTTTAAATATATTAATATTCTATTAATAATAAAGGACTCGATTGTACAAACCGCCCAGTTATATATAAACCCCATAATTATTTCACCAAATTCAGGTATCATTTTTAGCAATACGTGGTTTTTATATAGAACGTCACTCAAATTCAGAAAATTATGGAATAAATTAGATACGTATTTGTTAGAATATGTAAACAATATTTTTATACAGGCCAGAAAATAGCGGTGTTTCTCAAGAAAGTATCTGTGACCCTATACTTTTCATGATATACACAGTTAGCATCCCGATTCCTTAACCCAGCTTCATTCCTTTGCAGAGGATACTACCATCCTCTTCCCTCATCCTGATCCAGTCCTTTCATATCGTTATCTCCAAGAACACCTGACCTCTCTTCAATCCTGGTATGAAAAGTGAAGTATTAAGGTGAACGACAAGAAATCCTTTCAAATATTATTTATCCTTCGACGAAAATATAGTTCACTACCTTCGTACTTGATAAAAGAATGACATGGAATCCTCACACCAGACTGAAAAGACAGGAAATGAACAGATGATACAAACTGTAACTAAGACTACTTTACAAAAGATCAGAATTAACTCTGAGAACGAAACGACTAGTATATAACGCAACACTCAAGCCTATGTGGACTTAGGAACTTGAACTATGGCGTTCTGCCAAAGCTTCCAATCTTCAGCACATTCAAACCTTGCAATCCAAATTCCTTCCTACAATAGCCAATACTCCTTATTACATCTCCAACAAAACCCTTCACACTGATTTCAATATTCCCTTTGTCACGGAATTGGCTGAAAGGGAAGGGAGGATTAGGGAGGGGGCTTAACTCAAAAAATCCAATAACTGCCGATGTAACGAATGTATTGACATGAAATTTTATATATAAATTCCAACCATATAAAGACGACACCTATTAATTTTCAACAGACTCGGTAGAAGAAGTGGGGGTTCAGGGGAGAGGGCTCAATTCAAAAATCCTAATAACTGCCGATATAATGAACTTATTGACACTAAATTGAATATGAGGATTTAGGAGCCCCTATGTAAGTCAACTGTTGAATATCAGCGCGAACGGTCGACTGGTTTTGGAGGAGGAGCGAAAAGTTAATTGATTAATTCTTTCTGAAGTACATTGCCGGTAAATCACCGACGAAATTTTTTTAATTAAATGTTGTTCAAGGTAAGTATCCTAAGTTGGTATAAAGTAGGTACTTAGAAGCATTGCGCAAAAAAAAGTTCATACTGAAATGAACTTCTACTATTTTCCACGAATGATTTTAGATTTCCATTATCCAATTAATTCATATATGGAACACGTAGATAATGATGTCGAAGGATACGTGGTCTTTGATCCTGTCCAATGAGAGATGAACGAATAGCTTGTTTACAGTACAGTTACCAAATCTATATAGAACGTTTCATAGATTCTTCATTATTTCCTCATCCTTAGACCTACTTACTTCTCAGAACATGAAGTTGCTATTTTTACTTGTGCTAATCTACTCCTGCGGGGCGCCCGACCCGCCCCAGTCGACGGAACCACCCAAGGCGACGGAACCTCCCAAGGCGACCGAACCGCCCCAGGCGACCGATCCGTCCAAGAAGACTGACCCATCAAAGACGCCCAACCGCTCGCCAACTAATGTTATATTGGACTTTTTTTCAAGTGGTGAGTAGTGTAAGACAAAATTTATATTTCCATAAGACATACTGTTTTCACATAGTTCCTTCTTTATTATTTGATGATTATTTCAGTTGTAGAAGTTACCAAAAATCGTGAGCGCCATAACCTTGAACATGATTTGTCTATTTTAATTCCCCGTTGAGTTAAGGTTAAAAGTGAAAAAAATATTATTGACTGTCTCTGCGTATCTTTGAACAAAATAACTCCCGATAAAATGAATTTATCGGCACAAAATTTCATATGTAATTTCAAAACCCCATGAAGATGACACCTATAATTTTTCAGTGGAATCGGGGGTTCAACTCAAAAAACCCAAATAACTGCCAATGTAATGAATGTATGAACATGAAAATATTTTGAAACTCATTAAAGACTCCTTACCCTAGGTTAATAAAAAATTCTCTCATTGTAAAGTCTGGCTCATAAAAATCAGAGCGTCGAAAGAGCGATCTGGTCTTAGGCAATATTACCTCGTAATTAAAACCCGGGCATGAGGGCAACATTTATATTTTCAAAGGACATACCGATTTCACATAGTTCCTTTCATATTATTTGATGATTATTTTACTTGTAGGACTTATCAAAATAGTCTTTATGTTAGTTAATAAGCAAGTTATCGTTAAACTATTTAAAATTGAATTTTATAACGTGTTAAACTAGCAAATGTAGATGGTAGAGACCTTCCATATCCCCACAAAGGTAATAATTACCATGGAAAAGCGGTGTGAAGGGAAATGGATGGAAGATTGTTCTTGAAAAACTACTCAGCCCCCCCCCCCCCCCCCCCCCCCACACACATCCCACCCACTAGAATATTCACTGTGAATATATATATATATATATATATATATATATTGTACAACCTTCCTCCTTACGTGAGAGAGTGTGTGTGAGTGAATTTAATTAGTGAAAATAAAAAATTTTAATCGAAAACTAATTAAAATCGCGACTTTAAATGAAAAATGCCTTGGATAGCTGGGTACACTCCTCACGGGAAGAACGGTTACAAGTTCCTAATGTGTAGTTGTCACCAGTAATCAATAATAATTAATTACTGTTGCCAACTAGAAGAAGCATGAGTGGGGGGGAAATGGAATGAATCAAACTTAGAACTGTAACATATTTATTTTAAAGAGAACTTATCATATTTACAAAAAAAAAAATGTAATATATAATTGGCCGTATGTCTGAAGGACTTAATTATACTGTTGTCATACCTTTCGGTGGATACCGTCGTCACTGGCTGCTGGTCGAGTACTGTGGGCGAGCGCTTTCGATGTAAAGACATCATCTTCAAGCCACTGTTAATGTTGTACAACAATAACAGTGGCTTGAAGATGATGTCTTTACATCGAAAGCGCTCGCCCACAGTACTCGACCAGCAGCCAGTGACGACGGTATCCACCGAAAGGTATGACAACAGTAACATATTTACTGGCGGAACTAACCCCTTAGATTATATACCAGACTTAATTATAACTTGACTATGAGGTACCTCGATAATGATATCTCTGGCGATGACGGTGCGATCATCTTTATCTGGACATCCCGCAGAAATCATTTTTAACATATTTCAAAGTCATTGAAGATCTGTCTGGTTTCGAGGCTACATTAGAAGTTACATTTTTCTCTGGCCTTACACCGTCCGAGATACACTATAATTCACTGACTAGTTCGAGTGGCCTGAACGGCCCAAGCATGAAGAAAGAGTTGATTTACTCACATATTTAAAATTGAACGGTAAAATCTAAAATAGAAAGATATAACTGACGTGATCTGAGCGGCCCCAACTCTGAACGTAGAATGAATGCTCCTCCCGGACTCTACTTTTGATTTTCGTGGTGGTGGGGATGGATCCCGACATCTCATTGGCTGTTCTTTCCCGCCAAATTAACTTCCAGCCAATCACCGATCACCGGTTGCGTAAGCCTCTTCCATGAATAGCAGCTTGCCAGCCTGCCTTGGTCGTTCAGGCAACTCCGGATGTAAACAATTATCTTGCTTCCTTCCTTTCCTCTATATCCTTTGTCCCTTGTTTCGCTCCTAGCGATCGCGATTCACTCGCAGGCATCGCTAGTTCCGAGCATATTCTTCTAAATGAAATCCTCTTCTAATCAGCTCCAAGTGGTCTCGAGTCGCTCGTAGTGTCACTGGTCCTTGCTGTATAATAATGACAATAATTGTCTATGGGGTAGACATGCTACAATATATATATATATATATATATATAATAAAATTTAAAAAACTGAACATATGTTATCTAACAAAGACAATATCCTGAGTGAGCAGAAGACTTAAAACAAATAAAATGTAATATTTAAACAAAACAAACCAAAATATGTTGTCTCACATAAAATAAAGTAATCTAAAAACAATTCACTTCATCCACGAATAAAATTTTCACTATTAAAAAAAAAACATCATATTAATGTTATATTTCTTATTTTAAATACTGAAAATTATAATCTTGGATGATGTAGGAAGTTTTTGAGATGACCTTTGAGATGTTTATCGAACTTCAGCCTCATCTCTACTCCTTCCTATTACATCGTTAGCCAATCCATCCCTAATTGATGAAAATAATATTTGTGCGTCTGCGATTCTGATTTAAGATAAACCGCTTAACGATCGTATTTAAAATTATTAATTTAACGCTTTTTGCATGTCATAAGGACACCACATGAAGCATTTCCTCAAAATCGTTCACAAAAAGAAGCACTTTACTAAAAAAACATAAACATAAAATCTAGCTCTTGTACGGTTGATCGGTATTTCATGATGTTTTACGTTGTGTATCCTTATAAACCACATTCAAGCAAAGGCCAAGAACCGATTCCCGGAGCCAGAACTGCGCCACAGGTTGTCGATTCGTCTCATATTCTACGTGTCTATATATCGAAAGGAGGGTATGAAGCACAAATTTATTTTTTAATTCACACCAATGCCATATCGTTCTAAATGTCTTACGATGGACGATTGAAAAAATAGGTATACTATAAGTATAAGAAAGGTATACTACAGGTATAAGAAAGGTATACTACAGGTATAAGAAAGGTATACTATAGGTATAAGAAAGCTATACTATAGGTGTAAGAAAGGAAAAACATTGAGGTTATCAATGCTCTAGTAGGGATTTTTGTTTCTTCTGTTGACTGAATTTATATTTATATTTATTACTGTATATTTTTTAGATGTATATTTTCTCTGGTCTCTATGCAAGGATGTGTTACTTTATTTCCCAGGTCAGCCATGTAAATGGGACTATCCAATACATGAAGATGATACTAAACAACCCGTGATCTTATCAAAGAAGGAAAACGAAGAATTCAAAGTCGCCATACCGAGTATGGAACAGGGAAAATTGAAACTGAAACTGGAATATGGGGAGGTAAATGTACAGGGATGAGAATAGGCCAACTTAAGAAAGTGGAAAAATTATGATAATATCGATATATCATTTCAAAAATAATGATATCACGATCGAATTAAGAGAAAATATCGTTATACTTGTTGGAATGTGCACTTATGCCCGGGCTTCCACTAAGAGGTAATATCGCCAACAACCAGGGTAAATCTCTACTGGATGAACTCAATTTCCCCTATAAGGTTCAATGTGGTTAGAGGACTTACCGAGTACCTGACATTACGAAGGCTCCGGACCATCACTTAACGTCCCATCCGAAGGACAACAGGCTCAAGGTTGTTTATCTAGAAGGTAAAAAACCTAAAACCCCTAAATATAACCTAAAATATGTTCAAACACTAGAGTTAGGTACATCTTTTCCGAAACAGCGAAAAACACTCTGGTAGTTGGCGATATGACCTCGTAGTAGTGGAAGGTCGAAGAAAACAAACATTCCAACAATTATATCGATACTTTTTTCCTAATTCGATTGAGGTACTAATATGTATTTTTGAAATAATATATCGATATTATCGAGCGCAGTAGGCACCGCAGTGCCACCGTGTCCCATTGTCAGTTTTTTTATCCTAGGTTTTTTTGTTAATAAGGTTAATGTAAAAATCAATTTTCACACTTCCCAACTGGAGAGCAAGGAGAGAGAATCCCGCCTCCAGCTAATGCTGACTGAAGATCCCACCAGAGATCCTTTTTTTTTTTTTTTTTTTGTTGGTTTTAAAAGAGGGTGCGCCTTGAATTGCAGCAACATCACCCAGTCTATTAGGCAAAGCTCGGGTTCATTAAATTGCCTGTTTCTGCTCCCGCCAGGAGTCGACGAATCGGCAGAACATCGGGTAGTCAGTTTCCGTCACCATCTGCCGTAGATCTAGTCCCAAATATGATCTTGTCCCATGAATCAACTCAACCCTAGCTTGGTCGTATAGCGGCCATTCGAGGACCACATGTTCTGCAGTCTCGATACCGCCGCACGAACAGTTCGGGTTGTTCTTCCTGTGAAAGAAGAACAGCTTGGAGTTGAAATCACCATGACCTGATAATATTTGAGACGTCCAGTGATTATGTACCCATGTTGAGTCAAGGCGTACCCGGACGTCCGGGAAGTATGCGTACGTCGTTCGGCCATCCGGGCATCGTGACCAACGTTGTTGCCATTTTTCCACAATCCAATTCTGGACGATGTCCTTGCAGCACACTGGTCTGGACTGTCCGCGCATCTCTTCCTCTAGGGCTAGGCGTAAGGGCTCATCAATATCTGCTCCTAAGGGCATGTTGCGTCTACAGAAATACGAAGCGACAGCCCCATCCAAGATCAAGTCAATGGGGGCGGCTCCCGCTAGTACCTGTAGCGCAGCCGTAGAGACAGTACGATAAGCCCTTGTAACTCTTAAAAGGGCTCTCTGGGCAGAGATCCACCAGAGATCAGAACTTCCAATTTCTCCCATACCGTCTATAGATTACAGATCTGGACAAGAGGAAGGACTCAACATTTTTCTAAAATTGCCTTATTTCAGTATTTTGTAAACAGACTTATACATCCGACACCTGTCCATATTTTCTATTATAAGCCCATTTTTCTCTTTTTGACTAAAAACGCCGGTATTCTAATTCAGTTATCTCTCTTTTTTAAGTTTTTGAAATGGTATTTATACTAACTTTAGGCGTATTCATATGATATTTTAGACGTCTCTAGACCATCACCGACGACGATTTTTTTTCGGCGTATTTCAATCATTTACTTCCCCAGCTAAATGACGTATACAGCAAGTTAAATAATCGGTCTGAAATTCGATGCGGAGTTTTCAACGGAATTTCATGATCTCCGACCTCCTGATTCCTAAATTAAGAAATAAAATTCTGTCTGTCAGTGTGTGTGTGATCACGATAACTGCCGATAGAAAGAATATGTAAATTATTGGCTTTGGAGGGAGAGCGAAAACATAATTGATTAATTTGTGCTGGGGAAGTACATCGCAATTGAATCACCGAAAACTTCATTTTTGTATCTTCAGTGCATATAAAGTTTCTATTTATAAATGAATGGACAAAGTGTATTGCAACTATTTTTATTTACTTTTTCAGGAATTGATTATATTATGCCCCTCAAATATTGATTCAAAACCACTCCTGAATGGGAAATGTTTATGGAGAGATCCAGTATACGCAATAAGAAACGATGCAAATATAAATCACTACGAATGCCAGGAAAGCTTTGAGTTCAAAAAAAAAAAATTAATGGAGATATACGAACCATGCAAAAATATGTTCGGAATTGGATTTGAAGTAAGCAAAAAAAAAAAACACTTTAGGTATATAATTTTTTAGTCATCACGCGTCATCGGCAGCAGTATTGGGATGAGTCAACTTTAAGTACAAAAATATTTTGGAAGAAAGGTTTGCAGCGTCTTTTTCTTTGTTCTTGATATTTCCTTAAATTTGACGTTTTAAGTAAATTTAAGGCCAAGCTAAATGTCAACATATGTTCCTAAAATACGCCCAGTTCGAGTCATTATATAGCCAGAGTGCACCACACGACAATGGTTATTTTTAGTGAAAAGGTCAATTTTTTAAATATTTTCGATAACATTTTCGAAATCTACAGAACATTTCCGGTTGAAATCATCTGCAAAACATATTTTTTCAGCCGATATTGATAGTTAAAATCAAAAAATAAAAAATCGTATTGTGAAAAGCTCGAAAAAAGACAACAAAATCTTTTCCTTCTGTAGAAAAAAAGATCGATCGAAAAAGGCTGAAAATTTGTATTTAAGCTTATTTTTGGATGAGGAATCCAAAAATGACATTAGTTTTTCATAAAAAAAATCGGTGGGTGTAACGTCATGCTGAGCTTGTGTGGAATTAATTACCCATATATATTACGAGGGCGCCGGTAGTTCAGAGGTAGCATGCTTGCTTACTGAGCTCAAGATCGGGGGTTCGAAACACGGCCTAGACCCGTAGGTTTTTTATCTGGGAAGTGAAAAAATCTTGAGCACACCGTCCTTCTGATGGGACGTTAAACGATGGTACCGAGACTATACGATGTCAGGTACTCTTTAAAGAACCCGTACCGTAAATGAACAAAAACATTAGGGTAGGCAAAATTTAGGACTTACATAATAGAGTCGGCCTCATATCCACCAGAGCGACGAAAGAGCGCTCTGGTAGCATGCGATATGACCTCACAGTCGGATAAAGTCCGGGCATGAGTCATGACAACACACGGTGTAATATTTTAGTTAATACCTAATATATTGTGACATGTAGAATGGGGGGGTCACTAGAATAATAAAAGAAATAGTTATTCTTTATATAATAAAAGAATGTTAAAGCACGTAGAGTATATTTAAAAAAAAAATATAGTTAATACAAATAAAAATGAACTTATATGGCAAAAGATATGAAAAGAAAAAAATATATGATTAACTATAAAAGAAGAGCAACCTGATGATATTGGGTGGGGGAAAAAATGGCGAGAAGCGCAGAAGGAGCCAACTCGGAGTTGTATCTTGGAAGATCCTGGAGAAGGAAGTAGTATGTTTTTTGGAAGTTGTTAGTGGAGGTGTAGTAGGGTTTTGTAGGATCGTGGAGGAGGTGTGGTGTGATTTAGAGGATCTTGGAGGAGGTGTAGTCTGTTTTTGGAGGAACTTGGAGGAGGTGTCGTATGTTTTGGGAAGAGCGTAGAAGGAGGGTGTATGTTTAAAAAGAGCGAGGAAGAAGGTCCTACAGAGAGTATCCCCGAGAAGATGGAAGATAGCACATTTATATGAAGGATTGTCGTAGAAGAAGAGTCCCGAGAAGGTTAAATTTTATATATGGAAGGAAGAAAAGGCTGAGAAGAAATTAACGAAGAAGGAAAGATACAAAAGAGGATATAGGATGCCGTGAGTTGCCAGAAATTTTATAATCCATATTTATAACGATATAGTTTTTTGTCATTTGCCAAGAGTACATTTTTTTGTCTAAATTAACTTATAAGAGGTTTATTTAATCTATTGTAAAAAAATTATAATAGTTCACTAACCCATTAACCTTTTTTTTTAAACCATTTACAAAAAAAAAAAAATTAAAAATATATAACTTATATATATAAAACATTGTGATTTAAAAATGTAGTTATCATTTTCCTTTATTTTCACCAAAGCACTCTAAATAAGAAAAAGGATGCCCCCCTGTTTTTAGATTTATAAATAAAAGAAGGAAACTAATGAATTCAATGAATAATTAGCTGTCTCAATATATATATGTGGTGGGCTGGTGTTTTACGCCTAGGGACCTAAGCACTCTAAATAAGAAAAAGGATGCCCCCCCTGTTTTTAGATTTATAAATAAAAGAAGGAAACTAATGAATTCAATGAATAATTAGCTGTCTCAATATATATATGTGTGGTGGGCTGGTGTTTTACGCCTAGGGACCTAAGCACTCCAAATAAGAAAAAGGATGCCCCCCTGTTTTTAGATTTATAAATAAAAGAAGGAAACTAATGAATTCAATGAATAATTAGCTGTCTCAATATATATATGTGGTGGGCTGGTGTTTTACGCCTAGGGACCTAAGCACTCTAAATAAGAAAAAGGATGCCCCCCTGTTTTTAGATTTATAAATAAAAGAAGGAAACTAATGAATTCAATGAATAATTAGCTGTCTCAATATATATATGTGGTGGGCTGGTGTTTTACGCCTAGGGACCTAAGCACTCTAAATAAGAAAAAGGATGCCCCCCCTGTTTTTAGATTTATAAATAAAAGAAGGAAACTAATGAATTCAATGAATAATTAGCTGTCTCAATATATATATATGTGGTGGGCTGGTGTTTTACGCCTAGGGACCTAAGCACTCTAAATAAGAAAAAGGATGCCCCCCTGTTTTAAGATTTATAAATAAAAGAAGGAAACTAATGAATTCAATGAATAATTAGCTGTCTCAATATATATATGTGGTGGGCTGGTGTTTTACGCCTAGGGACCTAAGCACTCTAAATAAGAAAAAGGATGCCCCCCCTGTTTTTAGATTTATAAATAAAAGAAGGAAACTAATGAATTCAATGAATAATTAGCTGTCTCAATATATATATGTGGTGGGCTGGTGTTTTACGCCTAGGGACCTAAGCACTCTAAATAAGAAAAAGGATGCCCCCCTGTTTTAAGATTTATAAATAAAAGAAGGAAACTAATGAATTCAATGAATAATTAGCTGTCTCAATATATATATGTGGTGGGCTGGTGTTTTACGCCTAGGGACCTAAGCACTCTAAATAAGAAAAAGGATGCCCCCCCTGTTTTTAGATTTATAAATAAAAGAAGGAAACTAATGAATTCAATGAATAATTAGCTGTCTCAATATATATATGTGGTGGGCTGGTGTTTTACACCTAGGGACCTAAGCACTCTAAATAAGAAAAAGGATGCCCCCCCTGTTTTTAGATTTATAAATAAAAGAAGGAAACTAATCAATTCAATGAATAATTAGCTGTCTCAATATATATATGTGGTGGGCTGGTGTTTTACACCTAGGGACCAAAGCACTCCAAATAAGAAAAAGGATGCCCCCCTGTTTTTAGATTTATAAATAAAAGAAGGAAACTAATCAATTCAATGAATAATTAGCTGTCTCAATATATTGTAACGCTTGTTATTAGTGCTACTTGATATTTTAATTTAATTATATAATTTAATAATAATTATATGCAATAACGATTGTTAGAGAACCTGGTTATGTATAATTTATAAATAAAAATAAAGAGTTTAAAATAATTTGTTACATTTTTCTTTTATTTTAAATTTCATCATGACATTTTTTATGGGTTAGTATCACATAAATTTTACAGACATAGAGATTTTTTTTTTTTAAACACACATTCAACTAAACCTGCGGGGCTTGCATGCTGTATTGAGTTGATGATCGATGATTTCGTTTTGTACCACTGATGAGATGGGATTGTTGGTAGACCTCTGACGTCCTCTCCTGATTTTTGTTAGTCATTCCATCATGAAACAGCCATTCCTCATTTCCTAATTATTCGCCTCTGGATGTCTTTACCAGTTGATCTTCATTATTACGGGATACACACACACTTTTTCTTCTATGTCCTCAGACAATCAAACTTACTCCACTGCACATCTTTCCACAGATCCCTCCACAGACACCCTCTCACATCTCACTCTGAACAACGACTCTTTTCCACAGACACCCTCTCACATCTCACTCTGAACAACGACTCTCTTTTCACGAGGGGACAGACCACTTCTCTCTCGTTTTGGATTCAGCTCCGTCATTGGCCCACAATTTTTACAGCCTTTAGCACTAAACATCTGGGTTTTTTTATATCACTTTCATATTCCCGTATACAATCCTAGTTGCTTACATTTATAGTTAACTAATTATTAGCCTAACATTTAATTTTATGACATAATTGAAATAAATGATTTGATATATTTTGAAACTATATCGACCCTGGTACAAATCGATTAGATAACCCCCAGTAACCTTCCTTAGGTCTACTAACTGATTATATTTACGTATCTTATTTTCCATTTCTTAAATATTACATGTAATGGACAATATAGAACATTACATTGCCCTCTGCTAAAGATATCAAAATATATCATTCATTTGCTTACATAAGTGTTTAGTACCAAACTATTTCATAATCTTATGGTTATATGTCCCACTTGGCGACCCAAAAATAACATGGTGACCCAGTTTCTATACTTAATTAATTACACACAAATTTTTTGTCTATTATGGAATACATTCTTCAAGGTAACTCTTTTTAATAATATTATACAACAATTAGGTAACAAATCCAATTCAATTAATTTATTTACGTCTTATCATAATGTTATATTAGATTTATTTTCTTATTTTACTTTATTTTCTCATTTCTTCTATTTACCACTACTCTATTCTCCATACGCAAATTCTACATTCAAAATTCCAACACTAATCATTAATTTGCCATACAATTTACCCACACTCCTTAATATAATCTAAAATTCTTAAATAATCTCCCTGGTATCTCTTAACCATCCTGATCTCCTTGGATCTTCGCCTACTACCATAAAATACTCATAATCCAATTCCTTCCCACCTATAGGCTAAGCCTAAAAATTTTTAATAATCATTCTTTAATCCTTCCTTCTAATTAAAAGTACAATTCCCTCTCTCCTTTCAATTATCTATATTTTTTTTTTTTATTTACTTCCTTCATTACCATATTTATTTATTATTTAATATTCCATTTATTAATAACATCACTGTCACAATTAGACATAACTCAGATAATTATTTATATTTTACTACTTTTATTTACGCTATCTCGACTTACTTTCCCTATTGATTTACTGCACTAATTTTTATATAATGCTCTTAAAATGATATTCTTAAAAAAGAATATTCTTATAACATTTTCCCCGTTTCACTTACAAAATTTTTTTTTATTTATTATTATTATTATTATTATTATTATACGGAATTACTTTCAAGGTTATATTTCAATATTATATGTTTTTTTATTTTTTTATTATCCATTTTAGGATAATTCCTTTTATCAATCTATTATTCTGAACCTACGAGCGATTATCGCTCTCAAAAACCATTTGTGGGTTAATATAACTCGTTTCCGTAAGGACGCTAAACTCCTTAAATCAACATGGCCCACGTTGTTGACAATTACGGTTAATAACACTAACAAACCCTTTAAACTAATATATTTTTTTTTTTTATAAATATTTTTTATTTTATCACCAATACCATAAAAAATGCATGCATAAATACCAATAAATAGTTCAATTCGAGACTAACCCTTATTATAAAATTTCCCATAAAAATAACCACCATAAATATAATATTACAATAAATAAATATGTTTTTATTTAAAAACATTTAAAATCAAAAATATTCTGTACAGAATGCAGAGTTCACTAAACATTATTTACATCTAATTTTAATTATATAATTTTTTTTATTCTTAGACAGAGCATCACCCACTCTCATATTCTCAATCAGTCTCAGACCCAACATTGGTCATTATTACCTCTTTTATAATACCACCACTCTAATAAAAAAATAGCATACATCATATTAAAAATAACAAGACATACCATAAACAAATACACAATCAATATTAACATTATTTGACGTGTTTACAAACTTCAGTTGTTTATCATAAAAGACTCTAACAGCTGTTCCATCCTTTATCCATTTATCAGTTCAACTTGCAAATACTTAGTTGCCATATCATTTCTCTTACGCTCCATATTTTTATTTATAACTTTAGTTTAATTTATTCTTTATTTTCAATTATTTATTAATCAGACCCTATTTACATCTCGAGTGACAACTTCTTTGTTTACATTAATTTTATTCATTTTTATTGATTTTTATTAACTCAAATTTTACATGCAAACAATTCTTGACAGATAAAATTGTGATATCAAATCTCAGGTACATTTTTCATTAATTAATTATATCATTTTATTTTGCAATTATTCATTTCGACATAATTTAACATATTGACTGATACTTTCTATGTTTATTTTTTTTTTTTTTTTATTAATCTCAATGTTACATTTTATAGTTCCAGATCATAATCCTAGACAAGCAATTTTCAATATCCAAAATTTCATCGGTTAAACACTTATTATTTTCTTTCTTTTGTATTTATAATTTAGTTTACGATTATCTATTTTTCTAAATTTGTTACTAATGTTTAAACTTATCTTTTTCTTTATTCGTTTATTTCTTTGACGTAGATATTTTGTTTTCGAATTTTTCAAATTATTTTTATTATGATTATTTTTGAACTCAAGTTTTTTACACTTGTTATAGTTATGTTCATTTACACATCTATGAAAATTTGTTTTTCGATATCCGATTTTTCTAGGACTTTTAATTTTATTTATCTCATGTTTTCTTAAGTTTGTGATTTTTTTATTGTATAATTTCCTTGTTTCTTTATTTTTATTATGATTCGGTCTTTTCACCACACTACCATTTGTTATTTGAATTGTAATATATTTAAATTTCTCTAGCACCTTATTGATGTTTATATTTTCCTTTATTTCTCCATTTTCCTGTCCCTCTACACTCATATTTCGATTTAATTTACTCTCGACAGCTTCTACCGCACTTTCTATCTTATTATTTAATTGTTCACATTTATGATTTATTTCTAAACTTTGATCACTAACTTTCAGATCAACAATTTTATTAAATTGATCGAAACGTTTGTTTAAATCTTTATTTAAATTTTCAAATTCTATGCTTACGTCTTCCTTTAATTCATCAATTTTTGAATTCATTTCTAACTTCATTTCATTAAAATGTTTTGATTGCATTTCAAATTTTACGTTTACTTCATTAAAATTTTTTGATTGCATTTCAAATTTTACGTTTACTTCATTAAAATTTTTTATTATCATTTCCATCATGGTATTTAAATTTACATTTGTCTCACTCTCCGGCTGAAGGCAATTATCATAATTTATTCTATTTTGTCCGCCATTATTGTTCAGATTCGTTCTCTGAGAACTTCTATTATAGTCGGCCATTTTGGACGCTAACTTTTTATACAGATTTAAAATTAATTTTTACAAATATTTCTTTTTTTTACAAAATCATACATAAGGTCCTTTTATAATTTTCTTTTCGGGCGCCATATACAAATTTAATATTTCAAATCCCTGTTCGAAGCGACATTTGTAACGCTTATTTTTTTCACTCACTTTTTATTCTAATTTAATTATATATTTTAATAATAATTATATGCAATAACGATTGTTAGAGAACCTGGTTATGTATAATTTATAAATAAAAATAAAGACTTTAAAATAATTTGTTACATTTTTCTTTTATTTTAAATTTCATCATGACATTTTTTATGGGTTAGTATCACATAAATTTTACAGACATAGAGATTTTTTTTTTTTAAACACACATTCAACTAAACCTGCGGGGCTTGCATGCTGTATTGAGTTGATGATCGATGATTTCGTTTTGTACCACTGATGAGATGGGATTGTTGGTAGACCTCTGACGTCCTCTCCTGATTTTTGTTAGTCATTCCATCATGAAACAGCCATTCCTCATTTCCTAATTATTCGCCTCTGGATGTCTTTACCAGTTGATCTTCATTATTACGGGATACACACACACTTTTTCTTCTATGTCCTCAGACAATCAAACTTACTCCACTGCACATCTTTCCACAGATCCCTCCACAGACACCCTCTCACATCTCACTCTGAACAACGACTCTTTTCCACGAGGGGACAGACCACACCTCTCCTGTTTTGGATTCAGCTCCGTCATTGGCCCACAATTTTTACAGCCTTTAGCACTAAACATCTGGGTTTTTTTATATCACTTTCATATTCCCGTATACAATCCTAGTTGCTTACATTTATAGTTAACTAATTATTAGCCTAACATTTAATTTTATGACATAATTGAAATAAATGATTTGATATATTTTGAAACTATATCGACCCTGGTACAAATCGATTAGATAACCCCCAGTAACCTTCCTTAGGTCTACTAACTGATTATATTTACGTATCTTATTTTCCATTTCTTAAATATTACATGTAATGGACAATATAGAACATTACAATATATATGTGGTGGGCTGATGTTTTACGCCTAGGGACCTAAGCACTCTAAATAAGAAGAAGGATGCCCCCCCTGTTTTTAGATTTATAAATAAAAGAAGGAAACTAATCAATTCAATGAATAATTAGCTGTCTCAATATATATATGTGGTGGGCTGGTGTTTTACACCTAGGGACCAAAGCACTCCAAATAAGAAAAAGGATGCCCCCCTGTTTTTAGATTTATAAATAAAAGAAGGAAACTAATCAATTCAATGAATAATTAGCTGTCTCAATATATATATGTGGTGGGCTGGTGTTTTACACCTAGGGACCAAAGCACTCCAAATAAGAAAAAGGATGCCCCCCTGTTTTTAGATTTATAAATAGAAGAAGGAAACTAATGAATTCAATGAATAACTAGCTGTCTCAATATATATATGTGGTGGGCTGGTGTTTTACACCTAGGGACCAAAGCACTCCAAATAAGAAAAAGGATGCCCCCTGTTTTTAGATTTATAAATAAAAGAAGGAAACTAATCAATTCAATGAATAATTAGCTGTCTCAATATATATATGTGGTGGGCTGGTGTTTTACACCTAGGGACCTAAGCACTCTAAATAAGAAAAAGGATGCCCCCCTGTTTTTAGATTTATAAATAAAAGAAGGAAAATAATAAATACAATGAATAATTAGGTGTCTCAATATATATTAGATGGAGCAGCATCTTTTAATGTGGAATTACAATAGGTTTT
This sequence comes from Aradus depressus, assembly GCA_963662175.1. NCBI lineage: Eukaryota > Metazoa > Arthropoda > Insecta > Hemiptera > Aradidae > Aradus > Aradus depressus. The sequence continues at coordinate 19,533,339 of OY759222.1, read as the reverse complement.
TTTTCGAAAATATATATTTCGACATTTTTTATTATGAATAAATCTGGTCTGTACTTCATGAATCATCTCAGCATTTCGATTAATTAAAATATTTATTTGTTACAGTTTATAGATGATAATAAGATAAAGCGGATAGACATTGTCAAATATTGTTTTGATCCTGAAACTAAGAGGAATTACTGTACAACACATAAAGTTTTCGGAGGACTAAAGTTTGATGATAAAGAAGAACCTACTAGACTTCCTGACTCCAAGGTGGAGCCAATATACTCCGATCGTCGAAAGGTAGTAATGTGCTTATTTGAAAATGTAAAGGGCTTTGGTCGGGAAGCTATGTCCATAGTTCTCCAATCTTCCTAATGCTAATATCCAAAGAACCCTACTACCTCTACCAAATGTTTCAATTCCAGTCCTCGGTTCACCAGAGGCACACTAGATCCCGTCCTTCAGACCTCTTCATCCCCTCCCATCGCTCCTCAGCCTTCCACAATTCATTCCATGTCCAGGCCTCCTCTCTTTGGAACTCCCTGCCTCCCCCAATCCGTCACTCTCCTTCCGTGGCTTCCTTCAAATCCTCACTATTCCAATTCCTCTTCACCAAACAATCCACTTCTCTTTGACCCCCGTATTCTCTAATTCGTCAACCTTAATTATCTAATCATTCAAATTACTTTTCCCTTTTTTTTTTTTTTCTATCTCTATCTTGTCTTTGTCATTCTCTAGTTTTATTATATTTTTTTATCATATTTTCTAAATTATTCGTGCATAATCAATAATATTGATTTTTGTCTCATTTACACTTTAATATATTTTTATTATGCATTTATTTATTTTTTATCTTATCTTATTTTCTGCTTTCTAAATTAATTTTATTTTTAACCTTGGCTGGGCATCCTTCCTTCTCTTTTATAATCAACCACCGTACTATGCTCGGTCGATTTATATTTATATTTATATATATTATCAATTTTATCTCTTTCTTAGTTGTATGGATTTTCTTTTTTACTTATTCTTTTTTATTTTTGTAGATACTTTTATTTATTTTGTTTCATCCTATTTGAGTTGTTAATTTTCTGTTTTTTCCTGTTTTTCTATTTTCTGTTTATCTATTTTTTAGTTGTATAGTTTTTCTCCAATGTAGCACTAATTTTTATTTACCTACCTATCTTTTTATTTCTTTGTTCTGATACCATATTTCATTGTTTCATTTTGATCACTCTCTGTATGTATTTATTCTTAGGGGACCTCGGTCCTAGAATAATAAAATTTATTTTCACTTTCATTTTCATTTCATTTCATTTTCATAGTTCCCAGTATGAATGCATTTCAGATCTTCTTTGTCAACCCTCATGTTGTCCAAAAATTATAAAATAGTACAAACACAGCTACTACAATACCACTCGTTATACTAGCATTTAGTGTGCTGAACAGAATTTCTCTAAATGAAAAACATAAACATAATATTGAAGATCAACAATTGTTAAAATAATAGACCATAACTTGTAAAACTATAAAATTATATTTAAAATTAAATTGACTGAAATCCCCTATATCCTTTCAAGCTTTACCTTATAGTTAGTGACCTATACATGTTGATTCAAAATGCCCTTCTTTTTATTTAATACTTTCTAATAATTCCTAATATCGAGACTTTTTAATTATACTTACTTATACTTTCTATTTAAATATGTATGTCCATTTATCCCTTATATTTACTCACTAAAAAAACCCGTTTTTATCCTAACAAAATACCCTATTAACTAATTTTTAATTTATATTTCTAACCTATTTGATTAATCGGATTCTAAAATGAATAATTATCCATAATTGGAAACGTCCGTATTTTTCTGATCTTACACAGAGTCGACAAACTCTCTGAACTCATAGACGATCTTTTATGAGCAAGTTGCTTTTTTATTTTAACTAATTATTTAAATATTCATCCGAAATTAAATGAAAATAAGAACATCTCAGACTAACTTAAATTATATTCATTGTGAACCTTTTTAAAATTTCTGCAGAGCTCGACTCTCATGTCGTTCCTCCAGCTGGAGCTTCCTGGAACCAACACATTCTTCGTTCCTTAACAATGTTTTTCCTATTCCTTCTCTGAAAACCCCGTCCTATCTGGGAAACATAGCACTCGGTTGTGAACAATTCAAAAAATGTCGGTCTCATCCGCTAAAACGTACTCAACGTCTTTTTCCAAACTAGACTAATAAAAATTATTTAAAATTATAAGACCTACAGAAAATTATCTAACCACATTTCCATATTCACTTACTTATCTAGTAATAATATAACTAATAACTTCCTATTCCCTATAATTTTAGAATACGTATTATGTACGTACTTACATTAATGTAAGTAGTTGAGTATGCAAAATGTGAGGACCGAATTCCGCCAATGGATTTTAGTTGAGAATAGCCCAAAGATTAATAATATGGATCTTGCCGGTCCATTTTTTGATCAAATTTTTTTTTTACCCGATCTCCTCTTATTTGTATAGGAAATCGATGGAGTGCATGCTATAAAGTCATTTTAATGATGATTTCAGCAGTAATTTATAGTTTATTCTAATGATGAAAATGATGATGGGTTTTTCAATCATATAAAAAGCAAAAATATAAATAATAAGAAACATTTTTTATTAATAAAAAAAAATATATTATCAATAACGCAAGACAAACAATTACTCATTCTTATTTTGACAATCATTATTGATGCATTTACACATAGAAATACAAAACAATGTTCAGATTATTGTACCTGAGACCCCAAACAATGAAAAAACCCATCTTGCTGGCAGCTGTGGTAGTCAAATTTCAGCGATATCGGCTGAGGGGAGGAGGCTCAATTCAAAAATCCCAATAACTGCCGATGTAATGAACGTATCAACATCAAATTTCGTATTTAAAATTAAAATCCACTGAGGACATAACCATATAAAAAAAAACGAAATTTCACAACTTTGAAGATACTCCTGCCAAAACAAACAAAAATACTTCAAACAAGAAACTGCAAGACTTAACGGACATAACAATTTTCCGAAAATCATTCATAGTGGCTTCTCAACGTGGATTTGACACAAAAATATTAGTATCGTATGAAACATTAGACTACTGCAAGTATCTCTTCGACAACGAGGGATTTTACAAGAAATCACAACTAGCCCTTGCAATTCAAAACAATTATAACTGTGGAACAAACTCTCAGCAAGACATTACAGATTTAAATACTACAAAAATTTATATTGTTGATGGTATGGCACTTGTTCACCAAATTCAGTTAAAAAAGTTTAATACTATTATGTACTAAATATTGTAACGTACGATACTAATATTTTTGTGTCAAATCCACGTTGAGAAGCCACTATGAATGATTTTCGGAAAATTGTTATGTCCGTTAAGTCTTGCAGTTTCTTGTTTGAAGTATTTTTGTTTGTTTTGGCAGGAGTATCTTCAAAGTTGTGAAATTTCGGTTTTTTTTATATGGTTATGTCCTCAGTGGATTTTAATTTTAAATACGAAATTTGATGTTGATACGTTCATTACATCGGCAGTTATTGGGATTTTTGAATTGAGCCTCCTCCCCTCAGCCGATATCGCTGAAATTTGACTACCACAGCTGCCAGCAAGATGGGTTTTTTCATTGTTTGGGGTCTCAGGTACAATAATCTGAACATTGTTTTGTATTTCTATGTGTAAATGCATCAATAATGATTGTCAAAATAAGAATGAGTAATTGTTTGTCTTGCGTTATTGATAATATATTTTTTTTATTAATAAAAAATGTTTCTTATTATGTAACCTGGCTGCGCTTCTAAACGCCACGCACCTCTGCAGTGCAGTCATCTCACCATCAAAAATCATTAATGGTAGTACTAATTTTGCCGTCATGATGCTTATGTAACATTCTCTATGTAAATAAATAAATAAATAAATAAATATTATAGATATAAACATATTCACATAAATAAACCTTTATTTGGTTAGAAACATAACACTAACTGAATTATTGAAATAGAACATATGTTAATTACACAAATAATGAAATCATATGTAAATATACACATCAACTCTCCGCCGGTAATCGAGACCTAAGGATCTGGTTGACATGCCTGCGCCACACGACTCCACTGTCCAGCCTCACTCGGTACTGGACTCTACCTTCCCGTCCTATGATGCTCCCGAACTTCCATTTGTCCCTCTCATTGTAACACCTAACTTGAACCCTCTCCCCCAACTGGAATTCTCTTTTCATATTCTTCCCCACATCTTCTCTCCTCACTTCTTTCTTCGGCACCATGAGATCCAGTCGGGTCTTCACCTCTCTTCCAAACATCAGGACGTAAGCGATCGTTCCTGTTGCGTTCGGAGCTCTTCTTAGCTGCATCAGAAGTCGGCAAAGTTTTTCCTCCCCATTTCCTTTCTGTCCTTCCATGGCTCGCAGTGCTTTTTTTTATAGTTTGCACAAAACGTTCTGCTTCGCCATTCGAAGCAGGATGAAACGGCGCAATGGTCTTCTGAATGACACCATTCTGGACCAGGAAATCTGAGAAAACTTTCGACTTAAACTGGGGTCCATTATCGGATACTAAGGTTGCCGGAAGACCAAATGTCGCGAATAGCTTCTGTAATTGCCGAATGCACCAATCCGAAGTAGTACATTTGGTTTGGATGACTTCTGTCCACTTAGAAAAGGCATCCACCACGATGAAATAGTTGATGCCAGCCTGCGGAGTTGCAAAGTCGACATGGATTCTCTGCCAAGGTCCTGACGGAGACTCCCAAGGATGGCTCTCAATTTTGGGTGGGTTGTTCTGCTTGAGGCAGCAGTTCTTGCAGGTTCTCACCAGGTCCTCGATGTGCTGATCCATACACTTCCAGTAGCAGAGACTTCGGGCCAGTGTCTTCATCCTGACCATCCCCAAATGACCCACGTGAAGCTCCTTCAATACTTCTCTTTTTAGCTTCTCCGGAATGACAACTCTTGATCCTTTAAAAATGCAGCCATCCTGAAGCGAGTATTCATGAGTGCTGTACCCTAATTTCTCGAGAGAACGTCCTAGGAATAACGCTTCTAACAATATTTTCAATAAAGGATCGGCTTTAGTTTCTTCTGCTATGCGATGGCTCGTCACAGGCAGAACCTGAACTTGGTTGGAATGAAAAATGTCCGTGTCGTACTTCAGGTTTTCTGCAGTATTTCCTACTGGAAATCTGGATAGAAAATCAGCATTGGCATGCTCCGTAGTTCTTCTGAATTCAATTTTGTAGTCGAATACTGACAAAAAATGGGCATAATTAAAAAGCCTTGTAGCTGACATTGTAGGTAAGTTGCGATGCGGGTCGAAAATAGCCACTAATGGTTTGTGATCAGTAATAAGAGTAAACTTCCTACCGTAGCAATAAGCATAGAACTTCTTGAGTCCCCAAAATATACCCGTGGCTTCTTTATCAATTTGGCTATATTTCATGTCGCTCTTCGTTAAGGTACGCGAGGCGAATGCAATAGGTCGATCTGTTCCGTCCGGGTAGCGGTGAGACAGGACTGCTCCAAGACCCACCGGTGAAGCATCTGTTGCCAAAATCAGCGGTTTCGTCTGGTCAAAGTGTACCAATATTTGATCACTGGCTACTTCTTTCTTGATCCTTTGGAATGCGTCTTCACACGGCCTATTCCAGTTAAACTGCTGTCCCATCCCTAGTAACTTATTCAGAGGTCTTGTTATGGTCGCTAACAATGCCATGATATTATGTACTAAATATTATAGATACAAACATATTCACATAAATAAACCTTTATTTGGTTAGAAACATAACACTAACTGAATTATTGAAATAGAACATATGTTAATTACACAAATAATGAAATCATATGTAAATATACACATCAAATACTTTTGGTGATTTTGCTGAGGCTTTTTTCAAAAAGATCATGCAATTTTTTGAGCAGCCTGACGTGAAAAGAATTGATGTAATATTCAATAGATATGACGACATTTCAATGACATTTTTAGAGTCAAGTTTGAGAAGTAAAGGTCAAATTATTAAAAATATTATAATCGCAAGTCATTCAACTAAAATTCCTGATAATTGTAAAGCTTTCTTTTCAAGCACTCATAATAAATTACAACTTGTTCGATATCTTTGCACTAATGCTCCAAAATATACACAAATAAAAGACGACTACGAGATGTACATTTGTGGAGGATTCGATGATCCAACAAAATGTTACCAGGTACAAGGGTCTTTACTTTATGAGGTACCTGAAATACAATCAAACCACTTAGAAGCTGATTCGAGGATGTTTTGTCACATATTTCATGCAATAAGAATTCAATCAGCTCATGTTATTATCCTCGGCGCCGATACAGATGTATTCATCTTAGCAATTTATTATTGGAAAGAATTAGAAAATTTGGTTGGCTAGGTCTATGGTTCGTCGGTTCTCATACAAAGAAATATTTCCTAGGATGCCATTTACCTGCGAAATCCCTGTGTGAAAGCATATGTAATATTTTGCCACCATTACATGCTGTAAGTGGTTGCGATACTACCAGTAGATTTGGTACTAAACAACACTGTTTGAAAGCTGCAATTGAGGGTTTTGTACAAACAGCCCTTTTATCTTTGGGAAACCTTGACCTAAATAATGAACAATTAAAACAGTTAAAAACAGTTTGTACATTTCTTTTTTCAAAAAAAAAGTTGACTGCTGATGAACACCGATATAAACTGATTTCTCAAAACATAGACTTCGGTTTCAATTTAATGAAAGTGATGTGCACGTCAGATGCTTTCCATTTCCATTTGTTAAGGGCTACAGTACAAATATTTATTTGAAAAAATACTCATAAAACACAATTGCAGCCCATTGATTACTGTTTATTTGGCTATGAAAAGCTTAATGGTGACTTACGTCCACAACAAATGACTAAGCCGTCTTTTCCAGAGTCATTAATTCAGCCCTGTAAATGTACATCAAATTGTCGAACAATGTCTTGCAGCTGCAAGAAATCAGGATCATTTTGTATTTCTATGTGTAAATGCACCAATAATGATTGTCAAAATAAGAATGAGTAATTGGTTGTCTTGCGTTATTGATAATATATTTTTTGTATTAATAAAAACTGTTTTTTATTATTTTTATTTTTGTTTTTTATATCATTGAAAAACCCATCATCACTTTCATCATTAGAATAAACTATAAATTATTGCTGAAATCATCATTAAAATGACTTTATAGCATGCACTCCATCGATTTCCTATACAAAAAAGAGGAGGGGGGGGGAATTAAACCAAAAAATGGACCGGCAAGATCAGTATTATTAATCTTTGAGCTATTCTCAACTAAAGTCCATTGGCGGAATTCGGTCCTCACATTTTGCATATTCACTTCCCTCTAGCGCCCGGTCTATATATATATATATATAATAGAAATAAGCTTATCTTAATGTCTTTTAATAATGAATAATAGAAAAATAATAACGTAACATTTAACGCAGTCTTATTGTTGTTATGTCTTTGTCAACGTTTTTATTTAGTCAGTCTGTCTTGAGGAAGCTTGGTTAACCTGACTAGGGGCCCCCATTAAGATAGGCAAATGCCTCCATCTTCGAATTCTTGAAAAAACAGTTGAGATAGGTTGTTTGGGGACAAAAAATGAGTTTGACACGACTTGTGGGTTGGGCGACCCCCCCGCCACTCCAGGGGGGGGGGGGGGGGGGGGGGGGCAAAAATGACCTTTTTCCGATTTATTTTTTTTTTAGAACGACCTAGTTGACGAAAAATTTTGAAAAAATTCAGGAGTATAGGTGGTTGTGAGGGCTTTTCAGGGAAATTCTTTCGGCTCCCCCCTTCCCTCTAAAAAAAATAAAACAGAATGAAAATCGAAAAAAGACCCCAAAAGTGACGAGGACTCCCAAGTTTTTTTTTCAAAATATTGAAGTTCGCAATGAGTTCTACAGTAAGAATTTTTTTTTCGATTTTTTCGAGCACTGCATCTCCTCGAAAAACTGCATTTTTCCGTTTTTTACGACGTTTTCACAGATTTTCCAACTTTTTTGGGGACGGGAAGCATTTTCAAGGTGAAATAACACCAGATCCGGACTCTACGGAAAATTTTACAGACACATAGGCCTCCACAAAATCAGTTTGAACTCAATTTTCCATGTATATCAGGCTCAAATGAAGTATTTTCACGAAAAAAATGCCATTTTATGCCATGATTTACCAATTTTCAGCCTTTTTTGGGGACAGGAAGAGTTTTCAAGGGCAAATAACACTAGATTCAGATTCTACGAAAAATTTTACAGACATATAGGCCTCCACAAAATCAGTTTGGAATCAATTTTTTACGTACTATGGGCTGAAATTAACTTTTTTCACGAAGAAATACCATTTTTTGCGTATTTCGATTTTTCGAAATTTTGGGGAACAAGAAGCGTTTTCATCCAGGGTCAAATGACCTCTGATTTGGTTTCGATAGATAATCTGGCTCAAATTATAGCGCGTGACGACTTATTATAAAAATTATGATCATTCATGTCGCATCACATAAAAATATTATTGATTATATCGGAATGTGTAATTACATATATGCATACACATTACTTCACTCATCCTCTTATAGAAAGAATGTAATTTATTTGGGCCGGCATTCAAGTGCCTTTCACAAAAATGACAAAATACAGAAAAAAAAAAAAAAAAAAAAACATTAATAGTGATAAATAAAACTAAAATCTAAGTTAAAATGTCCTGTGGGAGTCTGGGTCGCAGTCGGCGATGTGCAGTGGGCTGTCCAATATTGAAGTGGACAGCTCCAGGGCTGAGGAACGTCTCAGTCAGAGATCGCAGGACGGTGTCCATGGGAGCTATGTCCAGTTCTTTATGAATTATACTGCCGCTCACGAACCACGGTACGTTGAGACCTATGCGGAGGGTTTTGTTTTGGAATGATTGTAATTTTCGTTTTACTGTTTTGCTTGCACTGTACCATATTGGGCAAGCATATGTTAGTAGTGGACGTAATAGTGATGTGTACAAGATTTTGATGCAATTTGGGCGGAGTGGAGTGTTGCGGTTAATGAGTGGATAAAGTTGTGAGAGTCTTTGATATGCTTGTGTTAGTTTTGTTGAGATGTGGGTGTGCCATGTAAGTCTTGTGTCCATGTGTAAACCGAGATATTTTAATGTTTGTTGTGAAGTATTCCAGGGAATATCAGTATTGTCAATTTGGATGTTGTTGGTTTGGCGTATTCGGCGGAGAGAAAAAATTTTGGCTGATGATTTCAAAGGATTTAATTTTAACTTCCAGTTAGAAAACCAAGTTGAGATGATGGAGACAGCTGATTGGAGAGTGTGTGTGGCAATGTGAATATCGGAGTGTTGTGCTAGTATTAAAGTGTCGTTCGCATAGGTAGCAAGCACCGTGGTCTGAGGGACTGGCATGTCATGGCAGTATAAGTTAAAAAGAACTGGGCTGAGAATAGCTCCCTGAGGGACACCTGCACCCCTATCGTCCTCCGTCTGCTGACTGCGGCGTTGATCCTGACCTGGAAAAAGCGATCCCTCAAGAAAGATGAGATCATATTCTGAAGGTACTGCGGTGGTCCTGTCAAGTGAAGTTTGTACAGCAACCCCTCATGCCAGATGGAGTTGAACGCGGCTGCCACGTCTAGCGATGCTGCAGCTGTATATTCCTTCTTTTCGAATCCTTTGATAATAGCTTCAGTGACCCGCTGAAGCTGGTGGAGTGTCGAGTGATTCGAACGGAATCCAAACTGGTGCTCCGGGATAGTTTGCGTTGAGTCCAGGTGAGTCAAAAGCCGTCGAAGGATAATTTTGATATGGTCGGCAACAGGCTGATTGGGCGATAGCTGGCCGGATCATGCTTTGGTTTCCCAGGCTTGTGGAAAAGGAGGACTATTGCATTCTTCCAGGCCGAAGAAAAGAAGCCGAACCGGAGGCATGCGTCGAAGATGCTGGTGAGGTAGGCGTCGCCTTTAGGAGGAAGCTTCTTCAGCACCAGATTTGGGATGAGATCATCCCCTGGAGTTTTCCTTGTTGGGAGCTTTCTGATGACTCCTCTGACTTCCTGTGGTGTTGTGTATTCTATCGGGAGTTCTGCAGTGGAGTGGTGTTGTGTCATGAAGTTAGTCACTAGATCTGTTGTTTGTGAGTTGGCGGAATTATGATGTGTAAATTTTTGTTCTAAATGGGCAGAAAATATGTTGCATTTGTCGTTGTCAGTGATGGCAGGTGGTGTATGTCCGTCTGTAATCGTAGGTATTGGAGTATGCCGTCGCAAAATACGTTTTGTCTCAGTCCACAAGCTAGTGTCTCCCGGGGAAATGTCACTTAGATGTCGTTGGTAGTTAGATATACGGAGATTGTCTAATTCCCACTTGACTGCGCGAGCCATGCGATTGAAGACAACCTTGTCCTGGGGTAGCCTAGAACGTTGCCATAATTTTCGCAATCTATTTTTCTCTTTTATTAGCGAGAGAATGTGTCGGGGGACTGTTCTCTGACCAGGCCGGAGATCCGAGTACTTCTTGTACGTCGAGAGGTCGATTGAGCTCCTTATACAGTCATTAAAATGTCCAATGTGCACGTCGATGTCGTCTGTAGAGTTATAATTGAGAGGTATAGTAAGTGTATCTGTTAGTCGGTCACGAAATACGTCCCAGTCAATTTTCCCATTTATTAATTTTGGTAGAGGGGGGTTCTTTTGAAATTCTTCAATAAACGTTACTATAACCGGTAAATGGTCTGAGTCTAACTCAACTAGGGGTTTTTGGAAAAAAGGGAATCTGATTTTCTGTATGAGACAGATGTCCAGGATATCGGGGAGAAAATTGTGCTGTGTGGGGAAGAAGGTCGGTGCGTCGGGAGGGATAACTAGCATGTCAAGTCTGTTGGAGTAATGGAGAAGTCTGCTTCCGTTATTGTTTGTCATTCTGCAGCCCCATAGTCTGTGTTTACTGTTTAAGTCCCCAATCAGGATAGTCGGTATCCCTGAGAAGACTGATATCAAGTCGACCTCTAAAAGATTAGTACTGGGTCGTTGATAGGCGGCTATGATATGAATGGGGTTTCCAGAGTGACTGAACAGTTTGAGCCCTATGGCTTGGAGGTTGATGAGGTTATGAAACTCTATGGAGCAATGCTTGATGGTTTGTTTGATGAAGATTGCAACCCCTCCCGTCCGAGTCCGTTGGTCATGTCTGTAAATCTGGTAACCACCAACCCTGAGTCTGTCTTCAGCCACCAGGTGGGTTTCAGTAATACACGCGATGTAGATGTCATGTCTGTGAATGAATTCGATGAAGGTGTTTTGTCTCTGTTTAAGTCCGTTCGAGTTCCAGTTGAGTATCTTCAAGTTTGTTAAGTCAGTAGGAGCTAAAAGAGATGAAGTTAGGAGTGATGAACTGTAAGGCGAGAAGTCAGTTGGTAGTACTGTGTTTGTGTCCGTCATACTTCAGGATGCAGTCCAGTTATGTTGGTGCTAAGGGAGTTTAATATTAATTGTATTATGGTAGGGATGAGTTGATTGACAATTTGGACTATGGTGTTTTCAAGTGTGCTGTTCGTGTTTGGTGTATGCATATGAAGAAGTGATGATGTGTTTTGTGAGATGTTATGTTTGGGATGCATCTTTGGTAAGGAAGCCGTTATTACCTTTGCTGCCTCGGCATATGACGACTTGCTGGTGCTAGGCTGCACTGTCTGTGGATGTGAGGGAAGGCGAGGGGCCACTGGCGGTGCTGCTCTTTGATTCCTCTCTTGGAAAGATCTGTAAAAACTGCAACCTCTGTAATTGGCTGAGTGTTGCTCGTTACAGTTGACGCATTGGGGGGCCGTCCTCTTGTCCTGGGGGCACTCAGTCCAGTGGTTGCTACCGGTGCACTTGACGCACCGCGGCTGCAGTCGACAATAGTTCTTGGTGTGAAAATAGCGCTGGCAGCGGGTACACTGTGGGATCCCACGTGGTTTACGCCTGGGTTCGACCCTAACTATGCAGAATAGGAGACGGTCTAGCTTGAGGATATTTCGTCCTGCGTCGTTGTCTTCGAGCTCTGCCACTGCTATGGGGATGGGCTCCTTCTGCTTATTTAAAAGTCTCATGACCTTAAAAATAGGATAGTTTAATTGCTGAAGTTCATTTTTGATTTCGTTATCCGTGATAGATAGAGGGAGACCTTTTATAACTACAGACAGTCGTTTTTCATCTGGAGCTCTGTAGGTGTGATAGGGCACTTGATGATCATCGTAATATTTTGTGAGAGTGCGAAAGTCGGGAATGGTGGAAGTTAGTATTTTAATGCGACTTCCAGCTTGTTTCATTTCAAACTGATCGTTGACTAACCTTTTTATATCGCTTAAAATGGCTTGAAAATTATTTACATCATGGAGAAATATCGGTGGAATTTTGAATTTCGGTTCTGGTTTGGTGTTATCTACTTGAATAGCATTCAACGGTTCGAATCTATTTTGTGTGTGAACGAGGGAAAGGTTAGTTAAGTATTTTTTGCTTACGGACTGACTGGTGGGAGAGTTGGCTCCAGGCCTCTTCCTGGAGTTGATTTGGGTCCAGGACCCGCTGTCTGCTACTGTGGGGAGGTCTTCTGCCCAGTCTATTGGGGATTCATTAGCCGCTAGTGACATGTTCACTTCTGGGATGGTTTTTATGTCTTTGGAAGACATTTCCTCATCTCTTCGGGTAGAGGGAGTCTTTACCCGCAAATACGTCACAAAACTGAGTAAATTTGGTTTACAATTTAGTCTCACGATTAAATTAAACTTTGTACAGATATAAAGCTACTTTATAACCACAATGCTGACCGATAATATCCATTTTTATTGTTTCTATATCAACAATTTTTGTAAAAGAGTACCCTACCCGTTGATTTAATAAAATAAATAAATAATTTTTTTAAATTATACAATTCCCTGCACAAACGTTCTCTATCGGAGAGAAATCGATCCCGGATCCAGCATATCGCAAGAACGAAGATTTAAATATAACTATGTATATACATATATATATATATATAGGGTCGGTTGTTGAACGAAGATTTAAATATAACTATGTATTATATAAGATTTAAATATAACTATATATATATATATATTTATATATATATAAGTTATGTTACCTATTATTGTAAACCTCATCACAATCTCATCCCCTCTCACTACCTGTGTATCAATCGCTATTGTTTCTTATCTCTTCCTGTATAGCTCTAGTCAGATAGACCACCAGTCCATCCCAGGCTCCCGAAGTTGCTGTACTCCCTGTATTGTATCATTGTGAGTTCAGTGTAATAAAGACTTTTTTTAAAAAGCAATCTTCGGCGTTACAAAAGTTAACTGGCGCAGTCGGTAGGACCTAGAAAGCGACGTTCAGAGCATATGAACACGGAGTCTCTCTCTTTAGAGTTAATTCCTAGGCCGAACATCGCAGTGACGTTGGGAACCACTGCACCCCACACGACATCCAACACCGCCTTCATCGAGAAGACGAACGTTTTGGGGCCCGCAGCAGACTACAGGAATCCAGATTCAATGGACATGAGCATGGTAGTACTGGTCGCGCTGTAAGTAGATTTAAGTTACATTATAAGTATAAGAAAAATTTATTATTAACATTACAAGAAAATATTCTCATTGAAAAAAAAAATTCAGATTTTATTAACAAATCTTCATAAGATAAGATTGAAACGAACATTTCAAGTTCCAATTAAAAGAATTTTATGAACAGCAAATTCAAACAGTCATATGAACATTTAATTTTATAAGTTTTATATTATTGTTTAAGTACGTAATTTTTAAGTTAGTATTAAGTATTATTATTATTTTAAGGTTTTTTATTTTTATAACACACATATACCAAAATGACTAGCAAAGACATCCTGCAACCCGCGCAACTCACGATGCCCGTCCCCATTTTTAAAAAGGAATATTTGGGCATGGTGCCGGAATTTTTTAGTGAACCCGAACACCTTAGTAGATTTTTAACCATAAGTGAAAAGCTCGTAAATAAATTTTATAATTTTCAAAATACGCTAGATTTTCAAAATGAATTTTTAATGTCGTCACTAGTTGCTAAAATAAAAGGACCAGCAGCGGAAATTATTGCAACAAATACAATCGGTACTTGGGCCGAATTAAAACAAGCCTTACTAAACGGATATTCCGATCGCCGTGATTGTTTCACGTTACAAATAGAATTAGCCGAAAAACGCCAAAATAATGAATCCCCATTTGAGTTTTATCAAAAAATACAAAAAACTTTAAATTTATTAATCTCATATTTTAGGAATTATTTTCAGGAACATGTTTTATTAACCGAATTCGCAAGAAAACTTGCGTTGCGAGTTCTTTTGAGAGGTTTAAAAGAACCCATAGGTTCACACCTTCGCGCTCGAAATCCAGAATCCCTAGAAACCGCATTAAATATGTTGACAAACGACTTGCAATACAATGAAAGACAGTATACACACACCCACACACGTCCTAAACAAAACCCATTCATAGACAATAGATACCGACAAACAGTTGCCCCGCGTCCACAATATCATTCTTATCAAGCACCTCAGTTTTATCAACCGCAATTACAAAGACCCTTTCATCAATCGTATCAATCTCAACAAAAGCCATTCATTAGCTATCAGAGACCACAGATAAATTTCCCCCGACCAACTAGTACAATTAAACCATTTTCTTACCAACAAAACTCAAGCTATTCACAACCAAGGCCGCACAATTTTCAAATTCCACAACCTAGTAGACAAATCCACACATCAAATATAGGACAACCCCCTTACCAGCCAACGCCTATGAGTATTTCTACACGGCACGCTAGACCAACTCAAATTCAACGTAGACCTAACACGAGACTCAATTCTACCATCGAAGAATTGAACAACATAGCCTCAAATTTAATAGACCCAAATCGCGAACAGATACAAGAACAAGAACCAATGGACTATCAATCCGATGATAATTACCCAATAGAACCAGACGGACAACACCCACCAGAATACAATAACCCGCAATTCCAAATTCCAGATGAATACCAAAATAACCCATCGGACCATAACCATTTTTTAGAAGACAGAGCCTCGGAGAGCAACCCTGCTTCAATCTAGCTAACTTGACAGAAAACACTAGCGAACTCCCGTATATTATTTCCCCGACTTTAAAATTTAAAATCCTCATCGATACCGGTAGCACAAAATCGTTCATAAACCCTGCTATCGCAAATAAGTTTTTCAAAAATAATATTAAAGAAGACCGTTTCAAAATTGTAACTGCTCACGGAACAAGCAACGAAAAATTTAGTACATTAATCCCCTGCGGAAAACTTTTTAATATTCCAAATTTAAATTTAAAATTCTATTTATTTAAATTCCACGACCGTTTCGATATGTTACTTGGAACAGACTGTTTAAAATTTCTTAAAGCCAACGTTGACATGACAAACCATTCATTAACTACCCCCACGGCAAATATCGAAATTTTATACGAGAAAAATAAAAGAGACCATACCTACTTAATACAAAGCTGTACACAGAAAGTAATTAAAATCCCGGTGACAAACTTAAAAAACGGCATTGCTATTTTACCCGATATAAAATTTAAGAATCTAAAAATCCACGGAGGATTAGTTACCGTAAAAAATTCTGAAACCAACTGCTTAATTAGCAACCCGACAGACATAGACTTGAAACTCACTTTGAAAAGACCACTCACCGTAGAGAAGATTTGTAAATTAACGGAAAAAGAAATTCAACCTAATTTGAATTTTATTAATCATGAGAAACAAAAATTCGACATTTTAAAATTCCGAACTGATCATATGAACCCCGAAGAAAAATATCATATTGTCGAGCTACTGAAAAATTACCCCGATCTCTTTCATACAGAAGACAAACCTCTAACTTCGACTAACCAAATTAAACATCACATTAGGACACGCGATGAAATTCCGATTTATACTAAAACGTACAGATACCCAGAAATTCATAAAAGCGAAGTGAAAAAACAAATTAACGATATGTTACGGACAAATATAATTCAACCTTCGAATTCCCCTTGGAGCTCTCCCATCTGGATAGTCCCAAAAAAATTGGATGCCTCCGGACAAAAGAAATGGCGACTCGTGATCGATTACAGAAAACTAAACGACCAGACTGTTGACGATAAATTCCCGATCCCGAATATTACCGACCTCCTCGATAAACTCGGAAAATGTCAATATTTCTCTTCAATTGATTTAGCCTCCGGTTTCCACCAAGTACAAATGGAAAAAGATAGTATACCAAAAACCGCCTTCTCAACCGATGATGGACACTACGAATTTTTACGTATGCCCTTTGGATTAAAAAATTCCCCCGCGACTTTCCAACGCGTAATGAACAACGTATTAAACGGAATAAAAGGATGTATTGTTTACTTGGATGACGTTTTAATTTACTCAACAAGCCTTCAGGAACACGTAGGAACCTTACGAAACGTATTTGACAGACTTCGCGAATCCAACTTTAAAATTCAATTAGACAAAACGGAATTCGTAAAACGAGAAGTAGCCTACTTAGGACACATCGTGACACCCGACGGAATTAAACCAAACCCGGATAAAATAAATGCTATTCAAAACTTCCCCATTCCGAAAACAGCGAAACAAATAAAAGGATTTCTCGGACTCTTAGGTTATTACAGAAAATTTATAAAAAACTTCGCCGATATAACTAAACCTTTTACCAAATGTTTAAAGAAAGACGCGATAATAAACAGTAACGACCCGGAATATATAAATTGTTTTAATATTTGTAAAAATCTCTTAATTAACGAGCCAATTTTAAAATACCCAGATTTTTCGAAAACCTTCCATTTAACGACCGATGCGAGTAACGTAGCCCTCGGAGCAGTGCTCAGTCAAAATTTTGACGGTGCAGATTTACCGGTATGCTTCGCAAGTAGAACCCTTAATGAATCGGAAACACATTTATCAACCATCGAAAAAGAACTTTTAGCAATTGTTTGGGCAACCAAATATTTTCGTCCCTATTTATTCGGAAGAAAATTCAAAATATTTAGTGATCATCGACCCCTTCAATGGCTCTTTTCCCTTAAAGAACCCAACTCAAAATTAGTTAGAATGCGTCTAAAATTAGAAGAATATGACTACGAGGTCATCTATAAAAAAGGAGTCCAAAACACCGTTGCTGATGCACTTTCGCGAATCGAACTAAATTTAGGCGAGACACAAACCACGGATGATATTATTCAGGAGATCATCGACGATTATTACGCGAAGAACCCCGAGAAAAGACCGAACGACCCACCGAACAGACCGACCGAATCCCTAATAGTAAATTTAGACGAGGAAAACGACTCAAGTGACGGACACACTATACATTCCAACGCAGAAGGAAATACAACCCTCGAAATACCGATTATTGACGGACCCGTTAACTACGGTAATCACCAAATTATTATTTCGGAAGTAGAACATAGCCCCGCGAAACCCAAAATCACGACTCTTTTTGATCAAAAACAAAGAATAACTCTCCAACTCTCCAAAAATAATTTCGACCAGGATTTAATAAACTTCGTAAAAGAACATGTCGTCCCGCGAGTAAAATATTGGATATATTTTGAATCAGATATCTATGAAAAATTCGCAGCCTCAATGATTCAACATTTCAAAACCTCGGAAATTAACTTCACGCGATACACAACGAAATTAATTGACATACTTGACAACTCGGAAATAAAAGACGTGATCGAAAATTATCATATAGGCAAGACTAACCACAGAGGACTTGACGAGACCGACAACAAAATTAAACGGATATATTACTGGCCCAATTTACGGAAAACCATACAGACTTACATCAACAACTGCGAAATTTGCCAAGTGACTAAATACGATAGACGACCCCTCAAAATCCAGTACAACATCACGCCTTCAGCCTCGAAACCTTTTCAAATTGTACACATAGATTCCATTACACTCGAAAACACAAAGTTTCTCACTATTTTTGACACATTTTCAAAATACGCTCAAGCATACAGATTAACCTCGGGACAAGGCTTAGAAGTCGTAAATAAATTAATTACATATTTTACACACCACAACATACCCGACACGATAACTTCGGACAACGGACTCGAATTTAACAACTCACTCGTAAAGGAGCTCTTAGCGTTACATAAAATAGACGTACATTTTATATCATCGCAACACCCAGAATCAAACGGACCCATAGAACGATTCCACTCCACGCTAATCGAACATATCAGACTTTTAAATAATCGCAACGAATTTAAGACAGACACCATCGAAAGTAAAGTTAATTATGCCCTTCTGGCCTATAACAACTCGTTACATTCAGTTACGAAACTTAAACCCCTCGACATAATTTACGGACACTTTGACAATAATTCCCCTTTCGCGATCGATTTAGAAAAACAGATAGTCAACAATTACATTACTAATCATAAGGAAAAATTAAAATTAGTTTATAACAAAATTAATGAGAGAAGCGCGCAAACCAAAGACAAAATTATCAGTAGACGTAATCAGGACCGCGAATCACTACCAGATATCCCACAAACCGTTTACGTTCGCAATAGGCAAAAACAAAGCAAAACAAAAAACAGATACAATCGGGAAACAATTACAAAAATAAACAAACAATTAAAAACAGCCACAATACACCCGCGACACCCTAACACACGCAAAAACATACACCTCTCCAACATCAAACGTCCCCGACACAAACAGAACAGAAAACAGTTGGACGTTGAGCGGCAAGTTCCATCCAAAAGACCGACAGACAAACACACTAACGATGAGCCACGCCCTGGCGGCTCAAAAGACTAAAACTCAACGGTAATGACCTCACGCACGCGAACGGACTAAAAGCAATTTAGTATAGTTAAAGCTTAAAAAATTAATAGGAAAAATTAATAATTAATTAATCACAATTAAATCGTGTTCAAAATTTCATAAAATTAAATCACACTAAATTTAAAATATACAATTTTACCTCCTGGGTAAGAGGATAAACTGCAACCAAGGGTAGGCAATAGTTCCAAATTTTATAACAAATTTAATAACATTCAATTTAATATACAATTTTACCTCCTGGGTAAGAGGCAAAACTACAACCGTCAATTTAGTTTGTAAGTTAGAAAGTAAGTATGAATTTAAATGTTCATAAAATTCTGAGAAAGAAAGAAATAAGATTATTATTATTATTATTATTATTATTATTATTATTATCAAGAAATCCTATATGAAGGAAAATATTATTACATTATGTGAATAGATAAGCAATCATATTAAGAAAAATGAAAAAGTATATTATAAGAAATATTATTGACAAATATACAAAAAGAAAGAAATGTTATAAATAAAAAAATAATACGTTAATTTAGTAGAGTAGGCAGCCGACACTGAGGGAATATCAAGGTCAAATGTTGCAATAAACAAATATTATAATTAATGGAATATATTATAAGCATATTAAGAAAGAAATACACTTAAAGAAAAGAAATATTATATTACAAAGAATTTAGAAAAATGAATCAGTAGTGAACCTTCGACACAGAGCGAATATCTAGGTCAATGGTTTCACAATGAAAGAAAGAATTATACTCCAAGGAAAGAAAGCATATTTATTAAGGAGAAATTGAAAAATATTATAGGAAAGAATATACTATTAAGAATTATATTTACTAGAAGTATTTTATAAGAAGAAAAAATTAAGTTATCTAGCTGTAAGAAAATTAAATCATAAGAAAAGTAAAATAAGTAGATAATAATTTAGAATGTTAAGAACTAGCATGTTTTAAAGATAAATTTTATATTGTTTTTATATACTATAGAATAGACTATTTTATTTTAGATAATTATTACTAATATTAATATTAATTAATTAGATAACCCCATATATTCAATTTATACACTCTAACACTATATTACACTTTACATTATACTAACCATTATATTCAAATTCTATTATTATAGATTAGCCACCTACTTAACCTTCCCAGCACCTTCCTATGCTGCTAATATACAAGATATCACTAAAAATTCAGGAATATTACCCATCCATCTAGGACCCGCTAGATTACAAACCTCTGAACACACATTTATCCATTATTTTAACTTAGAAGAATTATACCTAGAATTTAATAATATAAATACCCAATATAACAAATTATTAGGCACTATTAATTATTTATTTTATAATAAACTAACACTCGAAGAGTTTAGAACTTATCAAAAATTACTTAACGTAACAAAGGATAATGTCAAAGAAAAAATTGCTAACATACGCATTCATTCAGAAACTAAAAGATCCAGACGAGGATTAATTAATGGCTTAGGCTCAATAATGAAATTAATTACAGGAAATTTAGACTCCGAAGACGGTAATCGTTATGACACCTTACTTCACCATATTTCTAATAACGAACACAATTTGCAAGATCAATTGAATTCACAGTACTCTATAAACAATGACTTGATTCAATCATATAATGAAACTTTATCCCTAATTCAAAGTAATAACGTAGAAATTAAAAATAAAATCTTACAATTAAACTCGGAACTAACACACGAAGTCCTCATCAGAAAGACTAAAACTTTATTTTATCAAATACAAATTCATTTGTTTTCAATGCTACACATCCTACAAGATATTGAAAATTCTCTCACGTTTTGCAAACTCAAAACGATGCATCCCAGTATAATTACCACACACCAATTATTCCATGAAATTAAAAAGGTAAAAAGTTATTATAAAAATCAATTGCCATTTACCGTAGACTTTAAGAATATACTAGATTTTGAAACCATAATCCAGGTAAATTGTAAAATAGAAGTGAATAAAATAATTTATTTTTTGACTCTTCCCATCAATTCAAAAGATGAATATGAGCTAATTAACTTATTTTCTATTCCGACTTTGTACAATAACAAATTCACTACTATTATACCAGATATTAACTATATACTAAACCCTAGAAATAAATTGTTAAATCTTAAATTTATGAAAAATACTTGTATTAAAATTCAGTACTACCAATGCTCAAATCTCATGGTCTCCCATTATCAACCTCCATGTGAAAAGGAAATCATCTCCAACGGGACACCATCCTCCTGCCAATATACCGACGTAAGCATCAAGCAGAGCTTCATAGAGCCCGTTCCTGACACCAACCAATTCATTGCAGTATTTCCTGCTACCGAAGATATTACAATCATTAAAGACTCATCGACTGAGACGAAAAAACTTTACGGTATTCACCTTATCTCGCTCAGCCCTGGCGAACACTTTGTCTTCAATAATATCCCATTTCATCACACATCGAATACATCAGGAAAACCTCATATTGTTAATAATTTTAATTTAAATCTTAACCCTCATCAACATTCAAATTTCACACTCGTATTAAAACCTGTAACTCTTAAAAAGATCGCTACCAACTCTTTTGTACCCATAGCGACTAAATCTAATTATTTTATTATCCCCAGTTTATGGACATTAATATTATATTTAACTATCCTAATTATTATTGTTATTTTTATTGTCAAATTCAAATGTAAAAAGTCTATTGGAAAAACTTCTGTAACCCATGTAACCATTCCTGTAGACTCTATACCTATTCACCACCACCTTTCAGGTGATGTTTCAATTTAGGGGTGGAGGAGTTATGTTACCTATTATTGTAAACCTCATCACAATCTCATCCCCTCTCACTACCTGTGTATCAATCGCTATTGTTTCTTATCTCTTCCTGTATAGCTCTAGTCAGATAGACCACCAGTCCATCCCAGGCTCCCGAAGTTGCTGTACTCCCTGTATTGTATCATTGTGAGTTCAGTGTAATAAAGACTTTTTTTAAAAAGCAATCTTCGGCGTTACAAAAGTTAACTTATATATATATATATATAGGGTCGAACACTGAACCACCGCCATATTGGGAAAACTGTGACGTTGCCACTTGTTAATACCTGCCTCGTGGGCACCCTTCCCCTCTCCCGTAGTGAGACGGCAGCCACGGCTTCAGCGTGACGTATGACAGCGGCTTGTTTTCTACGTAAGTGTCTCGATTTTTGTATATTTTGTTATTAATTATAAATATAAATTAAATGTAGTCGAAATTATTTTAAATGTTGCGTCCCCCTTCGAATGTTGCACCCACCTTTCAAGTTATATTTGAACTTTATTTATCATGGAAAATGAGCTATGAAGCACGCAGACAATATGTCTCAGGATAAACGAAACGTTTTCTTTTTTTATTGTTACAGGAATCAAAATGTCCGACAGTCGACGTACCAGCAACGGTTTGGGAATTCGTTCATCAAAATGTATCAAGTGCCTTAAATTCCTACGAACGAAGCCGATAAATGTTACAAAAATCAAGGTAATATCATCAAGACAGGATGCTAGACAATTTTCCTCAAAATATGACATACACGTCCAACAAGGTGATGTCATATGTGAAATGTGCTTTGCAAGCCTCCGATCATCAAAAGCAAAAAAACTTAAAAAATTGCAACAAACGGATTCTCAAGATTCCTCAACCATCAACCAAATCCCATCCAGTGCTTCAAATTCAACACCTTCCACCAGTGCTCCGTCAATCATTGACCAAGTTTCAAATTCGACATCTTTTACTCGCAAATCGGTGATTAATACAATCCCGGGCAGTGCTGAAAACTCAACTCCTTCCAACAATGAATCCGGTGATCAAGAGTCTTTCAATTTTGCGGAATGTTCAAAAACAGAAGCAATTCTGGTTCATCCCCCCGGTTCGCCCCAGAGATCTAGTCAAACTGTCAACAGTTCCGAATCGATGGGGGAAACAACTTCACAATCACAGCAATCTACATCTTCTTCAGCTTACAATCCGAAAATTAAACCTCCTCCTGCCACTGTTGCAATGAATTTCAATAGAGTTGTTATCAGTAAAAGATGCTGTTTCATTTGTAAATCGCAACAGGATTTACATGATGTGCCATTTCAAGCAAGAATGCAAGTATTCCAAAAAAAAAAAAGATTTTCATACATGGAAGGAATAGATATTGCGGTAAACACTTGATTGGGAAGTACTTTTACGAAGATCAGTTGAATGTAATGAGAATATATTCAAGAGAATGCAATATCGAGGTTTCAGAAGTCGAGAGATTCTTGGAAAAATTATCAAATGACGTTGATCGTCGCGTTATCGATAAGATCGGAATGATGAAAATGTCTGATGAACGGGTAAAATCATTGACTGGTCATGTTTGGGTGGACATTGTGGGACTGCTAGGCATGCTTACTAGTATGCGGGATTCCGAAAACCGGAACGTTATGCAAGCATTGATTATTTTCCTTTTTAAAATGAGCACCATCAATTGCACAATAATATGTTAAAAGATGCGGGTGTCCAACAAAATAGCGTATTTCCTTCTCAACAAATTCGGTAAGCGCCTTAATGTATCAAATGAAAGAATTCATATTATTGCAGCTAGGATGATGGCACTGAACCTCGAGAAGAATGAATTGGCGGAAGAAATTGAACGGGATAATTTGAACAGAAAAACTGCCCCATTTCAAAATGTAACTTCATCGGAACTCCTTGATTTTCCGAAACTGACATTAGAAGAACTTGTGTTATTTGTTACTGGATCGTATCAGCTTGGGCAGGCGGTTTCTTACTTAGGAGAAATGCTGGACGAGAACGGGCGTTTACCTTTGAAATTCGTAAAGGATAGGCCAGAAATTGTACGATTCGAGGTCAGGTCTCGGCATATCAATGCAAAGACGTATAAATGTTACGTTAAGTACGATAAGAACAAATCTGGAGTCGAAGCCATTAAAGGATACTGTTGCAATTGCGCCAACGGATTGAGAACTATTGGTTGCTGCTCCCACGTTGCAAGTCTGGTCTATCATTTAAGTTACGGCAGATATTTGTCTAAGGTAATAAGACCAGCAGAGGTTCTCACAAATATCTTCGACATGAACCATTGCAGTCCAGTGATCGATGAAGATAGTGACGAAGATTAGATATCTCTGGATTATATCAAGTATGTGTGTGCGATGTACGTATGTTTTCTGATACCTATTGTAATAACTTCTAAGTTGAGGAACGCGGACATATTGTGGAATTTGTAATAAATAAATAAAACAAACCTATTTCTTGAAATATTGTCTATTCCACTAAAGACAATCTTTATTTACCTATTGTAATGTTGCTGTAGGTCAACTGAGTGGAAATACGAAGATATAAGTTGCAAGTTAAGAAACATTACAATTCGGGCGTTTTTTTTTCTTTTTGCAGACCTTGCAAGCGAGCATTTTTTCACGTTTTGATGTTAAATTATATTAATGTACAAAATTCCTTCAATTTTTATAAATAAATGTTGCATTGACTCATATAACTCTAGAAAATAGCCATCTATAATCACTTCTTGCAATTTCTCAAGGAACAGATGCATGATTAAAAATTGAAACTTTGAACAACCCAATGCAAAGATATTTTGACGTTATTATTTATCCCTTCTATGAATCCAGGAGACGGAATCATGTTTCATAACTGCATTTCATCTACGTAAGGGTCGTTAAGTCGGTAAAAAATTGCGGAAAAAATAATTTTTTTTCTTCAAAAAAAACTTAGTTTGAACAGGAAATACGTGGAACATCGTGTCAAAACTTGTTTCGCGGAGGACTATAGATAAGTAAAATTTTCCGATGAAACCAAATCTGGTATTATTTGACTTTCAAATTGGTTCCTGTCTCCGAAAACGTCGTAAAATTATTGATATAGAAACAATAAAAATGGATATTATCGCAAATGCATATTCAAAACTTAAAATTCGTGTGGCACTTCGCATTACATTTTTTATGTATAATATATTTATAAGAGGATGAGTGAAGTAATGTGTATGCATATATGTAATTACACATTCCGATATAATCAATAATATTTTTATGTGATGCGACATGAATGATCATAATTTTTATAATAAGTCGTCACGCGCTATAATTTGAGCCAGATTATCTATCGAAACCAAATCAGAGGTCATTTGACCCTGGATGAAAACGCTTCTTGTTCCCCAAAATTTCGAAAAATCGAAATACGCAAAAAATGGTATTTCTTCGTGAAAAAAGTTAATTTCAGCCCATAGTACGTAAAAAATTGATTCCAAACTGATTTTGTGGAGGCCTATATGTCTGTAAAATTTTTCGTAGAATCTGAATCTAGTGTTATTTGCCCTTGAAAACTCTTCCTGTCCCCAAAAAAGGCCGAAAATTGGTAAATCATGGCATAAAATGGCATTTTTTTCGTGAAAATACTTCATTTGAGCCTGATATATATGGAAAATTGAGTCCAAACTGATTTTGTGGAGGCCTATGTGTCTGTAAAAGTTTCCGTGGAGTCCGGATCTGGTGTTATTTCACCTTGAAAATGCTTCCCGTTCCCAAAAAAGTTGGAAAATCTGTGAAAATGTCGTAAAAACGGAAAAATGCAATTTTTCGAGGAGATGCAGTGCTCGAAAAAAAAATTCTTACTGTAGAACTCATTGCGAACTTCAATATTTCGATTAAAAAAACTTGGGAGTCCTCGGCACTTTTGGGGTCTTTTTTCGATTTTTATTTTTTATTCTGTTTTAATTTTTTTTAGAGGGAAAGGGGGGAGTCGAAAGAATTTCCCTGAAAAGCCCTCACTACCACCTATACTCCTGAATTTTTTCAAAATTTTTCGTCAACTAGGTCGTTCTAAAAAAAAAATAAATCGGAAAAAGGTCATTTTTGCCCCCCCCCCCCCCCCCCTCCCCCCCCCCCTGGAGGGGCGGGGTGGTCGCCCGACCCACAAGTCGTGTCAAACTCATTTTTGCCCCCAAACAACCTATCTCAACTGTTTTTTCAAGAATTCGAAGATGGGGGCATTTTTCCTATCTTAATGGGGGATATGGTTTGCATTACTTCGACCAATATGAAATTTCACAAGGCCTAACATACCATATATTTTTC
The DNA here is from genome assembly GCA_963662175.1 of Aradus depressus. Taxonomy (NCBI): domain Eukaryota; kingdom Metazoa; phylum Arthropoda; class Insecta; order Hemiptera; family Aradidae; genus Aradus; species Aradus depressus. The sequence continues at coordinate 19,507,283 of OY759222.1, read as the reverse complement.
TTGCGAATACCTCGCCGAATTAGATCATCCATTTTGTCGTCCGTCCACCTATAAATATTCTTGCTGTTTCCGTGTGTATTTTTTCTTTATTCTTTTTACTTTTTTCTTCCTGTTCTGACTTTTCTATCTCTGTCTATAAAATGTATTCTTAATTAAAATAAAATATTTATTTTTCTTCCACATATTTTCTAACATGAATTTTCCAAATTTCTCACTAACTTTCTACTAACCTTCTCACCAGTTCCTTATTAGAAATCTCGGCTTCCTCTGTGCATCTTTCTTCCAATTCTACTGGGACTTCTATTTTTCTCCGTAATTCTATTTCGCCAATAGCTTCCCCACGCTTTTAATCTCTCCATCAAGCACTACGGCTATTTCTCTAACATCCGGTGTTTCTAATTTCATTTGTACCCTTTTTCTATTTCGATTTCTACATTCTTCCATATACGCTAAATGTTCTTTCCTTTCTTCCAAATATTCTAAATGATCCTTTCTACTTTTTTCTATAAACTCTAAATGTTCTTTTCTACTTTTCTCCACTAAATCAGTTAAATATTCCCTTGTCTTTAAGTTCTGTTCAGTCAGTTTTTATCTTGTTTCTAGATTTTGGTTAGCAAGGTCTTCTAATTTTTTCTTTGTCTCTCTCTTGGTTTTGTTCACCAATTTCGTCCAATTTTTTCAAAATTATCCCCATATTCATCATAAATTTCTGATAATCGTCTTTATTCATCATAAATTTCTCCATATTCATAATATTTAAATAAACCAGTTAACATTTGTGTTTTGCACTCTTCCCCATTCTATCTTAATTCTTTCTGTTGGCTTCGTCGTCACGAATTTACTTAAAAAAAGAAATATTGGGACGTAAAATATCCAACACAAGGGATGCCATTTGTAAAGATGATGATTATTGTCATTTGTTTTTTTATTTTTATTTTCCTTCTTGACTCTACTTTTTATTCATTTTGGATCGTGGGTTCGCCAAGATTCAACAGTTTTGAAAAATTAAGATATGAGATTGCAAAATACACAAAAAGTACTAACTCCATGATTATTTTAATAAGTATATTTTCTAAAAACATTATTGCTATTTATGATTATTTCTCAGAATCCTTTTCTCTATACTGCTATCCTACAAATACATTTGTATATTACTTATAATCTATCTAATCGGTACCTTGCTGCGTTGCGTTGTCTATTGCGATTTCGGCTGGTCCGGATTTTTTCAATATTATATTTCTGCTGAGGTTCGGATTTCTTCAATATTCGACTGACTGAAAAAGTTAAGAAGTGAAACGTATATCAAGTTAAACGTAGAACGTTTAAATCAATCACCCTCAATGTACCCTTGAAATTTCATCAAAATCCGTTAAGTAATGACGATCAGGTGGTTACATCATTTAGCGTTAGGAACGAACCCACCCTCAAGATTTTCGTGATCTAGAAAGGGCTTAAGAGGGCTCAGGTCCCCCAATTCCGTCTATGTATGTAGTACACATAATAATATCAGTTATTTGTTCCAGCAACATATGGCATTAGTTGGTGAATATTCGATGAAAACAACTCTGACATTGTATGGATCTGTACATACAGAAGACTATCTGATTCTAGTTCGTCTCATTCCTCCTGAAGATATCATCCTCAAAGTGGAGAAAATAATCTGTGACCATCCGGATACCCTAATTGTAATGTGGAAGTCCGTATACACAAATCGATGGGTGAAGGTTGAGCAACTGGTCAGAGATGCCGCCTCCAAGGTACGTGAAGTTGATTTAGGATTTAGTCAAGAGCCGGGAATACAAAAAAATGTTTTTTGTAACTTTGTACTTTTAGCTTCTTCGTTTATCTGCCGTTTTTAAATTCTTCTTTAGCGAGAGTTATACGCTGTTCTCGTTCTTCCTCTAATCCTCCCCTTTTTCCTTCGGCCAATTTGACTGAAAATCAATATTTATTGTCCTTATGGACTTCTCAATTCAGTAATAAAATTTCATCTCGATATACATATTCTTTCTATTGGATTTTTCAAAGAAATCGGGTGCGAAATAACTGAAATTTCAGTGGAAACACAACACTAAATTTTTGATGATACTCAACATTTTTCGCAGAGATATCGTGAAACTCTTAATAAAAAATAAAGAAAAAACGTACGTTTTAAAAACATTATGGTCTCTTTCACAAATTACACCTACATAATATGAGAGTACTTTCGGTATTGCTACCATCTTCAGCCATGTCTTAACAAATACTAAATGGAAGTTCAACCAGTTTACAATCCGAAAGGTACCCTTTCTTCAGACCCTACGGGGGTTTCCCCCTGTCCCTCCTGTATAGGTAAGTCTTAAAATATGGAATACATTCAAAATAAAATTTCGTCCCAAATTGAAATCATAAGAATAAAAGAACATTTTTAAAATATTATGTGCCAAATAAAATAAAAACTTCAAAAGAACTTGACGCAAATAAAATTCAAGGATAAAATTAAACTATCTCTTCGATCTCGCCTTGTAATTCTTCGTATTAATTTAATAGATTTTTTTTTATTCGTGCATATGCTTAGGGCAATTAAAAATTGTTATAAGGGGAATTGTATAGTGGAAATTTTATAGGAGAGATTGTATAGGAAAAATGATGTATTCCGTCAAAAATTCGATGCGGATTTTTATGTTTTTCGGCGTCTAGATCCCAAATATGAAATGAAAAATGTCTGCCTGTGAACACGATAACTCCCGATAGAGTGAATTTATCGAAACGCAATATGAGAAGCCAGAACCCTCTAACGACCACACCTATCGATTTTCAGACCAATCGACCAAAAGGAAGGGGGATTAGGGAGGAGGCTTAACAAAAATATACTAATAACAGACTTTGTAAAGAATATATCGACATGAAATGTTAAATGTGTGACCTGAACCACCTAAGGACAACACCTATCGATTTTCAGACCAAACGACCAAAAGGAAGGGGGATTAGGGAGGAGGCTTAACAAAAATATACTAATAACAGACTTTGTAAAGAATATATCGACATGAAATGTTAAATGTGTGACCTGAACCACATAAGGACAACACCTATCGATTTTCAGACCAAACGACCAAAAGGAAGGGGGATTAGGGAGGAGGCTTAACAAAAATATACTAATAACAGACTTTGTAAAGAATATATCGACATGAAACGTTAAATGTGTGACCTGAACCACATAAGGACAACACCTATCGATTTTCAGACCAAACGACCAAAAGGAAGGGGGATTAGGGAGGAGGCTTAACAAAAATATACTAATAACAGACTTTGTAAAGAATATATCGATATGAAATGTTAAATGTGTGACCTGAACCACATAAGGACAACACCTATCGATTTTCAGACCAAACGACCAAAAGGAAGGGGGATTAGGGAGGAGGCTTAACAAAAATATACTAATAACAGACTTTGTAAAGAATATATCGACATGAAATGTTAAATGTGTGACCTGAACCACCTAAGGACAACACCTATCGATTTTCAGACCAAACGACCAAAAGGAAGAGGGATTAGGGAGGAGGCTTAACAAAAATATACTAATAACAGACTTTGTAAAGAATATATCGACATGAAATGTTAAATGTGTGACCTGAACCACATAAGGACAACACCTATCGATTTTCAGACCAAACGTCCAAAAGGAAGGGGGATTAGGGAGGAGGCTTAACAAAAATATACTAATAACAGACTTTGTAAAGAATATATCGACATGAAATGTTAAATGTGTGACCTGAACCACATAAGGACAAAACCTATCGATTTTCAGACCAAACGACCAAAAGGAAGGGGGGTTAGGGAGGAGGCTTAACAAAAATACACTAATAATAGACTTTGTAAAGAATATATCGACATGAAATGTTAAATGTGTGACCTGAACCACATAAGGACAACACCTATCGATTTTCAGACCAAACGACCAAAAGGAAGGGAGATTAGGGAGGAGGCTTAACAAAAATTCACTAATAACGGACTTTGTAAAGAATATATCGACATGAAATGTTAAATGTGTGACCTGAACCACATAAGGACAACACCTATCGATTTTCAGACCAAACGACCAAAAGGAAGGGAGATTAGGGAGGAGGCTTAACAAAAATACACTAATAACGGACTTTGTAAAGAATATATCGACATGAAATGTTAAATGTGTGACCTGAACCACATAAGGACAACACCTATCGATTTTCAGACCAAACGACCAAAAGGAAGGGAGATTAGGGAGGAGGCTTAACAAAAATACACTAATAACGGACTTTGTAAAGAATATATCGACATGAAATGTTAAATGTGTGACCTGAACCACATAAGGACAACACCTATCGATTTTCAGACCAAACGACCAAAGGCAATGGGGGTTAGGGGAAAAGGTCAATTGAAAAACTCTACTAACTGTCGATGTAATGAATTTATCGACAAAAGATTTAATATGAGGATTTAATAGCCGCTATGTTAGTCAACTGTTGAATATTAGCGCAAGCGCGAAAAGTTAATTAATTGATTCGTTCTCGGGAAGTTCAGTGTTGGTGATTCACAGAAGAATTTTTTTGAATTCTTTTGAATTTTTTCCGCAAGAAAATAAAAAAGTAATTTCTCCCTCAACAAGAAAAAATAAATAAAAAAAATTCACTTATATTTATGTTTTTTAGATGGACGGAGAGATTTTAGTGACAACAGGGACACACGAGTATGAGTTTGTTCATCGAAAAGAAGAACCCTGGTTGCTCAGTGGGAGGATAGTGAACGAATATGTGTATAAGATGATGGCATGGAAAGGGTTTTGTGTAGTTTTCGTAGTGTTCAATGAGCGGGGGGGGAGTCGGAATGTATGTAGTGACTTATGTGAGAAGGAGGGTTGGCCCGTTCTAGAAGGAGTATCCTGCTGCATCGTAGACGAACTGAGGAATAAACTCCCAGGCATCATTCTACCATTCCAAACAACCTGTGCACCCTTAAAGTACCCAATGGAACCTCCTTCACTGTAAATTATTAAATGTTTATTATAATCAATTTTAATCATGGAATATAATAAATGAATATACATCTTATATTTGTTCATTTTCAAAAACCTGCTCTGTACAAAAAGATTTAAATAAATAAGTAACCTTCACTAATAAGGGGTAGTGGTGGGGGACGGTATAATGGTGGAAAACGGGATAATGGTGGAGGACGGGAGAACGGTGGAGGACGGGATCATGGTGCAGAAGGGGATAATGGTGCAGGAAGGGAGTGTGGTGGAGGACAGGAGTGTGGTGGAGGACGGGAGTGTGGTGGAGGAACGGACAGTGGTGGGAGCCTGGATAGTGGTGGGGGAAGGGAGAGTGATGGAGGAAGGAAGAATGGTGGAGGAAGGGAATGTGGTGGAGGAAAGGATAGTTGTGGAGGAAGGAAGAGTGGTAGAGATCGGGAGAGTGGTGGGGGACGGTATAATGGTGGAAAACGGGATAATGGTGAAGGACTGGAGATCGGTGGAGGATGGGATAATTGTGGAGGACGGGCTAGTGGCGGAGGACGGGAGAGTGATGGAGGAAAGGATAATGGTGCAGGAGGGGAGTGTGGTGGAGAACAGGAGTTTGGTGGAGGAAGGGAGAGTGGTGGAGTACGGTATAGTGGTGTGGACGGGAGAGTGGTGGGGGACGGTATAATGGTGGAAAACGGGATAATGGTGGAGGACGGGAGATCGGTGGAGGATGGGATAATGGTGGAGGACAGGAGAGTGGTGGAGGACGGGATAATGGTGCAGGAGGTGGGTGTGGTAGAGGACAGGAGTGTTGTGGAGGACGGGAGTGTGGTGGAGGAACGGTATTGTTTGGAGACTGGATAGCGGTGGGGGAAGGGAGAGTGATGGAGGAAGGGAAAGTGGTGGAGGAAAGGATAGTTGTGGAGGAAGGGACAGTGGTGGCAGACGGGATAATGGTGGACGAAGGGAGAGTGGTGGGGGAAGGGAGAGTAATGGAGGAAGAGAGAGTTGTGGAGGAAAGGATAGTGGTGGAGGAAAGGAGAGTGGTGGAGGACGGAAGAATGGTGGAGGAATGGAGAATGGTAGAGGAAAGGATAGTGGTGGAGGAAGGTAGAGAGGTAAAAGAAGGGATAATGGTGGAGGACGGGAGAGAGGTGAAGGAAGGGAGAGTAGTGGAGGAAGAGAGAGTGGTGGAGGACGGAAGAATGGTGGAGGAATGGAGAATGGTAGAGGAAAGGATAGTGGTGGAGGAAGGTAGAGAGGTAAAAGAAGGGATAATGGTGGAGGACGGGAGAGAGGTGAAGGAAGGGAGAGTAGTGGAGGAAGAGAGAGTGGTGGAAGAAAGGATAGTGGATGAGGAAGGTAGAGAGGTAAAGGAAGGGATAATGGTGGAGGAAAGACTCTTCCAATTCTGCTCCACGAGGATATGTAAATAATGAAAGACTGGTAACCCTTCACACTGATTTCAATATTCCCTTTGTCACCGAATCAGCAAAAGGACGAAACCTATTAAGTAGGAATCGGTAGAAGGGAAGTTAGGGTTCAGGGGAGAGGGCTAAATTTAAAATTCCTCATATCTGCCGATATAATGAACTTATTGACACTAAGTTGAATATGAGGATTTAGGAGCCCCCATGTAAGTCAACTGTTGAACATCAGCGCGAACGGTCGACTGGTTTTGGAGGAGGAGTTAGTAAAAGTTAAGTGAATAATTCTTACTGAATCACCGACGAAATTTTCTTAATTAAATGTTGTTCAAGTTAAGTATTCTAAGTTGGTATAAAGTAGGTACTTAGAAGCATTGCGCAAAAGAAAGTTTCATACTGAAATTAGATTTCCATTATCCAACTTATTCATATATGTATAGATTATGATGTGGAAGGACACGTGGTCTTCGATCCTGTCCAATGAGAGATGAACGAATAGCATGTTTACATTACAGTCACCAAATTTATATAGAAAGTTTCATAGATTCTTCATTATTCCCTCATCCTTAGACCCACTTACTTCTCAGAACATGAAGTTGTTATTTTTACTTGTGCTAATCTACTCCTGCGGGGCGGCCGACCCGCCCAAGTCGACGGAAACTCCCAAGGTGACCGAACCGCCCAAGTCGACGGAACGGCCCAAGGGGACCGAACCGCCCAAGTCGACGGAACCTCCCAAGGCGACCGACACGCCCCAGGCGACCGATCCGTCCAAGAAGACTGACCCGTCAAAGACGCCCAACCGCACGCCAACTAGTGTTATATTGGACTTTTTAAGTGGTGAGTAGTGTACGACAAAATTTATATTTTCATAGTACATACCGATTTCACTAAGTTCCTTCTTTATTATTTGATGATTATTTCAGTTGTAGAAGTTGCCAAAATAGTCAAATCGACAACTTTCGGGTGAAACATCGTGAGCGCCATAACCCTGAAACATCGTGAGCGCCATAACCCTGAAACATCGTGAGCGCCATAACCCTGAACATGATTTGTCTATTTGACTTCCCTGTTGAGTTTTCATCGGGGTTGTTTCTCGACTCCCTGATTGAAAAGTGAATACAACTTCCCCAACCTGTATAAATACGTGAAAAAAAATCCCAGCTTGAAACAATTGTTTCAATAGCTTTTTAAAGCTGTTCGATTTCGAGCGATTTTTGTAATATCACGCGTAGCTAATATTAGCTCTAATTCATGAGGATGTGAAAAAATTAGTCGGATTTATTTATTTTTTTTGAAAAGCTGACATCCTGACGATAAAAAAACCCTATAGTAGACATTTTTTTAGTCGAAACATGGCAAGGAAATAACTATTAAACTTCGTCTAAATAGCCGTTTTTTTTAGACAATAAAAAATCGTAACTCCAATGAGTTGATCTCAATCGTGCTGAAACTTTGTAGATCGTCATTTTTTCGCGCGTACTTTCACTCAAAAAATCGGCAGCATAATTGAAAAACCTTGTGCGCACGGTTTTTCAGAAAAGTAATGGAACTGCTCATATATATATATATATGTTGTTTTATTATAGAAACATTACATCATTATATTGAAAAGTATATATGTTACGGGTAAAGTTAGATTAACGATTAAACCTAGGATTACCCAGGTAAACTGCGTAGTACCCGCTGCCGCTTGGTTAAAGTTGGGTATACTAATAATGACAAGGCCATTAGTGGACGTATGTTCCACTGTAAAGATTAGGTACTTATTAATTAGCTCGACCACACCTCAATTTCCATTGTTGTAAGCTGTCTAACAGCGATAATCATTCATCTAGGTACATTAATTCCTAGAACAAACATAAATCGAAATATTACAAAATTTGGGGGCGTATTTGCCGGCGTTCCGCCGGCGGGACGATATATCTGCCCAACATATACTTTACCCGGGTAAAGCCCGAAACGTGAAGTATTTCAATTATATTTCGGACTTTAACCAAGCGGCAGCGGGTACTACGCAGTTTACCCGGGTAATCCTAGGTTAACCGTTAATCTAACTTTACCCGTAGCATATATATCTCAAAACTTAAGGAAAAGTGGTTTTCCGGATGGAGGCAGTCATCTGTCAATCAATTTTATTTCATTTCGTTAACAACTTCTGCAAAAATCTTTTTTTATTCAAAATGTTCGCCATAGTGTGGCCTTTTGATTTTGGTGTCAATTGGATAAGACATTTTGTAAATATGCGCAATTTATCTTTAAAGATAAAGGAACAATGAGAGTTCTGAGGATAGGTGTTAGAGAGGGGGTAAGAATGTGATGAAGTGTACAGGAATAGGTACTCGTAACATAACTTATATATATATATATATATATATATTTATTTAAAATTATGATACATCAATTATAACATTATTTTTTTGTATTATTATTTAAATATATTTTTTGTTGTCTGGGCGTTCTTTCTTTTATTTCTCAATCTTCTTGTGGATCACGTGCGTCGAAGCTGTCCTTAGATTCGCCTGGTACCTCTGCGTATAAACTCGTTCAGATGTTCTGCTGACCTTCTATTTCTTCTTTCTTCGAGGTCTGCTTCTTGTATCAAGGACAGTACATACAAAATTATTATTCAATTTTTTTTATTTTTCATTAATTATTATTTACCCTAAAGTACTGACCGTTTCACTATATATATAGTTATATATTATATAAGATATATATATTGTAGCATGCCTACCTTATAGACAATATATATTGCTCAGAACTAGCGATGCTGCAGAGAATCGCGATCGCTAGGAGTAAAATATGGCTTGTGAGGTGTTGATCGAAAGAGAATTGCATTCGGAAGAACATGCTCGAAACCAGCGATTGCTGTGAGGGAAACGCTATCGCTGGGAGCAGAAACAAAGAACAATGGAGATGGGGAGTAGAAAGGAAGCCAGGATAATTGTCGGCATCCTGTGTGGTAATTATATTGTCGGCATCAGTTTTTCACATAACTCTAATTAATATCCGCTGGGATTCACAGCCTGACATCCGCGGGCAATCACAGAAGTGGTCACCGGTGATTGGCTGAGGATGAGGTGGGCGGAGACTGACGACCAATGAGACATCAGGAATCATCCCCAGAACAAATCATCCCCACTCTTTATAGTTAGTCTTCTCTTAGCTCTTCGCTCAACCTCTTGGCTCACTTCTTCAATTGTTAGTCTTCTCTTCGCTCTCTTCTTCAACTCATCGCTCTTGTGCCAACAGTTCACCACGTTACTAGTATATTTGACAGTGAGTTTCAGTATGTGATTGTAGATTCTTGGTTCACGTCTCGGATGATCAACACGTATAGTTTATATTTGACAGTGAGTTTGAATATGTGAATTGAGCAGTGTTTGTTCATGTTTTGGGCCATTCAGGCGAGTGAGATACATTTTGATTTCGGACGCACATAAACTCAGTGAATAATCTAAATTCTATTATGGCCTCCAGGCAGACCTACAAGGACTAGGTGAGGAGATGGGGTCGGAGGGATGTACATCAAGGATGACCACATCGCCACCTGCAGGGATCAGTATCGAGGTACCTCGTAATTAACGTAGAAAGTCCTTCAGACAAATGGCCAATTTATATTCAATTGTTTTTTCTTTTATAAATATGATATTTTTCTTCTAAAATAAATATGTTACTGTTCTAGGGTTTGAGTTGTCAATTCTATTTCCCCCCTTCCCATTCTTCTTCTGGTTGACATCAATAATTAATTATTGTTAATTACTGATGTCAAACCACAGTTAGGAACTTGTACCCGTCCTTCTCGTGGGAGTGCATTTGGCTATCCAGGTATTGTTTTTTATTAAAGTCGCGATGTAAAAATACTCAATTTTTAATAATTTTTCCGATATAATTTTATATTCACTATTTACGTAAAAATGCACTCACGCAAGGAGGGAGATGGTATAATATATATATATATTCACAAAACTTTCACAAAAAGAAGCACTTTACTAAAAAAACATAAAATCTAGCTCTTCTACAGTTGATCGAATATTCATGAAATTTTACAAGTTGTTTCCTTATAAGAACCATTCAAGCAAAGGCCAAGAACCGATTCCCGGAGCCAGAACTGCGCCACAGGTTGTCGCTTCGTCTCATATTCTACGTGCCTATATATCAAAAGAAGGGTATGAGGCCCAAATTTATTTTTGAATTCAACACCAATGCCATACCGTTCTAAATGTCTTACGATGGACGAAGTATAAGAAAGGTATACTATAGGTATAAGAAAGGTATACTATAGGTATTAGAAAGGTATACTATAGGTATAAGGAAGGTATACGAAATGTATACTATAAGTATAAGAAAGGTATACTATAGGTATAAGAAAGGTATACTATAGGTATAAGGAAGGTAGACGAAATGTATACTGTAAGTATAAGAAAGGTATACTATAGATGTGAGAAAAGAAAAACATTGAAGTTTAACAATGCACTAGGTCGGTGAATGCAAAAGTCTAAATTTAATATTACATAGACTGGCTATGGTGAAAAGCTAAGGCCAAGAAAAGAGGAAAAAAAAACAAAAAAAACAATGCACTAGTAGGGATTTCTGTTTTTTTCTTCTTTTTTTTTGACTGAATTTATATTTATATTTTGTACTGTATATTTTGTAGTATATTTTATCTGGTCTCTATCCAGGGATGTGTTTTTTTCTTTCCCAGATAAGTTCTGTAAATGGGACTATCCAATACATGAAGATTATACTAAGCAACCCGTGATCTTATCAAAGAAGGAAAACGAAGAATTAAAAATCGCCATACCGAGTATGGAAACAGGAAAATTGAAACTGAAACTGGAATATGGGGAGGTAAATGTACAGGGATGTGAATAGGCCAACTTAAGAGAGTGGAAAAATTATGATAATATCGATATATCATTTCAAAAATAATGATATCACGATCGAATTAAGAGAAAATATCGTTATACTTGTTGGAATGTGCACTTACGCCCGGGCTTCCACTAAGAGGTAATATCGCCAACATCCAGAAGGATTTTACTGTTTTAGGGTAAATCTCTACTGGATGAACTCAATTTCCCCTATAAGGTTCAATGTGGTTAGAGGACTTACCGAGTACCTGACATTACGTAGGCTCCGGACCATCACTTCATATTCCATCCGAAGGACAACGGGCTCAAGGTTGTTTACCTAGAAGGTAAAAAACATCAAACCCGTCGTCACACGTTTACGTGAGGTAAAAAATCTCAAACCCGATGAAAAGTTAAGTGATGGTCCGGTGTCTATATAATGTCAGGTACTGATTAAAGTCCTCTAACCACATTGAACGGCAAAATTTAGAGTTCATTCACTCGAGTTGGGTACATTTTCCCCAAAGCAGCGAAAAACACTCTGGTAGTTGGCGATATGACCCAGTAGTGGGGAGGCCCAGGAACACAAACATTCCAACAATTATATCGATATTTTTTTACCGACGACTGTCCATATATTCTGTTATAAGCTCATTTCAACATTTTTCTAAAATTGCATTATTTCAGTATTTTGTAAACAGACTTATACATCCGACAGCTATCCATATTTTCTGCTATAAGCCCATTTTAACATTTTTCTAAAATTTCTTTATTTCAGTATTTTGTAAACAGACTTCTACATCCGACACCTGTCCATATATTCTGTTATAAGCTTTTTTTTCGGTGTATTTTAATCATTTACTTCCCCAGCTGTACGACGTACACAGCAAGTTAAATAATCGGTCTAAAATTCGATGCGGAGTTTTCAACGGAATTTCATGATCTCCGACCTCCGATTCCAAAAATGAAGAAATAAAATTCTGTCTGTCAGTGTGTGTGTGATCACGATAACTGCCGATAGAAAGAATATGTAAATTATTGGCTTTGGAGGGAGAGCGAAAACATAATTTATTAATTCGTGCTGGGGAAGTACATTGCAAGTAAATCACCGAAAACTTCATTTTTGTATCTTCAGTGCATATAAAGTTTCTATTTATAAATAAAATAAATAAATGGCCGAAGTGTATTGAAAATATTTTTATTTATTTTTAGGAATTGATTCTATATTGTCCGTGTGGAATTGCAGTAAATACATTACTGTGGGGGAAATGCGAATGGAGATATTCATTTGCACCCAGAAAAGCTGAAACTGTAGTTCGTCACAGGTGCAGGAATAACGTTGAATTCGATAAAAAAAAATTAACGGAGTCAAACGAACAATGCAGAAAGATGTTCGGAATTGGATTTGATGTAAGTAAAAAAAAAAACCCCAAACACTTTATATAATTTTTCAGGCATCGCACGTCATCGGCTGCAGTACTGGGATGAGTCAACTTTAAGTACAAAAGTATTGCGGAAGATAGGTTTACAGAATCTATTTCAGGCATCGCACGTCATCGGCTGCAGTACTGGGATGAGTCAACTTTAAGTACAAAAGTATTGCGGAAGATAGGTTTACATCTTCTATTTCAGGCATCGCACGTCATCGGCTGCAGTACTGGGATGAGTCAACTTTAAGTACAAAAGTATTGCGGAAGATAGGTTTACATCTTCTATTTCAGGCATCGCACGTCATCGGCTGCAGTACTGGGATGAGTCAACTTTAAGTACAAAAGTATTGCGGAAGATAGGTTTACATCTTCTATTTCAGGCATCGCACGTCATCGGCTGAAGTACTGGGATGAGTCAACTTTAAGTACAAAAGTATTGCGGAAGATAGGTTTACAGAATCTATTTCAGGCATCGCACGTCATCGGCTGCAGTACTGGGATGAGTCAACTTTAAGTACAAAAGTTTGCGGAAGATAGGTTTACATCTTCTATTTCAGGCATCGCACGTCATCGGCTGCAGTACTGGGATGAGTCTACTTTAAGTACAAAAGTATTGCGGAAGAAAGGTTTACAGCATCTATTTCAGGCATCGCACATCATCGGCTGCAGTACTGGGATGAGTCAACTTTAAGTACAAAAGTATTGCGGAAGAAAGGTTTAAAGCATCTATTTCAGGCACCGCACGTCATCGGCTGCAGTACTGGGATGAGTCTACTTTAAGTTCAAAAGTATTGCGGAAGAAAGGTTTAAAGCATCTATTTCAGGCATCGCACGTCATCGGCTGCAGTACTGGGATGAGTCTACTTCAGGTACAAAAGTATTGCGGAAGAAAGGTTTAAAGCATCTATTTCAGGCATCGCACGTCATCGGCTGCAGTATTGGGATGAGTCAACTTTAATTACAAAAGTATTGCGGAAGAAAGGTTTACAGCATCTATTTCAGGCATCGCACATCATCGGCTGCAGTACTGGGATGAGTCAACTTTAAGTACAAAAGTATTGCGGAAGAAAGGTTTAAAGCATCTATTTCAGGCATCGCACGTCATCGGCTGCAGTACTGGGATGAGTCTACTTCAGGTACAAAAGTATTGCGGAAGAAAGGTTTAAAGCATCTATTTCAGGCATCGCACGTCATCGGCTGCAGTATTGGGATGAGTCAACTTTAAGTACAAAAGTATTGCGGAAGAAAGGTTTACAGCATCTATTTCTTTCTTCTTGATAATTCCTTATCCTTGACGTTTTAAGTAAATTTAAGGCCAAGCTAAGTGTCAAAATATGTTTCTAGAATATTCTAAGTTAGAGTCATTATATAGCTATTTATAATATGACGTATATATATATATATATATATATATATATACGTATATATATATATATATATATATATATATATATATATTGTAACAACCGTTCTGGGTTACTTAAACTAATTATACTTATTTGAATGCGCCAGCTATGTGAAACTCAATTCTCAGGGTTATTTCTTTTTGTAGGTTCTTTGAAAAGCCGACAAAGTCACAAATTCCAGTAAATAAAGGGCAAATAGGTGATAAATCATTATAAATAATTGTTCACTTATTAGTGTTAAGAAACAGTTATAACAATATTTATTTTAATAAAGACAACAGGTTATATTTTTAACAAATTGTATATTTTATAATTGTCCTTCTATCATATAAAAAGGTGCACTGAATTTAATTGTTTTAAATTTTAGATACGGTTCATTTACTTTAATTTCAGGCATTTATTTTAGAATTATTTAAATTTAAACTTATAATTTTTAGTTTATAATGGAATGGTTGATAAAAAACATGCTAACATCCATTGTTGAGAATGCATGAGCTGGGGGCTGTCTTCTCGTACAAAGTGGTCTCTCCTAGCCCTCGTGGTTGTAAATCGCCATGCTTTCCATCCCATCAAATCTCGTGCATCGTAGTCCTTTCAGCCATTCATACGATGGGTTTAAACCATATATGCTGCTGTGGTCTTGAGGATGTGATCAGGGTCTATACAGAATTACTGTAACATGTAAAAATTTCAACGGTGAATCTGCTATGCAGCAAGCTGGATCCAACACATCCTGGAGTCGGACTCGACGTTCGATCAAAGACAACATTTTAACTTTGACCACTCGTTCGTTTCTTCGCAGAGTAGTCCAGCTCTTTTCGATGAACCATACCATTTTCGAAATGATTTATATTTATTAATACTTTAATATTTTATATGCCTGTTTTAGTTATTTGATTCATAATTATTTATTATAATATAATAAACCATTACATTATCATTCTAGTTATATCATGAATACTTAATAATTTATCATCTCTGCTTCCTTGATCTGCAATGTGTCCCTTTCTCCCATTCGCCCATCTCTCGGGATTTTATTTTATAATTGTTTATTTTTATTTTTATTTTATAATTTCAATTTCTGATCTTTTGCACAAATGTGACCATGAGGCAGGAGCACCGACTGTCTCAATATATATATATTCATTTTCTGCCAACCTAATGGGATATTAATTCACATCGGGATCACAAGGCCACCTGCAGCCATGTTGACTCCCAAAATGGTCCAAGAATTGTTTTCAATCTCAGAGAGCAAGCCGACTAGTTAGTTCTGTTCAAGCTCCTCTCTCTCATTTAAGTATTCAAGTTAATAGATGTGTTGTATTGTTAAATAAACTATTTTTAAAAACCACTCGGGACGTCAATCTTATTTAACTTATATATATATATATATATATATATATATATATATATATATATATTGTAGCATGTCTACCCTATGGACAATTATTGTCATTATTATACAGCAAGGACCAGTGACACTACGAGCGAATCGAGGCCACTTGGAGCTGATTTGAAGAGGATTTCATTTAGAAGAATATGCTCGGAACTAGCGATGCCTGCGAGTGAATCGCGATCGCTAGAAGCGAAACAAGGGACAAAGGATATAGATGAAAGGAAGGATGTAGATAATTGTTTACATCCGGGGTTGCATGAACGGCCAATGCGGGCTGGCACATCTCCTATTCACAGAAGAGGCTGATGCAACCAGTCATCGGTGATTGGCTGGAAGTAAATTGGGCGGGAACAAACAGCCAATGAGATGTCGGGATCCGTCCCCACCACCACGAAACTCAAGAAGCCACCCTGCTCACAGTTCAGTCCCTCTTCATGCTTGGGCCGCTCAGGCCCACGTCTCTTTTAGATTTTACAGTTCATTTTTAAATATGTGATTTCAGTCCCTCCTCACGCTTAGACCACACAGGTCACGTCAGTTTATATTTCACAGTTCAATTTTAATAATGTGAGTCAGTCAGTTCTTCTTTCATGCCTGGGCCCGGCAGGTCATGTTAGTGTTAGCAAAGTTTTAGCTCAAGTTCAATTATATCTAAAGAGGTGAACTTACAATTTTCTGCCCTCTAAGTTGGACATAAATTCAGTGCGATACCAAATATGTAATTTCGTGATCGCTGTGGTGTACTCGGATATTAATGATATCAGACATTTCCCGAGTACACGACAAACACCGAGATGCGGACAATTTCACTTACCCGTCCAGGAATATATTATCGAGGTACCTCGTAGTTAAGTTATAATTAAGTCCTTCAGACATAGGCCCATTAATAAATTAAATTGTTTTTGTAAATATATTTTGTTCTTATTAAAATAAATATGTTACAGTTCTAAGTTTGATTCATTCCATTTCCCCCCACTCTTGCTTCTTCAAGTTGGCAACAGTAGTTAATTATTATTGATTACTGGTGACAACTACACATTAGGAACTTGTAACCGTTCTTCCTGTGAGGAGTGTACCCAGCTATCCAAGGCATTTTTCTTGTTAAAGTCGCAATTTAGAGTTTTTCGATTTTAATAAGTTTTCGATTAAAATTTTTATTTTTACTAATTAAAATTTGCACTCTCAAAAAAATTGCAGGTTATCAATATATATATATATTGATATATATATATATGGGTGCCGGTAGTTCAGAGGTAGCATGCTTGCTTACTGAGCTCAAGATCGGGGGTTCGAAACCCTTCTTAGGCCCGTAGGTTTTTTATCTGGGATATGAAAAATCTTGAGCACACCGTCCTTCGGATGGGACGTCAAACGATGGTTCCGAGCCTATGCGATGTCAGGTACTCTACATATCGTAAATGAACAAAACTTAGGGTAGGCAAAATTTAGGACTTCCATAATAGAGTCGTGCTCATATCCACCATAGCGACGTAAGAGCGCTCTGAAAGTAGGCGATATGACCTCACAGTTAAAGCCCGGGCATGAGTCATATAAAACACATGGTTTAGTTAATACCTAATATATTTATTAGATGGAGCAGCATCTTCTAATGTGGAATGACTAAAAATACGTTATTTTCGAAAATATATATTTCGACATTTTTTATTTCATATAAATCTCGTCAGTACTTCATCAATCACATCAGCATTTCGAATAATTAAAATGTTTATTTGTTACAGGTTTTAAATAATATGCGGGTTGAGCGAATAGACATTGTCAAATATTGTTTTGATCCTAAAACTAAGAGAAACTATTTTACAACACATAGATTATTCGGAGGTCTAGAGTTTGATGTTAAAGAAGAAAAACCCACTAGACTTGCTGACTCCGAGGTGGAGCAAATAAACTCCGATCATCGACAGGTAGTAATGTGCTTATTTGAAAATGTAAAGGGCTTTGGTCGGGAAGCTATGTCCATAGTTCCCAGTATGAATGCATTTCAGATCTTCTTTGTCAACCCTCATGTTGTCCAAAAATTATAAAATAGTACAAACACAGCTACTACATTACCACTCGTTATACTAGCATTTAGTGTGCTGAACCGAATTTCTCTAAATCAAAAACGATGAAGCATAAAGTGTGACATTAACAATAAACATAATATTGAAGATCAACCATTAATTGTTAAAATAATAGAAATAATTTAGAGAAGCATGCAAGCGATAGGTCTGATGCAGCTATCTGTGAGCTGAGCCACGTACCTGTGAACAAGAAGCGTCGAGCAAGTTTATTTGAATTTTGTTTCGAGCCAAAAGCTCATCATCAGCCCTTTATTCATTAATTTAATTGAAAATTTCGAGCTAAAAGCCCATGTTAGCCCTTTATTCATTCATTTAAAACGACGTTTCGAGCCAAAAAAAATTCATCTTCAGCCATTTATTCATTATTTTCGAGAACATTTGGAGCCAAAGGTTATTCTTCACCCCTATATACATTAATTTGAGGGGTTGTTTCGGACCAAAAGCTCATTCTCAGCCGTTTCTACATTAATTTAAGAGGACATTTTGAGCCAAAAGCTCATCTTCAGCCCTTGATTCCTTAATTTAATTGGAAGTTTTGGGCCAAAGGCTCATCTTCAGCTCTTTCTCATTAATTTAAAAGGACATTTCGAGCCAAAAGCTCATCTTCAACCCTTGATTCCTTAATTTAATTGGAAGTTTTGGGCCAAAGGCTCATCTTCAGCTCTTTCTCATTAATTTAAGGAGTCGTAACGAGCCAAATAATGTTCTTCAGCTCTTTACACATTAATTCAAGAAGATGTTTCGAGACAGAAACTCATCATTAGCCCTTTACACATTAAATTAAGGGGATATATGGAGCCAACAACTCATCTTCAGCCCTTTATTCATTAATTTAATTGAAAATTTCGAGCCAAAAACCCATTTTTAGCCCTTTATTCATTCATTTAAAAGGACATTTCGAGCCAAAAACTCATCTTCAGCCCTTGATTCCTTAATTTAATTGGAAGTTTTGGGTCAAAGGCTCATCTTCAGCTCTTTCTCATTAATTTAAGAAGATGTTTCGAGACAGAAACTCATCATCAGCCCTTTACACATTAAATTAAGGGGATGTATGGAGCCAACAACTCATCTTCAGCTCTTTCTCATTAATTTAAGGAGACGTAACGAGCCAAATAATGTTCTTCAGCTCTTTACACATTAATTCAAGAAGATGTTTCGAGGCAGAAACTCATCATCAGCCCTTTACACATTAAATTAAGGGGATGTATGGAGCCAACAACTCATCTTCAGCTCTTTCTCATTAATTTAAGGAGACGTAACGAGCCAAATAATGTTCTTCAGCTCTTCACACATTAATTCAAGAAGATGTTTCGAGGCAGAAACTCATCATCAGCCCTTTACACATTAAATTAAGGGGATGTATGGAGCCAACAACTCATCTTCAGCCCTTTATTCAGTAATTTAATTGATGATTTCGAGCCAAAAACCCATTTTTAGCCCTTTATTCATTCATTTAAAAGGACGTTTCGAGCCAAAAAAAAAAACTCATCTTCAGCCATTTATTCATTATTTTTGAGAACATTTGTAGCCAAAGGTTATTCTTCACTCCTATATACATTAATTTGAGGGATTGTTTCGGACCAAAAGCTCATTCTCAGCCGTTTCTACATTAATTTAAGAGGACATTTTGAGCCAAAAGTTCATCTTCAGCCCTTTATTCTACTCCGTCTATGTTTGTAGTACACAAAATAATATCATTTATTTGTTCCAGCAACATATTACATTAGTTGGTGAATATTCGATGGAAACAACTCTGACATTTTATGGATTTGAAAAAACAGAAGACTATCTGATTCTAGTTCGTCCCATTCCTCCTGAAGATATCATCCTCAAAGTGGAGAAAATAATCTGTGACCATCCGGATACCCTAATTGTAATGTGGAAGTCCGTATACACAAATCGATGGGTGAAGGTTGAGCAACTGGTCAGAGATGCCGCCTCCAAGGTACGTAAACTTGACTACTTTCTGATGCCGTACATCTTACTTCAAGGCCCGCCCCCAGTTATATCCTGTCATTTCTTCGAAAGAGCGAGGCGGCATAATGAGGACTCACAACGGAGGCGGCAAGTTCAGTCGAGCGAACCATAGTTGATTTAGGATTTAGTCAAGAGCCGAGAATACAAAAAAATGTTTTTTGTAACTTTGTACTTACGAACAACATTTAGCTTCTTCGTTTATCTGCCGTTTTTAAATTATTCTTTAGCGAGAGTTATACGCTGTTCTCGTTCTTCCTCTAATCCTCCCCTCTTTAAATTATTCTTTAGCGAGAGTTATACGCTGTTTTCGTTCTTCCTCTAATCCTCCCCTTTTTAAATTCTTCTTTAGCGAGAGTTATACGCTGTTCTCGTTCTTCCTCTAATCCTCCCCTCTTTAAATTATTCTTTAGCGAGAGTTATACGCTGTTTTCGTTCTTCCTCTAATCCTCCCCTTTTTAAATTCTTCTTTAGCGAGAGTTATACGCTGTTCTCGTTCTTCCTCTAATCCTCCCCTTTTTAAATTCTTCTTTAGCGAGAGTTATACGCTGTTCTCGTTCTTCCTCTAATCCTCCCCTTTTTAAATTCTTCTTTAGCGAGAGTTATACGCTGTTCTCGTTCTTCCTCTAATCCTCCCCTTTTTAAATTCTTCTTTAGCGAGAGTTATACGCTGTTTTCGTTCTTCCTCTAATCCTCCCCTTTTTAAATTCTTCTTTAGCGAGAGTATACGCTGTTCTAGTTCTTCCTCTAATCCTCCCCTTTTTAAATTCTTCTTTAGCGAGAGTTATACGCTGTTCTCGTTCTTCCTCTAATCCTCCCCTTTTTAAATTCTTCTTTAGCGAGAGTTATACGCTGTTTTCGTTCTTCCTCTAATCCTCCCCTTTTTAAATTCTTCTTTAGCGAGAGTTATACGCTGTTCTCGTTCTTCCTCTAATCCTCCCCTTTTTAAATTCTTCTTTAGCGAGAGTTATACGCTGTTCTCGTTCTTCCTCTAATCCTCCCCTTTTTAAATTCTTCTTTAGCGAGAGTTATACGCTGTTCTCGTTCTTCCTCTAATCCTCCCCTCTTTAAATTATTCTTTAGCGAGAGTTATACGCTGTTTTCGTTCTTCCTCTAATCCTCCCCTTTTTAAATTCTTCTTTAGCGAGAGTTATACGCTGTTCTCGTTCTTCCTCTAATCCTCCCCTCTTTAAATTATTCTTTAGCGAGAGTTATACGCTGTTTTCGTTCTTCCTCTAATCCTCCCCTTTTTAAATTCTTCTTTAGCGAGAGTTATACGCTGTTCTCGTTCTTCCTCTAATCCTCCCCTTTTTAAATTCTTCTTTAGCGAGAGTTATACGCTGTTCTCGTTCTTCCTCTAATCCTCCCCTTTTTAAATTCTTCTTTAGCGAGAGTTATACGCTGTTCTCGTTCTTCCTCTAATCCTCCCCTTTTTAAATTCTTCTTTAGCGAGAGTTATACGCTGTTCTCGTTCTTCCTCTAATCCTCCCCTCTTTAAATTATTCTTTAGCGAGAGTTATACGCTGTTTTCGTTCTTCCTCTAATCCTCCCCTTTTTAAATTCTTCTTTAGCGAGAGTATACGCTGTTCTAGTTCTTCCTCTAATCCTCCCCTTTTTAAATTCTTCTTTAGCGAGAGTTATACGCTGTTCTCGTTCTTCCTCTAATCCTCCCCTTTTTAAATTCTTCTTTAGCGAGAGTTATACGCTGTTCTCGTTCTTCCTCTAATCCTCCCCTTTTTAAATTCTTCTTTAGCGAGAGTTATATGCTGTTCTCGTTCTTCCTCTAATCCTCCCCTTTTTAAATTCTTCTTTAGCGAGAGTTATACGCTGTTCTCGTTCTTCCTCTAATCCTCCCCTTTTTAAATTCTTCTTTAGCGAGAGTTATACGCTGTTCTCGTTCTTCCTCTAATCCTCCCCTCTTTAAATTATTCTTTAGCGAGAGTTATACGCTGTTCTCGTTCTTCCTCTAATCCTCCCCTTTTTAAATTCTTCTTTAGCGAGAGTTATACGCTGTTCTCGTTCTTCCTCTAATCCTCCCCTTTTTAAATTCTTCTTTAGCGAGAGTTATACGCTGTTCTCGTTCTTCCTCTAATCCTCCCCTCTTTAAATTATTCTTTAGCGAGAGTTATACGCTGTTCTCGTTCTTCCTCTAATCCTCCCCTTTTTAAATTCTTCATTAGCGAGAGTTATACGCTGTTCTCGTTCTTCCTCTAATCCTCCTCTTTTTCCTTCGGCCAATTTGACTGAAAATCAATATTTATTGTCCTTATGGACTTCTCAATTCACTAATAAAATTTCATGTCGATATACATATTCTTTCTATTGGTTTTTTCAAAGACAGCGGGTGCGAAAAAACTGAAATTCCAGTGGAAACACAACACTAAATTTTTGATGATACTCAACATTTATCGCAGTAATATTGTGAAACTCTTAAGAAAAGATAAAAAAAACGTACGTTTTAAAAACATTATGGTCTCTTTCACAAATTACACCTACATAATATGAGAGTACTTTCGGTATTGCTACCATCTTCAGCCATGTCTTAACAAATACTAAATGGAAGTTCAACCAGTTTACAATCCAAACGGTACCCTTTCTTCAGACCATACGGGGTTTTCCCCCTGTCCCTTCTGTACAGGTAAGTCTTAAAATATGGAATACATTCAAAATAAAATTTCTTCTCAAATTGAAATCATAAGAATAAAGAAAATTTTTAAAATATTATGTGCCAAATAAAATACAATATATCTGTGGCTACATGCCAGAACAAGTTAACTCCATTAAACATGATTTTGAGAAATTACGGTTTAAAGTTTTTTGTGTTACTTCTGTTATATTCAAATAAAAAGTTCTAATTCTTCTTGAATATTGTTTACGCCTTTAAAAAGTTCGAATAATTTTATAAAATTATAATTATTGTAATTTAATAACGAAAAAAAAAATTTTAATTTTTCATTGTCAATTTGGATTATGAATTCGTTCATATTAGATGTATTACTATAATATAGTCATATATATTATATGAGAATGTCAACAATGTTTTAATTTGGAGCAGTTGCTTGACAGTGGCGCCGCGCGTTTCTTTTTCGTGGCACTAATCAGTAGCCGTAGCGACCGTGAGATGATAGACGAAAGGTTAATTAATTATAATAAAAAGATGCTCAGAGATATTAAAATGTGTTTATTTGTTGTTCATTACACTGAAAAATCTAAACGACGCGTGATGATATCGAATTTGATCCAATTAATCGGTTCTTGCATGAAAAAATGGAGGTAACTGGTTTTGGCATGTAAATGGCAGTTAACTCATTAAGTTTTCCCAGAATTACTATAAAAATGTTCATCAAAATCGGTTATTTTTTGTAAAAATCAAAAGTTCACGTCAAAATATACAACTTTCCGTGATTATCTCGTTTTTCAAAAAAATTGGACATAACTGGTTCTGGCATGTCGCCACAGATATATGCCTTTTCAGACCAAACGACCAAAGGCAATGGGGGTTAGGGGAAAGAGTCAATTGAAAAACTCTACTAACTGCCGATGTAATGAATTTATCGACAAAAGATTTAATATGAGGATTTAATAGCCGCTATGTAAGTCAACTGTTGAATATTAGCGCAAGCGCGTAAAATTTAATTAATTAATGTTAATTAATTAATGAATTAAAAAAAATTCACTTATATTTATGTTTTTTAGATGGACGGAGAGATTTTAGTGACAACAGGGACACACGGGCATGAGTTTGTTTATAGAAAAGAAGAACCCTGGTTGCTCAGTGGGAGGATATTGAACGAATATGTGTATAAGATGATGGCATGGAAAGGGTATTGTGTGGTTTTCGTAGCGTCCAATAAGCGGGGGGAGAGTCAGAATGTATGTAGTGACATATGTAAGAAGGAGGGTTGGCCCGTTCTAGAAGGAGTATCCTGCTGCATCGTAGACGAACTGAGGAATAAACTCCCAGGCATCATTCTATCATTCAAAACAAGCTGTGCACCCTTGAAGTACCCAAAGGAGCCTCCTTCACAGTAATAATTAAATGTTTATTATAATCAGTTTTAATCATGGAATATAATAAATGAATATACATCTTATATTTGTTCATTTTCAAAAACCTGCTCTGTACAAAAAGATTTAAATAAATAAGTAACCTTCACTAACAAGGGGGTAGTGGTGGGGGACGGTATAATGGTGGAAACGGGATAATGGTGGAGGACGGGAGATCGGTGGAGAATGGGATAATGGTGCAGGACGGGATAGTGGTGGAGGACGGGATAATGGTGGAGGAAGGGAGAGTTGTGGAGGAAGGAAGAATGATGGAGGAAGGGAGAGTGGTGGAGGTCGGGAGTGTGGTGGATAAACGGATAGTGGTGGGAAACTGGATAGTGGTGGAGGAAGGGATAGTGGTGTAGAACGGGATAATGGTGGAGGAAGGGGTAGTTGGGGAGTACGGGATAATGATGGAGGACGGGAGAGTGGTGGAGGAAGGAAGAATGATGGAGGAAGGGAGAGTGGTGGAGGTCGGGAGTGTGGTGGAGGAACGGATAGAGGTGGGGAAGGGACAGTGGTGGGAAACTGGATAGTGGTGGGGGAAGGGAGAGTGGTGAATGAAGGGATAATGATGGAGGAAGGGAGTGTGGTGAAAGACGGGAGAGTGATGGAGGAAGGGATAGAGGTGTAGAACGGGATAATGGTGGAGGAAGGGGTAGTAGTGGAGTACGGGATAATGATGGAGGACGGGAGAGTGGTGGAGGAAGGAAGAATGATGGAGGAAGGGAGAGTGGTGGAGGTCGGGAGTGTGGTGGAGGACGGGAGAGTGGTGGAGGAAAGGAGAATGGTGGGGGATGGGAGAGTGGTGGGGGATGGGAGAGTGGTGGAGGAAGGGAGAATGGAGGGGGAAGGGAGAGTGGTGGAGGAAGGGAGAATTGTGGGGGAAGGGAGAGTGGTGGAGGAAGGGATAGTGGTGGAGGAAGGGAGAGTGGTGGAGGAAGGGAGTGTGGTAGAGGACGGTAGAGTGGTGGAGGACGGGAGTGTGGTGGAGGAACGAATAGTGGTGGGGAAGGGACAGTGGTGGGAGACTGGATAGTGGTGGGGGAAGGGAGAGTGATGGAGGAAGAGAGAATGGTGGAGGAAAAGAAATTTGTGGAGGAAAGGATATTGGTGGAGGAAGGGAGAGTGGTGGAGGAAGGGAGAATGGTGGAGGAAGGGATAGTGGTGGAGGAAGGGAGAGTGGTGGAGGACGGAAGAATGGTGGAGGAAGGGAGAGTGGTGGAGGAAGGGAGAGTGGTGGAGGAAGGGAGAGTGGTGGAGGAAGAGAGAGTGGTGGAGGACGGAAGAATGGTGGAGGAATGGAGAGTGGTAGAGGAAAGGATAGTGGTGGAGGAAGGGAGAGTGGTGGAGGACGGGATAGTGGATGATGACGGGAGTGTGGTGAAGGAACGGATAGTGGTGGGGAAGGGACAGTGGTGGGGTAAGGGAGATTCCTATATATTGTTTTAGGGCTTCGAAATTACTCAGAACATCATGTGGCATGGGAAACGTTTTACACTGAGCGAGGGGTCGTATCTTTTCGGAAAGCCCTTTGGTCCATTTCGAATAATGAGAAAACATACCCATGGCCCTGCGAAGAGTAGCGGCATCCCGTGGGGGTGGAAGGTCGAGAAGCGGTCGAAGCCGCTCAAGGTCCGGCTTGATATATCTGTTAGAAACAGTATAACCTAGAATGTTTATTGCGCGCGCCGAGAACTTACATTTGTCCCTGTTCAGAGTAAGATTGTATTTTTCAGCTACTTCTTAGAATTTTCTTAAATTGGAGTCGTGCTCCTCCTGACTCTTCCCGCAGACAGTCAGGTCATCCAAATAAGCAAAAGTGGCTTCCAAGCCCGCGGCTCGGATTATGTTGTCGATAGCTTGCAGAAAACACGCAACCCCATTCGTCACACCAAAGGGTATCCTTCGGAACTGATACAACCTCCCACAAGCCTCAAAGGCGGTGTACTTCTTTTCACACTCCTGGATTGGGATTTGATGGTAGGTGGAACGAAGATCAATTGAACTGAAAACTTCATAGTTTGACACTACTTGCACCAAATCCTCAATCCGGGGAAGGGGAAACGCATTGAGGAGGGCATATCGGTTTATTGTCTGAGAATAGTCGATCACCATCCGCTTTTTGTGATTCATGCTCGAGGTGACCAAAACTTGGCACCAAAACGCTGCAGGAAACAGAAGTTTACTTAAGAATTCTCAAATTCCTTACCTTAACGAGGAGGGCCAAGCTAATTGCATACGGAACCATTGTTCGTCGAATTGCGCGTTGACAAAAGAAGATGAAGAGACTCTGCTACTGTGGGAACGGAAGATACCCAGAAAGAGATTACGTTGGTTGGGCCACGAAGAGAGAATGGAACGAGGAAGACGCCCTTCAACAAGCTCTCTACTTTAGGCCAGAAGAAGAGCGATACCTAGAGACTCCGTTGGCTGGACGACGTCGAGGAGCATCTCCTTGTGTTCAGCATCAGGGGATGGAGGGAGAAGATTTTAGATAGATACGAATGGTGGAGGATTGTGAACATTATAATAATAATTACAATATTACGTTATTCCTGATAATAACAAATATTTTGGATAAAATCTAAACTCCACTGATGAAGTACAATCATTGTCAAATCAATACGGTGTGGTTCCTTGATGTTGGGAGGCGTCTGTTGGATAGCAGTATGTCACCATATATATATATATAATATTTTATAATCCTATATCCCGCCTCTAATTCCACGACACACTCACAAACCCATAGTTAGGGGGATATTTTATGTAGAAAATAATAAATAACGATGTATTAATATAATGTTGTATAATATAATGTAGATAGAGAATGTTAAAATTATTTAGAACTTCATGGACCCAAATAAGAAGCTTATAGAACAAATAGACTAAATGGACCATTCTAGAAGCAATGGCTTCTATAACGTATACTTTTATATATTTTCTATATAGGAATTGTGAAATTATGTATGGTGTAATCATGATAAATATATATAGTAAGATATGGTAAAAATAATATGTAAAGATAAATACCTGTAGATATAGAAAAGTCAGGTTATGTATAGACCTTTTGGAACATAGGTCCAGAACATTCGATGGCGCTATATATAGTTCAGATATAGTCACTCATATATAGTCAGTCATGGATGGTCAGTCATGATATAGATAGTCACATACAGAGATAGTCAGATATAGTTGATATAGTTATTCAGTCTCACTCACTATTACCTTGTTATTGTAAATTCTTGTAAAAGCACAGTCTGTTCATTTTATTTATATCCAGTTTCTTTATTGTTCCTCTATGTGAGCTGTTGCCCTGTGGTCAATTGTAAGTAGCAAATATATATATATTTATGTAACTTGTCTGACTTCTTTATTATTTTTTATTAGATACGTAATAAATGGTAGCAGAGCGGAAACAGCATTCGTAATAAATAGTAGCAGAGTAAAAAATAAAAATAATATCCACGAACCTTTGGTAGCTGAGATTTTTACGGTCCCGAAATTTTTTTTTATTATTAGTATTATATCTATTAATTAAATTTTCTCAGTATGGTTAAGTGCGGGTGCTGTTTTGACGATATTTCGAAAGAGTCTGCAGTTAAATGCGCCAGCTGCAACAAAATTTATCATTATAAATGCCAGGATCTCAAAGAAAAACCGAGTAGCTTCGAAAATTGCGTATCTTGCATATATTTACAAAAAGTAATTCAAAATTTTGTTAAAAAAGAGTTAGAGACCATTAAAGAATCAATATCCCGTGATCTGTCCCAGGAACCGGGTTTTATGAATCTAACAGACAAATTAAACGAAGCAATAGTAAATCAAAGTTCATTTATGAATGTAACCCATACCCAGAACCCAGCAAAAATACCCCAGTATCTAGAAAATGAATTGTACAAAATACCGAAAATAAGAACCAATGACCCGTCGACAATAATTGATTTTCTTGATATTTTTTATGATCTCAACGAAACCTATCCTCAGTTTTTTAACGAATTCTTGAGACGTTTAGCTATAAAAAATGAACAGATTAGAAGAATAATTTCTCAAGGTTGTAATAATTTTAATGAATTAAGAGATGCCATTTTAAAACAATTAACAAATATAACTACACGACTGGATTATCAGAAAAATAAAATTTTACGACCACAAGAGGAACAAGAGACATTCAGGGAATTCGCGCATTCTATTTTAAAATTCGGGAACATTTTGAAATATAATAAACAAGAGTTATTAGAAATTATTGTGACTAATGCTAACAAATTTACTCGATCATGTTTCAATTTTAAAACTGCACCAAAAAATCTCGAAGAGCTAAATTATTTGATTTCCGAAGTCGAAAAAATTGAACTCACAGGGCAATCTAATTTAAATTCAACTAATTCGCAATCCATTGATGATTTACGGATGTTAATACGTGAAATTGGGCAAAAATTGAACTATAAACTAGAAAGTAACGTTGAACCTAGATACAATTCCTATAATGAGAACCGCCATGTTACCTTCCCTGATAGTAGGTATCGATCATATTATCGAGGCGAACAGAAATATGATAATAAAAATTATAGACCGAATTATAGTAATAATAATTATAGCTCAAATAATTACCGCAGTAATTATTATAATGATAATTATAGAAAGTTTGATTATAACCAGAATAATTACAGAACTCTAAACCGAGAAAATAACTATAATGCCTATCGGCCCCCACATTGTAATAAAAAGAATCGCAGGAATTATCCAAAGACCCAACAGGATAATCCTAATTATAGGGGTCCAAATCAAAATTATAATAACCGATCAAGAAATAATAATTTTAATACAAAATTCAGGGACCCGGCTCATTTCAATTATATGAGCCCCCCATTCTATTACCCCCTCCCCTGGACACTGCCAAACTGGAATGCTCCTCCGGAAAAAAGTCCAAAAGAAGAGCTTCCCAAGGCAACCAAGGCGGGGCAAAAATTAAATAAAAAAAACTAAAGGTAGGGGGGTCTCAACAATCTTGTATATTAACGCAGTATAATCTTTTAAATAATCAGAGCAGAATTAATATACTAGTGAATAAATGTCCAGCTGTGGCGTTAATAGACTCAGGGGCCTCCCTTAGTATTATAAATTCAGACTTTCTATCGAAAATTCAAGAAACTAATAAGAAAAAAGTAATTCACAAATTACCATGTAATTTTAAGGTAATTCTCGGGAATGGTAAATCAGTATATGTTCAAAATAAGGTTAAATTGTCAATTTCAGTGCAGGGTCACTCTTGGACATTCGATTTTCTTATTGTGCCTCATGTCCCTGTTAATATAATTCTAGGCTTCGATTTTATGAAAAAAACAACCTTAGTATTAAATCCTGCAGAGGGCACATTTAATTTTTCTTTTAAAAATAATCATATATATTTTCTTGAATCTAGAAAATTAAGCCCTGAAAATACCTTGGAGTATTTCACAAAGAAATACCCTAATGTTCTGACTAAAAAAACTAGGCCGAACCTCTGAGATGACTTACCATATAGCTTTGAAACCTGGGGTGGAAATCCCTGCGATTAAGAGTTGCGTTTATCGGATGGCGCCTCCGAAAATGCAACTTGTCAAGCAGGAGATTGAAACCTTAATGTCAAATGTCCTTAATGTTGTGTGATGTACACTACGGAACATTTTTTTAATGAATATTTTATGAATAAAAAGTAATTTTTTTTATTATAATCTAATATCATATATATATTAGATATATATCAAGGTGTTTGAGAAACAAAACAAGAAAACATATAAAAAACAGCTGTGAAATAGTGTTAAATGTAATGGAGTCGTGAGCTAGCTCTTAAACGGTGCAATGTGGTTTGATATGTTTTAAATAAAAATGAAGTTGAACAATTAGATGAAAGTTGACTGGGGTGGAATTAAAGTGTGAAGAGTTGACGGGGTCTGGTTTTTGTGGTAGAGGCGTCGAGAAGGTACAATTAATAATATATATTTTTCAATATGCCCAAATAAAAAAAGAAATAGTTTTTTAAGTATTAATTTAATGTTTTTGTGCCATTGTAAATTTTTGTTTTGTTTGTTCAAATAAGTTTTTTTAAATTTAAATATGTAAATATAGATAATAACCCAATTATTTGTCCTCTTCAAATTCTATTCTATTCATCTTCCCTGTTGTCCCAGTAGTATCATTTAAAAAACCTTTGGATTAGAAATTAATATTATTTAAAATTATTTAAAAATTGGTATCTCTTTGTGAATCCAAGTGTAACGTTTGTTTAATTGAATTTTTTTTCGTTGTATACGTGTACTTTCTTAAAAATTGCACGTCTTAAATTATTGATAATATTTTTTTAGGGCAATTTTCGGCAAACTACTGTAGAAATCAAAATTTAAATAAACAAAAGAGATCAAATTTCTACAGGAAATGTGGTAGCAAAAAAGCTATTTATCACATTTTTGGCATATCCCTTGTGTGGACGATTTTCGCCACAAAGCCCCATCATATTTTGGCAAAACCTTGATGGGAGAATTTTTTTATATTAATTAAAGTAGGGAAACAGGTTGAAAAAGATGAAAAGGATAGAATAGAGACAAATAAGGGTTACATTTAATTTTGAGAAATAATATTTTTTTTTTTCAAACTTCAAAAGAAGGTTACTATTTTAACATTGTTTTTGTTTAGTATTAATATATTTAATAAAGTAAGAAAATGCCAATTACCAGAGGAGAGGCGAAGAGATTGGAGGAGGAAAGTAGAGAGGAAGGGTCGAGTTCGGATATGGAAGTATCGGAAGATACAGGAAGGGAGACTCCAGCCGCAATGGAGTCCACGGAGGGTACAGGTGAGGAGAAATCAGATAAGCTAGATAGATTTATGGAATTCATAACCCAGAAATTTACAAATCTAGAGACAAATTTAAGAGGGGATATAGAAAAGCAGGGTAATAAATTAGTAAATCTAGAGAAAAATTTAAGAGGGGATATGAATCAAAAAATGGAAGAGCAAAGTAATAAATTAGTAAATCTAGAGAAAAATTTAAGAGGGGATATGAATCAAAAAATGGAAGAGCAAAGTAATAAATTAGGAAAAATAGAGACAAATTTAAAAAGGGAAATGGGGGACAAATTAGGAAAATTAGAGACAAATTTAAGAGGCGACATTAAAAATTTAGAAGTTAAATTAAATAAAAAGGTGGACAATTTGATGAACCAATTAGAGAAAATTCAAATAGAAAATGAAAGAGTTGAAAGTAGGATAAATAAAGCAGGAGAAAACTTAGAAAAGCACTTTATTCAAAAAATTAACAAGTTGGATGAAGGGAATTCTGAAGTAGAAAAAGAGGTTCTTATTATTGACAGTCAGTCACAAGTTGATGAGGTAGAAGGAACAGAGAATAACAGTGGGGAGGAACAGACCCAAATTATAAAGAAAGAGGTGGAGGAAGAGAGTCAAAATGTAGAAAAATTAGTATTAAGTGAAATTCAAGAAAATAGGATGAATGTTGATGTGGATGGACAGAGTGAAAGGAACATTTGGATGTTATTAGACAAAACAAACGAACAGACTGAGGACAACAAACAAAAGACAAATTTTAATTTTAAAGAAAATATAGTTAAAACTTACAGACAAACTGGAAATAGAAAGGAGGTTAATAAAAGACATAAGGACAATTTTAAAAAAGGAGTAAGAGAATTTAAACAGGTATTAAGGAGAAAATTAACACTGAATGAATATTTAGAGAAGGGGGAGGGGATTTTTAAAGACATAATTCGCCGGGGCATCCGGAAAAAGATAAAATTAAATTTGGGCTTTGCAATATAATTGCATTAGCCACTTTTTATAATGAACCTATTTTTTTTTTGCAACTCGGATGAGTTTGAGGAAATGACTGACAGACTAACATGACAGAATTAGGATTAATTTAAAATATGACGAAGTGACATTGGACTAATATAATAGTATGAATGATACATTTATTTTTGAATGAGAGAATTTTGGTATATGAAGAGTATGGATGAATTTTGGTATAGTTCTGCGTTTAAATTAATTAGGATTTAAATTAATTAGGATTTACATTTTTTTTAGGATTAGATTAGATATTAGGATCAGTATAAAAATTAATCTAAGATTATATTTAGGGATTAGTCATCCAAATTTAACATATACAAATTATTTATTTGAGACTTACATGTTAATAATGATATTATTGAAAATTAAAACATATACATACAACTGATTTTTTTTAACGAACATAATATGGAAGAAGATAGATTTTTTTTATTATATTTTTTATTACAAAATGTTAGAAAGATTATCAGCAGGCTGAGAGATGCCTAGATCTCTTTGGAGACATGACGAACTTCCTGAGGCCGAGTCAAGGGGACAGATTTTCTGTTTCGGAACTGTTCAGCTAGGATACCGGACGTGACTAAATCATAATAATATTATAAATTAGAAAGACGAACGAAAATGTATAGAAGCCTTGAAAGGATAATATATTATATAAATTGTATGTATGCATAGGTTAGTAAACTTTTGTTATTATAAATTCTATTATTTAGACAATTTCATTTATTATTCTGAGTAACATGTTTTTCTACGTAAATTTGTTTAATAGAGAGAGTAGATGAGAAGAGTTGTAGGAGCACATTATATAACTTTAGGAATAGGAACAAACAAAGGGTAATATTAATTAGAGAAGTTTTGAATTAATTGCTGATGACATTCT
Source organism: Aradus depressus (assembly GCA_963662175.1). Classification (NCBI taxonomy): domain Eukaryota; kingdom Metazoa; phylum Arthropoda; class Insecta; order Hemiptera; family Aradidae; genus Aradus; species Aradus depressus. The sequence goes on along the minus strand of OY759222.1, from coordinate 19,474,972 downwards.
TTTAGACGTCGGGATTATATAGATTTGTTTTGGGAGATATTATTTTTAATTCTAGTAAGAGCTAGTGATTAATTAGAGATATATATTTTTTCTGCGTGGAAGATGATTTCTGTATGTCGACTAGAAAGAACTAGCGATATAATGGAGATTTATATTGTAGTGTTGGTTGCCTACCTGAGATAGGAGGAATCGTAATTTTGCTACATCGGCGAAAGTATTCTTAGGGTGTAATTAGTTAGGGAAGTAAATTGAATTGAAATATATGTGAGATACATTTTTTTTAGTTAGGAAGTATGAAGGACGTCTCAAAGAATTTAATACCTCAAAAGACAAGTACTATATATATTAAATAAATTAAATTTGTATTCCTTATTACCCGGCGTGAGGCCTAATTTTGATTGTTAAGTAATATTTTGGAAGTGTGATGAAGTAAATAAAAAAGGATTTATTTAATTATTATTTCAAGTAAATTTTTTTATATACAATCTTTTTATATAATTATTTTGAATACATACAAATGTTATATTGATGGTAAAGGCGGAAAGTAAAATTAATTGGCAATTTCTTAAATCTGCATCCAACTTGATTATTTCCAAACTTAATTTCATGACTATGACTGATCCTGTAAATATGTAAAAATTTAGTATTATATTTTTATGTTCAATTAGTTCAAATTTTTATAAATTTAAGTTAACATTTTCTTTAGGTTAAGGATTAATTGTAAATTTTTAGATTAAGATTTGTTTTTGTTTATTAGAAATTAAGTACGTATATATATAAGTTTAATAATTGTAAATAGTAATAAAAAAAAAAAATAAAAAATGGGCATATATGTATAAAAAGAGCGTCGAATTGGGCATATAAAAAATAAATCAGTGAGTGTAAGTGAGAGAGAGACTTCGATACATCGTTGATCAATGAGTTGAAGACATCAAGGAGCCAGCCAACATGTGCGTTCGAGGAGGAAGCTTATCATGTGAATTGGAGGAAGACGTAAATCCATCTGTGTATTGAAGGAGGAAGCTTATCATGTGGATTCGAGGAAGAAGCTAAATCAACCTGTGTATAGGCAGAAATTAAATCTGAAAGAACTTAAAAAAAAAAAAAAAAAAAAAAATTTTGTGAACAAACATTTTTTTTTTAAAAGAAGAAAAAGGCAAATGTGATGTACACTACGGAACATTTTTTTAATGAATATTTTATGAATAAAAAGTAATTTTTTTTATTATAATCTAATATCATATATATATTAGATATATATCAAGGTGTTTGAGAAACAAAACAAGAAAACATATAAAAAACAGCTGTGAAATAGTGTTAAATGTAATGGAGTCGTGAGCTAGCTCTTAAACGGTGCAATGTGGTTTGATATGTTTTAAATAAAAATGAAGTTGAACAATTAGATGAAAGTTGACTGGGGTGGAATTAAAGTGTGAAGAGTTGACGGGGTCTGGTTTTTGTGGTAGAGGCGTCGAGAAGGTACAATTAATAATATATATTTTTCAATATGCCCAAATAAAAAAAGAAATAGTTTTTTAAGTATTAATTTAATGTTTTTGTGCCATTGTAAATTTTTGTTTTGTTTGTTCAAATAAGTTTTTTTAAATTTAAATATGTAAATATAGATAATAACCCAATTATTTGTCCTCTTCAAATTCTATTCTATTCATCTTCCCTGTTGTCCCAGTAGTATCATTTAAAAAACCTTTGGATTAGAAATTAATATTATTTAAAATTATTTAAAAATTGGTATCTCTTTGTGAATCCAAGTGTAAAGTTTGTTTAATTGAATTTTTTTTCGTTGTATACGTGTACTTTCTTAAAAATTGCACGTCTTAAATTATTGATAATATTTTTTTAGGGCAATTTTCGGCAAACTACTGTAGAAATCAAAATTTAAATAAACAAAAGAGATCAAATTTCTACAGGAAATGTGGTAGCAAACAAGCTTTTATCACAGTTGTGGAGCGTATCCAGACAGAGTTCGCGTCACCTTGTTTTTTAGTAAAAAAGAAAAATTTTTACCAGATACACATTCTTAGTTCCTCTGCGAAAAGCCACGTCTCAGACTATCATTCGGGCTTTGCAAGAACGTTTCTTTATAAATTTCGGACTATGGAGATCCATCTGTACTGATCGAGGCTCGGTATTCAACTCTAAGATTTATAATAATTTTATATTTAAATTAGGGATCAAAAAGTCGCTATTAATTCGACACTACCCTAATCCGAACCTATGTGAGAGACAAATACGAAACATAAAAACCGCTTTAGTCGCGTTTCATGCGGAAAAGCAGGGCTCCTGGGCTGAATCCTTGTTGGCTATCCAAATAGGACTAAATTCAACTAAACATAGTTCCACAGGTTTCTCACCTGCGAAATTATTTCTAGGTCGTGAAATGTTAACGTGAAATTGATGAAATGGATAATAATAATAATATATATAAAACTGCAATAAATAACATTGTAAAAGCACACCATAAGATGGAAACAATATATAATAAAAAGCACAAGTATACAAATTTTAATATCGGAGACACAGTGTTAATTAAAACATATATTTTATCGAGCACTGATAAAAATATTTCAAAAAAACTATCATTTAGGTATACTGACCCATTTAAAATAATTAAAGTACTGTCTCCTGTTTCCTATCTCTTAGAAAGCGTAAATGATTCCAGTGATATAAAAACAGCACATATTTCACAAATGAAATCATTTAAAGTTGAATTACCATTGAAATAATATAATATAAGTAGATATTAAACGTAAATAAAATTCATTGGTGAATAAATGTTATAAGAAATTAAAAAGATCACTTTAATACAAAATAAGAAACAATAAAGAAGGTCAGACAAGAATTAGGTTATAGGTAGGTTTCCTATCTACAAGGCAACTTTGTATAATCGAGTTTGTTATCTCGAAATATATTTATGACATATGAGTATAATTTGATTGTATTTAGAAATGATGGATTCATCAAATAATTATAATAATTATTAGTATTTTTCATAGGAATTAAGTTTTGTAAAAATAAGAATAGAGTCAGATCGATTCTTCTAATTAATTTTTTTTTTTTGAATACTTATAAAAGAACAAAGTTTTTCCTTTTTCAATTAATAGTGAGTAATATTTTTTGTACATAATTATCTCTGTCCAAGAATTATTCCTATAATCAATATGAATTAAGTTTTGTTAAATAAAGATCGATATTAATGTAGTCATATTGACTCTTCTAATTTTTTTTGTAAATACTTATATGAAAGAACAATTTAGTTTTTTTTTCTTTTCTCAACTCATAGTGTATAAAGTCTTGAACAATATCATTTTTATAACATCATAATTGTATTTTTTTTAGAAAGAATTGAAGTAAGAAATTATTATTCTTTATGTTATGTCTTCTATATATACATATAACTGCTTTATTGCAAAAGTTTTTTCTATCTTATGTATTTACTTCTTAGGTAGTAATGTGATGAAATTAAGAAGTTATCAGTGTGCATAAATATTCTAAGTTATTTATTTAACTTCCATTCTCTAGTATTGAGATGATTTATGTGGAATTTTTTTAAGGGGAAATATTAATTAAAGTATGTGACGTCTTGGGTACCCACATTATGTGACACTACACACACTAAGTACCACTAACCCTTCCTCTCCTTCTCTAGTTATTTTCTTCTGGTGACATATCCACCCAGTCTGTCTATCTTCCCATTTTTATCATCGATCGGCCAACCATCACATGTCACAGTCTGTTTCACTCCAGTGGCAGAACTGTTTCCCGCCTATAGTTGAGCCGATTCGAGAAAAAATACTTGGAATACCAGATATGGGCCCACCTTTTTCGACGGGGGAAGTGATGTCACCATATATATATAATATTTTATAATCCTATATCCCGCCTCTAATTCCACGACACACTCACAAACCCATAGTTAGGGGGATATTTTAAGTAGAAAATAATAAATAACGATGTATTAATATAATGTTGTATAATATAAATTAGATAGAGAATGTTAAAATTATTTAGAACTTCATGTTCCAAAATAAGAAGCTTATAGAACAAATAGACTAAATGGAACATTCTAGAAGCAATGGCTTCTATGACTTATACTTTAATATATTTTCTATATAGGAATTGTGAAATTATGTATGGTGTAATCATGATAAATATATATAGTAAGATATGGTAAAAATAATATGTAAAGATAAATACCTGTAGATATAGAAAAGTCAGGTTATGTATAGACCTTTTGGAACATAGGTCCAGAACATTTTTATTTATTATTTTTTATTATTATTTATTATTTTTTATTACGATCTGTCCGACCTTATACATGTAAAAACGCCAGAAATCGCATTTATATTATTTTTTTATTAATTTCGTAATAAACGGAACCAGATTCGTAATAAGTAGACGGTCAACGATGATCAAGAGCAGCAAAGTTCATGTCCTCAGCTCTGGTGGAGGTCGTGTATCTAAAATCCACTGATGATTTATATTCAATGACAAATCAATATGGTGTGGCTTTTTGATGTTGGAGGGCGCCTCCATACTTTCACGCAGGTATTTTCGGATGTTTGAGAAAAGACCCACATTTTTCCCGGGAAATGCACGTTACGCGAAGACTCCACATGTGCAATTAATTTTTTATACTATCGATAGTCTGTAGGAACAAAATGTCTGGCGGAAACCTAATAATAAGATCGTGGGTTCGAAACTCGGCCGATGTTCTAGTTTATTTTATCATTATAAACATCATATCTTAAAATAAACTCAAGCACGCCGTCCTTCGGATGGGACGTTAAACGATGGTCAGATACTCGTTAAAGACCCCTGCCCTAGGTGAATAAAAATATAGGGTAGGCAAAATTTAGGTCTCCCACAGTAGAGTCGGGCTCATGTCCACCAGAATGACGAAATAGCGCTCTGGTAGTAGGCGATATGACCATGTAGTTAAAACCAGGGTATGAGTCACAATAACTAACTAATAAATGAAAAAAATAATTACAATTAATAAAAAATAATAAAATCAAAGAACTTGTTTAATGCTTTATATGTTTCATTGTTTACAATTTGTTTACTTCAATTTGTTTTTCTTTGAAACTACTCTTGAACCAAAATGGGAATAAATGTATGCGCTTTTTTGATCAGTTTGTTAAGATAAATATTCAATATGCAATATTCAGTATCTACTAAATATCAGGTGTTCGTATAGTTTCTGTGTTTCATGTTCCGGCTTCAAATACGATGTAATATCGCCTACTACCAGAGCGCTCTTTCGTCACTTTAGTGGACATGAGCCCAACTCTACTATGGGAGTACTAAATTTTGCCTATCCTAAATTTTTTTGTTCACCTTGTGTAGGGGTCTTTAAGGAGTATCTGACATTGTGCAGCCTCGGGGACTATCGCTTAAAGTTCCATCCAAAGGTATGGCGTGGCGTGCTCAAGGCTTTTCCACCTAAGGGCCTCAGCCAGGTCTTGAACCCGTTATCTTGAGCTCAGTAGGCTAGCAGCATGCTACCTCCGAGCTACTGTAATATCAGAGAATGACCCTTTCAGAAGTCCGCCAACGTAACGCAGCCCCTACGTCCACAGTATTTTTCCACCTAAGGGCCTCAGCCAGGTGTTGAACCCGCGATGCTGAGCTCAGTAGGCTAGCAGCATGCTACCTCCGAGCTACTGTAATATCAGAGAATGACCCTTTCGGAAGTCCGCCAACGTAACGCAGCCACTACGTCCACAGTATTTTTCCACCTAAGGGCCTCAGCCAGGTGTTGAACCCGCGATGCTGAGCTCAGTAGGCTAGCAGCATGCTACCTCCGAGCTACTGTAAAGATGAAAATCTCCCCCCCTCTTATTGAAGTTCGTAAATAATAATAATAATAAAAAAAAAAAATTATCGATTGTCAATCGATAATCGATGTGAGGGATAACCTTGAAGAGAGAAGATAAAGTGAGTAAGAATTTGAGTGTGTTCATTTTGAGATATATATTTTTGTTATTAGTCAATATAAGAGTGGACTTGTTATTTGGTTTTTCTTTTCTTATTTTTCTACTTTATTTTTAAACCTACATCCCAAGGAAATCATTCCCGGCACGGACGAACAGGACTAGTGAGGAGAACTCTGGGTCCCGCTGAGTAGATCCAGCAAAATTGTGCTTTCCCGGGGTGGAGGTAAGTCCAGTAACGGCACAATTTTGACGCCCGAACAGGGACTAAAGGGTCATATTTTCATTATATCGTAAAATTTCTCTTCCTTTTTTTTTATTGTCATTTTATCAGTTAAAGAATGGCCACCTTTGATAGGCTGTCCGAGACTCAGAAGTATAACTTCTTGAAATCGAAAAGTCAGTTTTCTCTAGGGCCAACAAAATTTATGGTAAATCAGAGATTTTGACTGCTGAGAACCTGTCATCGTTCAAATCCCAGTTTGAGAGACTCAAGGTCTTAGAAGATGACTGGCGAGAAATCCAAGAGAAAAGTGAACTTTTTAATGCTTCGAGGACGGAGGAAAATCTCGCTCTGTCAACAATTTCGGAAGAATTATCTTTTATCGAATTGGTCGATACATCATGGAACAGATATTTGACGTTATTACCGGTAGTTCCTACTTCTATAGAAGAAACTAAGTTGACAGGACAAGTTAGTCCATTACCAGAGAACCTTTTGCCAAGGATATCGATACCTACATTATACGGAGAGGTCGAAGCCTTCGTTGAGTATTTTTCATTATTCGAATCCGTCGTTCACAATAATAAATATATATCCGACATTGCCAAGTTTCAATATCTAAGATCATCGTTGAGAGGAGACGCTTTAGCTATAATATCCGGTTTCGATTTTGTTCCAGAGAACTACCAGCTCGCCATAGAAGCACTGAAGAATCGTTGTGAGAACAAAAGAAGATTGGCCACCATTTATCTGCGTAAAATTTCTAATTTCTTACCGTTAAGCAATGGCTCACACAGGGAACTACAGAGATTCCTCACGGCCCACTGCAATAGCTTTAGTGCACTAGAAAAGGTAGGAATTCCTAATCAGTTGGACTTCATCAAATTGCACTTATCACTAAGTAACCTAGACCCAGGTAGCCGCCGAGCGTTCGAAGATAAGTTTTCTTCTACTCTATTCCCTACCTACCAGGACTTAATCATGTTTGTTACCAACAGAAGTCGTTCCGCGGAACTAATGGTCGATGACTCGAGGCCATGTGGGAAACCCGAAAAAATAAGATTCCAGTCCTTGAAGAATCAACCTGAGCAAAACTTGTATAGCCTAGAAGAGGGGTTGAAGGAGTTAGAGGAAGAGACCAGCAAAGATGGAGATCATGTCCAGAGGGACGCATGAGGTAACGTCTGCGCAATATCGAACCCCAATAAACAAAAGAAGAAAAAAAGAGACCCTCTACAGTGTTGGAACTGCAAAGGTCCCCATGTATTCTCTAAATGTCCTCTACCCAGGGCTATATTCTGTTATCGCTGCGGTAAGCCTGATTCTAAAGTCAAGTCGTGTCCAAAGTGTAGTCAGGGAAAAGCGACTGGAGGTCAGAGGAGAGGGTCTCAATGACTTCCGAGGATCTTTCAAACCCTCCAACCATGAATCCCATAGCAGCTGTTGGAACGAAATCGGACCAAAAATATGTAGTATGTTCCGCTCAGGAAGACCTCCCCGGGTCTCAACAGCCTAGCAATGGCAGATGGTTCTTACCTTTGACACATCACGTTTGTGAATCTGCATCCCAGCTTGCTTTGGTCGACACTGGATCATGTAAGTCCTATGTGAGTGCCAAAGGCTTAAAGAATATAGCTAATTGGGAACCAACTGAAATTAAGATTCAACCCTTTACTGTCATTGTAGCCAATGGAGACTCTGTACGTGTTGACAAAGCGCATTCAGTCAAGGTTTCACTAGGGCAGAGACAGTTTGATCTGATGTTTCACTTTATGCCTCAATTAAGCAACGCACTCTTACTCGGGTTAGATTGTATAAGCACCCTAGGAGTGGTTTTTAACTCCGTGGGCCAGTGGTGGTTTGCGGATGACCCCTCTGCTGTCCATAAATTTGGCGCAGATACGTCAAAACCCAAGGTATCAGAGGTTTGCCGGGAGGATAAGCTGAAGACCTATACTCTTAGCGCTGGGGAGAACAGGATCATGAACCAAATTGTCACCGAAGGAATGAAGAAAGTGGAGGGACTCACTGGCAAGACGAGTAAGATTACTCATCATATTGAAATAGGTGACGCTAAACCTATCAAACTGAGAGCATACTGCTACTCACCTAAAGTTCTGGAGGCGATGCATGCTGAACTCGACGAGCTTTCAGAAAAGGGCTTGGTCGAACCCAGTCATGCGGATTGGGCATCGCCCGTAGTAATGGTAAGGAAGCCTAACGGTACTTATCGCTTCTGCGTAGACTACCGCAAATTGAATTCCGTTTCAAAGAAGGATTCTTACCCCATGCCTAACCTATCTCAGCTCTTAGACAATCTACATAACGCCAAGTATATGTCTAAACTAGATTTGAAAAATGCCTTCTTGCAGGTACCGTTGGCGGATGAACGGAGCAAAGATTTAACCTCTTTTATAGTTCCAGGGAGGGGACTCTTTCGCATTACTGTAATGCCCTTCGGACTTACAGGCAGCCCAGCCACCTTCCAACGGCTGGTAGACAAGGTTTTCGGTCCCGACCATTACCCTTTGTCATGGTTTATCTGGATGATATCCTCATTTTTACACCGGATTTCGAGACTCATTGCCGTATCCTGAAGGAGGTCTTCCGAAGACTTTACGAGGCCGGACTGAAAGTCAACAGCGAGAAGTGCGCATTCGTTTGTAACGAAGTGAAGTATCTCGGGTATGTAGTCACACCCCAGGGAATTGTCCCTGACCCGGAGAAGATTTCTTCAGTAACTGAATTTCCACAGCCACATAACGTAAAAGCCCTTAGGAGATTTCTGGGCATAGCTGGATGGTATCGGAGGTTCGTTTGTGATTACTCTACCATTACTGCTCCTCTAACATCTTTGCTTCGCAAGAGTGCTCGCTGGAAATGGACCGACGATCAGGACAAGTCATTCTCCAAACTGAAGGAAGTGCATACCACAGCCCCCATTTTAGCGAGACCAGACTTTAGTGTCCCATTCACTCTCATCATAGATGCCAGCCAATGTGGACTTGGCGCAGTCCTCGCCAAGGTGCAAGAAGGAGTGGAACGAGTAATTGCCTATAGCTCAAGATCCTTATCAGCTAGTGAAAGGAATTACTCAGTGTGCGAAAGAGAATGCTTGGCAGTGGTCTGGAGCATAGCAAAGCACCGCCAATATTTGGAAGGATTCAAATTTAAAGTGATAACCGATCACAGTAGTTTACGGTGGTTGTTTAATCTGAAAGATCCCACTGGTAGGCTCGCACGATGGGCTCTTCAGTTGCAACAATATGACTTATCTCGCATACCGGAAGTCTCTTCACTCACCCTTGTCCCTAAAGAGGAAACTCTCAAGTCGGATCTGTGGTATGAGTTAAAAGTAGAGAGGGTAAAGAGCCACCCCCATCATCACCCAGACTGGTTGGTACAGGACGCATATCTGTACTGCTATCGCGAAGACCCCAAGAAGAATGGCCTAGACGAAGGAAGACCTGAAGTTTGGAAACTAGTACTTCCCGCTCACCTTCGAAAAGAGGTCATGGAAGAAAATCACAAGCTCCCACAAGCCGGTCACCTAGGAATAGCCAAAACGCACTGGAGAATTGCAAGGCAATATTACTGGCCTGGCATGTATGAAGATAATTTGCGTTACGTGCGTACTTGCGAGGTCTGTCAGAAGGTAAAGGCCAATAATCAGCCTACTCGCGGATGGATGCAGCATCGATACGTGCAGTCCCCATGGGAATGTGTCAGCTTTGATTTAATGGGTCCCTATCCAAGGAGCTCTCAAGGATCCATTTATCTGCTTGTACTACAGGATGTCTTCTCCCGCTGGGTAGAACTGGTCCCTTTGAGGAAGGCTACATCGCAGAATATCGCAGAAAAGTTCAGGAACACCATCCTCAATAGATATGGATGCCCCAAGGTTATCATCACCGATAATGGTTCTAATCTGGTGAGCTCGAGCATCAGGAACATAGCAACTTCATGTGGAATCCATCATCATTGGACACCGTTTTACCACTCCCAAGCGAATCCAGTAGAACGCTCAAACCGCAATGTGAAACAAGTTATAGTTTCGTATTTGGAGGGTTCCCAGAAGTATTGGGACAAGTACATCGGCGAAGTCCAATTCGCACTCAATTCAGTATGTCAGGAATCCACCAAATATTCTCCAGCTTTCCTTAACTATGGGAGAGAACTTTCAGCTACTTCTAGCTATAAGAACACAGTACAGACCCAGCAGTTACAGACAACGCACCCTACGGAACAGTCCAAAGACAGCTGGGATCTGAGAATGAAGAAGCTCAAGGAGAGCTACCACAACGTGGAAGCCCATCTAGTCATAGCCCAGGAGGCCCAGATGAACCGGTATAACCTCAGAAGAAGAAAGGATAATTTTAGACCGGGTGACTTGGTGTTGAAGCGCAGCTTTCAACAATCGTCAAAGCCAGATGGCGTTTGTGCTAAGCTGCTCCCCAAGTACGAAGGTCCCTTCACGGTCATCCATGTGAGTCGCGCCGGCGTATGCAAGCTCGAAGATGAAGAGGGCAAGTACGAAGGGTTGTGGCATCCCTCAAGGCTCAAGTCATTTCATACGTGAGTCACTCAGGGGAGATTTTCATTCTAGGAGGGGGAAATTGTACCGTTTGTGTAGAGATGAAAATCTCCCCCCCTCTCTTTGAAGTTCGTAAATAATAATAATAATAAAAAAAAATTATCGATTGTCAATCGATAATCGATGTGAGGGATAACCTTGAAGAGAGAAGATAAAGTGAGTAAGAATTTGAGTGTGTTCATTTTGAGATATATATTTTTGTTATTAGTCAATATAAGAGTGGACTTGTTATTTGGTTTTTCTTTTCTTATTTTTCTACTTTATTTTTAAACCTACATCCCAAGGAAATCATTCCCGGCACGGACGAACAGGACTAGTGAGGAGAACTCTGGGTCCCGCTGAGTAGATCCAGCAAAATTGTGCTTTCCCGGGGTGGAGGTAAGGCCAGTAACGGCACAATATCAGAGAATGACCCTTTCAGAAGTCCGCCAACGTAACGCAGCCACTACGTCCACAGTATTTTTCCACCTAAGGGCCTCAGCCAGGTGTTGAACCCGCGATGCTGAGCTCACTAGGCTAGCAGCATGCTACCTCCGAGCTACTGTAATATCAGAGAATGACCCTTTCGGAAGTCCGCCAAAGTCACGCAGCCACTACGTCCACAGTATTTTTCCACCTAAGGGCCTCAGCCAGGTGTTGAACCCGCGATGCTGAGCTCAGTAGGCTAGCAGCATGCTACCTCCGAGCTACTGTAATATCAGAGAATGACCCTTTCGGAAGTCCGCCAACGTCACGCAGCCACTACGTCCACAGTATTTTTCCACCTAAGGGCCTCAGCCAGGTGTTGAACCCGCGATGCTGAGCTCAGTAGGCTAGCAGCATGCTACCTCCGAGCTACTGTAATATCAGAGAATGACCCTTTCGGAAGACCGCCAACGTAACGTAGCCACTACGTCCACAGTATTTTTCCCTTAAATATCGCACCGTATTTGTTAATTCCATTGAAAAATATGCAGACATTACAGTTTATTTTTGAACCAGGCTTATATGGGTGCAACACGTAAAATATCATGAAAACACAATACATTAATATATACTTATGTATGAATATTTTTTCTTTTAATTCAGTATTCAAAAGTTTTATCTAATTTCAAATTTACAAAAATATGTGAAATAATACAGATTTGGGTACATACACGTCATAGTCCTACAGCATCTGTGTTTATTATTCATTTACATTTTTCAGAAACGTGGCCTTAGGAGAGGCAAGGAAGATGTAACGTATATAATGTACAAAAAAAGATATATACACCATTTTTATTATTATTTATATACAAATACAAAATGTGAAATAATAAAAACACAACTTTATGGCGAAATGGAAAGATAGTTTAGTGTGCTTCTGAGATAAGAGATGTCACAACTTTCGGGGGTAAACTTTGCCCCCTTTTCTGCCAAGTAAAAATCAACCAATTTTTAATCCAAAAATTCCATTTGTCTCAGAATGATGATCCAAGTGAAGGATCGATCGATGGCTTTTTATTCTTTGAACCATTGGTTATGCAAATTTTAGATGCAAAATTCTTATTTATTCAATTTTTGCAAAATCTGAGCTTAATGACACGTGTAGAAAAAATGAAATACGTGAAATAAATACACTTTTCATATTTAAAATTGGTTCAGTAAGTCAAACCGAAACAGAAATCTACTATTTCAAAGATATTATTGCTGTCAGCCCGCGACAATCAAAACATCTCCAATCACATGTAGCCGCCATCTCTCTGGTCTTCTAATGGCTCCTCTACACTATGGCCCATCTTGAGCCACTGTGAGCCATCACCATTGTGTAGAGGGGTAGATGGCCTGTAGTGGCCTAAGTAGTGGATGATGGAGATGGTGATGGCCATGGATGGCGTTGGGAGCGGTCCGACTACACACATCAAAGGAGGCCAGCATGCGCAAGTAAGCTGCGCAGTGGCTAAAGTGGCATGTCCGCACCATGGGCCATCATTATTTCCTTTATCGCACGCTTATCAGTGCCTGCATAATATATATTGCCTACAATAAAACAAATACTAAACGTTAACCTCTGCTCTTCCAAAGTTAAATATTTAGTTTCAATAAAAATAAACTAGGTATCCCTTCATCTGTTACGGTGCAGTGTTGTCATCCACCATCTTCTTTTTTGCCATTTTTTCCTCATAACTTTTTGTGTAACTATGTGTACATAATAATTATACGTGTTGGCCAAACACAAAGCCACCGCCGCGATTTCCTCGACCTCCATACTAGTTACTAGGCAACTTCTTATGAGAAATTATAAATTCACTATGGCCCATTCATGCACATCTAGAATGGTCCATCTAGATGGACCACTGTGTGGATGCGTCCATTCAGGCCATCATAATGGGCCATGATAATGGTGACCATCATGATGGCCCACAATGAGCCATAGTGTAGAGGAGCCATAAGGATAATTTCCTGCCATGGATTGGATATCATACCCAGTTATGAGCTTTCATTTGAGTTATTATTTGTATCTTCTTTATTTATTGGCATTCAATTACCTATATCAAAATACTAATATATTAATGCATAATAAATATATAAATGTTCGACGATTTCACTAATAATGTAATAATTATAATGAACGCCTTTGTTTCTTTTTCTTTTTATAGATTACAATTTTTTTTCGACAATATATACAAATAGAAAAAAAAAATCCTTCTGTTTAGGTTAGATTTTATGACTCATGCCCGGGCTTTAACTACGAGGTCATATCGCCAACTACCAGAGAACTCTTTCGTCACTCTGGTGTGGACATGAGCCCGACTCTACTGTGGGAGTCCTAAATTTTAATTCACCTAGGGCAAGGGGTCTTTAACGAGTACCTGACAACGTACAGGCTCGGGACCATCGCTAAGCGTCCCATTCGAAGGACGGCATGCTTAAGTTTATTTTACCTCCCAGATAAAATAAACTAAGGGCCTCGGTCCGGTTTTGAACCCACGTTCTTGAGCTCAGAAGACAAGCACGCATACAACTGAGCTACTGGCGCCCTCTCCTCCTGTTTATATATTATTAATAATTAAATTCTGAAACTAGTTCAACTCTATAATTCCAGGTGGCTTTGCAATAGTTAATAAATTTGTGAATTCCTCCATTTAGATATTCAAGAAATTGAATATAGCTTAATTCTGTTTTATTAAAAGTAAATAAGGCGAAATTATTTTAAGATACGGCAATAAAGTGAAACACATCTTCATCTTGCTTGTTATTAGACATGGAGCAACGTTTGATTTCTTTAGTGTAACAATACTTATTTAGTTAAAGAAGTTCACCTCATACCTTCAGCACCCAGCTTATAGAATTTGCGTTCATTTCTGAGAAAATAATTTTTTATCCGTAAATAACTGTTTATAGTTGTAGTAGTTATATTTATATAAAGTATGATTTGTACTCTTTATTTATTTTAATTTATATTCATTAATAAATTCATTTTTTCCTTCAGTTACAATATCATTCCCTTTTATTCTGCCATCCAAAAACTCAGTTATATTAACAGTACTGTTATTACAAATAGATTACCCTTCGTTATACAGTAGGGTCCCGCTAATCGGGACTAGATGGGACCGGACCCCGTCCGGATCACCGAAAGTCCGCATTAAACGGAATTTGCAATGAAATGCACTTGATAAATATTTTAGCTACTTTTTTTTTCTCTTAAATACAACTTTTCCTTCAGCTTAATTTTATTTTCAATACTACGTAATGTATATGTATGTAGATCTAAGTTTTTGACATACGAACTGAGATAAGGTTAACAAAACAGAACATCTTTGTGATTGAAACTCAAAATTTATTTATTGTACAAAACAAACCACGGTACATTAATGTTATAATGTAAAAATTAAGAATTTTAAAAACGAAATATGTGAACGTTAAATTCTGAACAGGACTATAAAATAAAACAATGTACAGTACGTAATGAAAACAAGAATAATATTTTTACTCACTGAAAAAAGTTCGTAATATTTTTTTGATTTAAAGAAGACCGACGTCGTTTCGCCGTACGATCTTGTAGGCGCCTCAAGGACAGTAGTCAAACCCTCTCTTTGAATTATTTTCGTACTTACCGCTCGCTAAATTAAATTTTTAGTTTACTAAATCTTAATTGTTAACAATGTTTATATATCAATAAGATGGGAGATTTAAAGATACCTTTAATTTAATTTTAATGTAAACAAAAAAAACAGGCATTAAATCAGATTCTAAATATAAGAAAAATTTGTTGTGTTTCTGGGTAACTTTAAACATTTTTTTAATAAATAATTTAAAGATTTTTTCAATATTACTGTACATCCGATATCCCCAGATTATAAAAAAAAAAATACTAGGTGAATTTGAACCGGGCTTTAGAAATACTCAACGATTGACAATATGGCCACACTTATGAGCTTGATTAAAATTAAGCTGAGTGTTAAGCGAGAATAAGTGTTTGGTTTTTTATAGAATTTTCACAACATTCCCTGAACTTTTTCTTAGACCTGTTCGTGGGTTTTGGAACACTTGAGAAATGCTCCTAATTAGATTAAATGAGTTTTAGTACGGAATAATAAAAGGGCCTGTGGGAATGTTCCATGCACCCCGGACTTACACCTATTTTTTGAGGATAAAAAGTAAAAAAAAAGGAGGGTAGATTAAAAATTTAAAATAATAACCATACGCTATTCTTGATAAAAAATTACGTAATGTGCTCAAGCTTTAGAGTTTTTAGAGTACACAATTCTGATTCTGCACCTGGTCCTTTCTTTTCCGAATTTGTGGTAACGCAAGTAACCTCGCTACCTCTAAACGCTTGTTCTAGATGCGGAATCGGGTCCACTTTTTTAGACCTGGTCATTATCTAACTAAGGTACGAGACCACGATGCGGGTTTGGAACCCTCAAATGAGATGAGAGTCCACCAATAAAAATACTGAATGTTTAGAGGGAGAGCAGAAACTTACGTTTAAGTTTGACTATAGCTAGGGTTCTATCGATACCACAAAGTATCGATACTTTTACTCCTAAGTAGTATCGAAAACAACTTTCGATACTAATCAAGTATCGAATAAAAAGTATCGATACCTACTCGTATCGATTGAATCTAGTAGTTCGTTATAATTAATTTTAAAAATCAATAAATCTATATAGATTTAAATAAAAATCGTATTTCATCGAGTACTTCGTTATAATTAGTTTTAAACCATGTATAATATATACCTATATAGGTACCTATATAATAATAATAAAAAAACACAATACAATTTGAAAGATATAAATGAGATATTGTAGCAGGCATAAGAAACAAATAAATCAAATCGAATAAGATAAGATTATATTATTAAAAACATACCTACTGAAAATAATAGAAAGTCTTATAAAATGAACATACAATTTATTTTTACTAAGGATATAAAACTACTGGAAACTATTCGTATTCCGACAATATTTCACTAGTTTAAAACACTTTTCGCAAGTCGCTGAGATCGACACGTTCTTAGTGTAATAAATCCACACTTTCGCCGTAGGACGAGGCATTATAATTTGTAATTGACAAAATGGAATGTAAAAATAAAATAATGAAATCGTAATCATGTTCACGGTTCTCTTCAAAATTAAACAAACGTATACCTTCATAAACGATAAACCATTTAATGTAAATAAGGTAAGAAATAAGGACGCATCACACATACTGCGTGATCACACACACATACTGCGTGATCACACACACATACTACGTGATCACACACACATACTACGTGATCACATCACACATACTGCATGATCACATCACACATGAGGTTATCACCATCGATATATGTCATTTGTCCGTGGACCGGAATTTGAGTTCAGTATTTTACTGCAACAACAAATAAAAGAAAATTGTAAGAAATTAAACGGTGAACGATTTTGATGAATTGAAAAATTTATATAGTTTTTTTTAATTGTTGAAATTTGAAACGAGTACTTTGAATCGATACAAGTAATATCTATTCAATACCTACTTGGCATCAAAAGAAAGGTATCGATGTTGTATCTGGTAAAAGTATCGATACTTTACTTGTATCGATAGATCCCTAACTGTAGCCTCTTTAGCCTAGAAAGACACATTGATGTAGCAAAGTCCGTAGAACGGCTTCAACCAGATGACGGTCATCAGTAAAGATGAAAATTTCTTCTGGCTGATTCCAAACAAAATAGTCAACAAAGAAATAAAGAATGTAAAATTTTTGAAAAATATACAGTTTCAAAAAATAATTTCATGAAAAAGTATATGCCGTCATTAGACAAGGAAAATTCTTATTCAGGTCTGACCTAAAACTGCGAGCTGTGAAATTCATGAGCCTTCGGTGTATTACAATGTGAAGATGGAACGGACGTTGTGTATGTTACCACCCAGTAAACAATTAAATAAAATTTTTATAAACAACGAAAATCTTTTAAAAAAAAGTTGTCGGTAAATCGCCAGAAACGTACTTCCCCAGGACGAATTAATCAATTAAGTTTTCGTTCTCCTTAACTCAAAAACCAATCGACCGTTTGAGCTAAAAATCAATATCTGACTTCGTAGGTTTTTTTTTTTTTTTTTTTTTTTATATTCTTACAATATTTTACACGTAGTGAATGATTTTAGATGACCATTATCCAACAAATTCATACATTGAACCACGTAGATTATGATGTGGAAGGACACGTGGTCTTCGATCCTGCCCAATGAGAGATGAACGAATAGCATGTTTACATTACAGTCACCAAATCTGTATAGAACGTTTCATAGATTCTTCATTATTTCCTCATCCTTGGACCTATTTACTTCTCAGAACATGAAGTTGCTATTTTTACTTGTGCTAATCTACTCCTGCGGGGCGGCCGACCCGCCCCAGTCGACGGAACCAGCCAAGGTGACCGACACGACCCAGGCGACGGAACCACCCAAGGTGACCGACACGACCCAGGCGACGGAACCTCCCAAGGCGACCGACACGACCCAGGCGACGGAACCTCCCAAGGCGACCGACCCGCCCCAGGCGACCGATCCGTCCAAGAAGACTGACCCGTCAAAAACGCCGAAACGCTCGCCAACTGGTATTATATTGGATTTTATTTTTAATGGTGAGTAGTGTACCACAAAATTTATATTTTCATAGGATATACCGATTTCACATAGTTCCTTCTTTATTATTTGATGATTATTTCAGTTGTAGAAGTTACCGAAATAGTCAAATCGACAACTTTCGGGTGAAACATCGTGAGCGCCATAACCCTGAAACATCGTGAGCGCCATAACCCTGAACATGATTTGTCTATTTGACTTCCCTGTTGAGTTTTCATCGGGGTTGTTTCTCGACTCCCTGATTGAAAAGTGAAAAATTGACTGTCTCTGCGTATCTTTGAACAAAATAACTCCCGATAAATTTATCGGCACAAAATTTCATATGTAATTTCAAAAGTGAAGATGACACCTATGAGGTTTCAGTTGAATCGGGGGGTTAAACTCAAAACGCCAAATAACTGCCGATGTAATGAATGTATGAACATGAAAATACTTTCAATTTCTGTAAAAAAAGAAACTTGAGCACGCCGTCCTTCGGATGGACACTAAGCGATGGTCCCGAGAATGAACGTTGTCAGGTCTACTCATTAAATACATTGTAGAGTCTAGCTCATGTCCATCAGAGCGTCGAAATAGCGCTCTGGTAGTAGGCGTGCTACTGGCTATTGATATGTAACTAGTTATTGTGCCTCATGCCCGGGCATGAGGCATGAAATTAACCAATGATATTTATTTCTTCAAAGTCGATTATTCATATTCCCACCCAACACCAATCGCATAGGTAA
Source organism: Aradus depressus (assembly GCA_963662175.1). NCBI lineage: Eukaryota > Metazoa > Arthropoda > Insecta > Hemiptera > Aradidae > Aradus > Aradus depressus. The sequence continues at coordinate 19,456,378 of OY759222.1, read as the reverse complement.
TCAAGAAGTTTATTTTCTACCCAAGTCTGAACCATGTCGTTAAATATTCCTATCCTACGTGAATAAAAGATGTAGGTAGGCGGGTTCAATCGATACCCCAACATATCGATACTTTTACTCACGTGTAGTAACCACTAAAACCTTCTACTACTAGAGCATCAAATAAAAATAATCGATACCTTGATTGCATCGAGTAGTTCGATATAATTAGTTTATATATAAATAGCACTATAAATAGTGCTAACTCATTAACTAATGGTCGAATTGTCATGAAATTTCACATGTAGTATTTTTAAAAGTCAAATAGGAAAAAAAGGTGTGTGGCGTCCCAAAGTTTTTAACGGGAGGGGGCGTTGTGGGGGGGCCTAAGTATAAATATAGAGCAAACTCTTTAATGGATGATCATATTGTCACGAAATTTCCCATGTAGTATTCCTGAAGGCCAAATAGAAAAATACACTATGTGACGTCAAATAATTGTGAACGGGAGGGGGGGGGGGGGGGCTAAGTATAATAAAGAGCTAGCTCATTAACGGTTGATCGTATTGTCACGAAATTTCCCATTTGTATTCCTGAAGGCCAAATAGAAAAATAAGGTGTGTGGTATCCCAAAGTTTTGAACGGGAGGGGGGGAGGGGGGGGGGGGGGGGCTAAGTATAAAAAAGAGCTAGCTCATTAACGGTTGATCGTATTGTCACGAAATTTCCCATGTAGTATTCCTGAAGGCCAAATAGAAAAATACACTATGTGACGTCAAATAATTGTGAACGGGAGGGGGGGAGGGGGGGGGGGGGGGCTAAGTATAAAAAAGAGCTAGCTCATTAACGGTTGATCGTATTGTCACGAAATTTCCCATGTAGTATTCCTGAAGGCCAAATAGAAAAATAAGGTGTGTGGTATCCCAAAGTTTTGAACGGGAGGGGGGGAGGGGGGGGGGGGGGGGGGCTAAGTATAAAAAAGAGCTAGCTCATTAACGGTTGATCGTATTGTCACGAAATTTCCCATGTAGTATTCCTGAAGGCCAAATAGAAAAATACACTATGTGACGTCAAATAATTGTGAACGGGAGGGGGGGAGGGGGGGGGGGGGGGCTAAGTATAAAAAAGAGCTAGCTCATTAACGGTTGATCGTATTGTCACGAAATTTCCCATGTAGTATTCCTGAAGGCCAAATAGAAAAATAAGGTGTGTGGTATCCCAAAGTTTTGAACGGGAGGGGGGGAGGGGGGGGGGGGGGGGGCTAAGTATAAAAAAGAGCTAGCTCATTAACGGTTGATCGTATTGTCACGAAATTTCCCATGTAGTATTCCTGAAGGCCAAATAGAAAAATAAGGTGTGTGGTATCCCAAAGTTTTGAACGGGAGGGGGGGAGGGGGGGGGGGGGGGGCTAAGTATAAAAAAGAGCTAGCTCATTAACGGTTGATCGTATTGTCACGAAATTTCCCATGTAGTATTCCTGAAGGCCAAATAGAAAAATACACTATGTGACGTCAAATAATTGTGAACGGGAGGGGGGGAGGGGGGGGGGGGGGGGCTAAGTATAAAAAAGAGCTAGCTCATTAACGGTTGATCGTATTGTCACGAAATTTCCCATGTAGTATTCCTGAAGGCCAAATAGAAAAATAAGGTGTGTGGTATCCCAAAGTTTTGAACGGGAGGGGGGGAGGGGGGGGGGGGGGGGGGCTAAGTATAAAAAAGAGCTAGCTCATTAACGGTTGATCGTATTGTCACGAAATTTCCCATGTAGTATTCCTGAAGGCCAAATAGAAAAATACACTATGTGACGTCAAATAATTGTGAACGGGAGGGGGGGGAGGGGGGGGGGGGGGGCTAAGTATAAAAAAGAGCTAGCTCATTAACGGTTGATCGTATTGTCACGAAATTTCCCATGTAGTATTCCTGAAGGCCAAATAGAAAAATAAGGTGTGTGGTATCCCAAAGTTTTGAACGGGAGGGGGGGAGGGGGGGGGGGGGGGGGGGGCTAAGTATAAAAAAGAGCTAGCTCATTAACGGTTGATCGTATTGTCACGAAATTTCCCATGTAGTATTCCTGAAGGCCAAATAGAAAAATACACTATGTGACGTCAAATAATTGTGAACGGGAGGGGGGGAGGGGGGGGGGGGGGGCTAAGTATAAAAAAGAGCTAGCTCATTAACGGTTGATCGTATTGTCACGAAATTTCCCATGTAGTATTCCTGAAGGCCAAATAGAAAAATAAGGTGTGTGGTATCCCAAAGTTTTGAACGGGAGGGGGGGAGGGGGGGGGGGGGGGGGGGCTAAGTATAAAAAAGAGCTAGCTCATTAACGGTTGATCGTATTGTCACGAAATTTCCCATGTAGTATTCCTGAAGGCCAAATAGAAAAATACACTATGTGACGTCAAATAATTGTGAACGGGAGGGGGGGGAGGGGGGGGGGGGGGGCTAAGTATAAAAAAGAGCTAGCTCATTAACGGTTGATCGTATTGTCACGAAATTTCCCATGTAGTATTCCTGAAGGCCAAATAGAAAAATAAGGTGTGTGGTATCCCAAAGTTTTGAACGGGAGGGGGGGAGGGGGGGGGGGGGGGGCTAAGTATAAAAAAGAGCTAGCTCATTAACGGTTGATCGTATTGTCACGAAATTTCCCATGTAGTATTCCTGAAGGCCAAATAGAAAAATAAGGTGTGTGGTATCCCAAAGTTTTGAACGGGAGGGGGGGAGGGGGGGGGGGGGGGGGGGCTAAGTATAAAAAAGAGCTAGCTCATTAACGGTTGATCGTATTGTCACGAAATTTCCCATGTAGTATTCCTGAAGGCCAAATAGAAAAATACACTATGTGACGTCAAATAATTGTGAACGGGAGGGGGGGGAGGGGGGGGGGGGGCTAAGTATAAAAAAGAGCTAGCTCATTAACGGTTGATCGTATTGTCACGAAATTTCCCATGTAGTATTCCTGAAGGCCAAATAGAAAAATAAGGTGTGTGGTATCCCAAAGTTTTGAACGGGAGGGGGGGAGGGGGGGGGGGGGGGGGGCTAAGTATAAAAAAGAGCTAGCTCATTAACGGTTGGTCGTATTGTCACGAAATTTCCCATGTAGTATTCCTGAAGGCCAAATAGAAAAATAAGGTGTGTGGTATCCCAAAGTTTTGAACGGGAGGGGGGGAGGGGGGGGGGGGGGGGCTAAGTATAAAAAAGAGCTAGCTCATTAACGGTTGGTCGTATTGTCACGAAATTTCCCATGTAGTATTCCTGAAGGCCAAATAGAAAAATAAGGTGTGTGGTATCCCAAAGTTTTGAACGGGAGGGGGGGAGGGGGGGGGGGGGGGGGCTAAGTATAAAAAAGAGCTAGCTCATTAACGGTTGATCGTATTGTCACGAAATTTCCCATGTAGTATTCCTGAAGGCCAAATAGAAAAATAAGGTGTGTGGTATCCCAAAGTTTTGAACGGGAGGGGGGGAGGGGGGGGGGGGGGGGCTAAGTATAAAAAAGAGCTAGCTCATTAACGGTTGGTCGTATTGTCACGAAATTTCCCATGTAGTATTCCTGAAGGCCAAATAGAAAAATAAGGTGTGTGGTATCCCAAAGTTTTGAACGGGAGGGGGGGAGGGGGGGGGGGGGGGGGGCTAAGTATAAAAAAGAGCTAGCTCATTAACGGTTGATCGTATTGTCACGAAATTTCCCATGTAGTATTCCTGAAGGCCAAATAGAAAAATAAGGTGTGTGGTATCCCAAAGTTTTGAACGGGAGGGGGGGAGGGGGGGGGGGGGGGGGCTAAGTATAAAAAAGAGCTAGCTCATTAACGGTTGATCGTATTGTCACGAAATTTCCCATGTAGTATTCCTGAAGGCCAAATAGAAAAATACACTATGTGACGTCAAATAATTGTGAACGGGAGGGGGGGGAGGGGGGGGGGGGCTAAGTATAAAAAAGAGCTAGCTCATTAACGGTTGATCGTATTGTCACGAAATTTCCCATGTAGTATTCCTGAAGGCCAAATAGAAAAATACACTATGTGACGTCAAATAATTGTGAACGGGAGGGGGGGGGGGGGGGGGGGCTAAGTATAAAAAAGAGCTAGCTCATTAACGGTTGATCGTATTGTCACGAAATTTCCCATGTAGTATTCCTGAAGGCCAAATAGAAAAATAAGGTGTGTGGTATCCCAAAGTTTTGAACGGGAGGGGGGGAGGGGGGGGGGGGGGGCTAAGTATAAAAAAGAGCTAGCTCATTAACGGTTGATCGTATTGTCACGAAATTTCCCATGTAGTATTCCTGAAGGCCAAATAGAAAAATACACTATGTGACGTCAAATAATTGTGAACGGGAGGGGGGGGAGGGGGGGGGGGGCTAAGTATAAAAAAGAGCTAGCTCATTAACGGTTGATCGTATTGTCACGAAATTTCCCATGTAGTATTCCTGAAGGCCAAATAGAAAAATACACTATGTGACGTCAAATAATTGTGAACGGGAGGGGGGGGGGGGGGGGGCTAAGTATAAAAAAGAGCTAGCTCATTAACGGTTGATCGTATTGTCACGAAATTTCCCATGTAGTATTCCTGAAGGCCAAATAGAAAAATACACTATGTGACGTCAAATAATTGTGAACGGGAGGGGGGGGAGGGGGGGGGGGGCTAAGTATAAAAAAGAGCTAGCTCATTAACGGTTGATCGTATTGTCACGAAATTTCCCATGTAGTATTCCTGAAGGCCAAATAGAAAAATAAGGTGTGTGGTATCCCAAAGTTTTGAACGGGAGGGGGGGAGGGGGGGGGGGGGGGGGGCTAAGTATAAAAAAGAGCTAGCTCATTAACGGTTGATCGTATTGTCACGAAATTTCCCATGTAGTATTCCTGAAGGCCAAATAGAAAAATAAGGTGTGTGGTATCCCAAAGTTTTGAACGGGAGGGGGGGAGGGGGGGGGGGGGGGGGGCTAAGTATAAAAAAGAGCTAGCTCATTAACGGTTGATCGTATTGTCACGAAATTTCCCATGTAGTATTCCTGAAGGCCAAATAGAAAAATAAGGTGTGTGGTATCCCAAAGTTTTGAACGGGAGGGGGGGAGGGGGGGGGGGGGGCTAAGTATAAAAAAGAGCTAGCTCATTAACGGTTGATCGTATTGTCACGAAATTTCCCATGTAGTATTCCTGAAGGCCAAATAGAAAAATACACTATGTGACGTCAAATAATTGTGAACGGGAGGGGGGGGAGGGGGGGGGGGGCTAAGTATAAAAAAGAGCTAGCTCATTAACGGTTGATCGTATTGTCACGAAATTTCCCATGTAGTATTCCTGAAGGCCAAATAGAAAAATACACTATGTGACGTCAAATAATTGTGAACGGGAGGGGGGGAGAGGGGGGGGGGGGCTAAGCATAAAAAAGAGCTAGCTCATTAACGGTTGATCGTATTGTCACGAAATTTCCCATGTAGTATTCCTGAAGGCCAAATAGAAAAATACACTATGTGACGTCAAATAATTGTGAACGGGAGGGGGGGAGAGGGGGGGGGGGGGGCTAAGCATAAAAAAGAGCTAGCTCATTAACGGTTGATCGTATTGTCACGAAATTTCCCATGTAGTATTCCTGAAGGCCAAATAGAAAAATACACTATGTGACGTCAAATAATTGTGAACGGGAGGGGGGGAGAGGGGGGGGGGGGGCTAAGCATAAAAAAGAGCTAGCTCATTAACGGTTGATCGTATTGTCACGAAATTTCCCATGTAGTATTCCTGAAGGCCAAATAGAAAAATACACTATGTGACGTCAAATAATTGTGAACGGGAGGGGGGGGGGGGGGGGGGGGGGGCTAAGTATAAATAAGAGCTAGCTCATTAACGGTTGATCGTATTGTCACGAAATTTCCCATGTAGTATTCCTGAAGGCCAAATAGAAAAATACACTATGTGACGTCAAATAATTGTGAACGGGAGGGGGGGAGAGGGGGGGGGGGCTAAGCATAAAAAAGAGCTAGCTCATTAACGGTTGATCGTATTGTCACGAAATTTCTCATGTAGTATTCCTGAAGGCCAAATAGAAAAATACACTATGTGACGTCAAATAATTGTGAACGGGAGGGGGGGGGGGGGGGGGGGGCTAAGTATAATAAAGAGCTAGCTCATTAACGGTTGATCGTATTGTCACGAAATTTCCCATGTAGTATTCCTGAAGGCCAAATAGAAAAATACACTATGTGACGTCAAATAATTGTGAACGGGAGGGGGGAGAGGGGGGGGGGGGCTAAGCATAAAAAAGAGCTAGCTCATTAACGGTTGATCGTATTGTCACGAAATTTCCCATGTAGTATTCCTGAAGGCCAAATAGAAAAATACACTATGTGACGTCAAATAATTGTGAACGGGAGGGGGGGAGAGGGGGGGGGGGGCTAAGTATAAAAAAGAGCTAGCTCATTAACGGTTGATCGTATTGTCACGAAATTTCCCATGTAGTATTCCTGAAGGCCAAATAGAAAAATACACTATGTGACGTCAAATAATTGTGAACGGGAGGGGGGGAGAGGGGGGGGGGGGCTAAGCATAAAAAAGAGCTAGCTCATTAACGGTTGATCGTATTGTCACGAAATTTCTCATGTAGTATTCCTGAAGGCCAAATAGAAAAATACACTATGTGACGTCAAATAATTGTGAACGGGAGGGGGGAGAGGGGGGGGGGGCTAAGCATAAAAAAGAGCTAGCTCATTAACGGTTGATCGTATTGTCACGAAATTTCCCATGTAGTATTCCTGAAGGCCAAATAGAAAAATACACTATGTGACGTCAAATAATTGTGAACGGGAGGGGGGGAGAGGGGGGGGGGGGCTAAGTATAAAAAAGAGCTAGCTCATTAACGGTTGATCGTATTGTCACGAAATTTCCCATGTAGTATTCCTGAAGGCCAAATAGAAAAATACACTATGTGACGTCAAATAATTGTGAACGGGAGGGGGGGAGAGGGGGGGGGGGCTAAGCATAAAAAAGAGCTAGCTCATTAACGGTTGATCGTATTGTCACGAAATTTCTCATGTAGTATTCCTGAAGGCCAAATAGAAAAATACACTATGTGACGTCAAATAATTGTGAACGGGAGGGGGGGGGGGGGGGGGGGGCTAAGTATAATAAAGAGCTAGCTCATTAACGGTTGATCGTATTGTCACGAAATTTCTCATGTAGTATTCCTGAAGGCCAAATAGAAAAATACACTATGTGACGTCAAATAATTGTGAACGGGAGGGGGGGGGGGGGGGGGGCTAAGTATAAAAAAGAGCTAGCTCATTAACGGTTGATCGTATTGTCACGAAATTTCTCATGTAGTATTCCTGAAGGCCAAATAGAAAAATACACTATGTGACGTCAAATAATTGTGAACGGGAGGGGGGGGGGGGGGGGGGCTAAGTATAATAAAGAGCTAGCTCATTAACGGTTGATCGTATTGTCACGAAATTTCCCATGTAGTATTCCTGAAGGCCAAATAGAAAAATACACTATGTGACGTCAAATAATTGTGAACGGGAGGGGGGGAGAGGGGGGGGGGGCTAAGCATAAAAAAGAGCTAGCTCATTAACGGTTGATCGTATTGTCACGAAATTTCCCATGTAGTATTCCTGAAGGCCAAATAGAAAAATACACTATGTGACGTCAAATAATTGTGAACGGGAGGGGGGGAGAGGGGGGGGGGGCTAAGCATAAAAAAGAGCTAGCTCATTAACGGTTGATCGTATTGTCACGAAATTTCTCATGTAGTATTCCTGAAGGCCAAATAGAAAAATACACTATGTGACGTCAAATAATTGTGAACGGGAGGGGGGGGGGGGGGGGGGCTAAGTATAATAAAGAGCTAGCTCATTAACGGTTGATCGTATTGTCACGAAATTTCCCATGTAGTATTCCTGAAGGCCAAATAGAAAAATACACTATGTGACGTCAAATAATTGTGAACGGGAGGGGGAGAGGGGGGGGGGGGGCTAAGCATAAAAAAGAGCTAGCTCATTAACGGTTGATCGTATTGTCACGAAATTTCCCATGTAGTATTCCTGAAGGCCAAATAGAAAAATAAGGTGTGTGGTATCCCAAAGTTTTGAACGGGAGGGGGGGAGGGGGGGGGGGGGGGGGGCTAAGTATAAAAAAGAGCTAGCTCATTAACGGTTGATCGTATTGTCACGAAATTTCCCATGTAGTATTCCTGAAGGCCAAATAGAAAAATACACTATGTGACGTCAAATAATTGTGAACGGGAGGGGGGGAGAGGGGGGGGGGCTAAGCATAAAAAAGAGCTAGCTCATTAACGGTTGATCGTATTGTCACGAAATTTCTCATGTAGTATTCCTGAAGGCCAAATAGAAAAATAAGGTGTGTGGTATCCCAAAGTTTTGAACGGGAGGGGGGGGGGGGGCTAAGTATAAAAAAGAGCTAGCTCATTAACGGTTGATCGTATTGTCACGAAATTTCCCATGTAGTATTCCTGAAGGCCAAATAGAAAAATACACTATGTGACGTCAAATAATTGTGAACGGGAGGGGGGGAGAGGGGGGGGGGGGGCTAAGCATAAAAAAGAGCTAGCTCATTAACGGTTGATCGTATTGTCACGAAATTTCCCATGTAGTATTCCTGAAGGCCAAATAGAAAAATAAGGTGTGTGGTATCCCAAAGTTTTGAACGGGAGGGGGGGGGGGGGGCTAAGTATAAAAAAGAGCTAGCTCATTAACGGTTGATCGTATTGTCACGAAATTTCCCATGTAGTATTCCTGAAGGCCAAATAGAAAAATAAGGTGTGTGGTATCCCAAAGTTTTGAACGGGAGGGGGGGGGGGGGGGGGCTAAGCATAAAAAAGAGCTAGCTCATTAACGGTTGATCGTATTGTCACGAAATTTCCCATGTAGTATTCCTGAAGGCCAAATAGAAAAATAAGGTGTGTGGTATCCCAAAGTTTTGAACGGGAGGGGGGGGGGGGGGGGCTAAGCATAAAAAAGAGCTAGCTCATTAACGGTTGATCGTATTGTCACGAAATTTCCCATGTAGTATTCCTGAAGGCCAAATAGAAAAATACACTATGTGACGTCAAATAATTGTGAACGGGAGGGGGGGAGAGGGGGGGGGGGGCTAAGCATAAAAAAGAGCTAGCTCATTAACGGTTGATCGTATTGTCACGAAATTTCTCATGTAGTATTCCTGAAGGCCAAATAGAAAAATAAGGTGTGTGGTATCCCAAAGTTTTGAACGGGAGGGGGGGGGGGGGGGGCTAAGTATAAAAAAGAGCTAGCTCATTAACGGTTGATCGTATTGTCACGAAATTTCCCATGTAGTATTCCTGAAGGCCAAATAGAAAAATAAGGTGTGTGGTATCCCAAAGTTTTGAACGGGAGGGGGGGGGGGGGGGGGGGGGCTAAGTATAAAAAAGAGCTAGCTCATTAACGGTTGATCGTATTGTCACGAAATTTCCCATGTAGTATTCCTGAAGGCCAAATAGAAAAATAAGGTGTGTGGTATCCCAAAGTTTTGAACGGGAGGGGGGGGGGGGGGGCTAAGTATAAAAAAGAGCTAGCTCATTAACGGTTGATCGTATTGTCACGAAATTTCCCATGTAGTATTCCTGAAGGCCAAATAGAAAAATAAGGTGTGTGGTATCCCAAAGTTTTGAACGGGAGGGGGGGGGGGGGGGCTAAGCATAAAAAAGAGCTAGCTCATTAACGGTTGATCGTATTGTCACGAAATTTCCCATGTAGTATTCCTGAAGGCCAAATAGAAAAATACACTATGTGACGTCAAATAATTGTGAACGGGAGGGGGGGAGAGGGGGGGGGGGCTAAGCATAAAAAAGAGCTAGCTCATTAACGGTTGATCGTATTGTCACGAAATTTCTCATGTAGTATTCCTGAAGGCCAAATAGAAAAATAAGGTGTGTGGTATCCCAAAGTTTTGAACGGGAGGGGGGGGGGGGGGGGCTAAGTATAAAAAAGAGCTAGCTCATTAACGGTTGATCGTATTGTCACGAAATTTCCCATGTAGTATTCCTGAAGGCCAAATAGAAAAATAAGGTGTGTGGTATCCCAAAGTTTTGAACGGGAGGGGGGGGGGGGGGGGGCTAAGTATAAAAAAGAGCTAGCTCATTAACGGTTGATCGTATTGTCACGAAATTTCCCATGTAGTATTCCTGAAGGCCAAATAGAAAAATACACTATGTGACGTCAAATAATTGTGAACGGGAGGGGGGGGGGGGGGGGGCTAAGTATAAAAAAGAGCTAGCTCATTAACGGTTGATCGTATTGTCACGAAATTTCCCATGTAGTATTCCTGAAGGCCAAATAGAAAAATACACTATGTGACGTCAAATAATTGTGAACGGGAGGGGGGGGGGGGGGGGGGGCTAAGTATAAATAAGAGCTAGCTCATTAACGGTTGATCGTATTGTCACGAAATTTCCCATGTAGTATTCCTGAAGGCCAAATAGAAAAATACACTATGTGACGTCAAATAATTGTGAACGGGAGGGGGGGAGAGGGGGGGGGGGCTAAGCATAAAAAAGAGCTAGCTCATTAACGGTTGATCGTATTGTCACGAAATTTCTCATGTAGTATTCCTGAAGGCCAAATAGAAAAATACACTATGTGACGTCAAATAATTGTGAACGGGAGGGGGGGGGGGGGGGCTAAGTATAATAAAGAGCTAGCTCATTAACGGTTGATCGTATTGTCACGAAATTTCTCATGTAGTATTCCTGAAGGCCAAATAGAAAAATACACTATGTGACGTCAAATAATTGTGAACGGGAGGGGGGAGAGGGGGGGGGGGCTAAGTATAAAAAAGAGCTAGCTCATTAACGGTTGATCGTATTGTCACGAAATTTCCCATGTAGTATTCCTGAAGGCCAAATAGAAAAATACACTATGTGACGTCAAATAATTGTGAACGGGAGGGGGGGGGGGGGGGCTAAGTATAAATAAGAGCTAGCTCATTAACGGTTGATCGTATTGTCACGAAATTTCCCATGTAGTATTCCTGAAGGCCAAATAGAAAAATACACTATGTGACGTCAAATAATTGTGAACGGGAGGGGGGGAGAGGGGGGGGGGGCTAAGCATAAAAAAGAGCTAGCTCATTAACGGTTGATCGTATTGTCACGAAATTTCTCATGTAGTATTCCTGAAGGCCAAATAGAAAAATACACTATGTGACGTCAAATAATTGTGAACGGGAGGGGGGGGGGGGGGGGGCTAAGTATAATAAAGAGCTAGCTCATTAACGGTTGATCGTATTGTCACGAAATTTCTCATGTAGTATTCCTGAAGGCCAAATAGAAAAATACACTATGTGACGTCAAATAATTGTGAACGGGAGGGGGGAGAGGGGGGGGGGGCTAAGTATAAAAAAGAGCTAGCTCATTAACGGTTGATCGTATTGTCACGAAATTTCCCATGTAGTATTCCTGAAGGCCAAATAGAAAAATACACTATGTGACGTCAAATAATTGTGAACGGGAGGGGGGGGGGGGGGGGCTAAGTATAAATAAGAGCTAGCTCATTAACGGTTGATCGTATTGTCACGAAATTTCCCATGTAGTATTCCTGAAGGCCAAATAGAAAAATACACTATGTGACGTCAAATAATTGTGAACGGGAGGGGGGGAGAGGGGGGGGGGGCTAAGCATAAAAAAGAGCTAGCTCATTAACGGTTGATCGTATTGTCACGAAATTTCTCATGTAGTATTCCTGAAGGCCAAATAGAAAAATACACTATGTGACGTCAAATAATTGTGAACGGGAGGGGGGGGGGGGGGGGGCTAAGTATAATAAAGAGCTAGCTCATTAACGGTTGATCGTATTGTCACGAAATTTCTCATGTAGTATTCCTGAAGGCCAAATAGAAAAATACACTATGTGACGTCAAATAATTGTGAACGGGAGGGGGGGGGGGGCTAAGTATAATAAAGAGCTAGCTCATTAACGGTTGATCGTATTGTCACGAAATTTCTCATGTAGTATTCCTGAAGGCCAAATAGAAAAATACACTATGTGACGTCAAATAATTGTGAACGGGAGGGGGGGGGGGGGGGCTAAGTATAATAAAGAGCTAGCTCATTAACGGTTGATCGTATTGTCACGAAATTTCTCATGTAGTATTCCTGAAGGCCAAATAGAAAAATACACTATGTGACGTCAAATAATTGTGAACGGGAGGGGGGGGGGGGGGGGGGCTAAGTATAATAAAGAGCTAGCTCATTAACGGTTGATCGTATTGTCACGAAATTTCCCATGTAGTATTCCTGAAGGCCAAATAGAAAAATACACTATGTGACGTCAAATAATTGTGAACGGGAGGGGGGGAGAGGGGGGGGGGGCTAAGCATAAAAAAGAGCTAGCTCATTAACGGTTGATCGTATTGTCACGAAATTTCCCATGTAGTATTCCTGAAGGCCAAATAGAAAAATAAGGTGTGTGGTATCCCAAAGTTTTGAACGGGAGGGGGGGAGGGGGGGGGGCTAAGTATAAAAAAGAGCTAGCTCATTAACGGTTGATCGTATTGTCACGAAATTTCCCATGTAGTATTCCTGAAGGCCCAATAAAAAATAAGGTGTGTGGTATCCCAAAGTTTTGAACGGGAGGGGGGGGGGGGGGGGGCTAAGTATAATAAAGAGCTAGCTCATTAACGGTTGATCGTATTGTCACGAAATTTCCCATGTAGTATTCCTGAAGGCCAAATAGAAAAATACACTATGTGACGTCAAATAATTGTGAACGGGAGGGGGGAGAGGGGGGGGGGGGCTAAGCATAAAAAAGAGCTAGCTCATTAACGGTTGATCGTATTGTCACGAAATTTCCCATGTAGTATTCCTGAAGGCCAAATAGAAAAATAAGGTGTGTGGTATCCCAAAGTTTTGAACGGGAGGGGGGGGGGGGGGGGCTAAGTATAAAAAAGAGCTAGCTCATTAACGGTTGATCGTATTGTCACGAAATTTCCCATGTAGTATTCCTGAAGGCCAAATAGAAAAATACACTATGTGACGTCAAATAATTGTGAACGGGAGGGGGGAGAGGGGGGGGGGGCTAAGCATAAAAAAGAGCTAGCTCATTAACGGTTGATCGTATTGTCACGAAATTTCCCATGTAGTATTCCTGAAGGCCAAATAGAAAAATAAGGTGTGTGGTATCCCAAAGTTTTGAACGGGAGGGGGGGAGGGGGGGGGGGGGGGCTAAGTATAAAAAAGAGCTAGCTCATTAACGGTTGATCGTATTGTCACGAAATTTCCCATGTAGTATTCCTGAAGGCCAAATAGAAAAATACACTATGTGACGTCAAATAATTGTGAACGGGAGGGGGGGGGGGGGCTAAGCATAAAAAAGAGCTAGCTCATTAACGGTTGATCGTATTGTCACGAAATTTCCCATGTAGTATTCCTGAAGGCCAAATAGAAAAATACACTATGTGACGTCAAATAATTGTGAACGGGAGGGGGGAGAGGGGGGGGGGGCTAAGTATAAAAAAGAGCTAGCTCATTAACGGTTGATCGTATTGTCACGAAATTTCCCATGTAGTATTCCTGAAGGCCAAATAGAAAAATACACTATGTGACGTCAAATAATTGTGAACGGGGGGGGGGGGGGGGGGGGGAGGCTAAGTATAAAAAAGAGCTAGCTCATTAACGGTTGATCGTATTGTCACGAAATTTCCCATGTAGTATTCCTGAAGGCCAAATAGAAAAATAAGGTGTGTGGTATCCCAAAGTTTTGAACGGGAGGGGGGGGGGGGGCTAAGCATAAAAAAGAGCTAGCTCATTAACGGTTGATCGTATTGTCACGAAATTTCCCATGTAGTATTCCTGAAGGCCAAATAGAAAAATACACTATGTGACGTCAAATAATTGTGAACGGGAGGGGGGAGAGGGGGGGGGGCTAAGTATAAAAAAGAGCTAGCTCATTAACGGTTGATCGTATTGTCACGAAATTTCCCATGTAGTATTCCTGAAGGCCAAATAGAAAAATACACTATGTGACGTCAAATAATTGTGAACGGGAGGGGGGTGGGAGGGGGGGGGGGGGCTAAGCATAAAAATAATGCTGAATGATTAAAGGGTAATCGGATTGTCATGAATGTCACATGTAGTAGTAACTATGTATTGCTGTGGGGTTCACTGTTGCAACACATTTACTAGCTGTGATGCCCAGCGTTCCTAATATCGTACTAGCTGTGGGGTCCGCTGTTGCAAGGCACTTACTAGCTGTAGTGCTCAGCCTCAGCGTTCCTAACTATGTACTAGCTGTGGGGTCCGCCGTTGCAAAACACATACTAGCTGTGATGCCCAGTGGTTCTAACTACGTACTAGCTGTGGGGTCCGCTGTTGCAAGGCGCTAGCAGTGTGGCCCAGCGTATTTAACTACGTACTAGCTGTGGGGACCGCCGTTGCAAAACACATACTAGCTGTGATGCCCAGTGGTTCCAACTACGCACTAGCTGTGGGGTCCGCTGTTGCAAGGCACTTAATAGCTGTAGGGCCCAGCGTTCCTAAAAACGTACTATCTGTGGGGTCCGCTGTTGCAAGGCACTTACTAGCTGTGATGCCCAGCGTTCCTAACTTCGTACTAGCTGTAGGGTCCGCTGTTGCGAGGCACATACTAGCTGTGGTGACCAGCGTTCCTAACTACGTACTAGCTGTGGTGCCCAGCGTTTCAAGGCACATACTAGCTGTGGTCACAAGCGTTCTTAAGTACGCACTGGCTAGGATGTCCAGCGATGCTGAGTATTCACTAGCTGTGGTACCCGCCGTTGAAAGGCGCATACTAGCTGTGGTGCCCAGGGGTCCTAAAAACCTACTAGCGTTACTATAGCTGAAGGACTATAAGCCTTATTCCGTATGAATAATTGAAAATTATAACATCATGAATATACTGTCGAAAAATTGAATAGACTTATAGGAGATATTGGGAGAAAATTCAAATTCCCCCGGGCAACGCCGGGTATTACTGCTAGTAGCAAATATATACAAAAATAAATAAATAAAATATGTACAAAATAATTATAAGAATAAAATAGCTTTCAGCTCGAGACCCCTCGAAACACCCCGATTATCTGCCATCCCAATTCCTCCAACTTAATGGAGTCAGGGGAGGCCACAGGGGGCTGAGTGATCCCCCCGCCATCTTGTTCTACGCTGGAGGTAGACCAAGTTGGAAAGAAGAGCTGGAAGTACGAGTTCATGAGGGAAGAAGCTGGTCACCACCAGCACTCCCAGTTATATATGCTATCTTAACCTAGCAGGTCTCTCGGCCAGCACCACCTCAGCCTTCTGGGAGGATTATCTGGGTGGGAGCGGGAGGACAAGTGTCGAGCGACGGGATTGACATTGAAGGAGAGGTTAGAGTGGAATTTGGAGAAGCGGGACTTGATGAGGTCAATAACAAAAGGAATTTTAAGGTCATTATGGAGGGTAAGGTTGGACACATAGAAGGGTGCATCGACAATTGTTCTTAGGACTTTGGATTGGAAGGACTGGATACGCTTCATGTTAGATGGCTTAGCACAACCCCATAATTCAAGTCCGTATGTCCATATAGGTCTTATTATTGTTTGTAAATAGTCAGTTTGTTTTCAATAGAAAGTCTGGATTGTCTGCTGAGCAGCCGGTAGAGCAGGCCAAACCGTCTGTTCAGCTCCTGTCGTTTTAATCGTGTGTGGGGGTTCCATGTCAGTCTTCGGAATAGATAGAACCCTAAGTAGCGGACTTGATTGGAGGCAGGGATCGGTACGTTATTGAAGGAAATCGGAGGACAGGATTGGCGTCTCAGAGTGAAGGTAACATGGCTACACTTCTCTTCTCCATAACAAACTGAAATATATCTAAACAAAAAAATTATAAACTAAATAAAAACGTATATCATGATTGAAAATTTAAAAATAAAGACAAATATTATGATATCCAAACAAAGACAACATCTTGAGCGAGCAGAAGTTTTAAAATAAATAAAAGGTAATATTTAAACAAAACAAACCAAAATATGAAGTCTCACATAAAATACAGTAATCAAAAAACAACTTACTTCATCTACGAATAAAATGTTCTTTATTATAATAAAATAAAAATAAATCACTAATATGGTTGTTTGTAATTACATAACCTCAAACATATTAATGATATGATATGATTTTTACGCAAAAACTGCAAGGTTATCATCGCCCTCAAACATATTATATATATATATTAGGGTGGTCCTTAAATATGCCATTTCGCGATATTGAAACGTGCGCACCCTAGAAAATTTCTTCAACCCGAAACAAAATTTTTGGCGCTAAAAAAATTTAAAATATCATTAAAAAACCCGTGCCCCACAAGGGTTGAAATTTTAATGACTTTAACATAGCATTCAACGACTTTTGCTTTCGCGTATGCTTAGCTCCATAGGTTTTCATTGGTATTCTTAAAACTTATGGTATTTAGAGGTTTTCGAGGTCGCTGAATAAGATGCCGTTGTCAAAAAGTCGATTTTGACAGTTGCCAGCTGTCAAAACGCTGTCAACAAGGCTCCAATTTGCAAAAAAGCCGTATAAGAACGCTTTTTATATGTTTTCGCTGTCACTGAGCTCAAATTTTGGATCGAAATTCAATTTCAACACATCACAGCTGTCAACGTTGATGTCAACAAAAATTTATTTAGCAAATTATGATAAACTTTTTCAATCAATAACTAATTATATACTTAAAATTTATAATATTAATATACTTTAGCAAAAAATTAATTAAAATTTGTAAACTTAAGAAAAACATTCTTAATTTAAATTTCGATCAAAAAAAAATGTAAACTAAGATTTATTCTGAGTCTAGAATTTTATGGTTGTTTATGTGAAAAATAAAGTTCTAAATTTAGCGCCTTCATTAGTTGAACTTAGTTGCGTTAATCGCTATTTGGCACTAGTGTCGATCAAGTACTTGCACTAAGTTTACACAGTGCGATCAGTTAACCTCCTAGTCATCAGCGTGTCATGATACTGGTCGAGCATGGAGCTCCCAACTTTGCGACAAAATATTCATCTGATCGGTGATATTGACGTCCAAATTAGAGGCAATAAACTACCAAGCAAACTACAAGTATTGAAAGTTCTTTTTTTTTTCACTCGCGGATTCTGAAAGTTAGTTTAGAATCAAGTATTAGAAGAAGTTTTGGTATTTTGAAAAAGGCGCAAATTCCAACGAACGATGATAAGTCTTAATTAATATTAACTTTTTTTTTTGTTTGATCGTTGTTATTCGAACAAAGGGATAATGTTTCAACATAATTCGTTGTAATAAATATTATTTCTTTAAATTAAATTACTATGTGATATTTGCATTATGTGCCTTTAGAAACTACCCCAAGACATGATTTAAATGAAATTATTTCAAAATTTCTCTTACAACTCTATTTAAAACTGGGATGTGTTGAAATTGAATTTCGACCCGAAATTTGAGCTCAGTGACAGCGAAAACATATAAAAAAACGTTCTTATACGGCTTTTTTGAAAATTGGAACCTTGTTGACAGCGTTTTGACAGCCCTCCTAAAATGCAGTTGGCCAACTGAAAATATAACAAAACATAGATTGAATTAACATAAAATTGAATTAAGTATTAGGGATGAAAAATATAACATTTGAAATAAAAAATAAAAGTTCATAAAGTAGGCAAAATAATAAAGTTCTTATGGGATACGATTGGATGTCGCCTCTGAGATGGGGGGAGGGGGAGGGTGCTAGATGGTCAGATGATGGATGTGATGGGATTGCATCGTCTGGTGATGTGGTGGATAAATAAAAGTACGATGCTGTCTGGGTGGTTCCTGGCAGGGTACTGAGTGGCTTAAGGTCTACTTAGTAAATATTGAGGTTGAGTAGGATTAGTGGGGAAGGAGTCTTTTAGCAGGCCCGACTCTCAGCCAAAATAAACAATGTAATAAATATTGAAATGTTGAAATTTAAAATGAATGCCGAAACAATAGGTATAAGAAAGGTATAGTATAGGTATAAGGAAAGTATAGTATAGGTATAAGAAAGGTATAGTATATGTATAAGAAAGGTATATCAAATGTATAAGAAAGTAAAAACATTGAGGTTTAACAATGCACTACCAGGGATTTCTGTTTTTTTTTTTTGACTGAATTTATATTTATATTTATTACTGTATATTTTTTAGAGCGTGTATATCTGGTCTCTATCCAGGGATGTGTTTCTTTCTTTCCCAGGTAGGTCCTGTAAACGGGACTATTCAATGCATGAAGATGATACTAAACAACCCGTGATCTTATCTAAGAAGGACAATGAAGAATTCGAAATCGCCATACCGCGTAAAAAAAAGGGAAAATGGAATTTTAAACTGAGAATTGGAGAGGTAAATGTACAGAGATGAGAATAGGCCAACTTAAGAGAGTGGAAAAATTATGCTAATATCGATATATCATTTCAAAAATTATGATATCACGATCGAATTAAGAGAAAATATCGTTATACTTCTTGGAATATGGACTTATGCCCGGGCTTCCACTAAGAGGTCATATCGCCAACTACCAGAGGGATTTTACTGGTTTGGAGTAAAACTTTAGAGTTGAGTACATTTTCCCCAAAGCAGCGAAAAACACTCTGGTAGTTGGCGATATGACCTCGGAAGTTCCAAGAAAACAAACTTTCCAACCATTATATCGATATTATTGTTCTTAACTCGATCGTGGTACCAATATTTTAGATATGATATATCGATATTATTGAGCACAGTAGGCCATGCGTATGTATATTATATATTTGTTAATAAGATTATTGTATAAATCAATCGAATCATATGCACACTGTTCAACTGGGGAGCAAGGAGGGAGTATCCACGTCTGTTCTCCTAGCCCAGCTAATACTGACTGAAGAACTCACCTGAGATCGCAACTTCCCAAATCTCCCAAACGGACCCTATAGATTACGGATCTACAGATTACGCATCTACAGATTACGGATCTAGATGAGAGGAGGGACTAAACATTTTTCTAAAATTGCTTTATTTCAGTATTTTGTAAACAGACTTCTACATCCGACGGTTGTCCATATTTCCTGTTATAAGCCCATTTTCACATTTTTCCCTTTTTGAACTAAAAACGCCGGTATTCTAATCCACTTATCTCTCTTTTTATCTTAAGTTTTTGAACTGGTCTTTATACTAACGTTTACTGCTTTATTTCAGTATTTTGTAAACAGACTTCTACATCCGACGGCTGCCCATATATTCTGTTATAAGCCCATTTTCACATTTTTCCCTTTTTGATCTAAAAATGCTGGTATTCTAATTCAGTTATCTCTCTTTTTTATCTTAAGTTTTTGAACTAGTCTTTATACTAACTTTTACTATGTATTCCGATGACATTTTGGAGGTCTCTCAATTCTTTTCACCGACGACTGTTTTTTTTTTTTTTTTTTTCTCGACGTATTTCAATAATTTACTTCCCCAGCTGAACGACATAAACAGGAAGTTAAATAATCGGTCTAAAATTTCTAAAACTGCCGGAATTTCCCGACCTCCTGATTTCAAAAACGTAGAAAAAAAATTCTGTCTGTCAGTGTGTGTCCCATGTGTGTGTGTGTGATCACAATAACTCCCGATAGAAAGAATATGTAAATTTTTGGCTTTGGCGGGAGAGCGAAAGCATAATTGATTAATTCGTGCTGGGGAAATACATCACAAGTGAATCACCGAAAACTTCATTTTTGTATCTTTAATGCATATAAAGTTTCTATTTATAAATGAATGGACGAAGTGTATTGCAACTATTTTTATTAATTTTTTCAGGACTTTATATTATTATGTCCCCCTGATAAAACACCACTCCAGAGGGGGAAATGTTCATGGGGAAATCCAGTATTCAAATCAAGAAAAGGGAAAACTACAGAAAGCTACACTTGCCAGAATACTGTTGAGTTCAAAGTAAAAAATATATCACAGAAGGAAGACAAAAGCAAAACACAGAACTTCGAAATTGGATTTGAAGTAAGCTTAAAAAAAAAACACTATATTTTTAAGTCATCGCACGTCATTGGCTACAGTATTGGGATGAGTCAACTTTAACTACAAAAGTATTACAGAAGAAAGGTTTACAGCATCAATTTTTTTCTTCTTGATATTTCCTTAAATTTGACGTTTTAAGTAAATTTAAAGCCAAGCTAAATGTCAACGTATGTTCCTAAAATAGGCCAAGTTAGAGTCATTATATTGTCAGAGTGCACCACACGACGATGGTTAAATGTTAAAGGAAATAAATAGAGGAAAAAGTTGAGGCAATGCGGTAAAGGCCTGGCCGTGAGCCGCACTGTGGAGTGACGTATATTACATGTACCTACGTCATATAGTGTCGTATATAATATATACGTAATATAGTGTCGTATATAATATATATGTTACGGGTAAAGTTAGATTAACGGTTAAACCTAGGATTACCCAGGTAAACTGCGTAGTGCCCGCTGCCGCTTGGTTAAAGTTGGGTATACTAATAATGACAAGGCCATTAGTGGACGTATGTTCCACTATAAAGATTAGGTACTTATTAATTAGCTCGACCACACCTCAGTTTCCATTGTTGTAAGCTGTCTAACAGCGATAATCATTCATCTGGGTACATAAATTCCTAGAACAAACATAAATCGAAATATTACAAAATTTGGGGACGTATTTGCCGGCGTTCCGCCGGCGGGACGATATATCTGCCCCTCCCGTCGTTCCTATATTTGAAGTAGTACAGGTTCTAGCTTTAACATATACTTTACGCGGGTACGTGAACTATTTCAATTATATTTCGGACTTTAACCAAGCGGCAGCGGGTACTACGCAGTTTACCCGGGTAATCCTAGGTTTAACCGTTAATCTAACTTTACCCGTAGCATATATATTATATATGTATATTGTGGTAAAAAAGAAAATGTTAATATAAAATTATAATAATTCAAAAAAATATAAGTAAAATGAATATAATTGAATTAATAATAATGAAATAATAATAAAATAAACAAAATATTAATAATTAAAACAAAAAGAAAAAATTAATAAACAATAAATTAACACATTTCCTGTAGAAATGTTTATCTCTTTGGTCTGTAACTAAATTTTGATTTGTACAGTAATTTCCGAAAAGGGCCCTAAAAAACATCAAAAGTTCAAGACGTGCAATTTTAAAGAAAGTGCATGTATTTTTAAAAAAATTCAATTAACAAACTTTTCATTTGGATTTCTAAAGAGATGCCATTTTTAATTGTTTTCAATAATATTAAATCTAATCCAAAGGTTTTCAAATTATCTTACTGGGCCAACAGGGAAAATGAATAGAATATAATTTACGAGAACCAATAATTTGGATTTATTTTTTTAAATCATCTACATTATTAAATAAAGATACTAAACATTGAAACAAACAAAAATCAAAAGAAAATCTAAATTCTTTAAACTATTTCAATTTTTTTTCTGTTTTATATTTTTGGTCCTTCTTTAAATTTAAGCTATATATTTCTGGGCATATATCCTGTACATATAAACAAACAACAGTACATTCTTTTCGGAGCGATTTCACTGTCAATTCACTCCTATTTAGTTCATCACAACTTAAGCCTAAACACCACTCTCCATCTTTACTCAGCCCGTCTCACCATCCAGACCTCGACTCGTCTCTCCACACACTAAAAAACAGCTGATGGCCGTGTTTTGTTTTTTTACTCATTTGTTTTACAAGAAATTTGCTTTTTATAGAAAAATAAATATAATTAATTTTTTTATATTAATAATTTAATCATTTTAATGTGTGTATTTTTTTTAAACATCACAATACAAATATTCATTTTCTGCCGACCTACTGGGATCATATGGCCACCTGCAGCCATATCATGTTGACTCCCAGAATGTTCCAAGAATTGTTTTCAATCTTAGAGAGCAAGCCATGGCTCCATCTTGCTCCGACTAGTTCTGTTGAAGCTCCTTCCGAGTGGACA
The DNA here is from genome assembly GCA_963662175.1 of Aradus depressus. Classification (NCBI taxonomy): domain Eukaryota; kingdom Metazoa; phylum Arthropoda; class Insecta; order Hemiptera; family Aradidae; genus Aradus; species Aradus depressus. The sequence continues at coordinate 19,434,442 of OY759222.1, read as the reverse complement.
CCTCTCTCTCATTTAATGCACATACGTTAATAGATGCGTTGTATTGTTAAATAAACTATTTTTAAAAACCACTTACAGGACGTCAATCTTATTTAACGTATATAATATATATATATATATATATATATATATATATATATATATATATATATATATATATATATATATATATATATTATACATACGTATATATTATATATGTATATATATATATTAGGGCGTATCGACAAATATTAATAATTGATGGCTCTATGAAAAATCGAAAGTTTAAATGAAAACATTAACTTTGGTCGAATCAGAATATTTTTCTATTGAGCCTAATTTAGGCGCACGAATTTTGAAAATGTAGTTTTTTGGAATTTTTCGGAAATTTTAACGTTTTTTACATTTTACTCAAATTATTTTCTATTAATACTCAAATCTTACATCATATTTTTGAGATGGTGTATTTTGTGAGAGGAAAATGTCCATATATTGATTAAATTAACTATATTTTCAATTTTATAATCATTTTTACATTTGAATAATTGAGAAAATTGAACATTCAAAATAGGTGTTTAGTATTTTTATAAATTTACAATAAAATTAAGGTTGGTAGTCGCTTTTTGTTTCAAGTTGGGGCATCTTTTTACGAGAATCTAAAGTGCTCAGCACTCTTGCATGTCTGGCGTCATACCTATAAACCGCTTTGGATGTTTTCATTTAAACTTTCGATTTTTCATAGAGCCATCAATTATTTATGGGTATGACGCCAGACATGCAAGAGTGCTGAGCACTTTAGATTCTCGTAAAAAGATGCCCCAACTTGAAACAAAAAGCGACTACCGACCTTAATTTTATTGTAAATTTATAAAAATATTAAACACCTATTTTGAATGTTCAATTTTCTCAATTATTCAAATGTAAAAATGATTATAAAATTGAAAATATAGTTAATTTAATCAATATATGGACATTTTCCTCTCACAAAATACACCATCTCAAAAATATGATGTAAGATTTGAGTATTAATAGAAAAGAATTTGAGTAAAATGTAAAAAACGTTAAAATTTCCGAAAAATGCCAAAAAACTACATTTTCAAAATTCGTGCGCCTAAATTAGGCTCAATAGAAAAATATTCTGATTCGACCAAAGTTAATGTTTTCATTTAAACTTTCGATTTTTCATAGAGCCATCAATTATTAATATTTGTCGATACGCCCTAATATAAATATATATTGTGATATATTGGATATCAGAGACCTAGTGGTAGATATAGTTCTGAGAGCGACCACGAGTAGCGCACTAGTTGGAAGATACATAAAGTGGAGGGGATGAAAATTCAAGTCTGTTCCTGTGCCGGAGAAGACAGACTACTCCTGTTTTAGTGACCGTGGGAGGAGGCAGATTACTAGTTGAGCTGCCGAGGTAGGCAGTCACTACTGTTTTAGGTGTCAGAGGAGGTAGACACTTCTAGTTCAGCTGCCGGAGAAGGCAGACGTTCCAGTTACCGCTGCCGTGTTAGGCAGACCTTCGAGTTGAGCTGACGGAGGAGAAGACATTCCTGGCTGAGCTGTGGTCGTAAGAAGGAGACTCCCGTTTGAGGTGACGTAGGAGACAGAAGACTCTCGTTTTAGCTGGTGGAGGGAGAGCATCCCCGCTGTCTATTTCCAAGGGACTGGAAGTTCCTCACCTCTTCGTGAATTCTGGATGAGAGACCGCAGGCTGGAGTGTGGTTTGAAAATAGAAGACTTTTAAGGTAACGCAACCATTTATTTTACATTTTTCTCCGACATCGAGACGAATTGCGGACTGATCATCAATAGATATCTTCATATTGCGGGGGGTACAAGAACATTTAAGATCATATAAATTGTTTCATGTTTTATTGATAATTTCCAGATGTTCGATTCTTTGAGGGACGCCTCACTATTATATGGTCAATGATTGATTTAATAAATGTATGTTGTCTTATAAATTGTTCTCTGAACTCTCTATAGCCTAGCTGACCTTCTGATTACTCACTTTAACCCCAAAAGTAAAATCATTTTCATATTTAATAATAGGAGTTTTAAAGACCCCAAGTAAGATCATTACAATTTATGGTGGAGGCGCCGGGTACGAAAGAAATCCGTGAGATAAGGGAACAATTTATAATTTATATTGATTTATATCCATTATATTATTTTGTATTTTAAAAATGGCTGAAGTTACAAGGTCAAAAATACGTAAGTCAATGACAGAGGGTGACCAAAGGGATGACGAAGAGACAAATGGGGAATTAGTACTAGAAACAAACAAAACAACAGAAAAGACGACAGACAGAAACAGTAGTTTAGACATGGAAACAGTAATGAAAATTATAACAGAGAATAATAAATGGTTTATGACAGAGATAAAAGAAAATAATAAATTGTTAATGACAAAGATGACAGAAAGTAATGAAAGAATGGAATCAAATATGACATCAATTAGGACAGAGATGACAGAGAACATACAATCATTAAGGACATATATAAAAAATGGTTTCCAAGAACTGAACATAAAAATTGAGGACCTGACCGGTCATTATAAACAATTACAGACTGACATGGACATTCAGGGACAGGAGTTAACTACGAAAATTGTGCAACAAGGGGTCAAGATAGAAAAAGATATATTAGACACGAAAACAGAACTGACAGACGAGTGCGTACAAAGGAATGAGGATACAAAAGACAGTATAAAACAAAACATAGACAAGATCGAAAATAAAATAAGTACGGACATAGAAACAGTAATAAAAACTATAAAAGAGAATCATAAATTGTTAAGGACAGAGATGACAGAAAAGAATAAATTGTTAATGACAGAGATGACAGAAATAATGGAATCAACTATGACATCAATTAGGACGAATAATAAAATTATGACAGAAATAATGGAATCAAATATGACAAAGATGACAGAAATAATGGAATCAACTATGACATCAATTAGGACAGAGATGACAGAGAACATACAATCATTAAGGACAGATATACTAAATGGTTTCCAAGAATTGAGCATAAAAATTGAGGACGTGACCGGTCATAATAAACAATTACAGACTGACATGGACATTCAGGGACAAGAATTAACTACGGAAATTGTGCAACAAGGGGTCAAAATAGAAAAAGATATATTAGACACGAAAACAGAACTGACAGACGAGTGCGTACAAATGAATGAGGATACAATAAGCCAATACATATCTCCACTTGAATGCATACATAAGAAAGACGATACTATCCGTATAGGTACAGACGATCGACAACATAAAACTCAAAAATTAATCATGGGGGAATCAGTATTAGTCAAATCATTGAGGATACCGAAAGACAACAAAGAAGTTTCTAAACTATTGACATACTGGGAAGGACCTTATGTAGTAATAATTAAACATAGCCCCTCGACATATACTTTAGCTAACCCAGATACAGGACAGAAAAGGGGACGTTTTCATATTTCTCTTTTGAAGAGATATAAGAGAAAAGGTTTGAAATTGACGCAGGAAATTGACAAAGGGAGAACCCGAAACTAACTTAATGCCGCAGACGGAATTGACCAGGATTCTTGGGGTCCCACGAACCCCCGGCTAGTTGAGTGGTAATTGGGTATTTTTCAAAGATCGGAAAAATATCCATACTGGGCACTTTTGTAAATAAAAATTGTAAATAATGTATCATATAGTTTAGCGTTCATATATTTTTTTGTTTTGTTTTGTGTTAATATTTTTTAGTTATTTCATTTTGGCGGGCTTCAGGTTTCAACCTGACAACAATACTAGACAGGATCGTTCAAGATAATGTAGAAATCAAATTAATTTTAAAACAGTGTTATGATAGCGGCTTGCAGGTCTAAACCTGACAAGACAGGATAGTTCAAGATAGTGTAGATATCAAATTAATTTTAAAACAGTATTAAGATAGCAGGCTGCAGGTCTAAACATGACATACAGGACAGAACATTTCGAGATAACATAGAAATCAAATTAAGTTAGGGACATTGTTACGATGGCGGGTTTTACTTTGGAAAGATATCTCAACAAACATGATATTTTTAATTCTTTTGACTGTCGGCTGATTAGATATAATAGATAAATAAATAAGGAAATTTTTATTAACATTGTTACTTTTGGATGCCTTGATGATTAAATATGGTGTGAAGTAAAGAATTAGGAATGGTAATGGTAATTTTTTTACAGAGAAGGATATTTGACGATAAATAGTGATATGGAAGTTTATGGAGAATTTTGTGAGCCGAAATAGGGCCAATCTACGATGTCAGGAAAGACATTCTTCGTCGATATTTGTGGTAATTGTGGATATAAATGCGTTGAGAGCATTTTTCGTCGTTATTAGTATTTTAATGCTGTGGAAGCATTCTTCGTCGGTCGTCGTTAATAATTGATACCTAAGTGGGGTATTTGGAATGAGATTTGATAGCAAGGAAATGAATGTTGATAATTAAAAAAAAGAATTTCATTATCAAGGCACATGTATAGATAAATAATGAAGAATAAATAATTTTAATAAATAATTTAATTAAATAAGCCGACAGGACGAAGTTGATAAAATTGAGACAGACAGACAGACAAACATATTCAAGCCATTTTAAGCCATTGTTAATTATATTGTTGAATTATATTATTGTAAAAAATTGTAATATTGTATAAGATTGTAACCGTGTAATATAGTGAAGTGTTCATAAGTGAGTGAAATTAAAATCAAGTGAAAAGAAAAAATTACGTCGCTACCTTAACAAATGTATCTCCGAAATTTTTTTTATCAAAGGGAGGCAATTGTGATATATTGGATATCAGAGACCTAGTGGTAGATATAGTTCTGAGAGCGACCACGAGTAGCGCACTAGTTGGAAGATACATAAAGTGGAGGGGATGAAAATTCAAGTCTGTTCCTGTGCCGGAGAAGACAGACTACTCCTGTTTTAGTGACCGTGGGAGGAGGCAGATTACTAGTTGAGCTGCCGAGGTAGGCAGTCACTACTGTTTTAGGTATCAGAGGAGGTAGACACTTCTAGTTCAGCTGCCGGAGAAGGCAGACGTTCCAGTTACCGCTGCCGTGTTAGGCAGACCTTCGAGTTGAGCTGACGGAGGAGAAGACATTCCTGGCTGAGCTGTGGTCGTAGGAAGGAGACTCCCGTTTGAGCTGACGTAGGAGACAGAAGACTCTCGTTTTAGCTGGTGGAGGGAGAGCATCCCCGCTGTCTATTTCCAAGGGACTGGAAGTTCCTCACCTCTTCGTGAATTCTGGATGAGAGACCGCAGGCTGGAGTGTGGTTTGAAAATAGAAGACTTTTAAGGTAACGCAACCATTTATTTTACATTTTTCTCCGATATCGAGACGAATTGCGGACTGATCATCAATAGATATCTTCATATTGCGGGGGGTACAAGAACATTTAAGATCATATAAATTGTTTCATGTTTTATTGATAATTTCCAGATGTTCGATTCTTTGAGGGACGCCTCACTATTATATGGTCAATGATTGATTTAATAAATGTATGTTGTCTTATAAATTGTTCTCTGAACTCTCTATAGCCTAGCTGACCTTCTGATTACGCACTTTCACCCCAAAAGTAAAATCATTTTCATATTTAATAATAGGAGTTTTAAAGACCCCAAGTAAAATCATTACAATATATATATATATATATTATATAGATGTCAGGTACTCTTTAAATACGACGTATCAAAAATGAACAAAAATTTAGGCTAGGCAAAATTTAGGACTTTGACAGTAGAGTTGGGCTCATATCCACTTGGCTGAAAGCTACTCATTTTATGGAGCCGCTGGATATTAATACGAGGTATGTTCAAAAAATAACGAGAATTTTGTAATTTCGCGGGTTGTATTAGTCCGATTCGCGCGATTTTTTCGTTGTGTTGCTAAACATGTCTGAAAAGTATCTGTACATTGTTAGCCAGACCGGATGTTTAGTCTGCTGTCAGCTGTCAAAGAGGTTACATGTGTTTTGGTTCGATCGGCGATTATTTATTTGTTCACAAAAGGCATCAGATAATTTGCATTAAATTTTGCTATAAGAATGGAATAAAGTGCAGCAAAGTTTTAGAAATGTTAAATATTGCTTTTGGTTAGTCTGCTATGAGTAAAGGTTTTACGAGTGGTATAAAAGCTCGACGAGTGCGGTCGAATGTGAAGGTCATGCTCACTGTGTTTTTCGATTTTAACGGCATAGTGCACCTTGAGTTCTTGTCACAAGGTCAAACGATCAATAAGAAATACTACCTACAAAGCCGTTTGTGTGAAGCAATCCGAAGAGACGCCAGGATTTGTGGCGAAACAATTCATGGCTTTTGCACCACGATAATGCACTGCTCGGAGAAGTCTGCTGGCAGGAGTCAGCACATCCATCCTTCTGCACGGGGCCCGGACGTGGGCAGATGCAACGAGGATTCCCTCATACCTGAGGCTGATCGCCCCCGCTCACAGGCGAAGCGCACTGAGAGTCGCATGCGCCTACCGAACAGTTTCTGGCGACACTGCCTATGTAATTGCTGGGCTGCCCCCCATAGACCTACTGGCACGGGAACGTATGCGACACTTCAAGAGGAAACAAGACCCGGTTCAGGTGGAAGAGGTGGTGCAGCGCTTCGCCCGCAGGGGAAACCGGGTCTTCTATCAGGATGCGGGGGCCAGCCCTGGTCCAGCAGAGCCAGAGAGGTCCAGGACAATTAGGGAGTGGCAGGAAGAATGGGACAAGTCCACAAAGGGACGGTGGACCCATCAGCTCATCCCTCGAGTCGAGCCTTGGCTCGCCAGGACGCATGGGGAGGTGAATTACCACCTCACCCAGGTACTCACGGGACACGGTGGGTTCCGGGGGTACCTCCACAAAATCGGGGCAGCAACAACACCAGACTGCCCCGCGTGCCTTGGTGAGACGGATACGGCGGAGCATGTCCTCCTCAAATGCCCCAGATTTGAGGAGGGAAGGAAAAATCTGGAGTGCGGCAGCATGGGCGCCCCACTGACTGCTGCCAGCTACGTGGACGGTATGCTGCACTCCCAGGAGTCGTGGGATGAAGGCTGCGATTTTGCAGCGCCCATCATGGGTGGGTTGGCTCTCCAGGAGAGGGCTGACAAGGAACAACAGTAGCGGCAATAAGAAAAGAAAAAGAAGGGGCGTTACCAGCCACCCTTCCTCCCTTCCGCGAAGTAATGACAGGCCGCCAGTTCCGCGGAAGGGAATGAGGATCGGCGAGGGAGGGGGTTTTAGTGGGTATGGAGAAACGGCTCGAGCCCCACACTATCCAGGGCTATCTTCCCTGGATGTGCGTGACTGGCATTTCCCCCTCCAGTGCAAAAAAAAAAAAAAATGCACCTGCTCACACTTCATTGCTTGTTCGTGAATTTTTGGCCAAAAACAACATTGTAATGATGCCCCAGCCTCCATATTCGCCAGACAAGGCTCCGTGAGACCTTTTTCTGTTCCCAACAATAAAGAGAATCTTGAAGGGCCGTTGTTCACAAGCATAAATGAGATTAAAAGCGCATCGCTGAGAGAGCTAAATGCTATTCCAAAGATCGAGTTCCAGAAGTGTTTCGGGGATTGCAAGAAGCGCTGGCATAGCCCAATGGGGACTATTTTGAAGGGAATAACATTAATATAGACGAATAAATAAAATTCTTTTAAAAAACCGAAAATTCCCTTTATTTTTTGAACACACCTCGTATGTGTTTGAATCCATTCATGGACAGATATCAAAATGTGTTTAGGAGTGGGTCCTTGAAACGTGAAATTCCGTTGGAAGGTACCTCGTTTTTTTGCACGATTACAAGGTGTAAAAAGATTATTATCTGTTCGTAAAGTTCTTATTGAAAAGATAAATGTATGTAATTCTGGTAGGAGAGGGATGCTTCTATTCGATTACAGCGGATTTATAGAGTACTTTGTGAAATTAGAAGAAAATCCGACTGTCCAGGCAGGTTCTGACCACATCTGGAATTTCAGAAATATTGATTAGCCGTTTTATAGTTATTATTTAACAAACAGACTCACTGGAAAACTAACCCAAATTATAACTTTGAATATTTCTGTTAAATTGTCAACTAGTTACGATTTATTTTGGCAGTTGACTCGACTATATAGTCACAATAGCAGACAGAAAGCGTAAAAGTTTCATATCAAAATTGTCCAAACATTCATGTCAAATTTTATCAAAGAATGAAGACCGGAGCCAGAGAATGACACTCATTTCTAACAGTGAATAACTTTAGTAAACATGACAGAAATCTTCGGGAACCTTGGAATATCGGATTTGAAATTGTGAGTAGTTCGTTATGATAGAAAAAAAATTTCGGTGAATCACATAACTTCCCCAGAACGAATCAATTAACTTTTTGCTCCCCCTCCAAAACCAGTTGACCGTTTGGGCTAATAATTATGATTGATTATAATCAATAGTTGAACTACATAGGGGCTTCTCAATCGTCTTACATTACAGCGGCAGCTATTAGAGTTTTTGAGTTGAGCCCCCACCCCCTCTTGATTCCCCCTTCCCTTCGGTTGATTCAGCTGAAAATTAATATGTCGTTCTTATGGGGTTTTGAATTCACATAAGAAATTTTGTGTCGATACATTCATTACATCGGCAGATATCAGAGTTTTTCTGGTGAGTTTTCCCTTTGGCCGATTTGGCTGAAAATACATGTATGGACACATTCGTTCTATCGGGAGTTTTCGTGTTCACAGACAGAAATTTTGTTTCCTTGTTTTGGGATCAGGATATCGGAAAATACTAATTCTGGCGAAAACTCAACTTCGTTAAGCTGGGGGAAGTTTAAATGTTACAAAACCGATTTATTATTTGTTTTGATAGCCGAGATTCCTAGGAAAATCGTATATAAAGTGGATATAAAAGCAGTTAGATTATAAACGATTTAACGGAGGAAGGATGAGTATTGTCACCGCACTATGAGTTGGCAGGTGAACGGTGACTTCATTGGTGAATGAAATGAGACCCTTCGGTTGGTCTGGAGGTGGTTCTCCTTTCCTGGCTTCTGATGGTCTGCCCTTTTGGGCTGGAACCCCCCTATTTATACCTGGGTCAGGTACCTCCAGTGACCCCCCACTCTCACACCGGTGAGGGTAGTGGAGGGTGGACTGGTGGCGCTTTCTACTCCGGGGACAACAATATAAAATTATAATGTTCATTAATGGAACGACGATATGGCTAGTAGGCGATATGACCTCACAACCCAACATATTTTTCTCTCCTTTTTTCGATATGTGTTTCCGTTACCGATAGATGGAAAAATACGTTATTTTCGAAAATATATATTTCGACATTTTTTATTTCATATAAATCTGGTCTGTACTTCATCAATCACATCAGCATTTCGAATAATAAAACATTTATTTCTTACAGTATACAGATGATGGTAACGATAAGTGGATAGACATTGTCAAATATTGTATTGATTCTGAAACTAAGAGGAACTATTTTACAACACATAGAATATTCGGAGGTCTAGAGTTTGATGTTGGAATCGAAAAACCCACTAGACTTGCTGACTCCGAGGTGGAGCCAATATACTCCGATCGTCGAAAGGTAGTAATGTTCTTATTTGAAAACGTAAAGGGCTTTGGTCGGGAAGCTATGTCCATAGTTCCCAGTATGAATGCATTTCAGATCTTCTTTGTCAACCCTCATGTTGTCCAAAAATTAAATAGTACAAACAAACACAGCTACTACAATACCACTCGTTATACTAGCATTCAGTGTGCTGAACAGAATTTCTCTAAATCAAAAACGATGAAGCATAAAGTGTGACATTAACAATAAACATAATATTGAAGATCAACTATTAATTGTTAAAATAATAGAAATAATTTAGAGAAGCATGCAAGCGATAGGTCTGGTGCAGCTATCTGTGAGCTGAGCCACGTACCTGTGAACAAGAAGCATCGAGCAAGTTTATTTTAATTTTGTTTCGAGCCAAAAGCTCATCTTCAGCCCTTGATTCCTTAATTTAATTGGAAGTTTTGGGCCAAAGGCTCATCTTCAGCTCTTTCTCATTAATTTAAAAGGACATTTCGAGCCAAAAGCTCATCTTCAGGCCTTTATTCATTAATTAAATTGGAAGTTTTGGGACAAAAGCTCATCTTCAGGCCTTTATTCATTAATTAAATTGGAAGTTTTGGGACAAAAGGTCATCTTCTTTAAGATATATGAATGTGAGCAATCCATTTAGCAACTGTCACAGTGCACACAACTCTACCACTAAAGAGTTAAAATACCTTAATGCTTCGCATTTTGGAACGCCATATCTCCTCTGCTTATGAACGTACGATATACATTTTATAGTCACACAAATGCTGTATATAAAATAATTCTGAGTGTAAAATTATGATTTTGTTATAATGTTGACCCTTCCTCACCTTTCTTTCCTTTTCAGTAGTCGGATCAATTTGAAGTTTGTAGTACTTAGCTTATTCTCAGCCGTTTCTACATTAATTTAATTGGACACACACACATTTCGAGCAAAAAGGTCATTTTCAGCCCTATATTCATTAATTTAGGAAGACATTTTGAGCCAAAAGTTCATCTTCACCCCTTTATTCTACTCCGTCTATGTCTGTAGTACACAAAATAATATCATTTATTTGTTCCAGCAACATATTACATTAGTTGGTGAATATTCGATGAAAACAACTCGGACATTTTATGGATCTGAAAAAACAGAAGAATATCTGATTCTAGTTCGTCTCATTCCTCCTGAAGATATCATCCTCAAAGTGGAGAAAATAATCTGTGACCATCCGGATACCCTAATTGTAATGTGGAAGTCCGTATACACAAAGCAGTGGGTGCAGGTGGAGCAACTGGTGAGAGAGGCCGCCTCCAAGGTACGTGAACTTGACTACTTTCTGATGCCGTACATCTTACTTCAAGGCCCGCCCCCGGTTATATCCTGTCATTTCTTCGAAAGAGCGAGGCGGCATAATGAGGACTCACAACGGAGGCGGCAAGTTCAGTCGAGCGAACCATAGTTGATTTAGGATTTAGTCAAGAGCCGAGAATACAAAAAAATGTTTTTTGTAACTTTGTACTTACGAACAACATTTAGCTTCTTCGTTTATCTGCCGTTTTTAAATTATTCTTTAGCGAGAGTTATACGCTGTTCTCGTTCTTCCTCTAATCCTCCCCTCTTTAAATTATTCTTTAGCGAGAGTTATACGCTGTTCTCGTTCTTCCTCTAATCCTCCCCTCTTTAAATTATTCTTTAGCGAGAGTTATACGCTGTTCTCGTTCTTCCTTTAATCCTCCCCTTTTTAAATTATTCTTTAGCGAGAGTTAAACGCTGTTCTCGTTCTTCCTCTAATCCTCCCCTCTTTAAATTATTCTTTAGCGAGAGTTATACGCTGTTCTCGTTCTTCCTCTAATCCTCCCCTCTTTAAATTATTCTTTAGCGAGAGTTATACGCTGTTCTCGTTCTTCCTCTAATCCTCCCCTCTTTAAATTATTCTTTAGCGAGAGTTATACGCTGTTCTCGTTCTTCGTTTATCTGCCGTTTTTAAATTCTTCTTTAGCGAGAGTTATACGCTGTTCTCGTTCTTCGTTTATCTGCCGTTTTTAAATTATTCTTTAGCGAGAGTTATACGCTGTTCTCGTTCTTCGTTTGTCTGCCGTTTTTAAATTCTTGTTTAGCGAGAGTTATACGCTGTTCTCGTTCTTCGTTTATCTGCCGTTTTTAAATTATTCTTTAGCGAGAGTTATACGCTGTTCTCGTTCTTCGTTTGTCTGCCGTTTTTAAATTCTTGTTTAGCGAGAGTTATACGCTGTTCTCGTTCTTCGTTTATCTGCCGTTTTTAAATTCTTCTTTAGTGAGAGTTATACGCTGTTCTCGTTCTTCGTTTATCTGCCGTTTTTAAATTATTCTTTAGCGAGAGTTATACGCTGTTCTCGTTCTTCGTTTATCTGCAGTTTTTAAATTATTCTTTAGCAAGAGTTATACGCTGTTCTCGTTCTTCGTTTATCTGCCGTTTTTAAATTATTCTTTAGCGAGAGTTATACGCTGTTCTCGTTCTTCCTCTAATCCTCCCCTTTTTCCTTTGGCCAATTTGACTGAAAATCAATATTTATTGTCCTTATGGACTTCTCAATTCACTAATAAAATTTCAACACGATGTACATATTTTTTCTATAGGATTTTTCAAAGGCATCGGGAGCGAAAAACCTGATTTTTATGACATTATTATGATTTTTAGGGATTCACTTTTAAATGTCTATAATTTTCTTATGTCGTGAAATTTTGCTATAGGACGTATAGGGGAAGTTATGTAAACGGTCACAGAGGTTTCAAAGGAATTTATGTTTTAAGACCTCTAGATCCTAAATTTGAAAGAGAAAATGTTTTTGAACACGATAACTCCCTGTAGAATGACTTTATCGAAACGCAATATCATATGTGAATCCAGAACCCCTAACGACGACACCTATTGTTTTTCATCCAAATCGATCAAAGGAAAGGAGGGATTAGGGAAGAGGCTTAACAAAAAAACTTTAATAACTGCCTATGGAATGAATGTATCAACATGAAATGTAATTTGTGTGACTTGAACCCCACAAGGACAACACCTATTGATTCTCAGGCAAATCGGTCAAAGGCAAGGGGTGTTGGGTAAAGGCTTAACTCAAAAATATATCAGCATGAAATTTCATATTTCAATTCAAAACCCCATAAGGACGACACGTATTTATTTGAGCGATATCGGCTGAAGGGAGGGGGGGTTCAGGGGAGGGGGCTCAATTCAAAAACCCTTAATAACTGCCGATGTAATGAATTTACCGACAAAACATTTAGTACGAGGATTTAAGAGCCCTTAAGTCAACTGTAGAATATTAGCGCAAACGTGCATAAGCGCGAAAAGTTAATTGATTAATTCGTTCACGAAAAGTACATTGTCGGTGATTCATTGTCTTCTTCCTTTCTTCCGGAAAAAAATATAAAATTTTCCCCTCAAAAAAAAAATAAATTCACTTATTATATTTATTTTTTTAGATGGTCGGTCAGATTTCAGTGACAACAGGGACATGCGAGGATCATCATGTTTCTGGAAATGAAGATTCCTTGCTCCTCGGGGGGAGGATAGTGAACAAATATGTGTATAAGATAATGAAATGGAATGGGTATGGTATAGCCTTCGTAGTGACCAATAAGCGGGCGGGATATACCCAAACAGAATGTAGTGACGTATGTCAAAAGGCGGGTTGGGAAGTGCCAGACGAAGTATGCTGTTACTCCATACAGGACCTGGAGAAACTCCCAGGCATCCACATACCATTCCAAGAAAAATACACATTGTTGAATTACCCTCCACAACCTCCTTCCCAATAATAATTATATTTTTGTTCTAATCAGTTTTAATCATGAAATTTAATAAATGAATATACATCTTATATTTGATTATTTTAAAAACCTGCTCTGTCCAAGGAAGAGTGGTGGAGGAAGCTAGAGTGATGGAGGACGGTAGAGTGGTGGAGGAAGGGATAGTGGTAGAGGATGGGAGAGAGATGGAGGAAGGGATAGTGGTGGAGGAAGGGAGAGAGGTGGAGGAACGTAGAGTGGTGAGAGGACGGGAGAGTGGTGGAGGACGGGAGAGTGGTAGAGGAAGGGATAGTGGTGGAGGAAGGGAGAGAGGTGGAGGAAGGTAGAGTGATGAGAGGACGGGGGAGTGGTGGAGGAAGGGAGAGAGGTGGAGGAAGGTAGAGTGATGAGAGGACGGGGGAGTGGTGGAAGAAGGGAGAGAGGTGGAGGAAGGTAGAGTGATGAGAGGACGGGGGAGTGGTGGAGGAAGGGAGAGAGATGGAGGAAGGTAGAGTGATGGAGGACGGGAGAGTGGTGGAGGAGGGGAGAGTGGTGGAGGAAGGGAAAGTGGTGGAGGAAGGGATAGTGGTGTAGGAAGGGAGAGTGATGGAGGAAGGGTTAGTGATGGAGGACGGGAGAGTGGTGGAGGAAAGGAGAGTGGTGGAGGAAGGGATAGTGGTAGAGGAAGAGAGAGAGGTGGAGGAAGGGAGAGAGGTGGAGGAAGGGAGAGAGGTGGAGGAAGGTAGAGTGATGAGAGGACGGGAGAGTGGTGGAGGAAGGAGAGTGGTGGAGGAAGGGATAGTGGTGGAGGAAAGGAGAGAGGTGGAGGAAAGGAGAGAGGTGGAGGAAGGTAAAGTGATGAGAGGACGGGGGAGTGGTGGAGGAAGGGAGAGAGGTGGAAGAACGTAGAGTGGCGAGAGGACGGGAGAGTGGTGGAGGAAGGGAGAGAGATGGAGGAAGGGAGAGAGGTGGAGGAATGTAGAGTGGTGGAGGACGGGAGAGTGGTGGAGGACGGGAGAGTGGTGGAGGAAGGGAGAGAGGTGGAGGAATGTAGAGTGGTGGAGGACGGGAGAGTGGTGGAGGATGGGAGCCGTGGCATTCAAGGACAGGTTGCACCCATGTTAAGTCTAGACGTATCCGGACATCCGGGAAGAATGCTCAACTCGTTCGTCCAGCCGGAGATCGTGACCACCGATTAATAAAACACTTCTTTTATCAACTCAGTATTTTAATTAGTTTTCCAAATAAGGTACATATATAAAAAAATAAAATATTTATAAAATAGCAATGCACTGTAAAAGGTGCAAAGATTATGTAGTTTAAAAACGAATCTGTAATAATTTATTTTACTGTAGCCAAGAAATACAAACTGACAAGTATATAAAATCCTGGTAACATATTGTTTTACATATTATTTAAAAAAAACAGGAACATGGAATAATATAAAAAGGAACATGATTTTTTCCAAATAAAAAAACACAAGTTTTATTAAATAGCATTTCACTTAAGTAAAAAGGTTTCGAAGACTAGTTCAGTTTATAATTATTTTGATTTAAAAAAAATATTTTAGCACAAACTAACTTTAAGAGAACTTAAGGACTGTTATACCTACAAAAGGAATAAATGTTCCAAATATTTTGACAAGAGTAGATTCAAATATTATATTCTTGTAAAAAAATACTTAAAACTTAAAATAGTAAAAAAGAGGGACAGAACAAACTCAGTTCGCAGTTGTCGTTTGTGAAGTTTGAAGTTGAACTGACAATTAAAAAAACTCCCCTTACGGAAATCTGCAGGTCATGATCTGATAACCGCTGAGGTACTAAGACAGCTACCGAGAAAAGGACTAATTTACTTGACGAACCTATACAACTCAGTATTACGGCTATGTTACTATCCCCTTGTCTGGAAGATATCAGTAGTCAGGATGATTCTCAAACCAGGGAAAACCCCAGACCAAGCCTCGTCATACCGACCTAATATAAGTCTGCTTCCTGTGATATCCAAACCACTAGAGAGACTTCTACTGGACAGACTAACCTACATCACTGCACAAGACAACCTTCTCCCAGATCATCAATTTGGCTTTCGACAGTACACCAATGCCATCGTTTGGTCGATTACATCGTTACCAGCTTTGAAAGAAAAGTGTTCTGCACTGGCGTATTTATTGACATTGAAAAAGCTTTTCGTTTTTGGCACCCAGGCCTGCTATACACACTTAAAACTCACCTTCCTCACACATATTATTTAATACTTAAATCATTCCTAGAGAACCGAAACTTTAAGGTGTCTGAGGGATCTTCTTCATCGCATTTTTTGGAAATAAAAGCTGGAGTCCCCCAAGGAAGTTCCCTCAGTCCCCTACTCTTCTCTATCTACACAGCACACATTCCACAACACGACAACACACTACTCGCTACATACGCAGACGACACAGCCATTCTCTCAACACACTCAGACCCAACACAAGCAAGCTCACACTTACAGAAACATTTACACCAGCTAACAGATTGGGCCAACAAATGGAGAATAAAAATTAACAGAGACAAATCTCTGCAAACCACATTCACTCTCAGACACAACACTTGTCCACCAGTTTACATTAACAACCAGCTTATTCCGGCATCCGACACTGTCCGATATCTAGGACTTCATTTAGACAGACTTTTAACTTGGACAACTCACATCAAACTGAAACGCACCGACCTCAAAAGAAGATTTGGACGACTGAAATCAATCATCGGACGAAGATCGACATTATCGCTTGAAAACAAACTTCACATATACAACACTATACTGAAACCCATCTGGACTTACGGCATCGAGATATGGGGTTCAGCCAAAAAATCAAACATACAACGACTTCAATCAATACAATCCATTATACTACGCCACATTGCCGATGCGCCATTTTACGTTTCCTCACATTTGTACCTTCTGTCATCAGATCACGGTATCAAAATTTTCACGACTAACTCCATCATCACGCCAATCCAATTATACAAGAATTATCCACCAGGAGGCCTCAAGCGGATATGACAGAGGGAACTGCTCCAGGTCTAAACTGGACTCCTCTTCGGTCACGTACCTCAGCAGTACAGCCACGCACCTGACACTACACTAGTTATCGCAATTGCTAATGGCAAATGTTATGCTGTTGTAAATATGTAAAAATTCTTTATTTCTTTATTTCACCAGTTCAACAATTACATTTTGTACATGGTGGTTATAACATGGAAGTTTATGGGTGTTTTAACCCTTACTTGGTACAAGATTTTTTAAGAATTGGGAAACTGGCAGAAACATGACTGCAAAATACATTAATGGGTGAATGATAGATACAGGTCTGAGGAATATATAAATGAATAATGAGGTTTATGGGATATCTTGAAGAAGTCTGTCTAGGCTTGAGTGGTGGGTGCTCTGTCGGTCTCCCAGGTTGAAGGTGACTGCTCCTGTCGTTTCTGCCAGGCGTTCTTTATACTTTAAAAATTTAGTTTTTATGAACTCTTCTAACGTAGGGATATTGAGGTCATGGTGAAGTTGCGAGTTCCGTACAAACCACGGAGCATTTGGCAAATATGTAAAAATAAATTAATAAAAAAATGTAGTTATCTTTTTAATACAAGTATATTTTTATTTTTTGCTACACAAACTTTAACACTAACAAATAATTAATTTTTAACACTAACAAATACAAAGTTTTTAGTTGTCCTTATTTCTATCCAATTTTGCTTGATTAGCAGTAGGGTTGAACTTGTATTTCAAACGAGGCCCATTTAAAACTTATATCATCTTTTATCACATTTGCCTCCGTCCATCCTTTTCATTCCTCCTTTAATGCAAATAATCCCAGAAAGGATTTCTACGTGCATGGGCTTTCTGATTCTAGTTTTGTCATGTCCAACAAAACTGAACACTTGCTCTATTTCGCTGCTGTGGAGGGGGTAGTTTCCCTTGCAAATGATTACTAGAAACGTGAAAAATCACCATTATCTGCAGAAACACTAGCTGCAGTTTTAACGGTAAAGTTAAACATGCGGGACGTAAGTTGTTCTTACATAAGTGCGCTCTTAGAAGAAAATTTTGAACTATCGAAAAAAAATGAATTCAAAAGGAAAATATGATTTCAAGAATTAAAATGAAGTAGGTATATAAAATAATTAAATTTATATTCTTTTTTTTTAAATATATAACCGAATGGTTAATGTTTTTTTGTTGTTTTTTTTCACAACCACAATCACCATATCCAATGAAATTCCATCCGTACTCCTTTTGTGAAAAAAAATAGTTGGTCACCGTAACATAACGCATACCTGCTAGAAGAGGGTTACATCTCGAAAAGCTTCCTTTTTCAGGAGACGCCGACAAAGATTTCCGTAACAATGAAGTCTAAATTCCCACATTATTTTGTATCTTTTGAAACAACAAGCAGATATTATCACTTGCTGTGCACCAATTGCTTAGTAAAATAAGGTTTCTAAAGCAGTCAAAGTGAATTTGAAATTTATATAGCTAGATGTAACCCTCTTCTGCAATCGAATTCTTGGTCGTGTTGGCTGAGAGTTTAAGTCGAAGAGGGTTACATCTTACAGAAACCCATTTTCAATTATTATATTTGTAAACAGTATAAACAATAAACTGCATTTCGCAAAATGAGGATGAGAGGAGAAAAATATTAAAACGTTTCAAAATATTTATTAACATTGAATATAATCTAATGCCAGAAGACCTTACCTTGGTGGCGTATGCTGACGATGTAGGGATCGTCATAGTGGCTGATGATCTGGAAAACCTGGAACGCAAATTCCAGACTGCCATGGAGCGGATACACCATTGGATGAGCTCTGTGGGCCTTTCGCTGGCCATCCACAAGACGGATGCAATACTCTTCACCGGGAGGAAGGCCAGAACCAACATCTCACTGACCTTCCAGGGTTATACCATCGAGACCCAACCGGCAATCAGGTAACTGGGAGTAATGCTGGATCAGAGGCTCACTTTTAGGGAGCACCTCAGATACGTGGGAGCGAAGGCCGCCAGGACATCGGCGGCGATTTCGAGAATTCTGCCCAACGTCGGTGGCCCTATGCAGAGCAGGAGAAGACTGCTGGCAGGAGTCAGCACATTCATCCTTCTGCACGGGGCCCCGACATGGGCAGATGCAACGAGGATTCCCTCATACCTGAGGCTGATCGCCCCCGCTCACAGGCGAAGCGCACTGAGAGTCGCATGCGCCTACCGAACAGTTTCTGGCGACGCTGCCTATGTAATTGCTGGGCTGCCCCCCATAGACCTACTGGCACGGGAGCGTACGCGACACTTCAAAAGGAAACAAGACCCGGTTCAGGTGGAAGAGGTGGTGCAGCGCTTCGACCGCAGGGGAAACCGGGTCTTCTATCAGGACGCGGGGGCCAGACCTGGTCCAGCAGAGCCAGAGAGGGCCAGGACAATTAGGGAGTGGCAGGAAGAATGGGACAAGTCCACAAAGGGACGGTGGACCCATCGGCTCATCCCTCGAGTCGAGCCTTGGCTCACCAGGAAGCATGGGGAGGTGAATTACTACCTCACCCAGGTACTCACGGGACACGGTGGGTTCCGGGGGTACCTCCACAAAATCGGGGCAGCAACAACACCAGACTGCCCCGCGTGCCTTGGTGAGACGGAGACGGCGGAGCATGTCCTCCTCAAATGCCCCAGATTTGAGGAGGGATGGAAAAATCTGGAGTGCAGGATGGGCGCCCCACTGACTGCTACCAGTTACGTGGACGCTATGCTGCGCTCCCAGGGGTCGTGGGATGAAGGCTGCGATTTTGCAGCGCTCATCATGGGTGGGTTGGCCCTCCAGGAGAGGGCTGACAAGGAACAGTAGCGGCAATAAAACAGATGCAGGGGCGTTACCAGCCACCCTTCCTCCCTTCCGCGAAGTAATGACAGACCGTCAGTTCCGCGGAAGGGAATCAGGATCGGCAAGGAGGGGGTTTTAGTGGGTATGGTGAAACGGCTCGAGCCCCACACTATCCAGGGCTATCTTCCCTGGATGTGCGTTACAGGCATTTCCCTCTCCAATGCAAAAAAAAAAAAAAAATCTAATAAAAATATTTTTCAACATTCAAAGTTTTCATAGCTTTTTCAGCCTTTCGTCAGTAGTAAATAATCACTTTTATGATTTTGAACTTAAAGTACAAAATGTTTTCACAATCACCTGACATGAGTAGTAAAAAACTATAAAAATAAAAAAAATAATCGTATTATTGAATTACAAACTTTACTCAGACTTCAAAGTTGGGAAACTTTTCGGTCTCAAACAAAACGCGGCCTTTTAAACATAGGAACTTTCCCTATAATCATAAAAATGGATAGTACTTAAGTATTGGGCAATTCGAAGTACTCACTACGAATTAGTAGCATTAGTACAGGACTCAAAACATTGATAATTTATAACAGGTACAAAACGAACCAATATAAAATTACTACCAAGTTACCTTTAAAAAGTGACATTGGTGAATCTTTATTTAGAAACAATGAGTTCCTAATTCATACGTTCTTTCTTATTCAAAGATAGTGAGTTTTTTTTTTTTTTTTTTTTTTTTTTTTAGCAATAAAGAATTATAAATGTTGAAATAACTTTTGGAAATGTGGTTTCCATTGACCAATGACATCAAATCGCGTTTTTTATTAGCTCTTATTCCCGTTGGTTCTGAATACGCTTTTATCTCTCCCCAATTTTCCAAAATGTCTTCGAATCGCTCGCGTTCAGAAGGTTTCTTTTTCGAAGCACGAAGTGAGCGAGTGTTGTAAATATTGACCTTCTTAAATTCGTCAAAGTACGATGTTTTGTAATTTAAAAAAGTTCATGGTTCTTCGCGGTTTATTTGAAAAACTTTAATATCAGAGAAATTAAATTGTTCTTTTTCAGTGTTAATATTGTAATTTTGTCCTATTTTACCAGATAAATCTTTAAAGTTCATGAAATCTTCAAAAGTAAGTTCATTTATTCTGTAAAACGGTGGGTTCTTTTTTGCATCCCTAATTAGTTGCACATATTGAGCTGGAATATTTATGGGCCCTTTATTTCTTGCCAATTTTACATTTTTTTTTATTGCTGAGTGCATCGAATTCCCCTCATTCTGGGTATGCCCCTTTATTAAAAATTTATGAGTGATACGCTTTATGTTTTTGAATTTGTAAACGGCGTACATGTACATAGCAAGGAGAAATTTATTTTTTTGTTGACCGGCACAGTTATCCGAGTAGAAAATGAATTCTATATTATCCTCTTCCTTCCTCTTCTCGACTAATTGCTTAATGTAGGTATAAATGCAAGTAGTTATTTCTATTGCACCTCTGTTTGCTTCTCCTTCATGCCAAATATTGCACGTTCCTTCCAACCTCTTGAGGTCAAATAATGTGAAGTTATAAGCGGCCAATTTACATTTGTAATAAAAAAACAGAAACTTGTCCGTTTGGAGTGGGAACATAACTGAGCCCCCCAGACTTGAACCCCTCTTCGAGCACAAGATACCACACAACACCATTCATAGAAGAGGGCAACTACTGCTCTCTACCGAGAACCGCTTGAATTAGGCTTATATCCGTATTCCAGCAGAAAGATGAACGGCCTTGGACCATATTGTTCCATTAGCTCAAAACTGAAAATTCGGGAGATATAACCCTCTTCTAGCAGGTGTGCGTTATTAAGTCGGTTTTTATTATTTGAGCAATGGAACGATGATTTGCCATCATTGCGTTTGTCATATCGGAGCAAGAAGCTATTCATATTATTATTATTTTGTAACTGTAACTCATCACAAAGACGTTGACTAAAACCCTCCTAATTACATTCGTGGCTTTTTGTTTACACAGGATAATCTAGCGAACAATTTCATGGTCGGGCAGAGATTTCAAAAAGGGGACAAACTTTTCCACAATGTTTAATGGTAAATTATTTTCTATTAAAAAAGTGCATACGGCTGCTTCTAAGCTGCTTTTTTCTCTTGCCCAACCGAACAAAATTATTCATTGTTTGAGCTGACTTGGATTGAGTGTATTCCCGGCTTTAAAGAGGCATGGCATGCCTTACATTTGTAAAAGACAGTGTTGTTTTCAAGACTCCCAGCCAATCCTTAAACTCTTTCACTTGCAACCATTCTTGTTGGATTTTTTTTTTTTTTCGAAGGGGCCACCTTTTCTGTTTTTTTGAAGTGATCACTTTCTGGAGTTGGAGATTCTTATTTTTTTCTTCTTCCCTATCGTATTCGTATTCCTCAGGACCTGCATCTGACTAATCCGACATTCTATTACATTCTTCATTCGACATGTTTACAAACTAAAACAATTCTTTTTTTTTTCTCTCGTTTATTGGCAATTTTTTTACAATGTACATTCAATTGTGCTAAAATCAAATATAACAAAACATCTGACACTTGAATGAGGCCGCTGACCAGCGTCAGTCCTCTTGATTAAGGTCGCTATGGTGCTTCCTCTTCAGATGACGTTCTGGTCTTGGTGGAGGCAGGTGGAGAGGGATAGCACGTAGCAGAGAGTTTTGATGATCTTGCATGGTCCGCAGCAGGTAGCGTAGCAAATAGGCAGACATTTTTTCACCTCAAGGAGGGATCTCAAGATCATTGTGTATAGTTTTGTTACGGACAAACCAGGGCGCACTGGTGATTATTCTTAAGGCCCGATTCTGGAGTGTCTGTATATGTTTGATTTGAGAATCCGAGGCAGAACCCCAGATAGAGCAGCCGTAAAGCCACGTGGGCCTCATGAGTATCATATAAACGAGCCTCTTGAGATGGAGGGGGAGGTGAGAGTTCTTGAGGAGAGGTGTCAGCTGGTAAAGTCAGAGCCAAGGTACCGAACGGAAGAAGTCTGTGGAACAGGAGTTCCGTTGAGGGTGAGCGGGCCTACTACTTCTGTCCATAGATACGTGAATGGCACCAACGCTGACTTTTGAGGAATTAAATGTATCCTCCATTTGGCACTCCAAACTTTCACCTCATCCAAGAAGTTGTGCAGTTGTACTTCAGCGAGTCTACTGGAGGAATTTTGTAATTAGTAATGAAAATTTGGCAATAATAATAAAAATAAAATAGTAAATTTCAAAGTACGTTGAGGGTTGGGAGTTGTTTTTATTTATGTTTGGCGTTTGCGTAACTGTGCCGTAAAGTTACGAAGGTTACCGGTTGATGTAAGGTAAAACTGACGGTTAAGTTGTTAAACCGATGGTTGTTATTTAGCAAAAATGGAGGACCTATTAACCATTAATAATTTGCAAAAGCTCAATAGTATTTATATATTTACTATTAAATCTAAAAAAATGTCTGCAGGTCTGAAATGCAGATTGTATTTCCTTGTTACTTTTATTGAGTTCCGTTCTCTTTATTTCATTGTAGTCAGTAGACAACTTTTAGTTTAAAATGTAATACTGTTTTAATTTCCACAGCATGTCAAACTTGCTTTCTTTTAATTATTCACCAGAATGGACTTTTCATTTATTTATTATTGTTATTTTATTGCTTTATAAGTTGTATTTATATAATGTAAGTCTTATTGTTTATTTCCTCATTTTGTAAATATTTTCACTCTACCAATTTTCATTTCAGTTTTTAAGCAAACCATTTTCATTTAATCTAATGTTCAATTTACTAACGGGATCTTTGTCACCCTTAACTAGATTATTTTCTCTTGTTTTTCTTCTATTTATTTATTTTTCTCTTTCTTTCAACAATATTTTTTTCTGTACTCTATTCTTACTTGAGCACCGTTAGACAACTTTTTATATATTTATCTATTCTGTAATGTAAACAAGCCCGTTGCCAAGACAACTGATGTCGAAGCAACGTTATAATTTTTGAAACCAATTTGAAAGAAGAAAGAAACCTAAAGAGGAAGAAAATAAAATAGAAATTCAGCAGAGTAGGAACAACTTTAAAAGAAATAAAAGGTAGCTTTAGGCCTAACCTTACGGTTATCAACTAACATTTTGTACATCAATCAAGAAACCAACCAACTTCAAAAAGAAACTAAATTTACAGGAAAAATTAATTCCACACCCAGGAAGAAAATAAAACAGTCAAAAGGAAGAAGAATTGGAGAAAACATAAGCGCAAATGAAGAAAAGATCAATAGTTAAAAAACTGGCCGGTAGAAGGTTTTGGAAATTTTTAGAAAAAGACAGTTAATTATTAAGAAGAAATTGAAAAAGGAAAAGAAGAGAAAAACTGCCCACATCAGATGGAAAAGCCAGCTCAAAATTTTGAAAAGGAAGCATGTTCCAAAAGTGATCCAATTATAGAGGACGGATCCAATCCAAAGCGGTATAAATGATCTGAAGGTGTACAGCACAAAATTTACATGCTATTTTCGAGAAATGAAGAAGCCAAAATTAAAAAGAAAAGCTACAGAAAATTCATGCAATATTTAATAAGAAAGAAGAAAAAGAAACGAGGGAAGAAAACGCCAAAAAAGTTTAATATTTAAGAAAAACAAGAGACGGAAAACAGAAGACATCCGAATCTGCCGACCCACAATGCAGTGCAAACAGCTAAAATTCAGTCGATGTTCGGTTTTGATAGAGGCAAAACCTGTGAAAGACTGGTCTCTGTTTTTTGTGTTAAAAGTTGACAAAGTAGTGAGTGGACTGGTGGAAATGAGTGAGAAGTGACCAATGAAGGGTAGAGATGAGGTGGAGAGAGTCTGGACTCCGATCTTTTGTAAATAATAGAAATAATTAGAATTTTATGTTGCAAGTGTGACGTCACCAAGGTAGGATCTATTTTTTTTTTACATACAGCCAGTAACAAAAATGTTCGGACGGTTTGATTTTTCAATAAAAAATTATAATAATTAAATGCAAAAGTAATAAAAAATAATTTAAAAAAATTATTAGAGCCATTTTTCAATCAAGAATAAGAATTCAAATGCGGGCTAGGATAGGATAAAGAAAACAGCTTTGACTAGAACAAATAAATATTTTAATTTAATAAATTTTATAACAAGTAATGTAGGTAACAAAAATGTTCGGACAGAAATGTAAACAACTATAAATAAATTCAATGTTTTTTTTACGATTTCACAAATTCAAAAACCATAATTTTAATTAATATTTGGTTGGGTAGGTACCCTTTTTGTGTAATAACATCTTTCATTCGATTCGGCATTGATGAAACTAATTTTTTGGTAAAATTTGGAGATATTTTACCCCACTCTTCTAATAACTTTTGTTTCAATTCGTTTTTTGAAGCAATGGGTGTAAATCGAATTTTCCTGTCGAGCTCACCCTATACGTGTTCAATTGGGTTGAGATCGGGCGATTGGGGGGGGGGGGGGGGGGGGGGGGTGTCATAACTTTAGGGCAGTTATACAAAAGCCAAGTACGTACCAATTCACAGGTGTGTTTCGGATCGTTGTCTTGGTAAAAATGAAAAGTCCGTGAAATCCCAAGTTTTTCAGCACTCTTTTTCAAATTGCTCCTTAGTAATTCGGCATAAACTTTTCCAGTCATAGTGGTTTCAATGAAAACCAGTTCACCAACTCCACTAGACGCCATACACCCCCACAGCATCACTGAGCCACCCCCTTTTTTTTACTGTTGGTTTTAAATTTTTTGGATTCAGCTCCTCATTACGCCTTCTCCAAATTTTGTCGCGACTGTCGGGACTAAATATATTAAACTTACATTCAAAAGTATTTGCTTGCAATAGAACAAACCGCAATAATAAAATATTCTTGTATCTTGTAACTCTTCACAACATAAAAAGAAATCTCAGGTCATGTAATGTCAGAAAACTAGATTTTTGTGATATGACGTTGGAAGAGAGCGACAGCAGCGCTGACCCTCGGCAGAAACCGTCCCTTCCCCCTACTCTATCCCCTCCACCGTCCCTCTAAAGAAACTAAGTACCCATTTTTTCTAATTTAAACGTTTTTTCTCCGATATTTCGACAAATAAATGTTTCCAGATCATGTCCGTTTACTTCCATGTAATATATGTATACATATACTATTACTTTACTTTTGTTTACTTCCCTATACATATAATATATGTATACATAATAATATGTACTAAAAATTTTGTAATCGTGTGAACATCAGAGATCAATTGCATGCGTGTGTTTATGTGAGAGCTCAAACGCTTTGACCTGACATCGTACAGGCTCGGGACCATCGCTTAACATCCCATCCGAAGGCCGGAGTGCTTAAGTTTATTTTACCTCGCAGATGAATGACATTACTCCAAAAAATTTCTGAATGATTCTGGAACTCTTTTGCGAAGCTCAATCTTTTTTTTATATTTTTTTCACTCACAAACGGTTTTTGGTACTCTCCCATTATATCCTGCTTCTTTTAGAATTCTTCGAACATTTTGTGGGTGAACTTTCTTTCCCGTTTCTCTGTATACCTCGGCGACGATCTGAGGTGCACTCCTCGAGGGCTTGTTTTTAATTTTCCGGACTACGCTACGCCTGTCTCGCTCGTTCAATACTCTTGGACGGCCAGAGGAAGATTTCAAATCTATCCGATCCTCGTGCTTATACCTTCGAATTACATCGGCTACGGTGCTTTTACTTCGGCCTACCATTCCACTGATTTTGCGGACACTTAATCCTTTTTCATAATTAAAAATTATTATCTGTTGAACTTCAAAAGATGTTCGACCCATCTTGACAGCAGGAAATACAAATAACTACTGAATGCAGTAATAGAAGTATATAAACACATTTCATTTGTTCGGTATTAGCGGTTGGTTGAGAAGGGATTAAAGATCATGATCAGAGTCGCATTTGTTTACAAAACAAACAACAGGTGTCCAGAAAATTTTGTTACGTGAATTTCTTGTCTTCAATTATTAATGCAAAAGTTCCTATTAGCTGTAAATGTTTAATTAATTGTTTTACGGAGTTTTGAAATGATTGATGATCTCGAAATTTAAAACTTTGCTTGAATTAAATATTTTGCCATATAACTATGTGTAACTGCAAAAGAAAAACAAAATTATAAATTGTCCGAAAATTTTTGTTACTGATTGTATAACTTCCAAGATGGCCATTATATATGTTTTAATCTTTTTCTTAATTCCCCATATCTCTCTCAATGAAATTCAAATTTCGAAACTCATAGGCCTTGCGGATCTCTGCACCTTTGGAGGTGAGTAACAATTTTTCGGCACACAATAGCTATAATTAATATTTTTTTTAGAATCATACCGGGAAACAATTTTTTGATTTTATTGGTACTATTAACGTAAATTCCAAGAATGTACAGAGTTAGTTATGATATATATTTATTTTTATTTTGAAAAGTCTGAAACCAACTTAAATTCATATTTTTATTATTCAATTAAAATCAATTTATAATAAACCTTTCATTATGGCACCCTTCTTGTGGGGACATTTTAACCAATATAAATGAAGGCTTAGATATAATAACTAAAAACCTTTCAATTCATCTCTTCACATGTTTATATTTATTTCCTGTATTTTTTTTTTTTTTTTATTATTGTAAACTTTATTATTCTATACATGAATATTATAGTTGGGCTGTCTATAACAATAATACCTAGGCCAATGGCCTAATTAACATGAGATATGAACTCAGGTACAATTCATTAATTGCCCTAAACAAGTTACTTTAAAGTAGATAAAATGAACATAATATAGGAAAGAAAAAAAAAAAAAAAAAAAAAAAAAAAAAAATTGTCTTTTGATCAATTGATGAGAAGAAAATCATGCGGTCGCTTCTTTTTAAGTCTGCGTTCCAGTGGTAAAGGTGGTGGGTGTTCAGCAATTTCCCGGACCAGTGGATTTGGGTGGTTGGCCATTGTTGTCTGCATTCGGATGTAGGATTCTTTGAGGACCTCCGCTACTTCCGGTATTTTAAGATCAGCATGTAGAACTGTGTTGCGAACATACCACGGTGCATCGGTGATGAGTCTCATGACGCGATTTTGAGTGGTTTGTATCCTGGTTATGTGGCTTTTAGCAGCTGAACCCCATAGGCCACAAGCGTACTGCCAGATCGGACGTATCAGCACCAAATATAGCAGTCTTTTTACTGATAAAGCAAGGGGTGAGCGGTGGTCGAGGAGACACTTCAAGTTTGTTATTCGTCCGCGAGTCTTCGCTACTAGGTGCTGGACATGATGGGACCATGTTAGCTTCGCGTCAAATATTAGTCCTAGGTATCTTACTCGTTCTGCACAAGGGATTTGCATGTCATTAAGAAAGATGGTTGGATTTGGTATATTTTTTTTATATGTGAAAGTTACCACTGTTGACTTAGTGGAGTTCATTTTTATGCGCCATTTGCAACACCATAAGTTGACTGCGTTCAGGAATTGTTGTAGATAATGTTTGGCATCTTCATAAGTCAGGGCTCTGCTGAGGGCAGCAACATCATCTGCGAATTGTGCTACAGTCACATTTTCTGAGGTAGGAAAGTCACTTGCATGAATTAGATAAAGAAAGGGCCCCAGAACACTACCCTGCGGCACTCCTGCTGATATCGCTTTAGATGTTGAGCTTGTGTTACCATATTTTACGGAAAATGTACGGCAATACAAGTATGATTTTATAATTCTGTAGTAGGTGTCCGGTAGATGGGGTTTTAGCTTGCAGAGTAGTCCAGGGTGCCAAACCTTGTCAAAGGCTTTTTCCGTATCCAGGAAGAGCCCAAAGCATACTTGTTTTTCCTCGTATGTGTTTAATATTTCATTTACTATTCGATGAAGTTGCTGCGGACATGAGTGCGACTGTCTAAATCCTAGCTGTGTATCAGGCACGAGAGGAGAAAGGAACATTAATAGTTTTGGTAACAGCAAGCGTTCAAATATTTTAGCAAACAGGGGAAGTAAACTTATGGGTCTATAACTAGTTGGATCACTGGCCATCTTATTAGGTTTTTTCACCATGACGATTTTAGCATGTTTCCACTGATTCGGGATGTGGGTCGTCCGTAGAATAGCATTGAATATCTGGGTGAGATATACTATAGCTTTTCGTGGCAGTGCTTTTAGTAATGGCTGGACAATCTGATCATGACCTGGTGCCTTCTTTGTCGGTGAACGATTTATGGCATTAGTCACCTGACCCGGAGTGAAGTAGTCTGAAAACAGGCTGAGTTGTAGGGGCTCATCCAGTCGCTTATATACATTTTGTGTGGATACCAAATCACTTTCATCGTGTGGGGTAAATTGCTGAACAAGTATGTTAGCAAACAGGTCACATTTCTCCTGAGACGAGGCATACCATTCAGGTCCCACCTTTAAAGGAGGAATATTAATTGGCACTTTCATGATAGTTTTTGTTTTCATCCAGAGAGAGCCATCTGTGGCGCTAAGAGCATTGATGCTGCTTCGGGTCGACACATTCTTCTCCTCTTTCAGAGCTCGAGTTAAATCCCTGGTTGCCCTGTTGAATCTCTGCTTGTCTGTTGGATGCCTCGTTCTCATCCACTCTGCGCGAGCTGAGTGTTTTACAGTTAGAAGTTGTTGAATAATCAGAGTAGGTTTATACGGTGATTTAGGGCCCAGTGGATTGGATGAAGATGCTTCGCTGGCTGCAGTTTGAATTATCTTGGTGATTTGAGCCACCGCAGCATCTACATCGGCTGGGGTTTTCAGAGGTACTTTTAAATCCACGCTCTGATTGATGACTTTATTGTACAACTTCCAATTGAACGGGTGCCTGATTAAGCCTGCGTTGTGTTGTAAAGAACCATCGAAGTGAAGAGTAAGAAGTACTGGCAAATGATCAGAGTTTAGTTCTTTTAATACCTGAGGAGTAGAGGAGATGTGTTGAACACGCTTCCCAATGAAGAAATCAAGGATGTCAGGGGTACGGACTGTATCAAGTGGATAGTAAGACGGCTCAGAGGGGTGGATCACATCCAGTTGTAGTGCAGTAACGGTGTTTAGCAGTACTCTCCCTCTGGGGTTGGCTAGTCGGCATCCCCAACGTGGATGCTTGGCGTTGAAATCCCCACCGATTATAAAATCAGTTTTCATTTCATGTATAATACCCCAAAAATCCGATTGAGATAGTCTGTTTTCAGGAGCAGAATAAAATGAGCCTATTTGTAATTTTTTGTTAGTATGATGGAGTTCTACTCGAGTTATCTGAAACTTGTCTTCTTTTATAAGTGGAAGCTCATCGTGACCTATCGAATGTTTTATTAGTAACGCTGATCCTCCTTTGCGACGACCGCTGGGGTGGTCTGATCTGTATGATTTGTAGCCTGATATATAGAAATTTAAATTATGGGACAATTTAGTTTCAGTGATGAGTATTATGTCAACGTTATATCTTCTTAGAAATAACTCCAGTATACTATGTTTATTGTTCAGCCCTTGAGCATTCCAAGTGCAAACTGTTAGGGTTTTGTTGTTGGGGAGAGTCATGGTTTTTTTGCTATTAACATTGGTAAGATTTGGGCTAATGTTTGCACTAAGGGGTGCAGTAAGGACAACAGAGAATCAATTTTTTTCATGAGGTTATCTATATTTGACCCGGGACTCGCTGCTGCTTCGGCATATGATTTGCTAATTGTAGGAGCGGTGTGTTTAGCAGTAAGGTTGTTGCGGCCATTATCTGCACGTTGTGGGACTTCTTCGTGTTGTTGATTTTGCCTCTGAAATGTGGAAGTGTAAGGTTTGGTACTTAGCTGTAGTTTTTTATGCAGAGGGCATCCCTTGTAATTGGCCGTGTGCTGACCTTTACAGTTTACACAAACAGGGGGTGAGTTTGGTACCTTTGTACAAGATTCGGTTGGATGAGGTTGGTCGCATTTTACACACCTCGGGGGCCGGTGGCAGTAATTTTTTGTGTGTCCGTAGTCTTGGCATCGTATGCATTGTATAACTGCGCGACGTGGCCTAGGTGCTTCTACCTTAATTTTTGCATAGTAGAGTTTATCTAGAGTGTATATTTCTGAGTTTTTTGGAGAATTTTTGAGGTCGAGAAAAAATAGTGGTAAAGGGATTTT
Organism: Aradus depressus; assembly: GCA_963662175.1. Taxonomy (NCBI): domain Eukaryota; kingdom Metazoa; phylum Arthropoda; class Insecta; order Hemiptera; family Aradidae; genus Aradus; species Aradus depressus. The sequence goes on along the minus strand of OY759222.1, from coordinate 19,404,091 downwards.
TGTTATAGGATGATGAACAGGAATCATTTGGACTGGTTCATAGCCGAGAGTTTGAAGCTCTTCCATCATTGCCTTAGTATCACATGTTGGGTGGAGACCCCTGATCACAACTCTGAAATGTCGTTCAGATTTGACTTGGAATGTATGAAATTCCGCCTTATTGTCTTGTTGCAAAAATGCAACAATTTTTCTATAATCCTCCACCGTATCGAAGTTAAACTTGACTTTTCCATCCGTAGAATGGTGTCTGATGGATGTAACACCTAATTGCGCACAGTCTCTTAGGAATAAATTTATATTGCCTATATTATTAATGAAGATAGGTGGAGGTTTGGTGGGCTTTTCTGTTATCTCGGTGCTCATTGATGCAGAGTTGTCTTCTTGTAAATTCGACAAGGGCTCAAATTTATTGGAAGTTACAAAAGACGAATCATAATTGCTTAACTTACGTTTTTTTTCTTTCCAATTGTCCATGGCTAGGGAGCAAATGTAAGTATTAATCCGCTCTCAGTAGGTAACACAAGCCGTTATCACACAAACAATAACAATAACGCCGACGTTCACTCGTCAATGTCTAGTCGCATAAACAATTTCTATTGAATTATTATTAAAAAAAAAAAAAAAAAAAAAAAAAAAAAACTTTTTTAGAAGGGAAAGGTTAGAATAGTTTTTCACTACCGAGCTCCACAGATGTTAATTCGTTTTTTTTTTTTTTTTTTTTTTTTTTTTTTTTTTTTTTTAAATATGTATTTTTTTAAATATCCTTTATTCTTCTAATTCCCAGTAGCATGTATTATGCCAACCTCCATCTGTAATATACTACCTCATGTATAAAAAACAGATGTAAATAAATAATAATAATAAACCGATGGTTGTTAAGTTAATTTTTTTTTTTTTTTTAACAGATTGAAGATTAGGTTAGGTTTTATGACTCATGCACGGGCTTTAACTACGAGGTCATATCGCCTACTACCAGAGCGCTCTTTCGTCTCTCTGGTGGACATTAGCCCGACTCTATTGTGGGAGTCATAAATTTTACCTTCCCTAAATTTTTATTCACCAAGGGTCTTTAACAAGTACCTGACATCGTACAGGCTCGGGACCATCGCTTAACGTCCCATCCGAAGGACGGCGTGCTTAAGTTAATTTTACCTCCCAGATAAAATAAATTAAGGGCCTCGGTCGGGTTTCGAACCCACGTTCCGTCGTATTATTTGTATAAAAACAGATACGACAAAAATTTATTCATGAGGATTTTTTCCCACAAAACTTTTATCCCACTTTTTACCCATGTACCCATAAAGCCACATTCCCATTTGTGGAAGCACTGGTACACATATAAAATTTTGTGCCGAAATATTTCTTCTATAAACACAAAGAAAGAGAGTTTTCTTTTTTTCATAATCGGAATTTGGTTGGAAAACATAAAATGCAACTCTGCAACGACTTTTTGTGCAATTACAACTATCCCCCTATACATCGTCTAGGTGGAAAAATAAAATAAATATTAAAACTTTTTTTTTTTTTTTTCAGCAAAAATTGCATCTACCTAAACTGTTAGTAAGATTGTTTATTTACAGGGTCAGAAAAAATGCAATTATTTTATATAAATTTTAATTAAATGTTTTTTTCATGACATTAAAATTTGATACAAAAAGTATTTCTCAAAAAAAATTAAAAATATCATGCACCTCCGACCAGCTCATATTTCCATTTATTGATGTTTTTAACCATTTTGACCATATTAGTTTTCAATTTATAGGTTGGTATAAAAATAAATATTTCATAGATTGAACCTCCTGAGTATGAAGTTGAAGGTGACGTGGGCTTCGATCCCGTCCAATGAGAGATGAACTAATAACATGTTTGCATTACAGTTACCAAACAACTTTTACAGAACGTTTCATAGATTCTTCATCATTTCAACATCCTCAGACTTCACACTTCTCAGAACATGAAGTTATTATTTCTACTGTTGTTAATCTACTTCTGCGAGGCGACTGATCCACCATATAGATACACTTCAATAAGCAGATTACCATTTGGTGAGTAGTCAACCATAAAATGTAAATTTGATATAATTTTGATAGTATTTACAACCAGGGCCGGCTTTAGGGCAGTGCAGTCGCACAGGGCGCCACGGTGTTGGGGGCGCCATTTTCTGGGTAGCATAAAAAAATAAAAACTTTTTTTATCCATAATTGAAAAATTTATTGAATTGCGTTGTGTGTGATAATAACCATCATACTGGAATCTTTTCGTGTAGTTAATTTCACTTGATGTAGTCTATATAATTTCACATTGTACCTCAATAAAAATGTATTTTTCCGAGAAATTTCAGCGAACAGTTTTAAATATTGAGAAATAGTGTGTAAATTGACAATAAAAAATTGTTCTAAACTGAATGTAGAATGTTCAATAAGTTTTGGCGACCCTCAAAAATAACCAGTGATAATTGAAAGAAAAATCTATGAAGGGGCGCATTTTCCGCTATCTCAGCTAAGGCCGGCCCTGCTTACAACTGATTTCATGTATCCCTTCTATTCTATCTGATGTATCACTTATCAAAAGTCTAGTCGCCACATTTCCGATCATAAATATTTTAAATACCATAAGCACCAAAATTTAAGTTTTACAGGAATCTAGAAAAACTGTTTTAATTGTATTCGTAAAAATTCGAGATTGAGTTTTCAACCGATTTTTATGTTTCAAGTTCCTCTGAACAAGTTTTGACCATTCTCGCGATGTTTGTCTATGTATGTTGACGCAATCAATCAATGGTGATGACGCTCTTTCGTTGAGAACCCGTTCTATAAAACAGTGGAAAGACAACGTATTTTTTCTATGAGAAATAAATTAATTCGATGAAGTTTTCATCGAAATTTCATATTTTCAAAAACTGTCAGTGATCAAAAAAAATTGTCGGTGAATCACCCGCATACAGTAAAAATCGTTTATAAAAACATCCAAGGGACCGTCTGAACTTGGTTCTTAAACCCGATAGTTGCTATATCCGGTAATCAATTTTTTTCTGTTTAATTATCGATCCATTTTTTGAAAGTTGAAGCCTCTTTTCTCTGGAACTACTTTTAAGGGGTTGAAATTAGCAACCGCATTTAGTAACAACAGTTTTGCAAAATCATTTGCTGTTGCTTGCAAAATTGGTCCATTTAACGGAATGTTTGCACTCCTTTGAACCTTGAACCACTGCAACAGAGCTTTTTCGACATCACCATGAGAACTTGTTCGAATTTTTTTCCTGCTGGTACGATCGTTTTTGAATTCTTCTTTTAATTTTTGACGGTTCTTAAAAATGTTTGAAATGGTTGCATGACTCAACATTAGTTCATTCAACAAAGCTCCATTTCCAAACGAGAAATTATATGGAGTTTTTCCTCCACCGTAAAGGTTTTTCGTTTTTTTTTCACTCATTGCACTGACCTGTATAAACAACTGCAGAGAACTGAGAGAGAATGTGTAGTCAGAAAATAATGTAAACAACGACGGAAACATTCCATGAAAATAATTGATTACTATTTTCGTAGAATATTTTATGTCTGAACTCCTCTTTCGAGGGATTTGTTTTCTCATGAAGTTCTTATAAAAGGTTTGTTTTCTCAGAAATCCATTAACTTTAGGTCACTAAAAGCGATATGTTCTTACTAACCATGTTCTTATAACCAGATATTTTTTACATCAAGTTGCATTAAAGCTGGCCGGGAACTAGAAATTTCGTTCTTATAATCGATATGTTTTTACAACCGGTGTTCTTTTAAACGATTTTGACTGTATATAATATTTGCGCTCCCTTCAAAACATTTAGATCATATGAGTTAAAAATCAATAGTTGACTTACATAAGAGCTTAGGAGCCTAGGAAAATTAATAGGTGCCATTCTTGTAGGGTTTTAGAATTTAAACATAAAATTTCAGGTCGATATATCCATTACATCGGCAATTATTGGGGTTTTTGAGTTGAGCCCCCCACTGATCTCCCCCCCCCCCCCCCCCCTTAACCCAATTCCGCAGAAAATTGATAACTACAGCCCTTATGAAGTTTTGAATTTATCTATGAAATTTTGCGTCGATAGATTTATTACAAAGACAATTATTGAGTATAGGCCCCCCTCTCCCATACTCACTTTTCGTTTTGCCACTTTGGTTGAAAATCAATGAGGTTCTTGATACACATTTAAAATTTATTATCGATACATATATTTATATCCATGTTCATTCATTATTTATATAGATACATATATTGTGTATCAAGATAAAAAACCGATTTATGTCTTTAGCTTGCTGACCTCTAGAAGGACAGGTATATGCAAACCTAGTAAAGTGATCAGCTAAAAGATGAAGGTAACGTTTAGGGGAACGGTTCCCTGCAAAACCTCCAATAGTATCAAGTGACATTATTTCATATGGCTCCTTCGCTGGACCTAGTTGGGATAAATGCCCAATGTCACGTCGTCTTCTGGATTTGTTTTTGTTACAAGTATGACACTGATTACAGAATGCCCTTATATGTTCATCCATCTGTTTAAAATAATAAAAAGGCCGTATTTTGGCTGACATATGACCGATGCCAATGTGACCATAATGAGCATGAATTTTTTTGATTAATTCCAAACCAAAATTCTTGGAGACAAAAATACGTTCCCTGTTTCTTAGCTTTTTATAAAGAAGTTCACCTTTTGTAAATGTCCCCTTGTAACGAGATAGTTCAGTTTGATTCTTGAGTTGATCTTGTTTTAAGTCTTCAATTGTTATCAGGTTAACAACTTGAAGTATATCGTCAGTATTCTCAAAACATTCTAAGACAGGGTTTCTCGAAAGTGCATCAGCTTCTTGATTTGTTTTTCCCGGTGAATATGTTATGGTGAAATCATACTGGGACAGGTAATACACTAAGTCTCCAAGCTCTTCATCAGTTCGAGCTTTTACTTTTAGATTTTCTAATGGTCTATGATCTGAAACTACCCGAAACTTGTGTCCTATTAACCAATGTTGCCAATAACGTAGCGCCTCCTTTATTGCAAGACACTCCAGATAAACTGCTTTTTTCTTTGCTTGGGATGGAGTGAATTTCTTTGAGAAGTAAGCCACTGGGTGTAACTCACCATCATCTTGGATCTGTTTCAAAACTGCCCCCACTCCCAGGGCACTTGCATCCGTAAAAATAAATGTTCTCCTCTGTGGATCGAAAATTGACAAAATCGGACTCTGGCATAGGTACTCTTTTATTATAGTAAACGTGGTATCGCATTCGGTTGTCCATCGAAACTCTGTATTATTACGTAGAAGGTTGTGAATGGGTTCAAGCATCCTTGTATGATCTGGAATATATTTATGATAAAAATTTATTTTCCCTAAAAATTGGCGAATGTTTTTCTTGTTTTGTGGTCTGGGAAAATCTTTGATGGATTTCAAGTTATCATGATGTGGTCTGACTGAATTATAAGCAAGGACGTGACCTAAGTAGTTCACTGAGGACTGAGCGAAATCACATTTTGACAATTTGAACCGGAATCCTTCTAATTTGATTGCATGAAGCAATTTATTTATGTGGCATAGGTGCTGATCAAAATCTGAAGAAAATATCAAGATGTCATCGATATAATTAATACAAAAATCCTGGAGTCGATAACGTCGAATAGTGGTAGCTAGTACTCGTTGAAAGATTGCAGGCGAAATTTTTAAACCGAAAGGCAGTTTCTTCCACTGGTAATGGCCAGACTGTGTAACACTAATTTATTAGTGAATTGGACTTTTCACCCACACGTTTTCGAATGAGGTTAGTGTAGTGACAGTAAGATAGGTTATAGCTGTTGTGTTAAAATTAGGATTCAAAGACTATAAAAACCTATTTATAATGTTGGAATGCTGGATGGGCAGGTGATAAACTATAGACCGTTTTTCTCCTAAAAAGAAATATTTATTTATTGTTATTAAATTGTAAACATTAGTTTTACAGATAATACAATAATACAATAGTTTTACAGATAATACAATAATACAATAGTTTTACAAATAATACAATGATTTTCTTACCTAAAAAGAAAATCGGTTTTTATAGTCTTTGAATCCTAATTTTAACACAACAGCTATAACCTATCTTACTGTCACTACACTAACCTCATTCGAAATCCAATGCTACCTATATTAAAAACAAAAATGAATTAATTCATTTTTACATATATATTATCGATACAGAGTATTCATTCTTTGTGTTATCTGTTAATGAATGTTAGTTGTTAAACTTGCTAACACTCAAAAACAATGAACGCCCTAAGTGTTAGCACTTGTTAACTGTTAACTATCTGTCCAAGGAGGTTTGAAAAAGTAATACACGTAAGGCGAAACAAAGTATACCCATCTTACGCTTTCTTTTTTTCTTCTTCTTTTAGGCTGTGCGTCCATAATTTTGTTATATGCTTTTTTAATTAAATTAACTTATTTTATCAAATTTTATTAGAAATAAACTACTTGACATGCGTCAACAAATGAACAAATAATATGTTTATTACCTTCCCGGGTAATGTAACCTTCTCATTTACAACCTAGGAGAAAGTAAAATCATAAATCATGCCTAATCTTAGAAAAATTGTCTTCCTCCATGATTTAACATCTAACAACTACAACAAGGGTCTGACTCTGCTAGGTGTTAGCATGCTCAAGTCACTCCTTTTAGCACAGAACTGTCAAAATTATTAACAAATAGCAGACTTAACAAGGTTTAGCAAAAATAATGAATACCCCTATTAATTCTATCGAGAGTTACCGTGTTCTCAGAAAGAGATTTTTTTTTTTTTTTTCATTTTTGGAATTAGGGGATTGGAAATCATGAAATTCTGGTATACTTGAATATCGAATTTCTGACTGATTACATAACTTCACCTATACTTGGGAAATTAAAATGACCGGTCTGTTTGTGTCGAAATTTTGTATGTGTATCCAGATACCATTCATTTTGAGCCAAATCGTCCAACGGGGGGGGGGGGGGGGGGGGGGGGGGGATTAAGGTGAAAGCTTAACTCAAAAACTCTAATAACTGCCATTGTAATAAACGTATCGACAAAAAAATTTTTTGTGTAAACTTAAAACCCCATAAAGACGACACCATAATCACATTAACTCGAATTTCAACTTCTTTGCAACAATGTTTTCTGGCTTAGGGTGCTCAAGTTTCAATCATGTCTACACGAAATGTCGTTGAAAATTCGATCTTGAATTATTTCATGATTACTATACTAATACATGATTCTTATACTAAAAAATTATTTAATAAAACTTATAATATATAGTGCTATCATGTCACCGTTTTATTGCATTGATTTTTATCCCGTTTATTGTATATCTTCAATATTATATATTTTTTTAAATTTCACACTTTATATCTGATCATGTTTTTGCTGCCTCAAGTTTGGTTTAGAGAAATGCTTTTCAGTACACTAAGTAAGAGGTGAAACTGACGAATTTAGTGTAAATCTTTCACAAATAGTTGTATATCTATTTTAAACGTATCAACACATAATTTTTTGTGTAAACTCAAAATGAGTGGATTCAGTATGAGGATTGAGAAGCCCCTATGTCAACTATTGATTATTAGTCCAAATGGTCGACTGGTTTTGAAAGGAAAGCGAAAATTTAATTGATTCATTCGTTCTGGATGTACATTAGGGTGGCCCTTATTTTAAAAAAAGTTTAAATTTCTCAGACGTCCACCCGGAATTTTGTTTAAAATGTTGAAAAAACGACCTTTGACTTTTTTCAGATTTTTTTGACCATATTAACCCATGCCTGTATGGTGTTGAAGTTTAACATTGAGTTTAAATGGGGATTTAGCGATTCGAGAGACTTCAGAGCCTAACTTTTGATGCCTCGAATGGATTGTTCTGAAATTTCGTATTCTTACGTTTTGGGGATCGCTGAATTCACATTTGATGTCAAAAATCAAGTTTTGACAGTTACATTTATCAAACTGGAATTTTGACAATGAATTTGAATTCAGCGATCTCTAAACCTATAAAATCAGATCACGGATGGAATTTTTGAAAAAAATTGTTTATTAGTTTAAACGAATGAGTTTTTTAACAACTGTAACTGTCAAAACTTGGTTTTTGACATCAAATTTGAATTCAGCGACCCCTAAAACGTAAGAATACGAAATTTCAGAACAATCCATTCGAGGCATCAAAAGTTAGGCTCTAAAGTCTCTCGAATCGCAAAATCCCCATTTAAACTCAATGTTAAACTTTAACACCTTACAGGCACAGGTTAATATGGTCAAAAAAATCTGAAAAAATTCAGGGGGCATTTTTTCAACATTCTAATAAAATTCCTGGTGAAAGTCTGAGAAATTTAAACTTTTTTAAAATAAGGGCCACCCTACATTGTACATAGCCGGTGATTCACTCAAGTATTTTTTTTTTTATTTGTCTCATTGAATATTATAAGGCAGATTTCTTAGAGTGTGTATATGAGGTCTCTATCCAGCGATATGTTCCTTTCTTCCACAGATGAAACCTGTAAATGGCATTATCCAGAGCAGTGTGATACTCTGCCCGTGTACCTATCAAAGAAGAAATATGAAGTCGAATTCACGATCAACAGACCCAGTAAACAAGATGGGAAACTCTTAATGGAGCTGGAATATAGAGAGGTGAAAGGACAAAGATAAGTCTGAATGGGAAGGAGGTCACCGCTCTCCGAAACCAGAGGGAGAGAGGCTATATAAATATTCAACTGATTCCAGGTCTACTTTGTGAAAATTCATAATGAACAGGATAAAGGAATAAACACACACTAAGGAATATAAACTCCAAACACTACTTGTCAATTTCACTATATTTGGTCAAGATTACACAACTATAGTTTCGCCTCTTACGTCATTATCAAGTGAACTGAACAGAGAGTACTGCTGAACTGAAAGTTTAGTTCACTTGATAATGCCGTAAGAGGCGAAACTATAGTCGTGTAATTTTGACCAAATATAGTGAAAATATTGACAAGTAGTGTTTGGAGTTTATATTTTCTTTAGTGTGGGTATATAAGTGCACAAAATTATTCTATATGTATAATTTCAAAAATATTGTTACCACGACCCAATGAACAGATAATATTGAAATATTGTTAGAAGTTTATGTTCGTTTGTTTCTTGTGGACTTATGCCCGGGCTTCAACTACGAGGTCATATCGCCTACTACCAAAGAGCTTATTGCTGCTTTAGTGGACATGTGTTCAACTCTACTGTAAGGTTTAATTAGGTTTGGGGCTTTAACAAGTACGTGACATGGCACAAGCTCGGGCTAACCATTGCTTAATGTCTCAGCCGAAGGTCGGCGGGCTCAAGCGGTTTTACCTTTCAAATTAAAAATGTAGAAGGACAATAGGCAAGCACTACTTTTTCTTATCATTATGTTTTTTGTTAATAAGGTTATTGTAAAAATGAATTAGTACCAAATTGAATACTTTCCAACTGAGAAACAACATGGGGAGAGGATCCTCCTCTGTTCTCCTATTCCAACTGAGACGGTGTGATGTATAAAATACGGTGTGGGTCTCGGGACCCCCGGCAGAAGCTATGCTTCTAAAGGGAAAAATATATATTTGTGTTCATTCATTAAATTAATATAACAATGACGGTAGATAGGGACACCTAAATATGGTAAGAGTCCTTCAATAAAGACATTGAAAGTTTATAGGGAAAGCGGAAACATACGTATGAGGGTGTAATGTGTATGAGGGGTGTAAAGTCAATTTCAGTGGTCAAAAGAAAGAGCAACAACCGAAGTTATGAGTGGACCAAGTAATGATACTAAAGGTTTAGAGGGAGAGCGGAAACATACGTATGAGGCAGGATGTAAAGTCGATTTCAGAGAGATCGAAAGACCCTCAAATGAGCAACAACAGAAGTTATGAGTCGACCAAGTAATGATACAAAAGGTTTAGACAGAGAGCGGAAACATAAGTATGAGGCAGGATGTAAAGTCGATTTCAGAGAGATCGAAAGACCCTCAAATGAGCAACAACCGAAGTTATGAGTCGACCAAGTAATGATACAAAAGGTTTAGACAGAGAGCGGAAACATACGTATGAGGCAGGATGTAAAGTCTATTTCAGAGAGATCGAAAGACCATCAAATGAGCAACAACCGAAGTTATGAGTCGACCAAGTAATGATACTAAAGGTTTAGAGGGAGAGCGGAAACATACGTATGAGGCAGGATGTAAAGTCGATTTCAGAGAGATCGAAAGACCCTCAAATGAGCAACAACCGAAGTTATGAGTCGACCAAGTAATGATACTAAAGGTTTAGAGAGAGAGTGGAAACATGAGTATGAGGCAGGATGTAAAGTCTATTTCAGAGAGATCGAAAGACCATCAAATGAGCAACAACCGAAGTTATGAGTCGACCAAGTAATGATACTATAGGTTTAGAGAGAGAGTGGAAACATACGTATGAGGCAGGATGTAAAGTCGATTTCAGAGAGATCGAAAGACCCTCAAATGAGCAACAACCGAAGTTATGAGTGGACCAAGTAATGATACTAAAGGTTTAGAGGGAGAGCGGAAACATACGTATGAGGGAGGATGTAAAGTCGATTTCAGAGAGATCGAAAGACCCTCAAATGAGCAACAACCGAAGTTATGAGTCGACCAAGTAATGATACTAAAGGTTTAGAGAGAGAGTGGAAACATACGTATGAGGCAGGATGTAATGTCTATTTCAGAGAGATCGAAAGACCATCAAATGAGCAACAACCGAAGTTATGAGTCGACCAAGTAGTGATACTAAAGGTTTAGAGGGAGAGCGGAAACATACGTATGAGGCAGGATTTAAAGTCGATTTCAGAGAGATCGAAAGACCCTCAAATGAGCAACAACCGAAGTTATGAGTCGACCAAGTAATGATACTAAAGGTTTAGAGGGAGAGCGGAAACATACGTATGAGGCAGGATTTAAAGTCGATTTCAGAGAGATCGAAAGACCCTCAAATGAGCAACAACCGAAGTTATGAGTCGACCAAGTATGATACTAAAGGTTTAGAGGGAAAGCGGAAACTTAAGTGTGAGTCGGTGTGTAGCCTCAAATTCACAGATCAAAGGACATACAGAAGAGCAAACCAGTGTAGCCATATATAATATACAGGGTGTATCGCAAGCAGATGACAATACTCGGGGGTGTGAATGCCCCACTCAAGTACACTAGGAAACCGGGGTAATAAAAATCCGTTTCAACTTAGTGTAGAAATAAATGAGATTTAAAATTTTTTTGCGATAACCACGTTTTTTTAGCATAATGTCCGTAAATATCACTTTTTGGTTAAGGTAAATTGAAATCTGACTACACTGTCGTAATCTACGTTAAATTTCCTATTAGGTGACATGTTTTTTGACATGAAAATCGAAAAGATAGAAATAGGAGGCTAACGTTTATTTCAAAACGAACACCTGTTTAAATTGTTTGGCAAATTTTCAGTTTACCGTAATTTGTTTTCTTTATTCGCTAGGATGTCCCAAATTCACCAAAAGTTAGGAAAAACATGAGTCTTTAAAAATACCTAATGTTGTCCTTCATTGTCGACCATTGCCGGAATGAGACAGCAGAAGATATGAAAAACATGGGTAAACCTAACTTACACAAAGCGAGACTTTTTGTAAAATTAACTAATTCATCATTTTTAAAAAACTGAAATTATTACGTTGTTAATTTTCAGAGATAAAAAAAGTTTTGTTATTTCTATACTAAGATGAAACGGATTTTTATTACCCCGGTTTCTTAGTGTACTTGAGTGGGGCATTCACCCCCCCCCCCCCCCCCCTCCCCCCCCCCCCCCCCCCATTAAATAATAATAAATTATTATTATTTAATTTTATTAATTATTTACCTAACACTTAAACCTTCTTTAAGCCTCTTTATTTACCACAACTGACTAAAGATCAGCTAAGAACAGAACGTTTCCTACTGGATGAGAGGGAATATGTTATAATCCCATTTGAGTCGGTGTAAATCAAAAACCCTCAAATAACTGCTGATTCAATCAATGTATCGACACGAAATTTTATATGAGAATTGAGCTGTCTCTGAGTAAGACACTCATTTGATTTTCAGCCAAATCTCCATACATGATAAGGACTTAAAAAAGGGAGCACAGAAACTTAGTTTTCACAGATTATGCTTTTTTTCGGCATATTTGTTTACTTATTTCACTTATTTTGGCATCTTTAGTGCATATAAAGTATCTGGTCATAATTCTGCTCGAAGTCTTTTGAAAATATTTTTATTAATTTTTTCAGGATTTACTTATACTGTGTCCAAACAATGGACCTGCAGTCAGACTTCTGGAAGGGCAATGTTCATGGAAAAATCCATTATCTAAAAACATGGATAACTTTTTAGATCGTTTCAAATGCAGTTTTAGCGTTGAGTTTCAAAAAAAAAAATTACAAGAGAATTGCCAAGAATCCATAAAGTTGTCCGAAATCGGATTTGACGTAAGTAAAAAATAAAAACCAGCAACTTTTATCATTTTTCAGGCATCGCACGCAACTTTCAATACAAGAATATAAACTTCTTTTTTTGGGAAGGGGGGGGGGGGGGGGGGGAGGGGAATGCTCATGGGGAATTACAGCGAATAAATATTTGCAACGCTTTGAGAGTTTCAAATAATCTTTCTTCTTGACACTTCTAAAGTTGAAATAAACTACTCAAAAATGAATAGGGATGTGCTCTAAAAATCTGCTTATCGCCGTTGAAATAGAAAATTTTTTTTCTAATTAAATATTTTAATAAAATAAATAATATTTTATGAAGAAAAGAAATTTTTAAATGAATATTGGCTCGGTTGATAAATAATAATCCTTATTCTCTCCTAGATAGGATTAAGTATGTTTACTTTATCTGTTTGTTGTGTCACTATATTAATAGAATCAGAATGCTTTCAACAACAACAACATCACACTTTATTTGGACCAGAACATCTTGGTTCTTCACACAAAGTATAAAATGGAAAATATAAAATGAAATTAATTAATAATAATGTCTTGGTATAATCTTGGTTTGAGCCTTCTGTGGAGAGTAGGCTGGCCAAGATTGTAGTGGGCTGCTCCAGAACACAGGCCTAGTCTTCCGTGGTAGTTATCTACTAAGGACCTTAGGCTGAGACCCGAGGAACTCCCAGTTCCTCATGGAGTTGGCTGTTTCGGATAAACCATGGTGCATTCAGAGACACACGAAGAATTTTGTTCTGAAATGTTTGTAGTCGTGTTGTGAGTGAAGGACTGGCGCCATGCCATATTGGACAGGCGTATGTTAACAATGGGAGAAGTAACGCTTTGTACAGGAGCAGTGTGCAAGAGTGTTTGAGGGGTGTGTTGCGGTTAATGAGTGGATAGAGATGTTTTAAACGGGTGTATGCTTGTGTAAGTTTTGTGTTGGTGTGAAGTTTCCATGTGAGCCGTGTGTCTAAGAATACACCAAGGTACCGGACAGACTGATCTTTAGGGTTCCATGGAATGGGAAGTACGTCAAACCGCAGCCTACTCTGGTCCTCTGTAAAAAATCGGCGAAGGGCAAAAATCTTCGCTTCTGTTTTACTGGCGTTCAACTGAAGCTTCCATCGAGCGAACCAGCTGGAGACGTGGTTGAGAGAAGTTTGTAACATGTCAACTGCTGTCTGGAGGTCTTCATGTTGACACATAAGTAGTGTGTCGTCTGCGTATAGTGCTAGAGTGGTATTACATGGCTCGGGGATGTCGCAGCAGTATAAGCTGAAGAGGAGGGGACTGAGGATAGCTCCCTGTGGCACTCCCGCCAGAATACTACGCTTGGAGCTGAGGATGTTGTTGACCCGCACTTGAAACGTCCTGTTCTCCAAAAAGGAATCAACGATCTTTTCCAAGTACTGTGGAGCCCATGTCTTCCTCAGCTTATAGCGGAGACCTTCATGCCACACCGAGTCGAACGCGGAAGCTACATCTAAAAAGACAGAGGTTGTATATGTCTTCTGTTCGAAACCATTCACAATCTTTTCCGAGACCCTCTGTAGCTGGTGCACAGATGAATGATTATGTTTGAAACCAAACTGGTGAGCTGGAACAATTCCTGCGCTTTCCAGGTGAGAACCCAGTCTTCTCAATATTAGTCGTTCGAAGATCTTCGACAACGAGTTCAGAAGGCTTATAGGCCGATAGCTGTCCGGCTCTTGCTTGGGCTTACCATGTTTATGGAAGACGATTACAACCGCGTTTTTCCAATGCTTTCAAAACATGGAAAGGCAACAGATTTCGTTGGAAAAAAAGAATTAGTCGTGGGGCTATATACTTGTGGGTTTTCTCAGACCAATATAGCGTGAATGATTGTGTTTTCTCGTATTTTAAATCGTCACAGGGAGACTGGGACTGTTGCTCGAAGACCAGGAAGTGGATCCCACAGAAAAACAACACGGCAGTAAACACGATCGAAATTTTGTTATTCTGGCAAGAAGAAATCCATTTTTGACAGCTCGGCAACTTTGTCAACAAATTCAGGATGTAACTGAGCGTCTAATAAATAATAATAATAATAAATGTATTTCCGTTAAACCAATATAGGATACGTCAAAAGAATTTATACATTAAGATAGCTTATAAATTAGATTTAAAACTACTTGAGTCTAACACATCTATGATTAGTAGTAATAACAAAACTATTTAAAAAAGTAAAATGAAATTAATAAAAAATGAACAAATAAATACTTAAAAATATATGAGTACATAAACAAAATTAATACAAGATACGTTTATAATAAGTAGACACATTTTTTAATTTAATAAAAATTAAGATAACTATTTTATTTTTTTTTTAAACTCTTCGGAAGTGTTTTTATCCCAACGATGTTTCGGGACGTTCTTAAGTCCCATCATCAGGTCCCAATGTGGCGAGATATAGAAAAGAAAGAAGACAATATAACTATAACAATATATGAAAAATAATATACTTATATACATAATATTAATCAATTATAAATGAATAAAAAAAGTCTAAATAAATAAAAAATGAGAAATGAATAAATAAAACAATAACGTACATTCGATGGACTTTTAAGGTGTGGAGGAACTCTGCCCAAAAAATAAAAAGAAAGCTTTGTATCAAATAATGTTTTTGGATATGAAACACGATTCTTTGTAGAGATTATATTACTCTTTTTGAACAGTGAGAATAAAATTCCGTTTCCGTGTATAGGGTTTCCTCTAACATGAACATTTTTAGTTGAAAATTAAATTTTTTTTATTGTATCTATTGACTTTAAGAAGTGGGAAAGGGCATTATATAAATTAATTCCTTTATGAGTTATACTTTTTTCAAAAAGAGAAGAACAATGTTTAGTTATTTGGAAGTTGATTTAACTTCATATGCTCCCTTAAGGCGTTCGGCAATAACAGAACGTCATCGGCAGCAAGGATAAGCCTGGTGCACCAAGGAATTTTCTGGGGATACAAACTGTAATGTTTGCAGATGAATCCAGATTTTCCTGAAAGAATTGCGTTGCATTGAAAAGGTTTTCTTAAAAAGAATCAAATAATTTTACAATATAAAAATATTTTTAAAAATAGAAGTCACGGCAAATCACATATTTCTTTTGAATATGGTTAATAAGATATTCTTTTATTTATTCATAGTTATTTTCTTTTTTCATCAGGTTTACAACATGCATTTAGCATTTATCTGTATATACATTTTTTTTTAAAGTATTTATTAGTTATATATTTTTTGTTGTAGCAAAAATATAAATCTTTCTGTTATTATATTTCACTAAGTTTACTATTTATATCTTATTATATTACCGATAAATGGAGCAGCATTTTCTTATATGGAATAACTAAACATTTTTTGGAAATATTGTTAGTGCTGTGTTTTTACCTTTGATGAAGTAAATTAACACCCATAACCTCAGCCTCTGCCAGAGCCTTGTCCTTGTACCCTTAGGGAACCCATATACACGCACAGGAAATCCTCAGGGAAAAGGCCTTTGCGTCCACTTCTTTCAATTTTCGCGTTCGCGGCCTCCTTTCTATTTCTACCATGGTAGTGTTTAACTCACTTGCCACAAGCAAGGTTCATTTTCGTACATATGTAATTATATATGTAATAATTCTGTTCTGAGACAGATAATTCCGGCCTCAAGGCGGAAAAAGAATTGATTTTTGGCCTTTCCCATCCACCATGGCCTCATAACGTTGAGAACCTGGAGAAGGGGCCGCTAACTATATTATGGCATATTTCGGCAATTTTTCAATGCATATAAGTCTGGCCCTTTTCACAATCATCAGCATTTCGAATAATTAAAAAATATATTTGTTACAGTTCATAACTGATGATACACTGAAGCGGATAGACATTGTGAAATATTGTTTTGATCCTGATACTGGGAGAAACTATTATACAACACATAAAATATTTGGAGGATTAAAGTTTGATGAAAATTCGGAGGGAAGAACTATTACATTTTCTGATCCCAAAATGGAGGCATTATACTACAACCATCGACAGGTAACCAATTTCCTATTTCAACAAATTTCTTTGGAAAACTATTTCCAAAGTACTTAGTATGAATGTATTTAAAATATTTTTTGTGAAAATTCATGTTGCCCGAAGATTGTAAAATAATACACATACAATAATTTGTCAATAATTATTTTACTTTATTGGTCAAATGTTAAATGATTATAGTTCCCGTGTCTTACACCATCATCTTGTTTACTGGACAACATTTCTCTAAATCAAACACGAGGATGCACGAACATGGATATAAATAAAATATATGACAATAATAAAATTCAATATTGAAGTGACATCAATTTGTACAGAAGTCCTGGTGCAGCTATCTGTGAGCAACGTATCTAACATGAACCATCTCTGCAACAGATACACAATGGTGGGGTTATAGAACCTACTTATTGTAAAAATGAGGACTTTATAAATAAATTGAAAAATAAATAATTGTATTAATAAACAAATAAATAAATATTAATAAACAAATTTTTAAATAAAATTAAATAAATCTGATAACGATAAAAGCATTGGATTTTTAGGGGGTTTGTGTCATCGGCAGTGAGTAACAAGTGATAACCGTAACAAGCAACAAATATAGAACTGTTGTGTACAAAGTGATATTAAATGAATAAGAATTGTGTAAATGATAATAAATAAACTAAATGATAATAAATAAACTAAATGATAATAAATAAACTTATAGATCTGATGATCTTAAATAGATCTGATTAAATTTTGGCAGAAATCAGAAGAAAATTAAGAGCACTTTACGCTTATATTTATGACATCGAATATATGTGATGTAGCAATAACGAGATTTCCTTTTACCAACCACTTTTTTACAGAGCCAACATAAAAAGCTCCCTCTCAACCCATGTGTCAATGTGCTCCTAATACTATTATTATTTCTTTGTTCCAGCAACATATCGCATTAGTTGGTGAATATTCGATGGAAACAACTCTGACATTGTATGGATCTGTACATACAGAAGACTATCTGATTCCAGTTCGTCTCATTCCTCCTGAAGATATCATCCTGAATGTGGAGAAAATAATCTGTGACGATCCGGATACCCTAATTTTAATGTGGAAGTCCGTATACACAAAGCAGTGGGTGCAGGTGGAGCAACTGGTGAGAGAGGCCGCCTCCAAGGTACGTAAACTTGATGTCTGTGTTCAGAAACATCTTTATCTACAACTTAGTTAGTTATTATGACTCATGCCCGGGCTTTAATCACAAGGTTACATCACTTAGTACAAGAGCGCTTTTTCAACACTCTGGTGGACATGAGCCCGACTCTACTATGGGAACCCTACATTTTTTTTCACCTAGGTGTCTTTAACGAATACTTGACAACGTGCAGGCTCGATACTATCGCTTAACGTCCCATCCGAAGAACGGTTTGCTAAAGTTCTTTTTACTTCCCAGATGATATAAACTAAGAGGCTCAGCCGGGTGTTGATATAATTTAAGAGTGACACCATTTAACAAAACATTAAATATTTTTTTGTATAATATAAATCATAATAAAACAGACTGCCCCTGGATTCGAGCAGGGTGTCTTGAGATTGCTAGGCTAAAGTTCGGTTGTACTTCAATAAAGTACTGCAACATGAATAAAGAATAAAGTTACATTTAAATCTCTATTGTTACATATTTTAAAATCTGTATAATTTTGGTTGTATTTGACAGATTTGCGTGGAACTGTTTCGTTCACTATAGGGGACAGTCCTTAAACAAACCCACAAAAATCTTGCCAAGTGTAAAATGTCTGACATAAATGATCAATAAAGAATGCCATAGTACTTTCAATATTCTTCTTTAGGGATTCTGACGGATGAAAATAAAAAACGGAACCTTATTGGAAGCTGGAGGTGTCGGTGAATCTGTCCGTCTCTCTAGAGTCCAAACCACAACCTAAACCAGGTCCTCCCAGACATTATACCATCCGAAGATATGCATATGTTTAAGAGCTATTAAAGAACAATATTTCTATTTGTTTTAATGTGTAAGATGTGTTTTTCTTTCTTTCAATTTTTCCGGAAAAATAGAAAATAATTTTTATTTTTCCTCCAAACATTTTTTTATTATATTTATTTTTTCAGATGGACGACCAAATTTACGTGACGACAGGGACACACAGTGAGAAACAAACGGATGAAAGAGAAGATCACTGGGAGATCGGGGGGCGGCCAATGACCACATTTGTGTATAAGATGATGGCATGGAAGGGCTTTTGTGTGGTTTTCGTAGTGTCCAATAAGCGGGGTGGGAGTCAGAATGTATGTAGTGACGTATGTAAGATAGAGGGTTGGCCCGTTCTAGAAGGAGTATCCTGCTACTTCTTAGACGAACTGAAGAAGGACATTCCAGGCATCATTCTACCATCGATAGACAAGTGTAAACCCTTAAAATACCCAACGAAGGAACCAATAAATTAACATTAATAATTGAATAAATTAATATTAATCTTGTATTTTTTCATTTCTAAAAACTTTAATTTATGGGAGGGGCAGACCTCAGATATATTGGAATAGCCCGTGTGTGCACCTAGGGATCTAAGCATCCAACGCTTTCATCTCTTCCCTGTTAGCTCTACTACGGGAATCTTAAATTTCGCCTCCCCAGGCTTATTCACCTAGGGTCAGAGATGGGCATAATCATAATCAATGATTAAGATTACGATTATGATAAAAACAATTGGGTGATTACTTGATTACACGATTGTAATCGTAATCACGGCCATGATTATGATTGTAATCGAGTAATCATGTAATCGTAATCATAATCACAATGTACACATGATTACACAGCGCAAACCATCGCCTTCGATTTCCTTTCAGTTTAAATTGTTTTATTTTTTACACTAATAAGTAATTTTTTTTAAGTTTATTACGTAACCAAAGTGCTATTACTATTTTTTTTAAATTTGATACCCACGAAATCCCCCGATTACAGTAATCGTGATTACATGATTACTTGATTATGATTTTATGATTACATGATTGCAATCGTAATCACGATTTCTGATTACGATTATAATCATGTAATCATGTTTCATTTTAGCTAGATTCACAGTGCGATAGTATCAAGTATAAAATAGCAATGATGATTAAGTTTTATTTTCTCTGTAATCATGTAATCATTGATTACGATTATGCCCATCTCTGCCTAGGGTAGGGGCCTTTAACAAGTAACTAACACTATACAGACTCTATTATTATTATCGCATGGCTTGCTCAAGGTTTTTACCTCCCAGATAAAAAAAACCTATTCCCTAGGTTATTAACCTAACCTACTTTACGTGAGCTCAGTAGAGTCAATAAATAATATATAGGTATATATTATAATGCTCTTTTCTTTGATAGGGGAAATTATTTATATGTGATAGTAAGATGTTGTGGGACTAGATTTCTAATAGAAATAAAAGACGTTGTCTTCCCACTGTTTTATTTATACCAGAACCGGTTTTCGACGCAACAGCGTCATCATCAGTGGTTCATCCACCCACACAGCACAGCGGTTGGAAGATAACAGGCCAGTTATCTTCCAACCGCTGTGCTGTGTGGGTAGGATGAACCACTGATGATGACGCTGTTGCGTCGAAAACTGGTTCTGGTATAAATAAAACAGTGGGAAGACAACGTCTTTTATTTCTATTGGAAATTATTTACTTACTAAAACTTTAATTTTTTTGCTTTTGCAAATAATATTAATAAAAAAAAGTCTGAGCTGAAACTGCAATAATTATTTATACATGGAGGCATGTGGATTCTTTGATGATAAAATAACTTAGTGGAAAGTGGAAACATAAAAAGACGAAAAACACATATAACTTTAACAATTCATATTTATTTTGTTAATACATTTTTTTTTTCTAATAACGATAATAAATAGAACACACAACTGTTATATTTTTACTTTAAAAATACCTATATAAAAGGCGCCGGTAGCTCAGTGGTATGCGTGCTTGACTTCTGAGCTCAAGGTTGTGGGTTCGTAGCCCGACCGAGGCCCTTAGTTTATTTTATCTGAAAGGTAAAATAAACCTAAGCACGCCGTCCTTCGGATGGGACGTTAAGCGATGGTCCCGAGTCTGTACGATGTCAGGTACTCGTTGAAGACACCTGCCCTAGATGAATAAAAATTTAGGGTAGGCAAAATTTAGGACTCCCACAGTAGAGTCGGGCTCATGTCCACCAGAGTGACGATAGAGCACTCTGGTAGTAGGCGATATGACCTCGTAGTTAAAGCCCGGGCATGAGTCATAAAGCCTAACCTAACCTATATAAAATTACCAAAATTGTTATTATATTTTATTGTTACCCCTTATGATTCTTTTTTGAAAAGTATTTATTATTTAATTATTTATTAAAAAAAAAAAAAAAATCAATATTCCTAATTTTATTTAATTACCTACTTAAACTTCGAGACATTTTGTTATATATATATATATTTTTTTTTTTTAATTATATTAAATGAATAAAACAAACTTATTTTTGAAATATTGTCTATTCCACTAAAGATATATATATATATACAACGGATACAACTACCTGACGATGGTATAAAGCCGAAACCGGTAGTTGTATATATATATATATATATATATATATATATCTTTAGTGGAATAGACAATATTTCAAAAATAAGTTTGTTTTATTCATTTATTACAAGTTTCCACAATATGTCCGCGTTTCTCAACTTAGAAGTTGTTATATTACTTTACTTACTTTGAACCTGGGCCTCCGCCCATTTATTTATATAATTATAATTTTTTTTTTACTTGAATTGTGATGGGATGTGCTGAGGATGTTTTCGGTTCCGTAGTTAGGTCTACGAAGTCGCAATTCGGTCTTCATCGCATCTTTATTTTTTTGTGTTCTTCAAAAGGACATAAATAGAGATTTATGTTACGATGATATCCAGTTCATCTCCACACTCGCCAACAATCTCAAGAGAGATATTTTCATAATCTAAAACTTAGGTTTAGGTTTTATGACTCATGCCCGGGCTTTAACTACGAGGTCATATCGCCTACTACCAGAGCGCTCTTTCGGTGGTGGACATAAGCACGACTCTACTGTGAGAGTCCTAAATTTTGCATACCCTAAATTTTTATTCACCTAGGGCAGGGGTCTTTAACGAGTTCCTGACATCGTACAGGCTCGGGACCATCGCTTAACGTCCAATCCGAAGGACGGCGTGCTTAAGTTCATTTTACCTCTCGGGTTTCGAACCCACGATCTTGAGCTCAGAAGACAATCACGCATACCACTGAGCTACCGGCGCCCTATCATCTAAGACTTATAAAATGTCAAGTTTCAACAAGACCAATTCGTCACTCTCAGGAGCAGATCACAAATCCACGTTCTACTTCATACTCCAAAACTCCATGTTGCAGCCGCTGTCAAGATTTTATTATTTATTGAGCTCAGTTTACGAAGCTCTTCCTTAGGCGACTCATGTATTTCGTTGTATTCGTACTCCTCCTAAACCCCTTTACCGTTCACATTGAAATTTGCCACGATGGTAGTGGACACTGTGACGATGGTTTACTACTAAAAAAATCTAAAATCGAACATACCGCGGAGGAATAATCACCGAAAAACTAAATCCCCATTGAAATCAATTGAGAGACAAAATTCTCTCCCGGGCGAAGCCCTTTTCGGTTTACCATCGGACACCACTTTTTTTGAGCCGTTTTTTTTCAGTATTCTAACGTACAAACTTCGACTTTTTTTCGATAAAAATATTCTTCAAGATACAAAGAACACATAGTAAAAATAATTTTGTGCAAAAACAGCTGTTGTTGTCTACAAAAAGGCTAGAATCGATTGAATTCAATTGAAATCTATATAAAGTATTAAAGTATTTACAATACTAACATTAACATTTCCAAAATTATAGATCAGCTGAACAATAATGACATATATGAAGGAACCTTTAACAAACTAAATAAATAAAAATATTATAAACTAGCAGTAATACCCGGCGTTGCCCGGGGAACTTTGACTTTCCTCCCAATATCTCCTATAAGGCTATTCAGTTCCTCGACAGTACATTCATGATGTTATAATTTTCAATTATTCATACGAAATACGGCTTATAGTCCTTCAACTGTAGTAACTCTAGCTTTGGAGCTAAAACTAATTTATTCAAAAAGATTTCTCATTAATCGTTGCAATGGTTTTCGAGTTACAAAGATTGCGTGAGTGGATGCTGGGATGGACCAGGGGTTGATTAAAAAATAGACCTTAACCTTCCGGTAGATAAAACTTATCTATTCAAAAAGATTCCTCATTAATCATTGCAGTGGTTTTTGAGTTACAAAGATTGCGTGGGTGGATGCTGGGATGGACCAGATATTGAGGTACTAATACGCCTATATAACCTTCCACAGACGATGACGAACAAATTAAAAAAAAAAAATTAATCAAATCCATCAAGCCGTTCGTGAGTTATAGCGATACAACGCACAGACATTTTCAGCTTTAGGGGGGCGCCGGTAGCTCAGTGGTATGCGTGCTTGACTTCTGAGCTCAAGGTCGTAGCCCGACCGAGGCCCTTAGTTTATTTTATCTGGGAGGTAAAATAAACTTAAGCACGCCGTCCTTCGGATGGGACGTTAAGCGATGGTCCCGAGCCTGTACGATGTCAGGTACTCGTTAAAGACCCCTACCCTAGATGAATAAAAATTTAGGGTAGGCAAAATTTAGGACTCCCACAGTAGAGTCGGGCTCATGTCCACCAGAGTGACGAAAGAGCGCTCTGGTAGTAGGCGATATGACCTCGTAGTTAAAGCCCGGGCATGAGTCATAAAACCTAACCTAACCTATAAAGTATAAATATAATCATATTAATACTTTAATACCAGTTCCGGTAAAAGTGCCCAAACTTGAAAACCCTACGGTTCCATCCAGTGATCACAAACTGGTTCATATGCTCTATTTCAAATGAACTACTTGTATGTTATTATTAACCGACCACATTAACAGTATGATTCAATAAATTTAGACTGACTCAGCTCAGTTTTTGCAAACAGCAGAATGCATTGCACACCTAGTTTTATTTTATTTATGTCTCAGTTCAAATATTATTTTATATTTAAGTTTAACTATCTCACTTTTTTTTTTAAAACAACTATTTAATATTTAATTAATAAATATAAATAATTTATAGTATGAAATAATTTTGAGAAGAGGGAGGGGGAGAGAGAGTGATCCGTGAGTGTGGTTGGTATAAGGCCCCCTATACACGGTCAGTTTGGTGTGTCAGTTTTAACTGATCAAATCGAACTGATAGGTCTGGTGTCTACACACGTTACATCATCTTGTTTTTTTTTTTTGGAATAAAAGTTTATTTCGAGCTTTGATTTGTTTGTTTAAATAATTTATAATAAATTAAATTTAAAATGTCAAGTAATGAGGAATTGTTGTTATATGGTGTTGTGGCTATTTACATTGTTGCATCCAAAAAAAGAAATCGAAGAAAAATTTGGGTTAAAAACTGACTTTTAAAGACGGCGAAATATTCACATATATTTATTTTGGAGGAGCTCAGGTTTCATCCAAAAGACTGGAATAATTATTTGAGAATGGACGAAGAAACTTATCTTCAACTATATTCATTAGTTTCTCCTTCAATAAAAAAGGAAGACACAAATATGAGAAATGCAATAACCACTCATGAAAGACTGACAGCAACTCAAACTATTAATTTTTTTGTTACACTCTCCTTACATGCTTTGGCATCAATTTCTTTATCTTTATTTACAAGCAACTCGTAGGAAGCGTCCTTTTTAAATGTATTGTGGTAATCTTTTGATATAACCTTCCATAAACATTCTTCTTGCCTCAATAAATCTATAAACTCAATTAAAAAGTCTAAAATGCACTTAAAATTTGTTTTTCTGTTGTTCAACTTTTTACAAACAGGAAATTTGACAACAATTGAAGTAGATTTTCCGTCAACGCTATATGAACACTATACTGTTTACATTAGCAGGTTAGGACAGAAGGGTCCAAAATGGCGGACGAGAATACCTATCTTTTCTAGTGCTCTTTATAACAAGATGGTTGGAGGATGGTACATGGACCCAGACCTGGGAACCATCAAGTCAAGCTGACTGGTTCATCTTCTTAATACTTTAAGCAATAAATTGTCGTTCACGAGTTAATAATGGAACATGCTAATCAAAGTATTTCAGACAGGAAAGTGCCATCCAGCTCATATTTTCCATTTAGTTAATAGTTACAGTTTTACTTCCCGTATCGTTGTAAAATAAACATATTTAAATATATCTACAGGGTGTATCGCAAGCAGATGACAATACTCGGGGGAGTTAATGCCCCACTCAAGTTCACTAAGAAACCGGGGTAATAAAAAGCCGTTTCAACTTAGTGTAGAAAGAAATGAGATTTTTAATTATTTTAACGATAACCACGTTTTTTAGCAAAATAATGTCCGTAAATATCACTTTTTGGTTGAGGTAAAGTGAAATCTGACTACACTGTCATAATCTACGTTATATTTCCTAATAGGTGACATGTTTTTTGACATAAGAATCGAAAAGATTAAAATAGGAGGCTAACGTTTATTTCAAAATGAACACTTGTTTAAATTGTTTGGCAAATTTTCAGTTTACCTTAATCTGTTTTATCCATTAGCTAGGATGTCCCAAACTCTCCAAAAGTTAGAAAAAATATGACTCTTTAAAAACACCTGTTGTTCTTTATTGTCGACCATTGCCGGAATGAGACAACAGAAAAGATGAAAAACATGGGTAAACCTAACTTACACAAAGCGAGACTTTTTACAAAATTAACTAATTCATTATTTTAAAAAAATTGAAATTATTACATTATTAATTTTCAGAGATAAAAATGTTTTGTACTGTACTTTGTGTTGAAAAAATTATAACAACATTTTTTGACAAATTTTCAATTTACCGTAATTTGTTTTCTCCATTCGCTAGGATGTTCTAAATCCACCAAATTACAATTATTCTCTGAAATAATAATAAATTAATTATTTCCTCTGAATAAATAAAGTTATGTGTGAAGCACTCTAAAGTCCCGTGAATACAGCATACCTATTATTGAATCGCAAGAATTCAAGAGGTTTGTGAAGAGATGAGAACAAACAGGCTTGAGATTCAACCACATCCGTTCTAACGTGGAGTCAACTGTGTGTACGAAAAGAAGGAGGTCAGTTTCAGCAATTGTTATAATTTTTCCAAAACATTTTTTTTATTTCTGAAAATTAATAATGTAATAATTTCAATTTTTTTAAAATAATGAATTAATTTTATAAAAAATCTAAGTTGGTTTATTCATGTATTTCATCTTCTCTGCTGTCCGGCTATGGTCGACAATAAAGAACAACATAAGGTATTTTTAAAGAGTCATATTTTTTCTAACTTTTGGTGGGACATCCTAGCGAATGGAGAAAACAAATTACGGTAAACTAAAAATTTGCCAAACAATCTAAACAGGTTTTCATTTTGAAATAAACGTTAGCCTCCTATTTTAATCTTTTCGATTTTCATGTCATAAAATATGTCACCTATTAGGAAATTTAACGTAGATTACGGCAGTGTAGTCAGATTTCACTTTACCTTATCCAAAAAGTGATATTTACGGACATTTTGCTGAAAAACATGGTTATCGTCAAAATAATTAAAAATCTCATTTCTTTCTACACTAAGTTGAAACGGATTTTTATTACCCCGGTTTCTTAGTATACTAGAGTGGAGCATTCACGAGTATTGTCATCTGCTTGCGATACATCATGTACCTACAAACGAAAAATAAATAATTATAATAAATGAATACAGATATATTTACATTATCTCTGTGGAAGAATAATAACAATTAAGCTTGAATATTCATATATATTGTGTTTATAAATTTGACACAAAACAATATATAGAACACGTAGAGTATGATGTCGAAGGACACGTAGTCTTTGATCATGTCCAATGAGAGATGAACGAATATCATGTTAACATAACAGTCACAAAATCACTTTTATAGAATATATGAAAGATTCTCCATAATTTCAACATCGTCAGGCTTACTTACATCTCAGAACATGAAGTTATTATTTCTACTGGTGCTAATCTGCGAGGCGTCCAACCCAACATCGAAATTTGAGAAGATACTGGGCCAATTATCATTTGGTGAGTAGTGTACCATAAAATTTTGGAACTATTTATGTATTTTTACTATTTTATACAAGAAAGTATTTTAAACAAGCGTAAATCCGAGATCGAATTTTCAATGGAATTGCACGTTTCAAGGTCCCCTGAATACGTTTTGACAATTATCACGATGATTTCTATCTGTGCGTGTGTGATTGGATCTTTGTGAGCATTCAAACTCATAAACGATTGAAACTTTTCAACATGAAGTTTGAAATAAAGATGTCACACGTTCTAATTTATAGCTGAAATGATTTTGGCAAAAATCAGATAAAAATTAAAACCACTTTTCCTCGGGGCCTGACTCCATTGGTTTAAACAACAACTGAACATAATTATGTATATATGTATATTTTTTTTAAATACGTACATAGATTTGGATAACACATTATATTTATTATGAATATTGTTTATTGATTACCTACTCATTTCAATATTATGTGCGTACATAATACATAGGTATGAACTAAGTTACCTTATAACAATCATAAACTTACAACGGACTGTTTGTTGTATTCAGTGTAACACCATTTATAGCGAACTGCTCGTTATAACTGATAATACCACTTAAAGAGAACACCGGCTTCAACGTACACCGCCAGTCCTTGAAGTTCGTTATAAACGAGTTTGACTATATATATATACATAAAAATATATATGGGCCCATAAGCTTTTTATCTAGAAGGTGACGAAACCTTGAATATGCCGTCCTTCGGATGGGACGTTAAGAGATGATCCCGAGCCTATACGATGTCGTTAAACACCTACCCTACGTTAATAAAAATTTAAGGTCGGCAAAATTTAAGACTCCCGGTAGTAGCGTCTGGCTCATGTCCACCACCAGAGCTACGATAGATCGTAGTTGTAGCTTGACCTCATAGTTGTAGGTCGGGCATGTGCTACTAACTAAAAAAGATAATATAACGTTTTGTTTAAACAAGTATGTCTGGTTCTTGTCGTTTATATAGTTGTGTTCATGTGTATTATTCATATCGCTACATGAGTCCTTAACGAGTTACCTATCATGATACTAGCTCAAGAGCATCATTTAACGTCCCAACCGAAGGACGATGTGCTCAAGATTTTTTACTTCACAGATAAAATTCCAAATTTTAAGTCAATAGGTACAATCATTTTTACTGTAGAGCGCGCCCAACTTTCCAATCACATACACACACGCACAGAAAGTCAACGTATTCAGAAGACCTTGAAACCTCCATCTTGGATTTTCGCACGATTACATTTGTTCCTTATATTATTGGTTTAAGAAAGTAAAAATATCATTAGATATATATTTTTTATTCTCTATTATATCTCCACTTAGATTAAACAATATAGTGGTAAGCGTGCTTGCTTACTGAGTTCAAGATCGCGGGATCGAAACCCTGCAGAGACCCTTAGTTTATTTTACCTTCCAGATAAAATTAGAAATAGTGTAAGAATTCATCAATAAATTTTATTTATTACTATTTTTCACTTAATATTATAGTTAGTTATTCTGACTCATGCCCTGGGCTTTAACTACAAGGTCAAGTCGTTTACTACCAGAGCTCTCTTTCGTCGCTCTGGTGGACATGAACGTCCCATCCGAAGGACGTTTTTTTTTTCACATTCCTGATAAGAATGAATATTATTATATCTTTTAGAGTAAGAATATTCTGTCTATATTAATTTTTTTCTTTCCCAGGTGTCAATTGTAAATGGGATTACCCTAGTCAAAGTAGTACACACCCCGTATTTCTATCGAAGGAGAAAGATAGCGAAGAATTCACCATCGTCAGACCTCATATCCAAGATGGAAAACCTCTATTGAAGCTGAAATTTAAAGAGGTAAAAAAAGGGCAGAGGAAGTCATATTGGCGTTGGTGGGTTTGTCGATAGTTCCGCACAATTATCATAATATCGATTTATCGTTTCAATAATATCGATATCGCGGGCGAATCTATAAAAAACTCGATATATATTGTGATAAAGAAATTATTGTTAAATAAAATATAAATATAAATAAATAATAATTTAATTAATAAAATAATTAAAACAAAAAGAATGAATAATTAAATAAAATTACCACATTTCCTGTAGACATCTCTGGTATTTTACTAAATTTTGATTTCTACAGTAGTTTCCGAAAAAGGCCCTATAAATATCAAAATTTCAAGACATGCAATTTTGAAGAAAGAAAATTTCAATTAACCAACCATTCATTTGGATTTCAAAAGAGATGCCATATTGTGTTTCTAAATTTTGCGAAAATGTTAAATCTAATCCAAGGGTATCAATTATCTTACTGGGTTAACAGGGAAAATGAATAGCATAGAATACGAGAACACATATTGGGTTTATTTTCTTAAATCTACATTATAAAACTAAAAACTAAGATTGGAACATTAAAAAAAACATTAAATACATTTTTTTTTTAATTGTATAGACTAATAAATATTGACCATTCTTCTTTTAGAGTTATCTTGGAGCATATAAAACATATAAACAAATAGAAGTACCTACGTTGAGCATCAATTTAGTGTTATTTCCGTATTTTTAATTCCCCACACCTTAAGCCTAAACACAGCTATTGGTCGTCTTTTGTTTTTTCATTCATTGGCTGGTTCCAAAACAAATGCTACTTCATATAATTATTCACCAATTTAGTTGCTTCAGTGTTTTTATTTTATACTAATAAATATAATTAATTTAATAATATATTATTAATAATTTGAATGTGTTTAATTTTATACATCACAATATGTTCATGTTTATATCAACTTTTACCGAGTTTACTCATGAAATGATATCGCTAGAGAGCTCAACTTAAAACCCATATATGTATTATTGTAATTAATGTATCGAGATGAAATTATATATGAGAATGAAGCCACACACCTATAGATTTTCAGCCACGCCGGCAAGGGATTGTTTAAAAGGAGCACAAAAACTTCGTTGTTATAAAATAATTTCCCAACGACTTTTTTTTTACATATTTCAGCTTTTTGTTTTTTTGCATATTTTGACGTGTTTACTTAAACATATAGATGAGGAAGAATTGTAATCGTGCGTAAATCCGAGATCGAAGTTTCAAGGTCTTCAGGATACGTTTTGATTATTTTCGCAAAGATGTCGGTTTGTGTCTGTGTGTGTATATGATTGAAATGTTGTAAGCGCTCTACCGCAAAAACAATTGTAGTTATGAACTTGAAATGGCAAATGAGGAGGTCTCATGTGCTAAATTAGATCTGGTTAGATTTTGGCCAAAATGGGACTAAAAAAATGAGACCACTTTACCCCCGAGGTAATTCTACAATATACCGTTTATGTTTACGACCTAATCAAAAAAAAATTTTAAGTAAGAGTTGTAGAGAAAATTGAAAGACACATTTTATGATCAGAAAATGCTTCACATAGATCGTCCGGTTTTGAGATATATGCCGTAAACCGTCCTGAAATGTAGTTTTAAACAAATATTTTTAGACGTTTCCTTGATTTACCCGAAATCGTACTACTGCAAAATTGGTTCTTAGACAAAATGAAGTCTTCAGATTTGAGATAGGATCAATACGACAAAAGCTGTAGCGTCTCAATCAATGACAATTAAATTTAATTACGGAAATATTTCAAAATAATGTTGTAATACACAACGAATTATAATATAATGTTGTAATGTATCGCGTAACAACGAATTATTATTATTTTTTTGTTTTGGCCGTACGGTCAATGCATATTGGCCATGGTAGATGCCTATGCTTAATGTACAAAACGAATTATGAAATATTTTAGTCAGATACTCTGTAAAGACCTTTACCCTAGGTGAATAAATATTTAGGGTAGGCAAAATTTAGGACACCCACAGTAGAGTCGGACTCATTACCACCAGAGTGATAAGAGCGTTTTGGTAGGATGCGAAACGACCTAGACGTTAATGGCTGGGCATGAGTCGTAATAACTAACTATTATTCGTAGTTTTTAAGAAAAATTATAAAAATTAAGAAAAAAAATTAAATATATATGATGTGGCCATTACAGGACTTTCCCAAAATCATTTCATATTGGCATTACTGGGTGTAAGAAAGTCTCTCTCAGAATTACGCTTTACAATGAAACAAAAAAAAACGCTGACGCCAACTCATTACTTCCATATACCAGTAACGCCAGATTGAAATTACTTTGAGAAGGGGGAGAGAGAGTTATGTGTTAGCTTGTACGAGTAGTATAAGAAAATCCTGTAATCACATTTTTAGTATATATAATAAATCTCTAGTTCACAACATAATGGTGGAAGCAGTGGCGTATATAGGAAAAAATATCGAGGGGGGGCCCACCAGGCCGATTTTATAAGAAAAAAAAAAGTATCACCTTGTATTACCAGAGGTAACATCAGTAGCAGGATTGGCGGTCCCAGAGGGACTTGTAACAGGAAAATTAAATTTTATTATTTTTGTTTTTAACTTTTTTAATTTAATTTGAAGCTTTTTTAAATAATAAACTAGCTAAGTATATCAGTTATGTAGTTATTTGTAAGTATTTGATAAAGACCAAAGAACTGTTTTTATGGGGGTTAAGAAATAAAGTAAGTTTTTACGACAGACAAAAGTCAATATATAATTATAATATTTTGAATTAGTTATAATATTTTTGAGTTATAAAAAATAATTGAATATATCAAATTAAAAAAAATGGTTTCCTTTAGGTTGTTTTCTTTACATAACAAAGTCCAGGTTTCTTGGGACACCTGCAAACTTATCCAGAACGGCTTCATCGCCTATTTTCACATCTCGATGGATTGATAGTAACGCTAGACCATTGAGCCTACTTTCTGGAATTTCTTAAGTATGTCTTCAATCTTCTTACAACTTGAAAAGCTTCGTTCCACAGATGCAACAGAAACAGGCAGAACTGCTAATAGTTTCAGGAGAATATAAATGTTGGGAAAGAAATTCTTGTCATATTTTTCAAGAGCAATAATGGCTGTTTTAGGACGGTTTTCAGATTTTTCCAAACTCCACTTTTCTTTCCACAACAGAAATTCACTTTGCACAACTTATAATAATATATAACGTATAATAATATCAAAAGTACTATATACTTTTTTTTTACTTTTATATTAATTTTTTTTTTATTTCGGGAAGGGGGGGGGCAAGGGAAATAAAAAAATATTAATATAAAAATTTTAAAAAAAGTATATAGTAGTTTGATAACTTCTACGAAGAAGATTTGGCACATAAAGAAGTTGTGCTAAGTGAATTTCTGTTGTGGGAAGAAAAGTGGAGTTTGGAAAAATCTGAAAACCGTCTTATTGCTCTTGAAAAATATGACAAGAATTTCTTTCCCAACATTTATATTCTCCTGAAACTCCCCCCATATATACGCCACTGGGTGGAAGCCTACGGAAATATTTTTATTTACTTTTTTCAGGTATTACTTATAGTCTGCCCAACCAATAACGAGGATGAAGTGGAAAGCAAACAGGGGCAATGCACATGGAACCGTCTATTATCTAATGAGGAAATTAATTCATTAAACGATTACAAATGCAACGAGCAGAACAACTTCCAAAAGAAAGAATTAGAGACGACCTGCGCAGTTCCAACATCTTCGTTAGATGCTAGATCGAAATTAATTAAGACGTACGGAATTGGATTTAAAGTAAGAGAAAAAAACAAATAATAATAGCAATTTTTCAGGGCATCGGACGTCATGGGCTGCAGACACCTCGTACATTGTATCGCGGAGTGACTTTTCTGTGGTTCTTGCATCGTAGTTCTCGTTTACAGAAGAGAATGGAATTCAAACATGTTTTCATCGTACATGTCTTGCTCTATATTTCTTGGTGGTAGGCAGACGTAATGAAAATGAAATGAAAATAAATTTTATTATTCTGGGACCGAGGTCCCCTAAGAATAAATACATACAGAGTGATGAAAATGAAACAATGAAATATAGTATCAGAACAGAAATAAAAATATAGGTAGGTAAATAAAAATTAGTTCTACATTGGAGAAAAACTATACAACTAAAAAATAGATAAACAGGAAATAGAAAAACAGGAAAAAACATAAAATTAACAACTTCTATATGATGAAACAAAATAAATAAAAGTATCTACAAAAATAAAAGAGAATAAGTAAAAAAGAAAAAAAGCAAATCTATACAACTAAGAAAGAAATAAAATTGATAATATAAATAAATATAAATCGACCGAGCATAGTACGGTGGTTGATTATAAAAGAGAAGGAAGGATGCCCAGCCAAGGTTAAAAATAAAATTAATTAAGAAAGCAGAAAATAAGATAAGATAAAAAATAAATAAATGCATAATAAAAATATATTAATGTGTAAATGAGCCAAAAATCAATATTATTGATTATGAACGAATAATTTAGAAAATATGATAAAAAAATATAATAAAACTAGAGAATGACAAAGACAAGAAAGAGATAGAAAAAAAAAAAAAAAAGGCGGGGGAAAAGTGATTAGAATGATTAGATAATTAAGGTTGACGAATTAGAGAATACGGGGGAGAGATCAAAGAGGAGTGGATTGTTTGGTGAAGAGGAATTGGAATAGTGAGGATTTGAAGGAAGCCACGGAAGGAGAGTGACGGATTGGGGGAGGCAGGGAGTTCCAAAGAGAGGAGGCCTGGACAAGGAATGAATTGTGGAAGGCTGAGGAGCGATGGGAGGGGATGAAGAGGTCTGAAGGACGGGATCTAGTGTGCCTCTGGTGAACCGAGGACTGGAATTGAAACATTTGGTAGAGGTAGTAGGGTTCTTTGGATTTAAGCATTAGGAAGAGGAAGGAGCCTAGGAGGTAGTTTCGGCGGTAGGAGGGTTTGAGCCATTTCAACTCGGAGTACCAGGGCGAAATATGAGCGTCTCTAGGGACATCGAAAACAAATCTGACATGAGCGTTCAGGATTCGCTGGAGTTTGATATCGAGTCCCTTACTCAGATCATTATAAACCAGGCACCCGTAGTCGAAATGGGGGAAAACAAAGGATGATACGAGGAGTTTCCGGGAGTTATGAGAAAGAGAGTGACGGGAACGTTTAAATTGTGCAAGAGATTGGAACGATTTACGGGAAATATAGGATACGTGGTCTTTCCAGGAAAGGGTTTGGTCGAGGATGATACCCAGGTTTTTTACTCTGCTAGAGTAGTTAACGTAGTGGACTAACTTGTTAAATAAGTAATAAGATATATCAGTCTCACATATTTTTTATTTATACCACAACTAGTTTCGGCAATTTGCCATCTTCAGGTGGTGAATCTGAACATACATAAACCAAAATTAAATTAGAATTTCCGAGCTTTTACAGTTCATGTCAATCATTAAGTTAAAAATAAAATATAACAATTATCAAAGGTACAATAAGTTACAAAATTTGAATTAAAAACAGAACAATAAATTAAAATATTCTGAATAAAAATACCTTTCTAGAGAAGAGATCAAGGGATACGATCGAGTATCATCAGGGACCACCTGGACACTGGCTAACTGGAAGACTCCCACTCCCCAAAACAAAGCTCAGGAAGGGGGGGGGGGGGGGTTCAAATTGAGTTATCCTATTTAAGCAAAGGTCTATTTTTGTTTTTAGACAATTCTTAATTTCTAATTTTTCAATTTGAACCCCCCCCCCCCCCCCCTTCCTGAGCTTTGTTTTGGGGAGTGAGAGTCTTCCAGCCAGCCAGTGTCCAGCTGGTCCTCGATCGTATCCCTAGACCTCTTGGGAACTAGCTGACCCGACAGACGTCGTTCTAAAAGCTATTGGACTGGATTTTTTTTTTTTTTATTTCTTTTTTTTACTTGGAACCAAAGCAAGTTCCTACTTAAGAACGCCGGGCACCTTAGATAGTATGCGCCTTGCAACTCCGTGCAACCAGCTATTAAGTTCTTAGGACCGCTGGGCAACACAGATAGTACGTAGTTAGGAACGCAGGGCACCGCAGCTAGTATGTGCCTTGCAACAGCGGATGCCCTAGGTATTTTGTGCTTAAGAACGCTGATGAGAGCTATTATTTACCGTGCAACGGTGCACCTTCAAGGTAATACATGCTTAGGAAATCCACCCTATTAAAATTAGGGCTATATCCCATCTTTAAGAAAGCTCCATGTGAGATTCATTCAACATTAATGCACCCCCGTCCCTCCCGTCCAAAAGGGTCACAGCCAATTTTTAGATATTGCTTTTGAAACTATTTAGGTATATGCTTGCTCCCATATACCCCCCTCCCGTTGACAATTT
The DNA here is from genome assembly GCA_963662175.1 of Aradus depressus. Lineage (NCBI taxonomy): Eukaryota > Metazoa > Arthropoda > Insecta > Hemiptera > Aradidae > Aradus > Aradus depressus. Next base: position 19,369,117 of record OY759222.1, on the reverse strand, counting down.
TGAGACGTCACATATCCTTTTTTTGTTTTTGTCTTTTAAGAATACTACATGTGAAATTCCATGACAATCCGACCATTCGTTAATGAGCTACAACTATTTTATGCTAAGGCCTACCCCCAAAACCCCCCTCCCTTTCAAAATGTTGAGACGTCACACACCCTATTCTTCAATTTGGCCTTTAAGAATACTACATGTCAAATTCCATGACATTCCGACCATTCGTTAATGAGCTACAACTATTTTATGCTAAGGCCTACCCCCAAAACCCCCCTCCCTTTCAAAATGTTGAGACGTCACACACCCTATTTTTCAATTTGGCCTTTAAGAATACTACATGTCAAATTCCATGACATTCCGATCATCCGTTAAAGACCTGTCACTATCTTTATATGTAGGCCTACCCCCACAACCCCCCCTCCCGTTCAAAATTTTGAGATGTCCCGTACCGTATTTTTCAATTTGGCCTTTTAGAATACTACATGTGAAATTCCATGACAATCCGATCATCCGTTAAAGACCTATCACTATCTTTATATTAGGCCTAGCCCCCCCCCCCCCCCCTTTCAATTTTTGAGACTTCACAGATCCTATTTTTAAATTTGGCTTTTTAGAATACTACGTGTGAAATTCCATGACAATCCGACTATTAGTTAATGAGTTACCGGTATCTTTATACTAAGGCGTACCCCCACAACCCCCGCTCCCGTGCAAAATTTACCCAATCATTTTTATTGTATAAGTAGATGTAGATATGTAAAAACTGAATAAAACGAAACCGTAAGTAAATGACAAAGAAGACAACCAAACAACCAAAGATAAATCGAGGAACTTGCCAGAAGCGAAGATTTAACAACAACCAAGAAAATAACACGGAAAAAAAAACTGATAACACGCACTAAAAACTGAATAAAACGAAACAGTAAGTGAATGACAAAGATGACAACCAAAGATAAATCGAGGAACTTGCCAGAAGCGAAGATTTAAAAACAACCAAGAAAATAACATGCACTAAAAACTGAATAAAACGTAACGGTAGATAAATGATTTTAGGGTGTCTGAGATCAATTCACTTGATCGATTCATTGTTCACATCGATCATTACGACCCCAAACATTGATTCTTCGATTAATCTATCTCAGATCGCCATCCCTAGAATTAACAGCTAAGAACTCTTCATAAGAACCTTCCTCGGACTTCAACGAATATTTGAAAAAAAAAATTAGCCGAATTGGTCCAGCCGTTCTCGAGTTTTGCGCTTAGCAAAATTAGCCAGTCATTTTTATTATATAGATATTTTAATTTATTGTTCTGTTTTTAATTCAAATTTTGTAACTTATTGTACCTTTGATAATTGTTATATTTTATTTTTAACTTAATGATTGACATGAACTGTAAAAGCTCGGAAATTCTAATTTAATTTTGGTTTATGTATGTTCAGATTCACCACCTGATGATGGCAAATTGCCGAAACTAGTTGTGGTATAAATAAAAAATATGTTGGACTGATAAATCTTATTACTTATTTGTCTTGCTCTATATCAGCTAAAAACTGAAGATTTAAACCTCGACCGTGCATTGGTCACTGAGGGAGGGATGTATCCCTTCTCCTGCAGAGCTGTTTTAGTTGTTCAATTGAAGGAATCCGACCTTCAAAAAAACTATTTACACTATTATAACATTTTGGAAAATTATTTTTTTTAAAGTTGAAGACATAACCTGTCAAGTTTCAGAAATATCGCCAGAAGGAAAGTTGGCTGTTGGCTTCAGGGGAGGGGGCTCAATTCAAAAGCCTAATAACTGCCAATCTAAAGAATTTATCGACACAAAATTTAGTATGTTTTTCTCTCGTTTATAGCTAATCACTGTCACTGTCACTGCTTCTGCTCAGGAGGTCTCTAGGCCATTGACGCTTAAGCCGTCGTTGGGGAAGTATGGCAGAATGGAGGGCACGGACTAAAGGATTATTGTGGGAATTAAGAAGGGAAAATAATTTTTTATATTTGGATTTAGCGATTTCAGCGATGAAAGGTACGTTAAGGTCAGTGTGAAGGGTTTTGTTGGAGACGTAGTAAGGAGCATTGGCTATTGTACGAAGGATTTTGGATTGAAGGGATTGGATGCGCTGGAGATTGGAAGCCTTGGCAAAACCCCAGAGTTCAAGTCCGTAAGTCCATATAGGTTTGAGTATTGCGTTGTATATAAGTCGTTTTGTTGTCAAAGTTAGTTTGGATCTTTTTTCTAGTAGTCTTAGTAGAAGTTTATAACGTCTGTTCATTTCTTGTCTTTTCAGTCTCGTGTGAGGATTCCAAGTTAGTCGTTTGTCGAGTATGAGGCCTAGATAGCTGACTTCGTTTTTTAAAGGGATGGGATTTTGGTTAAGGTACACTGAAGGGCAGGTATATTTTCGACGAAGGGTGAAGACGATGTGAACTGATTTTGTGTCGTTCACCTTCACTCTCCACTTTTTGTACCAGGACTGAAGGGTTATCAGATGTTCTTGTAGGTGTCTGGATGATAGGACAGGGTCGGGATGAGGAGAGAGGATTGCAGTATCATCTGCAAAGTTGTGTTGATGGATGGGTGGGGATATCAGCTGTGTACATTGTGTAGAGGATAGGACCTAGGATATTAACTTGTGGAACGCCAGCATTTTGTGGGGACGCGGGAGAAAGGGCAAGACCCTGGCTTACACAAAAGGTTCTTTCAGAAAGGTAAGATTTTAGGATTAGGAAGAATGTGAAGGGAAGTTCCACCGTAAGCCCGGGTGCCAAACTCTCTCAAATGCTTGTTCAACGTCGAGAAAGGCCGCCGAGCAATACTGCTTTTGCTCCAGGGTAGATGCAACGCGATGGCACTGATGTATGGTTGAGTGGTGTTTTCGGAAACCAAACTGATGATCAGGGATGATGTTTTGACCATCCAGTATGGAAAGGATTCTCCTTAGAAATAGTTTCTCAAGAACTTTTCCTAGAAGAGGAAGGAGGCTGATAGTTCTGAAGGAACTGGGGAGATGGGAGGGCTTGTTTGGTTTGGCTATCATTTTTATGACAGAGTGCTTCCAGGGGCTTGGGAAATGAGTGGTACGGAGGATGGAGTTGTAAATGTAGGTAAAGAAAATAATGGATTTCTTGGGGACGTTTTTCAAAATAGGGGAGGTAATTAAATCATAACCAGGGGCTTTCTTTTCGGGAAGGTGTTGAATTATGTATCTTACGTCTGAAGGATGGAAGCACTTAGGAGGGGGAGAAAGGGGAAGTGGATTGTCTAGCTCGCTTTCGACTGAGAAAGAATTATGGGGATCAACAATATCGGGGTGAGGAGTAAATATTTCAGTAAGATGGGAAGCAAACATGTTGGATTTCTCTTCGTCAGACTTGGCCCAAGAGCCGTCATCATGACGAAGAGGTCGGGCGGAATTTTTGTAGGAAAGTAGCCTTTTCGTCGCTGTCCAAAGAGATGTTCTGTTTTCATTCATAGTCTGTGTGTACTGTTCGTATTGCAAGTTTCGCATCTGCTGCAGTTCTTTCTTCAGTGTGTTAGTCAAGTTGTTGAGGTGTGTTTTGTCGCTGGGGTACCTAGTCCGTTGCCATAAAGCTCTTGCTCGTTGTTTGTCATTTATCAATTTTCGAATGTGTAGGGGCACGCTGAAAGTCAGGAAGTAAGGCTTGCTGATGGTACGAATTGTACTGTTTTTTATAGATGTATCTATGAGATGTGTAAACTGTTCTACTGCTCTGTCAATGTCGTCTTTAGTTTTTAGAGGGATTTTTAAGTCTATTTGTTCTTCTAGTAAGTTTCTAAATTTTGTCCAGTCACCAGGTCCGGTAATAAGACTAGGTTTAGGAGGAATAGTAAAAGGACGGATGTCGAGAACGAGCAAGACGGGACTATGGTCAGAGGATAGGTCATGAAGGGAATAAATATCGGAATGGATGGACGGGAGGTGGGAGGTGACAAATATGTCGAGGATATCGGGAAGTTTGGCACGGGATGTTGGCCAATACGTCGGCTCGGGAGGGGATATGCACTTGAGGGAGGATGAAAGGATGGTGTTGAGAAGGACAGTGCCACGTGGGTTGGAGGCACGGCAGCCCCACTGTTGGTGCTTTGCGTTGTAGTCGCCACCTGCAAGGAATGTAGGGCCGAGGGACTGGAAGAAGGCTTGGAATTGTTGTAGGGAAATTCTTTTATTAGGAGGACAATACACAGCTGCAATGGACATCTGAAAAGGATGGGATTTGAGGGATATGGCTGTCGACTGAAGGGAATCAGATGATAGGTTGCTTAGGGGATGATGGGATAAGGACTTTCGGACCGGCACCAGTGGCGGTAGCGTAGCTGGAGGTGGGTTCTGGGCGATGCTGCTGCTGTGGCTGCGGTGGGGTGACTTCTTCAGCGGCCGACATCCTCCTGACTAATTGAAGATAGTGGCTGGCTCCAGTTGGCGGCGTGGGTTGGTTAGTTTTTCTAGGCCCCAGAGGTTTGACCAGATTCTGCTGCCTCATACGATATTCTTTGTGGGCCTCACATCCACGGTAGTTCGCAGGGTGGCCACCGGCACACAAAACACATTTTGCTGGAGTGCTTCTGTCTTTTAATATGGGTGGAGGCCGGGGAGGTTTGGGTATCTTCCTGTTGAAGTTTGGACAGTGGCTGAAACCTATTGCTGGTGTCGATGGCGGGTGTGATGGTCGATGTGATGCGGCTGATGCCGCTTGGCTGAGAGCCTGCTGTTCCCATTCCGGAGGTAGATGCTACTGGGCCTCCTGACTTCTCAGGACTGTTTGGCTGGGTAAGGTTGCCATCTTTTTTGGTCTTACGGGGTGAGTACTGCTCTGCTGAGCGTGGTCTCTTGCCCGAATTTTTCTTATCTTTTGCCATTCTCGACTTCGTTCTGGCTGGTAGGAAGTCGGTGTCACTTAGGTCAGAAAGAGACATTTAAAAAATGTTCATATTAAGAGAATTTGTAAAAAAAAAAAAAAAAAAAAAAACTAAAGGTCGTGGCGAGTATCGAACCCAGTCCCGGAAACGGGCTGACCACTAGACCACAGTGGCTGATGGGGTGAAGGTCTGTCTCTATACACTTACTGTCTGATTTTCTCCCTACTTAAGAGGAACCAACTTGCAAAGCCTCCAAAGACGAAAACACTCCAAAATAAAATATGAATGTTAAAATGTACTCACGATAAACAAAAAAAAAACTCATCTTGATTAAAAAAACAAACAAAGTTAAGAAAAATTTACCAAAAAAAACAACAAACGATACTTTTAAGACACTTTTTCTAACAGAGGGACTTATAGTACGTGTTGGCCGTTCGAAGTACGGGTCTACGACTTTTTTAGAATAGAATTCACAGCAAATCACATCGTTCTTTTAAATATGGCTAATAAGATATTATTTTATTTATTCATAGATACTTTCTTTTTTCATCAGTCTTAAGTACAACAACGTACATTTTGCATTTAATTCTATATATATATTTTTTTTTCTTTCTATGAGTGTATTGGTTTTAGCAAATATTTTAATCTTTCTGTTGTTATATTCCACTAGCTATTAATTTTACTATTTATATCTTATTATATTACCGATATAATAAAAGTATTATATTACCGATATAAATGAAAGCTTTCATTTTTATATTTTGGACAGAGTTCTTCCACACCTTAAAGGTCAGTCCAATGTACCTTATTGTTTTATTTATTCATTTATAATTTTTTATTTATTTAGACTTTTTTATACATTCATTTATGATTGATTAATCTTAATGTATATTATTTTTCATATATTGTTATAGTTACATTGTTTTCTTTCTTTTCTATATCTCGCCACATTGGGACCTGATGATGGGACTTAAGAACGTCCCGAAACATCATTGGGATAAAAACACCTCCGAAGAGTTTTTTTTTGAAAAATAGTTATTTTAATTTTTATTAAATAGAAAAATCTGTCTATTTATTATAAACGTATCAAGTATTAATTTTGTTTATGTCCTTATATATTTTTAAGTATTTATTAGTTCAGTTTTTATTAATTTCATTTTACTTTTTTTAATAGTTTTGTTATTACTACTCATCATAGATGTGTTAGACTCAAGTAGTTATAAATCTAATTTATAAGCTATCTTATTGTATAAATTCTTTCGACGTATCCTTTTACCATGTATTGGTTTAACGGAAATAAATGTATTATTATTATTATATAGAGCAGCATTTTCTTCTGTAGAATAACTAAAACAATTTTTTTTCTGAAATATTGTTAATTACGATTTGCTGTGTTTTTACCTTGGATGAAGTTTTACAACTACAACCTTAGCCTCTGTTCTACCTTTGTCCTTACCGTTGAGAACCTGAGAAGCCCGCTAACTATATTATGGCATATTTCGGCAATTTGTCAATGCATATAAATCTGGTCTCTTTCACAATCATCAGCATTTTGAATAATTAAAAAAAAATATTTGTTACAGTTTGCATATGGTAGTAAAGTTAAGAGGATAGACATTGTGAAATACTGTTTTGATCCTGACAATAATATGAACTATTATACAACACATAAAATATACGGAGGACTAAGGTTTGATGAAAATACAAACCCTACAATATTTGATGACCCCATGATGGAAGCATTTCACCACGATCGTCGATCGGTAAATAATTGTCTTATTTTAAAGAGTAAAAGGGCTGTCATCGAGAAGCTATTTCCTGAGTTCCCAGTAGGAATGTATTTCAGATTTCCTTCTTGAAAGTTCATATTGTTCAAAAATTTTAAGATAATACACATACAACTATTTGTCAATATTTTAATTATATTAGTCAACAGTTACATGACTATAGTTCCGTGTCTTCCACCATCACTTAGTGTACTGTGAATTAAGAAAATATAGAGGGAAAAAAACATTAGAACAAAAAGGAAATTTAAAAGGCTATATTTACAAACATTACATTTTTCAAGAACATATTTTTCTATTTCTTCCATTAATTACGAACTTATTCTATATTGTGTCGAGAGACACGTTAGTTCTGCTGAGGGAGCCAAAACAGTGAGGGAGTTGTGGTGCAAGTGCTGCCATCTACCCAGCTGCAGCGGATCTCTTATCTTTATGTATATAGAATTGGCTAATAGTTATTAATAAATGATTAGATTTATGAAAGCTAATATACAGGCCGTTAGTTTTTTTTTACCTAGTAGGTAAACCATGAGCAGGCCTTCCTTCAAATGGGATGTTATGCGAAGATGCCAAGCTTGTGCGATGTCAGTTACTCGTTAAAGACTACCCTATCATAGGTAACAAAACCTGAGTAGGCAAAATTTATTACTCCCACAGCTCGTATGCGCCTGGTAGTAGGCGATATGACCTCGAGGTTGAAGCCCGGTAATGATCTACAATAATCAGGCATCGGCCATAACGTAAGCTAGTTTAGGGGTTTAGTAATGGTTATATCTGGATGTAGAGGAATGCGTCATTGCTCACATTCAAGAAAACACTCTGGTTTCAAACAAACAATGACAATTTGGAGCGTTTAGCGCGAAATTCAGATTTTTTTTGTACCCCAATGTTACCTCCTTCAGCTGATCCGATTAATAGAACTTAATTATCCTTTCTACATGAAACAAAAACTTTCTGTAAAATTTGTAAAAAGAAATTTAGAATCGTTCATAGGTTATTGCAGCACCGGACAACAATTTTAGGTCAATTAGTTACAATTTTTAGTGCAATAACGAACGCACTAACTCCCTAGAGATTTTTGTATCTTAGACATCGAATCAGGCATAAATATGTCATAAAATCGAACTGGAAATTGCTGACGATTTTGAAAAAACATTCTCGATCTAAAGGATAAACAAGTAAAACCTTGTATTTCTTATTGCTATTGAATTGTAGATTTTTTTCGGCATTTCTTCCAGAGGTGTCTTCTTTTTTCTTCTTGATCGTTCATAGTGACCAGAAGAAGGGACCTGTACGTCTCCCGAAACATTGTCAAAAAAAATAATGGAAGAAATGCCGGAAAAACCAACAAGTAAAACCTTTTCCTCGCCCCTAAGGGAACATCTTAAGAGTTTCGCGAAAGGAATAACAGGGAGAAGGGAGGTGTGTCTTGAGCGGGCTCAGGTCTCCCCAACTTCGCCTCTGTCTGCAGTACACTGTACACCTAATACTATCATTATCATTTGTTTCAGCAAAAAACAGAATTCGTTGAAAAATATTCAATGGACTTAACTATGAAAGTGTTTGGATTAAAATATACAACAGACTTCCTGATTCTAGTTCGTCTTATTCCTCCAGAAGACATCATCTTCGAAGCACAGAAAAAAATATGTGACAATCCGGATACCCTAATATTAATGTGGAAGTCCTTATATATAAATCAATGGGTGAAGGTTGAGCAACTGGTGAGAGAGGTCGCCTCCAAGGTCAGTAAACCATGTCAGAGTTTAGATATTTTCTGATGCCATACATCTTTCTCCACAGCTTTAGAGTTCATTGCAAAGAACAAAATTTCAATATAACTACAGTTATTTTAGTGACACTATACAGGGTGATTCCCTTGTAACTTTAAAAAAAAAAAAATTGGATGAAACTAGACCGAAAATGGAGTAGAATGCCGCCAACCGCACCTTTCTATTTCAATCCGTTGCCGAGATATGATTTTTCAGTTGAACATACCAATAGAAAGCTGATTAAATTTGCAAGTTTTCTAGCCTCCTGGACGGTTGAAGCAGTCCTTGAGCGGGAAAGTAGTTGACGTGGAAGTGTCTCCCAAAATTTTAATTTTTCTAAAATGTTGATGGTTTAGCTGTTATTTCGGTTCTAAGTTGGTAATTTTCAAAGTTGAAAGTACACTAGTCTGATAGGAAATTTAACGCTAATCCTGAAAATGTTGTCAAAAGTTGAGAATGAAGAAATTTAAAAGGGAGAAATGTGGGACTTGATGGCAAAAAACGTGGTTTTCTCGAAAAAACTTGAAAAAATCATATCTCGACAACGGATTGAAATAGAAAGGTGCGGTTGGCGGCATTCTACTCCATTTTCGGTCTAGTTTCATCCATTTTTTTTTTAAGTTACGAGGGAATCACCCTGTATAACAAAACAAAATATATTTTTTTTTAATATAAATCACAATTGAAGAGATCTGGAATGGAATCAGGCTAATAATGTTCACTCTCTGAGCTAGAAGAGCTGTCCTTGCTTTCATATTTCGATTATACTACACACGATATAATCCGAGTAGGTCCTGAGCAATGTAAATATAGGAGCGTTTTATTTCCTCAGCTACGTATATGAAGTATAAAGGAAGTTATACAATGGAATGTGGAGTTTTCAACATAATTTCATGTTTTTCGACCTCTAGATTAAAAAAAAATTGTTTATGTCCGTGAACTTGATAACTGGCGATAGAATAAATGTATCGACACGAAATTGTATATGTGAATCCAGAACTCTCTAAGGACGACACCTATTGTTTTTCAGTCAAAACGACCGAAGGGAGGGGGGATTAGGGGGGAGGCTTAACACAAAAGCCCTAGGGATTGCCATGGGTGGTTCCAAAGTAAATAAAACTAGACAGTAGTGAGCAATCAAATATATAATTAACGTCCCAGATAACAACTCAATACTACATTAAAACATGGAATAACTTAAACCTAGACTGGCCGGAATGACTTAGTGTAACCAGTAACACACTTACCCGGGCGGAGGGTCACCACAAGTACAAACTGCGCCTGTAGCATCATCTGTCTTCTCTCTTCGACTCCAGGACTAGAACTGCCCTCCGAAGAACCCTCCATGGGTCCTCTCCCACTCCCCCGGGACCTACGTTTCCAACGAGCGAGCACATTCCAACTCATCTTCGAAGAAGGCTTAGGTCCGCTACTTCTCAGAAAATAGCTGGGCAGGTGCAGCAGAGCCGTTACACATATATTTAACTCTAATAAGCCCTATGTGTCTATCGACTCGAACTTTCATGAATTCAAAACCCCATAATGACGTTACGTATTAATTTCTTAGACGGGAAGAGGGGATCAGACGGGGCTTAACTCAAAAACCATTTTTTTTCTATGGCCCATAGTTTTGTAGGAAAAAAATGATTGAAAACGTCTAAAAATCAGTGAAAAAAGCATATATTTTTCCATGAACGTCGAAATACATTATTAAGAAAAACTAGAATATACAAAGAACCTGTCAATCATTTTATTGTTTTTCAGCCAAATCGACCAAAGGAAAGGGGGTGCTTAGGGGGCATGCCTAACATAAAAACTCTAATAACTGTTCATAAAATGAATGTATCCACACGAAATGTTATTTGTGGGACCAAAACTCCATAAGGATAACATCGATTTTCATTATTCAGGCATTATCAAAACTATAGGAACAAATTTGAATTAAAACAGCTTTATGATATTGTTATAAATATACTATCAGGTATAAAAAGTAAACTGACATAGCTTTAATGACTAAATGAACCATTCTATTTTATATGGTAGTCAATATTAAAATCTCAGAGCTCAAGATCGCGGGTTCAAAACCATACGGGATGTTAAGTCATGGTCCTGTGCCTGTACAATGTCAGGTTCTCGATAAACACCCCTACCTCAAAGAGAAAAAACTTGGGCAGGTCAAATTTAAGGACTTCCAGAGTAGAGTCGGGCTCATGTCCACCAGAGCGTGAGTTTTTAAAGGAATTTCTTGTTTTCTAACTCCTGATTCCCGGCGTTTTACCAGCGATTTTTTTAAAAATTGAATCCTTCCGGAAAAAAATTGTTGAAAAAAGAAATATATTTTCAATTTATTTTGATCTATAAAAATATTATTTTTATGTTGTATGGGATTTCTCAATTAACTCAACATTTTAGGTGCAAACAGTTCTATTTATTGGCTTATTTTATTTTTATTAATTTGTTAAATCAACATTTTTTCGTTGTTAAGAACATCAGAAATCACTACATTTAGGCCTATGATAAGAGAAATAAGGAATGTAGGTTTTTGAACGCGAGAGAATAGACAATGAGAATTGAGAACGAAAAAGAGACGCTGTTTATTACGCCAGCAACGCTAAGCAGGCCTACACTCACCTTTGTGATTCATTATCAGCAGATTGGGTATTAAAATAAAAATTTTGTTCCTTCGATCATGATGAAACACTAGTAATTTCTGAACTTAATATCCACTTTTTGGACGACGGTCCTGGACCATTATTATCATATTCAGAGTCTGTATCACTGTCTGTCATGATTTTAGTGTTCATCAACGGGGTGAGTGAAGCGGGAGAGTCAATTTTTCTGGAAAATTTAAAACGCAATTAGAAATGGATTAACATTCTTCAATTAAATAAGTAATTAGATTTATCAGTCCAACAAAATTTTTTATTTTTACCACAACTAGTTTCGGCAATTTGCCATCTTCAGGTGGTGAATCTGGACATACATAAACCAAAATTATATTAGAATTTACGAGCTTTTACAGTTCATGTCAATCATTAACTAATAAATAAATAAGTTAAAAATAAAATATAACAATTTAAAAATACGTAACAATTACCAAAAGTACAATAAGTTACAATATTTGAATTAAAATCAGTACAATAAATTAAAATATTCTGAATTGAAATACCTTTCTAGAGAAGAGGTCAAGGGACAAGTTGGATTATCAGGGACCAGCTGGACACTGACTGGAAGACTCCCACTCCCCAAAACAAAGCTCAGGAAGGGGGGGGGGGGGGGGGGGGTTCAAATTGAGTTATCCTATTCAAGCAGAGGTCTTTTTTTTGTTTTTAGACATTTCTTAATTTCTAATTTTTCGAACCAGTCGAGTGTGGGATTTTTATCTACGAAATGTAAAAATTCCACATTTTTGTCGGCCAAAAACCTGTGACCTGTGGCTATCTGGTGGTCTTTGAAGTCGGAAACTCTACTAGACCTGGGTAAATGTTCCCCTATTCTTGTAGAAATCTTTCTACCTGACTGGCCGACATAGGCAGCCCCACATTCGCAGGTAACTCGGTAGACACCACTATCTGGAAACTCAACTTTATCTTTCGGTCTTCAATTATATTTATTTTTCTAGTTGGACGATCAGATTACAGTGACAACAGGGACATATGAAGCAATAAAAGTGAATAAAAACGGAGTTCCCTTTCTTCTCGGGAAGAGGCCAGTGAATACCCTTGTGTGGAAGGAGATGGAATGGAAGGGATTTTGTGTGTTTTTCTTACTGCAAATTGAATTGGTGAAAACTTTCAGTTTTTCATGTCAAGACGTATGTAAGAAGAACGGTTGGTTCGTGCCAGAAGGAGTAGACTGTTGCTTCTTCGACCAGCTGATAGCTGTGTTTCCAAATATCGTTCTACCATCCAGAGAAAGGTGTGAACCCTTAGATTACCCAACGGAGGAACTTCCATCAGCCTCAGGGGATAAACCTGAATTGTAATTGAAGTTTTAATCATTGAATTTAATAAAGAAAGATGTCTTGTATTTGTTCATTTTTGTTCAATACCTGTAATGTCCATTAAAAAAAAAAATTGAATATTTAGCTTTGTTTAACCATTTGCTGGCATATAAGAATGTCTACTCTCTAACCTGTACAATGAGACAAAATGAAATGATTTTGAGTAGGAGAGGGGGAGGCAGCGTGGTTGGTCTAAGAAAGTCCTGTTTAAAAGTTTCTCCCATACTAGGAACATTGAGGTGGTGTGATGTGAAACATTGGCATTATTGAACTTTAATAAAGTCAATTATTCTGCCGTCCTAAGCAAGAAGGACTCATCTCCAGTTTCATGAACTTTCGGGAAAATGAAGAAAACTAAGAATGTCTCTAGCGGTTGCGTTTTTGCAAAAATATTTTGGGTAAAGCCAATTCTAGTTTACTTTTGTCGTATTTAAGCTCCCAATATATGAAAAAACCGAAATTAATTATTATAAGTAGTTTAAAATGGGCATAAGTCTCTTGGCACTATGACATGCCTAAGCAAGAAGGACTCAAGTCCACAATCAGGGACTTGAGTCCTTTTTAACTAGTTTTCTGCAGTTCATCACAGCTACCTATACTAGGTAAAAAGGACTCAAGTCGCACTCTGCGCTTTTAGCTAGCAGCACCGCACCCCCCCCCCCCTTTCTAAAATTATTTGGGTTTGAAATAAATATATTATTATAATAAAATTTGTTTTTATTTACTTTATATATATATATATAATTTATATAATATATATATATAATTTATATATATATATATATATAATTTATATATATATATATAAAGTAATATATATATATATATATATATATAAATATAATATATATATATATAATATAAAGTATATATATATATATATATATATATATATATATATATATATATATATATATATATATATATATATATATATATATATATATATATATATTGAAACAATTACTAGTTCCTCTTTATTTCTTATTTATCTTGTTAAAAAAAACTAGTTATGGGAAATGAATTCTTTTAATAAAAAAAATTGATAAATAGAGTTTTTATTTTTTTTTTGTTTTGTTTTTTAAATCTTTACATAAATTGGAGACATGATCATATAACATTTATTTGTTTTATTTTTTTATAATTATTTTTTTTTTTTTTTCACTCACTTGGTCACCATCTGTCCTTCAATCCTGCTCCACTGCTCTTCTTAGTTCATCATACGGCTCTCCGATCCTTCCTTTATTTTCCCATCAATCCGCCTTTTTTCCTGACTTCCTCCAGACTTCTAACTCCAAAAAAAACTCTTCACTACTCCAGCGAACTCTCTCATAAAAAAACGAACCGTCCACTTCCACTCTCTCTCTCTCTCTTCAACCACAACCTTCCTCCTTCACTCTCTATCTCCAACCATAACTTCCCACAACCTTCCTCCTTCACTATCTATCTCCAACCACAACTTCCCACAACCTTCCTCCTTCACTATCTATCTCCAACCACAACTTCCCACAACCTTCCTCCTTCACTATCTATCTCCAACAACAACTTCCCACAACCTTCCTCCTTCACTATCTATCTCCAACAACCGACATACTCGTTTCCCCCTCCTTCCACTGTTCTCTCTCTCTTCCCCCACCCTGCTTAAGTCCTCAGTACTGACATCCCGTTAATGGCTTTATTATATTTCTTTATTTATTAAAATACCCCCCCTTATTTCTACATGTTACATATCCTTTCCCTTAATGAAAAAAAAAAATGAAACGAAGAAAATAAATATTTTTTTTTTTTTTTTTTTATAAATACCCCATCACAAACACCATAATATTTTTTTTAAAATACTACATTCAATAAACCATCTAACCAATATTTTAAACAATATAACATATAAAATTTCATGTAAACATTCTTTTTTTTTTTTATAATAATCAGGTAACTAGAAAACAGTTTCTTTTCTTTTTTTTTTTTTTATATAATACAGGTACAGTACAGGTAAACAATAGTACAGGTACTTAGCAAACATTTTTTTTTTTTTTTTTTTTTTTTTTTTTTAAACAATGGTACAGGTACTTAGCAAACATTTTTTTTTTTTTTTTTTTTTTTTTTTTTTAAATCTCTCTCTCTCTTCAATAATACAATATTTTCTTTCTAACATTTTTAAATACTTATGCAATCAATCCTCTAACCAATATTATAATTATAACATGTACAATTTCATATAAACCATATTTTTTTTTTTTTTTTTTATATAAAGGTAACTAACAAACAATTTTTTTTTTTTTTTAAAACAATAATACATTAACTAGCAAACAATATATATATTTTTTTTTTTTTTTTTTTTTTTTTTTTTTTTTTTTTTTTTTTTTTTTTTTTCTTTCAAAATATAATAAAATTTCAATAAATAATTTTGTTTTTTTTTATCATAAAAAAAACATTAAAATATCCAAATTTTGTTCAGAGTGGAGAAGGCACTAAACATTTTTTTTTTTTTTTTTTTTTTGTTTAACAATATCACATATAACCATAAAATTTAAGAACATGTATACCCAAAAAAACAAATTCAGTTTCATAAACTAAGAAAGAAAACACGTATAATTAAGCGAGGCTTATATGACCCAGACAAGCCGATCCACACACACATGGAGCAAGGTCTCTCATGATTTGAAGATATAAGAGGTCATACTTGATCAAAACAAAATTGCCATAGCAAAGACCGACAAGTCACATAATGCTAATTATTATGTTATTATTATTATTTTTACAACATGACACAAGATTTCAATAAATTCTTTCTACATCACAGATTCACAAAATATCAAGAATCGAATTTTATTACAATTTTTTTTTAGCTATATATCGGTCATTAGGTCAGACCTACATGCATTGTTTATATGGGTCAAACTATCATAATCCTATTTGAAGTGTGTACTACCTCTCTGTCCCACAGAATCCCGTTAGTTGCAGTCCGTCTCTCCACCAGAATCTATCTTCCATCAACATGTTGGTTTAGTGATATCAGTTTTATAAGTGACCGTACTATCAATTCAGATTTTATTATATTTTGATTTTCATATTTCAATAGTTTCGACTTCTCAATTTAAGATTTTTTTTTAAATCTTTATTTCCAAGGTGAAAAACACACAACAAAGCTATTATTTGATACTTCGTAATAAAAACAATTTATTCATTAGCTGATTACTTTTAATTTATAATTTTGTTTTAATTTTAATTATTATGATTTAAGAAAAATATATTTAAAAAACACAAACCATAGCCCTAAGTCCATTTAAAAATCCAATTACGAGTTCCTTGTTATCAAAAATAATCCATCGGTTCATCTGAAGGAAATTTTTTTTTTTTTTAAATTTCTTGTGATTTTTAATTTTCTTTAATTTAGTGTGATTTTTAATTAAGCTTATTAGTTTTGGTATTTTAAAGTAAGCACTTTGTTTCTGTTTATTTTCATATTTGTCCAACTTTATCTTCCGATATCTAATTCTCCTAGAATTTGGCTGGAACATTACTTTAGCTTTTCTTTTATTAGTTTTCTTTAATTTTTTCTTATCACAACTTTCTTGGCAAATATGGCCCAAATTTCCTTTACAAATATTCTTATAATTTATTTCTGTTAATTTTACTTTCAAGATAGGGATATTTTTATTTTTTATTTTATCTTTGGATATTTTTGACAATTTATAACTTTTTCTAATAAAACCTAGCCGACATAATGCATTAAACGGAATATAATCTTTATTTATTTCTTTGTTCAATTTTATTTTTCTATTTTCCTTTCTATTTTTGTTCCTATTTGATTTGCTTTTACTTATTTCTAATTCATTTTTCTGAGCATTACCTATTTCATTTAATTTCTTTTTCTCATCTGTTATTAATTTATTTTCACATTTATTTTCAACTTCAATAAGATCTGTTTTTGTCTCCACTATTATTTCGGTATTTTTTTTTTCATCGGTTATATTCTGGAGCGTTTCCATTCTCCCTTGTTCCACGGATGCATTAACGTTAGCATTTGTCTCTAGTATCCCCTGGTGAACGGTTTTAACTATTATATCTAGTTTTTCAATCTTGGTCTTGTTTATTTTTATACTTTGTTCTAAATTTGTTTTTACTGTTATTAAATTATTTTGTTGTTCCCCCCTTAGTTGCTCTATATTTTTACTTATTTGTATTTCAAAAAACCCAAACCTTTGCTCAACCGACTCGATTATTTCTTTTTTATTAGTTTCTATCTTACAACTTAACTGTTCCATACGATCCATCATTTGCTCAAATTGGCTCGGATTAAACGGATTATCGTCTTTATTTTTATTTTCATCCTCATCCCCCGAATTCGACCTTCCTATAAGCGGACTCGTGACTGTCATAGAATTTTCTCCCGTTCCTTCTACAAATCCAGATTCCCGAACATCGCTATCTACGTCCCGGAGTCCTAATCCGCCGAGGCCACTCCCGATTCCGTCCATTCCTGCAACTAATTCTCCCGCCTCCCCATCGTAAACAAACTCCGGACCTTGCTCTCCCGCCATGCTATGGGTCGACTCACCTGTGTCCTCGTCCGCCATCTTGCTTCACAAATCTATCCTCTATAATAAATATAATACATAAAATATATTACAGCAATTTCTAAACTATAAACTGGACAAATCAAAAAAATTTTTTTTTTTTTTTCTCTATTCCATCATTTTTATTGCCAAAACGTTGGGCGCCAATGAAACAATTACTTATTCTATGAATTTAATTTTTATTTTTTTTAGCAGATGCCCCACGTTGGGCGCCAATGAAACAATTACTAGTTCCTCTTTATTTCTTATTTATCTTGTTAAAAAAAACTAGTTATGGGAAATGAATTCTTTTAATAAAAAAAATTGATAAATAGAGTTTTTATTTTTTTTTTGTTTTGTTTTTTAAATCTTTACATAAATTGGAGACATGATCATATAACATTTATTTGTTTTATTTTTTTATAATTATTTTTTTTTTTTTTTCACTCACTTGGTCACCATCTGTCCTTCAATCCTGCTCCACTGCTCTTCTTAGTTCATCATACGGCTCTCCGATCCTTCCTTTATTTTCCCATCAATCCGCCTTTTTTCCTGACTTCCTCCAGACTTCTAACTCCAAAAAAAACTCTTCACTACTCCAGCGAACTCTCTCATAAAAAAACGAACCGTCCACTTCCACTCTCTCTCTCTCTCTTCAACCACAACCTTCCTCCTTCACTCTCTATCTCCAACCATAACTTCCCACAACCTTCCTCCTTCACTATCTATCTCCAACCACAACTTCCCACAACCTTCCTCCTTCACTATCTATCTCCAACCACAACTTCCCACAACCTTCCTCCTTCACTATCTATCTCCAACAACAACTTCCCACAACCTTCCTCCTTCACTATCTATCTCCAACAACCGACATACTCGTTTCCCCCTCCTTCCACTGTTCTCTCTCTCTTCCCCCACCCTGCTTAAGTCCTCAGTACTGACATCCCGTTAATGGCTTTATTATATTTCTTTATTTATTAAAATACCCCCCCTTATTTCTACATGTTACAATATATATATATATATATATATATATATAATATAAAGTATATATATATATAAAGTATATATATATATATATATATATATATATATATATATATATATATATATATATATATATATATATATATATATATATATATATATATATATATATATAATATATATATATATATATATATATATATAATATTTATAACTTTTTCTAATAAAACCTAGCCGACATAATGCATTAAACGGAATATAATCTTTATTTATTTCTTTGTTCAATTTTATTTTTCTATTTTCCTTTCTATTTTTGTTCCTATTTGATTTGCTTTTACTTATTTCTAATTCATTTTTCTGAGCATTACCTATTTCATTTAATTTCTTTTTCTCATCTGTTATTAATTTATTTTCACATTTATTTTCAACTTCAATAAGATCTGTTTTTGTCTCCACTATTATTTCGGTATTTTTTTTTTCATCGGTTATATTCTGGAGCGTTTCCATTCTCCCTTGTTCCACGGATGCATTAACGTTAGCATTTGTCTCTAGTATCCCCTGGTGAACGGTTTTAACTATTATATCTAGTTTTTCAATCTTGGTCTTGTTTATTTTTATACTTTGTTCTAAATTTGTTTTTACTGTTATTAAATTATTTTGTTGTTCCCCCCTTAGTTGCTCTATATTTTTACTTATTTGTATTTCAAAAAACCCAAACCTTTGCTCAACCGACTCGATTATTTCTTTTTTATTAGTTTCTATCTTACAACTTAACTGTTCCATACGATCCATCATTTGCTCAAATTGGCTCGGATTAAACGGATTATCGTCTTTATTTTTATTTTCATCCTCATCCCCCGAATTCGACCTTCCTATAAGCGGACTCGTGACTGTCATAGAATTTTCTCCCGTTCCTTCTACAAATCCAGATTCCCGAACATCGCTATCTACGTCCCGGAGTCCTAATCCGCCGAGGCCACTCCCGATTCCGTCCATTCCTGCAACTAATTCTCCCGCCTCCCCATCGTAAACAAACTCCGGACCTTGCTCTCCCGCCATGCTATGGGTCGACTCACCTGTGTCCTCGTCCGCCATCTTGCTTCACAAATCTATCCTCTATAATAAATATAATACATAAAATATATTACAGCAATTTCTAAACTATAAACTGGACAAATCAAAAAAATTTTTTTTTTTTTTTCTCTATTCCATCATTTTTATTGCCAAAACGTTGGGCGCCAATGAAACAATTACTTATTCTATGAATTTAATTTTTATTTTTTTTAGCAGATGCCCCACGTTGGGCGCCAATGAAACAATTACTAGTTCCTCTTTATTTCTTATTTATCTTGTTAAAAAAAACTAGTTATGGGAAATGAATTCTTTTAATAAAAAAAATTGATAAATAGAGTTTTTATTTTTTTTTTGTTTTGTTTTTTAAATCTTTACATAAATTGGAGACATGATCATATAACATTTATTTGTTTTATTTTTTTATAATTATTTTTTTTTTTTTTTCACTCACTTGGTCACCATCTGTCCTTCAATCCTGCTCCACTGCTCTTCTTAGTTCATCATACGGCTCTCCGATCCTTCCTTTATTTTCCCATCAATCCGCCTTTTTTCCTGACTTCCTCCAGACTTCTAACTCCAAAAAAAACTCTTCACTACTCCAGCGAACTCTCTCATAAAAAAACGAACCGTCCACTTCCACTCTCTCTCTCTCTCTTCAACCACAACCTTCCTCCTTCACTCTCTATCTCCAACCATAACTTCCCACAACCTTCCTCCTTCACTATCTATCTCCAACCACAACTTCCCACAACCTTCCTCCTTCACTATCTATCTCCAACCACAACTTCCCACAACCTTCCTCCTTCACTATCTATCTCCAACAACAACTTCCCACAACCTTCCTCCTTCACTATCTATCTCCAACAACCGACATACTCGTTTCCCCCTCCTTCCACTGTTCTCTCTCTCTTCCCCCACCCTGCTTAAGTCCTCAGTACTGACATCCCGTTAATGGCTTTATTATATTTCTTTATT
The DNA here is from genome assembly GCA_963662175.1 of Aradus depressus. Lineage (NCBI taxonomy): Eukaryota > Metazoa > Arthropoda > Insecta > Hemiptera > Aradidae > Aradus > Aradus depressus. The sequence continues at coordinate 19,349,085 of OY759222.1, read as the reverse complement.
TATTAAAATACCCCCCCTTATTTCTACATGTTACAATATATATATATATATATATATATATAATATAAAGTATATATATATATAAAGTATATATATATATATATATATATATATATATATATATACACATATATATATATATATATATATATATGTATATATATATATATATATATATATATATATATATATATATATATATATATATATATATATATATATATATATATATATATATATATATATATATATATATATATATATATATATATATATATATATATATATATATATATATATATATATATATATATATATATATATATATATATATATATATATATATATATATATATATATATATATATATATATATATATATATATATATATATATATATATATATTAGTCAAGAGAATAGACTTCTAACTTACGCACCATCATCTGAGGCAATAATACAGACTGGTTAATATTATGTAACAGGTACGTTGCCGTATACAAAGCAAAAAAGACTTAACTCCAATAAAAAAGGACTCAACCCCAATGCAAGGCGGAATTGAGTCCTTTTTTGTAAAGAATAATTGACCTAGTACAAGGCAAAAAGGACTCATCTCCAAATTAGGTGGAGTTGAGTCCTTTTTGCTTAGGTGAATAACCCTTTTTGGACATAAGTCCTTTTTTCAAATGAAAATTAGTAATATTTCCCGAATTTTCCGAACATTTTCAATTACACCATTAGACGCGCAATGTTAAGAACTATAAGATTATGAAAAAAAAAAAAAAAATTGAATTTTTTGGAGTTAAGTCCTTCTTGCTTAGGACGGCTGTATTGTTGTTTGTATGAAAACAGCTGTTAGGAATGAAGTAATTTCAATTGTGGATAAAAAAAAAATATAAAAAGAAGGACTATTCGCATTTTTTTTTTATACGAAATGTGAACATCCAATGAATGAAGAACAAAAGACGACAATCAGCTGTTTTAAGTGTGAAAAACAGTCTAAGGAGAGCGGTGGAGGTGGACAGTCTAGAGAGAGTTGTTTTTAGGGTTAAGGTGTCGTGAACCATGTAGAGTGAAATAACAGTGAAGTAGATGCGCAAAGGTACTTTTATTTATTTATATGTTTATATGGCCAAAATAACATTGATTTAGAGAATGGCTACAATATTTAAAAAGAAAAGAGACTAAAATAAATGTAGAAATTAGTTTGTAAGTTTTTTTTTAATTGTAACCTGATTTTTTTTTATATTGATATTCTGATTTTATTTAAGATGTAGGTTAAGTAAAATAAGCCCAAATTTTAGGGCGCCGGTAACTCAGTGGTATGCGTGCTTGTCTTCTGAGCTCAAGATCATGGGTTCGAAACCCGACCGAGGCCCTTCCGTTTATTTTATCTGGGAGATAAAATAAACTTAAGCACGCCGTCCTTCGGATGGGACGTTAAGCGATGGTCCCGAGCCTGTTAAAGGGTACGAACTCGTTAAAGACCCCTACCCTAGGGTGAATAGAAATTTAGGGTAGGTAAAATTTAAAACTCCCACAGTAGAGTCGAGCTCGTGTCCACCAGAGTGACGAAATCGCGCTCTGGTAGTAGGCGATATGACCTCGTAGTTAAAGCCCGGGCATGAGTCATAAAACCTAACCCAACCCATTTGCCATGTGCGCAGTTTTTCGGACCTCTAGATCCCAAATACGAAAAAAAAAAAAAATCTGACTGAACACGATAACTCCCGATAGTATGAATATATCGACACTAAATTTTGTGTGTGAACGAACAATTGTTTTTTCAGCTAAATCGACTAAAGGGAAGAGGGGGGTTAGGAGGGAGACTTAATATAAAAACTCTAATAACTGCTGATATAATGAATGTATTGACGGGTAATATATGTGAATTCAAAATCCCATAAGGACGACACTTAGTAATTTTCAGCACAATCGGCAGAAGAGAGAAGGGTGGATCAGATGGGGGCTCAACTAAAAAACTCTGATAATTGTCGATGTAATGAATTTATCTACACAAAATATAGTGTGAGGATTCTGTCAACTGTTTAATATTAGCACAAAAGGTCGACTGGTTTTGGAGAAGCAAAAAGTTAATTGATTAGTTTGTTATGGGGAAGTAGATTGCCGGTGATTTACCAATTTTTTTTGGTTTTTAATTCAGTATTCTGTATTAGGCACATACACGTTGGGTCCGTTATTTTGTAAAAGTTAAAATTTCTTTGCTCTCACCCCAGAAACTGGTTCAGAATATCGAAAAAATATTGCCAGAATTTTTGCAGATTTTTTCCATTGTAATAAACCGGTAAGGCGCTCGTTTTTAAACGGGATTTTCGAACTTTTAACCATTTTTTAATATATTTTCAAGTCGTTTAGACCTAATAATCTGAAAAATCACATATACCGTCAAAACACACATTAAACCCCCTTTTTCAACGCGAAAACAAATAAATAATCAACAACAAAAGACTAATGACAGTTTTTGACCGCTGCTACTGTCAAAAAGTAAATTTTGACTAAAAATTTGCAATCAGCGACCTGAAAAACATATAAAATCGTACCAAACAATGGTATTTTTACTGAAAATTGGTAAATTGACATTTTTTGGTAATAAATGACAGTTGCAACAGTCATAAATTAAACTCTGACAGTGAATTCGAATTCAGCGACCCCAAAAACGTAAATATGTGATATTTCAGATTTTTATGTCTAAAAGACTTGAATATATATTCAAAAATCGTTAAAAAAGTTCGAAAACCCCGTTTAAATCCAGTGTTAAAATCGAGCGCCTTACCGGCACGGTTTATTACAATGGAAAAAATTTGAAAAAATTCAGGCAATATTTTTTCGATATTCATGAACCAGTTTCTGGGATTAGAGCAAAGAAATTTTAACTTTTAACAAAATAACGGACACCCTAATACACGTCATGGTCATACAACATCTGTGTTTATTATCCATTTACATTTTTCAGAAACGTGGTCTTAGAGGCAAGCAAAAAATAACGTACATAGTGTACAAAACAAATTATATACAGAATTTTTATTAATAAATATATATTTTATTAATAAAATTTATATACAAATATAAAATGTAAAATAATAAAAACGTAACGTTAATCTTCTTTAAAATATTCATCGAAATTGTACTCTTCACTTTTAGTATCCATGCTTATGTTTTCTATAGCATCAGCCAATTTTGTAGTTTCTCTTTCTGAAAAAGAATAGAATAAAATAAAATATAATATAAACATTATGAACGTTGATGTAAGTTCCAGTCTAGGTGACATAGTGTGTAAATAATATCTCCCAAGCTAATTAATAAAACTCATATAAATATGTACATTAAATGTGTACATCGGAATACACTTAACATCCCTTCCAAAGGACGGCATCCTCAATGTTTTTTACCTCCCAGAAAGGTTGAAATATGTAAAAATATGTTGAGCAAGTTAACGAAATAGGCGGTGAACAACAGAAGTGTAAGTATTCTTCATACACAGCCATTATAGTGTCCAAACCATTTTTTTCTTTTAACCTTTCTTATATTATATCAGTTTCCCTTCAATCAATATTATTTTAAATCGTCTGGGCATCGTCCTTTTTTTTTATTACTGTTTTTCTGTTTTTTTTTTTTTTTTTCTTACTTAGGCTTTTTTTTTTTCGAGTTTTCATGTATTTATTCTCAAGGGACCTCGGTCTCAGAATGAAATTTCGTTTAATTTCAAAGTAATTTACAAATTACCTCTTCTTCCAGTCTCCTTTCTGGACTTCTTAGATTGTAGTTGCTGTATCTTCTTGGTTGATGTCGGAATGAGGGCTGCTTCTGCTTTTTTTTCGACCTCTTCTTTGGTATCACGTTTCCGCTTTCTCGTTTTTGGAGCTACTTTCACAATGTTCTAAGAAAAAGAAAACAATAAGTAAAAATTATTATTTATTAATATTTATACATTCAACAGTATTTAGTTATAAAATATAGAATAGGATAGGAACAGGCTAGAAAATAAAGGGTACTTATAGATGAGAGGATGAGTCAGTCAGTGTTAGGTTAGGTTTTATGACTCATGCCCGGGCTTTAACTACGAGGTCATATCGCCTACTACCAGAGCGCTCTTTCGTCACTCTGGTGGACATGAGCCCGACTCTACTGCGGGAGTCCTAAAGTTTTATTCACCTAGGGTAGGGGGTCTTTAACGAGTACCTGACATCGTACAGGCTCGGGACCATCGCTTAACGTCCCATCCGAAGGACGGCATGCTTAAGTTTATTTTACTTCCCAGATAAAATAAACTAAGGGCCTCGGTCGGGTTTCGAACCCACGATCTTGAGCTAAGAAGACAAGCACGCATACCACTGAGCAGTCAGTGTTGACACCCTACTAGTTTGTCTCATCTATTCATAGAAGACGGCGAGAAGGGGTGTCGGAATGGGACTAAGAGGACAAGCGCCGAGCCAAGCGGAGATTGCTCTCAACGGATATTTTTGATTTTGGCCCAATTAATCATAGTTTAAGTCCATATCGTCTGAGATATAATAATAAAATAATAGAAATATCAGACTCAGAAAAGGAAATATCTCATGACTACGGTGTCATGGAGCTGAATAAAATTAAAGAACAGAAATATGGATGCCTACTAAATGTATATGTACAATATTATCCATTAATAGCTATATTACCCGGCGTTATCCTCATATTTTTTTATGGAATTTCGAGAGTTTTGGCGTAAATCTTGAACATTACGTTATCAGGAATCTTACTACCGAGTCATTATACAGCGGTAAATCAGTGGGAAATGCTCATGTCTTAAGCTTATGGCAAATAAATTGGACTACAGTAGAAAAATTGACAGAAAAAACCAAAATTACAAGAAAACTGGATTTTTTTTCATTAATTTTTAATTCCTCAGCTATACGAAGTATATGGGAAGTAATCGGACAGAAATTAGATAATGTATTTTCACTAGAATGTCATGTTTTTGATTTCAATAATGAAAAAAAAAAAAATGTCAACAGTAAATTTTACAATTGTTTCTTTTTGTTGGCACCTTTTATCTACATGGTTTGGGTAAATCAGTAGCCAATTAGGTCCAAGCAATTTTTATTTTCTAACGTTTCGACCTCTTTTGGGCCATTATCAACAGAAACGATTGCTTACAAAAATTTTGAGAAAAGTACATATTACTTGGAAAGCAACGTGTCCATTTCTATATCTAGTATGTACTTTTCTCAAAAGTTTATAAGCAATCGTTTCAGAAACGATTTCTAGAAATGGACACGTTGCTTTCCAAGTAGTATGTACTTTTCTCAAAATGTTTATAAGCAATCGTTTCAGAAACAATTTCTAGAAATGGACACGTTGCTTTCCAAGTAGTATGTACTTTTCTCAAAATGTTTATAAGCAATCGTTTCTGTTGATAATGGCCCAAAAGAGATCGAAATGTTAGAAAATAAAAATTGCTTGGACCTAATTGGCTACTGATTTACCCATACCATTTAAATTTTATAAGTGTACTCAGAACCACATTAGAACGATATCTATTGATTTTTAGCCGAATCGGCAAAATAGAAGGGGGGAATAAGGGGGGGATTAACACAAAAATTCTAATATCAGCCGATGAAATGAATTTAATGACACGAAATTTCATATGTTTGATTCAAAGTTCTATAAGGACTACACCTATTAATTTTCAGCGGAATCAGTGTGAGGCGAATATCAGAGGAGGGCTCAACATCGAATTTCTGACCGAAATATAAGTTGTACGTTCGACCCCAGCTGTACGTTCACCCCCAGCAATACGTTCGACCCCAGCTTTACGTTCGACCCCAGCTGTACGTTCACCCCCAGCAATACGTTCGACCCCAGCTTTACGTTCGACCCCAGCTGTACGTTCACCCCCAGCAATACGTTCACCCCCAGCTTTACGTTCGACCCCAGCTGTACGTTCGACCCCAGCTGTACGTTCACCCCCAGCAATACGTTCGACCCCCCAGCTTTACGTTCGACCACAGCTGTACGTTCGACCCCAGTTGTACGTTCGACCCCAGCTGTACGTTCACTCCCAGCTATACGTTCGACCCCAGCTGTACGTTCACCCCCAGCAATACGTTCGACCCCAGCTGTACGTTCACCCCCAGCTGCACGTTCGACCCAGCTGTACGTTCGACCCCAGCTGTACCGTCACCCGTTTAAACAGTTGCAAAACAAACAAATTTTCAGGTGAAACCCTTTTTAACTGATGTTCGGGTCAACATTGAGTCGACATCTCACCTGAAGCTGATCCACATCCATGAGTAGTTCTGTTTCACATATCGGGTGTTGCTCATCTAAAAGAGTCGTTACTCCTCCTTTCTTCCGTTCAGTCTCCAATTCGCCCAACATTTCCACTTCCATTTTTTCCAAACCTTTTATATCGAATTCTTTAGCCATTTCATCAACAATTGCACTGCTCACGTGACAGTTATCATTCACAAGTGGTGGCTCAGTGTAGTATTTTATTTTTCCTCTAAAACACAAATAAAAATAATTACATTTAACAACTTCTAAGTTGAGGAACGCAAACATATTGTGGCACTTGTAATAAATAAATTTTAAAAAATTATTTTTTGAAGTATTGTCTATTCTACCAAAGATATTTACAAAACTACTGGTTTCGGCCTTACACCATCGTCAGATCTAGTAATGAACTATGAGGGTAGTCCAAGAAGTACCCGACCTAACAAAGAAAATACAAAAAATTTAAGAAAAAATAACTTTATTTCTAAATATCGTCTCCTTTTAGCTCGATACACTGTTTCCAGTGATGTTTATAGTCACGATACCCTGTTTATAGTCAGAACCGATCGAGCTCCTCAAAATACCCATCAACCGCAGATTCCACCTCTTCATTGTTGGCAAATGTTTTACCACCGAGCCATTTTTTCAAGTTTGGAAAGAAAATAATCCGAGGGGGCTAAATCTGGCGAATAGGATGCGTGAGGAAGCAATTCGAACTTTAACTCATTGATTTTGGCCACCGCGCTAACGGATGTGTGAACTGGTGCATTGTCTTGATGAAACAACACTTTCTTTTTCGCCTAATGCGGCTGTGTTTTTTTTTATTTAATTACTCAAACGCTGCAATAAGTTTGCATAATACTCGCAGTTGATTGTTTTTCCTTTTTGAAGATAATCAATGAAAATTATCCCACGCACATCCCAAAAAACTGACGCCATGACCTTGCCTGCATATGGAACTGTCTTCGCCTTCTTTGGAGCCGCTTCTCCCCTTTCAGTCCATTGTTTTGACTGTTCCTTCGTCTCATGGACCCATGTTTCATCCATGATTATGAATCGACGCAAAAACTCAGCTTTATTGCTGTGAAACATCGCCAAATACTCGATTCCAACATCCTCACGACGCTTTTTGTTCCATTGTGAGCAAACGCGGCACCCATCTTGCGCACAGCTTTTTCATGTCCAAATTTTCAATCAATATGCGATGTACAGCTCTTTTTGAAATGCCTACCATTTTCAGTCGACGGTCATCCAATACCATTTAGTGGATTTTCTTCACCATTTCTGGCGTGGTCCCATCATTTCGTGGACCACTGCGATGTTCGTCTTGGCAGCTCGTACGGCCTCGTTTAAACTCTGCCACCCAATATTTTACTGTTGTAAACGAAGGAGCAGACTCTCCCAGAGTAGAATCTAGCTCGGCTTTGATATTGGTTGGACTGAGATCTTTCAAATGAAAGTATTGTATAACATTAATAAAATGTTTTCCATGTTACAAATTCACTGAGAGCGTTCACTACTGATGGCTGCCAAACAAATACTAAACAACGTAGCGTTTCAAACTTAAGTTTTATAAGGTTCGTACTTTGTACCATAGTAATTTTTTTCAAACAACCGCCATCTATACGTCAGGTCGGGCACTTATGGGACTACCCTCGTAAGTCAGTTTGCAGAGTGCGACCCTTCAGAGATTATATTTGACACAATATTTCAAAAATAAGTTTGTTTTATTTATTAATTTCATTTAATACAATAATACTTTTCCATGCAAGCGTCTAAAATGACACAACTATGAAAATATGAGCAACGAGGAGCATGAATACACACATTTACAGAAATGTATTAATATTATTCCTGAAATAATCTAAAAAAGAATCAAGATTACACATAAACTATGGGAAAAATATGTTTAAGAAAAACTTGTAACTCACTTATTCCAATCTTCTATAAGACTTCGAGCTGCGGCATCAGAATCCACAATGCCGCCTTTCTTGTATTTGCCCTGTCTCTTAGCTTTCAGCGCGAAAAACTCCTGAGGAGTGTCGTACTCCCCTACTCCGTACTCTTCCATCATCTAAATAACAAATACAATTTAAAGAGTCAGTATAATTATAATTATGGGTCAATCCATTCATTAAAATCTATCAATTTTTAAACATCAAATTGTTGATATTGTCAAGTTATTTTACCCAACTGATAGAGATATTAAAAAGTACATACCCGGTATAATATTTTTAAAATAAGTTATAATAAAAACATCATAATGACTATGACACATTTTTGGGCGTACTATTCATACGCATTGAAAAATTAAACGTGTAAAATAAAGGTCTCCTGGGATTTTTTTTTTTTCGAGCTGGTGGTGGAATTTGAAGCTCAATATTGCCAAAACGGAGGTCAAAGTTTTTCTACTTCGTAGAAACACCAATCAAGGTCAAAAATGCAGGCATACATTGGACAACTAGGGATGGGTATCGACCAACAAAACATCGATTAATTGATTAATGACATAGATTATTATTTTCTACTAATTAATCGATACGCATAAACAAAAGTTAATACAATCAGTCAATCACAACTCACAAATGACAAAACACAAAAGATTAGAAATTAGAATTAGAAGTAGAACTATTAGGTTACTTTTTACTTATCTCCAGTTCACCACAGAGGCACTGTGTTGTATCGATAGTCAATACGATAGTCTCCTCCCACTTTTTTAGGCGAGTTGCACTTCGGATGAATTATAATTAATTCATTTTTCTTTTTTTTCTCCTGTTTTTTGGATGAGTTGTAATTTTAATTAAACATTTAATAATCGTTAAATAATCATCGATTATCCGATTAATCAAACCCAGATGACATCGATTAAAAACCACAGATTATTTTACTAAAACATCGATTATTTCGATTAATCGTTACCCATCCGTATGGACAACCAATGACCAGTCAGATATCTCTGCATACACTTCGTCACTAAACTTACTTGGACCAAAGACATGAACCAAAAGTCGTATTATTCAATAGATTCAATAGTTGACTTACATTGGGGCTTCTAAATCCTCATGTTGTGTCGTTATTATATATATATATTATTATAAATTCATTACATCGGCAGTTTTACGGTTTTTGAATTGAACCCCCCTCCCCTTCGGCCGATATGGCTGAAATTTAACAAATTATTCGGAATTGACTTCAAATATAAAATTTCATGTCGATACATTTATTTCATTGGCATTTATTGGGATTTTTTGAGTTGAATCCCCCTTTCCTTCTGTCGATTCCGCAGAAAATTGGTAAGTGTCGTCCATATGGGATTTTTAATTCAAGTATGAAATTTTGTGTCAATATATTCAATATCTATCAGCAGTTATTAAGAGTTTTTGTGTTAAGCCTCCCCCTATTCACCCCTTCCTTTTGATCGATTTGGAATTTGAAATTCAATAGGTGTTGTCCTAAGAGGTTCTGGATACACATATAAAATTTCATGTCGATAATTTCATTCTATCGAGAGTTATCGTGTTCACGGGCGCACACATGCACTTTTTCATATATTTTTCTAAAAAGAAAACTGTGAGGATTCCGTCAAGTACCTAGGGCTCTATCTTGATAGGAGGCTCACCTGGAAGATACACATCAACAAGAAGCTTTCGGAAGCCTATGCACGACTTTCCATGCTGTACCCTTTGATGAACAGGAAGTCCAACCTCAAGCCCGACAACTGCCTCCTACTTTACAAAACCATTCTCCGGCCGCTCGTAATCTACGGGTGTGAAGTTTGGGGCTCTGCTCTGCTTCTCCAACTAAACGAAAAAGAATCCAGGTGTTCCAAAACAAAATCTTAAGAATAGCTGTGAACTCTCCGTGGTTTGTTAGAAACTCTCAGCTTCACCACGACCTGGACCTCCCTTCTGTAGATAAGTTTATCCACTCCAAATTCCGCAGATACAATGACAGGCTGACCATTTTTCCGGGTGCCACTACCAGACGCCTCAAACCCAGACTCCTCCAAGACACATTACGCTAATAGCTTTTCCCGTTATTCTTCAAATCCCATTACAATTATTTCAAATTATTAGTTAAGGGAAACTCAATTTTGCGAAGATCCCTCATGTGTATATATACTATGTTATCCGCACCATGTATAACATACTTCTTGTTGATCTCGTGAAATAAAGAATAAAGTAAGTAAAATGAAAACTCCACATAGAATATTTGACTGATAACATAACTTATTCTATACTTCGTATAGCTGGGAAAAGAAAATGTAGACAATAGGTGCCGGAACAAAAGGCTGTGATTCGATTGGCTTAAAATGAAGTGGGCGGGGTCCTATTCACTGAGAGGGCTCATTATGGACCTACCTATGACCAACTAACGAAGAAACGAGTATAGTTGTTTTGGTTAACTATTCCGTACACTCCCAACTTATGCAGTAAGAACTATTATTACCATTGCTACGGCAGTCAGAAAGACTCTTCACGAATACCAGAGTTAGAGGCTGCTATACACAAAAGTCAGTGCTCGCTCACCTGATCCTTGGTAACTCTGTGAAGGATGGCAGTGGCTGGAACGAAGGGATCAGCAATGGCTTCCACCTTTATGGCGTTTCTGAGGGAAACCACGGCGTCATTCTCCGATCCGGCATTCTTGGCGAAGACAAGACCCGGACTGTCCAGCAGTTTGATCTTTTTGTCCAACTGTACTTCTTGCATTGTCCTTCAATCAAATTCAATTATTATAAATATGTAATTTGTTTATTGGTGATACCGAGAAGAGAGAGATCAGACGGTCGATAAAACAAACTGAAGAATTTCTGCCAAGCTTTCGGCACTGAGTATGCCATCTTCAGGGCCTGTATTGATATAAGTATATACAATAGTAATAAGCTTATAAAATAAAAATTATGGGTAATCAGATATAAATAAGTGTCTGCTTATCAAAGTGGATCTCATCATTATATAATTTGTAATTAAATATGAAATTATAAAAGAACAAGCAGACATAGAATATGTGATCTTCTTAATGATAAGCAGTATACGGGAATCTGCTTACCCCCTCCCCCATTTTACCGGTAAATAAGTCCCTTCCTGACAAAATGAAGTGAGTGTAAAGTTTTAACCATATTAATATTATTATTGTGATATATTTCATAGCGTAGGAAATCTCAGAAAACCTCAGGATACTTTGTCACTTTTGAAATTTGTGCTGACGGTGGCATAAGCCGTAACCGGTACACTATGTATATATTTATGTAGAATTAAACAATGTAAAAGTTGAACAAGTTCTGTTTTTATTTATTTTTATAAGTATATAATATATTATTGATAGGGAGGGCGCCGGTAGCTCAGTAGTATGTGTGCTTGTCTTCTGAGCTTAAGATCGTAGGATCGAAACCCGACCGAGGCCCTTAGTTTATTTTATCTGGGAGGTAAAATAAACTTAAGCACGCCGTCCTTCGGATGGGACGTTAAGCTATGGTACCGAGCCTGTACGATGTCAGATACTCGTTAAAGACCCCTACCCTAGGTGAATAAAAATTTAGGGTAGGCATAATTTAGGACTCCCACAGTAGAGTCGAGGTCATGTCCACCAGAGTGAGAAAGAGCGCTCTGGTAGTAGGCGATATGACCTCGTAGTTAAAGCCCGGGCATGAGTCATAATACCTAACCTAACCTATTATTGATAGGAAATGTTTCTTTTTTCTGAATTCAGAAGATATTCCATTGAAAAAGTTGTTTTCCCTCCGATATCGTAATTTTACTCCATATTTTAACCAATCTATTAACTTTTAGATCTCGCAAAACCATATTATAAATTCAAGATAAAAAATGGAATTCAAAAAAAATTGTATAAATGTTGATTTTTTTTTGACATGGCTTAAAATTATAGTTTGAAGGTTGATTGATTTATGTATTAAGTTAAATAATTGATTATATATTTGATTTTTGAACTATTTCATAATGTGTACCTAAAAATTAAATCATTTTTTGTGTAGTTTTAAAAATGCTGGACGAAGTGAAACTTAAACAATTTGGGAGACCAAACGCAATATATTAATAAAAATACCTCGTAACACCAGGTGTAGCTCCTACGTTGCAAGCTCGGGATCTTTTCAAACTGTTTATAATACTACTTTTACCAACATTTGGTAAGCCTGAAACAAAATTAAAGATAAAAATATCAAAATTAAAACAGTTACATAGAACAAAGCAAGTATTTATATGGACCACACTCAACTCAAATTTGTAATAAAATAAGATTTCTCTCTCTAAACTCTTCTTCACTTAGGCCGAATTGGCTAAAAATCAATAGATATCTTACTTCGGGACTAATCATTCCAAGCGTGAAATATCTTGTCGAAAATTATGGCTTAATTCCTCCATCCTTACCCTATAATCCCTTTACAAAATTCATATCGGTATACTTGAAAGAAATAAAACTTGTTTATTTATGATATTGTCTAATTTCACCAACTATATTTACATGGGAGTACTTTCGGTATTCTACCATCCTCAGCCAAAAGCATAAGAGATAAGACTAAGAGTCTCATTTGAATTATTTCACAATATCTCTGCAATAATGTCAGTTTTCATATCGGTGTATTCATTTAATCGGGATTTATCGTCTACATAGACACTCAATCGTACAGACATCCATTCTTTCATTTTTGAATTCAGAAGATCAGAAAAATAAATTTTGAAGAAAAATATCTCTATCTCAAAACATTTTATTCATTACTCCGTTATTTTTATAAAAAAAAAAAAAAAAAAATACATAGAACAAAAATGTAAACAATAAAAATGTCTTGAATATAGAGGAATAGATAATTATAAATACACAAATTGTTCGTCAAACTTCACTATATTCGGAGAATAGTGAAAACGTTGTGAAAAAGCAGAAGTTTGACGAACAATTTGTGTATTTTTAATTATCTATTCCTAGAATGGAACTTCACAAAGTAAACCATAAATTATCTTTAATATTGAGCCAGTAACTGTTTCTGGATCAAACATGAAATAACGTTTTCTGTCTACAAATAAACATCATCATCATATAATTCTGAAATCATATACATCCCAAAAGTTACTCCAGACAAGGTAGATATGTTCATCCATATTCCCGTAATGATGGAACTGACAGACACGGAACCTACAAACCGCTAGTATGATCTTTGTTCGACCAAATCAGATAAAACTCAAATAATTTTGAAAAATACTCAATGTACAGACTACACCCTTACAGTTTTATTTGTAAAGATTTCACAACTCCCTTCGCACTACGTATACAGCTGGGAAAAAGTAACTAAATATTTGTAGGGTATTTCATCGCCTATAAGAAATAGATTCACCTGTTGTATTGGGTTTGAAAATGTACATATTCGTGAAACACCTCGATAACTAGTTTTACGCCGGACATCCGTCTGTCTGGATGCCAGGCCCCATTTACGACCGACTACCTTAAAATTCAGAACGTAAGTAAGGCTTGGAGGGGGGAGAATATCTGTGAAAACAGTTTTTCAGTTTGGGTATCTCATGTTTTGAAGATTAAATTCAGTCATTCTATTATTTTGAATTATTAAAAACAATTAAACACTGAATAAAAAACTGTGAACAATACTTTTAAGGAGATGCTAAATTGACATATTGTAATTACATTTTAAAAAATTTTGAAACACAACAATGTATATATCGCTACCTCAGAACAATACTATCACAACTAAAAAAATGTGAATTTTGGGAAATCACGTTTTAAAATTCACTGATCCTTAACGTTACTTAACTTTTGACTTATTTAGAAAACTGCTAGAGCAATAAGCTTTTACACCGTTAATAATACTTACTTTTAAGCCAATTTTACTATGCTTTCACCATCGTAACACCCTTTAAAGCCCAACCTTTTCGTACAATGGAAGACCGACACATCTGCTCTCTGGTGGCCAGAATTATAAGTTACAATTGTAACACTCTTCCATAAAAAAAGTATACCATATTACCATTCTTCCTATGAGATTAGTACGAATTCGATATTTTTTGAGTTGTGACAGTCTTGTTCTGAGATAGCGATATATATATATTGATACATTGGCAGTTATTAGATTATTTTAGGAGCCATCCAACTCCCTCCAAATGTTTTCACTAAAAATCAATCGGTGCCGTCCTTATGAACTTCTGGACTCACATGGAATGAATATATTTCAGACTATATTCATGTGTGAGATACATTCATTCTATCGGAAGCACACGGTTCACAGACACAAGGACAGACAAACGGCATGTTTTTGGTGATTTTTGTGTTCAGGGGACAGAAAAATATGAAATTTCAATAACAATTCAACATCGAATTTTTGACCGATTACATGGAAACTAAAATTAGAAGGAGACTCACCGACGACACCAACGGTGATGGCAGTTTTGATGCCTTTGTTTCGACAATAGTTGCCTAGAAGAGACATGAGCAGTTCAGCGCCAACGGAGGAAGAGGTTTTGATGCTGGCGACGGCTTTTTTGAATTTGGTTTTGGAGAGCTTCTTACGGCCCAGATGTCCCCTCTGGGACTGAGTGCTAGCCTTGAAGGGGACCGCGGGGAAGGAGCCTCTTAGGAAAGATAGCCACTTGTCCAACACCTCCCGAGGCACCAGATCTACAACAGCAATGGTCAGTTCAATAAAGAGGAAATTGTTAAAACTTACAATGTACTCAAGTTCTTCAACATAATTATTAACAAATACTTTTTTTTGTTTTGGCTTTATGTACGGTGCATATTAGCCATGTCAATGTGTTATCCAGTTATTTACAACATCCATGACTCCGGGAGAGAGTTCTATCTAAGAAATAAAACTCACTCCCGGATGGGATCCGAACCAGCAAACCATGGTGAGATTATGCGACCAAAGCCCTACGCTCTAGCCCGCACGGCCACCATGGCCCCCAACAAATACTTTTAGAAAGAATAATATGTGTTGTTTTTTTGAATTTGAATATCAATTATGTTGTTACGTAAATGAAATATCAAAAAAATTAACAAATTGTTTTAAAAAATGTTTTATTCCTCATAGAAATAAAAGACGTTGTCTTCCCACTGTTTTATTTTGACCAGAACCGGTTTTCAACGCAACAGCGTCATGATCAGTGGTTCATCTATGATAGAATACATAAAATATACAAATAGTGTAAATGTAAATCTTAAAGCATCAGGGTAAAGAGTAACAAAATAAAAAATTATATAATTAAATAAACTTACTTACTCCACCCACACAGCACTACTGATGATGACGCTATTGCGTTGAAAACCTGTTCTGGTCAAAATAAAACAGTGGAAAGGCAACGTCTTTTATTTTTATAAGAAATCTCGTCCCACATCTTACCATCACATATGAAATGTTTTATTTGTATAATAAAATTAGGCAACAATCGCAAAATATTTGCAATTATTCTTTGGATGCATTGGGTGAGAATATATTATATATAAATTTCTTAACGGCAGAAATAATAACTACTGAACTCTTGTTTTAAACTTCGCCCCAAAATAATATTTGTAAAAAATAAAAATAATGTTCGTTAGTCAGAAAATTGGACCACCCGAATCAGGGAGGAAGAAGCGAATTCATTAAAAAAAATTGGACTTTCGTGGTACACACTTGAATTCATTATTTTCGGTCAGAATCAAATTATAGTTAGTTATTATGACTCATGCCCGGGCTTTACCTACGAGGACCTTTTTTTTTCACCTAGGACAGGGGTCTTTGACGAGTACCTGACATCGTACAGGCTCGGGACCATCGCTTAACGTCCCATCCGAAGGACGGCGTGCTTAAGTTTATTTTGCCTCCTAAATAAAATGAACTAAGGGCCTCGGCCAGGTTTCGAACCCACGACCTTGAGTATAGAAGGCAAGCACGCATAGCAGTGAGCTACCGGCGCCCTCGAATCAGATTGTATGTCTTGTTTAATCTAAGCCATAAAACGTTCGTCTATGTTAATTAAAAACAGAGATATGATGTTCACAATAGAAGCGCTTTACAAATAAACAAACATCTTATGTTAATGTGTAAATATTGAGTCTTGCATTCCCCGTCGTTGTATTTAGACTGAGAATGTCATGGTGTGCTCCATACTCCAGACCCTGGTATCTCCTACAATTACCCTAGCATTTCGCCCTAGTTCAGAAACTGTATAAACTAAAATAAGAAGAAGAGAAGATGAGATACCAGCTTTGTTGACGACAATGACTAGTCGCTTCTTGTTGCCCGCCTCCAGAACCGCCTCCTCGACCTGCTTACATCTGGTACCTTGGGGGTCTCTAGCGTCCACCACTTCTAGCACCACGTCCGCTGCTTCCACAACCTACATAAGACACCCTCATTTCACTTTACTGGTCAAGAGAATATAACGACCCTCATCAAGCCCCCTCAAGAATTACAGTACGAAGGTTGGTTTAAAGGTTCCATCGGTAGAAGAGGTCTGATTTTCGAGAACATATTAACGGGTAGCCTCGTCTCTTGGGTTATCAGACCCTGAATGGAATATCAAAAGAGTAAAATGTCTCACGTGTCTTACAAAAGGTGAATTTTTGCGCTATCCTCGCCAAGTTATTATTTCTTCTCTACTTAATATATGAAAATAACGACCTTTTTTTTCCACTTTTTTTTTCTATTGTCCCTCTTTGTGTATATCCAGGCAAACATTTCTTCACAAATATCTTATTAATAGACCAAAATTTGACTCAGCATCAATTGTGGAGTTTATTGATAATGTAATTGTTAAAAAATAAACAATTTATTTTTATTTTTTACTATAAACTTAAAATTAAAAAAAATAAAATTCAATTTATTGTTTATAAGATATATATATTTATTTTTTCAGTGTTTATTTTTCTGTTATGGCTACTACAATTTTACTATTTTCCCTTAACAAAGGTCATATATGATTTATATAATTTTGAAGTGTTTTTGTTTCCTAGTTGCTTGCACTGTTTCTATCAAATTGCATGTCCATATTTATTATTTTAATGTTATTTGAATATTTTTATTCAGTTTCTATTTTACTTATATATATATATTTTTTTTTTTTTCCTTTTCTATCTATAACTATAAGAATATCTATTTTATATATAAAAAAACCCCATTCATTGCATTAAAGCTTGTATTCTTTAGTGCAATAAAAGTTTTATTTAGTTATTTATTTTATCCTTATTTGCTACAAGTATATATATAGATTTTTTTTCCTTTTCTATGACTATAAGAATATGTATTTAAAAAAAACATTCATTGCCATAAAGGTTGTTGTATTCTTTAGTATAATAAAGAGTTTATCTATCCATCTACATAATTTATGCTGTCTGTTTTAGGATGAAATATTAGATGAAATTACACGTATATTATGAAACATTACAACCAACAAATTGTTTATCATAAAGATTAATGTTTAATAATTATTTCAAGATAAGTAGACACAACGAAAAAAAGTTTTGTTGGAAATTCTATATAGATCCGTTTAAATCTCTCTACACTTCTTGATTGAATTCTATTTGATCATTGTTAATCCATTAATCTAACATTTTAAATCCATGCCTGAAAATAATATAACGTAGACTAGATTTTTATTACATTGAGGAACAGAAAATCGCCGAAGGTGTGTAACCCGAGAGATGCGTATGCACCGTAAACATGAGTACTGATTTTTGTTTATTAAATACAAAATATAAATTCAAGTTTCCTCTTCATAAAGAACGGGGACGTAATTCATAAGGGGACTTGGTTCAAAAAGTAGAAAAATGTATATAGAAATACGTGCAATTAGCAAATATTGGCAGTAAATATGATTTGACAACAAATTAATACCTTTTTGAATTCTCTGTAATATGCTTTGAGAGTCCCTTCTTTCTTAATAAAGAAAGGTTTTTCCTCTTCATTAGGGGTGAAAGCATTGTGAATTTTTTCCTTCAATTCAGCATTGACAACAAGCCCCTCCAGATCTCCATGTTCCTTTTCCAACTGTTTTAATTTCTCTCTTTCCTCTTTCCACAGAGCTTTCTGCTTCAGCTTCTCCTCTTCTTTTTTCCGTTTTAGCTCTTCAACCTCTTTCAATATGTCTTCTCTAAATGGACAATCCTGAGGAACTTTAATAATTTTCTGTTTATGGCCTAAAACGCAGAAAAAAAATTAATGTGAATTGAGTCGAAATCAAATTTATAATTTAACTATTGCTTTAATAAAACTTACTTTTCGGTTGTTTTTTAGCTTCTTTTCGGGCTTTTCTGTTGTGTTCCTTCACTTTTTTCTCTATTTTATAACGCAACCGCGCGGGAACTCGTTTGCTTTTTTTCTCTAAAAATACATCACTTATGAAACAAGTATAATCTTATTCAGAAGACTTTCATAACTTTAATAAAAAGTATACTTACTTAAACACAATTTTGCCATTTTATAAGGAACCTACAAGAGTAAAAAAGTTTTGACAACACACGTGAGATAAAATAGAAGGTAACCATAGGGTTAAAAGGTACATGCAACGATGCATAACAATCTACTATTATTGTAACTGCGACAGATTCTGGTAAATAACTTTTAGATATATTAAAGATAACTAAGATGTCAATAAAAAAATATATTTCTGAGTGCGATTAAACCTGGTAAATATTCAGGATTTCCCTGAAGCCAATATTATAGAGGCATAGGTGCAATTGTTTGATTATGAAAGGTTAAGTTATGATAAGTTGTTATGATTTATTAGTTTGTCCGGTGAAGTGAGAAATGTCTTATTACTATTAGTTTCTTTATTTAATTTAAAATGGCTAATCGTACAGTAAAAGATGCAAAGTCTGTTCGTGGAACAAATCCTCAGTTCTTAATTGAAAAAATTATCAGGTCCCGAATTTACGAATGCAAATATTGGAAGGAGGAATGCTTTGCTCTCTCAGCTGAGCTCATAGTAGACAAAGCGATGGGATTGCGATTTATTGGAGGAATTTACGGAGGTAACATAAAACCTACACCATACTTGTGTTTAATTTTGAAAATGTTACAAATACAGCCTGAAAAAGACATTGTAGTTGAATTTATCAAAAATGAAGATTTTAAATATGTTCGTGCTTTGGGAGCATTATATATGAGGCTTGTAGGATCATCTGTGGATTGTTACAAGTATTTAGAGCCTTTACTTAATGACAGCAGAAAGTTGAGACATCAAACTAGGGATGGACATTTCGAACTGATGCATATGGATGAATTTATTGATGCTCTCCTTCATGAGGAACGAATGTTTGACGTCATACTGCCAAGAATGCAAAAAAGACATGTTCTAGAAGAAGCAAATGAACTTGAACCAAGGATATCAGCACTGGAGGACGATGCAGACGACAATATGGAAAGTTCTGGGGAAGAAGATGAAGAAATGCCATTGGAAAAACCAACGAAAAGAGAAGAGAGGAAGAGAACGCCCGTGAGGAAGGAGAGAGAGAGGAGTAAAGAGAGGGAGAGGAAACACAGAGACCGGGAAAGGGACCGAGAACGAGAGCGGGACAAGAGAATGGTAGAAAGGGAACGGGAACGGGAGAAGTACCGAGAGAGAAGTCGGAGTCGAGAGAGGCGGCACAGGTCGAGGAGTGTGGAGCGGCGAGAGCGGGAGAGGAAGGAACTGAGGGAGAGAGAACGGATACGACCGAGGCGAGACTACGAGAGGGACCGTAGACGGGACAGGGACCACAGGGTCAGGACTCTTTACTAGACCAAATCTCAATTATTTTGTCTCTGTGTACAGTATAATAATAAACAATTTTTATGTAACATTACATCTATCATGTTGACCCAAAATTGATCATTTTATGTTTTGTTCAGCTTTTGAGCTCCAAGATCATGGGTTCAAAACCCGGCCGAAGCCCTTAGTTTATTTTATCTGGGAAGTAAAATAAAATTAAGCATGACATTAAACGATGGTCCCGAGCCTGTACGATGTCAGGTTCTCGTTAAGACCCCTACCCTAGGTGAATAAAAATTTAGGCTAGGGGAAATTTAGGACTCCCATAGTAGAGTCGGGCTCATGTCCATGAGAGTGAAGAAAGAGCGCTCTGATAGTAGGCGATATAACCACGTAGTTAAAGCCCGGGCATGAGTTATAATAACTAACTGTTTTGTTCAGTGTAATATTTGCATTTGGAACTCAGCTGTCCGAGGATTAGATTACGCTCTTTCCTAGAGTGGGCGGCAGAATATTTTTTGCCTCTGGGCGCAACAGAGTGTGAGTCCGTCCCAGCACTTGGGTAGTATCAATAAATAACACAATATGCTTTGGTTCAATAATGCTTCTTACCTTTGCACCTTCATAAAATCAACATTTCATAGCATCCTTTTTGTAGCTGAGACGGACTTACTTCAGCTGATTCCAACCATGTTTTGTTAGCTTGTCCACTAACCACAGAAATCAGCTCTGTATACTTTAATATCCATTAAATGCTCTACCAACTGAAAGAATAATAATTAGTAGAGTTAAAAATATTGAGATCATTGACGCTCCCTTCAATTTTATTTCATTTCAACTTTTTTATTAAATACAGAAATTATGTAATCGGTCAGAAATTTAGTATGATTCAGAAGTCCCATGTAAGTCAACTACGGTTTTCAGCCCAAACAGTTTTCACTCTAAAAAACCAATCGGTTTTAGAGGAAGTGTGAACAATTAGTTGATAGATTCGTGCTGAGCACGTGTATTGCTGAGGAGTTTTTCTGCTTTCATTTTTGGTTGAAAAAACATAGGGCCGGTTGGAGAAAGCCTAGAAAAGAGATAAAGAACTCGTAAAAGTTCACAATGTATAGAATTTTCCTTCGAAAATATGAAAATACAATAAAAGCTTTCACCTATATTTTCACTTTCTTCTTTTTTTTTTTTTTTAAATAAAAGGTATGAAAAAAAAATAGAAACGTATATTCAAGAAAAATATATTAAATATCGCTTTGATCTTCATTCTAGAAATTAGCAGAATTTTACAATATTTATGCATTTTTAACTATAACAAAAATCAAAAATTATAATTTTCATTAAACGCAAGAATAGTCATGTGCAATAAAAAAAAAATGTATAAAAGCATTGGCATAAAACATTTTTTTTCATGAGCCAGAATTAACACTGAAAATTTACTCTGAGAATCATGACCTAAGTGTAAAATAAATATAAATTGAAGTCTATATACAGAAATGTTTACAATGAAACAATTAATACTTAGCACAATTCTTTTGGTGGTGGTTTGGACGGAACTTTCCCATAGGAAAATGTAGTAGCTTTGAATTGTTCTATTTCTTCATTTGTAAGAGAGTCTACCTCCGAGTATATCATAGAATTTGCTTCAAGTGAAATATTTGTTGCTTGAGATGCGACGCCAAATGTACTGCTGGCGGGCTTTTGGGCAAAACCATTCACATCACAATGTTGACCACTTTGAGGTACACTGTTGAATACTTGTCCAAATATGTTCTTACTAAATACCTCACTTGATGGTTGTGCAAAAGCTGAGGTTTGTGGAGCTGATTGAAACTCAGCATTATGAGGCGGATCAAAACCTGTTGACTGTCCTAACGAAGTAGTCTGACCAAAGGGCGTAGATTGCGCTGGAAACGTTTGAGGAACTTGACCAAAAATATTGGTTGACAGAGCTTCTTGCTGGCCCATAAAAGTTTGATTTGAAGCTAAATTAAATGAAAAAGATGAAGATGGTTCAATAGAATGAAAACGTTCAACCATTTTACTAGAACTCTGTTTTACATATTCTCTCAAAATACCGTCAGCCTGTGGCCCTTTTTTGAGTAAAACTTCTTTCAATTCTTTCATCTGATTTAACAACGCCTGAACTTCAGAGACGTAGCTCTGAAAGGTGCCTGATGCCTGTGCAATATAAGCTTTCAAACGGATTTCTTCTGGAGAAATATCTTCAAATCCGGGAAGATTTCCGTAAGTGACAACTAATGAAATACAACTCAAAGGCCAGATCCCACTCATGTCGACTGATTTGAATGCCTCTCCTATTTCATGTTTCATCAGGGAGACATCCCCAACATTTTCTGAAATGGGTGGCTGATGGCTTGTCTGATAGGAGGTTCTGCTATTATGTTGATAAGATGTATTACTACGAGCCCTCTGTAGAACAGACACTCCAGAGGGCTTATTGTCCGTATAGGAATATGCATCATATCTAGATGGCGCGTATTCATCCTCATAAACGTGACGAAATCTGCACTTATTTCCAAATCGACAACTATTGGTTTGAAAATATCTACAGACAGACATTGTCAATGTCTATCAATATTAAATCACATAATCACAAACGATAATTTGAGTCGGCCTCTACAATAGAAACAACAATAAAACCTTCCGACTAACATCAGTGTTGCCCATATAATTACCATTCATGTTATTTATCAACTGTTGGTAAAATGTAAAATTTATAATTCAAAATCCTTAAAAATCCGGGCTACCAGTGGCCTTTTATTTATTGAAACATATCAAAATAATTAACTATTTTAATTTCTTGTTTGTTACAATCCCAAAAAAGTTTAGTACTCTTCGTGAGAGTAATGTATACAATTTATGTTTCGCTTGATGTTTTAGGAGTTAGTTTTAAGCATGTTCTTTATAATTAATAAAACTTTCAACTAGTTTGTGTGTGTTGTTAAAAATTGTTTCACTCAAATAAAGACCCTACATATCTTCTTTTTTTTTTTCTAACAAGACGTTTTTTATGACGAAATTGATAAGATTTGAGAGCAAAATTGCAATACATACATGCATTACAATACATATATGAACAACATTTCAGCTGTTTAGTTCATTGGAAAGTTATTGAAAATCCTCGAACAGACCAAAAGAAGTACATCACGCCGATTTTATATTTATACACGATATCAGGAACCCTCGGTCCATTTCCTTATTCTCAGTCCACAGGTACCTTAACAAAACAGAATAACATAATATAGACTGAAGAAAACTCCTAGATATAACGTTGTAGCGAGCTGCAGCGCCCCAATGAACAACGAAACCTAGCATGAACTAAACGTTTTTATGGCGGGAACCTAAGCTAAAAAAACAAGTGGCATGCTTTTAGCATTGAGTTTCTATTGAATTTGCTTATAGATACTGCCATCTAGGGTAAAAGGTCAGTACTACTTGATGCTCTAGCGACAATAATTGAAACTGTTTTGAAAAACTAACATGAGACGTTCTGACATCTAGCGGCAGACCTGGGTACTACAATGATAAAAAAGTGAACTTTAAAGGATGCTGCGCCCTGGCGACGAACATTAACACTATTCGCTTAAAAAGCTTATTTGACAAGTTCTGGCCTCTGGGCTAGTAATTTTTGATGCATGTTGGGCTCTTGCAAGAATTGGTACTACTTCATTAAAACAGGCTAGCAGTAAGAATTTCAACTTATAAAAAAAAAATTATTTCCAAGGAATCAACAATTTTATTTTTTTATTTTGGATGATTTACGTGAAAACTTAAATGATTAATAAATGCTGGAGAAATACATAGCTGGTGATTCACCGACGACATTTTTCATATCAGGAAAATACAAAATAACACAAAACCGAGATAATATTTACTTTATTTTTATTCATAAAAATAAAACAAAAACTTTTTCTTCAATCAATAATAAGATATACACATCCTGAATTCGAAAAATGACAATACAATACCTTTATACCAGATACACTTATTGTATTGTGTATAAGGAGTGTAATTCGAATCTCTCAGTAAAAAATAAAAATAAAATCTAACATTATTAAACTAATTTTTTTGAGAAGCAAATCTCGGACGACAGAACTATTTTTGTTTTAGTCATAATTTATACTAATAATTATAACAATATTATTATTAAAAGTTATCTATAATATAATATTTAAAATGCAGAGTTTCCCAACCCTCACTTATTTATTTTT
Source organism: Aradus depressus (assembly GCA_963662175.1). Lineage (NCBI taxonomy): Eukaryota > Metazoa > Arthropoda > Insecta > Hemiptera > Aradidae > Aradus > Aradus depressus. The sequence continues at coordinate 19,324,888 of OY759222.1, read as the reverse complement.
TTCGGTACATGATACCCTGTTTTATTTTGTAGAGTGCTACTAGGCCTTCTGAGCAGATCGTGATTCGAAACCTTCGGATGGGAGGTAAGCGATGTCTCGGTACTCGATTTAGGACCCTAAGTAGACAAAATTTAGGAGTAGAGGCGGACCTCTTGTCCATCAGAGCGAAGGAGCGCTCTGGTAGTAGGCGATCTCGTAGTTAAAGCCCTGGCATGAGTCATAAAACGACCTTGTTTTTCATACAAAGGATGACGCCTAGTAAATCAGTTTTAATTAACTTCCCTTATACGAAGTATAGAAGAAGTAATGCAAATTTTCAGAAATTCGATTTAAAGTTTTCACCGGAATATCATGTTTTCCAAACCACTGAATCTAAATATATAAAAACAAGGTATAACTTACGCAATATAAAAACCAGATATAATCTACACTTATAACAAGATACAAACAGATATAACGCTAGAAACCCCCCCCTCGGACGAAACTAATTGTTCCTATTTCGGCCAAAGAGAAGGTGGAATCTACCCAAAATCCATATCAACTGGCAATATAATCAATTATCAACATGAAATTCAGTACTATCGTTAGGACCGAAATCGATCGATTGATTTAAGAAGAAGCAAAAACATTATTAATTCGAGCTGGTGAAGTACATTGCCGTTGAGTTTTAATACTGACCTTTTTTAGGAATTAAATCCTCCAACTAAAGATCAAAAGGTCATATGGCACATCGTTTGAAAGATGCTTTTGACTTTTACTAATGCAGGAAGAGTTATTGACTATTTTTGCTAAGTAAAATGAGAGTAGAGAATTTTTGAAACTACCTTATTTCAGTTCAATAGCCCATTCTGAAACTAGATAATTTAGAAAAATTGAGCTTTAAAGGCAATATCAAAAATATAGGCCCATATGGAAACGTCTACTAAAAAAATTTCTCCAAGACCTTAAAATATTTAAATTACGAGACAAAATGAAACTAAGATTGGAAAAGTCGTCGGTGAATCATCGGGTATGTACTTCCCCAGCATAAATTAATCGAATACGTTTTCGCTCTCCCCTACAAAGTAAATCGACCGTTCGAGCTCAAACTCAATATTTGACTTACATAGTGACTTCTGAATGCTCATACTAAATTTTGTGTCGATATATTCATTACATCGGCAGTTATTAAGATATTTGAGTCGAGTCTCCCATCTCTGGTCCTCCATTCCCTTCTACCGATTTCACAGAAAATTGATACTTGTCATCCTTATGGGGTTTTGAATTTAAATATACAATTGCAGGTGCATACATTCATTACAGCCGAAGTTATTAAGATTTTTTTGTTGAGCCCCTCTGATCCCCCCCTCCCCTTTGTCTGATTCTTCTTAAAATTAATAAATGATGTCTTTTTAGGGCTTTGAATATACATATCCGTGGTAATACATTCATTACAACAATTATTTGAGTTTTTGTGTTAAGCCTCCTCCTAATCACATCATTCAGTCTATGGTCAATTTGGCTGAAAATCAATATTGTCATCACACATCTAATTTCATGTCGATACATTCGTTCCATAGGGAATTATCATGTTCACACATACATACTTTTTCTATTTTCATTTTTTGAATCAGGAGTTCGGAAAACATGAAATTGTATTGAAAACTCGGCAGTGATTTTCTAACCGATTACGTAACTTCTGCTATACTTCGTAAAGCTGGGAAAGTAAAAAATATATAAAGTAAAATGCTTGCGGACAACCCTCTACAAAGGTTAATGCATTAGAACGTCTGTTTAGCAGATCTCCCCCAATAGCGGACGCGGAAAGTAATAAAAGCTGGAAATCCATCAAGTAAACGGACACCGGGGCTCTCTTCCTCACGTCTTTTTTTGCAAAGATTTCTATTCTGTGCACTTGGATTTATATTTGAACTGTGTTTCTCTAAACATTACGCCTTTTCCGGCAGTCAGTTCACTTCTAGTCGTTACATTAGAAATAAAAATTGATATGATAAATATTTATAACCGAGAAGAATTATGTCTACATGTATTCAAGGTTGAATATCGAAAAAAAAAACAAGTTTTCAAAAAATTAAAAAATCAGGCGCTTTAAAAGTTATGATAAAACAAAAATAAACTAAAACTCAAGTCGTTTTGGACAGGAAGTGAATGGACTTTAAAGAATTCAAAGCATCAAATGGATGATTGGTGAAATTCAGAACGCAAAATAATGTCAAATAAAAATCTATTTGATAAGAAGTAGGGGACGATGATGAAGATAGTGCTTCAATGGATTGAAAATTACAAGGCATGATAAAAAAATCAATAAAGCCTCTCCTTAAAGGACACCTTTAAATAACGAACAAACTAATTAGCAACTATTCATTAACACAATACGCAGACTTAAATTTCACAGGAATCTTTCTTAGATTAATATAATCTATATTTAATACTTGTAAACCTAGTTTTGTTATTAAAACATCCTTCAATTTCTTTTATTTGAATATTATTATATAACATTAATAACCATTTTTTTTTTTCTTCTATTTTTTCGTGACCCTCTGGTTTGGGAAACACTACTGTGTTAAATCATCAATTGTGAGCGCTCGAAATGAGTATAATTTCGGCAAAATTGAGAAAATTTCAATTACTTGAAGGATAAGTTTCTTTTTTTTTTTTTTCTAAAAGGGTCTTAACTTACATATCTATCGGAGGCTCCCCCCCCCCCCCCCCCCCCCCCCCCCTCCCTGTGATAGGACACTGATATGATTCATTTTCACAAAACTTATGAAAATATATATATATATTTTTAAAATTTTTGAAAACAAATTGTGCTCAGGCGTATTTTTTTTTTTTTTTTTTTTTTTTTTTAGATTAGCCAGGATCTTATTTGTATTTCAGTACATCTTTGAGGATGTGTTTCAAGAAAATTTTCATTATATATCCTGTGACAACTACAAAAAGGATTCTACACTTATTTCCAAACTCCAGCGTACGTGTTATTCCTATCTAGACTTATTTTACTATGGTTTATAACGATATTATATTATATTACACAAATTTGTGAATTTATATGAAAATATTCATTTATATATTTTATATATTTAAAAGAAAGAAAAAAAAAATATAATACAACTAGATGGTAAAATTCAGAACAAAATAAGAGCACAGCCAAGTCCATTTATGTACACATAAAAACCAAGAAGGTTCATAGACAAAAATAGGGCTTTAACAACAAAACAAAAATTGTGAAAATAATCAATGTGGCGTAGAAAGGGGGGAGGGGGCACATTTTGAATGTTTAAGGTAACATTAGAATAAATTCAGCACAGGTTAGTGAGCATTTTTCGCTCCCCACCTCTTTACCCTTGACACAAAAAAAGTAAACGAAAATATGTGGTGACTCCTCGTCCACCCTGCCTACGCCACTGCTAAATCATTACCTCCGTTATTTACAAACGGTATTTACAATAAAAGTTAACGATCAAACAATAATAGAAACAAATCACAATAAAACTAATTGTGACTGAAAATTATCCTTATTAATATCACTACTATTATACACCGCACATTACTTAATTTTTTTTTTTTCAAATTTTCTATTTGTTTAAATGCAATTTGACTATAATTGAAAGAAAATATATTAGTATAACTATACAGGATGTTCCCTTGTCGGACCAGTCACTTCTCTAAAGTGTGGGGTTGACGAATGGGGTGGCAAGCTGGTTGAACTAGTGAGGGTGCCGCGTTGCCAAGACATGCACTCCCTCCCTGCAGATGAAGTGAGAGACAATATCCTGGAAACAGGCGAGAGCCATTCCTCAGTATTCCCCTTACCTACCACTAGAAGCCTAGTTGCCATTATTGAACAGGTCTACACTTAGATAGGATGGCAAGCTGGCTGAACTAGTGAGGGTGCAGCGTTGCCAAGACATGCACTCCCTCCCTGCAGATGAAGTGAGAGACAATATCCTGGAGACAGGCGAGAGCCATTCCTCAGTATTCCCCTTACCTACCACTAGAAGCCTAGTTGCCATTATTGAACAGGTCTACACTTAGATGGGATGGCAAGCTGGCTGAACTAGTGAGGGTGCAGCGTTGCCAAGACATGCACTCCCTCCCTGCAGATGAAGTGAGAGACAATATCCTGGAAACAGGCGAAAGCCATTCCTCAGTATTCCCCTTACCTACCACTAGAAGCCTAGCTGCCATTATTGAACAGCTCTACACTTCGATGGAGTGGCAAGCTGGTTGAACTAGTGAGGGTGCAGCGTTGTCAAGACATGCACTCCCTCCCTGCAAATGAAGTGAAGGACTATGTCCGTTATATAAAAAATCAACTATATTTTTCCTCCCCCTCCTATATGTAGTATCGGGAACGATACGTAATCAAAAAAATCTATGTTGAATTTTCACCGGAATTCCAAGTTTACAAACCCCCCGAATCAAAAAATGAAAAAGTCATGTTTTTATCTAAGGGAACGAAAACAATCAAGAGACTGTATCGATACAAAATTTTACATATGGAATGAGTAAAAGCAATATTAATTTTTATCAAATTAAGCTGAAGCAGGGTTAAAAGGGAGAGCGAAATCTTAGTTGATTACAAATAATTTATTATCAATACGAATTTGCATTTAAGAATTTTATTTAGTTCGTATGAAATAAAAATAAAATTCTAATAAATAAACACTATGATATCACTAGCAAGTCCAAGCTTCGTTCAAGACAAGAATAAATTAATGGCGTAATTGTATACTAAGATTATGGGAGTGACATAAGGAAAACCCTGACAAACTCTTCTTAAGAACCTTTTTAGACAATTGGCTGGTCCTGGGACACGCTGATATATCCAGTCTCAACTCAATATGGCAGTGGCAACAAAAAAATAAAATATGGTGGCCAGAAGATATGCGCAGTGAATACAATTAAAAATATTTTTTTTTACATTCATTATTTTAATTTATTTAAAAAATTGTCTACATATCGACTACATAGTTTAAATTCTCCATTAAATAAATATTACTATGTATTTTATATACATATAATTAATCCTATTAAATAACCCATATCGCATCAAAACGGGCAATAAGACTATCACAATTCTTAGTGTTATTATGAAAATAATTTAATGTTCTGAACAAAATATTTTAAATTATTTTTCTTGTTAGATTGAAAACGTTCAATAATGCGATATGAAAACATATGTATATATAAACAAATGTAATGAAAGGGAGAGAGAAAAGGGGGTAAAGATTTACATAATGGATCACCATTTTGAAATAAGAGAAACAAAACAACTAGAACTAAGACACGAGGCAAGATAGCCTCAGGAACCGATACTAATTTGTCTACAAAAATATAATTAAAATGGTTATTATTATAGTACTCATTACTAAAATTGCTATAAAAAAGCAGGGGTCAAACATGTGAGGATCGTTTGAGCAATTTCTTTTGAGCCTCACGAAGCAGATTGTCGAAGGAATCGTTTGACCTAGAATTCTGCTGGTGAGGACTGTAGCCCTGTTGTGGTGACGATCCGTCTGTAAAAAGGAAATTTTATTACATCACTTTTTATACTATGTGGAATTAATAGAATATATTTATTATGTTTATTTATTTTCTCATCCTTTAAAGGTGCATATAGAATGTATCGTTGAATAAGAAGAATTCATTTGATGAAGGTGTTTTGAAATGAATAACAAATTGGCCTTCAGTCTCCCCAAAATATATTTTTATTGACGTTTCGCCATTATCAGAATCTTTATAACTAAAATAAACCATTTATAACGATTATATTTAATACGGAAGTCAATATCAAATTCTGATCAATCAAACACCAGGTGACCAGGTAACTAACATTCCAACCACAATGTATCCTCAATTTCAAAGAATTCTGGTTTCAAATCATTGATTTGTATTTTCTAAATGAAAAAAAATAATTGCTCTTAAAATTCGCTTTTTCATAATCGACGAGGTTAGAATCAAAATGGTCTAAGTGTCATTTTTAAAACTTTGAAAAAACTGTGCATTAAGTTCTTAACTGATTTAAAAAATCTATAATTTATCGAAACCGGAAATATTTTGTCTTCTGCCTTTGTGGTGAAAGTTGCTGTTAGCAAACCATAAAATTGAATACGAATTTTAATTTCAAGGTCACTATTGAAATGTTTATGTTACTTGTTCATGTCACCAAAATGGTATAAATGATTTGCCAATAGATCTCAGCACTGGCGAATATTTCACTTGTAAAACTTTTTTCCTGAAAAGAACTATTATTTTTGTAAACGATTCACTTAACGAAAAATTTTCAAAAATGTAACTTGGACCATTTTGATTCTAACCCCATCAACTTGTTTAACATTTAAACAGCAGATAAGAAATGGTTTCTGAGAAAATCAACCATAAAAATGGTGGAAAATGAACGAATGTTGATAATTCCAAGGAAAATATTAAAAACTGAAAGTATATTCGCATATATTTTTGCAATTTGTGTAAATACAATGGAACAATAAAAAATAAAAACAAAAAAGTTGTTCAACAATTTATATGATTAATTAAGAGATGTTTAATTGGACATTAACATAAGCGGTATGTTGTCAAATGTACTTAGGCCTCGAAGTTAAGTAGTCTGATTTCAGCCAAAATCTAATTAGATCTCTAAATTAGCACATGTGATACCTTCATCTCAAATTTCAAGTTCACTCCCATAATCGTTTCTCAGTTCAGCGCTCACAATGTTCCAATCACGTACACACATACATCGCGAAAATAGTCAAAACATGTTCAGGAGAACTTTAAAACATAAAATTCCGTTAAAAGTTCTATCTCGGGTTTTGCGCACCATTGCTATATATTTCCTTATACTAGGGGTATAAAGAAAATAAAAATTAGATGAGAAGGCCTGAAAACCTCTCACACTTACCAAGATCCGAATATCTCTGTTTACAGAATGCTCTCCGGCCTCCAAAACATATGTCGTAGAGAGGATGATGTGGAGGATCGTTGCCATGCTCCACGGCCAAGTATGCATCTTCTTTGTAGGCAAATGTAACAAAACCATAGTTATCTCTGAAAAAAAAGAAATTATAGTTTCATCAACTTGGGTTATAACAATACTCTCGTCCAGTGTGGATCCACCTTAATCACTCCTCTATCAGACTTGCCAATCCATCAGTGGACAAGGTACACATAAAAAAAAACGTCAATGGATATATGGTAATGTACTCCCCCCAACTCGAATTATTTCGTCAATTAAGTTTTCGCTACCCCTCTACGCCCTTCTTCACTTCGGCCAAATTGGCTGAAAACCAATCCGTGTCTTATTCATAGACTTTCACAGATACAATTTCGTGCCGGTATCATCATATCTTCTTACAACGGCAGTTACCACGATTTTTGAGTTAAACTCCACCTCTTACACACACCCCTTTGGTAGATATGGCTGAAAAACAATGTAGTAATTATGGGGTTCTAGTTGTAAAAATTGTGTTCATTCTATTGGGATTCATTGTGTTCACCACACAGATATAAAATTTATTTATCATAACTGGATTCAAAAGGCTCTCTTTGGAACTCCCTGCCTCCCCCAATTCGTCACTCTCCTTCCGTGGCTTCCTTCAAATCCTCACTATTCCAATATCTCTTCACTAAACAATCTACTCCTCTTTGATCTCTCCCCCGTATTCTCTAATTCGTCAACCTCAATTATCTAATCATTCAAATTACTTTTCCCTTTTTTTTCTCTCTCTCTTTTCTGTCTTTGTCATTCTCTATTTTTATTATATTTCTTTTATCACATTTCCTAAATTATTCGATCATAATCAATATTATTCCTTTTTGGTTCATTTTACACTTTTATATATTTCTATCATGCATTTATTTATTTTTTACTTTTATCTTATTTTATTTTGACAATTTTTCTTTTTCTTCTCTCTCCTCACACTTTTCTACCTAGCCTCTACTTTCTAAAATTAATTTTATTTCAAACCTTGTCTGGGCATCCTTCCTTCTCTTTTATAGTCAACCATTATAGTATTATGCTCGGTCAATTTTTTTATCAATTTTATTTTTTTTCTTAGTTATATAGATGTTCTTTTTTACTTATTCTCTTTTATTTATATAGATACTTTTATTTATTTATTTTTTCATCATAATGAAGTTGTTAATTTTATGTTTTTTCCTGTTAATCTTTTGTTTATCTATTTTTTAAATTGTATAGTTTTTCTCCTAATTTTTATTTATCTATCTTTTTATTTCTTTGTACTGATACTATATTTTACTGTTTCCTGTTCTTTACTCTGGATGTATTTATTCTTAGGGGACCTCGGTCCCAGAATAATCAAATTTCTTTTCATTTCATTTTCATTTCAAGAGGCTGGAAGAAATGAAATTTCCGTGAAAACTTGAAAATTTCTGACAGATTGCATACGTTCTCCTATACTACCCTGAGGAATTAAAATGGTAACTATTAGCTTAGTACTCACCCTCGCTCCCTAAAATGAAGACTAATATCGACAATACTTCCAAACGTTCCAAACCGCTCCCTGAGTTGTGTCTTGGAGGTCCCCTCGTCAATCTGACCCACATAGATCACCCGGCGTTCCTCCACCTGACGCATCTTCTCCACAGGGGACCAGTCGTCTGATCTGCGGGCCACCACCGGACCACTGCTCCCGCTGCTTCTTCGCCATCTGGGCAAGCAAAAACAGAATCAAAAATGAATTTATCATAAATAAATGGAGCATTTGTACCCAAAGAATAGTAATATAACGTAAAAATAAGTAAAAATCATTTGCCGATAATAAATAAAACGAGAGTGAAAAATTGAAACGATAATACTAATTAAATACGATTTTATTGAATAAAATCAAATAAAAAAATATCGTCGGTAAAACACCGGTAATGTACTTCCCCAGATCGAATTGATCAATTCGCTCCCCCTCCAGTCAACCGTTTGCGCTACTATTCAATAGGTTACTTACATAGAAGCTCCTAAATCCTCATACTAAATTTTGTTTCGATACATTCATTACATCGGCAGTTATTCAGATTTTTATTTGAATTTTGGCTGATTTAGCTGAAAAACGATAGGTGTTGTCCTTATGAAGTTTTGGTCACACATACAAAATTTCCTGTGGATACATTCATTCATTCGGCAGTTATTGAAGTTATTGCGTTAAACCTCATTCCTAATCCCTCCCTTCCCTTTGACCGATTTGGCTGAAAAATAATAGGTGTCGTCGTTAGAGGATTCTGGATTCACATACAAAATTTAATGACGATACAATTATTCTATCGGGAGTTATCGTATTCACAGACAGACATTTTTTTCTAATCATATTTTTGAATCTAGAGGTCGGTAAACTTGAAATTCCTTTAAAAACTCCATATCGAATTTTTGAATTAAAACAATTTTCAGGGAATGTTCAAAATGAAACTGGGCAGTGGTTTTTAGGAGGGGACACCGCTACAAATAGAGGCACATATTGTTTATCTAAGTATTAAGTAATACAGGTCTTAAAGTTCAGATGAATCCAATAAACATAATAATCAACCACTAAATTAATAATTCACTTTTCACAATAAAGGATGACAGGAGAGACATTGCCAGAACACCTACAAAATTTCAAATGTCGGTATGAATCAATGTACTGATTAATTGTAGGGATATTGATCAAAGAATCAAAAATAAACAAAAATTTTTGTTTAGTAATGTATTCATATTTAATTTTAATGTTTAGTAATTATTCATAGTAAGTCAGTTTCAATTTTTAACTTGTTATAATGTATTTTTAACGTTCAGTAATGTTTATCAACAAAAAATTGTTGTTTATTTTTGATTCTAATCTTGATTCCCCCCCCCCCCCCCCCCCCTCCCCATGTTTGTAGGCCCTGATGATGATATAAAATATATCGAAACGTTGGCATTTTAATAGTGTTTTCTTCTATCTTTGACTGACCCTCAATATTCCTACAATTAGAATCTACAGTCGCTAATCAACATCTACTAATTAATAATAAAATTACAGCGGCAGTTAATAGTTTTTCAGTCGAGCCCCCTTCCCTTGGGCCGTTTCCGCGGAAAATTAAAGTGTCGTCCACTAGGCGGTTTTGAATTTTCATATGAAATTTTATGTCGATATATTTATTACAACGGCAGTTATTAGAATTTTTGTGTCGATAAATGCATTCTGTCGAGAGTTATAATGATACTGTGATATCTTGACGTGATATCAATGAGGGTATCGGGAAACATGAAATTCAAAATTCAACATCCAATTTCTCACCGATTGCATAACTTCCCCTATACTCCGTATAGTTAGGAAGTAAAAAAAAAAATTAGTTTGGAGAAGCTTGGAGGAAGGACAAGCAAAAGGCATCATCAGAATTACGTCCTTGCAAAATTGACGCATCAAAATAAATCAGAAAAATTTCGTTCATCATTTTATGCCTTAAATTATTTTTTGGGTATATGCTCGGGAATCGCGCGAACGAGATTCTTTGGTAAAGATGTAATCCCAGAGGAAGATTTTAGAAGATTGGACCATGGGAGCATTCTCAGGTTCATTAAGGAAACTGGGAGACTGAGTACTTCATGAAAGACTTGGTTTAGGTAGTATAAACAAGCAGGTAACAAAGTAAGAGGGAAGCCCAGCTCTTCCAGGGAAGGGATAAGAGCATTGGATGCTTAGGTCCCTAGGTGTAAAACACCAGCCCACCTTAATAATAATATATTAGGTAATTAAGAATTACTTAGAGTGAGAGTGTAATGAAGACTTCCTTCTTGAGCCGTGCCTTCTATGGTAACTTCTACTTCTGGATCGAGATCTGCTCGATGAGGAAGACCTACACAAAATTTATCAAGTTATTATTTCTACAGAAAACGGGGGGGTGTGCTATTTATTAAAAATAAGAATATCAATTGACAAGGACTTCAAATTATATTCTCCTTTTCACCTCCGGTGTTCTAATATTCTGTCGATTAGTCTCTTCTACCACTCAGAACGGTCACTTGTCATGACTACCCAAAGAGATATCTCCTTAAGATACATGTGGATTCTCTTATCTGCCTAGGAGGTGCTATGGCCGCCAAACATCTGGCCATACGTCCGAGCTTTGTGGACATTACCGAGAGCAATACAATAAGAGCACAATACGAGGTATGTTCAAAAAATACACGGACTGACGTCATAAAACAAAATATACTTTTTTTAGAAGTTACATGTGTGGGTCCCCTTCAAAGTACTCTCCTCCCCAACGCATACACTTATCGCAACGGTGTTTTAACTTGTTGAAACAGTCCTGGTAGGCTTCTTTTGTAATGTCCTTCAGCTGCTTCGTCGCATTTGCCTTAATCTCGGTTGAGCATAGTAAATGTTTCAGTCGCAGATTTTCCAAGTTTAACACAAAATTTCACAGCAAGTTGTTGCTCATTCAGGTCATTCATTCTGAAATCCGACAAACGAAAATATCGCACTTCACTAAAAACCGCGTAGCTAATCAACAGATGAAGATGTCTGCAAGCGGGAAACAGCGTTATCATCAGCTGATCTGTACAAACCTAGCGACACCAAGCGGATTCCCCTGGAACTAACTGGAGCCGCGCGGTCAGTTGGTACAATATAAGCCTAGACGGGGCGCAACATTGTGGCAGAGGTCAAGAACACCTCAAGCTGGTGGACAATGGCTTTATCTGCCTAGTCATGTACCACACCGGATGTATCGGTCTAACTTCCTCCGCACACAAGTCCTCCCTGCGCGCGTCCTAATCCTAGGTAAATGAAGATTTAGAGTAGGCAAAATTTAGGACTCCCATAGTAGAAGTTGGGCTCTTGTCCATGTGAGACGAAAGAGCACTCTGGTAGTAGGCAATATGAACTCGTATTTAAAAGCCCGGGCATGAGTTACTATAACCAACTCTAAACCAGACAATTGTTACGTAGGTTCATGATACTTATATTTATAATTATTATTTTCTTTGCTCGCTGTTACCTCCTCCTCATATTTCCCCCAAAGAACTCCCAACACCTATTGATTGCTAAGCTTCCAGGACAGTTACTGAAGATTAGTCCTTCTCCATCTAAACCTTTCCTTTCTGTCCACTCTTTTAAAATGAAAACTTGAGGCTCAATGAAATCCAATTACAATATGGCATAATCAGAATTACGTCCTTGCAATAATGTAAGCATCAACAGTAAAATCAGCAATGTTCTTTCATCACTTTATGCCACAAATGAGTTTACGTTATGCCTTATTTATGCAACGTTTAAAAACCCTAAATGCTACCTTATAATAGAGCATAATACATTTTTCAAGTAAGTATATAATCACTTACAAGGAATTAGAACTAGATGGAGAATAGGAGCGAGATCGGGAACGCGATCTTGATCGGGACCGGGAGTAGGACCATCGAGACTTCTGGCTCCTGCCCTGGTGCCACCTTCTAAAACAAACAAACAACATTTAAACAAAATATATAAATATAAACATATACACACATATTACTATTCTTTTCAATAATATTAACTTTCAACCAAAATAATAAGATTTGCTAAAGTTGTTCCTTTAAAAATACCTAAAAGCATGCCCAACCTTTTGTTCGCAAGCATGTTTACACTGAAATAATACAAAGTTTAGGTTTTCCAAATAATAGTTTTATTTAGTGACCTTAATAAATGAACTTGAGCTTGGTAGCATACCTACATCCATACCTGTAACGTCGTAAGCGTCAAAACCCTACCCAACAAATACAGGAACCAAGAAAATTGTTTTCATCTTTATTTTAGAAGCAATCAAGCATTTTCCTTCATATATTGTTGTCATTTTAATTATTTTGAATCATCCAAAAGTCAATATATTAATGGGAAAATGAGTCTACCATTAGATGTGGCTTAGGGTACTTATATACCCGTAGTTTTTAGGCCGTGTGGTAGTTGTGAGATGGGATTTGAAGAATACCATCGTTATCAAGCAATGATGCCAACATGACTAGAGAGCTCCCGAAAAATAAAGAAAAATGGCAGATTTGAAAGTTTCTTATTTAAGTGTCAGCAGTGCATCTTAAGCAACGAAAAAATAACTATTAAGATCCTTCTTTCGGCAGAATCCGTTAGGTTTTTTTTATCTGGGAGGTAAAAAAAACCTTGAGCACGTCATCCTTCAGATGGGAGGCTAAGCGACAGACCCGAGCTTGTACGATATCAGCTACTCTTTCAAGACTCCTTACCCTAGGTGTACAATTTATCACTGAAGACTCGGGCTCTTGTCCACTAGATCGACGAATGACCACTCTCTCTCTGGTAGTAGGCGATATGAAATTGTAGTTAAAACCCCAGACTTGAGTCACAATAAACTCAGGCAACTGCCATATTTATATTTATTTTTCTTTCCAGATCTTACTTCCTCCTCATATTTCCCCCCAAAAAAATCCCCACACTTTTTGATCGCTAATCTTCCCTTCCTGTCCACTCTTTTAAAATGAAAACATGCGGCTCAATACTAAAGAAATCTAATTCTTCTTGCAAGCATCAACAGAGAAATCAGTAGTGTTCTTTCATCATTTTACGCCACAAATTAATTTATGAAAACTCCTAAAGGGTACTTTAAAATACATCATAGATATGGGGACGAAAGAGGGCTCTGGTAGTAAGCGTTATGACCTCGTATTTAAATATTACAATCGTTAGAATAACTAACTCTAAATTCAAGCAACTGTTATGTCAGTTCATGATACGGATATTTATATTTTTACTTACCTTTACACCCTTTTTGAGTGCAAATCTTACTTACAAAAGAGCTAGGCTCCCAGTTAACCCTTTTCCTCCTAAACCCTCCCTTTCTGTCCACTGTTTTAAAATAAAAACATGAGGCTCAATGATACTAAATAAATCTAATTACAATATGGCATAATCAGAATTACGTCCTTGCAAAAATGTAAACATCAACAGTAAATCAGTGGTGTTCCGTCATCATTTTATGCCAGAAATGAATTTATAATAACGTCGTCTGAAGGTACGAGCTCATGCCTCAAAGGATAAGTTGAAAAAAAAACAAAAAAAAAAACTTATACATGTTTTGTTTTCTCTTCCCCCGTTACACGATATAAAATTTGATGTTCTTTTTATCATAATTTCATTTTTTTTTAGAGCGGAGGAGAGAAGCATAACACAAAAAACTCAATAACTGCCGTTGTAATGAATGTATCGACATAAAATTTCATATTTACACTAGAAACCCTTTAATGACGATACCGAATAAGTTTCGGCGAAATCACCCGAAGAGGGGGACTCAACTTCAAAAGCCAAATAACTGCCGTTGTAATGAATTTATCGACATACAATTTAATTATCGAGGATTCTGAAGCCACTGTGTAAGTCAACTATAGATTTTTAGTCGAAACAATCGGAAAGAGAGCGAAAACGTTGTTCCATTAATTCGTTCTGGGGAAGTATATTGCCGGTGATTCACCGACGATTTTTATTATTTTTCTTGCTCGAATAAGTCATATGACCTTATATACATATACATAAAAATTATATATCTGCTTATAAAAAATATATACATACTTTTTACTTCTAGCTCTCCTCTTGCTTGTCCGGGATCTTCTACTTTCATAGCTGCTGGAAGAGCTAGATCGTCTTCGGTACCTCTCATTAGAGCGATTCTCCCTAAAAAATATTTTTTATTATAGCTAACCATAAGATAACAATTTTCCTTCAAGAAAGACCCCTTAGTTCTTCATTTCTTCTCCTCCAGGTTATATCAATAAGTGGCCAACTCAGAATTACGTCCTTGCAATTAAATACATCAGTATTTATTCAGCAAAATTTTTCATCATTTTTTGCCTTACTAATAAACAGAGTTGGGACATTTCCTCATGAATATCAAATCATATTTTGTCCTTTCACATAATTTAATACTCTGAATTAGATATTATATATTCCTTTCAGAAAAATCCATTTTATATATTTTTTTTTTCAACTAAACTGGCAGTTTTACATTTACCATTCAAAATATGGTATTCTTATAAAAATATATATAAATAATGTCATACCTGTTGCTACTACATCTGTTCTCCTTACACGATTGTTCAGAAGTTTTCACTTCTTCAATTTGAACTTGAACCTCTGCGTTAACCATGGTTTTGTTCGCTGCTACACCCATACAATAAAATTATATATATACATATACTCGTATATTAGAAATATATATTATATTAAAATCTGTAATGTCAGGTGGAAGAGAGGGTTAAGTCAAAAAGTGAATAAAGACCTTAGCTAGAGAATGGGGGAATTCTATATCAAATTGAAACAGAAAAGTACAATTTTAAATAAAAGTGAGCTCCTTCAAACTAACCAAATTTAATTAAAATCATTGATTGGAGTAATCGTGAGAACGCGAGTTTTGAGAAAATAAACCATAAGATTCATTTTCGACAAAACATGATAATGTTTTAAGCTAAAAAGCAAACTTTGTGGGCTTATTTGAAAGCAAATGAAATGCTCTTTCAAACAGTGTCACTTTTATAAGGTGAATAAACCTAGGTAGGCAAAATTAAGGAATCCCTGTCCACCAGAGTGATGAAAGAGCTCTCTGTAAAGCCTGGGCATTAGTCACTATCTATATAACTGAACATTCAAAGTCATGATTATAGTTTCAAATCGCGTAACAGAACCTAAATTTAATTTAGTATAGTTCAGCGGATCATTCAAAATATAGAGAAAAAAATTGATGAATTAACAATAATTGATAGTCGTTGCCAAATAGGATAAAAAGGTTGACATTAAATGTCAAATAAATAAATTTTATTTAATCAAATTTGGAGAAGTGATCAATTTCCTTTTGAAATGTTCTATCCTGCTCATTTTTTTTTTTTGATAAGCTGAACTCATTTTCAACTTTTCGTTCGTTAACCCACTTTTCCGAGACATCACGAGAAATATTACCGATTAAGCGCGGAACTTACCAGAATTAGCCTTTTTGGTAGATTCTTCCAAAGGACTGTTCCAACCGACTAGTTTGTACTTGATGGGGGACCTCGGTTTGACAATTTTCCCTCGTCGATTTCTGTATTCTTCCAAATTTAGTTTCTTCTTCTTGGGTTCCTCGAGGTCAGAAGGTTCAGTCTTGATGTGTACAACATCCTCCCTCTGTAGTAAAAAAAAATTATATATATCAAAATTAATTTTTTGAGGCATGGACTTCATGATTTAGCGGACATAGCGTTTATAAAAACTACGTTTCGAGTTCTATTGGTCCGACTAAATTTTGTTTTAATCAGATTTATGATAATTTTTTATTAATTTACAATAAGATATTTACAACTGTCAAATGTACACAACGAGCAGAGGGCGCCAGTAGCTCAGTGGTGCGTGCTTGCTTACTGAGCTAAAGATGGATTCGTAAACCAGACGAGGCCCTTAGTTTATCTGGGAGGTAAATTAAACTTAAGCACGCCGTCCTTCGGATGGGCACGTTAAGCGATTGTCCCCAGTCTGTACGATGTCAGATACTCTTTAAAGACCCTTACCCTAGGTGAATGCACATTTAGGACTCCCATAGTAGAGTCCGGCTCTCCGATAGAGCGCTCTGGTAGTAGGCGATATGACTTAGTAGTTGAAGCCCGGACAGGAGTCATAATGACTAACTAACTGTACACAACTGAATTCATGATGGTGACACTTCCTATAACACTGACTAATACTGTTACTGACTGTCTCTAGCTGAGGCTTAAGGCGTTTTGGGGAGTGTGGTGGAGGGAATGAGGAGCACGGATTAGAGGATTATTGTGGAAACTAAGGAATGGACCTTCTTATATCTGAGTTCAACTAATTCGGTGATGAAAGGAACTTTGAGGTCAGTGTGAAACACAGTGAGGAGCATTGGCTAATTATGCAGGATTTTGGATTGAAAGAGTTTTAGATTGGATGTCTTGGCTGAAATCCCATAGATCATGTCTGTAAGTCAACATAGGTTATAGTAGAGAATTACGATAGCATTCGTTTTGTTTCGAGAGATAATTTAGATCTCTGCTTAGGTAGTTTCTGTAAACGTTTATAGCGTCTCTTTAATTCTTGTCTTTTCAGTTATGTGAGTGGGTTCCAGGTAAGTCGCTTGTCAAGTAGGAGGCCTAGGTAGCGAACTTCGTTTTTTGAAGGGGCGAGGTTATTGTTGAGGAGTAGTAAGATTATTAACAAATTAATTCACTTCTTATACATTTTCGAATCTCTGAAAGGTGTAAAATTCCCCCAAAAAATGAAGTTTACATTTATACTGCAATTCGTGAAGGTTTTTTAACAACCTGGAGGATTCAAAGAGTGGTTTGAGAAGAGAATTATAATTTCGAGAAGTTTTAAAGGCCTCAGACTAATACTTTGCGAGATTACTTTACTCAAGGTAAAAGATACGATGTTCACCGAATATTCTAGAGACTCAAGCCCGGTGTTACCTGCGGAGACGAGGGTTGGGTGAAGGCCTCCTCCGTCTTAAGACGGCTCTTCAACAGACTCTCCCCGGGTCGGACCATCACTAGGGACGGCTGACTGTTCGTCTTGGAGCCTCGCTCACTGCTCCGTTCACTCGAATCACTCACATCCCCCGACTCCAGTCCTGAGTCCTTCTTCGAGTCGTATCGCTTCTCCCAGTCCCGTCCCTCTTCAGTTGTTCTACCCCCAACTGTTCCTAGGGTCTTCTCATGTTGTGCCTGTTGTTGTTGCTGAGTACAATAGTCGTGGTCCAACTGAGCCGATTCACCTGAGCACCTCAACTGGGGGGAAAAAAAAAGTTCAATTAATTAAATTCCTTAAACAAGGAAAAGAAAAAAAGTCTCACAACTAAGGCAAAGTTAGTAAGATGTGCGCACAAACAAAAACTTACAATTTGTTAATTATTGATGTATTTTCTAAATACACAAAAAAAAAATCTAGAAAAAAATAAGAAAATTCAGCACGTGACACTCAACTTGCACCCAGGATTATTAAATGATATTGAAAATTTTAATATATAATCGATAGATTTTCCCACAAAAACATACCTCACATCGAAGCGTTTTGTTCCTGGACGCTCCAGCATCTTTCATATGATCGTTTCCATGGGCCGGCAGCCTCTCCGCAGGAACAAGAGAAATGCATTTCTTTCTATGAGAAGACTCCTAGAAAATATGCAAATTATTTTAAAACTTTTCTATATAAACTTATTTAAAATAAAACTGATACAAAAAAAAAAAAAAAAAATAGGAGATTAATACAAAAAGTGACGCAGGATGTGTCCCAATCTTCAAGAACATATTCTGAAGTTAGAACAAGAAAAAAATGTCATAAAATATTGATTCTGGAGCTCTTTATAGTTTTTAAAAAATATATAAAAGCAAAGAACTTTACAGACCAGCAAATATAGACGTTTCGAGAAGATTCTCAAATTTATTTTCTGTAAATATTTTTAAATAAATTTTTTTATAGTGTTGTTCCACTATATATTTGGCTGAGACATATTTTATGAGTCGACCATCTTTAGTTTTTCCACTGTATCGACACAGATACAGAGGACATTACCTAATTTTTTGTATTAAAGTTTTGGTAATTATTTCCAATAATCTTTATCCAAAACTAAATGTATTTGAATGTTATATTTGTGAAGGGAAAAAAATAAAAATAATTTTTCAGTTAAAATTACTCATATTAATTTAAAAAAGGAAATAAAATGCACCTTTATCCTCTCGATGATTTCTTTAGGAAGAGCATCTTTAATTGATTTGTGACTATTGGATAACTCTTTGACTGAAGACATAGCTTTCTGTGGTTCAGTTTGTTGGCTATTGGAGTCATCGTTCTGAGGAGGATCCGAAATTTCAAATTGTTCCAGCAGTGTAGTGGCATCTCGAGCTTCTAAAACTACAACAGAATATTATTATATATAAAAAAATTATTGTGTAGTTATCTAAGAAACAAAAAAAAATCTACAGGAGTTTCTATAGAAAAATCCGAGGAACTATTTGTTCAGCGGTCCACCGAAAATGTAAAGAACAACTCCAAAACCGTTTGTTGTACTAAAAACATTTGTGTGGAATTTTACAAGTGTTAATAAAAGTACGGTACATTTTCTCGGTTTGAGGAAGGGTTTTAGATAAAATCAAGGTGACCGAAAGTCAGTTTTCAATATTTTTTCAGTATAGCGGATTTCACCCACTTGAAATTGTCAAGTAACCCGTGTTTCCTATTTACGGACATCTTCCCCAAGTTTCATTAAGTAATTCCAAATGTTTCTTGGATATGTCGTAAACCCCTCACAATATAAATCCTGATCAACTCAGGAAGACATCTTGTCGATATGTATCTGAATGATGGGAGGGACTTGTGTGGTCCTGCCCTACTATCCATGAGACATATGAAAATTAAGTAGCACTTAAATTGAACTGTTAACGACAGAATCCAATTCCTCAAAGCATAAAAACATTCTCTTTTATTGCCTATGCATTTTCAAGCGAAATAATTAATAATTTAGTTAGTTATTGCGAATCATACCCGGGCTTTAACTACAAAGTCATATCGCCTACTACCAGAGCGCTCATTCGTGAGCCTGACTCAACTTTGGGAGTCCTAAATTTTGTCTACCCAGGTTTAGTAACCTAGGACAGGGGACTTTATCGAGACCTGTCATCGTACAGGCTCGGGAGGTTTTTTTAGCACTCCATCCTGTGGAATGGAAGTTAAGCGATGGACACACATACTGTTATATATTATAAAATACTTACATGAAACTGTAATAGGTTGACTATCAAACAAAACATCATGATCGATTTTAATAAATGATGGTTTTGCTTCGATTTCTGAAAATGGGCACAGAGAAAAAAAAACATTATCAAGCAAATAAAAAACTTTTATTTTTTGCTTAATAGGTTTTTTTTTTAATTGACAAAATGTGTACTGGGTGATTCAGGATGTATGCACCAAACTTCAGGACATCGTACAACGGTCGATGAGCATTATTTCCAATATTTGCGGATCTTTTTGGTTAGCCTATAAGTCTGCAGTCCACGACTCTACAGGTAAGACTCCAGCCCAGCTCGTCTTCGGAACTGAATTTCGTCAGCCATGTGTTTGGAGGAAGAGAGGATAAGTATTGGAGGCTATCAGGTCTAGTATTCTTATAACAGTAAAATATTGTATTTAAAACATTTGGTCACTTGCATGGAACATTCGAGAATGATTGGGTCTATCGCAGGATTGGCTTTCTGCACATTATGCCTTATGGTACTCAAGTGCAAGCAGCACATTACATATAATTTTTTGTAATTCCCCTAGCTATAAGAAGCATACGGGAAGTTATATAATCTGTCAGAAATTCAAGCAAGTTTTCACTGGAATTTTATGTTTTCCAATACACTGATTCTAAAAATGTTAAAAACATGAAGGCGTAGTCAAGGTCCACGCCGTAGATTTTCCGTGAAAACGTCGGGATAAAATCACTTTTCATTTTATTTTCGATACTGCCGCTCTTGCATTTGCTCGGCACTAGATTTTTTAGGTTTTTTAAATTCCTTTTGATGCGAGATTTCCTCTGATTTGCGTTTTCTATAATTCCGCGCATATTTACGATTCATATAAGACATCTTTCATTTTTATTGTTTCACTTTGAGTCCTAGTAGTGCTCCTCAAGCTCTTTACAATGACACCCGAATAAACGTCCTATCTAAACGCGTAATCACGCTACACTATTTTCTAATTTTACACAACGCTAACTCGCAACAATCATCCGCCGGCGCCCACACTAGCCCGATAACGTCACAGGCGAAACAAACACGTACAGACATGCTCTATCCATTGTGACCTCAACCATTGTTATCGCATAATTAGTCTCGTAGTTATTATCGATTGAAATCTGGCGTATTTTGTAACACAAGAAAGTCTGATCAGCTATCACTGTGCTTAACGAACGAATAGACGTTTTCACATTAAAAAAAAAAAAAAAGTCCGTCTGTGAACACTATTACTATGAGTGAACAATATGAATGAATGTATAGACATCAAATTTAATATATGTACACAGAACCCCCTAAGGACAACATTGATTTTCAACATTCAGAAGGGAAGAAAGAGATCAGTCAGAAGTGGCAGGCTAAAAAAACACTAATAACTGTCGATGTAATGAACATGAAGTTTTTTATTTAAATTAAAATTCCCATAAGGACGATATCTATTAATTTTCAGCAAAATTGGCCGAAGGGAAAAGAGGGTTTAGGGGAGGGGGCTCAAATTAAAAATTCCAAATAATTGTTGATGTAATCAATTTATCAACACAAAATTGAGTATGAGCATTGAAAAGAGTCCACTATTTATTTTAAATTCAAACGATCGAAAGTTACTTATTTCTTTCTGGGGAAGTACTCTGATCCCTGGAAGGTACCACAAGAGGACTATTTGGACCGCGGGTAGAAGACCTGTTCTAGAACCGAGGAAGCCATTATAAGTATCTAGCATCTAGGTATCTCCATAATGTTTGACATAGTGACTTATGTATATGCAGTTAATGCAAGACAATATTGTTGTAAATAGTGTTTTCTTGAGTCAGTTTATTATTGTTTTATTGTGAATTACTTTCCAAACTGTAAGTTTATTTCTTCTAAATGAATAAAACAAACTTATTTTTTGAAATATTGTCTATTCCACTAAAGATATATCTGTGGTGTTGGAGTAAAGGGGTATATGTCAGTTTTTCTGTTTTCAGTTTTCAGAGAACTCCCATGTTTCTCAGTTGTCCCACTTTTCACTTCCTTTTTTTTCAATGATGTCATAAGATTCTGACTTATTTCTCTTTACCCCAACATAGAGATCACCTATCTAAAGCAAGTTATGACTTGCTTTAGATAGGTGTTACCCATTTTCACAAAAAATTGACATATACCCCTTTACCCAAACAGCACAGATATATACATATAACTACCGGTTTCGGCTTTATACCATCGTCAGGTCTAGTTATGAACTAAGTCAGTTTGCAGAGAGCGACCCTTCAAATACATCTCAGGTCAAAGGGTGCTATTAAAACTTGGGAGTCCCCCGGCTGTACCGTTAGCTAACTCATGAAATATTTCTTAACAAAACCTAGTTCTAAATTTACATAAAACAATATCACTAGACTAATACGGGGAAAATAACAAATAAATAAGAACAAATACAAGTAAATAATAAAAAATAGAAATAAAATTAATAATAATATTAAGATTTAGATAACTTGAAACATATATGTGGAACCAAATATTAATAACAGATAATACAAACATATATGTGGAAACAGAACTGGATCAGGGTGTTAACAAAGGGGAATAGTTGAAATAAATTTGGTCATTCATGCAAATGTTCCTTTTGGTAGCTTTATTTATTTCTAATTGCTCTAAGCTATTAAGTAGCCTGCTTTTTGAGCAATAGTGGAGATATTTGATGCCTGTAGATGGGTCGAAAGTGTGGCTATTGTCAATTATGTGGGGTCGCGAATGTAGAACGGTTTCCTCGGTTCTTTATTTCGGCCGTGTGTTCTTTAATTATTTCCTTAAAACGACGTCCTGTCTGTCCAATGTATAATTGACTGCACGTCGCACACTCTAGACTATAAACTCCGCTTCTATTTTCAATATCTGTTCTGTCCCTACCTCTCTCTAGGCACTGGCTTATGGGATTGATAGTTTTAAACTTAGAAGTTGTTTATTTCTTCTTTCAAATACAGTTGTAAGTGTAGACACTGTTGGAAACTTGTGAATAAGAATTACTCATCTGTAATGTGGTTTATACGAGTATATAAAATGACAAATAGACTCACACCCTCGGTGGTTGCGATAATGACAGTGATGAGACAATATTTCCAACTTAGTACATATTTTCTTTATATTACCGTCTTTGTTTTCCTTTTATTATTTATGATGTATATATACATTGCAGTTACCCTGTCTTCCAAATTTACAAATGGTTTCTCTTGCAGCCGGTATTAAATATGCCCATAAACAAATAAAATTAATATACATAAAGATTTTCGAGATTTTATTTCACCAGCTATACGTTGGGGACCAATCAGAAATTCTATGTTGAGCATTCACCGGATTTTCATCTTTTCCGACACCCTGCTTCTAAAAATGAAAAAAAAATCTCTCTTCCTGTGAAAACTATAACTCCTGATGAATGTATAGACATAAAATTTTATATATTAAGTACCCAGAACCCCCAAGGACACCTATTGATCTTCAGCCTTCGGTGTATCGACATGAAATTTTTTATTTCACTAGTATTTCAGGTTTTCTAACCCCCTGAATCCAAAAATTAAAAAAATCCTGTCTGAATGTGAATGTATTGACACGAATTTTTCATATGTGTAAACCGAAGAAAGGCGGATTGCACCATATATTGTATATATTTTGTGAAATAGACAATATTTTTAAAAACATACGTTTTTCTTAATTTTTTTGTAACAATCATTTTGTTAAATGTAAAAAAATCATTTCACTCAAGTATACCGAGGGACCGGGTTTCCTTTCTTCAAAAAATGATTTATTTGATAAATTCCTGGAATTCTTTAATAATAACACCGAAAACCGCCTACAACTTTTCAGAAAGGTCAGAATATTCTATCCGCCATATTGTATCGAAATTGTTAACAGCGACCCCCCAAAACTATATTTTTACGTTCATAAACATGGTTTTGAGTGTATGATATAATGAATGGGAAATTGTACATGACAATAAACCCCTTAAGTACCATTACTTTTCAGCCGAAGCTAGTAGGGATAGAGAAGAGGTGGGGGGAGGGGGGTCAACTCAAAAACTCTAATAACTGTCGTATATAATAAATATATGGACACCAAGTTTCATATAAAGATTGAAAAGTCTCAGACACCAATTAATTTTCAGCAAAATTAGTTGAAGAGTTTAGAGAGAGAGTGAGAACTTATGATACATCTTGCATGAATTGTCCTTCTGCTCCAGTCATACGAACAAGAAAAAAACAATTTTGTAAACTTTTGTAAGGGTCGTTCAATAAGTCCTTAGAAAATCAAAGAGAATGGCACGAGGGTCACTGAAAATCGTTTGTTTTTCGGAAGTATCCATTACTCAGTAGACAGCTGTTAAATTTTTAGCTATATCGATCATGTGGTTTTATTTTTATCGTCTATAGAAGCAGAGAACTTTTGTTTATTTAAAAAATGGAAAAAAAGTGAGTTTCCAGTGGTGATATAACATTTATATTTAAAAGGCTTAAAACTGAAAGAGATCAATGCCGAGTTGAAATGAAAATACATTTTATTCTGTGACCGAGGTCCCCTAAGAATAAATACATGACAGTCACTGGAAAGAGTAACAAATAAAATGAAATATCAGTGATGAGATAAAGGTGCTACAGTGAATAAAACCAAGAGCAAAATAAATAAAACTAAATAAGAAAAAACATTAAATAAAAATAAAATAGATAATGATGAAATAACTAAAAAATAAATAATAAATATACTAATAAAATAATAGTAAAAAAGGAGTTAATTACAGATCCATTAGGAAGAAATCAAGATAAGATAAATGTGTCTAAATAAATATGTAGAAGATAAAATAAAATAACAAGAAAAAACAGTATGTATATAAAAATCAAGATTATGGAGGAGGGAATCTAGCCCAGGCTTGCTATAAAATTATTGTATGTTAAGGAGAGGGAAAGTATGGAGGAAGGGGAATAAGAGGCTAATCAGAGGGAGAAGATTGTTTATTGAGGAGAAATTGAAATAGCGAGGATTTGAAGGAGGCCACGGAAGGAGAGTGACGGATGAGGGGAGGCAGAGAGTTGGATAAAGTTCATGACACATCTGCCCCTGTTTATAATTACGTAAATGAGTTTAAACGTGGCGTACATCAACAAAAGATGAAAATCGTTAGGGACGTCCAGTAGAAGTGACTACACCCGAAATGATCGATAATATCCACGATATGGTGTTAAGCGATCGGCGACTTAAAGTGCACGAGATAGTGGAAACCACAAGCATATCACAAGGTGCAGAGTTTTCAATTTTACACGAAAAATTGGGTGTGAAAAAAGTTTCGGCAAGATGGGTGCCGCGTTTGCCCACAGAGGAGAATAAACGCAATCGTGTGGTTGACTCTCAGCCTATTTTGGCGCTTTTTCGTCGCAATCCGGATGAGTTTCTGCGTCGATACATAACTGTGGATGAAACTACTCAAAATACTTCGTTTTTTAATCTTTTTCTAAAGACTTATTGAACGACCCTCGTACATATCGATCTCTTTTTTCCAATAACTTTTGAACGAAGCTTTTTCAGTTCCTTGTTTATTCTAATTTTTTTTTTTTTTTTTTATTCTGAAAATTGATGCATACACCCTGTACTATTTTTCCAGTGACAATAACAATAATAATTTAATATTTACCTGAAGTGTCTTGGATGACCACCTCCTTAGAAAATTCTTCTTTCTCTACTTTAATATTAACTTTGTTCCCATCTGTGGTAATGAAGCTCAAACATTCTTGACTCTCAACAGACCGCTTGTTTTTCTGTACAGCCAAATGTGGAGAAAACTTAGATTCACTTGTGCTATTGTACTTAGCCAGACTTTTATTAAGCTCTTCAATATTAGGTTTAATATCCTCTAGTAGTGGGTCTTTTTCAGTTTTATTCACACCAATATAAGAACCCTTACCAACTATTTCACTATATACAATTGGCTGATCTGAATCAACCCTGAAAGAAAAAAAGCAAGACAATATGAGAAATATTGGCTACAGATCCAAGATTGATCACTAAAATATCAAGATTCCTAGGCAAATGTTTCGACAGTATATAATATATTATATACTGTCGAAATATATATATATATGATTCACATGGAAATAAGACATATATTTATTCAAATCCAAGATTGATCACCAAAATATCAAGGTGACTTTCTTTGACTATTCTCATAGTATATTTCATGCGATTCCTAGGCAAATGTTTCGACAGTATATATACATGGAAATAAGGCACATATTTATTCAAATCCAAAATACATTTTTTGTTTTGGTATGAAAATAAGTTCTAGGCCGAGCAGCGCTGGTCATCGTAGCTAGTAAATGCTAAGCAACAGCGGAACCCACTTAGTATATGCTGAACAACGATGGGCAACTCAGCACGTACTTAGAAACGCTGGGCACAACAGCTAGATGTGCCTTGCAACATGGAGACACTCCGGATAGTAAGTGCTTAAGCATCAATTTTTCAATCGGGCTTACAAGAATGCTGCATATGAAATGATATATAAATCAGACCAGCCGTTGATGATATATCACAAATTTGATGATTCGCCCCCCCCCTCCCCGTTCCAAATTTAGAAACGCCACATACCCTATTTTTCAATCGGGCTCCAAAGGATGTGAAGTTTCATGAAAATCCGTCGAATTAGAATCGAGACGTTGGAAAAAACCTACTATCGATTCAGCATTATTAATATAGATACGTATATACCGGGAGACACACAGAATGACCCGATCGCAAATATCTTGTAAAAAAAGGATAATCGAGAAAATTGCCAGAAAAATATTTTTCATTGGCTTCTAAATTATAAATGTAAATTTTTAAATTTAAATATGACCTCCATTTGCATTATGAATTTTAAAAGAGGACTTTAAGGATTAGTTTTCATTTCTGTCCAGTAATAGTAGAGTTATCCGCTTATTATTATCCAAACTTGAATTATCTGTTTAATCGGTTTATCGTATTTAATTGTTATTTTTGATTATTTTATCACCATTTCCTTGCCTAAGTTGCGCTTAGTGATTAATAGGACCTTAATTATAAAAATTATTAATTTTTAATCAAATTAAGGTGGAAAAAAAAGTTAATACTAGATATTGATTGCAAAGCGGACTGTTTTGTAGAACTTTTTATTGCAAACAATTCCTCTTATACAACATTTTGATATATCTTCAACGGTTTAAGCAGCATATACAATAAATGGCGCCCGAACACTTTTACCATCACTGCTTAGCTCCCTTTTGGTAAAGCGTGATGATCTAGACATTCTTGTTAAACAATTTATCATTTATAATCTATGATAACTATTTATATATAAAACTTGAGCTTGCTTGCAGAGCTCAATAACGCGGGTTCGAAACCCAGCCGAGACACTTTTTTTTTTTTTATCTGGGAGGTGGTGGGACGTTAAGTCATGGTTCCGAGCCAGTACGATATCAAATTACTCGTTCAAGACCTACCTTAAGCCTCGATGACATTGAGCGAGTTTACAATCTACTAGCCAGCGTGTTTATAAGCGGGCAAATCGGCGTGTGCGATAGTGATGATGACACACAAAACTTTCCACTCGCTCAGTAGCCAACCAACTAGCTAGCGAGTTGAAACCATGTGTTGTTTTGTTCTTCTTGTTCTAATCTAATCTAGTTCTAAACTTTTTCTGGGTGTTCTAGCGAAAACGTGAAGTGGAACGTAAATCATATTGTGGAATTTCTTAAGTCTATCAACAGTATCCTGTGTTAAGGAATATAAAAGAAAAAGACTATTGCAATGCGAAACTAAAAATTGAAATTTTCCAACGTTTGTTTAGTGAACTCAATGGAAAGCAGTTAATTATGGGAATGGATATGAAGCAGTTCATATCCAAAATCATTATTTGATATAAAGCTTTCATTTTTATATTTTGGGCAGAGTTCCTCCACACCTTAAAAGTCAGTCCAATGTATGTTATTGTTTTATTTATTCATTTATATATATATATATATATTTTTAGACATTTTTATACATTCATTTATAATTGACTAATATATATATATTATTTTTCATATATTGTTATAGTTAAATTGTTTTCTTTCTTTTCTATATCTCGCACATTGGGACCTGATGATGGGACGTAAGAACGTCCCGAAACATCGTTGGGGGATAAAGACACTTCCGAAGAGTTTTTTTTTGAAAAATAGTTATCTTAATTTTTATTAAATTGAAAAATGTATCTACTTATCCTTCATGATAGCATGAGCTAAAATAACGACTCCCGCGCGAACTAATTCCGTCGACATTTTGTAGACAAATGAGATACTCGCAGCTATTTCACTAGCAACTATGACACACGGTTAGTTTACTAGCTAACAAGCCCACACGCCAGCGAGTAGCAAGCAAAGTAGCCCGGCTTTCAACTTGTCTCGGTAGATTGTTTACAATCTGCTAGTAACTAGTGAATATGATTACACTGGGCAAGTTTACTAGCAGATAGTGAATTCGCTGGCTAGTAGATTGTAAACTCGCTCAATGTAATCGAGCCTTTAAGTGAATAAAATCTTAGGATAGGCAAAATTTAGGACTCATATAGTAAAAGTCGGGGGGCTAATGTTCACCAGAGCAACAAAAGACTTGCATATATGGGAGACCGAAATAAACCGTGATAGTGTGTTATTATAACCACCTTTTTCAATTGAATTTTCTTCTGATCTCAATCAATGATATTATTCCTCTTTTCAAGTATTATTTTATTTTTATTCAAAAATATTATTTCAAAGATATAACTATTGCAAGATAAACATTGATAAATCTAAAGATAAATATTTGATAAGAAAACGACAAGTAGCTATACTTACTCTTTCTTCAATTTGATAACGAGGCCGTTCCTTTTCGCTACCTTGTAACTATGCACTTTATTATTACATTTTTGTAATTTCCCTTTACGTTTTGGTAAAGAGATTGGTAACCCAAATATATCGGGCATTTCCTCCGATATATCGATATTTTCAACATTGTCTCGAGCCTAAAAAAAAAAAAATAATAATAAATAAAAAAAATCAGTTATTGTTCTAGTTTATATTCCATTTAGCACATGTGAAGGTCAAAGTCTCAAATAATTCGTTTATTTTCCAGCTACGCGAAGAATGAACGAGAAGTCAATGTAATCGGAATTTGTTTATTTATGATATTGTCTAATTTCACCAACTATATTTACATGGGAGTGCTTTCGGTATTTCTACCATCCTCAGCCAAAAGCATAAGAGATAAGACTGATGTTTTTGGCTGAGGATGGTAGAAATACCGAAAGTACTCCCATGTAAATATAGTTGGTGAAATTAGACAATATCATAAATAAACAAGTTTTATTTATTTCAAGTTCATTTGAATTATTTCACAATAAATTTCATTTCAGTAATCGGAATTGGCTGAAAGGAAAGGAGAATATCAGAGAAGAGGGTTCGACTCAAAAACCCTAAAAACTGACAATGTAGTGGATGTATGTACACAATATTTAGTATGAGGATTCATAATTTTTAGCCCATAGGGTCAATTAGTCTTGGAGAGAGAGCGAAAACTTAACTAATTAATTCGTACTGGAGAAGTGCGTTGTGGGTGTCATCAAAGTAAATAAATTATCCACAAAAAGTTGTTTTTTTTTTTGAGGAAATTCTATTAGCTATCGAGAAAAAGTATAATTTATATAACTCAGTTCTTCGGTTACGTTACTATCTATATTTTGCGCAGCCATATTTTTGAACGTGGAAAAAACGTTGGCACAGAGACCTGCTATATACTGTTAAAACTCACCTTTCTCATACATATTATTTAGTATATGTATATGTACCGCCGAAGCGAGTATTTAATATTTAAACCATTCCTAGGAAAATAAACTTTAGGGTGTCTGACGGCTCTTCATCGCAGTTTTAGGAAATTAAAGCTGGAGTTCCCGAAGGCAGCTCCCTTACTCTACGCAATATACTATCACGATACACTACAAAGACACATCCATTCAATCAACACACTCAGACCTAACAAAGGAAGTTTACACTTATAGGAACACATACACACCTACCGACTAGGCCAACAAATGGAAAATATGGAAACAAATCTCCCATAATCACTCTCAAACACAACACTGTTCTACCAGTTTAAATTAACAAGCAGCCCATTCCTACATCCGACAGTCCGATATCTAGGACTTCATTTAGACAGACGTTTAACTTGGACAACCCACATCAGACTGAAACTATTTCAACGACGATCGACACAATAACTTCAGAATATTTAAATATAAAACACCATACTAAAACCCATCAGGCCTTAACGATATACGAGATATGGGGATCAGCCAAAAAATCAAATATACAACCTTCAGTCACTACAATCCATTACAATACGCCATTTTACGTTTCCAATCTTGCATTGCATAATAACAGAATGGTCCTTAACACCCGATTTGTAACCTGTTATCAGGACATATTATCAATACTTTCACGACAAACCCCATCATCATGCCAATCCACTTATTGAACAATTATCCAAAAGACAGACGCGCTCCTTACAAATTTACCAGGACGCAAAGAGATCATGACGGAGGAACCTAGTTCAAGAGTTCTGTCATGTATCTCAGTCACTTCTCAACTATAGCACTTGTTAATGATAAACTATATGTCGTTGTAAATAAGAGAATAAACTAATCAATATAAATGTCGATAAAAACAAGCCAGAGCTAATTTAAAACGATTCAACATACCTGGAGTGTACTAATGTGCTGTTGCCAGTCTTGAAAAGTTTTCTGAAAGTCTTCTTTCTGATCACTGGGAGTTGAATCAGAACCAAAATCAGCAACACTAAAAAAAAAACATATTTATAAATCAAATCTTAAGAGGGTAGCTGTCTGTACATAGGTTTTTTTTTTTTTTTTCGAAAAATATTAGGGTTTATTCCGTATCAGGTTAAACGAAGTTCATACAGAGGGCGCCGGTTGCTCAGAGGTAGCATGCTAACCTTCTGAGCTCAAGATCGCGGATTCGAAACCTGGCCTAGACCCTTAGGTTTTTTCTTATCGGGGAAGTAAAGAAAAAAGCCTTGGGCATGCTGTCCTTCAGGTGGGAGATTGAGTGATGGACTTGAAAAATCCTTACCTCGGGTGACTAAACCTGGGTAGAGAAAATTAAGAACACCGACTCTAAGGACGGGCTCATCTCCGCCAGAGAGTTTTAACGACCTCATAGTTAAACCCCGAAAACAACTAAACGTCCGTAATTGCTATTATTTTTTAAAAATATGAAAATAAATGGGAGAAGTGAAGTTGTGATAATATATTATATAACATGATGTTAATTTCTGACCAATGTCGTATTTTCTACATTCTTTTTCATTTTATTTTAAAATTTTCAATTTCCTTTTTAAAAACTCTTGTAGTTTGGATTTGAAAGATAAAATGATAGTTCTTTCCACCTCTCTTCCTCGGCACCCAAAGAATACATCTGTTGGCCAATTAGAAAGTTCTAGAGACCCCGGAATAGATGGTTATCTGAAGGGAGATGTCAGAAGAACACGGTGGCTAACTTATAATTTTTTATAGATGGTTTAGTAGTTTTTAAAGAGACTAATGGCAAGATCTCGCATTGTTTGACCTGGTCGATCCAGAGAAATCCAGAGAAGAGAGATTTTTTCTTCCAAGGTTAGTACCGTTCAAGTTGTTCGCAGTAGACCTCTTTCGTAATTGTCTGGTTACATTAAAAAAATATATAGTGGATAATTCCTTCCATGTCCCGTCAAACAGACAATAACACTTCCGCGGATGGAAGCCTCTCCTAGTCTGCGGCATTGTCTGCCCTTCTCCATGAATTTCCAAAACTTTTCCGTTCGTGGAAGCCGCATTCTCACCTTCTTTGAACGCTCACGTTATGTTTTCCTCTCACCATAGTAGGATGAAAAGGTGAGTTATTATCCCATTTCAAACACATAGTACACAAATCATAATCTAGATTTTTATATATTTGTTTTAATGATCTACAATCTGTACAATATATACAAGTGACTATATACAATATGAAACAAGAATACATTAGATGGGAGAAGCCAGCTAATGCTGACCCTGCCAAAAAATAGGACGGGAAAGAAATCATGTTTTTGGTGAGGCCTTCCTATTTACATCGTTGGTCAATCCAAACCAATATCGACTCCCTAACTGGATTCTACTGATGTTAAAATTAATCTGGATACAATTTTGAAAAAATGACATTACTTATGGGATGACCTGATACCAAAGAAATTAAGACTATTTGTGAAACTTACAAGTTTACAAGCTCTTTACAATAGATCTAGGATCCTTCGTAAAAAGTCGAATTCTACAATAAGACTAAAACACAGCGAAACCTAGTCTTTAATTCTTAAAGTTAATTTGAACAAAATGAGCTGGCTAAATCTCAGCCTCTATTTTAAAAGTTAATAACTACAAATAAAATAATAATAAAAATAGCCGCTATGTCACCCAACACGGCCTAATCTTCATCTATGTAATACACTTAACACTGTAAAAACTTAGTTCACAAGCTCAGAGCTGGAGAATAACCCTAATTTCATTCTAGTTAAACCTTACACAAATGACTGACAACAAAACCGCCTTTTGGATCAGTTTATGAATACGCCTATTTTGCACCGCATACATTGTCGCAAAGAGAATTTATACACATGTAATGATAAAGTTGTTAATCTACTTTAAAGTCCACTTGGTGAACATCCTACTTGACCAGAAAGGATAAGCCCTCTAATACGTCTATACGCCTGTTGCAAACAGCAATTTTTCACAAATTTAATCAATTTATTTTTAGTTTCACGAACCAGGAAACATCATGAAGCATTTCCGAGTGCGAGAAGATATTGCTGTGTCAAAAATACGTGTGTACAGGTTTATGTTTACAGCAGTTAATCTATCTCGAGAAAAAAAAAAAAAAAAAAACATTCAATGAGATTTTGAAATAATCGTCTAAGTCCTTGCTAATGAATATAAGAAAAATAAAACCTCATAAAAATGTAGTATTACTGGAGAAATGTATATATTGACTGCACTTTAAAAAAAAAAAAAAAAATTTTGCATATGTTATCACAACCTACGATTAGGAGTAACCTTCGTATTTCAAAATCATTGAGTTACAACATACAAATTTATGAAAGTAAATGAAGGGGTAACCCTATCAAAATCTGTAAATCGTCAAGTACCAGGAAAATATTTATAAAGAATCCAAATTTGAACTTACTCAGCATCTGGAATGATCCAAGAACCAGTCAATGCGTCATCACAAGAACCAAATACATTGAATAACGAATTCTCAGCTTCAAAATCACTATTCTTTAACAAAATAATAACAAAAATATTATTAAAAATGGCATCAACTGGATTGGATTATATCCGATAATCCAAAACAAAGTTAGTAAAAATAAATGTCATTTTTTAGATACCTGCAGTGAAAAATGTTCTTCGTCATGAAAATTAAGAAAACCAGCTTCCATGTCCGAGAATTCTCTATTTCCTACAATGAAAATATATTGTAATTTATGAAATTGTAAAATTAAGATAAATTGAACATTTTGAAAGAAAATAACAAAACGTAAGCAGCACACATTAATTCCACGAACACTACGTTGTATTTGAATTCTCATTTCATTAAATAAACTATAACGGGCCAAATAACATTACTTCAGTTACATCACAGCTCCCATACATGTTAAATTTAAAAAAAAAAATTATTATTGTTAGTTTTATTCCTTTTTGGATCTGTAAAGTAAGGCTGGTTAGAGGACTAAATTAAGCAAGAAAGGTTTGATAAGACAATAAGAAACTAATATTCAAAGTAATATACTAGAATAATGGTTTATAATAGTATTAATAGCACATATTAATTTAGCAATCTAATCATAGTACACACAATAGAGAAAGTTTACAAATATTTCAACTTAAGCCGCCAACCCTCAGAACGTATGCAATAAGGTACGGATATGAAGAGGTTGAATAAGACTTATAAAATCAATGGAAATAAAGCCGAAACAACGAACTACAATAAGATTTAAATACTAAATGGTGCTGTTATTTATAGAAAGGCGAAAATAAATTAGAGAAGGCCTAATGTGAAAACGTGGTCTACCGAGGCTGGCAAAAGGTATTAATGTATACTCACAAACCTTACAGATTCACAGTTATACTAATGTCTAGTAATAGAAAATATCACAGCAATCAAACACAGCACATTGAAAAATGAGTCACTAAGAAAAACAAAAAAAAAATAATAAACACAAAACCGCCCGTAACTCACTTAGCAAAGAACAACTTAACCTGATCACATGAATTTTTTTCCGGCCTGGTTTCTAGAATGGACGACGATCCTGTACTCTACTGGTCTTCCTTTGAACTACTTTCGAATTCAAATTTCATTGCTTACATTCGATAATTCTTCAGGATTTTCTAATATACTAAGGAATCTGACATTTTATTAGTAAAATTGATGACTTATAACTCGAACGTAAGTTCTCTATCTAGAGACATACATACACATATTGGTAAATCCTTAAAACGAAGTCGGAAGCTACAAAGAACATTTGTTGCTCAGGTCCCTTGGTGTACCATACTACATAATATTATAAATCCTTAAAAATCAACACGTGATCCCAGATCTGAAGTGTTGTTATATTTATTGTATATATTTATTAACAGGATCGAAAAGACAAAGATTACATAACAATCTCATCTGCTTTTCAAATTACCACATAACAAAGTTGTACAAACTGTATTCAAAAGTTCCTCTCCAGAAAAGTGTTACGCAATATAACTACAAATTTTTACAATTTTACTTGCAATTTCGTCAATTTTTCAAAAAAAAAATTGTTTATTAATTTTAATTATTATTTTGAAATTTGTTTGTTTGATATTGTTTCTCATGCCTACGAGGTCATATTGTCTACTACTTGAGCGCTCTTTCGTCACTGGTGGACATGAGCCAAACTCTACTATGAGAGTCGTAAATTTTACCTACCCAGATTTAGATACCTACCTAAATTAGAAGTCTAATAGAGGAGGGAGGGTGTCAACAATATTTTTAAATTTCGTTTCGTAATTTAAGGAAGATCAGTTTTCTATGGAATGCGCTTATTAATTATGGAAATGTTCTAAACAAGAAAAAGAGAAAATCAGAGGAGTAAAAAATAATAAAAGCTTATTGAAATAAAGTTAATTTGAATTTATTGAAGTCAGTTAGTTAGGTATTGTAAAACATGCCCGGGCTTTTGCTACGAGGTCATATCGCCCACTACCAGATTTCTCTTTCCTCGCTCTGGCGGACATGAGCTCGACTCTACTGTGGAAATCCGAATTATCTTATGTATTCTGAAAAATTCATGGATTATTAGGGTCACAATTAGTCCATTATAAGTACAAATGAACTTTTTTCATTTTTTATCGCAATATTAACTGTGGAAGAAATATACGGTGTAGGTCGACCTAGTACGTCAAATTCTCGTATGTTTTCTGAAAGTTGGGCTGCAGCGGCTTCATTAGCGTCGAGTTGGAGATGTTTCGGGCGATATAATTTGTCCATAGTTCTCCATATGTCAAATAAATTGAATTAAAAAACCTTTTGTAAACGAAGGTTTCACTTGACATATTGAGAAGAGAACCAAACTGAATCGAAAATAAAAAGAGTATCATATGATATAGTGCCGATCATATGATCGTTTAAATCAAGTCATATATTATAGGTTAGAGGGCGCCGGTAGCTCAGTGGTATGCGTGCTTGACTTCTGAGCTCAAGGTCGTGGGTTCGTAGCCCGACCGAGGCCCTTAGTTTATTTTATCTGGGAGGTAAAATAAACTTAAGCACGCCGTCCTTCGGATGGGACGTTAAGCGATGGTCCCGAGCCTGTACGATGTCAGGTACTCGTTAAAGATCCCTACCCTAGATGAATAAAAATTTAGGGTAGGCAAAATTTAGGACTCCCACAGTAGAGTCGGGCTCATGTCCACCAGAGTGACGAAAGAGCGCTCTGGTAGTAGGCGATATGACCTCGTAGTTAAAGCCCGGGCATGAGTCATAAAACCTAACCTAACCTATTATAGGTCAGGTTAGGTTTTATGACTCATGCCCGGGCTTTAGCTACGAGGTCATATCGCCTAATACTAGAGCGCTCTTTCATCACTGTGGTGGACATGAGCCCGACTCTACTGTGGGAGTCCTAAATTTTGCCAACCCTAAATTTTTATTCACCTAGGGCAGGGGTCTTTAAGAGGGGTGTTACACGTTCAATCTGGCATCAGTTCAGTCCGTGACCTTGATCATGAACTGACTGATGGTATACTGATGGAATGTGGTTAGATGTTACACGATCAGTCCAGACTGACATCAGTCTATCTCCAAGACTCGGTCAAGTAACACCTCTTGCTTCTTTAATATTAATATTATTATGGACTACAATAAAAAAAAAGCGTGTATTGCAATAATTGCTGCATTGTTTGCAAAAAGACGATTAAAAAGAAAACGATGGGCTAAAGAATGGTTACTGAAAAGAGATGTTTATACGCATTTAAACTTAGTGAGAGAAATAAGAGGCACTGAAGATGAGGATTATGAAAATTATTATCGTATGAAAGATGCTTGTTTTGATAGCTTGCTCGAAATGGTCAAACCATTTTTGACAAAACAAGATACATGCATGAGAAAGGCGATAAGTGCAGAAGAGAAGCTGGCTGTAACCTTACGATTTCTTGCTACTGGGAGGAACATGAAAGACCTGAGATTTTCGGCTATAATGTCCACAGCTGCTATTGGCCAGGCTATAATGGACACTTGTGAAGCGCTACTTTATTCCCTTCAGTCTCATATTCAGGTAAGTGAATTTAACATATTTTTTTTAAACGAAAGTATTTATTAAAATAATATAAAAATATAAATTAAAAGAAGTAAGTAAACAATATATGTGAATAGTTATAAAATAAAAAAATTAAGCACTTATTTATTTTGCATAAAGTGAGCAAATAATGTACCGGTAGTGTACTCAGGTTCACTACTTTCAGGTCTCAAAGCGAAATAAACCGGTTCGTCCGGTGTTGTGACTTGTATCATGGTAGGAGGTGGCTCCGAAGAGGAGCCACTTCTTACATCTCCACATGGAGATGTAACGTCATTTGAGTAGAGAGACGGCGCAGATCTAGGCGATTCACCTTGCTCATTAGGAGATGGCACATATTATTTGAACTGAATGTCTATTCAAATTGCCCAACTCTGCCTCAAATAATACATCATTTATTGCTTTTTTGGCAAACAGTTTTTGAGTCGGGTCGAGTCGATCCAAAGTTTGTGCCCAGTTGCATTGAGTTGCTAGTATTTCCTTTTGGTTCAGATTTTGATAAATATGCGACAGCTTTAACCAACAACTCGTTTTGCTTGTTGATTAAACTTTTCCTAACTCAGGGCGAAGGTCGTGGTGGAGGAAGAACTGCCTTTACTGAGGAAATTGAGGTACATGCTTTTAAAGAAGTGCTTTCTTGAGATTTTGTTACTTCTGTCTGTGCTTCAGCATCTTCTTCATTATCGCTTCCAATAATCTGTAAACATAATATTTGGTTATTATTATAACAAAATAATAATTTGGTTAAAAATAATAGATTTGTAATTTCTTTTTGTGTTTCAGATGCCAACAACAGAGGAAGAATGGGAAAAAATTTCTTCCGATTTTGGAGAAAAATACCAGTTCTGGAACGCGATAGGAGCCTTAGATGGAACACATGTTGCTATTCAAAAACCGGCACATTCAGGAGCATTATACCACAATTATAAGGGTTATTTCAGCATAGTTCTTATGGCATTAGCAAATTCGAATTTATAATGAAAGATGTTGGAGCTAATGGACGTATATCTGATGGCGGTGTATTATTCTACACTAAATTCTGGGAAAAGTTTACAAAAGGCGAATTGAATATACCAGATTGGTCACCATTGCCAAATACAAATGAAACATTTCCTTATGTTTTCCTATCTGACGAAGCTTTTGCACTAGGCATAAATTTAATGAAACCATTCCCGCAAAGTGCGTGTACTGCTAACCAATCTACATTTAACTATCGATTGTCAAGAGCTAGGTCAGTTGTTGAAGGCGCTTTTGGTATATTAAGATCTAAATTTGGAATCTTCCAAAAAGCTATATGTTTTGAGCCTAAAAAAGCAGCAACCATAGTGGCAACTTGCTGTTATTTACATAATTATTTGCTTAAAACTCAGCCGCGGCTTTATATGGCATCAAATTGGAGAATCACAGCACCGGATGAAGTTATTGATTTCTCTGATTTGCAGCCCAGTGGAAATAGAAATTCATCAAAGGATGCAAAAAGTGTCAGGGAAAAATTTTGTAACTACTTCAATAACGAAGGAAAACTGCAGATACGTAAAAATGACTAAAATAAAAAACAATGTTGTTTTAGTAACCTATAAGAAGTAACCCAAAATAAAACCATAATTACTTTTTTATTTTATGAGTTTGAGTTCATTAGAAAAATTATGAAATATTTATAATAACATAGCTTTAAATTAATTTGTGTACCTTATCTTAGTAAAAATATATGTATTTCTAATGAAAACTAATAAGTGTATAGATTCTTACCTGGGGTTTCTCAAACTTGTTCAAAAAATGAAGATATTCGAAGGTCCAACTCTTCCTCACAATGTGTACACGCCGAAGAGTTGGACCTTCGAATATCTTCGATGATGATGTCATCATCTGCCCCAACACCAGATCTTCTAGACTGTTCTATTTTTTTCAGATCCCGACGATAATTGGAGCGTAGAGTATTTTTTTTTTTTTTTACATCTTCTACCGTGGATGCCGGTTTAACTTTTTTTTAAATAACAAGCAACTTTTGTAGAGATTCATGTCTCTTATATTTATTTACATAAAACCTATGGGTTTTATCCCATAAGAGAGGCAACGATTCGAGATTTAATATAAACTCTTTCTCCGATTCCAATGATGGAGGAGGTGTCGTGGCAGGATTAATTTCGCAGCTGGGAGAGTGGGACATACCGGAACCGTCCGTCTCCATCGCTGTCTCAGCTGTGACTGACGCCAGACTGATAAGAATGTAGCTACACGATCAGTCTTGCATCAGTTCAGTCAAGACTGATGGAAATTATCAAAATATTTAAAATTCCATCAGTTCAGTCCATCAGTCAACGCAATAAACGATCAGTTTCCCGTCAGTCTGACCAAGGTCACGGACTGAACTGATGCCAGATTGAATGTTTAACACCCTTCTAACGAGTACCTGACATCGTACAGACTCGGGACCATTGCTTTACGTCCCATCCGAAAGATGGCGTGCTTAAGTTTATTTTACCTCCCAGATAAAATAAACTATGGGCCTTGGCCGAGTTTTGAACCCACGATCTCGAGCTCAGAAGACAAGCCCTCCCCCACATATTATTTTTTTTTTCAGGTTGCTTTGTTCAAAAAGACTACACGTCGTATCGTCACCAAATACGCGAAGACAACAGCAATAAGGCATTATCTTTTATCATAGTATAACCTTGTAATGGCTGATGATAACAAGGGGAAAGGTGAAATATATTTATATTGCGTATTTTTTTTCGCGTAATTTGAGAATGAACCAGACGAGCCAAATGGCTGATTGAAAAGTATGGAGGGGGGAGCTATGAGGAGGGGGACGGAGGGTTGAGATTGTACGACTGGCTGGGACCTGATATCGTGACGTCAGCTCAGTTCTATCGCGGAAATGAGCCTGTCGACATGTCTCCATACGTCCAAATGTTTTTATTTATATTCAAATCGAAGTATCGTCGAAAATGTGACCTCAATTATTTACTTTTGTATTTAGTTATAGTTTATTCGTTTGTGTTCAGTTTAGTTTATAGTTCCAAATGTAGTGATGAACGGTGTATAAATGGTAATTGTACGAACGGTACTTGTGTTTGTTTTGATGGTTGGAGGGGCCCATCATGTCAATGGTGTACTGGAAAAGTCAAGTAAGTTCTATTTTCTTCAATTGATATTTCCCATGAAGAATCATTGTCAATAATATACACATTGAGTATGTTATCTTTGTTCATTGTATCAACAATGCTTTCCCTCAACTTTCACAAAAAGAAGTCTTGTCATGGATGACCTTATTAAATTTTGAAAAAATTGGTATCAACATTTTTTGAAACGTTTCTCAGTTTATTAATGGGTGAAAGTATTGTCAAATATATTTGAAGATTCATTCCGAATGTTACACATATGCACAAATATTAGGGTTTTACTTGTACTTCATTAACATTTAAACATTTTTATTACTATAGTTCAAAATAAACAATAAAGAAAGTGTACATGATTTTAAACTTGCTTCATCTGTTGAGAAATGATGACTTAAGTCTAGAATCAAATTGGTTAACTTCATTATTAATGATTACTTAACGTTTTATAGTAAATATCTAATCTAGATCGTATACATAATGTGCAATGCGAAAGATTATTTGTAACAATCCTTGTTTGGCATAACTTATGTAGCCTGTACTTGATCCATTGTCACGAGCATTGGTCATTCCTTTTATTATTGTGTTTGTTACAATACATATAAGTGTATATTGTAACATCACAATAACAAAATGAATGACTAGTATCAAGGAATCAAGTACAAACAATCATATATAATATTACTGGAAATTGAAATTGTTTTATTATTAGAATATTTGTCAAAAAAAAAAAACATTACAATTAGAACATTTAAGACATGGGGTAGTTTTTTGTCTTGAAACCCCATGTTCTTGAATTGGTTTTATGTGAGTAATGTTTCCATAGGGTTTTGTACATATTTAAGACCTGTTTTTTTTTTTTAATCAACATCTAGTTAAAGTGATGTTCAGTGAAATAAATAACAAAATAGAGAACATAAAAAGCTATAGAACTAATAGAATTAATTTGATATAAGAAAATTTTGCCTTTTCGAAGTTTGCGTATGTACTAGTGTGATAAGTTTCACTGGATAGTTTTTCACTCAATAATCAATGTTATTGTCCTGTTTTTGTGTTTATATCAGTTTTATATAGGCAATGTACCGGGTTCAATTAATGTTTTTGTTTTTTTGTATAAAATTTCATCATAATATGGTGTCAGTAAATATGAAAATAAGAAGATAAACAAGGAACTATAAAATGAGATTTTAAATCTGTGGCTTCCCATTACAAGTCCAGTATTGTTATGATTACAGTTAAAGATTTACACTGCTCGTTTGAGTTAGAGAAAGTAATTAATATTGTAACAATTTCTGGTTTATACTATGTTTTGAAATGTAAGGATGAGAAAAATGTTTTCTATTGTGGCCAAACTCGTTCTTTAGGGAACTGTGGACTTGAGATGTGAATGTCAAGCGTTTGGAATCATGTTCCGAAGGATGGTTCTATGATAGACAATGTAAGTGACTTTTTATGATAATAACACTAATGGCACGTTTAATAATTGTTCATTGTAAATATACATTTAATGGCGTCATACGTTAATAGCATCCTATTTCGTCTTGTCCCTGTATTGTTTTCCTCATTATAATCATTGGTTTATTAGGCCAAAACATTATAATTAATACAATTTTTGTAAATTCACCAATTGGTTAAACAAGAGAAAACAAAAAAATATTGAGTTTTAAGTTTGAACGGAAAACAAATACTGTATTAACTTAATTTTTTGAGAATATTTAATACAGTATATTTTGAGAGCATAGGGCCTCCACTGCTCCATTGCGGATGTTTTGCATAGTAGTCACCATCAGACAAGGATAATGTACCGAGGGTTCAGAAGAAAGTAAGGAATTGGTGAAGGAACGTTACATTTTGTGAAGGACAAAACACTGCTGATATAGTGACAGGAAAGGGAAACTGGGCAGTTGAAGTGGGAGTTATTTGGAGATAGCCGGGGGAATAAGGATAGATAGGATGGGAGAGGGCTCGACGGACGCCAGAGGTCCTGTTCTCTAGAGATAGCCGGGGGAATAAGGAGGCAGGATAAATATGATGGGAGAGGGCTCGACGGACGCCAGAGGTCCAGTCCTCTAGAGATAGCCGGTGGAATAAGGAGGCAGGATAGATAGGATGGGAGAGGGCTCGACGGACGCCAGAGGTCCGTCCTCTTAGATGACATAGTCCGAGGTGTAGCAGGTTCTGTTAGTTATTGTGACTCATGCCAGGGGTTTTAACTACAAGGTCATATCGCCTACTACCAGAGCGCTCTTTCGTCACTCTGGTGGACATAAGCCATACTCTACTATAGGAGTTCTACATTTTTATTCACTAGGAGAAGGATCTTTTATCGCTCACCTGACATCGTACAAGCTCGGGACCAGCGGTTAACGGTCCATCCAAAGTACGACGTGCTCAAGGTTATTTCACCTTACAGATAAATAACGTAGAGGCCTCGGCCGGGTTCAGTACCCGCGATCTTGAGCTCAGTAGGTAAGTACCCTAACTCTGAGCTCCAGGCGCCCCCGGTATATCCTAACAGATGATATCAGTACATATTTATAAGGCAATGTCCTTTCAGAATTATTATGTGAGTAATATTGTGTTTTTAAATAATTAATTGAACGTGTAAACACAGGCGGTTGTGTATTGTTCGATGCTTTCTGTTACTCTCTTTTGTCACCACTCTAACCTCAATTTCTCAAGGCAAAGATGTTAGTTGATGTGACTCAGTTCCGGGCTTTTAACTACGAGGTCATATCGTCTACGAGAGCGCTCTTTCGTCGCCTTGGTGGACATGAGCCCGACTCTACTATAGTTCTAAATTTCGCCTACCCCAAATTTTTATTCTCCTAGGGTAGGGGTCCTTTACGAATATCTGACATCGCACAGGCTCTGAACTATCGCTTAACGTCCCATCCGAAGGACGGCGTGCTCAAGTTTATTTTACTTCCCAGATAAAATACACTAACAAAGGGCCTCGGCCGGGTTACGAACTCGCTATCTTTAGCTCAGTAAAGATATGTCCACACTAGGCAACAAATTGGTGGCAACATGTTGCCAACACTTTGACATGGCAACATGAAGTTGCTTCAATTGTATCTGGATACATGTTGTCGGTGATGTTGTGCGTCCACACCACAACCAGTCAAATGTTGAAAATGGACGTGAAAGCTGCTGGTATTCAACGCAAAATGTTCTCAACACTGTCCACACTGAGCGATGTTACCCATATAAGAGCGATGTTACCCGTATAAAACGGGATACACGGATACAAGCAACAAGCATCAAATTTCTCTGTTGTATGCCGCCAAATGTTGACGAGTATCCATCAACATGTTGCTTGTTTACAGCAACAATTTGTTATCTGGTGTGTACTAAGCTTTAGCAAGCACGCATACCCCTGAGCTATCGGCGCCGGGGTTTTAACTACGAGGTCATATCGCCTTGGTGGACATGAGCCCGACTCTACTATAATTCTAAATTTCGCCTTCCCTAAATTTTTATTCACCTAGGGTAGGGGTCCTTAACGAATCGCACAGGCAAGGGAACAGCGCTTATCGTCCCATCAAAAAAGGGGTTTTCACCTTCAGATAATAAAAACGTAAGGGCCTCAGCCGTGTTTCGAACCCGTGATCTTGAGCTCAGTAGGCAAGTATGGTAACTCTAAGCTACTCCCACTGTTGAGATGTTATGTTAAGGTACGACTTCCCTAGGGGACAGAGTGTCACATTCTTAGGTAATTTAAGGGAACTTGAGGATTGTATAAATATGACAACCTAGCAAACTTAAATGTCACTTTTGAACTTTGTTCTGGCGATGGCGTAAGCCGAAACCGATACACATTATATATATATAGACGAAATTTTGTAATCTCAAAAATTCGATGCGGAGTTTTCAACGGAAGTCCATGTTTTCCGACCTCCTGATTTCAAAAATTAAAAAAATATATATTTCTTTATCTGTGAACATGATAATTCTCGATAGAAGGAAGTTATGTAACGACACGAAATTTAATATGTATCTCCAGAACCCTCCAAGGATGACTCCTATTGTATTTCGGCCAAAGGAGAGGGGGAGACTTAACAGAAACTATAATAACTGCCATTGTAATAAATGTATTAACTCGAAATTTAATATGTAAATTCAAAGGCTTACAAGGACGATTACTCATTGATTTTCAGCGGAAAAATCGCGGAAATCTGAATAACTGCCGATGTAATGAATTTATCGACATGCTATTTATATATTTCAACTCAGAACTTCATAAGAATGGCACCATTTGAGATTTACCAATTGCTATATGAGATCACGTTGATATTGTGCAATATGAAGATCGGAATATTGACTTCTGGAATTGGTACATGAACCATATTGAAATTTCCTCTTTGGAATTCCCATAAGAGAGGAAGGAACATTTGCCGACTGCAATATCGTATAGTTGAAGGCTATACCTGCCCCATTTCTGATAGGATTATCTGACATTGTTTTGGTTGATTGTATGTAAATGGGTCATTATCCTTATTTCTAAGGTTACTGATAATAGTATGTACTCTTTATAATATTGATATTCTTGTATTAAAATAAC
The DNA here is from genome assembly GCA_963662175.1 of Aradus depressus. Classification (NCBI taxonomy): domain Eukaryota; kingdom Metazoa; phylum Arthropoda; class Insecta; order Hemiptera; family Aradidae; genus Aradus; species Aradus depressus. The sequence goes on along the minus strand of OY759222.1, from coordinate 19,280,580 downwards.
ATATTTATGATTCAAATAGTGTTTCAGTCTGTGTTCTGTAGTAAAAATTTTAAGTGTAAATCTTAAAGGTTAGGTTAGGTTTTATGACTCATGCCCGGGCTTTTAACTACGAGGTCATATCGCCTACTACCAGAGCGCTCTTTCATCACTCTGGTGGACATGAGCCCGACTCTACTGTGGGAGTCCTAAATTTTGCCTACCCTAAATTTTTATTCATCTAGGGTAGGGGTCTTTAACGAGTACCTGACATCGTACAGGCTCGGGACCATCGCTTAACGTTCCATCCGAAGGACGGCGTGCTTAAGTTTATTTTACCTCCCAGATAAAATAAACTAAGGACCTCGGTCGGGTTACGAACAGCAATTTTTCGATAGAACTAACCATTTTCAAGATAACTATACTGCTCTATAAATAAGTAAAAAATTAAGTGTTTGGTCTTGCGTTTTTGACGTAATTTCTGTTTATTTCTCGTGCGCCCTCTTTTAAATCCCTGCTCTTCCAGTACCTCCTAATTCATAAAACGTCTGATTCCCAAGGCTAGCATCCTATGGGATAGTTCTCGTCTTCCCATGAGTCTCTCAGTCTACAGCTGGACTGATGTTACTCTACAGTTTCATCATCCCAGTTGGATCGCATGTTCTTTTTTTAGTCACTATATATTTTTATTTTATAAGTATTCATTCCTTTCTTTTTCTTTTCATTTATTTCTTTGTGTTTCTTTGAGCTCAGAAGTCAAGCACGCTTACCACTGAGCTACCGGCGCCCTCTGTAAATCTTAAATAAATGATAAACGGAATAATTGTGTAAAGTTAAAATAAATAAAAATATAAATCAAACAATAATTATAAAAATAAATAAATAAATAAACAATAATTTACCTACCACATTTCCTATAGAAAAGTTATCTTTTTTCTTTTACTAAATTTTGATTCCTTCAGTAATTTCCGAAAAGGGCCCTAAAAAAATATCAAAAGTTCAAGACGTGCCATTTTTTAAAAAAATTTCAATGAACAAGCTTTACATTTGGATTTCTAAAGAGATGCCATTTTTTTTCTAAATTTTGCAAAAATATTCAAATCTAATCCAAAGGTTTTCAAATTATCTTACTGGGCCAACAGGGAAAATGAATAGAATATACTTAATTTACGAGAACAAATATTGGGTTTATTTTCTTTAAACTACATTATAAAATTTAAAAAATAAACATTGAAACAAACAAAAATCAAAAGAAAAATCTTAAAAACTAAATTCTTAAAAACTATTTCAATTTTTTTTGTTTTATAATTTTGGTCATTCTTTAAATTTAAGCTATATATTTCTGGGCATATATCCTGTACATATAAACAAACAGATTTGCGGATCAATTTCACCGTCATTTCACTCCTATTTTTTAGTTCATTACAACTTAAGCCTAAACACCACTCGACATCTTCACTCAGACCGCCTCCATTCAACCCAGGCCTCGACTCGTCCTCCACACACTAAAAAACAGCTGATGGCCGTGTTTTTTTTTTTACTAATTTTTTTTTCAAAGAAAATTGCTTTTTATGGAAAAATAAATATAATTAATTTTTTTAAAATTATTATTAGTAATTTGAATATGTGCATTTTTTTTTAGACATTATAGTTCGTTCTTAAGGGGTTCTGTACACACATACAAAATTTCGTGTCGAGATAAAAATCTTAAATTTTTTTTTTTACATTTTTGAAATCAGGGGGTCGGAAAATTAGACATTTCGGTGAAAAAAATCAACATCCAATTTCTGACCGATTAAATAACTTGCACTAGTCGGGGAAGTAAACTACAAATCAATCTAAAACTGTTAATTATAGTTGTGTTAGCGTTAATCAGAGAAGTATGAGTAGCGCGGGTGGTTACCATATAGCGAATGTGCTTCCCTATTTTTAACAGGGTTGTCCTACTTTTTGTCCCATTTTTGAAGGTGCATATTCAGGAAGTATGGTTCAATTTATTGCATTATTTCCGCCTTAGCAGAACAAATTTAATGGAAAACTTCTAAAATCAGTGCCATTTGTCTGTTTATCAGTCATTATTATTAATTATATTTTTCATACATTTTTTTTTTTTCTACACCAACATAACGAATTAATAAAATTAAAAATATGATAAATAAAGCACTTTTCTATTGAACACTTATATTGTCTAATTCCACATACATAAACATAAATGTGTAGCGGTTTAGGCTTACACCATCAGCACAATGTTCAACAGTAATGAAGATATGAGCTAGGCAGACATATTTATATTAACTTAAAGAGTACCTGGGGTAGGAGGGGTCCTCCTCCCTAGGGGGTGGAAATCCCGATTATAAAGGTATTGACCAACTGTGGATATATTTGAATACGAGAAAAGTATCAAGAAACCAAAATAGAATAAAATATAAAATTATAAAAAATTCAATGATATCAATGTAACAAAGGTGTACAGTATACTTATAACTATTACATGCCTGAACAGAAGAAAGCGTATGAAGAATAAATTTAATCTAGGTTGATATTGACATAAATACTTGTTAGTTAAGAGGCATTAACAGAGGAGAGAATTTGAAGTGTGTTTGGTCGTTCAAACAATTCCCACTTCAATCGCCTTGTCCTCTTAACTAACAAGTATTCATGTCAATATTAACCTAGTTTAAATTTCTTCTTTATGCGCTTTCTTCTGTTCAGACATGTAATAGCTATATACTGTACCCCTCGGGAAATGTCTTATGACCCACACCCCCTTTGGGAAAGATCTTATTACCCACATCCCCCCTTGGTTAAGGTCTTATTACCCACATTTTCTTTGGGGAAGATCTTATTACCCACATCCTCTCTTGGTTAAGGTCTTATTACCCACATTTTCTTTGGGAAAGATCTTATTAACCACACCTCCCTTGGGAATGATTTTATGACCCACATCTCCCGTGAGAAAGGTCTTATTAACCTCACCTCCCTTGAGAATGATTTTATGATCCACATCTCCCGTGAGAAAGGTCTTATTACCCTAACCTCCCTTGGGAATGATTTTATGACCCACATCTCCCGTGAGAAAGGTCTTATTACCCTCACCTCCCTTGGGAATGATTTTATGACCCACATCTCCCGTGTGAAAGGTCTTATTACCCTCACCTCCCTTGGGAATGATTTTATGACCCACACCTCCTTGGGAATTATTGTCTGTCTGTGTGTACGATAACTCCCGATAGAGTAAATATATCGACACGAAATGTTTTATATGTGTATTCATAAACCTCTAATGACGATATCTATTTGCAGCCGAATCGAACATATGAAAAACTCTAATAACTGCCGTTGTAATGAATGTATTAAAACGAAATTTCAAATGTGAATTTAAAACCCTATAAGAACGACAACTATTAATTTTCAGCGGAATCAGCCGAATGGGAGGGCGGTTCAACTCAAAAATCCCAATAACGGCCTCGCCCGATGTAATAAATCGACATGAAATTTTATATTTAAATACCTGATATGGACTCACAGACCCTAATAACTGCTGAAGCCATGAATCTATCGACACCTAATTTAGTTTGAGGATTCAGAAGCCACTACGTAAGTCAAATTTTGATTTTTAGATCAAACTGTCGACTTTGTCGTCGCGAAAACGTAATTGAATAATTTGTGTTTTGTTTTTTTGTTCGTCAAAAATAATTTATTTTACAACTCTTTATCGAATTTTCATGTTATGATTGACCCTCAGACAGATTTCAAGCGAAGTTTCGTATTTTTCTCCAAAAATCTAGGTTAGAGAATGAGACTAGATGATTATACCTCTGAGAATGAGTCAAAAATAGACGGTTCCTTTGACAAGGTCAATAAACTAGACAGAGAGAGTCCGGCCAGTCAACTTGCTCCGTCTTCGCTTCATTTGAATTGCAAAAAAATAACATTACAATAAGTTTTTTATATAATAGTTATTGTTACTGTGACTCATGCCCGGGCTTTAACTTCGAGGTCATATCGTCTACTACTAGAGCGCTCTTTCGCATTTTTACTTCCCTAGATATAAGAAGTATACGGGAAGTTGTGTAATCGATCAAAAGAGATGTAGAGTTTTCAACAGAATTTCAAATTTTATTCCTCTAACGACCATTGTTTTTCTGTCAAATCGACGAAAGGGAAGGGGGAGACTTAACACAAAAACTCTAATAACTGCCATTGTGATGAATGTAACGACATAAAATTTCATATAAAGACGGCACTTATTAACTTCCCAGCATATAGGCATATGTGTCCGAAAATCGATATCAACATTTTCTTCATATTTTTATGTTTCAAGGTGATTACAGTATTTTTACAATATTTTTGGAAAGAAGTATGTGTGTGTTACGTGCGTGGTCAATTTTTCTTGCACCATATCTCGCGAATGAAAAATAATATCGACTCCGTTTTGGCGCCAATCGAAGCGTATCAACGTAAATATGATCTGAAAGGAATTTTATCAAATTCGATGCACCCATTTTTTTGTTTGAACAAAAAAACTGTTAAAAAAGTGGATTTTCGGAATTCTTGAAAAAGATTCATCCGATCTGATTTGTTCTGGTGGCAATGTAGCATCCTTTAGAGCCAGATTGAAAAATAGGCTACATGGCGTCTAAAGATTTTGAACGGGAGGGGCGGTTATGAGAGGGGCTAGGCATAAAAATTGTTCTGGTTCATTAACGGATGGTCGGATTGTCATGAAATTTCACATGTAGTATTCTTAATAGCCAATTGAAAGATAGGGTGTGTGGTCTCAAAATACTTTAGGGTAGGGGGGTTGTGTGGTGGGGGGGGGAGGGGGGGGGGGGGCTATACATAAATATAGTGCTAGCTCATAAACGGAAGGTCGGATCGTGATGAAATTTCACATGTAGTATTCTTAATAGCCAATTGAAAAATAGGTTGTGTGAGGTCTCAAAATATTTAAGGGGAGGGAGGGTTGTGGGGGGGGGGGGGGGGGCATATGCATAAATATAGTACTACCTCATAAACGGAACCTCGGATCGTGATGAAATTTCACATGTAGTATTCCTAAGACCCAATTGAGATGCACAACTCTCCGAGAACCTGCTTGTTAATTTTCAGTGTGATTGGCAGAAAAGAAGAGGCGATCAGAAGGGGGCTTAACTCAAAACCCCCAATAACTGCCGATGTAATGAATTTATCGACACAAAATTTATTGTGAGGATTTATGAGCCCCTGTGTTAGAGAACTATTGAATAGTTGCGAAAACGTTTTGGAGGGGAAACGAAAAGTTAATTTATTAATACGTGCTGGGGAAGTACGCTGTCGGTGATTCACCAACGATTTTTTAACTGTTGGTATTATTTTTTTTGAAAATTTACTTACATAACTACGTAACTGATATTCTAATTTAAGAAATAAATTTGCAAATAATAATTTTAAAGAAATTAGGGACATTAGTATAGATGTGTATTCTGTCGGGATAAACTGTAAGTTATAAACAGATTAACAGGAGCTGATTCATTCTAATAACTTATCGCGTTAATCCTAGATTAATATTAACACTTGTTTTTTTATTTATTTGTAAAAAAAAATTAATTTACCTTTTTTTTTTTTAATTTTTTTTGACCTTATGTACGATGCTTATTAACCATATCACTATCTAATTATTCACGTCATCCATGGCTCTAACTACTAAATAAAACTCACTCCCGGACGGGATTCGAACCCGCAAACGATGGTGAGGTAAAACGAAAGAGGGGCAAACATTTTCGTTTTTTAAAATTTTTTTTGGAATCAGGAAGTTTGATGCATGAAATTACGTTGAAAACTCAACAAACAATTTCTGAGAGAACACCGGTAGCTCAGTGGTATGCGTGCTTGCTTACTGAGCTCTATGTCGCGGGTTCAAAACCGGGCTGAGGCCCTTAGTTTAGTTTATTTGGGAGATAAAATAAACTTAAGCATTCCGTTCTTTAGATGGGACTTAAGCGATGGTCCCGAGCCTGAACAATCTCAGGTACTCGTTGAAGACCCCAACCCTAAGTGAATAAAGATTTAGGGTAGGCAAAATTTAGGACTCCCTTAGTAGAGTCGGGCTCATGTCCACCAGAGTGATGAAAGAGCGCTCTGGTAGTAGGCGATATCTTTCTGATGTCTTTATGATGTAGTTTAATAAACCCCGATTTAAACGAAGGACCTAATTTCAAATTTTTAATTTTATTTTAGTTAGTTATTGTGACTCATGCCCGGGCTTTAACCTCGAGCTATAGCTTAACGTCCCATCCAAAGGACGGCGTGCTTAAGGTTTTTCCATTACCCAGATAACAAACCTAGGGACCTCTCAGCGATCTTGAGCTCAGTAAGAATATCTCTCCCGATGGTCTGAACGTATCGTACTACGCGATAATAAGGATTGGTGGGGGCGGACCCTTAATCCTGCTCACTCTGGTGGGAGTATAACCGGTCAACGTGTGCCCCGTGCGTTGGGATTCCTGCTGGTGAGATGGAGTGGGTGAAGATCGCGGGGTACGGTAATGCACGTTGTCTTGGTGCGGGAAATCTGTTCGTGGAAAACCGTAGGGAGTTTTTTCGGGTCCGTAACCATTCAGGTTCTCAAGGCTTTGTAAAATAGTACTAAGGGAGGTGGATGCTTTCCAAACGGCACCATCAATTGTGGTTGGATTCATTGTGGCTGTGGTTGCTGGGACCACCATTGAATGCCAGATGCTGGCGGGATCCGTGGCGGTAAGAGCTTCAGTCCACTGCTTGTTCCTTAAAGAGGCGTATAGACACGCGAGCAACGAGCCGAACATTAGTCAGTGCGCATGCCTGGGGAATAGTGCGCAGGCGCTCGATGAACAAGGGAGGCTCGGGGTCTGCTCCACCTGTTGTCGGTTTTTTGACGAACCATCAAAGGAATGTTCGGCTCGGGCTGCGGTGTGTGTGGACTGGTACCAAGCCGAACCGTCCCGACTTGACCCGAGCACTGTTGTTTATAACCAATATTATAACCTTCTCAAATATTTAGGTTTTTGGATGTGCACGTTCTTTTTTTTTTTTTAATTAAATATATATTTAAGTATTATTCAATAAATTATATTTTATTATGGCTTCTGAAGGCTATGAGACAGTACCTAGTCATATGGGATTTAAAACACAAATTACATTTTAATAAAATAAAGAGATAGGATGCTTGGGAGGAATTATTCAAACACTTTTCCTAAAAAAGTGTTCATTTTAAACAATTTACATGTAAAAATAAATTACGTATCATAATAAATTTGTATCCGTATTAATTGTACTACAAATATGTAAATTGAGCATTTTCTGATAGAAGATTTTGAATAGTAATAAAATGATATACAAATAAACGTAAATTTGTTATCTGCAGGTTAACTTGTGCAGGTTATGTTCGTTAGTATGGTTGTGGAGCATCCAAATGCTCGGCTCGTCTCTGTTCGGCTTGGAGTGTGTTCGTTGAAAACTGAAAACGAGCCGAACAGTGCTCGGTTCGTTGCTCGTAAGTCTGTACTAGCCTTACATGGAAGAGAGATGTTGGAAGTTTATTTTGAATATATATTCTTTCAAGCTCTTCACGAGAACAAAAGGATTGTCAATAACTTTCTGATTATTTTAATTGTTATTACCTTAATCTAACTAACATAAAATAAGGTATATTAAAAACTACCTATATAGTGTTTTATTGACTCAATGACGTAACAATATTGTTACGAACTGAATCATCAGTAGTTTATCATCGTTTATCAGTAGGTCATTTCGTGTATTCATACTCGATCTAGAATGATCTGTGGCATGTTATATTTTGTAAGTTGTTATAATATTTCGCCGTCGTGCTTGGCTTCTGAGCTCAAGAACGTGGGTTCAAAACCCGACCGAGGCCCTTAGTTTATTTTATTTGGGAGGTAAAATAAACTTAAACACGCCGTCCTTCGGATGGGACGTTAAGCGATGGTCCCGAGCCTGTACGATGTCAGGTACTCGTTGAAGACCCCTGGCCTAGGTGAATAAAAATTTGAAAAAACTCCCACAGTAGAGTCGGGCTCATGTCCACCAGAGTGACGAAAGAGCGCTCTGATAGTAGGCGTTATGATCTCGTAGTTAAAGCCCGGGCATGAGTCATAAAACCTAACCTATTTCGCCTTAATATTCGAACTTATCATTGCTGATCGATTTATTGAGTCTAGTCATTTGATCTCTCTATTTTCATTCAATTAACCTGCTTCGTTCGTTTTTCGTTTGAGAGTAATAATGTTTTGTTGTTGATAGAATTGGATTGCAACGTAACAACGTCATTATGAATATCACATCTCACCCGTACAGCGTGGAGGCTAAAGGACAACTGGTCAGTGGGATGCGTTGAATACCGGTTCTGGTATTTTCGGTAGTTAAATAGGTAGTCTAAATCTGACCAATGTTAATGCATGATATGTTAGTTATTGTGTCTCATGCTCGGGGTTTAACTACGAGGTCATATCGCCCACCACCAGAACGCACTTTCGTCATGAGGCCGACTCTACTATGGGAGTCCTAAATTTAGCTAACTCTAAATTTGTATTCACCTAGGGAAGGGGTCTTTAACGAATACTATCGCTCCGATCCAATCCGAAGTACGGTGTGCTTAATTTTTTTTTTTTACCTTCCAGATAAAGTAATAAGGGCCTCGGTTTCGAACCCAACTTGAGCTCAATAAGCAAGAACGCATACCACTGAGCTACCGGCGCACAGTGTTTCCAAAACAACGTTTGTTGGAAACAACTTTTTTGGACTGCGGATACTTATATGAAATTTAAAGGTGAAAAAAAAATTTCCTATAAACAAGGGGTCGCAAATCAAGTCTTGATAGGTTTTTGGCAGTACTTGAGTATTTACATTTTTGACAGTTTATTTACAGATTTGCACATTTTACCAGTACAGTCTATAGTCCATTTCATAAGTGGTGAATAAATCAACGGTTCAGGTAGTTACAATTCTTTAATTAAACATAATGCTTGCTCGCTTAGTGGAAGCGTTTTCTTTTGTACATGTGGCCTCAAGTGCGAAATGAAGGGATCAGAAGACAACATCATCATATGAAAAGTGTCTTCGTTAGTAGCTACACGTGAACTTTTTCGAGAATGGTTGATTCTATATAATTTATAGTCTTTATTTCTACTCTCCTGAGCTTCCTCAGAAAGAGCACCTATCGGTAGAGCCGCAGATTCTATTATCTCACTAATAGGCTTCAACAGACTTGTGATTATTTTCGTACATACTCGTGCGAAGGTCACAGCCGGCAACCGCCGGTCCTGACACTTTTACCGTAATTAGTTCAACATCATATCTATAGAAAAAAATTAGGAAGAGGCTGGAGGAAGGTGGAGCTGATTGTGAAAGCCTTTACAGAAATCTATAAGGTTTTTTTTTTTTAGTATCTTATACATCCCTTATTTTTCTGCATATTTCCAATATACTAGGAAGCTGACGCGTGGCTTTTATCTTACATATGTTGGGTAATTAACATGCAAACTTTCGTAATTTTAATTAAAACAACAGGCGTCCGAGGTAGGATAGAAGTTGCGAAGCCAGAACGTACGATAATCAGTACTCGTCAAAAGGCACTTTTAAATTCTCTCAACGATCCCAAAAAAAAATCTACATGGAAAATTGGTGCAGTACATTCATTTTTGACTATTAACCTTTGCAAAACTCCAAAAATTTGTCAAAAATAAAGAATTTCATGTTCGAGGTTTTTTCCACCTTGGAAACACTGTGCGGCGCCCTCAAAAAATTATTATATTTTATTTATTTATTTTAAGCAGATATAGATTCAACCATTTCAATAAAATATATCTGGAGAGTTGCATGTTTGCTGTTTAAAACTATCTTGAGAATTCAGAGAAAATAAGAAAATATTATCACGACATGAAGATATTTAGAGGCTTCACTCAAAAACTATAATAACTACCGTTGTAATTAATGCATCGACCCAAAATTTGATATGTGCATTCAAAAGGATGACACTCAGCAGAATTGGTAGAAGGGAATGGTAAGGAAAAATTCTTATACAAAAAGTTCCTTGTAATACAGAGGAAAAAATATTCAGCGATTGAGTTTTAATAGTCTAAAACGTTTGAAGTATCATGTGGTGAGAGGGGCCCGGTCAGCCAATGCTTAATGGCTGACCTGCTAAATCCGCCACTGGGTCACATTCTTTTTTCATTTTCATTTTGATCCTATATATAAAATTTCATGTTGATACGTTCATTACTTTGGTAGTTATTTTGGTTTTTGTGTTGAGTACACCTCGGTTATTTTGCCGTTATGTGGCGTAGACTTTAGTCATGACTCATTTTAGATTATAATAAAAAATTACGAAAAATTCTATACTTAAGACTTTCTTGAGAGCATTTACCTGAACCTCGAGAGACTACATCCCCAAAGAATTGGTTATACGACGCGGGATGTTTACAATAGATTCTTGGTAGGTTGCCAAAATACATGGAGACCAGTTCTCATGTTAGGCAACTCTTATGTCTACAAAAAAACAACCGTCTGTAGAATACTGACCCGGAGATATTTCTCACTTATAGTAAAACTTCAATTAACCGACAGGCTATTCGAGTCTTCGGATAATCAAATAAGGACAAAGAATTAAATCGATTTTTGCTTCCCCAGTTATAAGAAGTATTTGGAAAGTTATATAACCAGTCAGAAATACGTCCTTATTCGAAAAATGGGGGAAAAAAAATTGCTAACTGTTTTTTGTGTGTTTGTGAACACGATAACTCCCGATAGAATGATTGTATCGACACGAAATTTTATATGTGTGTCCAAAACCCTCAAAGGACATCTATTGATTTTCTGTCAAATCGGTCAAACGGAAGGAGGGGATTAGGGGGGGGGGGGGATTAATACAGAATTTCTGATAACTGACATTGTACTGACACGAAATTGTGGAGCCTATTGAAGAAGATAACTTCTGATAGATTGAGTATATCAACAAGAAATTCAGAGGGCGCCGATAGCTCAGTGGTATGCGTGCTTGCTTTTTTTTTCTTCTCCGGTAACTCCGGCTAATTACCCGGCCCGCTCATTGTCGGGGAAGGTGGTAGTACAATAATAAAATAATAATACGTAGTAGTACGATCACTTTTACACTATTGGTTGCTATGGGTATCTGGGGGCGACAGCCTCTGGTCCCTTGCAGGACAGACTGGCGCTCCCAGACCCCCTCGTGTTGCGGCTGCCTGGTGGCACCGAGAGAGCTCGGAATCGGTGCAATGGGGCTGCTTCTACTTCGCAGTCGCCGTCGCGTGCTTGCTTACTGAGGTGAAGATAGCGGGTTCGTAACCAGGCCGAGGCGTTTAGTTTATTTTATCTGGGAGGTAAAATAAACTTGAACACGCCGTCCTTTGGATGGTCCCGAGCCTGTACGGTGTCACTCGTTAATGACCCCCTGCCCCAGGTGAATAAAATTTTAGGACTCCCCTATTGGAGCGAGCTCTTGTCCACCAGAGTGATGAAAGAGCGCTCTGGTAGTAGGCGATATGAAGTTAAAGCCTGGACATGAGTCATAATAACTAACTCAACACGAAATTTTATATGTGTGCCCAAAACCCTTGTAGGACAACTATTGATTTTGAACCAAATCGACGAATGGGGGATTAGGGGTGAGGGATTTAACACAAAAACCGCAATAACTGCCGAAGTAGTGAATGTATTGACACGAAATTTTATATGTAAATTCAAAAACCCATAAGGATAACAAAAATAATGTTTAGCGGAATCGACCAAAGGAAAGAAATAATTAATAATATATATGACTCCGGATCCAGAGGGGGCCTAACACAAACATCCTAATAATAGAGGGAGAGCGCAAACGTAGTTCATTAATTTGCGCTCGGTAAATACATTGGCGTTGATTGACCGAAGTTTTATTTACTGCAACTTTTATTTCTACTAAATTTTGAATTGCTCACTTTAACTAAGCTGTTCACTAATATCCTCTTCTAATGGGAAGTAGGCTAACTGGTTTTCTCCTCAACTCATTATACCCCCCCAACTCCCCTTCCTCACACTCCTCAGTGTGTATTACCCGAGTTGTATTTTTCCGGGGATCCTTGTTAAAACCAAATTTGAGTAATGTTGGCCATTACTTAAACTTTCATTAGTTCCTTAGTATAATTATCAGCTGGGGCCAAGTGGGAGCCTTGGTTATGGCTAAAATCACCTCTGATTACCTTGGTATTTAGTGTTGAAGGAGGAACATATATAGTACTTACCTCTCATTGTTTATCTTGCTCTAATATTATTTTAAATTATTTTTAAACCTTTAAAAAAAAAGTCGTCGGTGAATCACCGGCTATGTACTTCCTCAGCAAGAATTAATCAATTATGTTTTCGCTCTCCCTCCAAAGCCAATCTACCGTTTGTGCTTAAACTCAATACAGTGGAATCTCGATATTTCGTATCCCAATTATTCGTATTTCCGGCTAATTCGTACAAATTTGCCGGTCCCCAGAGAAAATCCCGATAGGTGGTATAAAAACAATGCATTTTGGACCCCTCGGTAATTCGTATTATTTTTGAATGAAAAAGGAAACAAATAGTTTGCGAAACGTTGGCCAAATACTGAATTTTTTTTTTTTTACATGACTACATCGATTTCCGTTAATATCAATATTTACAATCTTTGCGGAGGTCCGGGTATGCCTCGATTCTGCATGGGTACACCCTGACCACTGGATGTCCCATTTATTAACAGATCATGGAGATTTTAACTACAAACTCTTCTTCTTTAGGAGGAAAAACAATCCGAAATCTTCATATGGGGGCCTCCGTGACTTCAGAACATGTAGTCCTCAAATGTCCACTGTATGACCGGGCCAGCTGCAGCAGCTAATGACGTAGACCGGCTCGGTTACCCTGCGTTCAGCCGGTTTGTCGGCTACTGGCGGTGCAGGGATCACCCATCGTCACAGATTCATCCCAACCCGCCACTTACGTCCTACTCTGATCTCGAGTTCTGTTGAGCTTTAGTAATAAATAATTGTTTAAATTTTAAGAAACATTTAGTATGAAAATAACCATTTATTTTGTTTGACTTTTTCAGGTTGTCGGGGCCTTCGGGGTACATCTACGACGGTGTTGGCAACTATTCGATAGATGTAAAGTGTTCCTGGTTGATCGACGGCAGTTCGACGCGGAACGTTTCGATTCGACTACACATAGATGAGTTTGCCACCGAGTGTGGCTGGGACTATTTGTATATATACGATGGGGATTCCGTTCATTCCCCACTTTTAGGTGTATTCAGGTAAACATACATAATTTTATATATTTTTAAAATTCAAGCTGCATGGCTTAGATTTATCTGAACTTCTTATTTTCTCACTATTTACGTAGAGTTCCATTCAATAAATATTTTCTGTAAAAAGAAGATTTTGATTGATTTGAGAAAAATTGATAACATAAACAGCAAATCAATTATAGATACAGATGATGGGATTGCTTCTTAAAACGTCTGTAATTGCTAGGTTATAAAAACCAAAAAATAGATGAGAGACGGTGAATATTGACCAGAATTTCATTTTTTCAGCCTTCTATATCAAAATGAAAAAATAAAATAAAAAATTATGTTTATAGAAACATAGGTCATTGATAACAATAACTCCTGATATAATAATATATCCAATACTCTGTGGCGCCCCCCACATGTCTTATTTATTCGTTTTATTATTTTGAAGTAATTAATAATCGATAACATTTATTTCCATGTAATTTAAAAACATATGTTTTATGAAAAGACAATCAATATACATGTTATGTAGTTAGTTTGAGTTGCTTCTTCTTCAGCCATTATAACAATAATATTATGTATTATATTTAAACTATTATAACTAACTATTAAAATATAAATAAATAAAAGTAACGTGTCATAGAGACAAAATAGTGACACGTCGGGGTCACCAATTTAGCGATTATGAAAGCTAATAAACTTCAGTTTTTAAAATATTTTTTATTAATATGTTTTTAAATTACATGGAAATAAATGTTATCGATTATTAATTACTTCAAAATAATAAAATAAATAAATAAGACATGTGGGGAGCGCCACAACTCCATTAGGACGTCATTTATTGATTTTCAGTCAAATCGGTCTAACGGGAGGGAGGATCAGATGTGGGTTTATAATGAATGTATCGATACAAAATTATATATGAGCATTCAGATATCCCAGCAGGAGAGCTAAAACTTGATAGATGAATTTGCGCTGGGGAAGTACGTTGCCTGAGATTTCTTCTCAATTAATTATTAAATTAATACTCTATAAACTTTATTGAAATTTACTTTTCCCTGAACGAATTAATTAACTTTTTGCTCCCCCTCCAAAACCAGTCGACCGTTTGCGCTAATATAACAGTTGACTTACACAGGGAGTCCTAAATCCTTAAGGAGCCCTCACACTGGCAAACATTTCGCTCAAAATCTTGAGCACAAATATTGAGCTTATTTTTGTACAAAATATTGAATGGTCGGGGACCCCTCACACTACACAAAAATATTGCACAAAATTTGAGTGTCGACTAAACATTCGTGAGTTTACTAAACATGTCGACTAAACATTCAAGAGTGTGGTTCAGGAATTATTTGAAGAAGCGGCCGACCCATGGTCATCGTAACCTACTTCGCGAACTGAGCTTGGAACCTACACTTTATCAAAATTTCCTCACACTGCGCTCTCATGCTACAAAATATTGACAGGTCCACAAACATTTTCTAAACTTTCAAAAAACTTTTGAACGCCCCACAAAATATTGAATACCCCTTTTTTTGCACAATATTTGTCCTTACACTCTCAATATTTAAGAACAAAACCGAAATGTTCAAATTTTTGAGCGAAATTTTTTGCCAGTGTGAGGGCCCTTTTATACTAAATTTTGTTTCGATAAATTCATTATATCGGCAGTTATTAGGGTTTTTGAATTGAGTCCCCTCCTTCTCTTCATCCGATATCGCTGAAGTTTGACAGGTAATGTCCACATTGGTTTTTGACTTTAAATATGAAATTTCATGTCGATATATTCATTACATCGGCAGTTATTGGGGTTTATGTGTTCAGCCCTCCCTCTGATCCCCCCTTTCCATTCTGCCGATTCCGCTGAAAATTTATAAGTGTTGTATCGATAGTTTTTCTTGTGTTAAGCCTCTCCCCTAATACTCCTCTCCTCTTTGGTCGATTTGGCTGAAAAATAATCGTGTTGATACATTCATTCGGCATGTTATCGTGTTCACAGACATTTTTTTTTCATATTTGGAATCTAGAGGTCGGAAAACATAAAATTCCATTGAAAAGTTAACATCGAATTTTTGACCGATTGCATAACTTCCCCTATACATCGTATACCTGGAGAAGTAAAAAATAATCTCTCAATAAGATAATTAGCAAAAAATTCCTAAAAATATTTTTTAGCATTACTTTTGAGGAAGGATTTCCTGGCTCATGTTTATGAGGATCTATATTTCCTCATAATGACCTCTCAGACATGTTCTTGAAATTTGATCGCCAGGATCTAAAGTGATTAAAAACTAAAGGTTAAGGTCCTTTGTCCTTATCGTTGCGTGGAGCGGATTCCGGCATCTACCCCAAGGGTGATGGGAGGCTAACTAAACGTCATATTTTTCGACATTCAAGGTTTTTTTTTTTTCTCTCCTCGGGAAAAATACTTTTTACGAGTATAAAAATTGGGGATACCTCTTTTTTTTTTTTTTTTTTGTTATTACGTCTTTCTTTTTATTCTTATCTGTACCTACTCCTAATTTGTCAAGGAATGTAGACCTGATCCCACTGAGAATTTTCCTTCCTCTATAAGTCGAACATCAAGGGAGACGCCAAAAAATTCGAGTTATAGAGTTTTCGACTTATGGAGGATTTCGACTTAGGCGGATTTTGATTCGACTTGTATTTTGGTTCCGACTCAGCTCAAACCATTTAAGTAAGCACTCCTCCAAGCCGGGAAATTCTGCAATTCGTCGTCTTTTGCAGGACAAATTTTGACAGTTTTGAATTTTTTTCTTTATGTCGTGATTCATTTTTTATTATTGGTAGGCCAAATTGTTCAGCAACATCTTTCTTCTTTTAACAGCTCTTCACAGCTTCGAGCACTTCTAACTTTTCAGCGATACTCAAAGTTTTCAGTTTACTCATGTTTTAACAATTTTATTCGTAAACTGTCAAAATTGATGTGTATTGCGGTAGAACCAAACTACTTCTGACAATTTTTCAATCGACAACAAATTACTTGCTTCGCTAAAGTTCAAATGAAATCAAAAATAATATACTTTATAATTTCTTAGAATTGGTAATCCTATTTATTGTATACTCCTAAATTGTTTTCTAAGAAACAATGGTGTACATTGTCGGCAAATTCTTAAAGTCGGTAACTTATTTTTCTTCGAGCTATAGAGGTAATAAGTTTCAAATAATCGAGTTGTAAAGGTTGTAAAATAAAACATTGCTATGTTCGAGATACAGAGGTCCAATTTATTTTTTCGAGTTATAGAGGGAAAATATGTACCAAAATGGCTTGTAGAGACTCACTGATTATTTCGACTAATAGAGGGTTGAGATTTCGAGTAATGGAGGTTTTGGGGCTTGAAGGGAAAGGAACAAAACTTTTTTCGAGTTTTGGAGGTTTTCGACTTAAAGAGGTTCTACTGTACAAATATTATCTCGAAAACATATTCAGAGGACCTTGAAATGTGAAATTCCGTTGACAATTCGGATTTTCGCGGGATTACAATTCTCATTTATATACTAAAGGTAGGTCTGACGATTGGAAATGTATAAGCTCTGCTAAGTATAATCCAGTAAAATAGTTATACCTCCTCAGCTGTTCGAAGTATAGGGGAAGTTATGAAATCGGTCAAAAATTCGATAAGTAGTTTATAACAGAATTTCATGTTTTTCGACCTCCAGATTACAAATATGAAAAAAAAAAAAAATTATAAAAACAATATAAAAAATATAAGGATTAGGTGCCATAAGATCCACATAAAATTTGTATTTCTGGTCAATATTAATGAGGTTGTTCCTGTCTACGGACATTGTTACATTAATGTGTTTTCGAAAAATATTAGAAATTGGAGCTTCAAGACCCACCTGTGTACTAAGTTTCCTAGTTGACTATTTTTGTTAGGTTAGGTTTTATTACTCATGCCCGGGCTTTAACTACGAGGTCATATCGCCTACTACCAGAGCGTTCTTTCGTCACTCTGGTGGACATGAGCCCGACTCTACTGTGTGTGTCCTAAATTTTGCCTACCCTAAATTTTTCATTCACTTAGGGTATAGGGGTCTTTAACGAGTACCTGATATCGTACAGGCTCGGGACCATCGCTTAACGTCCCATCCGAAGGACGGCGTGCTTAAGTTTATTTTACCTTCCAGATAAAGTAAACTAAGGGCCTCGGTCGGGTTACGATCCCACGTTCTTGAGCTCAGAAGTCAAGCATGCATACCACTGAGCTACCGGCGCCCTC
This sequence comes from Aradus depressus, assembly GCA_963662175.1. NCBI lineage: Eukaryota > Metazoa > Arthropoda > Insecta > Hemiptera > Aradidae > Aradus > Aradus depressus. The sequence goes on along the minus strand of OY759222.1, from coordinate 19,263,069 downwards.
TAAGTCAGCTGTTGAATATTAGACAGTTGAAACATTCGACTGGTTTTGAAGAAGGAGCGAAAAGTTAATTGATTAATTCGTTCTGGGGAAGTGCAATGCCGGTGATTTACCGACGACTTTTTTGGAATGTTTTCATGTATAGAAGATAATTTGTCTTCCTTTCTTTTTGTTTTCTTTATTAACTGTTTGTTATGAACACAAATGGGGCAGTTTGTTTGATCAGCTGTAGGTTGGATAGTGTAGAGCTAAATAGGGACCCTGGTCTAGTGGTTAGAGTGGGCCCCTTCGATACTTAGATATTCGGAAGAGGTCTGACGATTGGAGGCCATCCAGCCGAGGTTAGACAAACGTATATAGCCTTCAGTGAGGCAAATACGACATAACCCCAACAACACAGAGGTAGGGGAAACATTTGAAGATCCTGAGTTCAAATCCCGAGGCATCTCTTTAATTTTATTATAAGTTATTTAAACCTTATGTTTTGGTTTAACGTCTTTTTCTACTCTCAACTTGGGATACTATATACAGTAGAACCTCTTTAAGTCGAACCACCTCGATAAGTCGAAAACCTCTACAACTCGAAAAAAGTTTTGTTCCTTTCCCTTCAAGTCCCAAAACCTCCATTACTCGAAATCTCAACCCTCTATTAGTCGAAATAATCAGTGAGTCCCTACAAGCCATTTTGGTACATATGTTCCCTCTATAACTCGAAAAAATAAATTCGACCTCTGTATCTCGAACATTGCAATGTTTTATTTTACAACCTTTACAACTCGATTATTTAAAACTTATTACCTCTATAGCTCGAAGAAAAAGAAGTTACCGACTTTAAGAATTTGCCGACAATGTACACCATTGTTTCTTAGAAAACAATTTAGGAGTATACAATAAATAGGATTACCAATTATCTAAAGCAAAAAAAATTACTGACTTTTTTTAATACCTACATATACTACGTATTTTTTGGATGTTTTAAAATAATGTTGATTTATAATAAATATAAATATGTTTGTTACCTCTGTAACTTGAATTTTTATTTATTTCACCTCTCTAACTCAAAAGTTAGAATGAATCTTAACCTCTACAAGTCGAATCAAAATCCGCCTAAGTCGAAATCCTCCATAAGTCGAAAACTCTTTAACTCGAATTTTTTGGCGTCTCCCTTGATGTTCGTCTTATAGAGGTTCTACTGTATATATTTTATTGTGAGGGCGCCAGTAGCTCAGTGGTATGCGTGCTTGTTCGAAACCCGACCGAGGCCCTTAGTTTATTTTATCTGGGAGGTAAAATAAACTTAAACACGCCGTCCTTCGGATGGGACGCTAAGCGATGGTCCCGAGCCTGTACGATGTCAGGTACTCATTAAAGACCCCTACCCTAGGTGAATAAAAATTTAGGGTAGGCAAAATTTTGGACTCCCACAGTAGAGTCAGGCTCATGTCCACCAGTGTGACGAAAGAGCGCTCAGGTAGTAGGCGATATGACCTCGTAGTTAAAGCCTGGGCATAAGTCATAAAAAGTAACCTAATCTAGCCGTTTTTATTGTAAATTCAGAATCTCCTTATGCCACTTAAATAATATTTAGTATATTAAACAAATAAAACTAAAATGAATCGTATCATTTATAATTTTCATAAATATAAGAAAAATAAGAAAGGTCGTCTGTGGATCACCAGCTATGTACTTCCCCAGTTTGAATTAATCAATTATGTTTCTCCTCTCCCTCCAATGCCTATTGACTGTTTGAGCTAAAACTCATAATATTTGACTTCTTAATCTTCACATTAAAATTTGTGTCATATTGATTACGCAATTATTAGGTTATTTGAGTCGAGCCCCTTCTCCGGTACCCCCCCTTCGATCATTTCGCGAAAAATTATTAGGTGGCATTCCGTCCATAGGGTTATGAATTTAATTATAAAATTTCAATTATGGGCAGTTATTAGGATTTTTGAGTTGAGCCCCCTTTGTTTAGTTTGATTGAATGTATATTATGTTTGGGAGGGCGTTAGTAGTTCAAGATCGCGGGTTCGAAACCAGTTTTTTAAAATCTGGATGGTGAAAAAAACCTTGATTATGCCATCCTTCGGACGTTTCGACGGTGTTAGTTATTTAGTACCACTCTCTCAGCTAGGTAGGCAAAATTTAGGACTTCTTCAAGAATCGGGGTCATGTTCACCAAAGTGACGAAAGAGCGCTCTGGTAGTAGGCGATATGACCTTGTAGTTAAAGTCACAATAACTATTATTCATGGTTGAAATGTCCTACTTTTCTTACTTTTTTTTATTAAGAAAAGTCACTTTAATATTCGTTGTATCTTTTCATATTTTCATGATTAAATTGAAGTCGAACGACTCCTCATTTAAAAGCTCTCAGTCTCCTCTAGGAATATAGATTTTATTAAAATTAGACTCGAAAAGCTCCAAAGCTTTTGAGGATTGTAGGGTCTTTATCCCAATGAACAAAATGTTTTTTGAAATAAGGTGTCTTATCTCAGTTTGTATGTAAGTCCGCGCTTATAATCTAAGATTTGGAATGAGTGGCAACCCATAGACAGCCTTTCCTTCCGGACGTTACCCTCTTTCCCCCCAAAAAATTGAAAGTCTAGTAATAAAATCAATCATTTGTGTTGATAAATTTCTCGTTCCTTTGGCAAATTTCGCTGAAATTTAATAGGCATTGTTCTCATGGGATTTTGACTTTAAATATGAAATTTCATGTCGATATATTCATTATATCGGCAGTTATTTTTTTTTTTCAGCTAAGCCCTCCTCTGATCCCCCGATCAATTCCTGAAAATCAATAGGTGTCGTTCTTATGGATTTTTGGATATATGTATAAATACATTCTTTCTATCGGGAGTTATCGTGTTGACAAACACACAATACTATTTTTTTTAATTCATTTTTGGATTCAGGGTGTCCGAGTAGATGAAATGCCTGTGAAAATTCAACTTCAAATTTCCGTCTGTTTACGTAACTTCCCCTATATTTTGTATAGCAGAGAAAAGAAAACATTTGAAGAAACATTCTATGGAAAAATGGTTTCTGGAAAAAACTTAAACGATCTAGACCAAATGTCAAAGAAAGTATAAAAAAAAAAAAATTAGTAAAAATACAGAATGATTCAGATGAATGAAAAAATAAAATTTCTATCTATGGGTGGCGTGACTATAATGAACAGTGATGGATTGTGATTTTGAGGGTAAACGGCCGAAGAAAAGGGGAGAATCAGAGGGGGATGCAAGTCAAATAACCCAATAACTGCCGACGAAATGAATGTATCGAAACATAGTTTAGTATGAGGATTCAGAAGCCCCTTTGTAAGTAAACTATCAATTTGTAGCACAAACGGTTTATCAGTTTTGGAGGGAAAGCAAAAACTTATTTGAATTATTCGTGCTGGAGAAGTACATTTCCGGTGATTCACCGACAACTTTTTATTCTGTTATGACGTGGGTAGCCTTAACGTGTGGGTTGAGCCCGGAATGTCCTCGCCCAAAATAAAACAACGTACTTACGGGATTGTCCATTGGCCAATTTGGGCGCACTTCTTAATCCGGGAAGGTGTGTTTACGGTGTGTCTCTGGCCGACTGTCTCTCTCTATCGTCTGGGTATTAGACAATTTGAAATGCAAGGGTATGGCATTGTCCCATATGCTCCCTAGAGAGCTTGTCCCATATCCTCTGTAAAGAGCATGTCCCATATCCTCTATAGAGCATGTCCCATATCCTCTCTTAAAGAGCATGTCCCATATCCTCTAGAAACCTTGTCCCATATCCTCTCTATAGAGCATGTCCCATTTCCTTTCTAAAGAGTATGTCCCATATCCTCTCTAGAGAGCTTGTCCCATATCCTCTCTAAAGAGCTTGTTCCATTTCCTCTCTAGAGAGCTTGTCCCATATCCTCTCTAGAGAGCTTGTCCCATATCCTCTCTAAAGAGCTTGTCCCATATCCTCTCTAGAGTGCATGTCCCATATTTTCTCTAGAGAGCATGTCCCATATCCTCTCTAAAGAGCTTGTCCCATATCCTCTCTATAGAGCTTGTCCCACATTCTCTCTAGAGAGCTTGTCCCTTATCCTTTCTAGACAGCATGTCTCATATCCTCTGTAGAGAGCATGTCCCATATGCTATAGCCCGTGCATGAGCCACAATAACCAAATAAAAAGTTGAATATTGAAATGTGAAAAGAGAAACTTTCATATCAATGAAAATCAAGTAAATTTTTTTTTCTTCTAACATTAATATTTTGATATTCGATTTTGTAATTTTAGGCATACCATAGTATTTAAAATTTTGCAGATACAACTTAATACTTGACAGGAGTGTACTTATTATGTACAAAAATATTTTTAAATAATTTAATTAAGTGAATCTTTATATATAAATTTGTATTTTTTTTTTACTCTAATCTATGTAAATATGTATTATTATTTATTGTTTTAGTATAAACATAATCTAATGATGTATATGATTATTTCTGTTTGATTTAGCGGACTGATGTACAAAGGAGATTACGCAGTGAGGAGGGTGCCTGAGGTGGTCGCGAACTCAGGATTCGCTCTTATACATTTTTATAGCGATGTAGCTTACAATATGTCAGGATTTAATATTTCATACAGGTAAACTGATTCATTTACTGTTCATTTCTCATTCATTTATTCACTGTTTAAAAAATTATTATTGTGAGCTGCAAGTTTAAGGACTTTAGCATACAATTTTAACACTAAATTTTAAGTTTAAGGTTTTCAACTATTACATTTTATTATTCAATAACCAAATACTTTGGTGTCAATTTTTTTATGTTTGCATTAAATTATTTCGTTCAAAAAATGTTTTGACCACTTCATTTCCATTCGAAACATGTTTTGTCCAAAAGAAAAATTCCAGTATTACAGTACAGTATAAGTTCCTTATTCGCGGGTGAAAAAATTGCAACCCAGTTCCTGTATTCGCGGCTAAAAATGTCTTTATTCGCGGATACAATCGGTAAATAGAAAGGGATTCGGTGTCGTTTATTAACGTATCGGCATCTTTTGAGTACTGCTGGTACGTGCCGAGGCAGACACATTGACACCATGCTGGAAAAAACTGTGGCCTGTTTTGACTGTCGGAAATGATGAAGAATCCGCGCAAATTCAAACTTCAACTGACAATGTAGTTCAAGTTACAAATGGAATAGGACGAAAGATAGAATCAAGTGACATTCAGGAGTTGCTTGATTCGCAGGATGACTTGACCGAAACCGACTTGGAGGAAATGTTAACTCCACATTCCACTGAAGAAGAGCCTTCAACGAGCACTGAAAAGTTGACCTTTAACTTGAAGCATCTGAGTGAAGGTTTACGTATGGCAAATGAACATTGTGATTTCTTCATGAAAATTGATGCATCTATGCAAAGCAGCCTTATTTTTAAAAGGCAAATTATTAATGCTACAGCTCAATATCAATCTGAATTTAAATACCTTTTAAAAGCGGCAAAACAAGAAAAAATTACTAGATTCTTTAAACCCTTGCCTAAAGTTGACAATAACGATGGATTTTAATTGCGAATTTCTCAATAAATTGATTTTATTTTGATACATCTTGGTTTTATTTTGGAACCTTGGAACGTATCTCCTATGATTCCATACTAATTACCATTCCATATCCACGGTTTCTGTATTCGCGGCATATTTACGGAACATATACCCCGCGAATAAAGAGCTTTTACTGTATTAGCCTACTAATGCATCAAGGTTAAAGATTAAACACTTATATTCTGACTCTATGTGACCAGATGATGACCGATTTTATAAATTTAGTTGCAGGTATAAAGAATTACATGTTTTTTGCCTCTACTGTAAAGTTAGATTTTTGTGAGAAAACATGTTTTGCATGTTAATTCCTCACATATATTAGAGTGATGCTAGATTTGAACAGAGAGGAATCCTTATATTTTATTTGTTTTTAATTGAAGAGGCATAATATGCTAATAATTGTAATAATTAATAACATATTATGTTAATAATTGAATTTTACTTCCCCAGCTATACGAAGTATAGAGAAAGTTATGCAATCGGTCAAAAATTCGATGCTGAGTTTTCAATGGAATTTTTATGTATCGATACGAAATTTTGTATGTGAATTCAGAACCCTTTAGCGACTACCCGTCATGTTTTTCAGACAAATAGATCAAAGGAGAGGGGGGGGGGATTAGGGGGGAGGCTTAACATAAAAGCTCAAATAACTGCCGATTGAATGAATATATCGACACAACATAGTATGAGGATTTAGGAGCCTCTATGTAAGCCAACTGTTAAAGCAATATATCGACACAACATAGTATGAGGATTTAGGAGCCTCTATGTAAGCCAACTGTTAAAGCAATATATCGACACAACATAGTATGAGGATTTAGGAGCCTCTATGTAAGCCAACTGTTAAAGCAATATATCGACACAACATAGTATGAGGATTTAGGAGCCTCTATGTAAGCCAACTGTTAAAGCAATATATCGACACAACATAGTATGAGGATTTAGGAGCCTCTATGTAAGCCAACTGTTAAAGCAATATATCGACACAACATAGTATGAGGATTTAGGAGCCTCTATGTAAGCCAACTGTTAAAGCAATATATCGACACAACATAGTATGAGGATTTAGGAGCCTCTATGTAAGCCAACTGTTAAAGCAATATATCGACACAACATAGTATGAGGATTTAGGAGCCTCTATGTAAGCCAACTGTTAAAGCAATATATCGACACAACATAGTATGAGGATTTAGGAGCCTCTATGTAAGCCAACTGTTAAAGCAAATGGTGGACTGGTTTTCGAGGGGAAGCGAAAAATCAATTGATTAATTCATACTTTCCTGGTGATTCACATTTTTTTTTTTTTTTTTTAATGAAGAGAACTGTTAGTAATTGCATTTTATTTTTGTATGTAAATTTTGTATATTTTCTTTCGTTTTTATAACTACAATAGACTCTCCCTTATCTGGTGTTCTGTTAACCGGCGCGTTCCCTTATCCGGCGCTTGCAAAATAATATCAAATTTGTTAAACTAAAATTAACATTCAATTATTAGATTATCAATTATATGAGCCACGTGTATTTATGAGCACATAATAATTCCGTAACTCACGAATCTTTTATGTATTTTTATTGTACATTGTATTTATAATGAAGGGAACGCTAATACAATATTTTATTACTTCACTTAATTAAACGCAAATTTCAAAATATCTTTTTAATGCTTGGATAAAAATATGTACGTACATATAATATATCAATGTTCAGTATGTACATATTTGTCAATAAATGTTATCAACAAAATACATACGTGTTTTATTCCGTAGCTCACCTAAAAACACTTTTTTTATGCTTTAATTGATATATTTTATCTCATTAATTGATGATTTCCGTTATCCGGCGTTTTCTGTTATCTGGTGTCACGTCGGTCCCGGCAACGCCGGATATTGAGAGTCTACTGTATAAGAATATGCATTTTGTATTTTTGTTTTTAAAACCCTTCATTGCCATAAAGCATAATATTCTTTAGTGAAATAAAAGTTTATCTATCCATCTATATTTTTAGGTTTTTGTTTTTTCTTGTACTTTTAAGTTGGCAACGTTCATACCCCTCTTAAGTTCTTAAGTATGGGCCACAGATCAAAATAAGATGGGTGAAGTAAGCCCTAAGCCCTGTGATGTACTTATATACAAGAATATGATAAATCGTATGAGTTAGTTTATATCCAACCTCTTGACTCCGCCAGACTATACATTCTTATTTTTTTCTCTCATATAAATCCAATTTTTATATTTTCAAAAGGACTGGGTTCGAATTGAATTATAAATTGTTTAACGCCTTGTAATGTTTGTGTTTCAGTTTCAACTCGTGTCCGAGTCGAGTTGGGAACAAGGAGTGTTCCGGTAACGGAGTGTGTATTGACGGGGTTTGTACCTGTGACGGCCGATTTACCGGTGAGGCTTGTGACACAGAGATATGTCCAAATAATTGTTCCTATTCGAACGGGAGATGTGAACCGGACCAACACCGCTGTGTCTGTGATCCCAAATATAAAGGTAACCTAATCTATTTTACTTCCGCTGTGATTAAAAAATACACACATTTAAATTATTAATATTAAAAAATTAATTATATTAATTTTTTTATAAAATCCAAAAAGCAACTGAATTAGTAAATAAATAATATGAATGCATTTTACAACTTCTAAGTTGAGGAACGCGGACATATTGTGGAATTTGTAATAAATAAAACAAACTTATTTTTGAAATATTGTCTATTCCACTAAAGTTATTTATAAAAATAAAACTACCGGTTAGTTATGAACTAAGTTAGTTTGCAGAGAGCGACCCTTCAAATACATCTCAGGTGGAAGGGTGCTATTAAAACTTGGGAGTCTCCCGGCTGTACCGTTAGCTATCTCATGAAATATTTCCTAACAACACTTAGTTCTAAATTTACATAAAACAATATCATTAGACTAATACGTGAAAAAATAACAAATAAATAAATAAAAATACAAATAAATAATAAAAATAGAAATAAAATTAATAATATTATTAAGATTTAGGTAACATGAAACATATATGTGGAACAAATAGTAATAACAGATAATACAAACATATATGTGGAAACAGAACTGTTCAGGGTGTTAACAAAGAACTTTTAACTATTCCCCTGAACTAACACCCTGAACTGTTCTGTTTCCACTTATATGTTTATTATCTGTTATTAATATTTGTTCCACATATATGTTTCATGTTATCTAAATCTTAATATTATTATTAATTTGATTTCTATTTGTATTTTTATTTATTTATTTGTTATTTTTCCACGTATTAGTCTAATGATATTGTTTTATGTAAATTTAGAACTAAGTTTTGTTAGGAAATATTTCATGAGATAGCTAACAGTACAGCCGGGGGACTCCCAAGTTTTAATAGCACCCTTCCACCTGAGATGTATTTGAAGGGTCGCTCTCTGCAAACTAACTTACTTCATAACTAGACCTGACGATGGTGTAAGGCTGAAACCGGTAGTTTTATTTTTATAAATAACTTTAGTGGAATCGACAATATTTCAAAAATAAGTTTGTTTTATTGAATGCATTTTATTTTAAAACAAATGAGTAGAAAACAAAACACGGTCATCAGCTGTTTTTGAATTAGTGTGCAGAGACGAGTCTAGGTCTGAGTGGAGATGGAGAGTTGTGTTTAGGCTTAAGATGTGATGAACTAAGTAGGAGTGAATTAACAATAAAATTGATCCGCAAAGAAGGTATTGTTATTCATATGTACAAAATATATATGTCCAAAAATATATAACTTGTCTACTTGGAAGGAAAACAAACATTATTAGTAAATAGAGAATTAACTCGTGTTTATTGCAGATTGTAAATATTTTGCTGGTAATCAACAGGTAAACCTTTAATCCTCTTCAAAGTGTTATGAAAACAAAAACGGATGTCATGTGTGACGACTCAATATCTGTATTACTTATTTAACAAATAGATACATTTTTTTTTAATATACTTAAAATTAAGATAATAATTTTTGATAACTTTTCCGGAAGTGTCTTTTTCACGTATTATTTCGGGACGTTCTTACGTCCCGTGCTCATGTCACAATATAGAAAAAAGAAAGAAAACAAAATAACAATAACAATTATAAAATATTTATATATATATATAATTAGTGAAATAAATAAAATGCTAATAAAAAAAATTAGTATATAAATTATAATTTAAACGTAGATTCGACAGACTTCAGAGAGGATATCTCTGGATCAACTCTGCCACAAAAAAATAAATGAAAGCTAGGTTAGCTTAGCTTTTATGACTAATGCCCGGGCTTTCACTACGAGGTCATATCGCCAACTACCAGAGCGCTCTTTGTCACTCTGGTGGCCATGAGCCCGACTCTACTTTCTCATTATATATGTGGATAATCCATGCAAAAAAGGAGTAAATCTGCAACTTGGTTCACGAATTCATTTCAGTTTCTACCAGAATTTTATGTTTTCCCGGTTCCAAAAATGAAAAAAAAAAAAAAAAAAAAGTAATTGTATGTATGGTTAGGTTAGGTTAGGTTTTATGACTCATGCCCGGGTTTTAACTACGAGGTCATATCGCCTACTACCAGAGCGCTCTTTCGTCACTCTGGTGGACATGAGCCCGACTCTACTGTGGGAGTCCTAAATTTTGCCTACCCTAAATTTTTATTCATCTAGGGTAGGGGTCTTTAACGAGTACCTGACATCGTACAGGCTCGGGACCATCGCTTAACGTCCCATTCGAAGGAAAAGTATTAAAGGAAACAACATTTTTAAATATAAATTTCCCTTATAATTCTTTTGTATTCTTTCTACGTTATTATATGAGTCATTTTAAGTTTTTGACGTGAAAACGTCTTTTCGCTCGTTAAGCACAGTGATAGACGGTCAAATTTTCTTGTGTTACAAAATACCGTCAGATTTCAATCGATAATAACTACGAGACTAATAATGAATGCGATAACAACGGTTGAGGTCACAATGGATAGAGCATGTCTGTACGTGTTTGTTGTGCAGTGTTTGTTTTGCCTGTGACGTTATCGGACTAGTGTGGGCGCCGGCGGATGATTGTTGCGAATTAGCTTGTCTAAAATTAGAAATTATTGTAGCGTGATAACGCGTTTAGATAGGACGTTGATTCGGGTGTCATTGTAAAGAGCTTGAGGAGCACTACTAGGACTCAAAGTGAAACAATAAAAATATTCGACGAAATATATGTAAAAATCGGTATTAAATTGAAAATTGCAATTGTATTACAGAGGTACATGCCAAGGAGTCCAGGCTAGTCCCGGAGCAGGTCCCTCTGCCATGCCGGCTTAAGGCGTCTTGGTGGATTTGTGGCGTTAGTGTCCATGGATAATTGTTGAATAAGTGAATTGGTGTGATGATGGAGTTTGTTGTGAACGTTTTAATAACCTCTCCTGATAACGGAGGGTACAAATGGGATGTTAAGGTCATTATGCAATGTGAGATCGGAAACGAATAAAATATATAAGTCCAGATGGGTTGTAGAATGGTGTTGTATATGTGAATTTTGTTGTCAAATGATTATGTCGGTCAGTTGCTGAGGTCTGAGTGTTTCCGTCTGATGTGTGTTGTCCAAGTTAAATGTGTCTCTAAATGAAGTCCTAGATATTGGACCGTGTCGGATGCAGGAATGTGCTGGTCGTTAATGTAAACTGATGGACATTTGTTGGCTCTGAGGGTGAATGTGCTCTGTACGGATTTGTCTCTATTCATTTTTATTCTCCATTTGTACTGACAGTTGGCGTAGGTGTTACTGTGAGTTTATACTTTCTTGTGTTGGATCTGAGTTAGAGAATGATTGTGTCGTTTGTGTATATAGGGAGTAGTGTGCTATGGGATTTGTGATGTGTAGAGAGCGAAGGGACTGAGGGAGCTTCCTTGCGGAACTCCCGCCTTCATCTTCAATGTACATTTTAGAGCCACAAAATCCAGGCTAGACATCATAATAGAAGTAGTGCAGAGAGAACGTTAGACATGTATTGGGAAGTGAACTGTATCTGTCAGAGCGACTGAATGTACACATTACAATAAATGTAATGATGAAAGGAGGGGAGGGTATGAGTTACGGTACTGACTGACACACCTAGTTACAGTCCTCCAGTGCACAATACAGGCTCTAAATAAGGCGTGGTGGTCTAAATATCAATTCAAAGAAAACATTTTCATCAAACATCACAAAGCAACTGCACTTTATTAATTACTTACAATATGTTCTAAAAAAAAAGAAAAAAAAAAACTTATGATCCTTGTTTATAAAAGGCATTAATAAAAAACGATTTTAAAAACAGCAAAAGGTTAGGTTTTATGACTCAGGCCCGGGCTTTAACTACGAGGTCATATCGACTACTACCAGAGCGCTCTTTCGTCACTCTGGTGGACATGAGCCCGACTCTACTGTGGAAGTCCTAAATTTTGCTTACCCTAAATTTTTATTCATCTGGGGCAGGAGTCTTTAACGAGTACCTGACATCGTACAGACTCGGGACCATCGCTTAACGTCCCATCCGAAGGACGGCGTGCTTAATTTTATTTTACCTCCCTGATAAAATAAACCAAGGGCCTCGGCCGGGCTTCGAACCCACGTTCTTGAGCTCAGAAGTCAAGCACGCATACCACTGAGCTACCGGCGCCCTCGAAAAAAAACAGCAAAACTCGGGCCAAATGTAAACGGCGTGACACAGGCACTAGGGCAGCATCATTAGGCTTTCTTCTCTGAATTCAGAAATGAATTATCAAACAAATTGTGCATTCTTGACTGAATGAATTACATATGCCATTATCTCCTCTTTTATCGCTATTCATAATTTTTTATTGAAGTATTACGAAAAACTTCCGAGGCGGGCAAATATATTGCCAGTGACTTTTTGAACTAGCTTCTAGTACATAATAAACAGTGGAGTAAGACTCATATACTAGAAAATACTAAGAATAATAAACAATAATAATATAAAAAAACAGATAAAAAGAAATATTTTTAAAAAATCTTCAAATTCAGCCTTTCCCTGCGCTGTTTAAATTTGAAATATTCATGGTTTTTATGTAAAATAATAATATTTTCTCTCTCAACAATACTAGTTACGATTGTAATACAAGGAAGAAAAAATAATGTAGAATAATTCAACATCGCGCCTTCTCCACTTCTTCAAACCAATATATACAATAAAAAAAGTTTAAACTTCAACTACAAATGTTTATGTAAGAGGAAATCCTCTATTCGAAAACAGATTTTTTCCTCATTGTTCAAAAGAATATATATGTAAGTATATATATGTATGATGTAAAAGTCGTGCTGCATGTACAAAAACATTAATTCATGCTAAGCTTTCATTTTTATTTTCTTGGTAGAGTATAGATGTCCTCCTATAAAGTCTGTCCGTAATATATTTTATTTATTATTTTCATTACTAATATCATTATTGTTTATTATTATTTGCTCATTTATCTTATTTCTATTGATTTATTTATTTTTTTTGTACAATGTGACCTGAGAAAAGGACATAAGAACGTCCTGGATATATCGTCATGAAAAACACACTTGGAAGAACTATAAAAAATATTTATAATTTAAAACTGTATTTATTAGTTAGTTATTATGACTCATGTCCGGGCTTTAACTACGAGGTCATATTGCCCTTGCTCTTTCGTCGCTCTGGTGGAAATGAGCCCGACCAGTGACTGGAGTGGAGGCTCCTGAAGGAAGGTCTGCATGTAGTGCCGGCCGTCCAGACCTTCGGAGCTCCTGGGTCTATAGACCAGTGCTCCCCACAGACCCCCAGCCAAGCCAGCAACCCCAAGCCCAGGCCCCCCACTGGGACCCGCCCCCCAGTCAGAGCTTACATCACTATAATGTGTTAATCAATTAAATGTTGTTATTATTAAATGAAAAATGTTTTTTTGAATTGAAAATGACACTATAAGTCGAAACGTCTTGAGAAAAAAATGAAATAAATTATATATTGAAATTATACCTGATTGCCTTTTACTAAATTGATAAATTATAAAATCATTTTATTTATTGTCAATAATATAATCCTCCAGTCTCTGTCTATATGTACTTACTTTCTCTAAAAACTGTGTATTTTTATTCATATATGTATTTATTATTTTTATCTTTGATTTATTCATATATGCATAATATTTGTATTTTAATTAAGAACATACTATTTCAAACTTTTTCTGTTATTATGTATTAAGATTTCAATTTGAAACATAATTTTATTTTTAATGTTTTCTGTATGTTTAAGACTTAACAGGAGGGGCAAGAAAAACCCTGTTTAGGCTGAAAACAAAAAAAGGAGACATTCCATTTAGTATTTGTTAATTCTTGGTTGAAGATGGCAGCAGTAGCGAAAGTATTCCCATATATTTTGTGAAATAGACAATATTTTTTTTTAAATATACGTTTTTCTTTATTTGTGCTGTGTATTGTTGCAGGTGAAGACTGCAGTCAGGTGGGGGAGCGAGGCTACTGGGAGGCGGTGCGGCCTCGAGGCACACTTCCCAAGGGGTCAGCCTCTCACACTGCTGTCGTCTGGCGGGACTCCCTCCACATCATAGGAGGCGAGTCGTACAACACTGCCAACATGATATACACTTACGACTTCAATGGTAAGTCCTCCCCTCCCGCATGTCGGGTATCTACCCATGTTTGGAATCCTAAAAAACTGAAATCTTGTTGACTTCTTGAGTGTGGTATCAAATGAAAGAACTTTAATTGTAGATTTCAGAAGTATTTTTTAAAAGACTTCTCGCATGTCTTGTAAGTAAAGAATTACGGAAGAAGAGTTTTTTATACTATGTTCTCCCCCTCTATTTTGGTAAGTAAGAACTAGAAAAATAATAGAGGATACATTTTTTTCTATTCTGAATTAATTTATTACAAAGGATAATTAATTTTTCTTAAATATACACAGGTAATGTTTGGGAGACATGGATACATATGGAGACACGAACAGCACCAACTCCAAGATACGGCCATTCTGCTGTCATATTTGGGGTATTGTTTTATTATTATTTGAAAATAAATATTTTCAACAATTTTCCCCAATTTTAATAATTATAAATAATATTATTGTTGTATTTTTAGGATAAAATTTACATCTACGGAGGGGTGAAGGACGGTGGAGTTGTTTGTAGTGAACTTTGGGCGTTTGATGTTAGCGCTAAGTCGTGGGAAAATATAACTGTGAGCGCTGAACTCTGCGATTTAGGTTCTCTTTGTGGTGAGTTTGTAACAACGTTTTAAAATTGGAAAATATGGTTATAATAACACTATCTTTATATTATTTAACAAGTAATTACAGTATGTTATAATCGGAAAGAGTACATGAGAAAAATTGTAAGCAAAATTGAAGAAAAAAAAAACAATGTGGAAATAACAAAATAAAAGTATTTTTTATTACATTTTTCTCTGAAAACAAACTATCCTGTGCGTTTTCCTCTGAAATGATTCGGGTGAGAGGTCGGATGGTCCACATTCCAACCACTCGGGCATTTTCGAAACTATAAAAATACAGTGTAAACTCCATTTAACGCGACTCGATTTAACGACAAACTCCCTAAAACATCGAAATTACTTGAACCTGGTTGGTTTACCTTGTTGTCCATACAATGATACACTTTATGTAGCATCACACCCACTCTAAATAACGACAACAATACGTCATTACTAAGCAATAAACAGTACTTTCAAGTTGCTGAAATTAATAAGAACTGCAGCTGTGTACGTTCTTTTGTTTGTTATTTTGTTGCTTTATTGTCTAGCACGTATTACCTCGACTGTCGGCATCCAATGTACCGAAGATTCTAAGAAACTCGTTATTTCGTTTGTTGTGATTACCTTTCACGGCATGTTGGTCCCACAGTATCCCAAGATATGAATAAAATATATAAGAAAATACCATTAAAATACTGGAGCAGCAAAAAACGTCAGACGAAGATAACAGACTATACGCAATAAGCGTTGTTATTTGTATCAATATTAATGTTTGTTGTTTGTAAATTTTATACTTTATTAGTAAATACATATTATATTAGTAAAATACTATTAAATGTAATGTAATATGTATTGATTTTTCTTCTCTTCATTTAAGGACAACTCTCAATAACGCCATAAAATGCGCAGTCCCTTAAGTGTCGCTATATAGAGTTTACACTGTATTTTTACATTTGAGATATAACTAGTTATCACAGATTGTAAATGATAAATATGTCTAAAATCAACCCACCTGTACTCATAGAAATTATAGTTAATAGGTGAAAATTAACATATTTTGCGTTACCGAAAGCCATGATAGTGTTATTATAATAATCTTTTCCAATTTAATTTTGTTCTGATCTCAAACAGTTTTCTTAATTTTTCTATACATTTTTCTTAATTTTTCACAAATATATGTACTAATTTTTGTTATTTTATTGTTCTTATATGTATTAGTTTAATGATCAATTATAAAATGGTTTTGTTTGATGTTGTAGGACCACTCAAGTCGGCTGGACACACCGCGACATTAGTCACTGGCAAGAAGAATGTCGAAAAAATGGTGGTAATTTTTGGACATTCTCCAGTCTATGGTTATCTGAATACTGTGCAAGAGTACCATTTTGGTAAGTTTTGTCATAGTTTTGATTTCTGTTCAAAACTGATGATCGTTCAGATGATTTTTTTTTTGAAGATTATAATATTAGAAATGAGAAAGAAACTTTAACATTTAAAAAATAATAATAAAATAGTTTACATGGAGGGTTGGTGTGTACACCTAGGGACCTAAGGATCCAATGCTCTTAGCCTTTCCCTGATAGCTCTATTGTGGGAGTCCTAAATGTTGCCTTGCCATGTTTATTTACTTAAGGTCTTTAACGAGTACCTGACATCGTAAAGGTTCGGGACTATCGCTTAACGTCCCATCACAAATAAAAAATCTAAAGACCTCGGCATGGTTTCGAACCCGCGATCTTGAGCTCAGTAGGCTAACATGCTACCATTGACCTACCTTAGTTTACATGTAAGTAAATAGGTCTATGCAGAATGTTATTCGAAGTGGCGGTAGGATCGCTAGTGCATTAACGAAGGTTATTACTAGTAATGATCTGTTATAACATGTAGTAAACCGCATTGTTAAGAATTAGTTTTGAGTGTCATATAAGTTCATGTTATTACTCTGGTATACGTTATGACGCCATTACTGATCAGTTGTTTTTGGATCACCTTTTTGAATAGATAGATAGATAGATGAACTTTTATTGCACAAAAGTTTACAACCTCTATGGCAATGAGTGTTTTTTTTTTTGTTTTTTTTTACAAAATAAATAATATAAGGATAAAAGAAACAATTCAAAAATTATATAAAACAAGATATGAAATGAACATGAATGTATAAATAAAATAATAATAATAAAAATATATATCCATCTTGCATGCAACAAATTAAATTAAATTATTCTTTATTTTCAAAGCAACAGTAAAAAATAAAAATAAATTGTTAATTTTTCTAACTTCTAAATTATTTAAAATATTCACAAATGTTTCTGAGTAATATTCTGGTCTATTGGTGAGATAATTGTGGAGAAATGTTTGCCTGGTGATACACAAGGAGGGACAATAGAACAAAATGTGTATGAGGTCGTCCTTTTCGTCTAAAGTACAGAGCCTGCAGACACTTTCAGGACAAAACTCATACCTAAGGCCTCCAAGTAATATTCTAAAATTTCTATTGCTATTGTGGAGACGAATTTGAGCTAGAAGTCGGTGTTTTTCAATAAGGCAGTTTAATGAAAGATAGCTTTCCTGAGACCCTAAAGCACTGACCTTTTTGAATGACTATAACATTTTTTTTCCCCTAGGGACACGGGAATGGAGCATTGTGAAAACGTCTGGTTTCCCGGTGAAAGCTCGCTACGGGCATTCGGCTGCTTGGGATCCTCTGACGGAAAAAATCTACGTATATGGTGGGTTCACATCGGAATCTCCTGCCACACCTCTACTGTCCAACCATCTGTACTCGTACGAACCAAGCCGGAGGATATGGTAAGTGGAAAGTGGAGTAGTATACTTGAACATTATAGATTGTCTTTTGGTTAGAGTGGTTGTGTCTACGTAGCTACTTCAGAGGTCAAAGTTCGAATCCTCATATATATTGTATATAAAATTCAATGCATATAGATAAAGGATTAGATTGAAAGGTTAGTGATGAATCATAGTTTAGTGCCTTTTAACAAAAAGTGGAGAGTGAAGGTGAAAGACAAGGAGTCAGCTCCTTCTCGACAAGTGACTAACATGGAACCCTGACACGAGGTCGAAAATACAGGAAATGGACGAACGCTACAAACTGTTAATAAGACTACTAGACAAAAGACCAAATTAACTTTCAAAAATAAAACGACAGGGAAAATTGAATAGCATAGAATTTACGAGAACAAATAATTGGGTTTATTTACTTAAACTACATAATAAAATTAATAACTAAGATATTTAAAAAAAATTAAATTATCTACTAAAAGAAATCTTACAAGCTAATTTTTACATTTATTTTTCAGTCTCTTTTCTTTCTAAATACTGGCCATTATTCAAATTTAAGTTATTTTAGGGCGTATAAATCATATAATTCAATTAAAGTACCTCCTTTGTGAATCGTATTTCAATTAAAACTCCAATTAATTCACTACAACTTAGTTCATCACACCCTAAGCCTAAACTCTCACTCCATCTCAACTGAGACCGTCTCACCTCAACCCAGACCTCGACTCTTCTATACTAATTAAAAACTGCTGATGGTCATGTTTTGTTTTTTATTCATGGGTTGTTTTAAAACAAAATGCATTCATATTATTATTCACTAATTTAGTTGCTTCTTGGATTTTATTTTATACTAATAAATATAGTTAATTTAATAATATTAATAATTTGAATGTGTATATTTTTTATACATCACACTTGAGGGCATACAATTCCTACAAACCAAAATTCATGGTACAATAACTAATGCTTCTTAATATCCTCTTAGTTATCACAGTAATCTTCTAGTCTGTGCCCCCTTGCCACACTTCGTTAACGAAGCTTAAAGGGCAAATGGTCTAGAGACCTCCTTAGTAGTAGCAGTGACAGTAACTAGTTGCTAATGAGTGCAACTCAATGCATTTCTCCCCCCTACATAATAATAGCTTAAGGGCTAGTCTGCGGAGGTGTTTATCTGAGTAGGACCTCAAATAGAACTGGCCACTGGAGGAACTCCGAACACCGCCAATTCGATATGTATTCAGAGCAATACGATGTGGTAAAAAAATATTGTTAAATAAAAATAAATAATAATCGAAATAATGAAACCAATAATAATGAAATAATAATTAAAACAAAAAGAATAAATAATAAACACCCACTACATTTCCTGTGGAAATTTTATCTCTTTTCTTTTTCTAAATTTTGATTTTTACAGTAATTTCCTAAAGGCCCTAAAAATATCAAAAGTTCAAGACGTGCAATTTTTAAGAAAGTGCACGTATTTAAAAAAAAAAATCAATTAACCAACGTTTCATTTGGATTTCTAAAGAGATGTCATTTTAAATAATTTTAAATAATATTAAATCTAATCGAAAGGTTTTCTAAATTACCTTTACAGGGCCAACAGGGAAAATAAATAGACTAGAATTTACGAGAACAAATATTGTGTTTATTTTCTTAAATCATCTACTAAAAACTAAACATTGAAACAAACAAAAATCAAAAGAAAATTCTTAACACTAATTCAATCTTTTTTTTTGTTTTATGTTTTGGCCATGTTTAAAAATTTAAGTTTTATATTTCTGGGTATATATCCTGTACATAGAAAGAAACAACTTCTTTTAGGATCAATTTCACCCTGAATTCACTTTTATTTAGTTCATTACATTTTAAGCCTAAACACCACTTTCCACATACTCAAGCCGTCGCCATTCCCAGGCCTCGACACTCGTCTCTACACACTAAAAAAACAGCTGATGACCGTGTTTTGTTTTCTACATGCATTTGTTTTAAAAGAAATGGTTTCTTATTATTTATAGAAAAATAAATATAATTACTTTTTTTTAATATTAATGATTTAATGTGTGTATATTTTTTTTTATACATCACAACGAATAATAAACACATTGTTTCTACATTTATAATATTTTACGAGTTATTCTCTTCTATTATGAAATGAATAGTTGCAAGATGTATGTTTGCAGGACGAGGCTGCGGTCTGCCCCCTCTTCTCGGTTCCTTCACAGTGCCACCTTCCTTGGAGGCCTCATGCTCGTCTTCGGCGGCAATGCTCATAATGACACCTCCTCCTCCACTGGTGCCAAGTGCTACTCCGCTGAGTTCCTCAGCTATGATGTCGTCTGTGACACTTGGTCTCCGCTCTCCCTGCCCACTGCACTCAGGGCGGACATTGGTCGCTTTGGACACACCTCTACTGTCTTTGAGAGCTCCGTCTACATCTACGGAGGTTTCAACGGACAGATGCTCAATGACATTCTCAAGTATGTTTATTATTAGTGAACGAAATTATATGTATCAACATATTTCACTTTCTCAACTATAAGAAATATAGAGAAAGTTATGTAATCGGTCAGAAATTTGTTTTTCAGGTTTCAACGGAATTTCATGTTTTCCTACCCTTTGTTCCAAAAATGAAAAACATTTTTTTTTTTTAATTTAACGTTTCATTCAGTCATTTTCAAAATTACAAAGAAGAATTTAATGAGTTATTGACAATTAGCCATATATTTATAGATGACAGTATAGGTTAGGTTAGGTTTTATGACTCATGCCCGGACTTTAACTACGAGGTCATATCGACTACTCCCAGAGCGCTCTTTCGTCACTCTGGTGAGTCCCACTCTACTGTGGAAGTCCTAAATTTTGCTTACCCTAAATTTTTATTCATCTGGGGCAGGAGTCTTTAACGAGTACCTGACATCGTACAGGTTCGGGACCATCGCTTAACATCCCATCCGAAGGACGGCGTGCTTAAGTTTATTTTACCTCCCAGATAAAATAGACTAAGGGCCTCGGTCGGGTTATGAACCCACGTTCTTGAGCTCAGAAGTCAAGCACGCATACCACTGAGCTACCGACGCCCTCGATGACATTATATTTATCGAAAATATAGACGTAAATAAACATAATAGGTATCTTATTTTTTTTTTATTTTCTAAATACGTATGTCAATCATAATTTTTAGAAATATCACAGCTTCACTTCTCCCATTTATTATTTTTGCCTTCTTAAAAAATAGCGATTACAACAGACCTTTCCGGAGCGCTACCATCGTCAGTATTTATAATTTATCTGTTCTTTACCTTATATATTTCTTCTGTTTATCAGAATCTTCCTTTTATATAATACATTAATTGAATCGACTTCTATATTCAAATATGGAGGTGGACTCAATAAATATGTTTTATAAAGGGAAGGTTCTGATAAACAGAAGGAATAGTTAACATCAAGAACAGATGAATTATAGAGCAGTTCAAATTGTCGTTTAATTTTCTGTCGATTCTGTGTAACCTGTTTATTCCAAGTCAGTCGTCTGTCAATATTTAAAGAAAACAAAATAAGATGTGAAACCTATAATAGTTAACTATTACTCAATTTTGAAAAATTTTGTATGGGACTTTTTACATGCCAAACTGAAAATATGTACAAACGTTCATAAAAATGCGTTCAATGATTATTGAGTTAGTTATGTGACAAGGATTTAGGGGAGAGATCAACAGAATAGACATGGAACAAAAAGTGTTTTTGACCTGAAACGCAAAGTTGTGACGGGATCTTTGGATACTCGAGGAAACAGTAGGTTAAATAAATAAATAGAACAATTCAAACGATTTTAAAGCCAGAGAAGGATAATAACCTGTTCTTTCTGCCCAAGCTGAGCACACAATGGCATTAAACAAATATACAAATAGTATTTGTCATTGTATTTATTAATGAATTTAATGGTGGCGCTGTTATAACATCTGTCGTTCCTAGCCAAAGATTATAGTAGGCCGCTCCAGGTAGTTATGTACTAAGTACCTTAGATAAGCTGCGACTTGCCTGTTTCGGACAAATCATGGTGTACTCAGAGACAAACGAAGAATTTTGTTCTTTCCATGCTATATTGGATATGCACACGTTAACAGTGGGAGAAGTGGGACCAGTTACACAGGGGTATTCGTAGCTGTATGGTTGGTGCAGGTTGGTGAATCGGCAGCGCAAGATTCTGATGAGCAGCCGAGAGAGCAGCCCTTTTAAGGGTTACAAAGGCCTAGCGAACTGTCTCTAAGGCTGTGCTATAGATACTAGCGGAACCCCCCATGTGTGCTGTCGCTTCATAGTTCTGCAGGCGCAATATGCCCTTAGGAGCAGATATTGATGAGCCTTTACGCCTAGCCCTGGAGGAAGAGATGCGCGGACAGTCCAGACCAGAGCGCTGCAAGGACATCGTCCAGAATTGGATTTTTAACTTCAAGCTGTTCTTCTTTCCCAGGAATAACACCCCGAACTGTTCGTTCGGCGGTAAGATGGGCTGGAGACGATCGGCGCAATTGTTCCACCGATGGCCAATCCTAGTCCCTCAGTAATCCCTTGTTCCCCGAGCTCTTCTCCCCACGTTTGACAGGGTGATATTGCATCAATGCAAGGCGTACCCTCCTTTAGAACTCAATAAAAAATGGGATAAGTAATGTATTGTACTGGAGTAGTGGAGTAGTGTGCAAGAGTGTTTGAGAGGTGTGCTGCAGTTAATGAGTAGATAGAGATGTTTCATACGAGTATATGCTAAGTTTTTCTTAATTTTAATGTTTCTTTCTTCAGTAGTTTTACTTACAGATTATTTCTAAACATATTTATTTTCTGTTGCCAGATACACAGGAGGATCCTGTGAGGGTTTGTCCACCCGGACGATGTGCCTCAATACCCGACCTGGGGTGAAGTGTGTCTGGGAGCGTGTTAAGGGCAAGTGTCGCTCTGTCACTGACATCTCGAGGAGCCTCATCGCCAACCCTGATCAGTATGACCCCGACGATCAGTATTTTGAGTGAGTCAACTTTCTGCTTTCTCAAATTTCATACTTTTTTATTAATACTAGTTCTATTTTGCTTTTCGATCTGCTTTATTGACAAGATTTCCAAATAGAGGCTGGAGGAGTGGCGTATGGTTCCATACGTTCATAAGCAGATATATACAAACGGTACGCGGGAAATTTTCCCAATTTTCTTTTGGTTTGGATAAGAAAAGTTATAGAATATACTTAATAAATATTGATTCAATGGTAATTTAATAAAGCGATTCATAACACTATTCGCAAGTCAATCACGAAATTACGCCATTTTTAGCTGGAATTCCTGTCATTGACTTGATTAATGCCCGAATACATTTCTGCGATCTGTGACGATATAGTAAGCAAAGCTAATAAAATTAATAAAAACAAAGATCTTGTTTAACTTTTCTAATTATAGAAAAATATATACATAAAGTGTACCTGTTTTGATGTCATATTCAGTACATAGTTCATGCATTAACCTAACATTTATAAATATTGTAAGGAATAATAGTCCTTGATGTGACCATTACAGTATTTTCTTATACCAACAACGCTTACAGATCACTCTCTCTCCCGCTCCCCTTCTCGAAATCATTTCATTTTGTCTGTGTAAGCACGGTTGGCATAAGAAAGTCCTGTAATGACCATATCACCGTTTTTTTTTTATTTTTAAAAATAAATAATAGAAGATACGAGGATATCAAATTCTTAATATAACAATAGTTACTATTTATATTTTTAATTGTAATTGTTTTATATTTATATTTATGTAGATAAATCTTCTTTCAGTACAATGTACTGTGATATCAATGACTCATTCCTCAGGTTACAAAGAGCGATTAAAAAAAATATATATATATTATGAATTGATGATGATAATAAAAAAATTAAATAAAAGTAAATATTATATAAATTATAGGATATTGGAAGATAATAATAAACGAAGAAAAATGTTGACGATCTTAGAACAGATTAATTCATGGGTTAGTTTACTGTATTACTGATGCGTCTCTGAACTGAATTTGTTTTATAAATATTTTTTAAATTTTATTTTATTCTGTTATTGACAACTAAAATATTTGTAAATGTTATGTTAAGGCAGGATTCCCATTCTGTTGGGTTTACCTAGAGGATAGGGTGTCACAGCTTTAGGTAATCTCTGAAGTGTATAATTGTGTGTCATAAACAGGACTAGGTCCATTATATGCATATATTTAGGTGAAATTTATACTTCACAACACTAGTATCAATTTGAGATGACATTGAATGAAAATTGATACTAGTGTTGTGCCGAGTAATGATTGGATTGTCATATTCTGACGTGTTCTGTGCTCTAGCCGTTGTCCAGAGGAGCGAAGATCCAACGTGGCTGCCAACATCATGGCCTGCTCCCAACTCCAGGACTGTATCTCCTGTGTCCATACCTCCCTCGGCTGTGGATGGTGTCCTCATAACAACGTCTGCTCTCACGATGACCTCTGTCGGATACCCATACCTCCAACGGCGGGATACAATATGCAACGAGTAGGTCTTTTCCTTTTGTTGAGCACAAAATAGAAAAAAATTATAAAATTTACTCGACATTCTGTATGTGGTTTCAGACAACCCGAAGGAAGACTTTTGTTGATTTCCGAGCAAATCGGTTCAAGTCGAGAAGGGTTGTACAAAAGGTGGCTTACCCAAAAAAATATTGTGGTACTTCAGAGTTTGTGCCACCTCGAAAGTTCTTTGTGTAATTTATCTGAAAAAATGTGAAACTAAAAAAAAAAATCAGAAACCGAACGGCAAAAATTTGATTCCCATTGAATCCAATAAACTATAAAAAAAAATATAATTATAACAAATAAGTAATAAGTAGCTAAATAAAAAGATATAAATAATATTAAAATAAAATTTATTTAATAAATATGGTCATGCACTTTAATAGAAATAGTGCAAGCAATTAGAAAAACAAAAACCATTCAAAAATATATAAAATAAAATATGACCTTTGATAAGGGGAACTTGTAAAATAATAGTAGCCATAACACAAAAATGAAGACTGAAAAAAAAAAAAAATCATATTTTATTAGCAATAAATTAAATAAATATGTTCTTAATTTCTAAGCCTATAGCGAAAAGTAAATATAAATTGTTGACTTTTTTAACACCTACATTATCAAAAAAAATCCACAATTGATTCTAAGTCACGGTTTTTTCTCTATTTGTAAGATAATTGTGGAGAAATGTTTGCCTGGGGATACTTAAAGAAAGACAATGGAACAAAAATTGTAAAAGGTCGTCCTTTTAACTCATGAAGCTAACAATTTCTATTGAAACTATGATTTTTCTATTATTTTCTGAAATTGTCATTTTTTTCTTCGCAGGATATGGGTTATTTGTTTAAAACAGCCCAATCGTTCACCCCCTAAGCTTGTGGGATGTCAGGTCAACACTAACTTAACTTCGACTCCCACAAACAAGACGTTTTCACTTAAAAATGCTATTTTTCTCATCATTGTGTATATTAATAAATCTAATTGTAAGATAATTTTCTTAGATCCCGATTAATTTTGTGTTGTTCAGGCAGTGACGAAGAGCGCTGAATGTCCGGTGGTGGAAGGATCAACTTGTCATGTGTACCACAGCTGTCAGACCTGCTCAGTCCAACATAACTGTATTTGGACCAACTTCGAGCACTGTGTATCCAACTCGTCCAGTCTCGAGAGTCAGGTAACTTACAGATACCTAACCACTCTGTAGTAATCTCACAGACTTCCTTACTGCTCAGCCTTCTTGTGACAATAAATAATCTACACTGCAGTGAGTAAATCTTTATTCACTATTTTCCAATTACATGCACTTGATGATATGTGAAGAACCTGAGAAATTCAAAATTTAAATGAAGAGACGACAGTACCTTTACAATGTTGAGAGAAGTGCAGGTAAATAAAAAAACTCAGTATTTAGACAACTTTGTTTCGGACACTATTTATTTCCTTCTTCAGGGCCTTACTCATTATACGAGTGTATGTGGTGAAATTGGTAAGTGTTTTTGTTTGGTAGAGAACTGAATATAAGACCCTGAAGAAGAAAATAAATAGTTTTCAAAACATTGGCCAAATTCTGTTTTTTATTTACACGACTTATGTTTGTGTTTGAGGAAATCCTCTCTTCAGAAACTAAATGTTTTTTCATTGTTAAAAAAAAACATAAGCATCATATTAAAGTCGTGTTTACTATATGTATAAAAGCTTTTTTCATTCTTGGCTTTCATTTTTATCTTCTTGCCAAAAGTCCTCCACCAAATCCTACACTTGACTTTGTTTAATATTTTTATTATTATTTATTTACTTTATTGTTATTTGTTAATTACATAATATTTGTATATTTCGCTATTTTTTATTCTATATTTTACTATTTTTATGACCTATGGGAAGAGCGCGTTATCACTCCAAAATATCGTCTCCTGTAAGAAGATTTATCTTAAAGAAATATAAATATTAAATATTTATAATTGAAATAAAAAATATATATGTATCCATTGTATTTATTAATATTGGAGAATTTTATGTTCTATAATTTATTGGTACATATGTGTTTATATTCTAAGATTTAAAACGTTGATTTTTTTTTTTTTAAATTTATTTATTGACAACAGCTCAATTACAAGCTATACTGTCATGTGAAAACAACAAGGAATCAACAGTAAAAATTATAAGTACAGTAATGAATTGTAAAGAAAAAATAAATAAATAAATAAATAAAATGACTATTTCAATGTGCTGAAGAAAGTCTGTTAGTTGTTTATATTTGTCTTTGACGGGGTTGTTGAGGCAAACCTGCAGGGTGTCCGTCCGGTTGAGGTCTGCATACTTTCGTCTCGTCTCCTCGTGCTTCAGACACCTCATTATCACATGGTCCATATCCTCTGTGCTGCCGCACCGGTCGCACTGAGAACTATTACTCACCTTGATGATATGGAGGTTTCTGTTGACACGCCCGTGGTTCGTCCGAAGCCTGCTCAACTGAACTACCTCCCGACGACGCAAGCCCATGTCCTGGAACCATGGTTTTAGATCTACCGTCTTTTGAACAGCATAGTGCTCTCTTCCTTTTGACGTAGATTCTTCAACGTATGCTTGTTGCCAGTTCTGCATAACAACCTTCCTTAAACAGCGTCTTGCATCTCGTGGAGTTAGCTGTATTTGAGCATGTTCACCGACATCTGTTGCAGCTTCTTTGGCAGCGGAGTCTGCCAGTTCGTTGCCCTGAAGGCCTACGTGTCCGGGGATCCACTGAAGCACAATCTTATGCGTTGTTTTGTTTGTTATAAATCTATTAACTACTTGGCATAGAATGTGATCGGTGAGACCCCTGGCCCGGTGGAAGTTGTTTAAGCTGAGGATGGCGGACTTTGAGTCCGTTAAAATATCAACATCATCCTGTATGTGAATAGCATATTCCAGAGCATCGAGAATCGCAATCAATTCAGCTGAGTAAGCAGAAAAAATCTCGTTCAGTTTTTTTTAAATGTAGATGTTTCTTTTCGGGTCATAGACACCTGAGCCTGCATATTCGTCACGTTTTGAGCCATCTGAGAAAATTTTGTAGGAGTTTGCGTAGGTGTTGCCTAGAACAGATTGCGCTATCGAGGAAAGAATGTTTGGAGGAGTGTGTTAAAACGTTGATGTGTACAATGTTTAAGCTTAACTATCTTAATCAAAGTGTAGTTACTTAAAATTACAAGTACAACATATCCAATTACCTTGTTTTAGTTTAATGGAAATAAATATTATTTTACCATATTAATGAAGTCCCTCTGGGGCTTCTCTCTTAATTAGATTTTCTAGACATGATCACTTCTTTCTTGTATGATTTGTGATTCGTTTTAGGAGAACAGGGTAGACAGTTGCGGGCCGAGCTGCTCCGAACTGACGACCTGTCTCAACTGCACCCAGAAGGAGTGTATCTGGTGTCACAATGAGGGTCGTTGTGTCGACAAGAACTCGTACACAGCCTCCTTCCCCTATGGACAGTGTCGGGAATGGTCCACCCAGGAGGCCAGGTGTCCTCTTACTCCTGGTGAGTACTCTAACCAAATTTGGAGAGGAAAACGAGACGATTGCTCACTTCTTGGGTAGATGCCCTGTATATGCTACGTTTTCAGTAGAGATATGATCATAGACAAACATGGGAATATTCTTAGCTTTCAGGAAACTGGGAGACTAAATGTTTCAAGAAAGACTTGGTATCTTCAGATCCAGACAAGACGTCAAAGTAAGGACGAAGCCCAGCGCTTCCAGGGAAGGGATAATAGCATTGGATGCTCAGGTCCCTAGATCCACGCACCAGCTTATCCAGTATATATAAATTAGGCGACGGAGATCCGCAATGGGCAAGGGTAGCCTGCGGTGCTTACTGAAGTTGCGAATCTCTTTTTATGTTTCCTTTAGTAATCACACTGAGTATGGCGGTATGGGGTTTCATCTGTCTAATTTAGTGGCTCCTGGACGAGTGTTGACTTTTAGGATTAAAAATCTCCCATATAAGTAATGAGTTTATAGAAATGCATGAATATAAAAAAATCGCTCAATTAATTTATCTTATAATTAAAATGTATGGGTTTGACAGGAGAGTCGGCATGTAAATCCCACAAGTGGTGCTCCGAGTGCCGAGATGCTCCTGAGTGCGGATGGTGCGACGACGGAACTGGAACTGGTAAGTTTCAGTTTTTTTTTTTTTTTTTTTTCAACAGTATTGTGTATTGAAAAATAGAGAAAAAACGTACCTTTTTTTAAAAAATATTGTCTATTTCACAAAATATATGTAATATGAGAGTACTTTCGGTATTGCTACCATCTTCAGCCACGACTTAACAAATACTAAATGGAAGTTCAACCAGTTTACAATCCAAACGGTACCCTTTTTCAGCCCTACGGGGTTTTCCGTGCCCCTCCTGTACTGTTAAGTCTTAAAATATGGAAAACATTAAAAATAAAATTTCGCCTCAAATTGAAATTTTAATAAAAAAAAAAAATGTTGAAATAGATAGTGCTGATTAAAATACAAATATATATATATATATGAAATAAATCAAAGATGACAATAATAAATATATGAATAAAAATAAAAAATAAGAATATAAAATAAAGGTACACAGTTTTTGAGGACGTAGGTACGTATACACAGAGACTGGAGGATTATATTATGGGCGATAAAAGGGGTGAATATTTGAGATTGGTCTCATCGTTCATAAATTCCCTT
Organism: Aradus depressus; assembly: GCA_963662175.1. NCBI lineage: Eukaryota > Metazoa > Arthropoda > Insecta > Hemiptera > Aradidae > Aradus > Aradus depressus. The sequence continues at coordinate 19,234,184 of OY759222.1, read as the reverse complement.
TTGTAGTGCTCTGTTTATTTCCAGTTGTTCCAGTGAGTTGAGTAATGTTACCTTTGTCACAAAAATGTAGGTATTGTATGCCTGTATTTATGTCGAAATGGTGTTTGTTTTGTATTGTGCGAAAGTTGATTTTACTGAGTTGTATGTTGTGTCAATGTTTAAGTCTATTTCTGATAAGTGTTCTTTTACCCTAATTGTTTTTTCTATATTTTTTATTAAATGTTTCACAATATCTCTGCAAAAAATGTTGAGTATCAGTATTGTGTATTGTTCGACTTTCCCTGTATATATTTATAAATTGTAACGATATGCCAATTACATTCATAACCAAAATATATTTTCGGCATCAGTTGTTTTCATTCTGATTTTGCAATGCTGTAACTCTGGAACGGGTTTTCCGATTTTCTTCTGGGTTGAACTAAAATTACGTTGTATGCTCCAGTTTTGGGTTTTTTAATGTACATCCAAATTCTATTATTGATTCTGATTCTGCACTTGGTACTGGAACTAATGAAAAACCCCGGTCAAATATTCCAAGTCAAATTTTGGGGGTGACCCTATATGATAAGTCATATAGTATATAATATGCTATATATTGAACTAGCAGTAATACCCGGCGTTGCCCGGGGAACTTTGACTTTTCTCCCAATATCTCCTATAAGGCTATTCAGTTCCTCGACAGTACATTCATGATGTTATAATTTTCAATTATTCATACGGAATAAGGCTTATAGTCCTTCAACTGTAGTAACGCTAGCTTTGGAGCTAAAACTAATTTATTCAAAAAGAATTCTCATTAATCGTTGCAATGGTTTTCGAGTTACAAAGATTGCGTGAGTGGATGCTGGGATGGACCAGGGGTTGATTAAAAAATAGACCTTGACCTTCCGGTAGATAAAACTTATCTATTCAAAAAGATTCCTCATTAATCGTTGCAGTGGTTTTTGAGTTACAAAGATTGCGTGGGTGGATGCTGGGATGGACCATATATTGAGATACTAATACGCCTATAACCTTCCACAGACGATGACGAACAAATTTTTAAAAAAAATTAATCAAATCCATCAAGCCGTTCGTGAGTTAGCGGTACAACACACAGACATTTTCAGCTTTATATATATGATTGTATTTAACATTTTTTTAATTTTAGGAACCGCTGTTTTGTGAGTAAACGTTATTTATTTATTTTTTGTTACACTTGTTTCAAAATTGAAATTATTTATTTTTTAACAGGTAAAGGTATATGTTTGGCTGGTGGCAACAATCCCCCCCCGTCCTGCTCAAAGAACCATTGGTACTTCACGCATTGTCCCAGTAAGTTGATCCTATCTTTAACTTAATGTGTTTGCCATCTCTGTTTTATCCATATTGTTCACTTTAACTTATTTTCATGGAACAATATATTAAAAAGTTATCCTCATAAAGAACCATTATTGAGTCTCAAGACGCTTCTTGCTCACTCTAGTCAAAAATATTACTTCGTATAACTGGGGAAGTTATTTAATCGGTCAGAAATTCGATGTAGAATTTTCAACGGAATTTCATGATTTTCGAACCCCTGATTCTAAAAATGGAAAACAAAATTTCTGACTGTCTGTGTGAGTGACTGTAAACAATAACTCCCGATAGAATGATTGTATCAGCATAACATTTTATATGTGTATCCAGAACCTCATGAGGACACGTATTTATTTTTAGCCAAATTGGTCAAAGGAGAGGATTAGGGGGAAGGTTTAACATAAACTCTAAATACTGTTGTTTAATGAATGTATCGACATAAAATTTCATATGTAAATTCACAACCTCTTAAGGACGACAGCTATAAATTTTCCGCGAAATCGGCCGAAAGGAAGGCAGGGATCATAGGAGAGGGCTCGACTCAATAACTATTTTGGAGGGAGAGCGAAAACTTAAGATTAATTGTGCGGAGGAACTTGGCGGTGATTCGCCTACTTTTTTCTCTCATTGGCATTTCTGTTTGGCCAGTCCTGGATGAAGCCATCCAAATAATTTCCAAGTTCCCTATGATAGCCTCTACTCCGGACAGTTCCTTCGCTATTTTTTTCCGGTTTCTGGGTTACATATAATGGATCATCTACTCAAACACCACACTATTTCACCTCGGAGATACTTATAAGTTGTAACCATTTCAAAAATTAATATTTTGCTTTTCTATTTGCAGGCTGTCAGTGTAACGGGCACAGCACGTGTGCCAACAACAGTAGTGTCTGTGTCCAACCCTGCGCTAATCTGACTTTTGGGGACCACTGTGAGACGTGCATCCCTGGTTACCATGGAAACCCCGTCAATGGAGGCAACTGCACTCGTCAGTATTTTTAGTCTATGTAGTTCATTTCAGTTTACTATTTTACTGTGCAGTTGAAAATATTATGAAGAGTTCACACAACGTTGGTTCATAGTTTTCTATTAGGGTAAACAATTTTCGTGTAAAATAGCTTCTACAATATGCTTAATCATTAGTCAAATAAGTACATTATGTTTTTATTAAATAATAATTATATTATATCTAATATCCGGTTTTCACATTTCAATCACCATTTAAATTTCCCACTCTTCTTAGTTGAACCGATTGACTCAGGTGAATAATCAAGTGACTCGAATCCGTGATCCAATATGGTGGTTGAAATAAACTGACCCATGATCCGAGATACCTCTTCAGAACATCTACCGCAGTACTTTCCAACAGCTATAGTGACGAAAGTGTGGACGGGGATGTGCCTCGGAAAAAATTGTAATGCATTTGTGAAAGCACTTCATTTGCAGCGTATAGATCAAAAATGAAATTATATTAATATAAAATAATTGAAACAATAACATAATAATTATTATTACAATGCATTTTGGACCTCCACAGATAGCCACTTAAACTTCTAAGCTGAAAAACGCAGACATATTATGGAAACTTATAATAAATAAATTAAACAAACTTCGCTTTTTGTAATATTGTCAAGAAGTTTATGTATTATAAATTTATTGTGAAATGAGCAATATTTATTAAAACACTATATTTGTTTATCTACTTTAAATTCATACAAATACATACAGGCTGCTCGATGCGCCTGAAGCCTTGCATTCATCTATCGACGCTTCATCTGTGATCAGGACACCATCCTCTCTCCTGAACCTCAAGGAATCAAACGTTGTACATTATGAATAGTTTAATGGTTTGTCTATAATTTTAAATTATTGTAAAATGTCTTTATGTATCAAACATAACATCCATTATCTGAAGAAGTGTGTTTTATAATCGTTGTTAGCCTCTCCGAACTGGGCTGTAAAAAAAAATGTTGGAATGCACTGATCTATAGTAACGAGCACAGACTAATCTGAATCTATACTTTATATTATAAAAACTTTAATTTAGGTTGATTAGATAATAATGTTCCGCCATTTTTTGATCACTTTATACATCTATTAGAATGCACCCAATTGGAAATTTACAAATAAGCTCCATATATGTAAGTTCTGTAAAGCGTGTTAAAGATCAGCAATGCTATAATACAGGATTTAGCGTGAAGCAGCACCTGCAGTTAGCTCTCTCCCACCATTCTCCCTTTTCCCCCACTCCTCAGGACCACTAACTTGTGGTTCTACTACAGAAGCTAAGGAATGTTCCTCCGAACACTGCTGCTAGATAGAGGTAATATTATTTTCATTTGTTGATTTCAGGTTGTGAGTGCAACAGCCATGGGACGCAATGTGACCCAGGCTCCGGCAAGTGTCACTGTACCACCAAAGGTATCATCGGGGACCATTGTGAGAAGTGTGACACTCAGAACCACTACCACGGCGACCCCACCAACCATGGATCCTGCTTCTGTAAGACACCTTATCCTATCTCATCTTTATATTTACATATATATAATACAGTAGAGCTTTGGCTGCCGGAAAGGAGTGAGGTCAGGTTATCTCAGTGCCCGCACATATGATATATAATATAACCTGTTATCATATCATGTATCTGAAAGAATAACATAATAACATTTTGACCCTTCCGTATATTTAACATATTAAATTGTAACATAGTAAGTTGACAAGTTAAGGTCATAGGTTCACAATATATCAGTTTTTCATAGTGCACTTCATTATTATCTTTTCAGTTACGTTATTATGACTCATGCCCGGGCTTTAACTACAAGATCTTATCGCCTACAACCAGAGAGCTCTTTCGTCGTCACACTGGTGGACATGAGCCCGACTCTACTATGGGAGTCCTAAATTTTGCGTACCCTAAATCTTTGTTCACCTAGGGTGGGGATCTTTAACGAGTCTTTAGCTTAACGTCCCATCCGAAGGACGGCATGCTTGAGTTTATTTTACTTCCCAGATAAAATAAACGTAAGGGCTTCGGCCGGGTTTTGAACCTGCAACCTTGAGCTCAGTAAGCAACCACGCTACCGGCCCTCTTATTAATTTTTAAATTCATGATTTAACAATACACAAATAACATAAATGAATAAAACAGCGAAGTATAACCTTAAATCTACGATATCTCACAGTGAATCTTGCAGCCAATTATCTGTTCCGCGCGCCGCCTTTCTGTCAGCCAAGGCTGTACTGGTGGAGTACTAATACAGAGGTTTTATTTTACCTAAGGCCACCAAGAGGCCTCGGGCCCAATTATAGGTGGCCAGTATTTATAGATAGTAAATACTGTTCGAAATAAACCTTGAGTTAAAAGCAATACTATATACTAAGTCTACGGAAAATCGGATTACGGAAGTATTCTTAGGTTTGCCTAGGAATCTGGGAAGCTATGTCTTTTGTGAAAGTCTTGGTATCTTCGGACAGGTAAAACGAGAAGTTACGGTAAGAGGGAAGGGATAAGGGCATTGTATGCTTAGGTCCCTTGATGTGTACAATCCCATCCAGTATTGTAGCCCTACAATAGGTTACGTACAGTCTATACATTAATTTTAAAATTTTATTAATTAATGCCTCTATAACAAAAGAAGAAATGAATACATAAACCAATAAAAAATTGATAAATAAATAGCAATAAGTAAGTAAAGAAAATATATAAAATTAATAACTATATCTAGCCATCGATGCTAAACACTAAACCCCCTTTGTTGATATGGAAGCATATATTCAGGTACATATTAAAAAAAACAAAAACAGAAAATGAACAATCAATGAATGTAGAACAAAAGAAGATCAGATGTTTTAAATAGAGAAAAACAGTAAGGAGAGACAGTCTAGAGAGTGTTTTTAGGGTTAAGATCTAATGAACCATGTAGGAGTGGAAATAACAGTGAAGTAGATGCGCAAAGGTACTTTCATTTTTTATATGTTTATATGCCCAAAATAACATTGAATTAAAGAATGGCCACAATATTTAAAAAGGAAAGAGATTAAAGTAGATATAGAAATTAGTTTGTAAGATTTTTATTGTAACTTCATTTTTAATTTGATACTGATATTTTGATTTTATTTATAATGTAGGCTTAGATAAATAAACCCAATATGTGTTCTCTTATTCTATGCTATTCATTTCCCTGTGAACCCAGTAAGATAATTTATACAATTGGATTAAATTGAACATTTTTTAGGAAAACAATATGGCATCTTCAGAAACATTTTTCAAAAAAATTCTTCAGATCCCTTCTTTTATTTAGTCTTAGAAAATAATTTAACTTATATATTCTATGATTATTGTTCTCTTATTTTATTTTATCGATAGATGACCTCACAATTGATTACCAGTTTACATTCAACCTGTCGAAAAAGGACGACCGCTATTACACTCAGATCAACTTCAAAAACAGTCCACCCAAACCAGACGTGGATGCTGATTTCAGTATCACTTGTTCTGTCTCTGCCAAAATGAACGTAACTATGAAGCAAGGTATGTTTAATATATACTAACTAAGCGCCCTGAGTAACAGATTTCAACTCTGAAATATTTTGGTTCAAAAGTGCTCACAACCTACAGTATTTCATTATATTAGGATTTAATCATACCTTGAAAGAAAGGAACACAACATCTTAAGATAATTCACCAAATTTTTTGTAAATACACTATTTGCTTAAATCTCATCAAATCTAATCGAGATCGTTCAAATGATGCCAGAAGACATTTATATAAACTGTTCAAGACTTAAGAAAACAGAAAAAAATCAACTTCTTTTCTCCTACTCCCAGTCGACAGTCAATTTTTTTTTTTTAAATTGTTATTTTTGGTGAATAAATAGATTTATTTTTAAAAAAATTGATGTTTGGGATATCTTTGAGTTTCAGATTTAGATTCTACACCTTCAAATATAAAAAAAAGTCGTTGGTGAATCACCAGCTATGTACTTCCCCAGAACGAATTAATCATTTAACTTTTTGCTTCCCCTCCAAAACCAGTCGACCTTTTGCGCTAAAATTCAATAGTTGACTTACATGAGGGCTCCTCAATCCTCATACTAAAGTTTGTGTCGATAAATTCATTGCGTCGGCAGATATTAAGGTTTATCAGTTGGGGCCCCTCTGATTTCCCCTTCCCTTCAGCCGATTCCGCAGAAAATTAATTAGTGTCGTCCTTATGGAGTTTTGAATTCACATATGAAATTTTATGTCGATACATTCATTGTAAAGAGAGTTAAGCCTCTCCTCTAATCCCCCCTTCCTTTTGGTCGATTTGACTGAAAATCAAAAGGAGTCGTCGTTGATAGTGTTGGTTTCACATATAAAATGTCGATATATTTTTTCTATCGGGAATTTAATAACTACAGTTTGTGCTGGGGAAGTACATTGTCAGTGATTCGCCATATCTGCTGACAATGGCGTAAGCATAAACCGGTGCATTATATATATACATATACGTATATATTTTGTGGAATTTAAGGAAGGTTAGAACAAGGAAAATATATGGGATTTTTCATTTTATTGAGTCTGCATTGTAATTCATAATTATTCAAATTCAAATACAAAGGTACGTAGTTGTCGCTGTTTCTACTTGTACTTGGCTCCTTAAAAAGGGGTCGATATTTGGCACACTTCCCCTAAATTTTAATGCAATAATTTTTTATGAAAATAAATTTACCAATACAAATCTGAATTCCATATATACTCAACTCATTATATAATATACTCAACTTTCTTTTTGAAACTTTAGATATTTTTGTTCTAAAATGTGTATTTATATTGTTGCAGTGAACAAACCAGAGAAGCCAATCATGACTGGACTCAACTGTTCCAACTTTAGGTACCGATTCAACAAAAACGAGTATCAGTTTGGGATAGTGGACAATGTTACCTTGACAACGTTCTATGTCTATGTGTACGACTTCCAGACACCGCTCTGGATCCAGATATCCTTCTCACAATATCCAAAACTCAATCTTCAACAATTCTTCATCACTTTTTCATCGTTAGTTGCTTTATCTTATTTGTTATAACATTACAATTACATCTTCGTATTCATATTTTATAATACTTATGTAGAAAAAACTCTTGAGCCTTCACTCTTTGACAAATCTATCGCCTATTTTCTAGATTATTTCTTGCGTTTTTTTTTTTCGATAATATGTTAAAGAACTTAAGTGACGTTTTTCATTATTTAATACTTAAGATATTTATCAAGTTAGTGGAAAGTCTGTAAGCTTATTTAGTGTTGCATAAAGGTTTCTGAGAGAGCTATTGTCTTGGCTAATCAGATGGGCTGTTTGATTGGCATTATCTTTAAGGTACCTATAGTTCTATTTTTCGATTAGACCCAACTATCTAATTTTATAGTTGTTAGTTTTTTTTAAACGCCTAATTAAAATGCGGCGTTCGACTTGTACTATTCTTTGTTTGCAAATGTTTATAGTTGATTCTCCAGAATGGCCACCTTGTGGGGATCTTTAGTAGTAGACCGATGGTGATTTTTTGATATATTTTATTTGTTAATTCGGCCGCTACCTTGTGGGGATTTTCAGTAGTAGACCGGTGGTGGTTTTTGGATATATTTTATGGGGAAGTTTGGCCTCTACCTTGTGCTGATTTTAAGCAGTAGATTCTTCGGTGGTGGAGGTTTTTAGATATATTTTATGGGGGAGTTCAGCCGCTATCTTGTGTGGATTTTTAGGAGTAGATTCTCAGTTTTTTTGATATATTTAACTTGAAAATTCGGCGCCACCTTATGCAATTTTTGTAGCAGATTCTCAGGTGGATATATATTATTTGGTAATACGGGCACCACCTTGTGCAATTTTTTTTACGTAGATCTACCTCTTTCCCCGCGTTGGTTAGGGGGTAATATCGGAAACATGGTTGTAACGGAAACGTGTCACTCTTTGTACGCTTATATCTTTGAAACTAATAGCTGAGCTCAAGATCGCGGGTTCACAACCCGGCCAAGACCCTTAGGTTATTTTATCTGGGAGTAACAACAAATCCTCAGGCCATCCTTCGAATGGGACGTTAAGCGATTGCCCTGAGCCTGTGCGATGTCAGGTACTCGTTAAACACCATAGGTGAATAAACCTATGTAGACAAACTTTACGACTCTCGCAGTATAACATAGCTTATAGAGTCTCATTTATTACAAACAAGTTTCAATTCTTTCAACCAACTTTTTGATAGGGCTACTAGAACACCAACTGTTCTTCGCTGAATACTTAATGAAGTTGAACCTATGAAAATTGTGCCATAGGTTATAATATTGACAGTTGCTACTATGCCCAATATGTTTTAGATAGGAATTTAGATAGATCAGAGTAGGTTTTAGTATATAATTCACTAAGAACATTGCCGCCATATTGGTTATATTAAGAAGTTACTCAATCTATGTTAAATTAAGAATGATTACTAATATATGTTGAGGGATGTCTCAAGGACACAAAGAACTAGTATTTATTGTGGAACAAGTCCATTTTAACCTTGACTAGCTCGTGCGTATATCGTCTGTTTGGAATGGCAAGGTCGTATCCGGCTCACAATCTTAGGTCATTCTCTGATTATCAGATTTGAACCTTTGCAGTTCCATCAAATATTTATATTTTGTTTTCATAATTGTTAAATATGTAATTATTAATTTATTTTTTCATCGTTATGTTCATCGTTACCATTGTTTTAATAATCACATAATATTTAAAAGTGAGATAGTGGCTTTTCTTTTTATTTTGACCAGGCTCTCTTGAATTTTAATATATATTTGTAATTTAGAGTTATGATAGATGTGTAAAATGTTAAGTAATAGTGAAATAATAAAGACAGTTTATTATTATATTTTTTATTCAATTGGTTCGGTTATAACAGTCAAATTACCTTGCTAGTCTTGTCTCTTATTGGATTAGATTCCTACTCTGGGATCAGTGTTTAAATGACGTTGTTGTGTACAGTTCAAATGATGGTCTTGGTTCTGTCTTGGAATATGTTCTCTGAGTCTTCTCATGGGCTGGTTTGTACTACTTTATATATTTGTTCAAATACATTTAGGAGATAATGAAATGTGACCTACTCTTAACTCGAAAGTAAAAAAAAATAAGTTTATTATATTGAGAAAACAGTATGGGAAGGTTCCAAAACCCCAATATAATATATTATGTCTGATTGACTTATAAATTTTTATTTTATTTGCTTAGGTTCTAATTATACCAATAATTGAGTTACAAATGAAAAATAGTTACAATGTATAAAATTCAATTTTAAAAAGTATGTAAAAAGTATAAAATATTGTTCAAATTGCATAATTAGAACTTTTACTGAAAGTTGAAAAATTGTTCTTGTAAAAAGGAAGATCAGATTAGTTATTATGCTCCCAAAATTTTTCATTTTCGGTCAGAAATAAATTAGTGTTTTCTTTAATTTGAGCCCTCAATTTTCGTCTACGTTTATTAGAAGCCGAGAGGGCTTAGACTATTTATGTCCGTTCGTGTCATAAACTATAGTCTCGGTAAACATTCTCCTTTTTGTCTTCAATTCCATAATTTTGGAGGCCAAATTAACAAATTGCATTTTCTTCGATTAAAATATATGAAAAATTGTCCTTTATTGTTTGAACGGAATTACCAATTTTTATGATAAATGATTGCACTCTGAAAAGTTCTAGTGTAGAAATAGCTAAAAACGGATATTTTTATGTACTTGATTTATTTAGCGCCGGTAGCTCAGTGGTATGCGTGCTTGACTTCTGAGCTCAAGGTCGTGAGTTCGTAGCCCGACCGAGGCCCTTAGTTTATTTTATCTGGGAGGTAAAATAAACTTAAGCACGCCGTCCTTCGGATGGGACGTTAAGCGATGGTCCCGAGCCTGTACGATGTCAGGTACTCGTTAAAGACCCCTACCCTAGATGAATAAAAATTTAGGGTAGGCAAAATTTAGGACTCCCACAGTAGAGTCGGGCTCATGTCCACCAGAGTGACGAAAGAGCGCTCTGGTAGTAGGCGATATGACCTCGTAGTTAAAGCCCGGGCATGAGTCATAAAACCTAACCTTATTTACTTATATTTTCTTCTATTTCTACCACCTGTATTTTGGGTGGAATTATCTGAATATTTTACACATGCTTCTCGTTTAATTTTAACCCTCACACATTTGTGTCAAATTTAAATATCAAGTGATTATTAAAAGTTTTATTTTAATATGCTGTCAAAATGATCCTATAAACTTCAATATTTGAGTTGTCGCACAAGGGCCATGAGATACGAGTATCAGTTCCCCTTATAGCTTGTATCAAACCAAATCATTTGAAGATTCCAAGAAATTACAGAATTTTTGTTTTTTCAATTTATTCTCTTCTGAAAAAAAATGTATTTACGACATATATTTACTTGTTTTTTTTTTTTACCGAAAAATAAACAGATGTTCTCAGCTTTTACCCACGGTGCCCACCAACATAATCACGGCGCGCCACTTAAATTTCTGTATATTTTGTTTGTTGTATATTGACAGAAGGAAAGTCAAATTGAAATTTTTATTTTATTCATAAACATTATATCATATAATAAGTTATGATGATTTCCTTATTTTTAAAAAATATTTTGCGTTATTGTAATAGTAAATATATATGTTATTTAAATAGTTAAATTAATTATTTAAATTATAGTAAAATTAGCGTGATGAAGAGAAATTGAAAAGATGTTCTTTAAATTGAATTCAGATTTGCTTTCATAATTTGTACTGTGTTTTTGGTTTTTCAGGTGCTTTCTCCTTCTTCTTCTTGTGGCTGCCGTCCTCTGGAAAATAAAACAAAAATATGATTTATACAGGAGAAGACAGGTATTAGTGACAATCATTCTTTCGTGCTAGTTTTTATTTTAATTTATATGGGAGTAAACCCTTATTTACCACATTTTGTAATGTTTAATTTTAATGCTGTCATAAGGGTTCCGAAGATAAATTTTATTACTAAGATTGATTAGAGTCGATGGATGTTGAGGAAAGTCGAGGTTTTGATGTTTTAAAGAAAAAAAACTCAGTATTTGGCCAACTTTTCGGAAACTGTTTATTACCTTCTTCAGGGTCTCATAATGAACTGAGTGGATTTGTGGGGTGAAGGTAGGGTGAGTTTGTGTCTGATAGTGAACTGAGTCTTTGATTACACTCACAGTTCACTATCAGACACAAACACATAACATCTTCACTGAACACATCCACTAGTCATTATAAGACCTTGAAGAAGGAAATAAACATTTTCCACAACATTAGCCTAATACTGAGTTTTTTTCTTACACGACACAGAACCTCGATCTCCCATAACTTTTTGTAGTTTTGGAACAGAAGTTTATAACATCTAGAGGCATGGCGGAGACTTTGTTAATTATTTCTATTAAAAGGAGGAGAGATGAGGCTTCTGGTCGATGAAAACCAACTTGTAGAATGTCTGCCAAGATTTCTGCACTGAGTGTGCCTTCTCAAGGGCCTATATTGACACATATACGAGTACATTATTAATGAGTTGATGTATGCTAGAACTCATTAATAATGTATATATGTCAATGCAGGCCCTGAAGAAGGTACACTCAGGTTCGGCTTTTACCGTTGTCAGCGCAAAGTTCATCAGTAAAATTTAAGTTTGCTAAATTGGCATATTTATTTATTAAATTCTAAGATAACCTGAATCTGTGGCACACACAGGAGGGAAGAACTACTGTCCTAACGGAAAAATGATATCGGAAATTAAAATGTTCTTTCCGAATTTTGATAAGGATCTGAGCGCCTATAGTTTGATAACCGACTCCACTTTTTAACTTTTTTTTTTCTAGTTTTCTAGAAATGCGACTGCGTGATTTTTCCAGATTACTCTATGAAACAGGGTATTTCACTGCATTTTATTTCATGAACTTATCTTTAATTGTTTACATTTGTTCAACTTTGAGGAGGCTGGAAACATAAGTTCAATGGATCTTTGGTAAAGGCGGCTCGTTAATAACTGTGTGTCTCTAAGATCGAGAAACTTGGACGTATTATGGAAACTTATAATAAATAAAACAAATTATTTTTGAAATATTGTCTATTCCATAAAAATGTACTGGTTTCGGCATTATACCATCATCAGGTTTAGTTATAATCTAAGTATGTTTAAAAATAAACTTTTGAATTGTTTAACTATCATGTTCAATCATATCAAATGAATATTTAAAGATTTTTTGAATAATTTCGGACATCGTTAAATTGTGTAGCCGGAGGTTTAAAGTTTTGTAAAAATGCATCCGAAAAATCTTTATAACGTTTGTACTGCCTCGAATACGAGTTTAGTGTATATAAACGTTTCTGTAGAAAATTTAATTCTGATCAAAATTTGTAATGAAGATTACACACAAGAGCTACTATCTGAAACCACGCGTAAATAATACAGGTTTAGGTTCTATGACTCATGCCCGAGCTTTACTACGAGGTCATATCGCCTATTACCAGAGCGCTCTTTCGTCACTCTGGAGGACATGAGCCCGACTCTACTGTGGGAGTCCTAAATTTTGCTTATCCTAAATTTTTATTTACCTAGGGTCAGGGGTCTTTAACGAGTACTTGACATCGTACAGGCTCGGGACCATCGCTTAACGTCCCATCCGAAGGACGGCGTGCTTAAGTTTATTTTACCTCTCGAACCCACGATCTTGAGCTCAGAAGACAAGCACGCATACCACTGAGCTACCGGCGCCCTCGTTAATAATAGATTATTAGAATATACTCGCGGGAAAAAAATATACACAACTCAAAGAAATTAAATAGTCATTACTTCATATTTGATTTACTTCATTATAATGGAAAGCATTTATTATTTATATTTTATTTATTATAACTTCTTTTGATTACTCAAAACATAAATTTATTACAAAAATTAAATAACATTATTATTGAAATAAGTTGACTAATTTAGCTGAAAAAAAAAAAAAAAAACAGAGAATGGAATGGAAAAAGTAAATACAATTGCTGATTATTCAACTTTCAATGAATTTGAATTTGATAGTTCGACAGGGTCGAGGCAGGTTGTGGGTGAGACAACGGATGTCTTGTTGGCACACCTGTTCCTGTCTTCCAGCAGGGATTGTTCAAGGTCTCACTCTGAGCACTGTCCATTGTCTAGGTTTCGTTCTTAAACATTTTTTCTAGCAACCGTTTGAGTTGTTAACCATTCTTACCTTACTTATAAAACTGTGTATAATAATGTTGACAAAAGCTAACCTTTGGTTGATATATATGTTTTCAGAGACTATTTGTTGAAATGGAGCAGATGGCAAGTCGACCCTTCTCACAGGTGTTGGTCGAGATAGAGAAGAGAGAGACAACTCCCACTTCCGCAACTGCTCCAACACCTACTTCCAAAAAAAAGGTTATTTTTTTAAAAATGTCTAAAGTTCATTTGTAGGTAAAACCTTGCTTACCTACCCATGCTTTAACCTGAAAAATGTATCAAACTTGTGAAAACATTTTTTTGAAATGCTATATCATAATTAACGGGTCCAAGTGACATTTTTGAAATTTTTTCGTTAACTGCATAATCGGGTACAAAAATTATAGTTCTATTCAGGAAAAAAGTTGTACAAGTGAAATCCTAGCCAGTGCTGAGATCTAGTGGCAAATCACTTATACCATTTTGGTGACATGAACAAGTAACTTAAACATATCGATAGTGACCTTGAAATTAATATTTTTATTTAATTGTACGGTTTGCTAACAGCAACTTTCACCATAAAATCAGAAGACAAACAATTTCCGGTTTCGTTAAATTATAGATTTTTCAAATCAGTTAATAACTTAGTGCACAGTTTCTTAAAAGTTTTAAAAATGTCACTTAGACCATTTTGATTCTAACCCCGTCAATTGATAATGCAGATCTCACACCAACAAATGAGTATTTTTGGATTTTGGTGCTAAAATATATATATACTGGCAGTAATACCCGGGGAACTTTGACTTTTCTCCCAATATCTCCTATAAGGCTATTCAGTTCCTCGACAGTACATTCATGATGTTATAATTTTCAATTATTCATACGGAATAAGGCTTATAGTCCTTCAACTGTAGTAACGCTAGCTTTGGAGCTAAAACTAATTTATTCAAAAAGATTTCTCATTAATCGTTGTAATGGTTTTCGAGTTACAAAGATTGCGTGAGTGGATGCTGGGATGGACCAGGGGTTGATTAACAAAATAGACCTTAACCTTCCGGTAGATAAAACTTATCTATTCAAAAAGATTCCTCATTAATCATTGCAGTGGTTTTTGAGTTACAAAGATTGCGTGGGTGGATGCTGGGATGGACCAGATATTGAGGTACTAATACGCCTATAACCTTCCACAGACGATGACGAACAAATTAAAAAAAAAATTAATCAAATCCATCAAGCCGTTCGTGAGTTATAGCGGTACAACGCACAGACATTTTCAGCTTTATATATATGATTATATACCCATTTATTTTTGCATCAAAAAATAGCAATTACAAACATTTGGGGAAGCACTTCCATCATCAGTATCTAAAATACATGGATATATAAATTATATATATATATATATATATATATATATATATATATATATATATATCTTTTATTATTAAGATTTCGATTTGAGAATAAATTTTATTTATAAATGTTTGCCATATTTTTGAAACTTAACAGTACAGGAGGGACAGGGAAAAACCCTGTGGGGGCTGGAAAAGGGGACAGTTTGGATTATAAACTGGTGGAACTTCCATTTAGTGTTTGTTAAGTCGTGGTTGAAGATGATAGCAATACCGAAAGTACTCCCATATATTTTATATATTTTGTGAAATAGACAATATTTTTAAAGAACATACGTTTTTCTTTATATTTTCTATCAACTTAACGAATTTTTCACAATATCTTTGCAACAAATGTCAAGTATCATATGAGTGTGTGAGTTGCAAAACTCACTCGTTACAAAAATTGAAAAAATTGAGATGACAGCAGATTCTAAAAGATGTTTTGGCGCTTTATAAGACTAAAACATCAGATTGTATCAAAACTTGTTCTTTCCAATGGTTTTAGGTGACTGAAAATTGCAGTTGGTATCAAAACTGGTTCGTTCCATGCATGTTTTTTTGCATTTTTTCAATATTCGGCTAATGTGTAACGAGCGAGTTTTGCATCTCACACACTCATATAATATCATATAAAACAGTTGAAGAATTTTATGGAGGATTCATGAATAGCCAGATGCATTGAGATTTTACGTTTTGAAGGAAGGAACGACTTTATTTCATATCCATGCATTTCAAATCCTAAAACTGAAATATTTCTCTTTCCAAATTCTTTAGCTTTCCAACATATAGTATTCCAAAATATAGAAGTCGACACAATAAATAGGTTCTATAAAAGAATGATTCTGATTGACAGAAGGAATAGTTAACCTAAAGAACACAAGTATCATATAATACATGTGTATTGGAATTGAAAAGAGAAATATTTCGGTTTTTCGGAAAGCTTACTAAAGAAAGGAGTTTTTCCCTCCAAAATGCAACATCTGGCTCTCGGTGAATCCTTCAATAATTTGACAACTGTTTTATTTCACAAAATCTATTTTAACAACATTGCAGATTCACTTAATAATAGAGTTGACCTACTCCAGTTTTATGATCTGGTTAGTATATAATTGTATTTATGTATTGTATGTAGGAATGTCCGAGTCCCATCGCCTTGGAGCCGTGTTCCGGTAACAGAGCTGCGGTCCTATCTCTTCTGGTCAGACTTCCCACTGGAGGAGACTCATACACACCATTCGGTCAGTCTGGTACGAACCTAGCCTAGTCTAGGCAAAACATTTAATAGATTTATAGTCGTCTAGGAGCGCTGCTATCAACATCTCTTCCTTTTACGTATATCGGAAATCATTCCTTGATATATAATATCGTTAATAAAATTATTTACATTTTATATAAATTCATCTGGATGACTAATATTACAATAATTTGATATTTTTTACTTCCCCAGGTCAAATTCGTCTCCACAATAGCAATATAATTTTTAGAATATTACTTGGAGGGCTTAGGTATGAGTTTTGTCCTGAAAGTGTTCGTACCTAAGACGAAAAGGACGATCACATACACTTTTTGTTCTATTGTCCCTCTTTGTGTATCCCCAGGCAAGCATTTCTCCACAATTATCTCACCAATAAAACATAATATTACTCAGAAACATTTGTGCATATTTTAAATAATTTAGAAGCTAGAAAAATTAACAATTTATTTTTATTTTTTACTGTTGCTTTGAAAATAAAGAATAATTTAATTTAATTTGTTGCATCTAAGATGTATCCATATTTTTAAAAAATAATAAAAAATACATATTATATATTTATTATTATTATTATTTTTTTTTTAAAATTTATTTATGTCCGATCTCTATTAATTATAATTAATACTGATAATTATCAGTCAAATCGGCCAAATGGAAGAAGGGAATTAGAGGGGAAGCTTAACACAAAAACTGCAATAACTACCGTTGTGATGAATATATCGACACAATATGTCATATGTTAATTCAAAACTCCCATTAGGATGGCAGTTATTAATTTTCCACGATGTCGGACGAAAGGAATGGGATGACTAAACCTGGGTAGGCAAAATTTAGGACTCCCACAGTAGAGTCGAAAGAGCTATCTGGTAGAAGGCGATATGACCTCATAGTGGGCATGCCAAGCCTGGGCATGAGTCATAATATTCAAGTGCCAACATCATAAATGTACTTACTTTACTTTCCCTGGCGCTACGGTCCTTGTAGAACCTGGGCCTCCGCAACAATCTTCCGCCATTCTACTCTATCCTCGGCCTCCCGTCTCCATCTTCTCACACCCATCGTTCTGAGGTCGTCCTCCAGCCAACTTAAGCGGAGTCTACCTCTTCTTCTTTGTCCTCCCGTGTGTCCGTCCCTCCAGTATCTTCCTCGGCAATCTGTCTGGTTCCATCCTCTGTAAATGCCCCAGCCATCGCAGCCGCCCCTGCTTCACTAAGGCCACCAGGTCCGGACTCTTGTACAGGTCCTATTGGTCCGTATCCTCCATCTATCCCCCTCTGGAGTAGGACCGTATATCTTTCTCAATACCTTCCTCTCCCACGTATTGAGTAAGACTTCGTCCCTCCTAGTCAGGATCCAGGTTTCACTCGCATATGTGACGACTGGTCTCAGGACTGTTTTATAAATTGTTATTTTGGCGTCGCGGGACACAGTCCTCGATCCGAGCACCTTCTGCTGTGACCGGCAGCATCTATTCCCGGCCGTTATCCTCGCTTTGATGTCTTCTTTAACGTCGTTTCTTTCCGTGATCATGAATGTACCGACACCAAATTTAGTATGAGGATTCAGAAGCCCCTATGTAAGTCTACTGCAGATTTTTAGCCTAAACAGTCGATTGATTTTGGAGGGGGAACGAAAACTTAATTCGTTTTGGGGAAGTTCATAATTGGTGATTCATTAATTTTTTTTATTTTTAAACTAATTATTATTATTACTTTTTTTTTTGTTTTAGCTGGCCTTGCAATAGCGTCAGGTTTGGTGACTCTTGGAAATCCACGTAAAGTCAGCATTGAGGCTGTCACAAAAACGGAAGGAAAGTCCAAATCGAGGAAAACTGTGTCCAGTCAACATCCGGACAGTTGTATATAGAAACTATCGGAAATGTATCGATTAGATGATAGCTGTATATATTTATATATGTATATATAAATATTATATATTAAGTGAAGAGGTATGGTGCGCCTTTCTTGTAGCCTGCGAAGAGGTTAGGGCGGCTTCGGGTCTAGTGCGCTTTTCGGTACCACAGTTTGTTATCCGAAAAAAAAATATATAAAAAGAAAAAGCAATGAATTGGGTGTACTTTTTGTGCAATGTCTCCCAGACTTGCCACAAATTGTCGACCCTAATGCGAGAATGAAGTCTAGTCAATATTCTAGACTGTCCATCTATTCTTTTGTGGCAAAAAAAAAAAGCGACAATAACTTTTTCTTTTATTTACTGAGATATTTTCGAAAAGAACTTATATTTGTCACTTTTCTCAGAAAGAAATGCAATGGTAGGCATTTTTTAAAAATCAAAATATAGGTGACTTATTTGAAAAAAAGCTGAGTTGAAGCTTTATGACATTCCAAAGGTTGCTGCTTCTGTGTTACTTCGGTTTTGTCTCATCTTGTTGATAAGAAAATCGAGATGCATTTCTTGCTTGGCCTTTGCTTGAGACAAGAAAACTTTGTATAGAAGAAACGAACGATAGCTCAAGTAATGTTGAAGATTTCACTGAATCAACTGAAGTTTCATAAAACTACGGTTCTACTTGTGCTAGCGTTGGTGAGATGTTTTGGGCCTAGTTAATTAACTAGCCTAATGAGAGTTTTATTAATTGAGGTTTAAAGAAATTCATCGTCAGAATTTCTTACCTTAAAGTACTTGATAACTGTAATCAGGGTCGGATTAACTTTATGGCTACAGTTTGCCTTCTGAGGGTCGCCTCAATTTGAGTGAAAAGTATTTTAGAAAATTTAGAGCGATCACAATAAAAGAGGACGAAAGTGAGAAGCCGAGATCTGAAATAGTGAGTGATTGGGATGTATTTAAAATTAAGACACCTCCCTCATAGCTTGAATCTCTTATGTCATTAATAGATAACGGGGGGAGGTGTACTAATTTGGCTGAGGGTCCTCAGGGGAAGTTCTGTCATATATTAAAAATTGTTTTTTATTTATGTCACCTTAACAATGGTTATTAGCAGCAGGTTGCCATCCTGTTCTTGGATCCATGGATAATCGGGAAGAAACTGATAATTTATATTATTGTCGACTTGGGATCTGAAAATATTTAGTGTCGTTTGGTTGCTGAATTAACGAATAAGGACTTGCAAATTTAATTTTTTTAAAACTGCTTTTCTGTATGTGTTTTTAAACTGTAATATTCTCTGTTTTCGGAAATGGCAGAGGCCACGAAATTAATCCTGCCTTGTATTTACTGATGTTAGACGTGTTACTTTTTTTTCCAAAAGGTTTCTACGACGTCCAAGCGTCTGACAGCAATGGTACTCAATTGTAATTTTCTGTAAAATTATAATTTTAATGTGTGTATATATTTTGAAATGTATATCTTTGAAAATTATTATTAGAGCATTTAAATTTTATTATGAAAAATTGTGACATTTTTATGTAATTTGAAAAAAAATAAATAAAACTACATGAACACTCAATATTTATTAACTTAATTTTTTATTCGAAGTTCTAGTATTCATCTGAGCTATTTCCCTGGACCAGGAAAACGGAAAATTTGTTTTTACATAAGAAACGCAATCCTCGGGAATATTGAATGTGTTAATATTTCAATGATTATTATATAACACAATAATTTAAATAATAAGATTGCCAAAGGATTGCTTTTCACAAATTTTCTAAATTTTTGCTTCATAGTTAAATCAACTAAATCAAGCATGAATACTGGAATTCGCTCAATAAACAATTTTTAGAATGGAAACTTCTAAAAAATAAATTATTTTTAAAAGCTATACGAAATTATAATTTAGACTACAGTCATTTCTTATCTGAGTTTACAATATAATTGTGACATTAAACAGTATTTCTCCAGTATTTCTTGAATAAAAATTGTTTTAAGTAAATACGTAAACTGGCAATAATTCTTAGAAGCAAATAAAATATTTCACTCCTTAGTGCTCAACAAACTAGGATTTTATTTTATTTATTTTTTATTTAACAATGTATGCTAAATTTTATATATATGCTTAATTGTCATTTTTTTTTTTTTTTTTACGCTAAGGTATATATAGTACTGCTCAGAAGTATTTGCTTGTCTTATGGAAATTTGTTTTTATTTTTGTTATATGCGTTTTTTTTCTCGTAATTTTTGAAACTATTGAAGCTTTATAACTGAGAATTCTAAAAAAATTGAAAGGATGGATGGCACTTCTAGTGAAAATGAGTACAATCAAAAACGTATTTGAGAAAAGGATAATAGTGTAAAATAATTATTTATCGGGGTTTTGTTTCGTATGAAGAGACTATAATGTTAATTTTACATAAGAACTATAATATAATGTTAATTTTGATATACACTCTACTACCGACTTGAAGAGGGGAGCGGGTATTTAAGTGAAATCATCGTTAAACCAAAGGCTAATGTAAACATGGTTTTTCTTTGGAAATGTAGATTACTTTACTTTCCATGGTGCTATGGTCCTTAAAGAACCTGGGCCTCCGCAATGATCGTCCGCCATTCTTTTCTACCCTCAGCCCGTCTCCATCTTCCTGAGGTTCTCCAGTCATCTTAAGCAAAGTCTCCCTCTTCTTCTCTGCCCTCCCGAGTGTCCATCCATTATCCTCCTCGGTAATCTATCTGTCTCCATCCTCTGCAGCGACCCTTACTTCACGAAGACCACCAGGTCCGTACTCTTGTAGGGGCATATTGAGCCAGACTTCTTCCCTTTTAGTCAGGAACCAGGTTTCACTCGCAAATGTGCCGACCGGTCTCAGGACTATTTTATAAATTGTTATTTTCGCATCTCTCGATCCGAGCACCTTCTGCAGTGACCAGTAGCATCTATTCCCGGCCATTATCCTGAAATGTAGATTAATGAGGTTAAATTATGTTGAGAAGGGAAGGTCTCTTAGAATCCAGGGCTGAGAAATATTCATTCATTAATAGAATCCTAGTCATATGGAAAGTATGGTCTCACTAATCTTCATCGGATAATTATACCTCCCATTCTTCTTTTCCCTATAGTGGTAATTTTATACATTTTTTGAGTGTTTTTCCGGTGGGTTTTCTTTATTTGCGCCAGTTCTCTTCATTTATCTTACTCATCCTAAAATTTTCCACCAGCACGAAAATACCACGATTAAGCGGCAACACGATGGATCCACCCCTGGAAAATCGGCAGAAGAGTGTTTTTATTTTCGAAAATATATTTTAAAATAATTTATAATAATAAATGTTAATTCACATAAGATGTGCAAATCCTTTTGAACAGTGGTGTATTTCACTGCCATTTTTGTCTTCAATTATTATTTTTTTCTTATGAAAAATATTCTTTCTCAAAAAGAAAACACGGAGATTTCGTACTTCCATTTTTTCTTTTCGTCTAAAGTAACCATTTGCTCATTTTTATTTTTTTAAATTCCGTACATTCTTCATAATGATTTATTAATAAATGACGGGGTTAGAATCAAAGTGGTCTAAGTGAGATTTTTAAAACTTTGAAGAAACAGTGCATTAAGTTCTCAACTGTTTTAAAAAATCTATAATTTATCGAAACCGGAAATATTTTGTCTTCTGATTTCATGGTGAAAGTTGCTGTTAGCAAACCTTAAAATTGAATAAAGATCTTAATTTCAAGGTCACTATTGATATGTTTAAGTTACTTGTTCATGTCACCAAAATGGTATAAGTGATTTGCCACTAGATCTCAGCACTGGCTAGGATTTCACTTGTACAACTTTTTTTCTGAACAGAACTATCATTTTTGATAATGCAGTTAACGAAAAATTTTCAAAAATGTCACTGACCATTTTGATTCTAACCCCGTCATATATTTTATTTATTGTTGTACTATGTATATTTTTAATTATTTAACACAATTGAGAGTTGGATGGTTGGAAAAATAATAGTCGATAATGTTAATTTTATCAGAATTGATAAAATTTAAAAACAAAAAAAAAATCCCACTTTTATGGTTGTCATGTCATGGATTGTCTATTCCTTTCTTAGAGAGTGGTATATTTGGAGTAAATTTTTCGCGGGAAAACTAATGATTGGCATTTATTATTATTGTTTTTTTATATTAACAAAATTGTATCCAAGACAGAGGAATTTATATTGTATACACAAGTTGAAATAACTGTTTCTTCAAAAACATTCCATTTTGAAAATAAATAACTTTTTATGATATTGCTTAAAACATTTTCTGTATTTATATAATCTAGCTAGGCTCATATTCTTTTCCAACTCGAATCAAAATTTGATTAAAATAACGAAAAAATAATTTTCAAAATGTTTCATATTTGTCTCTTTTGCTACTTCGTTAATTATAGTAATTATTATTTTTTTTTAAAATTTCCTCAGCTGTATGGTGTATAGGGTAAGTTATGTAATCGGTGTCTGTCTCTGGACATTATAATTTCCGGATAGAACAGGGGCTCAACACAATAACCCCAATAACTACCGATGCATCGCGATGTAGTGAATGTATCAACATGAAATTTTATATTTAAATTCAAATTCCCATATGGGAAGAGGAGGTGTTCAGGGGATGGGATGTTACAGTCGATGTAATGATTTTTTTTTTCGACAAAATTAAGTATGAAGATTGAAAAGTCCCCATGTAAGTCGACTATTGACATGAATTTTTTTTCTAATTCCCGAATAAATGAAGATAACGCACCCCCCAGTTCAAGACTATCGTAACTCAAAAAAATTCAATTTGAGTTATATATATGTTGAGATTCTTCATTGTAAACTCCATAGGCCAGTCAGTAGAGGTATTGTACGTTGCAGAAGGTGGTGTAGAAGCTTTTATTTTTTTAACTTGTATATATGGGTACGAACATGTAAAAAACAAAAATGCTAATACGGGCGACCTCGGGACAACTTTTGGCAGCCAAATAATCTCGAAATTTTAGGACTTTTTTTGGGTTTTTGCCTATATCTCCTAAACGATGCATCCTAGCGAAAAGGTTACGATGTAACAAATTGAAGAGCATTAAATTCTGCGTTGATTGAGTACCACAACTTAATAATTCAATTAAGTGGTATGGTCGAAAAACGACGATTTATTCCAACTTTGTCAAAAACTGAGATACAGTAGTATATATGAGTCTACAGCTTGGGAATGAGTATTCTAAGAGAAAAACTCATGAAAAAGTTGTAGAGCATGAAATTCTGCGTCTACTGAGTACCAACATTTTTGAATTCGGCGAAGTACACCTCTCTCGAAATTGGCAATCTCCCGACTTCCGGTACAGTACGGGTGTATATCCTACAGAGTTATTCTTGCTTTAGTATCATCAAATAATCATTTAAAAATGTGAATCAGTTAGGAGAAAACAAATACGAAAATACAGGAGTAAATAAGAAAACACATGAATGTAATTTAAAAAATACATAAGTTTTTAGTATGCCTCATCTTTTCCTAAGCCGTTTTTTTTTTTGGCTGCCAAAAGTTTTCCCGAGGTCGCCCGTATTAGCATTTTTGTTTTTTACATGTTCGTACCCATATATACAAGTTAAAAAAATAAAAGCTTCTACACCACCTTTTGCAACGTAGAAAACCTCTACTGACTGGCCTACTATACGGTGCTATAGTATTGCAACTCAAAATGTAATATTTCACTATTATTATTTACAAAAAATAGTATTACATTAATAAATTTCTCTTAAATTGTTTATTGCAATAATATCGGATTTTGACTTACGCTAGTCTTGAATTTATGTATCACATGAATGAAGAGCAAGACTATCACCGAGAAGGTGATGTCACGTGAAGAGAAAAAGAGAGATATAGAAAAAGGGAGAAGAAATAAAAATCTTAAATCTTGTTTTCCCACAAACTATCTTTTTTGAGTTACGATAGTCTTAAACTGAGGGTGCGATATGTCTAGAAGTCCCGTTTTTATTAAATTGAAAGAGAGACGCTTAGAAAGCTCTGTTATAATTCTGTTTACAACTCGATATAAAGAAGTACGTTACATAACGATTCACTCCCCTTGCGTCCTTACTTCTCTATGTGTTATGATCAACTGCTTTTTTTCTTTTTTTTTTTTGTGAATTAATTTTGATTTATACATTTTGTCATCAATGTGTTTTCAGTTAGAACAAATTATGATACATTTTGAGCGTGTTATATAAAATCCCTTTATAATTTTTGGCGAGGAAAATTATATTCAACACTTTAATTTCTTATTCTCAAATTTTAAATAGCTAATAATTTTGCATTTATTCATTTTGGATTGTATCTAGTCAAAAAAAAAAAATTATGTTTTCATTGAAGAATGTGCACACAGTGGTTGGTCATGCTGAGAGTTCAGACTGATTTAATCGTAAATTATTTAAAAAAATATATTTAATTAATTCATATATATGTTAATAACAATACCCTTAATGTTATAAAGACATTAATCTTCTCCTTTAGTTAAAAAATAATATATACATTTATGCTGTAAATATGACTTATTTGGGAGAAGGGGCTTCATTGACATGAATAAAAAAAATAACAATAATTAATGTTAAACAATTGTATATACTTTTTTTTTATTGTATTTATTTATTTTTAGTAATTTTACTTTATAAAAATATTATAATAAATATATTTATATAAGTAGCCAAAAGAACAGTGTATGATGTATTGCCTTTTGATGATAAGAGAGTGAAATTATGAGAGATTATATGTAAGTGACAAAATGATATTTTTGGCATTAAAATGTTAGGATATTCCTTCAGTGTGTAGTATGAATCTCGCTAAACGCAGTTGTCTCGAAGGCGGAATAAGTTGCAGATTTGATTTAATTTTTTTATGTTATGTATAATTTTATCTTTTGAATAAACACAATTTTAAATTTTGTTTGGATTTATATTGTTTAGGCAAATTCAAAATAGGTCCGGTGAGTCGCCATGATGATGTAGAACAGTTAATATGACTCATGACAGGGCTATCTACGAGGTCATATCGCCTACTAACAGACCGCTCTTGCGTCGCTGTGGTGGACATGAGCCCGACTCTACTATGGTAGTCCTAAATTTTGCCTACCCAGGATTCAACTGGGGTAGGATTCTTTAACAAGTATCTGACATCGAACATGCTCGTCATCGCTTAACGTCCCATCGGAAGGACGGCGTGATCAGGGCCTCGGCCGGGTTTAGAACCCTTGACTTTAGGCTCAGTAGACAATTCCTTTTTTTTTTTTTTTTTTTTTTTTTTTGGCTTTTATAATTTGCATCTCTTGGATGATGGTGAGATTCATTTCCTGTATGTCCGTTCAGGAAATATCCGCAAAAAATTGACATAGAAAAGTAGTACCAGTGGCATTTACAGAAAGGCTTCCTTAGTCATGTAGCTACTGGCTTAAAATCGTCGAAACCCGGCCGAGGCTCTTAGGTTTTTTATCTGGGAGGCGAAAAAACCTTGAGCATGCCGTCCTTCGGATGGGACTTTAAGCTATGGTCCTGAATCTGTAAAATGTCAGGAACTCGTTAAAGATCCCTACCCCAGGTGAATAAACCTGGGTAGGCAAAATTTAGGACTCCCACTGTAAAGTCGGACTCATGTCCACGAGATCGACGAAAGCCCGGGCATGATAATAATTAACATGCCTCATTTGAGATCAGAACAAAATTCAATTCAAAAATAAGATTATATTGATACACCATCAGTGTCTTTCTATCTCCACCAAAGATGATTATTGTTTCATGTTTGTTCACATTCCTGGTATTTTTAAAACTTTTTAATCTAGTATCCGTATTAGTTCTTATTGATACAGTTTTAACCCATTTCAAATATTAAAAAATGTTAAATAAAACTTCTCTTATCCATTTAGTGACATTTCTCTATTTTTTAAAGTTATTTTTCTTTATTTAGTTTTTTTGCTGAATCGAAATGTATGAGTCACATTTACATGATCAAAACCAAGTTATCTCAAGTTGTTCATATTTTTCGGTTTCGCAAAACTTATTAACTAAAGAAAAAAATGAGGAATGGACACCAAATGGATACAAAGAAAGCCAAGAAACAATGTTTTATTCAAAATAGACAAATATATAATTTATTGGATTTTTGACATGGAGCTTAAAACTGTATAAATAAGAATTACTATAGATTCTAGATTGAGAAGTTTTTGAAAATGCACGAGTGGGCGCAACAAGAAACATACAAAAATAAACATACTTGTGCTATCGAAAGACCATGACAGTGTGTTGTTATATTATAACCCCTTTTTCAAATGAGAAGTTCGAAAAAAATTCTTCAAAATAGGCTTATGAAGAACCATTTTTAATCTGTTCCATTTTCGAGGAAAACGCAGGAGACAGTTCATTTTCAGTTAACAAAATATAATAAAAAGAGTGTTTTTTTTTTGTCATTTACTCTCACCGACTATAATAAAAGATTTATAAATTATACACCGTTCTTAATTGTTATACAATAGAAAGATATACAGATCTGTTTAAGTTCCTGTCTACTTTTAGTTCCGTATAACTCATGCATTGTTCTTTATACATAAATAAATTCCTTTCCTTGTATACAGCTTTAAAAAAAAAAAAATCATGTATAGTTATATAAATTTTATTTATTATTTTTTAATGGTGCTTATGACGCATTTTTTTTTTAATTTCTTTAATTAATTTTATACTATATTTTCTGTAATTCTTTTTTAATTTTTAACTTTTTTTTAAAATAATTTTATCTCATAACTGAAACTCATATATCGACAGTATACCCGCAAAACCTCGTAAGTCGGAAAATGAAAAGTTTACAGCAGAGATGAAAAACTGTTTAACTTCATTTTAACTATATTGGAAGTCTGTATTTTACTAAATACATTTTATGTTATCTGAACAATGCTTGAAAAATATTGTTTTTTGTTCCGTTGCGGAGAACATTGATACTTCTAAAAACACCAAAAGCTAGATAAATAATAAGTTCGGATTTACGAGGTTTTGCGGGTATACTATCGATATGAGGAGTTTGGAGCCAGAGCGGACCAACTGGTTGAAACTGAACAGGACGAAAATGGCAATTCAAAATTGAGTACATTTTGTTTATCTCCATAAATTGGCCCCAAATATTTATTTATATTTGAAATTTTAGAATAGTATTGGATGAGTGATCCCTTTTTGTGTTCTATAAAGTTTTTGAAGGCCGTATGATCCATTGTGACTTTGAAAATATACGCACAAAATACTTGTGGACTAAACTTAAAGTGCTGCTATCTATCACTGAAGTGAAGAAACTAAGTGATCCACACTGGTTTTGAAAAAGGGAACCTATGCCAACATCAGGATGATAATAATTCATTTTCCGAAAAATTGTGGGTTGGTCCGCTCTGGCTCCAAACTCCTCATATACATATATATGTATATATATATTTTTTCTTTTCTTAATACTAACTGAAAGCTGAAAATTATATTATTAAAACTGCCTGAATTTGCTCTTGACAGTGATATCTAGTCTTGTATATTCGGTTCATTTTGAGTCTACGGCCTCCCCGCCTATTGTCCATCTCATTCTCTCTTTCCCTGGATGTCCTCACCGAAGTTATGCCGTCATCTGGCAACTCAAAATGACCCAACTATACTGTTATACAAATAATTTCCTTTAAATATGTTCTTAATAGAAAAACTGAAGATCAAACTAATGTAAGTTGTTTTTCTTTATTATATTATTATTATTTTTTTTTTTTTAAATCTCAAAATGTAGAATAACTTTTTTTTATATGTATATTGAATGTTTTTGTTATTGTTTTATTATTATAATATATGTAAAGGTACAATCAATATAATAATTTTATAAATACAATGAATATTTGGACATTCTGGAATGTTCTTAATAAAAATTATGTATAATATATAAACTGTTTAGTTTTGTATAACCCTATTGCTCCCTTGTTCGTTGATTTTTGGGTTTTTAATACATTATAATCTCTTGTACGGAAAATTATATACATATAATTAAAACAAGCTTAGAATTCCAAGCCTTAACATTTAGAAAAAGGTAGTAAACAGTAAAAAAAAAGTCGTCGGTGAATCACCGGCAATGAACTTCCCCAGAGCAAATTACAAGGAAACCACGCTCCCTCCCCTCCTTGCCTGATTTAGCTGAAAAATGGGAATCTATATACAGTAGCTAAGAGGTAGAATGTTTGCCTACTGAGCACAAGATCTTAGGATCGAAACCCGACCCAGGCTCTTGGGTTTTTTTTATGTTAGATGAGAAAAAACCCTGATCACGCCGTTCTTCGGATGGGACGTTAAGCGATGGTCCCGAGCCTGTACGGAGTCAAGTACTCGTTAAAGCTCCCTTTCCTAGGTGAATAAATCTAGGTTGGCAAAGTTTAGGAGACACCCACAATAGAGTCGGACTCATGTCTAGCAGAGCGACGGAAGAGCGCTCTGGTAGTAGGCGACATGACCTTGTAGTTAAAGCCCGTGCATGGCACACAATACAATATTTAAGCTATGTATATTATTTTCTCTACAAGAGATTATAATAATGTTTGGTTTTCATAATAAAAAATGAAAAGTACTATTCTCTTCCTCACAGACCATAAAATAAAGTCCTCTTATGGTCACGTATCATAAATTACTCCCCCAGGTACTCGTTAAAGACCCCTAGCCTAGGTGAATAAAAATTTAGGGTAGGCAAAATTTAGGACTCCCACAGTAGAGTCGGGCTCATGTCCACCAGAACGACGAAAGAGCGCTCTGCTGGTAGGCGATATGACCTCGTAGTTAAAGCCCTTGCATGGCACACAATATCTAAGCTATGTATATTATTTTCTCTCAAGAACGTGGGTTCGTAACCCGACCGAGGCCCTTAGTTTATTTTATCTGGGAGGTAAAATAAACTTAAGCACGCCATCCTAAGGATGGGACGTTAAGCGATGGTCCCGAGCCTGTACGATGTCAGGTACTCGTTAAAGCCCCCTAGCCTAGGTGAATAAAAATTTAGGGTAGGCAAAATTTAGGACTCCCACAGTAGAGTCGGGCTCATGTCCACCAGAGTGACGAAAGAGCGCTCTGGTAGTAGGCGATATGACCTCGTAGTTAAAGCCCGGGCATGAGTCATAAAACCTAACCTATTATTTTCTCTACAAGAGACTATAATAATGTTTGGTTTTCATACTAAAAAATTAAAAGTACTATACTCTTCCTCACAGACCACAAAATAAAGTCCTCTTATGTTCACGTACCATAAATTACTCTCCCAGGAACACCTTAAACACCTCTATCCTAGGTAAATAAAAATGTAGGATTCCCACAGTAGATTTGGGCTCATATTCACTAAAGTGTCGAAAGAGCGCTCTGGTGGTAGGCGATACGACCTCATAGTTAAAGCCCGAGCATGTGTCATAATAGCTAACTATATATATAAGTACATATATATTTGTTTTTTCTCTAAAAATTATTAATGAAGACGGGGTAAAGATGACGGTTTGTAAAACAGTCGAAATTAGTCGTGAAGATGTCTTCATATTGCTTTTTAACGATTTGAGGAAGTAATGTTGAACGTGTAATTTATCTTTGCTGGACGAGTGCCATGCTCGGTTTATATATAGAATTTCATGGTTTATTTAACCTGGTTGGTTTAGATACTGTCTATTGTCTTGAAAAGGTAAAATAAATTAAAGAAAACTACAGACAATTGGAAAGAAAAACATTCTCATACGATTTTAGTAGCCTTTTACAATGTTTCAAAACCAATAATAGGCATACACAATTGTATATTTATACAAAAAAAAGGCGTTTTCGCTCTCCCTCCAAAGCCAATCGACCATTTCGACTAAAACTCACTATCGGACGTACATAGTGACTTCATGTTGAGGTTAGGTTAGGTTTTATGACTCATGCCCGGACTTTAACTACGAGGTCACATCGCCTACTACCAGAGCGCTCTTTCGTCACTCTGGTGGACATGAGCCCGACTCTACTGTGGGAGTCCTAAATTTTGCCTACCCTACATTTTTATTCATCTAGGGCAGGGGTCTTTCACGTGTACCTGACATCGTACAGGCTCGGGACCATCGCTTATCGTCCCATCCGAAGGACGGTGTGCTTAAGTTTATTTTACCTCCCAGATAAAATAAACTAACGCATACCACTGAGCTCCCGGAGCCCTTTCATGTTGATATATTCATTACATCGGCAGTTATTGGAATTTTTGAGTTGAGCCACCCTCTAATCCCACTCCCATTTGGCTGATTCTGCTAAAAAATAAAAGATATCGTCCTTATAAGGCTTTGAATTTACATAAGAAATTTTGTGACAAATACATTCATTACAACACTTATTAAAGTTTCGTCTTAAACCTCCCCCCTAATCTAATACTCTTGGGTCGATTTGGTTGAAAATAATTAGGTGTCGTCCTTATAAAATTCCGAGTCGATAGTAATTCTATCGGGAGTTTCGTTCATAGGCACTCACACACAGACATTTCGTTTTCCGTTTTATTATAATCAGGATTTCGGAAAACATGAAATTCCTTTTAAAACTCCGAATCGAATTGTTGAACAATTTCATAACTTCCGCGTTGGCCGCGTGATCTCCTACTTGAGAAGGACCCCTGAGAAGGTGGAGGTGCTCACCAGTCGCGTCATCAAGAGACAAGCGATTTTGGTTTTATGTTATGTTCAATTATATTTTTACTCTCTTGGGCATCAGTTGATATAATTGTGATAGCGCCCTAAACAGTAGGTGATTTGACCAGAGGAAAGTAAGGTGGAGTCCTGCACTTATCACTGTCACTGCTACTTCCGTCACTGCTACTGCTGCTGCTACTTGAACTTGATTCACTCTCTGATGATTCATCAGAGACTTCGCCTCCGCAAGCCTCTTCCTTCTTCGCTGGTTTCTTTTTGATCTCCCTAAAATAAATTAACAATTTCTTAATCATTTTCATTTGAAATTGAGAATAAAAATAAAAATGTACATGTTGTTTTTAAAGAAAAAGTGAGGGCGCCGGTAGCTCAGTGATATGCGTGCTTGTCTTCAGAGCTCAAGATCGTGGGTTCGAAACCCGACCGAGGCCTTTAGTTTATTTTATCTAAGAGGTAAAATAAACTTAAGCACGCCGTCCTTCGGATGGGACGTTAAGCGATGGTTCGAGCCTATACGATGTCAGACACTCGTTAAAGGCCCCTATCCTAGGTGAATAAACCTGAATAGGCAAAATTTCGAAATCCCTGTATAGTGTCGGGCTCATGACCACCAAGGCGACGAAAGAACTGATAGTAGGCGATATGACCTCGTAGTTAAAGTCCGGGCATGAGTCACAATAACTAACTTGAATAAATAAATTTACAATATAAGATTTAATTTATTTATATTTATTTTTTATTTATTTATATTATACTTACTACTATAGGTATAAATATATACACCAAACACATTTTTAAAAAAATTGTTTTTTATACCTATAATTCAATTCAATATAAATTTTCCCCCTAAAGAAAAATAATAAATCGTCCTTTTAAAAATACATTTTCAAAAGATGATTAAATAATAATTTTTTACTTTAAAAAGAGAGAGAAAAATAAAAAAAAGTCCGTGTCAGTGGTTTTGGATCCTGCCTTTTCTCTCGGTAATTGTGTTTGCCGGGAAAAGCCCCAGGGAGAGCTTATTTGTTTTCAATTTCCCTAAACTCACCCTCGAGGTTTGATGTGCTTTTTTGTTCACTCACCCCAAAGTAAAATAGTCCGAACAAGGGTAGAACAAGCACCAACTTTGTGTTAAAAAAACATTTATAAAATCAAGAGTTGACCAAATGTTAATATTACTTTTGCGTTGTTCTTCTTAAGGAGATTCTTAATTTCAGCATCAGTTCTCCCATTTATTTGTTTGTCTTCTCAAAAAATAGCACTCCCATAATCAGTATCTATAATACATGTGTTCTTAATGTTAACTATTCCTTCTGTCAATCAGTCATCTTTCTTTTTTAGAAATTATTTATTAAGTCGACTTCAATACTTAAACACCAAGTCAAAACTGATTATTTTTTTTAGCTTTATATACGGTGCATATATTAGCCATGTCAATGTGTTTATCTAGTTATTTATGACATCCATGGCCCCCGGGGGAGTTCTTATCTACGAAATAAAAAACTCACTCCCAGACGGGATTCGAACCCGTAAACCATAGTGAGACCATGTGACCAACGCCCTATGCTCTAGCCCGCACGGCCACCATGGCCCCCAAACTGATTATTATTTGTTACATTAAGTAACAGAAATAATTAATTTTTTTTTGGCCTTATACGTGCATATTACCAATGACTCTTATAATGGTGTTACCTAATTATTTACGACATCCATGGCCCTCGGAAGGGTGTTTTATCTCCGATATAAAACTCACTCCCGGGCAGGATTCGAACCCGCAAACCTAGGTGGAGACCATGCGATCAAAGCCCTACGCTCTAGCCCACACGGCCACCATGGCTCCTTAGGAGTAAATAGTTTGACTAGGTGTTAACTATTCCTTCTGTCAATCAGTCATCTTTCTTTTATAGAACATATTATTAAGTCGTCTTCAATATTTAAACACCTAGTCAAAATTGATTATTTGTTACATTGGTTAACAAGAAAATTAGTTTGACTAGGTGTTTAAGTATAGAAGTAGACTCAATAAATATGTTATATGAAAGAAAGACTCTGATTGACCGAAAGAATAGTTAACGTAAAGAACACATGTATTATAGATACTGATTGATGGGAGTGCTTCCCGAAATGTTTGTAATTGGTATTTTTTGAGTACTACCAGATTAGTACGCTCAATAACGGCTGATTAGATATTCATGAAAAACCTATTAAAAATAGGTTATGTGAAGTCTCAAATTTCTGAAAGAAGGGGGAAGCGCATCATAGAATTAGTTCTAATACAATAATGGCTGTTTGTATTGTCATTTAATTTTACATGTGGGAATCATATAAGCCCAACTGAAAGTCCGGTCCGAAGGACTACATGCTCAAGTTTATTCTCCATTTCCCAGTTAAAACGACTGTTTAGTTCGAACTAAAATTGTCAAGAAAGAAATTTAAAATATAGGTGGGCTTTGTAGTACCGTTTTCACATATTTTCTGAAAAACACATTAGGACAGCAATGTCGGTAGATAGTCACCTTAGACAGATTTAGATATATTGGGAGGGTTGTTGTGTGCACCTAGGGACCTAAGCATCGAATGTTCTTATACTTTGCCGGTTAGCTCTACAGCGGAAATTTTACCTATCCAGGTTTAGGTAAGATACGACGTAAGATACGATGGTAAGATACGATCATTAACGAGTAGATACCTGACATTCGAAAAGGCCCGGGAACATCGCATAAGTTCCCATCCGAAGGGCGACGTGCTTAAGATTAAATACATTAAGTTCAGATTAAATACCTAAAAGTCTTGGCTAGACTTCGATCGCCCGATCTCGAGCTCTTTAGACACCCTATATAAAGACAAAATAAATATTTTAGTTGGATCTAACTTAAATTGTCGTAGAAGAAATCTATATTAATAAAGCTGAAGAGGGGTTTGATTGTGGGTTTGTTCCTATATCACGCTCAAACCGCTTGATTTTCATAAAACTTTATAAATAAGCATACTTCTATGCCAGATTGAAAAATAGACTGTGGCGATTAAAAATTGTTTACACGGGGGCAGGGGGGTTATGAGGGGGCCCTAAACATAAATATAGTGCTACCTCATTAACGGATGGTCGGATTGTGATGACGCACTCTTATAAGCCCAAATGAAAAATAGGTTATGGACGTCTCAATAACTATGAATGAGGGATGGGGCGAAGCATAAATTTAGAGCTA